>CM062818.1:1039279855-1040722355 GCA_031772625.1 Pinus tabuliformis | reverse complement strand
TACCAACTCAGCCTTGCAAGAAATTGTCAATTTGGCCCTGGTGAAGGAATAATTTGGGCCCCCAAAATCCTAAGATAATTTGATCCCTTTCGCAAGGAAAACTTTGGCTTCCTAAAGGTAAACTTGCCCCCTATACTAATTCGGTCCTCATAGTCATAATTCAACCTCTAGAAAGAATTCGACCCCCAAAGAAAATTCAGCTCCCCATAGAAAATTCGACCCCTTTGGCAAGTGAACACTTACTGCAACAATGAATTCACTCCAGAACCCCTGCAAGATGATTAGCAATAAATCTATCAAAAATAGAAGTCCAACTAGGGTGGCAAGGAATTCCACCGAAATTGGAAGACTAGCTAGGATGGCAATGAAATCCACCGAAACTAGGGTGATGATCTCCCTTGAAACTCTCGGTCTGAACTCACTTGAGATCCAGTTTAGAAATAATAAGAAATGGTAAGTTAGGATAGTCCCAAATGAGCTCCTCTCTCCTTTTATATTTCTTTATTGAGAAAATTCTAGTTTTTTTTTTGGATCATTGAGTTGACCTGTTTTCCACCCTTTTACCGGAACAACAAAATACCAAAATTATATTTTTGCCACCTTTTGTCCAGAATAACAAAAATACCAAAATTTGCCAAAATATGCTTTGATGCTCAAAATGTTGGGACGTTACAAAATATTTGAGGAATAGATGACACATATTAAATACTTCCCTTGAATACTAACACGATGCAATGATGACTTGGGTAGAAACTAATGCCTAAAGGGACCAATGATAGAAACCATAATTACAAGAGTTATTAAGGAATGCTCCATAAGGATTGGAAGAATAACCAATTGAAAGAATGAAAACTAAAATTCATGGTACAACTTGTAAGGCAATATTAAAACCGAACTGTAAGGAACCGACGCAAAACATGTTCTTTGGTTCAAGGGTGATAAAAATTGATGGTTTCCACCTAAATAATCAAATCATAGAGATTTGAATTCTTTCCTTATTTTTTGTTTTAATGTTGTTTTTTTCTCTTTTCATGCTATATTGAGCATGAAAAATAATAAATGAATGCTAAAATATATTGGAGATGAGTGCCACAAATCTTACAACTACATTCCAAATGCATAGAACAAAGCTATGTAAAAGAAATAAAAAAGGTAACGGGCAAGTTGTGTACACTCATAAGCATGTCTCCTCTAGGGATAGGGGTCGAAATGCATAAGCATCTGATGCCAATAGTGAGCAACAAAAGTGAATTCTATGGCATGAGAAATAGGCATAAATCCACAAGTGACGATAAGAAATTCAAGTGGAAATCAACAAACAAATGCTCCGTAAGGATTGGAAGAATAACCAATTGAAAGAATGAAAACTAAAATTCATGGTACAACTTGTAAGGCAATATTAGAAGATAACTGTAAGGAACTGATGCAAAACATGTTCATTGTTTCAAGGGTGATAAAAATTGATGGTTGCCACCTAAATAATCGAATCATAGAGATTTGAATTCTTTCCTTATTTTTCGTTTTAATGTTGTTTTTTTCTCTTTTCATGCTATATTGAGAATGAAAAAGAATAAAAGAATGCTAAAATATATTGGAGATGAGTGCCACAAATCTTACAACTACATTTCAAATGCATAGAATAAACCTATGTAAAAGAAATAAAAAAGGTAATGGGCAAGTTGTGTACACTCATAAGCATGTCTCCTCTAGGGATAGGGGTCGAAATGCATAAGCATCTGATGCCAATAGTGAGCAACAAAAGTGAATGCTATGGTATGAGAAATAGGCATAAATCCACAAGTGACAATAAGCAATTCAAGTGGAAATAGACAAACTAATGGGAGCTGATTAGGAAATAGCCAAAAAGAGGTGAGAAAAAAGGACATGGTTTGAAAATTAAAGTCGTGGTAGGGCTAATGGGGCTGCTAGGCCTACAAGAAATTCAACATATGCATTGAATGGAAAAATAAGCACTAACTAAATAATAAATTAGCTCATGAAAAGCAAGCACTATCGAACAAGTTGCATCCTCATAGTAGAGATGGATGAGTAACATCACACCTTAATGGTTTTGACCCTAAGGCACAATGTTGATAAAAATAAGGTTAATGGTGCAAAATGCAAGTTTAGAACCTATTGCGGATCAAATTAGATGGGATGCTAAAGTTCGTGCAACTTGCTATGATTGACACACATATGATGAGGGCCCACTATTACCTCAGCTCAAATCTCCACTCTTTCAACCCAACTCTCTCCAAAAAGGCTATTGAAGGATTCCCTTTGGAGACTTGACCCAATCAAATAATGATTAGTGCCTTTTCTATGGGGTCTTGGGTGAAGTTGTGATATTCCTACTTAGTATATTACTAAGCGAATATCAATTTTGCTCAATTTTGGTTTATTGCATGGTTACACTTAGGAGAAGTAGGCTTAGAGGACCCATAATTGATTTTTGGCATAGGAGACACTCCAACATTAGAGTTAGAAGAAATATTGCTGCCTTGGTGGAGCGTGGGGACCATCACAAGGGAATTTCGGCCCACATGGAGAGTATGCTCTCATTGGAGCGGAACTCGTGTGAGGAGTTTGATGTGTTGAAGGAAATGTAACTAGGTTCGGTCTTCATAAATGTACTTTTGATATTTATATTTATTCAAGAAAAGAAATATTATTTTTATAATATATGTCAATCAGTTTCTTTCTCATTGAAATAGGTATAACACATGTTAAAGTGCTATAGGTGGGTCAAATATTCAAAAGAAAATGTTGAAGACCTTAAGGGCATGTTACACCATATATATGTATGTATAAGAGTCAAAGAATATCCCTCCAAGAAAAGTTAAGTCTCCTCTAAAGCAAAGACACCACCAAAGAAACCATCCGAAGCAAAGATAGCAAGTCGGCCTTCTAGTTGGCCTAAAAGGAGGGACAATCCTCTAGAGGCTGTCCACTCCACTATAACGACATCCTCTCTAAAATCAGCGAGGGTAGAAAGCAAGTAAAAGGGTAATAAGAGGACAAGTAAAGGTCTCCAAGGTAGCGAAGGAAGGAGGAAGAAACACCAAACCTTAGAGGTTTGTTCTAGGGCAGTTGCAGTTACACGTGCAAGAAACAGAGGGTTGTCACTGCGGTTATGATAACAACAACTCATAGTCATCTATATCTCTTTGTTTGGGGTTAAATCTAGGCCTACAAGGCCTCCTACTCAAGCGTAGAAGAAGGGTACTCAAGCGAAGGAGAGAAGGGTATACAACATCAAGTAAACCTCCCACACATGCAAGAATCTAGGGCTACTGTATAGTCACTTCAGTCTACACCTACATCTCAAGAAGGATCTCATTTGAAGGAAGGTGTCTACATAAGTGAAGGATATCTCTAAGTATAGAAGAGAAGCATCTCATCTAGAGCAAGTGCAACAAGGTTTACCAATAGTTGAAAGAAGAATGAATTGTCGAAAGGAGGAGGGTGAAGTGTCTGAAGAAGGAAGTGTTGGGGAACAAAGTGTAGAAAGGAGAAAGGACTTGACTTGTGCTTGGAGGACATTCTAGTCAAGGGTTTAGGGTTTGGCATTGATCAATAAGAAGCTTCAATAAGAGAAACTTACTAAAGGGTTTTCCTCTCAAGAGAAGAGAGGTTTTGGCCCTGGCAGAGAGTCAACATCTTGTGCTCTTGTTCTTATGTTTTTGGTAGCACTTTGATGAAGTACACACACATGCATTGATAAGAAGAAGAAAATTAAGCTAACAAGAAAAGTAAAAAGACTCCACAAATTGTTATCATGTCAAGAAGAAACACATTACACCTAATTTCCCTTGATTCTTCAACACGATGTGGGCCCACATGGGCAATCTTGGAGGTTGCTTGACAAAAAGAAGAAGGGACTTTCATTTTGCTCATCATCTATCATTTTAGAAATTACCTCTTGACATAACACACTTGAGCAGTGAGCCAAGTTTGCATGTGTTGTTCAACACAAAGGTGTTTCCGAGCAGAAATCCTAGCCCTTGCTTCGGTGGACTTCGAGTGCCAGCCCAAGGAGGGAGTTCTACTTTGTCCAAAATCATAACAGCAAAAGTGAGGTCGTACTACAACAAAGAGGAAGCCACAACAACGCAGTGACTGCAAAATCTTGGGTAGAGTTGTTGAGCTTTGAAACTACATCTCTCCTACACATTTTCCTAGACAATTTCCCCTCACCATTACCCCATAAGCTATCAAAGAACATTGCATATTGATTCTAAAAGAGCATTTAAGTGGTTTTTTAACTATATTTTTGTGTTTGCTATTTGACTTAGATTTTGCTCATTAGCTGTGGAATGCAGCCACTTTCCGCAGCTGATTCAACTTTCCACAGCTGTTTTTGTTAAACTCTAGGTTGCAGGTGTCATCAGGAAAAACAAGGCACGTGGGCAAGATAGAAATGACCTGGACATGGATCAGGTCCTATTGGTTTAGCCGGATTCATTAAGGAAAGTTGTGGTCAACGGTGGTCAAATGGTGGTCCAACGTAGGAGTCCTACGGCAACCGGACTCTGTTTTCAAACACGTGAAGGATTCGTGGCCGTTCCTAGATCTCTGGGGTCATGTTGACACCTGTAGACTGCCCCACGATGTGAATCCAACAGCCACTCTTGATAGATTGAATAATCTCGGCAACCAGTATGCTAAGCTTACGGACGCTGTCCTTTTACGTGTCTTCAGTTAAAGATATTTCATAGGAAAACAATTATGAATTTTTTGTTATAAATAATGCATTTCCAAACGCATAGAGTTAGTCTTTGTTAATGTAATTTTGCTGTTAAAGTTTATTGTGCCGTGACACTAGTTCCACTGTGGTAACGAGAGGATTCTTCCTCTGTTTTGAAATATAAAGAAGACTTTTGGATTTAAGAGATCTGTGGCTTGTGTTTTTTGAATCAGTGATCGGAGAATCCATAGTTTGAACATCTTTATACCAACGTTTCAAATCCCAAGTGGGATCCATCATCAGGGCTGAAGAATGATGAAGCAAGAAGAGCAAAAAACCCTAATAAATACTAATGAGGAAGAATAAGGAAGAGCAAAGAGTCGGCTCTAATTTTTATTTTTATTTTATTATTTTTGATTTTTATATATTTTATTTTAATTTTATTCATCTTAATTATAAATAATTAAATTTTTTTTTATAATAAATTAATTGTTGAAAATAAATAATTAACTAATATTAATAATATTCTGTTGTTATACATATTAATAATTATAAATAATTAATATTTACAATAAATTAATTGTTATAAATAATTAATAATAATCATATTTTCTTGTTATTCATATTAATTATTAATTATTAAACATAATTAATATTTATAAATAGTATATTAATTAATAAAATTAATGTGAAACTAAAACAATAGTAATCCATTATTATATAATAAATAATTAATTAATATTGTATAATAAACACTTAATTATTATTGTATATTAATAATTAAATATAATAATAATTAATTAATAATATACTAATTAATATATTATATTAATTAATATATTATATTAATATAATTATTGTATAAAGAAAATAATACAAATGATATTAGTAAATTTAAATGACTAGGATAATAGGTAACAAATATAATAATTAACTAATTAATTAATTAATATAATAATTAATATATTAATTATTAAATAAATTAAATTAAATTTTAATTAATATATTTGAATTATATTAGTAATTATAAATAGTTAATATTTATAGTTAACTAATATAAAATATTAATTAAATTAAATTATTATTATTAAAGTCTAATGATGTAAAAATAGAATAAGAAAAGGAAAGGAGAGGGGACAACATACCAGAGGGATACATTACCTGGGGATGGGATGGCGACTTCCAATTTCTTTTATCAGGGGGAGCCAGCTTCCGCTAATTTCCATGCCATTGTCTCTGTTCAAATTCTGAGGATGCTTAATAATCTCAAGGGCTTCTCTCATCTTACGTCTTTGATAATGTTCTTCTTTCGCGATAATGGATGCGCTTTCTAGGCAAATATGGTGTTTAGTCTTCAAAGAGTGTTCCGCCAATGCTGAGGTACGAGATCTTCCATTTCTGATATCAGCGCCATGTTCTTTGAGCCTTGTCTGGAGGGAGCGACCAGTTTCACCTATGTAGCTTTTTCCACAAGAACAGTCTATTTTATAGACTCCTTTAAGCTGAAGATTGTCAACATCATCTTTAACAGACTTCAAACTTTGTCTGATGGTACCGGAGGCTGAGAAATGAGTGATAATGTTTCTCTTTCTTAGGATTTTAGCGATCTTGTCAGTAACACCATGGATATAAGGAAGAAAAATCTTACCTTGAGGTTGGTCTTGCGTCTTATGCTCATGGGATGACAACTTTCTTTCAGCTCTCTCAAAGGCTTTTTTAATCTCATGCTCTTTGTAGCCTATCCTCTTAAAAGCTGAAACCAAATGTTTCTTTTCTTCATTCAGGTGTTCTGAGTCGGAGATTCGAAGGGCTCTGATGGCAAGGGTGCTTAGAACACCAAACTTTTGGGCCGGGTGATGGTGGGAATCCGCATGGAGGTAGCTTTCTGTGTGGGTTGACTTTCTGAAAACCTTGTGTCCTAAAGAAGACTCTGTTTTATATGACTGTGTGAGCATAATTATGGACTAATAGTTTATTGACCAAGGCTGTGCAGAGGGCCCTTGCATGTTGACGTTTCGTTTTCCTTATTGCTGTAAAGTTTTTATGCATTGTTTCTCTATTTCCATTGCACATATTTCATAGTTATCCACCTGTGTATATTTCATTTGCTATGGTATTAACATTTCATTCCTGTACATGATTTTTCAAGCTCTGTATATTGTTGTTAACACTGATCAATGTGTGTGTGTCTCAGGATAGAGTAGGCCCGGGCATTTTCATACAATTTTTGCAATAACTAGTGACATGAGATTAGCCTCTCTGCTGAATTTGTTTTTTTTTGTTTTTTGTTTTTTTTTTAAAATTCCGGTTGTGCTTTGATTTCAAGTCTTATTCACTTGATTTGTTAGTTAGTTTAGATATCAAACTGCTCATATCATTGACGTTATCTCCTAAAGCCATAGCTTAGACTACATGGCGAGCTATCAGACTATGAATGATGTGATTTGATTTTAGTTTTATTTTTCTGCAATTAGATATCAATTTCCTCATATCGTTGACGTTATCTCTTAAAGCCATAACTTAGACTACATGGCGAGCTATCGGACTATGAATGATGTGATTTGATTTTAGCTTTAGTTTTCTGCAATTAGATATCAATTTCCTCATATCATTGACGTTATCTCCTAAAGCCATAGCTTAGACTACATGGCGAGCTATCGGACTATGAATGATGTGATTTGATTTTAGCTTTATTTTTCTGCAATTAGATGTCAATTTCCTCATATCATTGATGTTATCTCCTAAAGCCATAGCTTAGACTACATGGCGAGCTATCGGACTATGAATGAAGTGAATCGATTTTACTTTTATTAGTTTGTAGCTTTTGACTTGTTTGAGTGCAGTAGCTTAACTTCTTCTTCTTCTTCTTCTTCTTCTTTTTTTTTTTTTTTTTTTTTTTTTTTTTTTTTTTTTTCTGTATTTAGATGAGCAGCAGAAGTAGTGATTTCATGATTAGTAGTTCATCATTTATTTGATTTTACTAGCAGTACATTTCCATTCTTGTTTAAATGATAGTTTCATTACTAGTACATTTTGAGATCCTCTGAAGTGTTAAGCTCTGGAAATCAGCATAAAGGACATAATTGCCTTAAAATCTATATCCATACTTACCTTCTGAAGTGTTCTTAAAAGTTAGGAATAGGATTTCCATTCACATTAGAAGATAAACGAAGATAAAACCCTCAAAACAAAACAAAAATTGAAAACAATAAAAAGTAAGAAAGAGGTTGTCTTGCACATATAGTGCGCCACACTTCGTCAGTTTATGACTCCTGGTCGATAATTAATGTAGCAATTTAGGACATACTAAATTGACTAAACATTTTGGTGCCGTTGCCGGGGAAGTGTAACTAGGTAGCCGATCTCTTACATAAAAAAAAGAAAAGAAGGGAAAATTGATAACTTCTTGAAGTATGCTCTCCTCTTGCACCTAGTGTGATCTGGAGGATCAGAAAAAAGAGTTATTAGTTCAATAATTTCTTGATTATGCTCTCTTCTTGCACCTAGTGTGACCTAGAAGATCAGAAAGAGAATTATTAGCCCGAGTTGAAATAAAAAATAAAAAAATGACATGCATAGAGCAAGAGATTCTAGGGGAAGGTTTATAACTAGGGCCAAAAGTTCGATTTTCACAACTCCAGCTACTTCAAGGCATAGACAAGATACACCTCCATCATCTCCGACTCACACTCCCAGCCTTAGGATTCCTAGAATTCAAGGGGTAGCAGCCAAATTAGGAGACTCTCCCACACTATCCATTAAATCTGATCTAGGAGAAGAACCTTTCTTCACTTCTACAGGGAAACATATTGTAATCACGGAAGAAGAATCACCTGAAGAAGAGGAGGGAGAAACTCTTCCTTGTTCACCATTAATAGAAGAATTAGAAGACTCTGAGGAAACTATCATGGCAGAAGAAGTAGTAGATGGATTTGGAGGAGGGGGTAGAGGTAGAGGTAGAGGTAGAGGAGGAGGGAATAATGGAGGAGGTAGAGGTAACAATGGGGGAAATAGGGATGGAGATAACTCATTTGGATTCCCTATAGCCGATGAGGAAACCCATACAACAATGAAAAACATTTCACCATCTGTCCTCCCAAACTTTTATGGGTTGCGAAGTGAGGATCTTGAAACATTTCTATTTGAGTTTGAAGTCTTGTGCCGAACCTATGACTATATGGAAGACTCTCAAAAACTCAAACTATTTCCTTCAACATTGAAAGGAGCTACTTTGAAATGGTTCATGGGATTAGTCACTCAGTCTATTAGGACTTGGAATGATATGAAACAAACATTTTTGGATAGATACCTGGATTATTGTATGCCCACCAATCATAAGGATGAGGTATTCAAGATGATTCAAAAAGAAGATGAAAAATTGGAGGATTTACTCAAAATATTTCAATACAACTTAAAGAGAGCAAAAATGAGAAATTTAGATGAGGAAACCTTGAAAGCCCTTCTATTGAAAGCCATTAGAGATGAATGGCTAGATATATTAAACATGATAGGGAAGGGAGATATTTCTCAACTTCCACTCCATGACATAGCAGAACTATGTGTCCATCTCTCAAGGGGAAAATCTAAAACTGGAAAAGGGCCGAGAGATCATTTTCTTATTAGAGCAAACAAGTCTGTAACTGGATCAGTAAGTAGGGCAGATATTGGCAATATGCTTGATGAGTTCAACGCTGATATTCTAGGGAGCCTTAGTGAACAACTAGACACCCTTAAAATACAAAACAAATAGAAAGTAGAAGTCGAAGCCTTAGCCATATTTTGTCCAAAATGTAGAAAGAAACATGCTTTAAGGGAATGCCCCTTGGATGCAAAATTTGTAGAAACATGTGTGATTTGCTCAGAAAGCCATGAGACCAAGGATTGTCCTTCAATTCCTGGGCTCAAAGCTGTCTTTCAGGAAGATCTAAATTCAGTAGAGTGCCTTTGTTTTGTTTCAAGAAGACCATGGCAGGGGCCACAAAATCATGGATTTAACAATCCTATGAACTTTCAGCTCCCTCCAAATTGGAATTCTTGGCAACAACCTTGGCCCCAACCTCAAAATCCATACCAATCATGGGCACAAGGGATGCTAAATCCTTATGGGAGATTTGCTCAATTTTATCAATATCCTCCATCCTTTCAAAATCAACAAAATCCACAACTTCCAAATCAAAATCCACAACTTTCATTACCATTCCCACAAAAACAACCTTCTCAACAAAATCCAAATTCGCAACTCTTGCTTCCATTTCAACAAAAGACAAATCAACTACCAGCCCAGCCATTGCCAAATCCCAACAATAAAAATCCTCAAAATGCTTACATGGTAGAAGGACAACAATTTCATACCTATATGATTGTTCCTCTTAATGATGTTCAACTCAGATCTGGTAGAGTTTTAGAAAAACCTTCTATAGATGTTCAAGAGCAAGATACCTCTGAGGAGGATTCTTTTAAAGCCAATAAAGGTTCTGAGGAAGCATCTCTTCGAAACCCAAACATTCAAAAAGAAAAAGAAAAAGAGTCAAACCCCACAACTCCCATAGTTGAGCAACCTGCATCTTCATCCACACCTCCTTTCCCTGAAAGATTACAAATTGAAAAAGGGGTAGAGAAACAAATCTTGTTGTCTGACTATAATTTTCTAGATGAATTAAAGAATGTCTGTATCAAGATTCCCTTGTTACAAGTCATTAGAGAGATTCCTATTCTAGTAAAAACAATAAAGGAGTTGAGTCTTAAGAGACCAAGAAGGAAACCAAGAGATACAAGAAGAATCCACTTGGTAGGAAAAATTGCAGATATCATGATGGGAAAAATTACCATGCAGAAATATGTAGATCCAGGTAGTCCAATTGTCAAGACACATAAATGGGATAGAAATTCCAAATACTTTGATTGACTTAGGGGTTGCTATCAACATTATGAGTAGACAAACTATGGAACATCTTAAACTTCCTAATCTTCTTTTTACACCCACCTTACTGCAACTTGCAGATAGATCAATAATCAAACCAGATGGTGTATTAGAAGATATTTCAGTCTACTTAGATTCTTAGGAATATCCAGTAGATTTCATGATTTTGACTCCCAAGAGTAATTTAGGAGGGCACCCACTCATCTTAGGAAGACCTTGGCTAGCCACAGCTGATGCTTTCATTAGTTGTAGATCTGGGGATATGTACATTTCTAATGGTAGTTCGACAAAGAAATTAAATTTGTATCCTCCAGCAAAAGCAATTACAGAAGTAGGAGACAATGAATGGGTCGATGACGAGGATAGTATACAACATGTCTTTACCATTTTTGAAATTAGTGAAGATAGTCAAATTCTGAACACATTGGAAAATTTCGAAACATCTTCAGAATATGACCACACACAATTTCAGTTAGATTCTGAAATTAAGTATTTATCATCAAGACAAATGTCTCTTTACTCTATGGAAGAGTTTGGTAGTTCTACCATTGAGATTTTTCTAGGTAAAACATTGAATATCAACAAAAATTTGAAAAAATCACAACAGGAAGAGCTAATCAAAATCTTGCAAAAACATTCTACTGCATTTGCATGGGAGTATACTGATATGAAAGGTATTGACCCTAAGACTTTCATCCATCATATCTATATCGAGGAAAATAGTAGACCAATCAGACAACTTCAGAGAAGGATGAATCCAAATCTTAGGGAGATAGTGAAAGAAGAGCTCCAAAAACTACTCAATGTAAATTTCATTTACCCAATTTCAGATAGTCGATGGGTTTCTCCTTTGGTTATAGTACCCAAAAAGAATGGTAAATGGAGGGTATGCATTGATTACAGGGAATTGAATAAAGCAACTTTGAAGGATCACTTTCCCTTGCCCTTTATCGATCAAGTATTAAATACATTAGTAGGAAAAAAGTACTTTTCATTTCTTAATGGTTTTAATGGTTATAATCAAATTCAGGTAGCACCTGAAGATCAATATAAGACCACATTTACCTATCCATTGGGAATTTTTGCTTATCGATTGCTTCCTTTTGGATTATGTAATACACTCGCAACATTCCAAAGAGAAGTACTAGAAATTTTTTCTGATCTAATCCATGATTGTGTAGATGTTTATATGGATGATTTTACAATTTATGGCGATTCGTTTGAAGAGGCATTAGAAAATTTGGAAAAAGTCCTTATAAGATGTAAAGAAACAAACCTCTCACTAAGCCATGAAAAATGCTTTATGATGTTTACTGAAGGTATTGTTTTGGGACATCATATCTCAGGGGATGGGATTAAAGTTGATAGATCAAAAGTTGAAGTCATCTCCAAGTTGCCTATTCCAAATTGTCAAAAAGATGTTAGAAGTTTTTTGGGATTCACTGGATATTATAGAAGATTTATAGAAAACTTCACTAAAATAGCATCTCCACTCTTCAAACTGCTTACAAAAGACTGTGAATTTAAATGGGGTCCTGATTGCCAAACAACATTTGAAACTTTGAAAACAAGAATATCTGAAGCGCCTATCTTGAGAGGACCAAATTGGAAACTTCCTTTCCATATTTCTACAGATGCTTCAGATACAACTTTAGGAGCTGTGTTGGGTCAAAAAGATCTTATGCCATTTACTATAACAATAAAAATTTAACTCCCACTGAGTTGAACTATACTGTGACTGAAAAAGAGTTCTTAGCTGTTGTTCATGCAATCAATAAGTTCAGACATTATATAACAGGCTATGAAACTTTTATTCATACTGATCATTCTGCAATTAGATATCTAATGAACAAACCTATTACTAATGGCAGAGTTACAAGGTGGCTCCTACTTTTATAGGAATTCAATATTACTGTGTTGGATAGACCAGGGAAACAAAATACAATGGCTGATTTATTGTCTAGGATTCAGAATACTAAAGAAGATTCTCTTGTAGAGGACAAGTTTCCTGATGAATATTTATTTGCAGTAACTACTAAGACCCCTTGGTATGCAGATATAGCTAACTACTTGGTTACAGGGAAACTACCTCCATATTTATTTCCCAGTGAAAGAAGAAAGATTATTCAGGAGAGTTCAAAATATTCATAGATTTCTAACGAATTGTTTAAAACAGGGCTAGATCTTGTGATCAGAAGATGTGTTAGGGAAGATGAAATGCCTGATATCCTCAAAGAATGTCATGATGAACCATGTGGTGGACACTTTGCTGACAAAAGGACAACCTATAAAATCTTCTCTTTAGGATATTATTGGCCATCCCTCTTCAAAGATGCAAAACAATATGTCAAAAGGTGTGACAACTGCCAAAGAGTAGGGAAACCTACCTTTTCAAATGAAATGCCATTGCAGCCACAGGTACTCATCGAACCCTTTGAAAAATGGGCTTTAGATTTCATTGGACCTATTAACCCACCATCTAAACAAAGAAAGTATATATTGGTATGTACTGATTATGTCACTAAATGGGTAGAAGCCAAAGCATTATTTTCTGCTACTGAGCATTCAGTTGTTAGTTTTCTTTATGAGGATATTTTTACTTGCTTTGGTGTTCCAAGAGAAATTGTGACAGATCAGGGAGGTCAATTCACATCTAACCTGGTGGAGAAGCTGATGGAAGAATACAAAGTCAAGCACATAAAATCTACTCCTTACTATCCGCAAGCAAATGGTCAAGTGGAGTCTACAAATAAAGTTATTGAAGGCATCATTACCAAGACTATTCATCTACACAGAAGAGATTGGGCAAAAAGGCTTCTTGAAGCCTTGTGGGCCTACAAAACTACATGGAGGAATACAATAGGACATTATCCCTATGAACTTGTTTATGGGAAAGAAGTCCTGCTCCCCATTGAGTTCCAAGTCAAAACTTTCAAGATGGCAGTTCAGTTGGGAATGGATCTATCAGAAGCCCAAAAGTATAGAATGGAACAGTTGAATGAGCTAGATGAGATCAAACAAGAAGCAATCCTAAGAACTGATCTAGTTCAATATCAAAGAGCTAAGTGGCATGACAAATACATCAAGGAAAAAAGTTTCAAGAAGGAGATTGGACATTGCTATTTGATTCCAAGTTTAAAGATTTTAAAGGAAAATTTCAGACTCATTGGCTTGGGCCATATGAGATTGAAAAAATCTTTAGCAATGGAGCAGTAAGAATCAAAACCATTGATGAACATCAAACTCCTCTTATTGTGAATGGCCACAGATTAAAGATCTATCATAAGCCACTCTCAAAAGAGAAATTTGTCAAAATCTTTCAAGATAGTTCTGTAATAAGGCTGGCGAAGAAGAATCCTTCTTCTCCACCAGCCTAGTCTTTGTTCTTTTCTGTTTTATAAAATAAAAAATAAAAAAAAATGTGTATAAGCCTGAAAACCAATCATTGATTGGCAGTGTTATACAGAAAATACGGGGCGAAAATCAGAACCTTCTGATGCCCTATATTTTCCAAAAAAAAAAAAACTTTTTCTCATTTCATAGTTTCATGTCAGTTCACTTCATTTCACTCCACTACATTTCACTCCACTTCATTTCATTTCATTCCGCCAATAAAAGCCCTCTCATGACCAGTTTTCATTCACTCAGTCATCATTTATCCATCTCCATTCAATAATATGATCACTGTGTTAGTTTCGCAGCTGAACCTAGTTTCCGCAGCTAAAAGCTGATTCCGCAGCCATCACTCTGTTATTCAACATTGACAGTCAGATGTTAGTTAAATGATAATGAAAACAAATGCAGGTATGGAAAAGGAAGATATTCTGAAGATATAAAGCACCTAGAAGCATCATCAGGAAGCAACCAATCAAAGGTCAGTGGACGGAAGTGGTAAGTTCCAAGGTATGAGCAAAGTTCATTTCAAATAGCATTTTAAAACACATTTTACATAGTTATGAAACCACCGGCTCCATTATATGTAATGATTCGCCTTGATAGCTTCCATAACCGCTCCATGGCCTTTACATAATTCCACCACGAACCTTGCATTAATTTTTAACGGCCTCATGATCCATCTTCGAACTTAACTCGTGTTTAATCGTACTTTGACACTCCATCTGTTAAACCGGGTAATTATGAGGACGTGATTGATTTGGTCACGGCTCTTTCTTGCCGCACAAATTCCATAGCCATTTTGTGAGCATGCTAACGTCTATTCTGCAGTTGTCTAGTTCAAAACTTTGCTGGGCTCACTCTATTTCCATACTTCCCCATCGAATTTGCATTTGTATTTTTGGTCTGCTCACATAAGCCTTCGTTCTGAGAACTCTGTTCTTCCATTTACGATTACTGGTTTTTCTCCATAGTCCTTCTACATCCCCCACAAACAAAACCATCTCACCCCCGTCAGTCTATCACTCACGCAGACATATTTTAAAGCAGGGGAAGGAATGGATCCTCTGTTGAGAGCAGAACTGGAAGGGCCCAAATTCATGGAGGGGTATCCGCAATTGAAAAGTATGCTAAGGAAGGCATGGTGGCTACAATTCATTCAGAAATTTAGAGGCTACAACAAAGAAGTTACGAAGACTTTTGCGAGGTCTTTTGATGGTGTGGAAGTTGAGGTTGGAGACCTTAAATTCTCAGTCACAGAGGCATCTATAGCAGCCGCAACGGAACTCCCATAGGAGGGAGAACGGTGGTTCAAAAATAAAAGCTTTGACGAGAGAGCATGGAGGGTTATCCTACGCAATCTAGGTATGGATATAACCATTTTCAAACGTGGAATCCCTGTCTCTGCTTTAGGAGAAAAGTGGGCCAGTCTATTATTGATAATCCAGAAGTTTATTACATGTGAGGGACGGTTCGGGTCCATGTATATGTACCACACCCAGTTGCTGATGAATTTTCTAGAAAATCAAACTATTAATTTGCCTTACTTTTTGTTAAATAGCCTAAAAAAGATGTCCATAATTGTCCAAAAGAATCTGGGGGACGTAGAACCCCACCTGTACCATCACGACCTTGTGAAAATTTTGATTGAAAAACAGTTGAAGGAAAAGAAGGACACCTGGGAGCAATTTTTGGTTAGAAACTTCTTTCAAGATCCACCTGAAACACTCGAAAGCAGCTCATCAAAGAAAAGCAGAAGAAAGAAAACAAGTGTTAGAATTTAGGACACTCCTACTAACATAGTTAAAGAAACTAGTAGGGAAGAAAAAATGTCTGAAAGTAGGAAGGAAAGAACTGAGGTTAAGAAGCCAAGGAAATCAAAAGGGAAAAGAAATATTGAGGTTGTCTATCAAACCCCAGAACCTTCCTCAGAAGAGGACCACCAAATACTTTCTGAAAGGCTAGTTTACCTTTAGGAACAATCAGTTGCAACAAAGAGAAAAGGGAAAGAAAAACAGAGTGTGGAGAAAGAAGACACTAGTTCACAAAATTTAAGGAGGAGCTCCAGAATTAAAGGAAAATTGAGGAAAGTACAAACGAAAGGGCCCCACTTCATTTATTTAGGAGGGGAAACATCGGAACAACCTTCAGCAATCCCCCCTGGCCGTGGCCCACACCATACTCCTATTCTTCAGCCAGATTTTGAAAATAGTCCTTCTCGGCCAGATTTTGAGATCAATCCTTCTCAACCAGATTTTGGGAATAGCCCAAGGAAGACTACATCTGAGATAGATCCAATCCAGCAAGAAATGTATGATTATATTAAGACGTTGGAGAAAACTGCCACAGGCCAAGGCACTTCGTTTGCCTAGCCTAATACAGCCCAAGAAGCTCAAATCCAATCACTAAAACAAGAAGTTTTTGAGCTGAAGGTCCTAAATAGAAACATCAAAAGAGAAAATGAAAGATTCAAAGAACAAGGCAGGTTAGATAAGATTATTCACGACAACACCATGTTGCATCTTGGGCTATGGCAGAAGAAAAATAGAAAATTGAAGAAAAAGAACATGAGGTTGAGCAGGGCTCTCATCAACCTCAAACTCAAGTGCCTAATGAGGAAGCCGAGAATGACAGTGGTCCCAAGAAAGAAGAAAATAAGGCTGGATGTATTGGCAGAGGTCTCAGAACACATGAACTGAAAGGAGGATGGTCAAAGTTTTGGTTGCATGGGGACATGCAACACCTTCACAGTGGGGGTATGTTGAGCTCTGAAACTACATCTCTCCTACACATTTTCCTAGACTTTTCCCCTCACCATTACCCCATAAGCTATCAAACAACATTGCATATTGATTCTAAAAGAGCGTTTAAGTGGTTTTCTAACTATGTTTTTGTGTTTGCTGTTTGACTTAGATTTTTCTCATTAGTTGTGGAATGCAACCACTTTCTGCAGCTATTTTTGTTAAACTCTAGGTTGCAGGTGTCATCAGGCAAAACAAGGCACGTGGGCAAGATAGAAATGACTTGGACATGGATCAGGTCCTATTGGTTTAGCTGGATTCATTAAGGAAATCTGTGGTCAACGGTGGTCAAATGGTGGTCCAACGTAGGAGTCCTACGGCAACCAGACTCTGTTTTCAAACACGTGAAGGATTCGTGGCCATTCCTAGATCTCTGGGGTCATGTTGACACATGTAGACTGCCCCACGATGTGAATCCAACAGCCACTCTTGATAGATTGAATAATCTCGGCAACCAGTATGCTAAGCTTACGGACGCTATCCTTTTACATGTCTTTAGTTAAAGATATTTCATAGGAAAACAGTTATGAATTTTTTGTTATAAATAATGCATTTCCAAAGGCATAGAGTTAGTCTTTGTTAACGTAATTTTGCTATTAAAGTTTGCTGTGCCGTGACACTAGTTCCACTGTGGTAACGAGAGGATTCTTCCTCTGTTTTGAAATATAAAGAAGACTTTGTTTTATATGACTACGTGAGCATAATTCTGGACTGATAGTCTGTTGACCAAGGCCGTGCAGAGGGCCCCTGCACGCTGAGGTTTCGTTTTCCTTATTGCTGTAAAGTTTTTATGCATTGTTTCTCTATTTCCATTGCACATATTTCATAGTTATCCACCTGTGTATATTTCATTTGCTATGGTATTAACATTTCATTCCTGTACATGATTTTTCAAGCTCTGTATATTGTTGTTAACACTGATCAGTGTGTGTGTGTGTCTTAGGATAGAGTAGGCCCGGGCATTTTCATACAATTTTTGCAATAACTAGTGACATGAGATTAGCCTCTCTGCTGACTTTGCTTTTCTTAGTTTTTTTTTTTTTTTTTATTCCGGTTGTGCTTTGATTTCAAGTCTTATTCACTTGCTTTGTTAGTTAGTTTAGATATCAAACTGCTCATATCATTGACGTTATCTCCTAAAGCCATAGCTTAGACTACATGGCGAGCTATCGGACTATGAATGATGTGATTTGATTTTAGCTTTATTTTTCTACAATTAGATATCAATTTCCTCATATCATTGACGTTATCTCCTAAAGCCATAGCTTAGACTACATGGCGAGCTATCGGACTATGAATGATGTGATTTGATTTTAGCTTTATTTTTCTGCAATTGGATATCAATTTCATCATATCATTGACGTTATCTCCTAAAGCCATAGCTTAGACTACATGGCAAGCTATCAGACTATGAATGATGTGATTTGATTTTAGCTTTATTTTTCTGCAATTAGATATCAATTTCCTCATATCATTGACGTTATCTCCTAAAGCCATAGCTTAGACTACATGGCGAGCTATCGGACTATGAATGAAGTGAATTGATTTTACTTTTATTAGTTTTCAGTTTTTGACTTGTTTGAGTGCAGTAGCTTAACCTTTTTTACTCGGTTTTTTTTTTTTTTTTGTATTTAGATGAGCAGCAGAAGTAGTGATTTCATGATCAATAGTTCATCATTTATTTGATTTTACTAGCAGTACATTTCCATTCTTGTTTAAATGATAGTTTCATTACTAGTACATTTTGAGATCCTCTGAAGTGTTAAGCTCTGGAAATCAGCATAAAGGACATAATTGCCTTAAAATATATATCCATACTTACCTTCTGAAGTATTCTTAAAATTTAGGAATAGGATTTCCATTCACATTAGGAGATAAACAAAGATAAAACCCCCAAAACAAAACAAAAATTGAAAATAATAAAAAGTAAGAAAGAGGTTGTCTTGCACATATAGTGTGCCACACTTCGTTAGTTTACGACTCCCGGTCGATAATTAATGTAGCAATTTAGGACATACTAAATTGACTAAACAAGAGTCACTCCGGGAGGCTGAGGAGTGAGTGGAGTTTCAGGTGGAAACTTGGAGGGAAGGCCCGGGGAGCCTTCTAACAGGGATTGCCAGCTTTTTTGGGGCATTTAGCAGCAAGTTCTATAGGTTGGTCGATTTGCCCAACAACAAAGCCACTAAAGCCAAAGAGGGTCGAATTTTCGGGGTCAAGTTTTGGCCAAACCCTTTATGGGTTATTCTGGGTTTATTGAGGAGAGGCTGAGATTAATTTCCCAGAATTTTCTGAGCAGTGGAGAGGGCCCTAGCAACAAGACATTTTTGGGCATCTACAATGCAATGCTTGGGCAGCGTAGTAGCAGTTTGGAAGAGGGTGTCTCACTTATCATTTGGGGATTTGCTAGCTTTCCTAAAGCAAGCCCAGTTGCACTCATTCCAACACCTTTTTGTACACCCCTTTCTCATTAATAAAAAGAGTACACAACGCAGTTTTTGGTGGCAATTTGTGGTATGATTATTTGTTACTTTTTCATGGTGTTTTTGTCTAATTTTATTTGCATATTTACTGCTAATTTTTCTTAGGGATATTACAATCGTATCAGAGTTCATAGACTTGGCACAACGTATGGGAGCAGCGCAATCTATGCCACCGGAGGATAAGCAGAACGTGACATACTGAAGGGAAAGGTACAAAAGCAAGGAAAGGCAGTTGGAAATTACCCTTGATCCTATGATTATAGAGCCGGAGGTAGAAGAAGACAACATGGGGGAAAATGTAGAAGACAAAGGGAATGAGGAAAAGGAGTTTTCCCAATTCCTACTGAAGGCAATGCAAGACTTATCCCAGAACATTAAGGGAATGGGCCAATGAAATGACAATGGAAATAAGGGTAAGGGAGTCCAAGGGGATTTCCACCATTGAGAAGGTCTGGAACTTTGTAGCACCACACATATCTCAATACCAACATGCCATTGATCCGAACACACCCTTGAGGTCTACAATTCCTACATTCCTACAATCTGGAGCTGGTGGGAAACTAGAGCAGGAGGAGGCACGTTATGGGGATTATTTCCTAGAGTATCAGTCTTATGGAACTGATTTTGGGAGGGACATTACTTTCAAAGATTTCTGCTAGATGAAGGGCAACAATAGGCCCAAGGGACAGAGTGGAGGAGGCTACATGTAGGGGACAAACTTGCATCGCGCTGTGGGGAGGTTGCTTCTCCCAACTTTCGATGCGTCCTCCAAGAGCTCGACCAAGACATGGGTCGAAAAGATGGATGTCTATTTCCAGCTGAATCAAATGACAGAAGGAGAGGCAATCAAGATTGCCACATAGAGGGGGAAGCCCATGACTGGTTGTTCCATGGGCTGACCATGTTGGGGCATGTAGGAGTAACTGCTTATGATTATTTCACCAAGAGGGTGTTGGAGAGGTTTGAGAGGAAATACCAAAGGAGTATTTTCGGGAGCTGACAAGGCTCAAGCAGATCGAGAGTGCAAAAGTATACATTTCAAAGTTTCTGTAATTGTCTGTGATGGTGCCAAATTTGTCAGAGTCTAGGAGGATCTACATGTTCGTGGATGGGCTAGCAGAGCCATTGCGCGAGTTAGTGAGGTCCAATAGGCCCACTACATTACAGGATGCAGTAGGGAGAGCGTGAGACTTACAGGATGCCCTACCCAGGGCTCGATCCCCACTACCCCCTAGACAGGGCAATCACAAATGTAAGTTTGAAATAGGATGGACTAGCCACCAATACCTCACAACCTAGCTAGAGAAAGCCTTCCAAGGTTGTGGCTAGGGTAAAATGATAACATTAACCACAAATAAGTGAAGAATGACCCTTGAAACTTAATGATCAACTCTCTAGAGACCCACAACACAAATGTATTAGCCTCGAAACCCTAAGGAATGATGGATCATCCCTCTTAGAGCTAGCAGCTAGGGCTAGAAGCCCCTCTAATGTTAGCGGCTAGGCTTGAAAGTGCCTATAGGGATAACAACTAGGTCTCCAAGGGTTAGAATGGCTAAGAAAATGAAAATTTTGCCCTTGAAACCCTTTCTTAATGGATGATAAGCCTGCAAAATAGAGAATTAGCCCACAAATAGACCAACTACATTGAAACTTTACTGAAAACCCTTGCCATAAATTACCTTACACTTGAAATACAAAGAGTTAGCAATGAAAATCACTTGCAAGGAAGAAATTGAGCCCCTTTAGGGCTGCAACCTAGAAAGAAAGGCCTCTAGGAGGTTGCCGCTAAGCCAAAATCGCTGAGAAAGTGCCCAAAAATTTGTTTTAAACCTGAGAAACCACTTGCAAACCACTTCAAAAAATAAATTCTCCAGAAAACCTCAGTTGCAGCTGCAAAAAAGGGTCCCTAGGGCTAGCATTTTCTCTTCTAGGCCTAGCGTCCAAATTTGGGCACCTGGATCTTGTGGATCTTGGTCTCCAGTCCCTAGATCCACCTTCATAAGACCAACACACCTCTGATAAAGGCTAGATGACTCCTACTAAGGTTGACACTGGCCCTAAAACCCCAACAACTTGGGTTGAATGATGACTAGCTAGAAATCTAGTGCCTGCAAGATTAATAAATAGAGCACAAGGCACAATATTTAGAAATTTCTAAGATAGAACCTGAAAGATCATTATTTACAAAAATAATTTACAAGGGTTAGAAATAATTTACAAAATATTTATAAATCATTTACAATAATATACAAAAGAAAATTATCTCTAATTAGCAGATAATTCATTGATAGCCCAAGAATAAATTTTGCATGATGTTTTAATGAAAATATTTTAATTTTTAATTCACAAACCCAAACTCTGCAAAATAGATTTGTTAGATAAGCTCAGGGTTCAATCAAAATGTGATCACCTTAAATTCCATGAACTTGGGCTTTCCCCAAGGGCTGACTCACCTGAAAGGTCTCTATACACCTGAAAAATAGATCATTAGTTTCATAGTGGTTCGATTCACATAAATAGACCAGTGATCTAGAGATACTTGCTAGATCCACCAGCTTCTAAGTGTTTCCTCTAGCCAAAACCTAAAGCGAGATACTTGTGCTAATAGATAGTCCAACCGCTGGCTATGAAACAATAATCTTAATAGCACACATTAAAGCATTAAACACATTCAAAATATACCATGAATCATCAAGCAAGAGACACCTTGAATTGAAGCCCCAAAGTCTTTATTAATGCAACATTTCAGTAGAGCTTAGCTTGGTACAATTTTTTTTTATTTTTTATTTTTATTTTTTAATATTTTTTTTTTTTAATTTTCTAATTTTTATTTATTATTATTATTATTATTTATTTATTTTTATTTTATTTATTTATTTATTATTATTATTATTTATTTATTTATTATTTTTATTTTTTTATTTTTTTCGATCTAGTGAGATCAAGATGACAAGAGGGTTGAGAGCTTACTTATATAGAAATATGAGAAGGAATAACCCCTCCAAGTGGAAATAACGACTAGTTTGACTTGATCTTGTAGAATAACGACTAGTAGCTTCTTGATCCATGCAAAAATCAAATCCTGTCCCTTGATATTGAAAATCATATTGGTTGATGAAGACCTTGATCCTGGTCCAAAAAATAAATTTTTGAACCTTTTTTTCTTGAAAAATGATCCTTGACTCAAGCACCAAGGTCCAACGACTTAATTTTTCTCAAAATTATGACTTTTCCTTTGCTGGAGGACCTCATAAAATTGTTTTTTTTTGTTTTTGTTTTTTTGTTTTTGTTTTTGTTTTTGTTTTTGTTTTTTTTTTTGTTTTTGTTTTTGTTTTGTTTTGTTTTGTTTTGTTTTGTTTTTTTTTTTTTTGGAGGCACAAATTTTTGATTAATTTTGATAATTTTCCACTTGGAGGGTAATTAATTTTCCCTTCATTTTATTTTCGAATAATTTTTGGCTAATATATTTTTGTCATAAATTAAAATTAAAAGGACTCAATAGGGGATTAATTATTTTTCCACTCTCTAAGTGTATCTAAAAATTAATTTTGATAATGGTGTCTAATTATGAGGAACCATTCACCAAAAACATTTCTTAACACACTTTTACATCAAATATTACAATATCAACCCTTAGAAGGGGAAATACATATAGACATAGACTCTTGAGACTCAACCAAATTTTGTGACAAGATACATGATCTAGTATGAAAAATACATAGACTTTATAAACATTAGGACTCACCTAAGACTTTGTCAACGAATTTCACCCTAGCTTTGGGGTATATCTGGGAGAAAAGCTCTGCCAATTATTCGTGTTTACAAACATAGATAATTTTTGGAGGTTAAAAAATGCCCTAGGATGAACCCCTTTGAGAAGAATCATAGGGTTACCTAGGTGTTGTTACATGGCTTAATAGTCATAGTAGAATCATTTTTACATTACGAAGGAAACATTTGGGATTACAGTGATGAAATGAATAATTTTTTTTGATCCATTGCTTTGTACTCTGCTTCTTGGATTGTTGACACGTGTGGTCAACATTTGGCTCTACTTGGGGACACGTTGCTTCAGTGAAGGAATGTGAGAATCTAGAATCCTGTATCCAAGAAAGCAAAGAAACATCAGGTAGATATCTGCCCTTATCAAAATCATCATCAAATATTAGATCATCTGCTAGAATAAAAATCCTATTCTAACATGTGAAAGATAAACACATAAAACATAAATGCATAAAATGAAAACTAACTAATGACATAAATAAAATCCTATCTACGAGAATAGGGTTAGAGATACAATACAGAGGATGCCTCATGGCATAAGATGTCATCTTTGTAGTTCGATCTGAAGAAGTTGCCTGCTTACAAGTGGATCCATTGGTTGCTTTCCAGATGTTCCCTGTTGAATCCTGATTGTCTTTGGTTGATGAAGGTCTTTAATGTTGTATTGTAAGTCTCATTAGTTCTTCTCCTTTTCCCTCCTTTATTCATGATATGAGACGGTGTGGAATCTTGGGCTTGTTCTTTCACAGGCTCAAAGAAGTTAGTCAATACTGCATTATATTCTGTAGCATGTCATTAGGTTTCAACCTATTCATTGTTAGGTCTCCTTGGGTTCTCAACATAATGTCTCCTTTCGACTTCCTTGTGCAATCTGACCATACCGCCTTCTGCTGCAGGAATAGTAGCATAGGATAAGTCTAACTGAATGCATCCTTCAAGATCAACTACAAACATTCGGTACAAGAGCATTCCCCATACGCCAGGCACATCTACGATAAAAATATCCATAGTAATTATCCTATACTAGAAATTTTCCAAATAAACTTGCAAGTCCTTGATTATGCCAAGAATCTCAACCTTCTTCAAATCCATAAAGCATATATTATGATAAGGCCTTGATATTCTCAAGTTCAACTGGTCCATAACTTTCTTAGTGATGACATTAGTGGAAGCCCCTGAATCCAACATGTAGTTGTGTAATAGACGATCATTTACCATCAAAGTTAAGAAGAAAGGTTGATGGTGTTGAAATATGTAACTCAGTTCGATCTTTATAATGACGTGTAATCATAATTTTATGTAATTGATGAAAAAAGAAAAATAAAGTATTTGTGTTATGCTTGAGTCATGGGTTACATGAGCAAGGAATTTTATTTTATAGATGAAGCTCCCATTATGAGCTATTAGGTTTGGTCATCAAGTCATAAAGTCTATTGATTAAATCTCATGTATTGAAGACCCATTTGGGCATGTTATATATGTAATTAAGTCATTGTAAAGAGTCTAAAGATCCTCCAATACCAAGTCCAAGCACCTCCAACAAGTCGAGCTTCAATGAAGCAATCAACCTTCACTAAGATCAACTCAGCCTAGAGTTAATGGCAAGTCGGCCTCAAGTCATGAACAAGAAGCCTATATAAGGAGGCACTCGACCTCTCTCAAGGATACACTTCACACTTGACACTCGAATTCAAGTAAGAGGAAAAGGTGCGAGATAAAGGAGTAAGAAAGAAGGAAAGAAGATCGAAGTTTTTGGGATCAGTTTTGGGTTGCTTCTCTCCACACGTGCGAATAGTTCTAGGGTTTCAATGTGCTATAGAAAGGCCAAATTGCAGTCACATCAAAGTGTCAAAAGATTGGTGTTAACAAGGTCTAGTTTGAAGGCCGAATTCACTAGGAAAGAAAGGAGGCATAGCGAAGGCAAAGGAGGATAGATCTCTTCATTATCTCCTATCACATGTGACCTTGGGTTTCTGAAGCTAGGGCCAAAAAGTTCTAGAAATTTTAGGTAAGCCGAGTTGTAGTAAGGAAGGACGAAGTTGCAGTAAAAGTGTTGCTGAGGTCGAAGTGGAAGTCAAGGAAGAAGCTGCTTTGTCTTAAGGGAAAGGGTGACTTGGTCTTGGAGGAATCTTGGTAAAGGGTCTTGGTCTTGGAATTCATCACTTGAAGATTTTATAAGAAGAAGAATTCGTTTGGGTTTTCCTCTCAAGTTGGAGAGGTTTTGGCCCTGATTGGTCGCCTACATTTTGTGTCCCTTGTCTCATGCTTATTTATGATTTGATAGCTATTTGATTATAGGAAACATTAACATAATCAAGAGAAAGAAAGAATCTAATAAAAAACTTAAGTAAAGTTGCATCACAAATAGTTATCATTTCTAGAGAAATCAACTCATCCCTCTGCCTTAGATTTCTCAACAAATGGTCCTCATTTCTCATGTAGCAATTCAATTCCTTTTAACTTGATTTATTCATATTTATGGTGATTATCAATCTTATCTTGCTGAGAGATGCCTATGGCTTTCAAAAAAACTTCTCTTTGAGGTGGAACCTTCAAAATCTCAAGGATGGGGACAAAGATCTTTACATTGTTTATCCATGTGACCCAATCAATCTTCAATCCTGATTGATAAGTTTTAGAAGCAATTTGTTGCTCATTTTGATCTTTACTTAAATTTTGATAAGTATACCCCTTACTTCTATCAATCTCCAAGCTTTTCTTCTGGAATGGCTTTTCACCATAAAATTGTGTAATAGGATCTCTTTCAACGCTGAAATTATTGATGGTGAAAAATGAAGGGATCATCTCCATACATCAATTTTCTTCTTGAGAATATTGATTAATTATATTTATCTATTCACTTGTTCCTTCATCCAAGATTCTCCTTGAAATGGCACAAGAATTCTCATCATGGAAACCTTCACAAGGTTTGCAGAAAGACAAAGGTTGATAAACAATGTTGGTGGATTCCAATGGATTTGGAGGTCTCTGCTCATTTGAAGGATTCTTCTTTGGCCATGCAGTATTATTACCTCTGTTATTATTATTTCTAGGCTGCATATTCTGAGCTTGAGATCTTTCCATTTGAATTAGCCTAGCCTACATGGCATTCATTTCTTTGGCATGTTCAATCTTCATTTCCTTAATCAATTGAGTTAATTCTTTAATGGGATCATGATCTACTTCTTTGACTTGTTTTCGTTTAGATTTAACTGGACTTCTTTCAAAACTAGGAATTTCAGACTTCCCAGATGCTTTCTTATCCTTTTCCAATTCTTCAGCTAAAGTTTGAGTAGTCTTTGGATCAGTTGGCATAGAACATCTAAAATCATAGGAGGTATCCACAACAAATGCATTCAGATAATGCTCTAACAGAGATTTACCAGTGGGCTTGTAATCTTCATGCATTTCTTTGACCATACCATTGAACTTCTTATTGAATTCTTCAATAGTCTCATTTTCATTTTTCTTTATATTGCTGATGATTCTAAGAAAATATCTTCCTTCCCTTTTATTCCCAAACTTATCTTTGAAAGCATTGATGATGGCTTGCAGAGAATCAAAGGAGTTATTGGGACAATCCAGGAACCAATCCATTGTATCATTTTCCAAAGAGAGAACACAAAACTTCATTTTGACATCCTCATGGTTATATGTAGTCTGGCTAGCATGTTTCACCAGTAAAGTCGTAAATTCTCTGAGATGGGCTTGAAAATTGATTGCATTATTCCCTTGGAACATAAGCATCTTATCCAAAACATAATCCAAAAGATCATGAGGTTGACCTTGAATGTTACCAAAGTTGCAAGGAGAAAATAGGTCCATGATGTCTTGCCTGACGGGGTCAGGGAAAAGAAAATGGATATAAGGGAGGGCTTCCTGTCTGAGAAAGATTAAATTCTTACTAGAATTTAGTTTGTTTAATCGAGCTCTAAGCGACTTTTTAGGATCCGGAGTGGGATTAACCAAACTACTAAGATTTCTTCTGGTATAAGCTCTTGTGAATGGATGAATTATTGGAGTCATCGACCAAACATGAAACTAACCCAAATGTCCAGGTGTTAAAAGTGATGTGATGGTGAGGATGAAAGATGTCGAGGCATCAAGAACAAGAAACTTGTCTATGACAACGACGCCATAAAATGTTCACTCAAATTGTACACATAAATGTGACAACACTCAGGGAAGGGGCTGTCACTTTGATCCTTGCCATCTCTATTTAAGTTTCCTCCTAATTTCAGAATAAGGGGGTTAGTTCCTATGGATGAAGAGATGAAATACTTGTTGCAAACCAACAAGTAAATGAGATGCAATTGAATGACCTAACAACTTGGTTGAAATTAATGGCAAGTATAGTTATTAAGCACTACTTGATTAGATTTATTGAGATCATTATTTAGAGACCAATGCCTTTAAAATTGACTTATTCCACAATTAGAATTAGAATTCCAAGTCACCAGATGAACAATTGTTGCAATATGCAAATTCTATCTTTTTTTTTTTTTTTTTTTTTTTGAATTTGACTACTTCTATTATTATACAAAAAGATCAAAAATTACAGCAAGGCCTTGGCCTTGAGAGTCTTGCCAAGAAGTTGGCGATTTGCACAAGTTTTCCATTGATAGTTCTCAGAGGACCTCCAGTTTTGCTGTGGCCTCTTATAGGACCCGACACATTTACATAGCTGAACAAAGACAGTAAGTACCCAAAAACTAATTAGAGACAACTTTGCATCAGACTTAGAACAGAACAAGATACAATACGGAAACCTGTTACGGGCTTGAGTTAAGAAACTGAACAGAGTAGTATGCCTGCGACCAAAACTGCCTTTAGCAGAGAGCCTGAGGTGATCAGTCATCATCAATGGTATAAGGTTCCTCAACTACTCGGCAACCATATTGTAGCGAGTCCTCCGAATCATAATGCTAAGTTGCCACGCTTGTTGGTTCTCTCGGCACTGGTTCGCTAGGACCTGCAGAAACAGTTTGGTTTGCCAGTGCGGAGCTGCATAAAATCGGTTGCTAACTGTCCATTGGAGTTGCCATTCTTTGGACGGCCGGCGTTTCCAGAGGAGCGTCATCCTGGTCTCTGGAATCTTCGCATTGCTCAATTGTGACTGAAACGATAAAGGTTGCGTGAGCGAGAGTGCAGGGGATTCGAAATCGTACTCTGGGGTGAGCCTCATGCTCACAATTGTTCCTGCTCCCGCGCCCTCGACTTCTGCCACGACCAGATCTTGTGGCCGGAGGACTATTGCGCCCAGAATCAATCATCTCCATGAAGGAACGTGTCGGAGAGGTGGTCTGCTGCGAGATGGCACGTCCCCTTGAGCCTCCTCGCCGACTTAACATCCATTGCCTTTCACACTGCATGGCACCGCCCCAAGGTTATGCTACAGAGCCAGGAAGGAGTTTAATACTGCCTCGCTGAAGGAGAGGCTTTGAGACTGTAACAGCGGAAATGAACATTGAAGCAACGAGCAAGCAATAGATATGGTTCACCTTGGCATAATAACCCGGGAAGCTGGTGGAAGAGTTAATGTTTCTCATTAAGAGCCCTGTGCGATTCCAGCTTGCTGTCTTTGTACAGCTCCTCGTGACAGGCACGTTTGGACAGGTGCCCATGTGCCTGCCTTTCTTGCCGTCATACACCCGCATCCAGGGGTGAGAGATCATTTTGCACCAGAGCAGTGCATGCCTGTATGAGTTGTTCATCATCTACGGTCTCAAGTGATCCGGAAAAGTAAGGCTGTTGCCAGATTACTCCCTGATTGGCTAATCTATCTGCTGCTTTGTTGGTTGTTCTTCGGAGTCTCCTTCGAATTCTAAAGGGAAGAAGTGATTTTGATCTGCAATACATATCCCTTTCCATAGTCCTTCCAGCTCGGCTGCATTGTTTGTGTCATTACCAATCGATCCATAGTAAATGTGCAATATGGCCCCTTTGTGATCCCTGAATATTCCTCCAAACCCCGCTGGCCCTGGATTGCCCTTGGCAGCCCCATCGAAATTTAGTTTGAAGTAATTGAATGCCGGAGGAGACCAAATTGAGGGAGAAACTGTGCAAGCAGGAGGGCGGGCTTTGACTTGGGCTAAAAAGGTTAGGTCCAGATTCCATGCTTTCAGAATGGTGATTTCCTGAGGAGTGTCTGGCAGATCCTTATCATGCCACATTTTGATAGCCAGAGTTTCTTGAAGATTTTGCTTCAGGAGGATCCATAGCGCATCTGTCGGCCTACTGGCGTTGTTGAAGATTCTGTTATTTCTTTCCTTCCACAGTATCCAAAAGAGGAAGCCCGATATTAAGGACCAAAGGTAGTTCAGCAACAGGCTTTTGAAGGGGCTTCGTGGCCATTTTCTTATGGTGTCTGTGGTGTCTTCCATTCGATCAACCGGTCTTCTAGTGCATTGCTCAATTCTTTTCCTAAGTTGAGTAGCAAGCGGGCAAGTCTCCATTAAATGACTGATGGTTTCAGAATGGAGAGTGCAATTTGGGCATCTTGATGGGCCGATGAATCCCCTTTTTTGCAGGTTGTCCCATGTGAGTATGCGCTTCTTGCTTAAAAGCCAGAGAAAAGTGGAGACCTTGGGCCATATGCCCGGTTGCCATACCTTTTCCCATAGCTGATCCAAGTTGGTTTGGGGGGCAGAGTAACGCAGCTGATGGGCTTCCTTTGTAGTGAAAATTCCTTTTGGCGTGTATCCCCAACGCAGTTTGTCCTGCTGATTTGAGTATTTGATTCTTCTGTGGTTTAATTCCTGATCTATTTCACTGTATGTTTCCCCTTGCCAATCCTCCTGCCAGGTACTTGCTGATTTCCAGATTTGAAAGTCTTGATGCCTGTGCTGCTGCCAGAATTGATGCACATGTGTGAGATCAGCCTGTTGCATGGATGCTTGCCATATTGGCTTTTGGAATAGGGTCGCCAGTTTTGGGAGTTGCTGCCAAGAGTCCTCCCAGAACCTTGCAGCTTTTCCTGAGTGAATTTCCCAGAAACTGTGCTCTCGAACAAAGGCACTATGTAGCTTAGCCGCATTCCAAATCGGAGAACCTTGGGTTGTGGTGGTGATTCTGATGAGGTCATGCCAATGACTGCCCGGGGCGTATTTTGCTTGCCAGAGTCTCGCCCATGGTGAATTTGGTTTGGAGAGCCAGTTCCACCATATTCGTGCTCCCATTGTATTATTACTTTGGAGAGGGTCCCTTAAGCCTAACCCGCCATTTGCTTTTGTTTGACAAACTTCTTTCCAATTAACAAGAGCCCATTTCCTGTTTAGTCCAGAGGAACCCCACAAAAAATTTCTTTGTAGATTACGAATTGCTTTAAGAACCCATTTTGGCACCACAAGGATTGAAAAAAGATATAGAGGCATGGCCTGGAGTACCGTCTTGATCAGGACTAGTCTGCTAGCCATATTTAGGGATCGAAAAGTCCAAGACGAGAGCTTTGAAGTAAGTTTGTCAAGTAGAGTTCTCCATGAAGCATGTTTGATGGCCGAATCTGCCAAGGGAGCCCCTAAGTATTTTGAAGGCAGCTTAGCAATGGAGAACCCCAAAATACGGGCAATGTTTCTTTGAATGTGGGCTGGAGTGTTGAAAAAGAAGAGCTGCAATTTTGCAGCATTGATGGTGGTACCTGAAGCTTCAGAGAAAAGAGAAAGAAGGGATTTGAACACTTTGGCTTCTTGTGAGGAAGGGTGACCAAAGAGCATGGTATCATTGATGAATTGCTGATGGGATTGGGGAGGAAGACCATGGAGGGAAATGCCTTTTAGAGCATGGGCGGAAATTGCAGATTTGATCAGTCGACTGAACCCTTCTGCCATGAGGACAAAGAGGAATGGTGAGAGAGGGTCTCCTTGCCTGATGCCACGAGAGGGATGGAAAGGCGATGACGGGGAACCATTGAGGAGGACAGAGATACTAGGAGATGAAATGAGATTCATGATCCATCTAGTCCAAGTGGAGTTGAAACCAAAAGATAGTAATATTTGTTGAATATAATTCCAGCTAAGTTTATCAAGCGCTTTGGAAAGGTCCAATTTTAGGATCATACCTGGTTTCTTTAGAAGCTTTAGAGAGTGGATTACCTCATTTGAAAGGATGATACCGTCCATAATCTGCCGCCCTTCTACGTAGCTTGTCTGCTCTGGAGATATTAGAAGAGGAAGGAGAGGTTTGAGCCGGTTCGCTATTACTTTGGAGATCAGCTTGTAGATGACATTGCACAGCACAATCGGCCTATATTTATCAGGCTTGTTGGGTTCTTCACCTTTGGGAACTAGCGCTAGGAAAGTTGTATTGAGGGAGGGAAGAATCCAGTGCATAACTCTTGATTCCTCCACTAGTTCCCATACTTCTGTCTTGATGAGCTCCCAAAACTCATGAAAAAAGTTCGCTGTAAAACCGTCAGGCCCCGGTGCCTTGCCATCTTTGAGTTGTGCCATCGCTTCTTCTACTTCTTGGAGTATAATTGGTTGGAGCAATTTGTTATTGTGATCCTCTGTGATGATTTTGGGAATGTGCTGCTTGATATTTCTAATTGCTTATCTCTATTTCCTGGAGGTTCTCTCAGAATTTCCTGAAAGTGGTCGTTAAATTCCTTTTCCATGTCTTCATGCACTTCTATTCTTTCCCCAAGTTGGTTGTTTATGTACACTATGTTGTTGTACATTCTCCTTTGGATAGTTGTTCTGTGGAAGAATTAGGAATTCTTCTCCCCCTCCTTAAGCCACCTAATTCTTGACTTTTGACGCCAGAGAATTTCCTCTTGTTGCCTACGGGCTTCAATTTGATTCCACAGAGTTTGTTCTTGTTGTGCCTGCTCTTCTGTTCTTCCTTCTAGTATCAGAGTCTGCTGCAGCTTACTCATTTGCTGCTCCAGAAGTTTACGGTCTTCGAAAATGTTGCCAAACTTGGTTCGATTCCAAACTTTGAGGACTTGTTTTAGATTTTTTAGTTTTTGTTGGAATTTATACATCTTGGCTCCTTCCTGAGGGATGAATGATAGCCATGCATCTCTGACCACTGTTCTAAAATTGGGATGTGAAAGCCAAAAGGCTTCAAATCGGAATGGTCTGTTGCTTTTTGTTCCAGGCCGAGACCATTGTAGCATTATTGGCCAATGATCAGAACCTCCCTGGGTCAGAATGGAGGCATGAAAGTCCCCCCCCAAGTGAATAGCATTGTCCGAAATTAGGAACCTGTCCAACCTGGAAGCGATGTTTTGAGAACCTCTGCGCTTGTTGTTCCAAGTGAAGACTCCGTTGGAGGTTTGAATATCCATTAATTGATTATTTAGTATGAAATATTTGAGACTGAGGCTGTCATTATCTAACCTGATTCTACCTCCTTTTTTTTCCTCCAGTGTCTTGATGATATTGAAGTTTCCTCCACCAATCCAGAGAGGGTACTGTCTATTTGCATTGAGAAAGGAGAGAGTGTCTAGAAGCTCTATTTTCTGCTGAAGAGTCTGCGGGAAATACACATTTGAGAGGTGCCCATGAATGTTGGTGCCAAGGAGGTGAAAGGATGCTTGGATGAGGTGATGGGATGCATGGAATTCGTAAAGAGTGAGAACCTGTGGATTCCATAGGATGGTTAGCCCTCCTGAAGCTCCAGAGGCATCTACTGAGACAGAGCAGCTGCCTGCCCAGATCTTGTTGCTAATTTTTTCTATAGCAGTACTATTGCTTTTGGTTTCTTGAAGAAAGACTAGTGAAGGCTTTTCTTGCTGAATCAAATTTTTTATCATTCTATGTTTTGAGGGGCTATTGAGCCCTCTCACATTCCATGAGATTAACTTTATGAGGGAACCTGTGGTGTGGGTTTGTAAAACTTTGTCAACTTAGGGAACCGACCAAATTCCATAAGCATTTCTCCTACTATGATTGTCCTTTGTAGATCTGTCTTATGCCCTCTTTTCTTTGTCTCTTTGAGAATTTTTTTTCCATCCCAAGGACTACCAACTTGTATACCTAGACTTTTGTTGCGCTGTGCTTTCATCAGGATGTCCTCAAGTTTGTCAATTTGCCAAGGTGGTATTGAATTGTATTCCTTCTGTTTGCATGCTATTTCTAGTTTGAAGATATCTATACCATCCAAACTAACTTGCACCGGATCTTCTTCCATAATGGAAGGGGTACTCTGATCTTCTTCTTCTGAAAGGTTCTGAAGACTGAGGGCGAGAGCTGCATCTAATTCCATGGCTAAGGGCTGTTGAGACTGTTCTTTGACAGATTTGCCTTGGGATGAGGAAAGGGGGCTGACTTCCGAAACAGGGATATTATCAGAGGGAAGATCGGTGAGAAGACTTTTAGAGGCCAGTAAGGAAGGCTTCCGAGGGCTGGAGGGGGCATGGGAGGAAGAGGCCAGGGAGGGGTTCTCCTAAGGTTCTGAACTAGATTTATCCGGAGGATCCGGAGATGCAAGCAGAATAAATCTGTTCTGAGTATCAGATTTGAAAGTGCTTTCTGAAGCTACAGGGTTTTTTTTTGCATGTCTTCATCGGTTCGGGACTTTGATAAATCCTTCAGAGTCTTTATTGGAATCATTTGCTGATGGTTTGGACGAGGAGTTCAATGGGCAGTCTCGAAAGAAATGGCCATGTTCATGGCATTTGCGACAGGGAAAAGGGATGCGCTCATAATCTAAGGGTTGATTCCATTCAAAATCATCATGAAAGAGACTTACCGAATCAGCTAGAGCTTTGGTTAGGTGCATCTGGATGCAGATCTGGGCATATGAGGTGTATCTGCGTGATTTGGTTTCCTCAGCCACTTTAATGAAGACCCCCAGTTTGTTGCCAATATCTGCAAGTGTTTCTTCTCTCCAGTATTCCACTGGGAGGGAATACATGTGTATCCAGACTGGAGCATGGCTGAAGTCTTCTTTATCAGGGTTGAACCTGGGTTTCCAGTCTCAGAGAAATAGTCCTGAGGAGTTGAAGAAATACGGACCACCTTCAAATATATGCCATTTGTCTTCCACACAATGGAAAATGGCTGTGAAGAAGCCCTTGGGTCCAAGCTGTGGAGTGACTTGGCCTTTGGGCTTCCATTTTGAAGCTATCCATCCTTGCAGCGCCTTTTCAGTGGGCCAAAATCCAAGAAATTTGCCAATGAGCGCATGATCCTGCATGAACTGGATCTCACTGTTAATGCGGTGACTGGGAAGGTCAACTTTGATTCGTTCTGCGGCTTTGGGGATGCAGGTAGCTGAAGTTGCCTTTGGCTGGGACGAGGGAGCTTCTGTATGCCCATTATTCTCTTTGTCATTTGTCTTGCCTGGTACTGAAGGATCCGCTTCATCATTTGTCATTTTTGCTTCCTGATCATTGTTAGTGTGTCTGCCAGGAGGGGTCAGAGTTTTTTCCGACTGAAAATTGTCAGAAACCGAGCCTGGGTGAGGAGGGGGGGAGGATCCCACCCCTCCTGCGGTCTTATCCATAGATGACAATTAGATAGAGCCCGGCGGCTTGAGCTCAGAGGGGCTAAGGAGAGCAGGGATTACGGTTGTTGCAGTGCTTGCGGCCGAGGCGTTCATCGGCAGAGCGTTTTTTTCTACCTCGAACACCCAAAATCTTTAGAATCATGAAAATTCTATCTTATATGAAGTATAGGACCTAGATTTATGTGAGATGTAAACTCTTGGTTACTTTTAATTATATGTCTAATCTAGATTTATCCATCTTCTCAATTCTTTTGGAACTAGCTTGAATGCAAGTTGTAGAGAGAAGTTCAAAGGAAGGAGGCTAAGACCTCATTAATGATACCTCCCATGGAGTTCTAACGACCTAGGTGCCTTCATTCCTACAAGGGATTTCCCACAAGAGAACTTCAAGGTCACCTATGTTAACTGTGGATGAGGGTCTAGAGTCTTCAAATTGCTTGAAGAAGGTGGTCCTATCTTCTTACAACCAAACTTATGTTTGGAGGTAGATTTTATAAGTGCAATTCTAGTCCTAGAATGAAGATGCATGATATGAGTGAATACTTCAATGAAATTATCAAGTGAATTTAGTACTTCAACAACATTATTTGATATTTAAACACATATAGTGAAATTCAATATAAGAGCAATTAGGTGGAGCACTTAAAGAGAAATTGAATAACTATCTCAAATGAAATAATATAAACAATTCTAGTGAAACACAAGTGCCAAAATTTAATGATGCACAACTAGATAGGGATTATTAGAATTTGTTATTGTGCTAGTTAATTTCACTTATGATCACAAGAACGAATTAGAGAACTTTATGAAAATGAAACAAGGTTAGCAATTCAAATGAAACAAAGTTAACAACTCCAATTATTTCAAGAGCTTATTAACATGTCAACAAGATCTTATCTTATGATTAACAATATTACTCAATGATTAGGTCCAATAGCAAGTTATCACTTAGATCATAAGCTAGTGAAGCATATTCTATGACAATAGAAACAAACACTAATAGAGGCAAGCACAAGATGGGATTGTTAACAATGATCAACAATTATTGCTAGATACACAATGCAATAATGCAATGATGCAATGACAATGCAAAAATGCAAAAGGAAGGTGAAAGCAAGACTTATATAACCAATTCACCAATGAACTTCTCTTAGTATCAAACTTACGCAAATTATACCAACAATGCACTAATGTGAAAGCAGTCCCAAAACTTGAAAGAGAAGCTAAGAAACACAATAGAAGTTAAGCCCTTAAGCAATAAGTGTTACTTCTTAGAGTTATTATACTTATTTAGAGATGCATTTAAGCTTCTTTAGAGTGATTAATACTTGATTATTCCACTGTTATTATTAACTTTAGATCTAATTTAATTTATGAATCAAGTGAAAGAGAGGATAGGGAAAAAGATCAAACCCTCAAGGCCTCTAGACCTTTGTTCAATGGTTGTTTTAACTAGTCAAAGCACCAGTGATGCTATTTTTGGCCTTAAATGCACTTTGTGAGCTCCCCAACACCTAAAATCACAAATGTAAGTTTGAAATAGGATGGACCAACCCCCAAAATCCTCACAACCTAACTAGAGAAAGCCTTCCAAGGCAACGACTAGGGTAAAATGAAAACTTTAGCCACAAATAAGTGAATAATGGCCCTTAAAACTTAGTGATCAACTCCCCAAAGACCCGCAACATGAATGTATTAGCCTCAAAACCCTAAGGAATGATGGATCAACCCTCTTAGAGTTAGCGGCCAGGGCTAGAAGTCCCTCTAATGTTAGCAACTAGGCTTGAAAGTGCATATAGGGCTAGCGGCTAGGCCTCCAGGGGCCATAATGGATAAGAAAATGAAAATTCGACCTTTGAAACCCTTCCTCAATGGATGATAAGCCTACAAAACAGAGAATTAACCCACATATAGATGAAATACATTGAAAATTTACTGAAAACCCTTGCTAGAAATTACTTACACCTGCAAAACAAAGAATTAGTAATGGAAATCACTTGCAAGGAATAAATTAATCCCCTTTAGGGTCGCGACTATGTCTCCAAGGGTTGCGACCTAGCAAGAAAGGCCTCTAGGATGTTGCGACTAGGCCAAAGTAGGCCAAAACCGTTGAAAAATTGCCCAAAAATTTGTTTTAATCTTGAGAAATCACTTGCAAACTACTTCAAAAAAAACATGTTGTAGCTGTAGAAAAAGGCCCTTAGGGCTATTGTTTTCTCTTCCAGGCCTAGCATCCAAATTTAGGCACCTCAGTCTTGTGGATCTTGGTCTCCAGATCCTAGATCCACCTTCACAAGCGCAACACAGGTCTCAGAAAGGTTTGACAACTCCTCCTAAGGCTGGCGCTGGCCCTGAAACCCCAACAACCTGGGCCGAATGATGGCTAGCTACAATTGACCACTGAAGGGTACCTAATTTTTTTTTAAAGACTCCGCACCCGAGAATGTGTCAGAGGCTTCATGTACCTTCAAATTTCACTATATCATCAGAGTTTTTTAACTCCATTTCTTCTTCTCATCTTCTTGTCATGGTGTAATGAGTTCCACAAGCCCTGTGGGGATGATGTAAAGTGATGCTAGTGTGATAAGTTGAGTCATGTAAGAAGCCTAAGTAAATTGAGACATTTTCATCAAGTGAGTTTACTCTATGAGGTTTTTTTACTTGGTTATCTATTAGGTGCTTTCAAGGTCTTGATAATTGATTGAGTTTTTTCCTCCAAGCATAACCCCAAAGTCGGAGTGCAGGTTTATGACAAGGCCTTAGGTGAGTCTTCGTGTCTCGAGTCACTGTATATTACCATAATATATCACCCATAAAATTTTGTGGAATTTGAATAAGCCTAGGGGTCAGTTTTTTAATTTTTTAATTTGTAACTTTTTCGCACGGCGGAAATTTGAATAAATTCTGCATGTAAAATGTAATAGGTGATGTTTAACAAAGTTGTATGGGGTATGTGTGTTAAAAATTACACCTATCACCCTCAAATTTCTAATATGACACACTTTGAGGGGTAAAAAATAAGTTATAGATTCTCAAAACCCACTTTTCCTAAGTATAGTGGAAAATGTGGGAATAAATTAGCCCATAAATTAAATAAATGGAGAGAAATAAATAACTCCATGTGAGAAAATGACATGGAAATGTCTTGTAAATTATCTCAAGTCAATAGTTAAGTCAAAGGACAAGTGGAAGATGATTTGGCACATGACATCATCAAAAAATTTATCACACGGGGAAATTGATTTCTTTGCTACAAAAGGGAAATTCGATTTGCTGACTTGAAAAATCTAATTTGTTGGAAGTAAATGCACATGAGGGAATATTTTGATGAGATATTTAATTGATATTTTGTTGGAGGCTTGTCTCCAACTTAACTTCACTAGCTGTACACTTGACAACTACAAGGATCAATGAGTTCCCCAAGGAGGCCCACACATTTCCTCAAGGATGCTCAATGCATGGCACATTGGGAAAATCAATGAGAGGTGTCACTTCCTGGCTTGATGGTTGGGAGTTAACTCCCTCTTGTTGCACATTTGACATCTCTTGGTTTCACACATGGGTATTCGACTTGCTTGATGAAGAATTTGATGGCCACCTTAAGGAGTTCAATTTGGTTTAGGCTCCACACATGCCATCTCATCTCTCCACTTGGAATTCAACTTCTTTTCTTGGGATCTTCTCCAAAAACACTTGTCACTTGTATCTCTCATTGGGATTTTCTCCCAAATTTCTATTTAAGTGAGCATTGGACTCTCACTATGTTTTCATGCTATGAGCTATTGGGCTTGAGAAAACCCTGTCATTTTGTAGACTTGCATTTTGCTAATAAAACAAAGAATTTGGAGTGTCATTGGTGGTGTTATTTTGACTATCTTGAGGTGATGGTTCTCCATACTATTTATGAATTTGAATTGTATTAGCTTCTATTGCCATTTATTTTGGATTGATACATGTTAAGTTTAGGTATGTTCTATGCTTAGAGCAATTTATTTCAATTTTCATAGTTAGCTCAATATCTTTTCCAGATTAGCAATCACATCAACATTAAAGTAAACTGTAGATCGAACATAAACATAAATAGCAGAAGACAAGCCAAGACAAGAGGACACAAGATGTGGCGCTAGCCAGGGACAAACCCCAATGTGGGGAAACCCTTGATCAATTCTTCTTATATGTTCTTGAGTAGTTCAACAGAGAGAGAGAGAGATAGTACATTTACAACAGAAGTCAACACTTCGACTTTCTAGATTCATCTCTACATGAGATTAGTTGAAGACGTGTTGCTTCAACTGATTCTCCAAGGTGACTCCTTCACCTATCTCGTCCACATGCTGCACCTCACCTTGTCGCACTCATCATCATAGTGCTGGAACTAATGACCATGCTATGCACTTCATGCCACTGCTCCTGTCACTGTGCTGCTCCAATCAATGAGCTGCTTTCATCATGGATCTACACCCAATGCTACACTCATCACTGATCTGCACTCAATGCTACACTCATCACTGAGCTTGCACTATGCTGCATCCAAATGCATGTTGTACACATCATGTTGCTGCACTAGCTATATTTGCTTCATGAAATTGGACTCAGTCAATAATAGTTTGCAGCTGTCATCATGATGACTAGTTAGGGCACCAAGCAGTCCTCCAACAGTCATCAAAACAGCCTAGGACAACTCCTGGGATATCCTGCTGATTTTGGCATATAAATAAGCCCTCAAACATTCATAAACAAACCTTGACTGTGGTGTTATGGTCTGTGGCCTAACACACACTCTTCTTGCAGCTTCCAGGTAGCAAAACATTATACTTGTTCCTCCAACAGACCTGATCTAGAGCTTCTCTAACTCGGCTCTCCTACAAGAAGAAAAAGCAGACGAAACGATGCCTAAACCCATGCCTAGGAACAACCTTCTTTCATGATGTTAACAAAATTACTCTTGCTGTGTTTAGGGCACTTTTGCAGCGACATAATGGCTGCATATTATGGCTCCTCAAATATTTTTCTAAGTCTTCTTCCTTTGCTGCATATTAGGCCTCCATAGACTACGGCTTTAGGCTTCTTTATTATTGCAGATATAGGGCTCTCTTGACAGTGAATTAGGGCTCCTTCATCACTGTGTATTAGTATCTCTTGGACAATGTATTAGGACCTTTCCTAACTGCAGATTAGGGCCTTCTTATAGATCTCGGTTAGGCCTCCTTTATACAGCGTATGTAGCTTCCCCTTGACTACGACTTACTGTGTATAGGAGCCTCCCTCTTTTCTGCGGCTAGGGCTTCTTAAGATCTCGGATAGGCCTCCTCTATACAGCGTATAGGAGCCTCCTTCAACTGCGAATATAGGGGTGCATTAGATCCTATTTTGCTACGACTAGGGCATGGGTAGATCCCCTTCAACTGCAGCTAGGTATTCCTCCCTTCAACTGCGTCTAGGCCACCTTGACTTGCTGCGTAGAACCCCTTTTTCACTGCGTCAAAATCTCATCCATGATAGCATTAGGATCTAGGGCATCCTCTAGGGCTGCGTATCCTCTTTAGATCTCTCCTCCCACCAAAACCTAAGGCAATTGGAGAGGAAGAGATCACCAAGACGATGTGTATAAACGGATTTCAAGGAACCTCTATTTATACTAAAGTGTTGAGCACAAGTGGGGTTTATTTGGTTGCTAGACGACCTTGACAAATTGTCCCATAACACAAATAATTTCATATCTCCATGAATACTTATCAAAATCGGATGATCTTTAGATCAATTCTACACATCTCGATAAGAGGGATCCAAAAAATATCAGTTGCCATTAATGAGATGGCCCACATGGAGTTTGGCCCTAGTTTCCAATTTTAACACTCCTTCTCAACTAGGGAGAACTCCATCCGCTGATCCATATGTACGATTGTACTATCTTTGCCATCAGTGCCCTGCACTGCTTTGCTGGGCTCTGCTCAGTTCTGTTATGCTTTGCTGAACCATGAAGAAGAAAAATTGATCAAGAATGTCTCATACCATTCTCTATTGACCCGAAGTCAGTTTCATTTGAAGAGAGTGTGTCATATCACTCTTATTGACCCAAAGTCAGTTTTATTGATCCCAGATCAATATCACAAGAGAGTGTCTCAAACCAATGGCACTGATCCGAGATCAGTTGGAGGTCATCCTAGCATAGGGAGTATGGTAGATACAACGATGCGTCCATCGATAGTACCACTATGGTCTCTAACCCCATTTCCATGCTCATTGATAAGATGAGAGGCACTTCCCATGAGTCCCAGACTGCAAGGGTAGGATGCCTTGACAGGAGAACTAATCATCCTGTCCCACAAGAGAACGAATCATCCTGGCTCACAGGAGAACGGATCATCCTGTCCCAAAGTCGCCTTGGCGTATCACAGAGGAAGGTATAACCTTTCACCCTGTACATATCGCACCATCAGGGGAGGGTGAGTCGCCTTGTGATTGTATGTTGCTCCAGTAAGTACCCCAAGCCCCCTAGAGCTACTAGAGCTCAATGAATTTATGAACCTTATAAGAAGGTCTCTCAACGACTCCAAGTCATTCAAGAAAGTCACAGATTTGACCCTTCCCCAGGGCTTTGACAAAATTTCTGCGACCTATACATCAGTCTTAATGTGATGGAGCCTCCTCGCTCATCAACTTACCATATCCTAGATAAGGTAGTATCTTATGTCTATCTGCTGGAGAAATCATCGAATACGAGATTCCTCAACAATCAAATCCTCCCCCTAGTTGTCACAGAGGATCACGGTGGTATTCATCATATGTACAAACAGCTCATTGAAGAGCTTCCACAACTAGGCAGCTTCATACGAGATCATACTCGTAGCTATGTATTCGGTCTCGGTAGCGCTTATAGCAACTGACTTCTGCTCCTTGCTCATCCATGATATCGAAGCATAACCCAAAGAGAAACAACACTGGGAAGTGCTCTAATGATCCTCCACACTGCCTGCCTAGTCAACATTCGAATAATCATGGAGCTTCATATTTCCAGCAGTGTATCTCAATCCATGAGAGATTGTGCCCCGAAGATATCTTAGAAGATTCTTGGCACCAATCCAGTGAGGCTCAACCAAATATGGGCTCACCATGCTAACTTCAAAACATATGTGAGGACGAAAGTTCACCAAGAACATCAATGCAAATGAGTTTATGAAACTCAGAGGCATTTCGCAAATCTGGTCCGGCATCATCACCATATAACTTCTGAAAGTTAAGATCCTTGAGGTAGTCACGAGCTTGCAGTTTACCATTCCACATCTGGAATCCAACTCCCTCTTACTTCTGCAAATGAGAGGGTCTGCACTTGTCAGAAATAGTTCGTCTTTAGAAGGTGTTAGTATGAGAGGTCTATCATCCACAACCTTCGAGCAATGGTCTAGATGGATTTCACTCCTAGTGAATCTTAGCTTCATTAGACAACTATCAATCTTCTCATACTATGCCTGGGGTGTTTTGCTTCATGCCATAGAGGGCTTTCTTCCACTTGTATACATGAGATTCTCGATCATGAATCTCAAACTCCTCGGGTTGTTCCAAACCCATGGACCTGCTACATGAGGGGAATGGTACCCATGTAAGATTTTCCTTCGATACATCTCAGTCATGTACCTTCATGATCTTCTTGAATTTAGGCATCTGAGTCACCATCCAACTCACATTAGGTAGGGCCCCATAAGTAGACATCTGGTGCCATGTGTCAACTGATATGGTCCCCCAATGGACCATCCTACAACTTGATACAAATTGCCAACTCTGAACTCAAAAGCATCTTAGCAAATTTTATTTTTAAACACATACCTTTCCATTGATGAATGCCACCCTGAAACCTTTGACTTCCATTGCCGAAATGGACACCAAGTTCTTCTTACGATCAGGTACATAAAAGAGATTCTGTAAATGAATTGAATTATCCTCATTCAATTGACGGGTAACATTTCCTACACTCTTTCTGGGATAGGTGGCATCGGCTCCAAGTAATCCCACAATTGTTTCCATTTCTGCTAAATTAGAGAGAGCATCCTTCTATCTGATGGAGTGCCTTGAAGAAATACAATCAATAAGCCAGTTTCCCAAAGAATCTGAAGGAGAGGGCCAATAAAAGATAATGCTTCTTTATCTTCTTAGAAACAACATTTGATTCTTCATACTTGGCGTTCCTTGCTTTCTTTGAAGAGTCAACCATTTCCTTGATGACCTGCATTAGCTGTCATTCCTCTGATCATTGAATATGTCACTGGAATGATTTTTATCATCATCAAGTGATGTGTCCCTACCTCAGACACTCCTTCACATAATGGCCGAACTTATTACAACCAAGGCATCTGCCTTTTCTTCCACCCTTAGATCCAAACTTCCCATTGGAGTGATCTTTAGGTAGGCCATCAGAAACTTCCGCTGTGCCATTTTGATAATATTCTTTGCTTCGACTTCACCCTTGGTGAATTTGAAGAGGGATGAGGAATCCATTGGTCCTTTTGTCCTTTCCCAACTGTCTTCGGTGATTACTCTTTCACTCTTGCTTAGGCATTGTCTTCACCTCACCTCTGATACCATGTTAAGTTTAGGTATGTTCTATGCTTAGAGCAATTTTATTTCAATTTTCATAGTTAGCTCAATATCTTTTCCAGATTAGCAATCACATCAGCATTACAGTAAACTGCAAATAGAACATAAAAATAAATCACAGAAGACAAGCCAAGACAAGAGGACACAAGATGTGGCGCTAGCCAGGGACAAACCCCAATGTGGGGAAACCCTTAATCAATTATTCTTATATATTCTTGAATAGTTCAACAGAGAGAGAGAGAGAGATAGTACATTTACAACAAAAGTCAACACTTCGACTTTCTAGATTCATCTCTACATGAGATCAGTTGAAGACATGCTGCTTCAACTAATTCTCCAAGGTGACTCCTTCACCTATCTCGTCCACATGTTGCACCGCACCTTGCTGCACTCATCGTCAGAGCGCTGGACCTAATGACCATGCTATGCACTTCATGTTACTGCTCCTATCACTGTGCTGCTCCAAACACTGAGATGCTTTCATCACAGATCTCCACCCAATGCTGCACTCATAACTGATCTGCACTCAATGCTGCACTCATCACTGAGATTTCACTATGCTACATCCAAATGCATGTTGTACACATCATGCTACTACTCTAGCTGTCTCTGCTTCATGAAATTGGACTCAGCCAATAATAGTTTGTAGCTGTCATCATGATGACTGGTTAGGGCACCAGGTAATCCTTCAACAATCATCAAAATAGCCTAGGACAATTCCTGGGATATCCTACTGATTTGGGCATATAAATAAGTCCTCAAACATTCATAAACAAACCTTGAATGTGGTGTTATGGCCTGCAACCTAACACACAGTCTTCCTATAGCTTCCAGGTAGCAAAACAATATACTTGTTCCTCCAGCAGGCTTGATCTAGAGTAGCACTCGGCCCTCCTACAAGAAGAAAACACAGACAAAACGATGCCTAAACCCATGCCTAGGAACAACCTTCTTTCACGCTATCAAAAAAATAATTCTTGGTGCATTTAGGGCACTTTTGCAGTAGCCTAATGGCTGCAGATTATGGATCCTGAAATCTGTTGCTAAGTCTTCTTCCTTTGCTGCATATTAGGCCTCCATAGACTGCGGCTTTAGGATTCTTTATTACTGCGGATTTAGGGCTCTCTTGACAGTGAATTAGTGCTCCTTTATGACTGCATATTATTATCTCCTGGATAGCATATTAGGACCTTTCCTAACTTCATATTAGGGCCTTGTAGATCTCGGTTAGGCCTCCTCTATACAGTGTATGTAGCTGCCCCTTGACTGAAACTTATTTTGTATAGGAGCCTCCCTCTTGTCTGCAGCTAGGGCTTCTTAGGATCTTGAATAGGCCTCCTCTATACAACGTATAGGAGCCTCCTTCAACTGCAAATATAGGGGTGCATTAGATCCTATTTTGCTGTGACTAGGGTATGGCTAGATCCCCTTCAATTGCAACTAGGTGTTCCTCCCTTCAATTGCGTCTAGGGCACCTTGATTTGCTGCGAAGAACCCTTTTTTCACTGCGTCAAAATCTCATCCATGATAGCGTTAGGATCTAGGGCATCCTCTAGGGTAGCCTATCCTCTTTAGATCTCTTCTCCCACCAAAACCCAAAGACAAGTGGAGAGGAAGAGATCACCAAGAGGATGTGTATAAATGACTTTCAAGGCACCTCTATTTATAGTAAAAAATTCAGCACAAGTGGGGTTTATTTGGTTGTTGGCAAACCTTAACGAATTGTCCCATAACACAAATAAATTCATATCTCCATGAATACTTATTGGAATAGAATGATCTTTAGATCAATTCTACACCTCTCGATGAGAGGGATCCAAAAAAATATCAGCTGTCATTAATAACATGACCCACATGGAGTTTGGCCCTAGTTGCCAATTTTAACACTCCCTCTCAACTAGGGAGAACTCCATCCGCTGATCCATATGTCCGACTGTACTATCTCTGCCATCAGTGCCCTGCACTGCCTCTGTTGGGCTCTGCTCTACTTAGCTTTGCTCAGTTCTGCTATGCTATTCTGAACCATGAAGAAGAAGAATTGATCAAGAATGCCTCATACCATTCTCTACTGACCCGAAGTCAGTTTCGTCTGAAGAGAGTGTATCATATCACTCTTACTGACCCGAAGTCAGTTTTAGTGATCCCGGATCAATATCACAAGAGAGTTTCTCAAACCACTCATACTGATCCCAGATAAGTTGGAGGTCATCCTAGCATAGGGAGTATGGTAGATACAACGATGCATCCATCAATAGTACTACTATGGTCCCTAACCCCATTTCCATGCTCATTGATAAGATGAGAGGTACTTCCCATGAGTCCCAGTCTGCATGACTAAGATGCCTCGATAGGAGAACTAATCATCTTGTCCCATAGGGGAACGAATCATCCTAGGTCACAGGAGAACGAATCATCCTGTGCCAAAGTCACCTCGAGGTATCACAAGGGAAGGTAAAACCTTTCACCCTGTACATAGTGCACCACCAGGGAAGGGTGAGTCGCCCTGTGGTTGTATGGTGCACCAGTAAGTACCCCAAGCCCCCCAAATCTCCCAGAGCTCAATGCATGCATGACCCTTATAAGAATGTTTCTCTGTGACCTGTACATCAGTCTCAATGCGATGGAGTCTCCTCGCTCATTGACTTACCATATCCTAGATAAGGTAGTATCTGATGCCTATCTGCTGGAGCAATCATCGAATTTGAGATTCCTCAACAATTGAATCCTCCCTCTGGTTGTCACAGAGGATCACGGTGGTATTCATCATACATACAAATAGATCATTGAAGAGCTTCCACAACCAGACAAATTCATACGAGATCATACTTGTAGCTATGTATTCGGTCTCAGCGGTGCTTATAGCAACTAACGTTTGCTTCCTGCTCATCCATGATATCGAAGAAGAACCCAAAGAGAACTAGCATTGAGAAGTGCTCTAGCGATCCTCCACACTGTTTTCCCTGTCAACATTCGAATAATCATGGAGCTTCATATTTCCGGCAGTGTATCTCAATCCATGAGAGATTGTGCCCCGAAGATATCTTAGAAGATTCTTGGCACCAATCCAGTGAGGCTCAAGCAAATATGAGCTCACCATGCTAACTGCAAAACATATGTTCAGATAGAAGTTCACCAAGAACATCAATGCAAATGAGTTTATGAAACTTAAAGGCATTTCCCAAATCTGGTCCGACATCATCACCATATAACTTCTGAAAGTTAAGATCCTCGAGGTAGTCACGAGATTGTAGTTTACCATTCCACATCTGGAATCCAACTCTAGCTTACTTCTGCAAATGAGAGGGTCTGCACCTGTCAGAAGTAGGTCGTCCTTAGAAGGTGCCGGTATGAGAGGTCTATCATCCACAACCTTCAAGCAATGGTTTGGCTCAGTTTCACTCCTAGTGAATCCAAACTTCATCAGACAACTATCAATCTTCTCGTACTATGCCCAGGGTGTTTCGCTTCATGCCATAGAGGGTTTTCTTCCACCTGTATACATGAGATTCTCGATCATGAATCTCAAACTCCTCGGGTTGTTCCAAACCCATGGACCTGGTACATGAGGGGAATGGTCCCTATTAGCGCTTGAAATTTCACCTCAGGCTGAGAAAGGTAAACCTCAAGGCAACATCAAACCATTTAGCCTCGTAGCTAGCCCTACGGGGCAGGGGAAGGCTCTCTCCGGTCTGTCTCGTAAAATCTTCAATAGATGAGATGACCAATAAGGTAACACTGATATTAGGCTAGTAAACTGATCAAAGAGTTTGATTTGGGGTTTTTGGTGGCAAATTGAGGAGAGGGCAATTTTGGGTGCGGGGATTGGACATAGTTTCTGCAGGGGATTCCTTGGGGCGAGGTAGGAGACAGTGTTGATGCCTTTGATTGAGGTGGATGGTCAGGAATGAAAGATGAAGAGCTAAAGAGAGCAAACAATAACTTTGAATTCTCTTTAGACAGAAGAAAACATTGAAATTAAACAAACTTAAAAGCAGAGCATGGAAAGCATGAATTCTTACTTTAACACTTCATTTGTTTAATGTGCAGATGTAAAAGAAAGGAAATGAATCACATAACAAGCTTACAAGTACATTGAGAAACACACCATCAACACATGAGTCCACAAGAATCCCAAAGAGGACTGCAAAACCCTGGTCTTCCTTAGCCAAAAATTGCAGAGATACAGTGAAATAATACAATGATAGCTTCTCCCTCAAGAGTCCAACCATGAAAATGAGCAAGAAAGTACATAATATAGATGATATAACCTCTTCCCCTGCCTCCATGGGTCGAGCTCACTATCCTAGGAGCTGTTTCAACCACTTCTAAACTAAGCACTACAAACTAGGCAGTCAAAACAACTTGCCTCTATAAACTTGGAAACCAATTCATTCATTTAATATTTACCCTTTTCATGAATGAATGTTCTAGAAGTGTTACATAAGAGTAAAAGTGTCTAAAAAATACAATAATTACATCAATGAGGATCACATTTCATCTCAAAAAGTCAAACTGAGTCAAATCTGCGTTTTCTGGGCTGTACAGTGCATTTCTGGACAAAACTGCCTAACAGGTCGCGCGCCACTGCCTGACGGGTAGCGCGCCTTTGGAGTCATGTTTGGGGCACTTTAAGGTGTCCAAATTGAGAAAAAGTAGGCTTGTTGGAAAGGTATGTGAGTCTACTTTCCAACCCAACTGGAATTTTTAATTTGGAGTTCATTTTCCCAGTCAAAAATCAATTCTCCCAAGAGTGCTTTCTGCAACTCAAAAAAGGGGCAGAAAGTCATTTTTTGCTAGTATTTTGACCTTTTGGAGGCCCAAAACTTCATAAAAACTCAAGTCCATTCACAGGCATGTGTAACTTTGCATGAAAAATCTAGAAATGCTGAGTTTTTGCCAAACTGAGTTGCCATGATGTAGGGTCGCGCGGGGGGTGAGACCCGTTAATGGGAAAAACTTGCAAATTGCCAAAAATTGCCAAAATTCACCCAAAATTCTCAAAATTTTTTAGGATTTGTGCTGTGGCTGGGCTAATTAGTGCCTTGATCTTTGAGGGAAGCCTCAGCCAAGATACGGAGTGGATTGGTCTTCTTTTTCCGTTTAAGGGCCTCAGACAACCGCCTTTGAAACATTTTCATCTTGGCCTTGCACACATGCATTCTTGCCCAGTAATGGTTTTTCATGTTCCTTAGCAATTTCTTCTCTTGGTTGGCCTTAGCCAACAGCCTCTCTAAGTGTGCATTCTCCTGGATGAGCATGGACTCTCGGTCAGCGGGCAAGGGATGAGCGGGTCTTCTTCAGTTCAAGACTTGGTCACTACGAATCCTCCGTAACTCATCAAGTGCCTGCTCATCTTCCAACACGCTGCTCAAGGTATGTGATGGTCCATTGTGCCCCCTCTAATCTCCTCTGCAAGGCATCATTTTCAGCTCTGAGATGCTGAATGGTCTCCTTTGCCTCTTGGCTCGGAGAACTAGCCTCTAGATCAACAAGCTCAATATCGGGAACTCCTGATGGACCCTCATCAATCATGGGTTGTTTGCCCCTCTCTGGTACCTGTGCTGGTGAAGAAAGCGAGGCCCCTTCCACCTGATGTGGAGATAACACTCGCTGAGCCGATGATGAAGGCGAGACCCCTTCCACCTGCTGTGGAGATAGTACTCGCCTAGCTGCTGCAAATAAGGCCCTCGGGCCTTTCTGATATGTAACCAGAGGTGAGGAGCTGACATGTCTAGTGACAGGGATGTCATGCTGCTGTGATAGTCCTCCCTCCTCGTGAACAACCCCATGATGTGGTGAAGGTGGTGCTGTGAAAAAATCTCGAGAGATGAATTCATCCCAAGAGATGCCCTGCTGAGTCAACTGATGCAATACCACTAGCTGAATCAAACCATAATGATAAAGGCTCCTGTACTGCTGTGCCAGGCTCTTCCTCTACATCATGGACACCATCTTCTCAATGTTCTGGTAGAAGAAAACAGGGATGTTCATCATCCTCACTCGGGTGAAGTGCATCAGGAGGCGAATGTGGTATGAATATACTTGTGAAAATCTACCCTCACAAGTAAAATAATGCATAATGAGCCTCATGATGGGAGCATACTCAATCCTGAGAAATCTGAAGGGAAACACTCCTGTCAAGTGTCTCATGAGTGCTGGTCTAACGAAAGGCTCAAAATGAACACTATCCAGCACTTCACGTTTATTCCATATCTCTCCAACATTAGGTATCCCTGTGGCCTGTGCAATCACCTCAGGTGTCAAAGTGAACTCTACCCCGGCAAGGTTGACATGTCTATCATGCAAGTGTAAAACAAACAGGTGAGCCAACTCTCTGTGGTGCTAAATACGAGAGATCCTCTCACAAAACTCATAACATGACATATACTGAAAGCAAGAGACTGCCATAGGACAGGCCTGTAATTCTGCTAAAGATGTGGGCTTCTCTCGCTTGTGATGTCCACCTTTTCCACCCTTATGTGGCCTCCTCTGTACCTCAATCTCTGGAGATGATGAATGGTCATCACTCTGCTCATATGTTTCAGTGTCTGACATGTTTGAGGAGCAGAATGGACAAAATGTACTGTTGTTTCTGCCTTTAAAAGTGCTGAATTCTATGCTGTTTCAAGGGGACAATGACATGAGGGAAATATTAGGGGAGGGACCTTTTTACAAGGAATTGGGAATACATGAACATAACAGGGAATTTAAGGAAACATTGCAAACAATTTTTGCATATAGGAACACATTTGTATACTCAGGGATATTGGGAAATCATTTGCAAAGATCACTGCATATGGGAATACAAGTATAAAAAGGGAAAATATGGGAATATGAATACATGTATTAACAGGGGAAGATAAGGAAATATACAAAACTTTTTACATATTCACCAACAAATTGCTGTGTTTTCTCATGCATATGGTGCAACAAGATTAGGGTTTGAGTGTTTTTGATGCTTTGGGAGAGGGGTAGGGTTTGTATTTTTAGTGATTAGGGAGAGGGCAGGGTTTGCATTTTATTTATGGAATAGTATGGGAAGCTAGATATGAGTACACATATGAGTGGAAAGGGGAAGGAGGGAAACAATTACAAAGGGAAAAAACCTTGAAACAACACAAACCCTAGCACATTTAACCATTAACATTACAGTCATTTGAAATTTCATCCACTTGCACAATTTAACTTTTAAACACAAGAATGAGGGTCATCAACCATAACCAACCACCAAACTGAAGTGTAGAGGGCCTACCTCGAACAATCTTGAAGATTTGAGGGAGTTTGAACGGTTTCGAATTGAATTTGCAGGGGAAATCTTGATGGGTCGCGCGCGCTTGATGGGTCGCGCCCGTTACAAAATGCACTGCGGAAATGGCGCTGACGGGTCGCACGCCTGGCCTGACGGGTCGCGCGCCTGTCCTGAGCCCGAATTCGACCAGACTTTGCCCAAAACTCTTGAATGCTTGCTCACTCTCACTCCTCAATGCCTTGGATGCACAATGAGAGTAAAAGGAGGGAGATTGAGTGTTTATAGGTTTCATTGAAAAAATTTCATGCTCAAACCCACTTTCTAAAGTTTTCTCATTGACACTTTTTAAAACTGACTTTTTGGCTTCCTTTTTCCTGAAATTGACTCTTTTAGTGCTTTGACTTGATTCTTTTTGCAGGGAGATCATCTGAGGGATCTTGGCAAGGGGACCAGGGTTACTGCTGCCCTTTTGAAGTCTTTTTGAAATTTCATCACTTTTTACAAAAATTTAAAATGACCTTGGGTTTAAAAACTGAGTTTTTAAATCCAAGGTGAAAATGAACTGTACAAGATAAAAATATCAAAGAAACATGTTTACAATTCCTCCCTCTGGCTTACTGAGCACTCATGGACTTTCAGAGACATGACCTTGCAGAGATAAATGACCAAAACCCTAGACCTAGGACTTTGACTTCAAGACAAAACAAGACAAGCTTTGAAAGAGCTTAATGGCTGATATGACCTGATCCATCAATGCCAAGAGGGGCACAAAGACACCAGCTCCTCCATCAGGGTTATGGCATGCCTAATGGAATGCAAAACATGACACTGATGAGACACCTACCTATGCAAATGCAAAGAGTTTTGATCACTGATGGAGGGCTCAAGACCGACTCTAATAGTCCCCATGTAATATTTTCCTTCGGTACATCTCAATCATGTACCTTCATGCTCTTCTTGAATTTAGGCATCTGAGTCACCATCTGACTCACATTGGGTAGGGCCCCATAAGTAGACATCCAGTGCGATATGTCAATTGATATGGTCCCCTAATGGACCATCTTGCAACTTGATATAAATTGCCAATTCTGAACTCAAAAGCATCTTAGCAAATTTTATTTTTAAACACGTACCTTTCCATCAATGAATTCCACCTTGAAACCTTTGACTTCCATTGCCGAAATGGACACCAGGTTCTTCTTACGATCAGGTACATAAAAGAGATTATGTAAATGAATCGAGTTACCCTCATTCAATTGAGTGGTAACATTTCCTACACCCTTTCCGGGATAGGTGGCATCGGCTCCAAGTATAATCCCACAACTATTTCCATTTCTGCTAAATTAGAGAGAGCACCCTTCTATTCGATGGAGTGCCTTGAAGAACTACGATCAATTAGCTAGATTCCCAAAGAATCTGAAGGAGAGGGCCAATACAAGATAATGCTTCTTTATCTTATCAAAAACAACATTTGATTCTTCATACCTAGAGTTCCTTTCTTTCTTTGAAGAGTCGACCGTTTCCTTGATGACTTGCATTACTTGTCATTCCTCTGATCATTGAAGATGTCCCTAGAATGATTGTTATCATCATCAAGTGATGTGTCCCTACCTCAGACACTCCTTCACATAATGGCCGAACTTATTACAACCAAGGCATTTGCCTTTCCTTCCACCCTTAGATCCAGACTTCCCATTGGAGTGATCTTTAGGTAGGCCATTAGAAACTTCCGCTGTGCCATTCTGATAATATTATCTGCTTCGACTTCACCCTTGGTGAATTTGAAGAGGGATGAGGAATCCATTGATCCTATTGTTCTTTCCCAATTGTCTTCAGTGATTACTCTTTCACTCTTGCTTGGATATTGTCTTCACGTCACCTTTGATACTATGTTATGTTTAGTTAGCTCATACTTAGCTCAATAGCTTTTCTAGATTAGCAATCACATCAACATTAAAGTAAACTGCAGATAGAACATAAACATAAATCGCAAAAGACAAGCCAAGACAAGAGGACACAAGATATGGCGCTAGCCAGGGACAAACCCCAATGTGGGGAAACCCTTGATCAATTCTTCTTATATGTTCTTCAATAGTTCAACAAAGAGAGAGAGATATTAAATTTACAACAGAAGTCAACACTTCGACTTTCTAGATTCATATCTACATGAGATCAGTTGAAGACATGCTGCTTCAACTGATTCTCCAAGGTGACTCCTTCACCTATCTCGTCCACATGTTGCACCTCACCTTGCTACACCATGCTACAATCATAATCACAGTATTGAACCTAATGACCATGCTATGCACTTCATGCCACCACTCCTGTCACTGTGCTGCTCCAATCACTAAGCTGCTTGCATCACGATCTACATCCAATGTTTCATTCATCACTGATCTGCTCTCAATGCTGCACTCATCACTGAGCTTGCACTATGCTACATCCAAATGCATGCTGCACACATCATGATGTTGCACTAGCTGTCTCTGCTTCATGAAATTGGACCTAGTCAATAATAGTTTGCATCTGTCATCATGATGACTGGTTAGGGCACTAAGTAGTCCTCCAACAGTCATCAAAACAACCTAGGACAACTCCTGGGATATCCTTCTAATCTAGGCATATAAATAAGCCATCAAACATTCATAAACAAACCTTGACTGTGGCGTTATGGCATGCGGCCTAACACACAGTCTTCTTGTAGCTTCCAGATAGCAAAACATTATACTTGTTCCTCCAACAGACCTGATCTAGAGTTTCTCTAACTCGGCCCTCCTACAATTAGAAAACGTAGACAAAACGATGCCTAAACCCATGCCTAGGAACAACCTTCTTTCACGTTGTTAGCAGAATTATTCTTGCTATGTGTAGGGCACTTTTGCAGTGGCCTAATGGCTGCAGATTATGGCTCCTCAAATCTGTTGCTAAATATTCTTCCTTTAATACGTATTAGGCCTCCATAGACTGCGACTTTAGGCTTATTTATTACTACGGATTTAGGGCTCTCTTGACAGTGAGTTAGGGCTCCTTTATGACTGCGTATTAGTATCTCTTGGACAGAGTATTAGGACCTTTCCTAATCACGGATTAGGTATTTCTTCTAGATCTCGGTTAGGCCATCTCTATATAGCGTATGTAGCTTATCCTTGACTGCGGCTTACTGTGTATAGGAGCCTCCCTCTTATCTGTGGTTAGGAATTCTTAAGATCTCAGATAGGCCTCCTCTATACAGCATATAGGAGCCTCCTTCAACTGTGAATATAGGGGTGCATTAGATCCTCTTTTGCTGCAGCTAGGGCATGGATAGATCCCCTTCAACTGCAGCTAGGTGTTCCTCCCTTCAACTGCATCTAGGGCACCTTGACTTGCTGCATAGAACCCTTTTTTCTTTGCGTCAAAATCTCATCCATGATAGTGTTATGATCTAGGGCATCTTCTAGGGCAACATATCCTCTTTAGATCTCTCCTCCCACCAAAACCCAAAGACAAGTGGAGAGGAAGAGATCACCAAAAGGATGTGTATAAATGACTTTCAAGGCACCTCTATTTATACTAAAACATTGAGCACAAGTGGGGTTTATTTGGTTGCTAGTTGACCTTGATGAATTGTCCCATAACACAAATAAATTCGTATCTCCATGAATACTTATCGGAATCAAATGATATTTAGATCAATCCTACACCTCTCAATGAGAGGGATCCAAAAAAATATCAGTGGCCATTAATAAGATGACCCACATGGAGTTTGGCCCTAGTTGCCAATTTTAACACTCCCTCTCAACTAGGGAGAACTCCATCCGTTGATCCATATGTCTGATTGTACTATCTTTGCCATCAGTGCCCTACATTGCTTTGCTCTGCTAAGCTCTGTTCAGTTATGCTATGCTATGCTAAACCACGAAGAAGAAGAATTGATTGAGAATGTCTCATACCATTCTCTACTGACCCGAAGTCAGTTTCATCTGAAGAGAGTGTGTCATATCACTCTTACTGACCCGAAGTCAATTTTTTTGATCCCAGATCAATATCACAAGAGAGTGTCTCAAGCCACTCATACTGATCCCAGATCAGTTGGAGGTCGTCCTAGCATAGGGAGTACTGTAGATACAACGATGCATTCATCGATAGTACTACTATGGTCCCTAACCCCATTTCCATGCTCATTGATAAGATGAGAGGTACTTCCCATGAGTCCCAGACTGCATGGGTAGGATGCTTCGACAGGAGAACTAATCATCCTGTCCCATAGGAGAATGAATCATCCTGGCTCACAGGAGAACGAATCATCTTGTCCCAAAGTCACCTCGGGGTGTCATAGGGGAAGGTATAACCTCTCACCTTGTACATAGCGCACCACCAGGGGAGGGTGAGTCACCCTGTGGTTGTATGTTGCTCCAGTAAGTACCACAAGCTCCCAAGAGCACCCAGAGCTCAATGCATCCATGACCCTTATAATGTCTCTTAGTGACTCCAAGTCGTTCGGGAAAGTCACATATTTTACCTTTCCCCGTGGCTTTGGCAAAATATTTGCGACCTGTACATCAGTCTCAATGCAATGGAGCCTCCTCGCTCATCGGCTTACGATATCCTAGATAAGGTAGTATTTGATGTCTATCTGTTGGAACAATCATCGAATATGAGATTCCTCAACAATCGAATCCTCCCCCTGGTTGTCACAGAGGATCATAGTGGTATTCATCACATGTACAAACAGCTCATTGAAGAGCTTCCACAACCAGGCGGCTTCATACAAGATCATACTCGTAGCTATCTATTCGGTCTCAGTGATGCTTATAGCAACCAAATTCTACTTCTTGCTCATCCATGATATCGAAGCAGAACCCAAAGAGAATCAGCATTGAGAATTGCTCTAGTGATCCTCCACATTGCCTGCCCAGTCAACATTCGAATAATCATAGAGCTTCATATTTCCGGCAGTGTATCTCAATCCATGATATTGTGCCCCACAGATATCTTAGAAGATTCTTGGCACCAATCCAGTGAGGCTCAACCAAAAACAATGTAAACTTTTAAACAGGAACTATAAACTCAAAACGAGAATTTTGGCCAAAAAATGCCGAAAAAACATAAAAAACAGTACTAAAAACGAAGAGTGTGTATACTAGAACGATGGTTTTTTTTAGGGACAATTTTGAACATGTTTTAAAAATGGCAGTGAAAACGAAATTTTCGTGCAAAATACAGCTTGAAAATGAAAAAGTGATGATACTGGAACGATGATTTTTTTTAGGGTCAATCTTCAAAATTTAAAAAAAATGTTAGTAAAACCAAATTTTTAGTGTGGATAACAAAGTTTTTTATGAGGGAAAAAACACACTAATGTTTTTGGTAGAATAACATTTTTCTTTCCTAAGTATAAATTCAACATGTTCTCAACCATAACATGCTAGATACAAAAGAAATTGAAATTTTTTCAACCATAAAATAAAAAAACCATGACATTATGAACAAATTACATCACTAAATGAATTCAAAAGTCATTATTTGTATATTGAATGAAACATACATTATATCTCTAATTTAATGTTTCATTGTAGATATTGTAAACAATAAAAATTATCATAATTAAGACATATAATCCAACAACATAAAAATGACTCATAACTTCTCATTTAACACCATATGGAAATAAAAAATTTTATTTCAAGATACGATGCATACATTAGTTATATAAATTGTCTTAAACAATTATTAAAAATCACTCATATTTTCTTGCACACCATCAGAATTCACATCTTCAAATGAGTGACTGGATGCTGATGAAGATGTTGCATATTCTTCTCTTTCATCAACTAGGGCTCCATCTGAGTCCACATGCATGCCCACCATTTCAAGTTTCAAAATTCTTCTAGATCTATGATTGGTTTCTGCAGACTCCCATCTAAACATTGTTCCTTCTGGTAACAACCTTTTCAGAATCCCTATCGTCTTGAAGCGAAGAGTTCCTCTCTTTGTTAAATTGAATTCATAAACAAGTATGTCAACATCCTCCAATTTTAATATGTCTGTGTGGCGAAGATTTATATTCGTACCTTTTCTTTTTCTTTTTCCGCCATTTTTTTTGTCAACTACCATATTTGGCTTATACACACCATTGAATGGGTGTGTATTTGTGGCATACCAATTTACTTCAACATTTGTAACATCCTCATTTTCTGTAAATACCTTTATAACTTTAGAAACCCAGAATGGATAACCATTGGGATCTCCATCTGCTAGCACTGCGATCATGCAACCCTCCTTAATATCATGTACTGAACCCCTGTAAAGGTCTTCCATGGCTTCATGTTGTGCACAAGATCTTCTGGAACCAATATACATCTCTCTTTCCTCTGCTTGTGAAGAATTAATAATACCTTGAGATTGTTGCTGTTCAACAATTTTTATTTCCTCATGTTCATTCGACACATTTTGTGGCCAAATAAATGGATTTTTCAAAGGTATATCTTCATTTGTTGTTGTTGAAATGATATCACTTTGATTATTGAAAAATGACTCCCACCAAACTGAATCAGAAATGTCAAAGTACCCATAGGTATATCTAGTACATTTTTTAATTTCTTCTAGGCAATCAGAATAATTTATATCTCTATTTTGTCTACGTGCATTATAAACTTCACCAACTGATTGTAATAACAATATTTTTGATGAAAATATTGGACGATTTGGAATGAACTTCAAAAATTGCAAACCTGATGATAGTGCCCATTTTGCAGTAGTTGAATACTTCTTGCCCCATATTAATGTTTTCCCATCAATTTTTTTGATACAAAATTGATGTTTGAAGCTAATGTCATTAAGTTGTTCTATGCATTTCCCCTCACCATATGATCCCAGAATAAATCTTCGCATGTCAACAGTTCCTTCCAACACATCAAAAGTAGGCTCTGGCATGTATGATTTCTTAATACATTCAATTAATGATGGAAAGCTCCCAACTTCCTTCCTCCTCAATATGACTGAAAAACGAATGAACATATGATCAATATGGTCATGAGTGTGCCCAACAAGAAGGAAACCAACCTTTACCTTCTGAAAAATTCTTAATTCAACAAGCATGTTTAAATATCGAAAAACAACCTGATTTTTGTTTTCACGGCAAGTGTTGTCCAATTGTAGATACAAAACTTCAGGAATATTACCATACTAATGAGAAAGCACATCATGAATTATGGTTATGGTCATATTTGCATCATTATGAATATTTGGAGCTGTGAAGTACACCCTTGGCAACATTTTCCCATTGAAGACTATACAACCGACCAAGTGATACTGAATAAAATTTTCCTCCTGTAAATTTTTTGGTGTGCGAACAAAATGTGGTAAAAGTGTTTTCTTCTGATCCATACCATCAATTATCAAACCCAAATATTTATTCGGATTATCATAACACTTCTTTCGATGCTTGTACAACTTTTTCCTTTCATTTGTTTGTTGTTCGCGATTCTCCTGAAGTTCTTTGACAATTGAATCTACACAACGTAAAGGAAAGCCATTAAGAAATATGTTTTCATACATGATGACTATACAATTTTAAAAGTTAAAGTTATGAATGCTTACCTCTTTCTGACCCTTCACATTTGTCCCTTTTTTATTTAAGAGAAGCACATGTACTGCAAATCCCCATCCTTGTCTTCTTAGGAATGCAAACATTGTTGAATTCTTTCTTCCATACCTTCACAAAATATTGATATGTAATAAACTGGCCATGTCCCTCAGCACCTTCTACATATTCTTTGTATAAGTTGTAGATTTCTCATCTTGAAAAATTATATGGAATATGTATTGTCTCTCTATTTGGCATACACTCTCCATGCTTTGAAAAGAAATCTTTCATCCATGACATTGCAGTATTTGATAATGGCCCAAACTGTCTTTTATGACGTAAATTCCCATTCGAATGAAACATTTTGAAAGATTTTCTATAGATAAATAAAGTCCTAATATGATAATCATAACCTGACAATGTAGATTGCATGCACCCAACTAAATATGAATTTTGCATGCTTTTTGTTACACTAAAATTTTTCACCATGACTATTTGCAGTCGGTATGACTCCATCAACTGTCATACTATCCTCCTTGGCAAGTCTTATACCTCTGCTTCTCATGTCAAACCCCAAGAAAGAGAGAAAGTCCTTAAAAAGTCAATTAACTCTGGTTACGCAGTTTCTCTTAACCTTACCTGCGTGTACGCACCTCAAGTTCACAATACCTGCGTACTTGTACGTTCTGTCTGTAAAGGGGTGGGTGCGTACTCCTGTAAAGGTCAAAAGGCGCGAGTTTTACTTCAAAAAAGTTACTTGTGGTCGAATCTAGAGCATTCTAGAAGATGGTTTGACGTGTATTGAGCGCCTCCAGATGGTTCATGCATCCCTATGAAAGAGGAACTTATCCCATCAAGAGGGGAGCTATCCCATTGAAAGAGGGGCTTATCCCATTGATGGTGGACCTGATTAACTTCCTCCAAAGCATTGTAAATACAGGCATTAGGCCAGAGGTAGGGGAGGTTGAAAGCTGAACATTCCTAAGGGTAGATGCTGCTGAAATTAGGACTCCCTTATAGAGCTTGAGAGGAGAGATTCCCATCCTTTCTTAGCTTCATTTGGAAGTGGGTGAGCTGATCAAAGTAAAGGAGAACTCTTGCTGGACCCTGGGAGGGACCTGCACAACACCAAGGCACTGGTTGTAATGGTTTCTTTTGTTACCAATTAATACAATTAAGTTCATTTTTCTCAACAAGTTGTTATATATAATTTGTTTCATATACTCCTTGGTCTTTATGATGAATATGTTTTATTATATGAGTTATTCAGGTGCTATGTAATCGTTTGCTTGTTAGTGAATGCATGTTTCAAAGAGAAGGAGGAGCTCATCTGGATCGGAGAGGCTTGGCTGCTACAAACAACATTGGACTAAAGGTATGCTTTAAACACCTGATTGCTTGTATTTTAAATGCATGTTTAGGGAAAGATAGTGCTTGATTGTCTTGTTTGTCACTAGAAAGCCTTAGCTTCTAGGGAGGTCGGTTTTGTCCGCAAAATTGACTCTTTCCACATGACAAAATGGTGACTCCACTGGGGAATCCATGGATTTGATTGATTTCTCTTTTGATTGATACTTTGATTTGAGAAAAGTTGATTTCTTTCTGATTTTTGACTGATTGACTGTGAATTTGGGTGGAATAGCTTAGGGTTGAGTTAGTTTTTATTTTTCTTGGTTTTGCTAGTAGTACGCACCCTCTGCGTTAAGCACAGTGTGTACCTCTACGCACTGCATCTTTGTACATAGAGCGTGGCCTCACCTATGCAAACAGGCTGCCTGCGTACCCTGTCAAAAGTTGAGAAAATTCCAATTTTTTCCTTTTTGCCTCCTAGATTTTGTTTATAATTTGTTTTTTGCTGCTCAGATCCACTGGTTACCTGTCAAAAGTTTTCATCTCATCTTGTTTCATTAGTATCAAGGGTTTTAGTGAAATTCATAGAAGTTCTAGCCCTAGGTTTGATTTTTGCATTGGTCCTGTAGTGACTTTGGCTTTAGAAGTTGTAAAACCTTGGATATCCCTGGTCTTTTCAGTCTTCTTAGGAGTGGGACCTTTCATAAAATCCACCTTTGCAAGAAACCTACCTTTGTGTTGTCTCTTTGCGGAATTTCGAGAAAGCTTGTTTGTTAAAGCTGTGAATTTCATTCTTAAGAAAAAGAACAAAAGATTTTGATTTTTGTTTTTGACTGGTTTATGATTCTGCATGAACTAGTCCTTGGTTGAATTGTAACTGAGTAAAACATCCTGGAATTATATTTTGTAGGCTTTTACCTCCTTAGATTTGCTTTTAGGTGAATTTCTCTTAGATTTGCTTTTAGGTAAAATTGATTTGATTGTCATAGATTTTTTAAAGTTGATTTTTGTTAAGTAGTTTTACATGCTTTGTTAATATAGGAAAAAATACAAAAAATCTCTTTTGAAGAAAAGTTTGTTTTAGTAGCATTTTAAGTCTTTGAAAAGAGAAAGGAATTTTCATGAAATAATTAGTGGTCATGTGTTGTATGCTTTGGAAAAGATAAAGAGATTGTTTCTTTAATTTTCATTGCCAAGAAAGTTGTCTTTATAAATTTTGCATTCTTCAACTCTCTTAGCTAGGGAATTCATTGAAAAGGAAAGATAGTTTAAATCATCCTAGGTGCATCTTTTTAGTGGATTTGAGTCGAGTCTACACACCATCAGTTTCATCTCCACTACCTTTTTTCCTAAAGAAAAGCCATAAAAATTAACGCTTAAAGTAAAATTTACTTAGTAACTTTTTATTTACTAGGGCTCTGAAACACCAATATAGATCAGGCTAGTGTCTTGGAGTAGGAGAGTAATTAACTCTCCAAGACAGCAAAACCAAACAAGTAGCTCATCTTGTGATAGGATAAATCCAACTGTTACATTTATGCTCTGGGAAAGCTCCTATTAAAGGAAAAGCACAAGATCGTGTCCGAACCAGTGAGGGGATCAATCCTCCTTCATTGGGAACGACGCCAAATACGCACGTACTACAAACGGTAAACCTCGGATTGACCATTGTCGAGGAGCCTGGGTTCACTTGTCGGTAAAACTTGGATTATTGTCAAGGAGTCGACAAGGGGATTAAGCTTGATACTCTGCCCTTGCGTGCTATCGGATCGTAGATTGTTCCCCCAGGTATATTTGTTGCTGTTGGTAACCTTAGTGACCATTATCTTTAGAGTTCTACCCAAGGTGACGGTGGAGGGAAGATCCCACTATACCTGGAGCAGACGTCGGCTAGACTCACTTGGATTTTCCGGGGGGTTCACTACACTCGAGACGGTTAAAGTGGAGGAACTTGTGCCGGTCTATTCATTAAGCAGGTTGCCGGGGTAACTGTTCCACCCGCCTCTTCTGTACTGAATTCGGCGATGTTGGATTTCATCACCAACTAGTGTTTTCGGTCTGGAAGGTTACTGTTTGTGTATGGTTTGACGCCCTAGATTCTTTAGGCGTGTGATTCAAATTTGTTTGGTTCTTTAGAGACTTTAGGCGGTTTGCTTTGAGATTTTACTTTGTTTGCGTGTGCAGTAGTTAAAAGTTTTAACTGTGGCTGAATTACCGAGACAGTCCCGTAGACTTCGGGGCCAGTCTCCTGAGATTGTAACCGTGGCCGATTTGTTGAGGAAGTCCTGTAGACTTCGGGGCCAACTTCCTGAAGACGTCCCGGGTCATTACGAAGGTTTGAAAGTCCTTGTAACTCCTAGTGGCAGTAAAGTAGGTTCACCTGAAGAAGGAGAGTCTTCGTTGGTAGTTCATCCTGATTACCAAAGTCTAGAAACAGGTTATAATCCTGAAGCTATTGCAGTTTCCGAGCTTGCTGGTAGTTTTTCATCTACTAGTGATATAGGCGAAGAACCTGAAATATCTGAACCTATTACTCCAACTTCTAGTGCTCTTGATTCACCTAGGGTAGAAAGAGTCATCACCGAAAATCTTCCTTCTGGTTTGATAGCTATAGAAGAACTTGCTCCAGAAGAAGAAATAGGCGTCCCTATCCCTGAAAATCAACCTACTATTGATCTAAGGGAGCGTGAATCCATTTTTTACAGTCCACCTAGAAGTACTACTTGGTATCTTTCTTTAACTAATTATTTGGACAACTCAGGGTTAAGTTTTTCTCCACCTCGTGCTCCTTATCCACCTGGAGGTATTTATACTCCTGTAAATATGTCAGGTCAGTCGTCCATGTTTACTCAATCGCCTGAATCTTTTTTGTACGGCGGTCCTTCTGTTCCCTCTGGGTATTAGTCACTTTCTGGTACTTTTGCGGGAGCATCTCCTCAACCCATTGAACATGGGTTATTAACTGGAAACAATGGTAATAAACCGTTGGGCGTAGGAGACATTTACATGATGTCAGGTTCAATTCCCAATTCTCAACCTCAAGGTGGCCAGTTACCACCTGGGGGGCAGCCTCAATTAACGCCTGGGGGGCAGCCTCAAGGTACACAAATTGCGTCTGGGGGGCAACCTCAAGGACAGTATGTACCCGTGGTGCAGTACATTCCTCAAGGTCAACCCCAGCCTCAATATGTACCCCAAGGTCAACCTCAATATCAATTTATACCTCAAGGTCAACCCCAGTATCAGTACTTACCTCAAGGGTATCTACCCCAAGGTCAGTACTCGAGTCAAGGTTACCAACCACCCCAAGGTCAATCTTATGTTCAAGGTATGGAAAACGTACCTTTCAATTATCAATCCTACCCTCAATCCGGTTATGGATCTCAATATCCTCAACCTATTATGGGTCAGTACCCCAGAATGAACATAGTGTGGGATCCATCGCAAGTTCAACAGGTGTTGCAACCAAGTGTACAATTGTCATCTCAAACTGGACAACCCTTAGTTTCTGGTTCACCCCAGCAACCAGTCCAGTCTAATGTTCAAACTTATGTACCTTCAGTGGTTTCTCAGTCTGGGCCTATTGCACCTAGTACTCCATCTCAAACGACTGCTACAACTACCGCAGCATCTGTTCAAGCTACCCCACTTACTTCTGGAGTATCGACAGCTCCGGTTTCTACTGTCTCTGTAACTACTCCTCAGACATCTTTACCATCGTCTGGATCCATGATTCAAACTACGGTTCAGATGCCTGTAGGACAACCTGGTTTAAGTACGGTTGTCACAAGTCAACCACAATTCACTTATCAACCGTACCAGGGACAGTACCAATACGGGCCTGCTGTCCAGCAGCCAGTTTACCAGCATCAACCGTATCCTAGGTACACTTATCAACAACCACAACAACCCCAGTATGGTCCGGTTAATCCTGGTTTTCCGGGAGGATACAATATCCCGAACGCGATTCCTATTCCAAGTTATCCTGGATATCCTCCTCCTGGGACTAGTCTCGTGACCCAGAGTTTTAGGGATCCTAATCGGCAGTTACCGTTTATCGCAACTTTGGATTTACCAGACTTGTCGTGCCTAACGAACGATCCAATAAATTATCTTCCGTTTTGGCTGCCAATGCCAAATAAGTTGCCCAGTAACATTCCCAAGTTCGAAGGTAAGTTTGGAGAGGACCCGTTGAATCATGTGATGACTTACCACCTCTGGTGTGCCTCTAATTCCATCTCGGATGATTCAATCCGCTTACGTCTTTTTCAGCGTACTCTCATTGGTCTTGCGGCCAAGTGGTACATTGAGTTACCACGGGACTCTTTTTATAATTTTAGCCAGTTAGCTACTTCGTTTTTAACTCATTTTCAGTTGTCGGTCAGATATGACAATGGTACGGAGTTACTAACTTCATTAAAGCAATCGACCTCCACTTATATTTCCGATCATATTCATGAATGGAGACGTCGAAGGCAGTTAGTGAAAGTTTTTATCCCGGACCAGATCTTAGCTGAATGGTTTGTGAAACCATTGTTACCGAAGATTACTGAAGATGTAGCTAAGGCCGGAGTAGTTAATGAGGAGCAAGTGATTGCTCAAGCGCAGTACCTTGACTTAGTTTATACTCAGTCAGTCAGGTACGTTACACGAAAAGATCCCAGATCTTCCTAAGTCAAATCAAATCGCTGCTGCTCCTTCGGGGTCTCATGCCACTGATGGCATGATTGGTACGGTGAATACCAAAAGCAAGAAGAAGTCTTCAAAGAATTCTTCTCCTATTATAACCTTACCAGACTCCCCGACAGGAGAATCTTCTGCTGAAGTTTCCACCGATATTCACGCTGTAGAGTCATCTACAGCTAAATCAAAATCTGGTGGGAAAAAGAAAGGCAAGAAGAAGAATAAAGCAGAAAAAACTCCAAAGGAGAAAACTGAAAAGTTGGAAACCAATGACGAAAAATGCAAACCTCGATATCCTTGTCTTATTTGTGAAGAGGATCATTTTACAAGAGATTTCCCTCATCGGGCAGAGGTTGTGAAACTCGTCAAAGGTTCCCCAACTCCTGCTGTTTTGAAAGACCCATTTCCAAAGCAGGAGAGTAAAATGATAGGTTCTTCCTCGAGTGCCAGTGAAGAACCCATATTAATGATGTCTCATGTAAGGATTGCGAATCGATCGCAAGATTATGGTAGTAAAAGTCCTGTTGATGGCAAAGAAGCAGAATCTTCTCATTCTAATCCATCAACCTCAGCTCCCGGTTCCGCTCCATTACAAATCGAGAAACCTAACCCGGACTTCGTAATCAAACCGCCCGCCAAGGGTATACTTTGAAAGTCTTCTTTCAATCCACATGCGAGAGCAGCCTAGAATTATAACATTGTTGAGGACTTAGCTGTTTCACCCTCAGCAATGTCGGCTTTGGAAGTGCTACAATCATGCCCAGCACAATGCAAATTACTTTTGTCGGCTATAGGAGTTGTTGATGTTCAGGACCCGAACCTAATAATCTTTGATCTAGAAAATAGTACACCGCGTTTACCTCATCAAATGGCTTCCCAGATCCCAGTGATATTCAAAAACAGGCCTATTCATCGGACTGTAATTGATGAGGGAGCTTCCACGTGTATTATGTCGATACAGTGTTGGAGATCGCTTGGTTCTCCTTCACTAAATCAATCCCCGACAATTCTTAAGGCCTTTGATGGCCATGGGTTTCATCCGTTTGGCATTCTACAGGATTTGCCTATAGGGGTTGAAGGAAAAACCGTTAGTCTAGATGTGGAGGTGGTTGATGCCCCTCTAGACTACAACCTTCTCTTGGGTCGAAGTTGGTCTTACACTATGACAGCGGTCGTTTCATCGGTCTTCAAAGTAATTAAGTTTCCACATAATGGCAAGATCGTAACCATAGACCAGATGACTTACTTTTCATCCGACCCATCCTCTTCAGAGAGTATTCAGCATGTCGGTAAAACGACTATCCCTTATAAGGATGTTGGAGTAGGATTAGTTAAAGATGCCGGTTTACTGGGAACTTTTCCTTTTCCTCCAATCAACGCATTGTCTTCATTTGCATCTATTCATATGATTAAATCAGACACTATTGTTTATGACGATCCTTGGATCGTTCCTTCTGAATCTGAGATAGACTCATTTGGTGATGCTATGCCTTTGAGTCCATATGTAATTGCCTATGAAGCCGTGCAGTCTTTTACCGACCCACGTTCAACCAAAATTGACCAAATGAATGTGGTCCGTGAGGAATCACTTTTCACGTCAACCTCGGAGTTGATAGCGTTTCCCGAAGTTGTGTCATCTGACGAGCAACTTCGTGAAGTCCTGTGTGTAGACGATTCACCATGGGAAGATCTCCATCACAGATATTCGTTTTTACCTGAGGATGATCATTTTGAAAATGATTTCTCATCAATCTTTACAGCTGAATATGTTAAAGAAGCTCAGAATCCAATGAAACATCCTGATTCAGAGCTGAATTTGGGAAACATCTCTCGAACTATTCCCATTGACATTTCAGTCAAGCCCGGAATTGTTGAGCACATTCATATAGGTGCCTCATGTTCAGATGACGAAATTCAGACATACAAGGCCCTATTTCAAGAATTTCGTGACGTGTTTGCCTAGTCCTATGAGGAAATGCCAGGAATTGATCCCGCGATTGTTATCCATGAGATCAAGACTTACCTGGACGCTAAACCCGTCCGGCAACGTTTGCGTCAGATTCACCCACGAAAAGCGGCTGCAATTAAAGCAGAAGTTGAGAAGCTGTTGAAAGCAGGTTTCATTTATCCAATCCCGTTAACAGATTGGGTATCGAATATTGTTCCGGCTAACAAAAAAAAGGGAACAATAAGAATATGCATCAACTATAGGGACATTAATCGCGCTTGTCCAAAGGACAACTACCCAACACCCTATATCGATCAAATAATTGACGATTGTGCCGGCAGTGAAATATTTTCCTTTATGGACAGTTTTTCCGGTTACAATCAAATCAATATTCTACCTGCCGATCAACCAAAAACGGCTTTCATTTGTCGATGGGGAACATTTGCTTATTGCAAATTACCTTTTGGACTTAAGAATGCCGGAGCAAGTTTTCAAAGGGTGATGTCTTATGCATTTCATGACATCAAACACATTGTGCAATCGTATCTCGATGATTTGCCCGCTCATTCATTACATCGAGCTGATCACCTTGTCCATTTACGAGCAATTTTCATGAGGTGTAGGCATTATCGAATTCGGTTGAACTCACACAAATGTGTCTTCTGTATAGAAGTGGGACGATTGCTGGGATTTGTAGTTTCGAAAGCCGGCATTTCCGTCGATCCCTCGAAGGTAGAAGCTATCATCAAATTGCCTCCTCCTTCGAGTCTTCGCCAACTCCAAAGTTTGTAGGGGAAAGCAAAATTTTTACGATGATTCATTCCTAACTACGCCGAGGTTACAAAGGGTTTTACCCGGTTGTTGAAACAGAACGCTTAATTCTCTTGGGATGAGATAGCTCAGAAATCTTTTGATGCACTCAAGCACGCGTTGACCCATGCACCGTTGCTGCATCCTCCCAACTACAACCAGGATTACTTTTTGTACCTCGCCGCCGCTCATTCCACCATTGGAATGGTCTTAGTACAGGAAGATGAATTCGGAACGGAACATGTGATATATTACCTTAGTCGGACGTTAAATCCAACTGAACTCAAATATTCACATGTGGAGAAATTGGCATTGGCAGCTGTTCAAGCTGTCCAACATTTTCGTCACTACATTCTACTCCGTAAAACTACAGTCGTTTCGGATTGCAACCCTATGATCTACATTTTGACTAAACAATTGCTAGGGGGCAAGTACTCTAAATGGATCGTTATCCTGCAGGTGTTCGACTTGGAGTTTGAGAAATCTAAGTCTAAGAAATCTTTAGTTTTTGCAGAGTTAATGTGTGACTTCCTGTGTGCTGACACGGAAACTGTGGCAGAGGAATCCATCGCGGACGAATCTTTGTTTCTCATCAGCACTTTAGATCCGTGGTATGGGGATATCATCGTCTATCTCCAGACCCAATCCTTTTGGCCCGAAGTTTCAAAGTCGGAACGTCGGAAGATTCGATTCCAGTCCCAACAATACAAAATTATTGGAGATACTCTTTATCGCCGTGGGGCGGACTTGGTTTTCCAACGTTGCTTGACTCACGAAGAAGCTGAAAGGGTTCTGACTGACTGTCACTCTGGAGCGTGTGGCGGTCATATGTCTGGGTATGCCACAACCCAAAAGATATTGCGCGCTGGCTACTTCTGGCCGTCCTTGTTTGAAGACTGTGTTACTGCAGTCCGAAAATGCCACAACTGTCAAGTGTTTGATCGCAAGATGCGCGCTCCACCTGCTCCTCTCCACCCTATAATTGCCGTTGGTCCTTTTTCCAAATGGCGAATCGATTTTATTACATGTAACCCTCACTCGGCCAGGGGGCATGCGTAGATCATCCTTGCGGTAGATTATTTTACTAAGTGGGTCGAGGCGATGCCTACATTCGAGGCAGACGGCAAGACAGCTGCAATTTTCATATTCAATCACATTATTGCTAGGTTTGGTGTCCCACAAGCGATAATCACTGACCATGGGCGTCATTTTCGAAACGTTATGATGACAGAACTTACAGGCCAGCTTGGTTTGCGTCACGATAGCTCAACTCCTTATTATCCACAAGCGAATGGTCTGGTTGAGTCCATCAACAAAGTTTTAGTTATCATGATCCGACGAATCATTGGTATTCATCGGTCAAATTGGCACAACATGTTATTTTCATCACTTTGGGCATAGCGAACCTCAGTGAAAACATCAACAGGGTTCACTCCTTTCCAACTAGTATATGGTTTGGAAGCTGTGCTGCCCATTGAATGCGAAATCCCGTCACTGCAAATGGCCATCGAATTACGTCCAGCTACTTCCGAAGAGGAGAAGCGTTTATTATACTTAGCTCAATTAGATGAGACTCGACGTGATGCTGCATTGGTGATCGAGACTCACGCAAAACGTATGAAAGCTCAGTATGATCGAAATTTGACCCCTCGAAATTTTTCGGAAGGAGACCTAGTGTTATTATATGATCAAGCTAATGATAAATTAGGTGCTAGAAAATTCGTTCCTATGTGGCATGGGCCCTATATTGTCAAGCGAAAGCTAGCAAAAGGGGCCTATGAGCTGGTAGACTTTGACGGGGACTCTTTGGGTAAACCTAGAAATGGACTTTACCTAAAGAGGTATTATGCTTAAATGATGGGTATGGAGATTTTAGTTAGGTTAGGTTTTTCTTTCTAGCTGGTGTGTTTGTTAGGTTAGCAGTGTGCTTAGCTTAGAGAGTGTGTTTTTCGTCGTTATTCTGCTTATCTTGGTTTTACCCTTGATGTTTGCAGATGTCGATGCCTCTCCAGACATACATTGGATTTGCTGATGGTGCTTGTCGTAGTACACGGAATATCTCTTCCGCAGCTTGGGTTATCTATTCACCCTCTGACGAGTTAGTTTCTATGCATGGGGTAAGCCTCAGTCAAACAACAAACAACATTGCCGAGTACAGTGCAGTGATTGAGTTATTGTCTGAATCTATTTCATTTTGGATTCAGAGTTTGATAGTGAGGTTAGATTCTGAACTCGTTGTATTACAGCTTAATAGAGTGTATACCATTAGAAATCCAGTGTTATTAAGGTTATTTTTGAGAGTGCGTCTCTTGAAACGTGAATTTGATTACATTGAATATCAGCATATTCCAAGGTCTTTAAATGCATTAGCAGATGCAATTGCTTCTCGAATGTTAAATAGACATTTGCAATAATCATACATGTAAATTTAAAAACATTTTATCACACATGTTTAACAAGATAAGCCGGTAATAATGATATATATAGATAGGAGTGTGTCAAAAAATACATCGTCTTCGATCATAGGTTGAAAAACACCTTATGATCGGCAAAAATGATAAGTACAAAAAACCAAAATGTCACATGTGTCTACAAAAACGACCATCCAGTCACTGGTGATGCTCTCTATACGACACCACTGCACAGGCTACCCTACACAAGAGCCTTCTAAAAGGTCCTGGGACTGCGACTACATAGCGCTGAAGCCTGATAGGAATATCATCTATAGTAGTCTCTGGTATATTTGCTGTAAGACGCTCTAGGTCTTGTTCCAACTCAGCTAAGGTCTCTGTGGCCTCGTCCCGTGGGGCCGGTGCCGCTGCAACTGGTAGTCTCCTCTCGAAAGGCCGGAGATTGGCTGGACGACGTGGGCCCACATCTGCATTTTGAAAATTATTACTGTCAGTTTTGAGACGATATAAAAAAAACAAAAAAATAGATAATTTAAAAACTTGTAATGCATTACCTGTGTCATCCCATTGTTCTCCCGGTGGAAGAATCATGTCCGGATCTCCACAAAAATCAACTCCGGCATAAGGAAAATCCTGTATAGAAAAGACCTGGTCCTCTAACCAGTGAAAGTACTCTGGATTAAATCAGACAATCTCTGTGCCCTCATCAGGATGACGGGCCATAACCGCAACCCATCGCATCAATTTGGGCTCTCGGGTAAGCCCAGCCTCAACAGTGAGCTGCTGTGGGATCAGCATCGGAACCCTCTCTAAGGAAAAACTCACAACTAAAGGCCCATAACCAAAAGTCTTTAGCTGTCCGTTTTTGACTCTAGTTAGTTGGCCCTTTAAATTGGCCAACACAACATCACACCAGTTGAAAATGATGCCTCGATAGCAATCAATCGCCATCCGCATCTGGGATCCAGTGGCAATGTGTAAAGCGGCAACCCCGCAAAGTTTGGTAACTGTAAAAGCAATCACCATAAGTTTAGGTCGGGATATAGTTTTGATCTCTATCCCCTTCTCCTGAGACTGAGTGTTACACCACTCTAGTCGGAGACTAGCGATGGACTGGCCACCCGACCTAGTCTCGAACAGAGTCAAGTGTTCGCCTCTCTTGGGCAAACCAGTGAGGAAGTAAATATCTGAGGGCTCTATCTCGAGCTGGTGCCCTCCAATGTAAAAGCATTGGTCCTAGACGTTCCATCTTTCTACCAGCCACTCTAGAAAGCACACTTGGGCCCTCATGCCAGGTATGGCCCAGTATTTGTAAAGACCGCATACCTTCAAAGAATCAATGGACGGTTGATGACTAATGGCGGACAAATCAACATCTTCGTGCTCTCTCTCGCGCCAATCAAGCATGGTGGGCAATCTACACACCAGAAAACATCCATTAGAATCCATAAAATAAAAAATTATTGGTCCAATTTGGAGAATTTGGGGTTTGTAAACCCTTTGCACGGAGTACGCACCCCGCCTCTAGGAACAGAGCGTGGGTACGCGGGTTCCTTTAAGGCAAGCTGTGTACGCCCACCATTTTCCCAACTGAGAAAATGTCGGGGTACACAGGTCCCTAGTGTGGCACCTGCGTACCCCGAAAGGAGGATCTTGAAACCCCAAAACCTCCAAAAAATGACATCTAGGGCCTAAAAACAAATTCTAAACGGATGAAAATGAAGAGGAGGATGTTGTAGAATACCTGAAAGAGACGGCGTTTGATTTCGACGGTCGGATTCTCCACAATGTCCACGGGAAGTTTCTTGCCAAAAGCCCTTTTTCTCTCCTCAACAGTAAAATGGTAAAAATGAATTGGTAAAAGCCCTTTTTATAGGTTTTTTGGGTAAATAAATGGTAAATTTGTTTATTTTTCACCATGAAAAGGTATTTTTCAAAGTATTTTTATCTATCTTTAAACAGGTATGAGTAATGTGTTGGTTTTTGTGCAGGATAAAAGGATTTTCAGGGAAAATTGTCATTTTTTACAAGCAAAAACATCAGAGTCATCTTTAAGCCATTTTCTGACTCCTAAAACATGAAAAGATTGCCGAGCGTTTCTTTTACACTCGTTAAAATGGAATTAAAAGACGGTCCTCTTATAGCCCTTTTCTGACCGTAAAAACTTGAAAAGATTGCCGGATTTTTGTCGTTTCAAATTCGATATTGGAAATAAAACGTGTCCTTGATCGCTTTTTACTTTTCAGGTCAAAGACACTAATCATGAAAGTACTCCTTGGTCGTAAAGATCAAGCGGTTCTCTCAAGTATTATTTTATACTTTTTCGGGCTTGGGAGACACAAATTTACGAAAAAGGTCAACCCTGGAGTCTTCTTAAGTTTTTCAGACTCTCTAAAATTGAAAAACGCCGAGTTTCTCCTATACTGGACTCCTTAAAATTTCACAGTTAAGGACCTGTTCGATTAAAAACAGGAATGGACTACTCCTTCTTAGGGTTCGAATCTAAACTAAGTTGGACTCATCCTAAGGATGAGCTTATAATCAAGCATATGTTATCCTCCTCAAGCTTGTAAAAAATAAAGATGTACTTGCCAGAAATGGTGGGGGAAAAGAGAGAAAAATGAGCCTATTTGTTATCCTTTGTCTCATAAAAACCTTATCACCACTCTTGAACACGACACCTTTTCATTCACCTGGGTTGGGAAATCCTTTGCCTAACAGTTGATCAAACCACATTGAAAATCTTCAGCCGGTTCCGGGTATTAACTTTGGGTCAATTGTCACCAAGCCATCTGTTGTGTCGTTATGTGTTCAAGAGGTCACTGCAAATAAACCATTCATCTGCAAAATACCTGTCATCCATCTTGACCATCCCTGAGTCAGTCCTTACAGCTACATTTCTTCAACTTGATTTATGATTTCATGTTGTGGGCTTGCCTGCAACGGGTCACTTTCTATCGACATCAGCACATTATCTAGAAAGATGACCTAGAAATCGCCAGTACCTTGAAATCTGCATGCATCAATGGCAGGTTTCTAGCCTTTGACGACGGTTTACATCATTGAATTTCGATCGAAGGATTCCGTGATATGTTCGACATCAACACATTCATTCACATCCCATGGATTGTACTGGGTACTTTGAGAACCATTGACATCACTGGTGGTCTCTCTCACACTTGTTAACAGTTTACATCATCGACTGGTAATCAAGTGGTTTCTACCATGTTCGACATCAACTCATTTATTCGCATGGATAGAATCGTACTATTTCGGGAAGGAGAAATGAAGACCCTGGATCTAGTTTCCACCATCTAGGCTGCAAGGAATTTTGTATTCATTATATAGTAGACTAATCATAAACAGATGACTACGTCCATACTGTGTCTACATGAGTCTATGATTATGATGTACTGCGAAATCATTCCCATATCAGAGCAGTAGTTAGTTTGTTAGTTAAAGTTTTCAATCTGAGTATGGGAATGCCTACCTCAGCGATGATATGATCTTATATATGTATTTTGTATTGAATATTTGCAGGTTTCGACTAGGCTCTCCACAAGATAATCCTTGAAATGATAAAGTACTTCAACCTTCCTAGATGATATGAAACCCTAATCTACTACAGGCTTCGCACTTTAGGGGGCAATCTGTTACACTAAAATTTGTCACCATGACTATTTGCAGTCGGTATGACTCCATCAACTGTCATACTATCCTCCTTGGCAAGTCTTATACCTCTGCTTCTCATGTCAAACCCCAAGAAATAGAGAAAGTCCTTAAAAAGTCAATTAACTCTAGTTACGCAGTTTCTCTTAACCTTACCTGCGTGTACACACCTCAATTTCACAATACCTGCGTACTTGTACGCTCTATCTGTAAAGAGGTGGGTGCGTACTCCTGTAAAGGTCAAAAGGCGCAAGTTTTACTTCAAAAAAGTTACTTGTGGTCGAATCTAGAGCATTCTAGAAGATGGTTTGACGTGTATTGAGCGCCTCCAGATGGTTCATGCATCCCTATGAAAGAGGAACTTATCCCATCAAGAGGGGAGCTATCCCATTGAAAGAGGGGCTTATCCCATTGATGGTGGACCTGATTAACTTCCTCCAAAGCATTATAAATACAGGCATTAGGCCAGAGGGAGGGGAGGTTGAAAGCTGAACATTCCTAAGGGTAGATGTTGCTGAAATTAGGACTCCCTTATAGAGCTTGAGAGGAGAGATTCCCATCCTTTCTTAGCTTCATTTGGAAGTGGGTGAGCTGATCAAAGTAAAGGAGAACTCTTGCTGGACCCTGGGAGGGACCTGCACAACACCAAGGCACTGGTTGTAATGGTTTCTTTTATTACCAATTAATACAATTAAGTTCATTTTTCTCAACAAGTTGTTATATATAATTTGTTTCATATACTCCTTGGTTTTTATGATGAATATGTTTTATTATATGAGTTATTCAGGTGTTATGTAATCATTTGCTTGTTAGTGAATGCAGGTTTCAAAGAGAAGGAGGAGCTCATCTGGATCGGAGAGGTTTGGCTGCTACAAACAGCGTTGGACTAAAGGTATGCTTTAAACACCTGATTGCTTGTATTTTAAATGCATGTTTAGGGAAAGATAGTGCTTGATTGTCTTGTTTGTCACTAGAAAGCCTTAGCTTCTAGGGAGGTCGGTTTTTTTCGCAAAATTGACTCTTTCCGCATGACACTTTTATTCATCGACAAATATCTCTTCCTAATCTCTAATGCAAATTTGAAATCCATATGTTTCAAGCAATATTTTTGGCAACATTCACTTGAAATGAGTGCGCTGATAGAACTTCTTCTCGTCAAATATTCTGTTCTACCCCTTGTATAACTAGAAAATCTTGCATTGATACAAAAAAGTCTGCTTCTACACCTCGATACAATATTTCTTGGCAACATCTCCATCATTGGATCATCATTTGTATAAGGATTTTCATCATCATTAAGAGGAATGTTATCCACACTATGATCAGCTGTGCTTTTCAAATACTGACTTGGAGGATATTCTTCACGTCCCCTTCTTCTGTGCTACTATCATAGTCCTTAGAATTCAGACTCAATGGAAAAGTTGACTCGATGTTTATTGGATATTCTTCCTCATGTGCATTTTCAGTGCTGCTCTCATAGTCCATAGAATTAGGACTACATCGAAAATGTGACTGTTTACTTATTGAAAATGCTACAACCTGTTCTTTGTCACTGCTACCTTTATACTCATTAGAATTAGGACTAAGTGCATCATCCTGTACTTCATCACTACTATTCTCATAGTCCTTAGAATTAGGAATAAGAGGACATTGTGACACTCCATTCTTTTGAAATTCATCATTACGCTATTCATCGTTGTTGCTCTCATAGTCCTTAGAATTAGGACTAAGTGGACACGGTGATACTCCATTCTTCTGAAATTCATCATCCCGCTCTTCATCACTGCTGCTCTCATAGTCCTTAGAATTAGGAATAACTGAACATCGTGACACTCCATACTTTTGAAATTCATCATCATGCTCTTCATCACTGCTGTTCTCATAGTCCTTAGAATTAGGGCTAAGTGGACACTTTGACACTCCAATATTTTGAAATTCGTTATCACGATCTTCATCACTGCTGCTCTCATAGTCCTTAGAATTAGGACTAAGTGGACACTGTGACAACTCCATTCTTTTGAAATTCGTCATCATGCTCTTCAACACTGTTGCTCTCATAGTCCTTAGAATTAGGACTAAGTGGACACTGTGACACTCCATTCTTTTGAACGTCACCATCATGCTATTCATCACTGTTGCTCTCATAGTACTTAGAATTAGGACTAAGTGGACATCATGACACTCCATTCTTTTGAAATTTTTCATCAAGCTCATCATCACTGTTGCTTTCATAGTCTTTCGAATTCAGACTAAGTGGGATCTGTGACTCTTTATTTATTTGAAATTCTCCATTCCCTCTTTCATCAGTGTTGTTCTCATAGTCCTTAGGATCATGACTAAATGGAAGAATTGACTTTATATTCATAGTGGAAGAATTCCCGCTATATTCATCCATATGAATAGAGTTGTTACGCGATGAAGATGTTGATGCTGTATAAATCGAAACTTTACTATCAGGATAATCCATCCATTTCAAATAGAAGATGTTGAATGATACAAATGGAGAGTCTCCTAAAGATATTATATAGCTTAGAGAATGAAATTTTCCCTCCAAAAATTCCCCCCCCCCAAAAAGTTTCGCGAAAATATTTCCCTCCTAAAAGTTTGTGAGAATTGTTTCTCTTTATTATTTTATTCTACAATTTAATGAAAAATGTAAACTAATTTTTTTTATGAAATAAATCATTAAAGTTAAAATTGTAAACTACAACTTCTACCTAAATTATTTTAATAGTCAAAGTATATAATATTTACTAAACAATTCAATGTTTTTATTTTATTTTTATTTTTATAATACATTTTGAAACAAATTAATCCCACATTCACCCCGCTGTAAAAAAAATTCCATAATATTCGCTTTATCATATTTTCCTTCGTCTCCATAAAAAAATTAACATGTTAAATTTTTTTAAGACAAATTAATCCCGCATTCACCATACGGTAAAACATCTCCGTAATTTCACCTATATATTAAATTTCATTATCACTATTACTCACATTACATCAAGGTTTTTTGAGGTTTGTTGAAAGACTTGCAGTGAATTTGTGGAGCACCTACACTACTATCAACAACATATTCAACGAAGAATTCTCGCAATTGAAAGGTTAGTTAAATTTTTTTCCTTGAAAATTTTCGTATTAAATTAGTTTAATGAAGTAGATTTTTTGTGAGCCAAATTAACCAATACGTCTATCATGAGCATGGTGGGCCTCGTCAAGCTGGGCACCCCCACCCCGCACCACCCCACATCGCGCCACCCCAAGGTGGGCGCCGGGTGGGTGGGTGGGCACCAGGTGGGCGGGCGAGCGGGCGAACGGGGGTCGGGTGAGCGGGCGCCGGGTGGGTGGGCGGATGGGAGGGTGTCGGGTGGGTGTGCAGGCAAGCGAGTGGGCGCTGAGTGGGTGGGTGCCAGGCGAGCGGATGGGTGGGTGCCAGGCAGGTAGGCAGGTGGGTGGGTAGGCGAGTGGGCGCTAGGTAGGCGGGCGGGTGGGTGGGTAGGGGGCGGGCGCCTAGGCGCCTGGTGGGAGGGTAGGTGCCGGGGTGGCATGAGGTGAGGGGTGACAACCCACCCTGCGCCACGCCCGGGTCCACCCGCCCGCCTGCTTGCCCACCGGCCCACTCGGTGCCCACCTGTCTGCTCACCCGCGCACCCGGCCCCCACCCACCCGCCCGCCTGCCCACCTGGCCCCAAGCCACCCGCCCACCCGCCTACCCAGCACCCACCCGGCAGCCTGACCCGCACCACCCTGGCAGCCTGTCCTCCTCCCCGGGGTGGCCGAGCGATTCTAAGAATTGCCCAGCCACCCCGGGCAGGCGGGCGAGCTATTGGGGTGGTACGGGGTGGGCGGCGGTGCCACACCCTGCGCCACCCCGGGCGGGCAGGTCACCGGGGTGGCGCAGGGTGGGATGGGTGGGCAGGCAGGTGGGTGCCGGGTGGATGGGCACTAGGCGGGTGGGCGGGTGCCGGGTGGGCCGGTGGGTGGGCAGGCGCCGGGTGGGCGGGTGGCTGGGCAGGCGAGTGGGCGCGCGGGTGGGAGAGTGGGTGGGTGAGTGGGCGGGTGGGCACTGGGGTGGCACGGGGTGAGGGAGAGCGCCCAACCCCATGCCACCTGGGCAACCACCCGCCCACCTGACGCCCACCCGCTCACCCACCCGCCCGCACCCCTGGCGCCCACCCGGGCACTCGCCCACCTGTCCTCCCGCCCGGCGTCCACCCGGCCGCCCGCCAACCCAGCACCCACCCGCGCGTCCACTCGGCATCTGCCCGCCGACCCGCTCGCTCACTCAACGCATACCCGCCTACCCGCCCACCTGATGCCTAACCGCCCGACATCCACCTACCCGGTGCCGGCCCGCCCGCCCACCCGGCGCACAGTCGCTCGCTCGCCCACCCGGCGCATAGCCGCTCACTCACCCATCTGCTTACCTGCCCGAGCACCATGCACCCGCCCACTCCAACTCCCCCCAACACTAATGCCCACCCGCCTGTTCGACGCCCACCCGCCCGCTCGCCTGCCCGACACCCACCTGCCCGCTCGCCCGCCTAGCGCCCACCCGCGTGGTTGCACACCCACCCACCCGGTCCCCACCCACCCACAACCCACTCGACGCCCACCCACTCTCCCGTCCACCCACCCACCCACCCGGCGCTCACCCCCCCACTCGCCTGCTCGGCGCCCAGCCGCGGGGTTACACGTTCGCCCACCCGCCCACCCACCCACTCGCCCGCCCGCCCATAATCCACCCGGCGCCCACCCACTCGCCCGTTCGTCCACCAGCGCACCCAGCGCCCACCCGCCCGCTCGCCTGCCCTACGCCCACCTACTGAGTTGCTGACCTAGCGCCCACCCGCCCTCCGGGGGTGGTTGGGTGATTTCTAGAATTGCCTAGCGACCCCCACGGGGCGGGTGGGCCGCCGGGTTGGTGCGGTGTGGAGCTGCCGCAACCCCACCCTGCACCACCATGGCGGCCTGCCCGTCCGCCCGTGGAGGTTGGGCGATTCTTGGAATCGATCGCCACTCCGCGGATGGGCGAGGTGGTGTCGGGGGGCTTCTACCATTTCTCCTGATATTGATCTCCTTCTCCGTCTACAATATATCTCTTAAGGGGGACGCTGAGGGGTAGATTGAAGATGGAGAAGGAGATCAATATTAGGAGAAATGGTAGAAGTTGTTGCCGCAGCCCCCCTCATGCCACCCCGCTTGGCAGGCTACCTAGGTGGCTCAGGGGGAAGGCTGTGGCAGCCCCCCGTACCACCCTGGAGGCTTCCACGCGGGCCGTCGAGGTGGCTTGGGGGGAGGCTGTGGCAACAACTCCTACCATTTCTCACCCCATTGATCTCCTTCTCCGTCTTCAATCTACCCCTCAGCCTCCCCCTTGAGGGGTAGATTGAAGATGGAGAATGAGATCAATGTGGGGAGAAATGGTAGAAGTTGTCACCACAACCTCCCCCCGCGCCACCCCAGCGGCCTGCCTACGCGCGGGGTGGTAGGCGATTTTCTTAGTGTTAATATTTTTTTAATTTCAATTATCTGATTATACAAATTAAAAATTTATAATATATTTTCTTTGTTAATTTAAGTTAATATGTTTTCATTATTTACTGATTTATGTATTTCTATTTTTCAGGAAAATGGCATCAAAAAAGATTTTTGTGAATCTTTCTGGACCAAAGACTCTTAAAGTTGCATATTCAAAAAACATTGGTGAACGAACTCCACCTGAGCTCATGGCTACAAATCTTTCAAGTGCCTAAAATGATAAAAACATGATTTCATACTGGAAGAATTCAAAAGAGGTGAAATTTCCATCAAGAATTTGGTATGTGAAAGAAAGAGAAAGCCAAAATGTGAATATATATCTATATATTGATATACCGAATGATAATGGAATTTATGAGGTGATGGGAAGAGTCATAGATATGTGTTCGATACCGGACACTAAAGTTGTTTACATACTTACAAAAGCTCCCAAGTCACATGAAAGGATTAAATACCAACTATCATATTCATTGTATGACACGAGAGAGGTATCTACAAAGTTGTGTAAACAAATCGTAAATGAGATGAAACAAAACATCATAAGTATTGTTATTTGTATTTATGTTTTTCGTTCTTGAAAGTGTCTTGCTATATTTTTTAACTTTGTTTTTATTGACATATGATATTTTGTTTGGAAGAATTTTGTTGAAAGTTGTTCAATTAGGTTGGGAGGCATTCATTTCATAGAGCATGATATCATGAAAGTTGTCAGCAGTTTTTACTCAATTTCAGAAGAAGATATGGAAAACAAGAAAAATGTAGTAATTGATGATCCTACAAAACTACATCCAAAGGATCAGAAAAAAATGCCTCTAGTGGATAAATCTAGCAAGGGTAGACAAGTTACTTTTGAGGACGATAAAGTTGAAATTGACAGTGAAGCATATGTTGCCGTTACTGAAGATGACATTGGAACTGAGAAGAGCCATGAAAGACCAAAAGTAACAATGCCCAAGAATAAATCTATTGAGAATGTTATGGTGAAGAAAAGTAAAGTTGAAGATTTTGAAGTAGTCATTACCAACAGTCAAGAGCCTAGTGAAACTTCAAAAGAAAGCAGAGAAATCATTACACCAGGAGCTGATTTAGAGGATGACATTATCAAAACAAAACAAAACGCCATTCGACAAAATTTGACAAAGAGAAACTTAATTGATAGTGGTTGTACATTTCAGCTTAATGTGAGGCAAAATTATAAGGCAAGTGAAGGACAATGTCAATATCAAGTCAGAAAGCCACATCATCTACATGTTCACAACTTAAAGACATTGATGAGGTACAATCCATATGCTCATGTGGCTAGTTATGTGCTTCTTGTTGATCCACTTCAAGTTCCCAATAAAAAAACATTTGATAAGTTAAAATGTTTTGAATACAATTATTATGTGCTTGGGGGGAACCATTCTGTAGAAGCTCAAAGACAATTGATGGAGGAATATATTAATAACCCACATTTTGAAACAATGAAATGTATCATTTATGCTGGTTTATCAGATACAAAAGCAAAGCTAGTGGCATGGAATCATAATTCAGATAATGAATATAGGATGTCTATGAATTTCATCTAAAGGGTTAGATTTATTCATAGTGAATGTCAAGAAAAATGTGGCAGGGATAGGATAAATGTTACTGCAGATTTTCGAAAGGAATGTTGTATGGAAATAGGCTATCAAATTGAAGAGAAAACCAATTCAAAAGGTGGAAAAACCAAAAAAATTAGTGGTTTAAATAGAAGTGTTGATAACATTTTCCAGTTGGCATTTAGAACTGGAGATGTATGGGAGTTGATTGATGAGATTTTTAGCATGTGGGAAGACATTTGCATTAAAAACCAGAAGGTCAAAAAGTCTAAGCCATTGATATGTAGCAGTATTAAATCAGGTCCTGAAATGAAGCAGCGTCCAGAAGATATGACTATCACACCTTGGAGAGAAATGTGAGTGAAAGATGAAAAAATTGTCAAAACAATATTATTTCATGTGAGGTTAGTGGAATTATCATTGGAGGAAATGTCTGAGGAATTTGAGAAGTAAGTTTGTTGAATTATTTTTATTTATTTCTAGATTATAATTTTCTTTTAAATAAAACATGTTGTTCTTGGTAGTATTTGTTATACATATCATTATATTAACTTTTTGTTACTTTATCTATGCAGTCACAAAGTTTACATGAAAATTCAAGAACAAATTGTTAAATTGTTGAATGAAGATAGTTGGGATGATGTTGTACGCAACTATCCAGATTCAAGTTCTACATCAACATTAAAAGCTTTTTATCTTGCATTTAAAAAGGTATCTTGATTTATACATTCATTTTTATTCATTTGTGTACTATTTTTAATTTATAACTTACACATATATTTGTTTATTTTATAAAAGATGAAGAAGGATGATAATGGAGCACCAGATAGCTTCAGAACCTTTATTGAAAAAATAAAGATCAAAAGACTGAGAAAGCAACGTATTAAGAATGTTGAACTTGACCCAACTCTTACTCATTTCATTTGTAATGGGCTAGACACTATTCAATATCAAGTAATACAAGGCGACTATGAAGACATTGCTAAACTCATATCTAAAAGGGATTATGCCCTAGTTATTGCAGATATTCCCCATGGTTTCAATATTCCAAACATTGACTATGATAGTGACCCTTATACTTATCAAGCTCTTAGTAAAGTGGTTGCAGGATTTGTAGAGGTCACGTCATCACCATTATGGAGATTTGTGACATTTCATTCAGACACACAATTGGCAATGATATTGTCAAGATTCAAGGGGAAAACAAATTCAAATATGCAGTTTACATGGTAAGACGTTTAAAATGTATATTTGATTAATGTTGAAAAATTCGTTTATATACAAGTTAATTGAACTTCTAGTATTTCATGTTACAGGAAAAAGTCAAATCTTTTTAACCATGAAGATCAACTATTTATAAATGATTGTGAGCTCATTCATATTGATAGTTGGGCAAAAGATGATAGCTATATGTCTATGATTTTTAATCAGGTAGACGGAAAGAGTCATAGCCAAATAATTACTTATGATGCTGTTGTGAGAAAACTAACATATGAAGACAAAGAAGCAAAATGAGAGATAGTTAACATTTATCAAAAACCACAATTATTGATTAACTATCTTATAGACATATGTTCAAATGAAGGAGATTGAGTTCTGGATTTATTTTCTGGCTCAAGTAAGTTTTATTATATAGAATTGAATTTCAATATGTTATTTTTTAATTGATATGTCATTGTACTAATTTACTTCATTATTTATTTTGTGCTTGATAATTAGGTACAACACTATCATGTTACCTTCAAAAAGGAAGAAATTGCATTGCAATTGAGAAAGATCCAATACAGTGCAATTTCATTCAACAAAGAATTAATGCTCTTCAATTTCTTCCAGATGCAATGCAAGAAATTGGGTTGAAGAAATGGGACTTTAGTGAATCACGTGTGGCAAAAAAGGCAAAGGAACCCCAACCACAATTACGTGGGATGTTTGGAAAGACATACATTGGGAGATTCACAGAAATCAAAGATCCATTAGAGGACGAAAATGAGCAAAAGGAAGTAGAAAATATTGTGGAAGAAGACAATGATGAAACTCTAGAGGACGAAGAGTTTGGATTACGTGACATTATTGATTAAATTTAAGTTATGCTTGGAAATCAAGCTCATTTTTTGTAACTATTAAGTAGTTATACTTGTAATGTTTTGACTTTGACATTTTATGAGAAGAATATACACTCAATTACGGTTGTTATGCATTCAATATTTGTAATATGTGATTTTCACATTAATTTTTAAGTTATCATTTTTTTTGGAAAAAAAAGTGATTATTATTATTTTTTTGACATGAAATTCATAAAAAAAACTATTATTTAACTATTTTTAGTTAAAATTTTCGTATAAAAATTGTGATTTTCGCATGTCAATTGTAGCAAAAAATTATCAAAACGTGTAGTTTTATAGTTATATTTATGTTAAAAATGGTTATTTTTATGTCCATTGTTAAAAAATCTTGTTTTTTAGAAACAATTGTTTCTTGTGGATTGAAAAATTAATTAACGATGTATAAATATGTAGAATATTGAAAATTCAAAATATCGACCTTCTTCTTTAATTATGCAAAACAATAAAAACCTCACTATAAAAAAATTGAAATTAAAATAAAAACAAGAAAATATGAAGAAAAATACCACTTCAAAAATTATTAAATTAAAAAAATAATTATTTACATTTCATACATTAGAAAATAAAAAAACTAAAAAAAAAGCCTTTTAAAAAAAGGGTCTGGTGTAGAATTACCATGTTTTTAAATCAGCATAAAAAACACTACCATTCTAAAACACAATGTATGTAAAAAAATTTATAGTGCCAAAAACTATGCTCTAAAAAACACGTGTGTTCTGCATCACCCCTTTTCAAAATCGGGTCACTTTTTTGCTATCTCTACAAAATGGGTAACAATATGAGTTCTCATTTCAAAGTTTACATTGTTCAAATATGAGCTGACCATGCTAACTGCAAAACATATGTCCAGACGGAAGTTCACCAAGAACATCAATGAAAATTAGTTTATGAAACTCAAAGGCATTTCCTAAATATGGTCCGGCATCATCACCATATAACTTTTGAAAGTTAAGATCCTCGAGGTAGTCACGAGCTTGCAGTTTACCATTCCACATATGGAGTTCAACTCCCTCTTACTTTTGTAAATGAAAGGGTCTGCACTTGTTAGAAACAGGTCATCCTTAGAAGGTGCTGGTATGAGATGTCTATCATCCATAACCTTCAAGCAATGGTTTGGATCGGTTTCACTCCTAGTGAATCTCAAGTTCATCGGACAATTATCAATCCTCTCATACTATTCCTGTGGTGTTTTGCTTCAAGCCATAAAGGGATTTCTTCCACATGTATACATGACATTCCTGATCATGAATCTCAAACTCCTCGGGTTGTTCTAAAGCTGTGGACCTGCTACACGAGGGGAATGGTCCCCATGTAAGATTTTCCTTCAGTACATCTTAGTCATGTATCTTCATGCTCTTCTTGAATTCAGGCATTTGAGTCACCATCTGACAAGTAGGTCCCCATAAGTAGACATCCGGTGCGATGTGTCAACTGATGTGGTCCCCTAATGGACCATCCTGCAACTTGATACAAATTGGCAACTCTGAACTCAAAAGCATCTTAGGAAATTTTATTCTTAAACACGTACCTTTCCATTGATGAATGCCACCCTGAAATATTTGACTTCCATTGCCGAAATGGACACTAGGTTCTTCTTACCATCAGGTACATAAAAGAAATTCTGTAAATGAATCGAGTTACCCTCATTCAATTGAGGTGTAACATTTCCTACACCCTTTCCGAGGTAGGTGGCATCAACTCCAAGTATTATCCCACGACTGTTTCCAATTTTTCTAAATTAGAGAGAGCACCCTTCTATTCGATGGAGTGCCTTGAAGCACTACAATCAATAATACAGATTCCCAAAGAATCTGAAGGAGAGGGCCAATACAAGATAATGCCTCTTTATCTTATTAGAAACAACATTTTATTGTTCATGCCCAGAGTTCCTTGCTTTCTCTGAAGAGTCGGTTGTTTCCTTGATGACCTGCATTACCTGTCATTCCTCTGATCATTGAAGATGTCCCTGGAATGATTGTTATCATCATCAAGTGATGTGTCCCTACCTCAGACACTCCTTCACATAATGGCCGAACTTATTACAACCAAGGCATCTGCCTTTCCTTCCACCCTTAGATCCAGACTTCCCATAGGAGTGATATTTAGGTAGGCCATCAGAAACTTCCGCTGCACCATTATGATAATATTCTCTGCTTTGACTTCACCATTTGAAGAGGGATGAGGAATCCATTGATCCTTTTGTCCTTTCCCAACTATCTTCGGTGATTACTCTTTCACTCTTGCTTGGGAATTGCCTTCACCTCACCTCTAATACCATGTTAAGTCTAGGTATGTTCTATGTTTAGAGAAATTATTTCAATTTTCATAGTTAGCTCAATACCTTTTCTAGTTTAGCAATCACATCAGCATTAAAGTAAACTACAGATAGATCATAAACATAAATCGCAGAAGACAAGCCAAGACAAGAGGACACAAGATGTGGCACTAGCCATGGACAAACCCCAATGTGGGGAAACCATTGATCAATTCTTCTTATATGTTCTTGAATAGTTCAATAAAGAGAGAGAGATAGTACATTTACAACAGAATTCAACACTTCGACTTTCTAGATTCATCTCTACATGAGATCAGTTGAAGGCATGTTGCTTCAACTTATTCTCTAAGGTGACTCCTTCACCTATCTCATCCACATGCTGCATCTCACCATGTTGCACCATGTTGCACTCATCATCACAGTGCTGGACCTAATGACCATGCTATGCACTTCATGCTGTTGCTCCAATCACTGAGCTACTTTCATCACAGATCTGCACCCAATGTTGCATTCGTCACTGATCTGCACTCATCACTGAGCTTGCACTATGATGCGTCCAAATGCATGCTGCACACACCATGCCACTGCACCATATCATCATGTTGCTGCACTAGATGTCTCTGCTTCATGAAATTGGACTCAGTCAATAATAGTTTGCATTTGTCATCATGATGACTGGTTAGGGCACCAAGCAGTCCTCCAACAGTCATCAAAACAACCTAGGACAACTCTTGGGATATCTTGTTGATCTGGGAATATAAAAAGGCCCTCAAACATTCATAAACAAACCTTGACTGTGGTGTTATGGCCTGCGGCCTAACACATAGTATTCATGTGGCTTGTAGGCAACAAAAAATTATACTTGTTCCTCCAACAGACTTGATCTAAAGCTGCTCTAAGCCAGCCCTCCTATAAGAAGAAAACATAGGCAATACGATGCCTAAACCCATGCCTAGGAACAACCTTCTTTCATGCTATTAACATAATTATTCTTACTATGTTTAGGGCGCTTTTGCTACGGTCTAATGGCTGCAGATTATGGCTCCTCAAATTTGCTGCTAAGTCTTCTTCCTTTGCTGCGTATTAGGCCTCCATAGAATGCGACTTTAGGCTTCATTATTACTGCAGATTTAGGGCTCTCTTGACAGTGAATTAGTGCTCCTTTATGACTACATATTAGTATCTCTTGGACAACATATTAGGACCTTTCCTAATTGTGGATTAGGAACTTCTTCTATATCTTGATTAGGCCTCCTCTATACAACATATGTAGCTTCCCCTTGACTGCAACCTACTGTGTATAGGAACCTCCCTCTTGTCTGCAGCTAGGGCTTCTTAAGATCTCAGATAGGCCTCCTTTATACAATGTATAGGAGCCCTCTTCAACTGAAAATATATGGGTGCATTAGACCCTCTTTTGCTGTGGCTAGGGCATGGCTAGATCCCCTTCAACTGCGGCTAGGTGTTCCTCCCTTCAACTGCGTCTAGGGCACCTTGACATGCTATGTAGAACCTTTCTTCACTGCATCAAAATCTCCTCCATGATAATGTTAGGATCTAGGGCATCCTCTAGGGCAGCGTATCCTCTTTAGATCTCTCCTCCCACCAAAACCTAAAGACAAGTGGAAAGGAAGAGATCACCAAGAGGATGTGTGTCCAAATGACTTTCAAGTCACCTCTATTTATACTAAAATGTTGAGCACAAGTGGGGTTTATTTGTTTGCTGGCCGACCTTGACGAATTGTCCCATAACATAAATAAATTCATATCTCCATGAATACATATCGGAATCGGATGATCCTTAGATCAATCCTACACCTCTCGATGAGAGGGATCCAAGAAAAATATCAGCTGCCATTAGTAGGATGACCCACATGGAGTTTGGCCCTATTTTCCAACTTTAACAATATGTGCAAACTATCTTGCACGTATCTTTGATTTAGAGTGGTATTCAAAGATTGAAATTGCTAATTGATATTTGGAGAAATATTTAGTTTTATTTCACCCATTGTGTTGTTCTAACTTCTTTTTTAAGCTAATATTTCTCTCCAAGTGTGTAGAAAAATTTTGTTTGAATTGTGTGTAAGATTCTCTTTAGGCATGGGAGAAGTCTCAAACATATAAACTAACTCTCGGATTCAAGATTGCTCTTTCCTATATTCTACTTGAATTATTTATAAATTTAAATTTCATATTTCTTTGATTTAAATATAGAGCTTCCAAATATTACATAAGCTAATTAAGACCAAATTTTTAGACTAGACAAGTATGGGGTTTCACTCCCATCACTTGGTTTATTTTATTGTATATTAGTGTGTATTATAATGTCTTGCATGCTCTCTCCACTAACATTCATTTTTCTTTGCAGCCCATAGTTGAAGCATTTGCTAACTCATCTTGTGACATATTTTTAGGATAAATTTCTTGAAACTTCTAACAAGTGTTTGCAGGACCTTTGACACATGTGGGGATCAAATTTCAAGGAGGCTGTGAGCAATTTCTATAAGGCCAAGTTTGCTTGAGGGCAAAAACAAAATATCTAGGCCGTGGGCCCTTTGAGGCTGATTTTTCTCTTTGTAATTTTCAGATTTGAGGAATTTCCATTCCCTATTGTGGTTTCCATGTCACACATTGTCTAAGAAGGATATTCTAACTTCTATAGTTCTTACTTTGTAAAAGTTTCTCCTTCATTTTTGGGCAACCTTCTAAAGGTCTTCTCCTCGTTGTAACATCTAATTTAAATTCCAATTTCCTTGTGGGAGTTTGGGAATTTACCCATGACATCCCTCCTCATTTAGAGGGAGAACCTTTCTTGGGTGGGTTGACTTGCATTTCTATTTTCTAGTTTAGTTTATTTACATTCTCTTTTGATTCATTAATCTAACTCAAATAGCATCCACATCTAATTTCATTTTCAACTTGCTTTATATGTTGCAACCTAAGAAACCAGATTTGTCTAAACCCCCTGACGTGTCCCAAATCCTACTAATCAAAAGCGATTCACTGGGACACGTATCCCTTTAGCGTTTCCGACATGGAGGGTGGAATTCGAGGGACACACGAATCCCGACAGGCTGTCCCATGTGTTCTGATTTTTAGACATGTGTCCCCTAAAAAAATGTGTTGTGCAACCCATAAAACCTTATTTGGGCTCATTTGGCACTCATTCTTGAGCATCTTCTATTATGAGTGTGTGGAAACTTGTAGAAAAGGGTTTGCGAGCATTTTGGAGGTGTTTCAAGCAACATGTAAGTGCATTTTACTTTTATTATTTTGCATTTTTATTACAACAATTTACATGTGCATTTTTTCTTTATTTTTTTACAACATTCATGGCTCAATCAAGGGTAGTAGGTGTTAAATTTTTAGATTGTTCAATGTTGTAGAAGTTACTTTAGCCCAATTTATCTTTTCATTAACAATGTATCCAATTTGTTAGCAATATAATCAATCATAAATGTAACTTAAGAAAGAACAATATATGTAGTGATAGAGAAAACAACAACACAACCATTAGAGACGACAAATTGGTCAAGACCAGGGAAAAACCCCACTAGGGGGAAACCCTCCCAAATATTCTTCTTTAGTAGATCGTCATAAAAATATTTCAGAAGCGAGTACAATGAGCTCAATAGATGTGATTTGTAGCGGATAACAATGAACTAGATCTATAAATCTACAGATCTGTTATAACAACAGAGAAAACTAGATCTACCAGATCACTAAAGCTAGCTGAAGCCAAGATGTCAAAACCCTAGATCTAAACTAGGTCACTCTCATCAACACTATCTACAGGCCACTGAAACTTTAGGGTTGCTCTCATGAATACAATATGCGGGCAACTGCAACTGTAGAGTCGCTCCCAAGAGGTCTCTGTGCATGCGACCTCGGCATCGAACTGCAAAAAACCATAGTCGCTCTCTTAACGAATTGTGCGAGTAGCCAGAGGACCAAAGTCTCACTCTGACTGAGCTGTGCCAGCGACTGCACTGTCAGGGTCGCTCCCAGGGATACCTGGTATGAGTGACTAAGGACCGGATCCTTCTGATCTGCCTCTGAATTGTATCAGCCCGACTAGAGAGCCAAAGTCGCTCTCTTACCAAATTTGTGCCTGTGACCAAGGATGAAAAGCTTTTGATCTATCCGAGTGACCGAGATCCAGAAAACCCTAACCCAGAGCGAATCTTTCGCCTATATCTTTGGACCCAATGTTAACTTCTGCCGATGAACCTATGCGAGCCAAAGCAAAATAGAAGAATAGAAATATGATGATGATGGTGTGATCAAATGAACTTGAGGTTACTTCCTTTTATATTTTTTCTTGAGGGTTAACTTGGGGTTAAGATTGACCCAAGCAGTTACTCACGTGGTTAGGGCCGACCCATTCCATAATGTATGCATGAATAAAATAATTCAAAACTTAATTTATGTTTAACCAAATTGGGTGATCTTTAGGTCGTTTTCTGTCCTCAAAAGAGAAATTTAATGCACATATTATCTTGATCATCCAAGTTGTCCAATGTGGAGTTTGACCCTAGTTTCAAATATTAACACTTCCTCTCAATTAGGAAGAATTCCACCTTTCAATATCTGTCAGTTGATCAACCTGTCAAGACTGTCTCTGCTCATCTCTATTTACTGAAACTTTCTTGGATCTAAAAGGAGAATCTAGGAGCAATAAATTCCACCCTTATCTAGCAATAGGATAACTCATCATACAGGGGAGTAACCCCCAACCGTAGAATCTCAATGGGGAGATTCACCCTCAACTTGACATTTCAACAGGGAGCTTTAGCCTCAACCTAGAATCCTATTGCCTATCGATCTTCCCAGCAATGACTCTAGGAAGACATGTGGTAGAACACATGTATCATAATCGTCTTGGGTCGTACGCCCCAAGCACACCCTCAACTCATTGGCCAAACGAGGAGTAAAATTCCCAACAAGCCCTGCTTATGGGTATGATGCCAACTGAGGTATACTCTGCAAAGACTAGAAAGGGGAGTAAAACCCTCAACCCTATGGGTAACAAGTAGGGTAGTGTTGTATTGTCTAGAGTTCCCTCAACCCCAGGAATGCTTTTCCCTCAATTCCTCACCCTGGGTGCTCAAACAGGGGGAAAGAGTTGGTTCAATGTTCTCGATTAGCACTGTCCCTTATCCGGAGGGGCCACATCCATCAGTCCAAGCCTCTCTCTGAATATCAAGAACTTTCCTTTAGGTAATTCCTTAGTGAGAATGTCAACATTCTGTTCATCTGTCAGTATGTTATGAAACCAACTCACAAAAAGATAGAAAAGATAGATCAATGCCTTAGAAATAAGCCTCTTCAAGGGGGAAAACTCCTTTACATTACACAAATGAACAATTCTTGGATGATACAAATGACAAGGCCTCCTTTCTATATATAGGAGTTTAAGGAGTCATAATATAATAAGAGCTGACATAACAATAATAATGTAAAGGCACAATAATAACAATAGTGTGCTTATATGGGGCACAATAATAACAATATGGGGACTACATGGGCACAACAACCTTCAAAAAGTGTTGTCCTCAACGCTTATGTAGTTCTTGATGCTTCTGTATAAAATTCTCTTCCTTCCATGTGGAATCTTCAACAGGTAAGTTCTTCCACTTGATGAGATATTTTGAAATTGATAGATTTTGTAGCTGTTAGGTTCTTGTTTCTATGATTACTCCAGGTTCCAATATGATTTTTCCTTCCTCGTCAAGTTCTGGCAATATTGTTTGAGTTGGGATCTTCTGCAACTTTTGAATGAGTGGCCACATTTATTCGTCCTTCTTTCATTCATCCCTTGCTTTGTTTGTCCAATCTATTTGGATAATAGAAATAACACAAAACAATGCTTCCACATCCTCATCCTTTCTTGAAAGTGAATCTACAACAACATTTTTCTTCCTTTTTTTGTAGATGATTTCAAATTCATAACCCTACATATTTGTGACCCATTTTTTCTGTTCTTCTAAAGATAATCTTTGTTCTAAAAAGTATTTAAGACTATCATGATCCCTTTTTACCTTGAAGTGTCTTCCCATTAGGTAAGGTCGTCATTTCTTACGTGCATTTAGTATTGCCAACATTTCATTCTCATAAATAGCTTGCTTGAGATGTAGCCGTAAAAATACCCAATCGCCTACATCAAAGCTTCTTTCGCTGTGATGTTGATTTGCCTATTGTTTCATTCGATTCTGCACCAAAGTGGCGTTATCCTTTAAAAGTTGGAGAAATTGTTGTTGATGCTCGATGTGATATTTCACTGCTTGAATCCTTTTCTTCTTGATATGTCCTTTTATCTTGAGAGTTTGAGGAGTGGTAATTTCTACCAATGCATTACAAGATATGGTCGGATTCATTTCTTGATGCTCGATGTGATATTTAACTTCTTGAACATTTTTCTTCTTGATATGTCCTTCTATCTTGATAGTTTGAGGAGTGGTAATTCCAAACAATGCATTACAATATATGGTTGGATTCATTTCTTCTTTCTCAATGTGATCTTTCACTTCTTGAACCTTTTTCTTCTTGATATATCCTTCTATCTTGAGAGTTTGAGGAGTGGTAATTCCTGCCAATTATTTACAAGATATGGTGAGATTCATTTCTTCTTTCTATAGGGTTGGTTCCTGGTGTATATCCTCTTCTTTTTATGTTTCTTGATCCTTTTCTTCCTCCTCTTCATAATCTATGTAAAATAATTTCTTCTCAACACACTTATGACCTTTAGTGTATTTGCTATCACAATTGTAACAAATCCCTTTTTCTCTTTTTTCTTCCAATTTTTGTGGTGTACACCTTGTAGGTTGTGGAAGGCTAGGAGAAAAAACACTTCCATAATTATAGTCATGAGTGGTGGGATTCCTTGTTTCCATAATTTCGCTTTCAATTTTTCTTGCCAACCTGAATGCCTTTCTCCAATGAATTAGGTTCCCAAAGACGAACCTCATGTTGAATGTTATCCTTTAAAGTCCCTATGAAGACATCAATACTTTGCTTCTCTGGAATATCATTTACCCTTATATTCAATTTTTGAAAGTCCTCAATGTGCTCTCCGATTGAACCCTTTTGTTTGAGATTTATCAATTGGCTAAAGTAGGTGTTTCTCTTTGTATCCTCATAATGTGCTATCATTTCTTCAATGAAAATTGACCAAGTGACAAGTGATTTACAAGAACAAAGCCCTTTATACCATAAAAATTGATTCGGTTCTAAATATAAAGATGCAGTATGTACCTTTTGTAATAGTTGCACCTCATGTAGATCAAAATATTGCTCCATCTGTAGTATCCAATTTACCAGATCCTTTCCATCAAACTTCCTCATATCGCCTTTTCTTGATTTTAGGAGCTTGATATTGAAACGATTGTAACTCTATAATTTCAGATCTTTAAGTTCTAAAATTTTGGCTTGTGATAGCACTTTGAGTACTCTTTCTAACTCCACAAGCCTGATCGCAATTGGATTTCTAAAGAAAGAGTTATTCCCAATCTCCTGTGATGACCTAACTACAGACTAGTTCAGTAGAGTGAACTTGTACGATGTGCCCCGCGTCATTGTTGCGTACTTAGGTTCTGAAAATGATATCCAACAAACTAAAGTATGTTTTCTTTCTATAACATTTTATGAAATTTGAATCAGATGCTCAAAGAGAGAGAGTTATGATGATTTTCCCAAGGTTACTTGTTTAGAATGTAATTCGGGAGCTTGCAGAAACCTAAATTTCTTGCACTGTAAATCCGAAAATATAACAAAACAAGATCTGAAATTTGGGCCCAAGCTTCACCACGTTTTCGACCCAAATGGGTTTTAATGTTAGAGTCTGAAGCTTTGTAGAAAAACAATTATAGTGAAAATGCCACAATGGCCTGTTTTAGATGGAATTCTGGAGCTTGCAAAAACCTAACTTCCTCAGATCACATCTCTGAAAATATAGAGAGACAAGATCTAAAATTCATTCTTGAGGTTCTGACCGATTTCTTCTTAAATGGGTTTTTTTTAGCTTTTGAAAGTTCGTAGCGAAAACGTGATTGCGAAAATTCCATGATGACCTGTTTGGAGCAGCGAAACCCTAGAATCCAAATCTATGATACCAAATGTTATGAAACCAGCTCACAAAAAGATAGAAAAGATAGATCAATGCCTTAGAAATAAGCCTCTTCGAGGGGGAAACCTCCTTTACATTACACAAATGAACAATTCTTGGATGATACAAATGACAAGACCTCCTTTCTATATATAGGAGTCTAAGGGGTCGTAATATAATCAGAGTCAACATAACAATAATAATGTAAGGGCACAATAATAAAGTTGGATTTTATGGGGCACAATAATAACAATATGGGGACTACATGGGCACAAAAATATAATAAGGGGGTTGTACTAATAACAATAAGGGGTCACACTAGTAGTATAGGGACTTAACACGATATGTGATGGAGCTTGACAACTCCTCTCTATATCATGTCTCGAATGAAGTGATATCGAATCTCAATATGCTTGGACTTGTCATGAAACACAAGATTTTGTACCAAACAGAGCCCATTCTTGTTGTCACACTATATTACTATAGTATGCTGGACTTTCTCAAGAAACTCTCCAAAGAGCTTTCTCAACCAAACTGCTTCACAGCTAGCCATGCTAGCAACAATGTATTCTACTTTAGCTGTTTTCAAAGCTACACACTTTTGTTTCTGGCTCATCCAAGATATCATGGCAGATCCAAGGCTAAAGCAACATCCAGATGTACTCTTTCTGTCGATAGCGTTTCCAGCCCAATCTGTAATATCCCTCCCCTTAATAATAAATAATAAATAATAAGAATAATAAATAATAATATAATAATAAAAATAATAAATAAATAATAATTAATAATAGAAATAATAAATAATAATAAATAAATCACTTAATAATAAATAATAAAAATAATAAATCATAAATGTTAAATAATAAATGATATTAAAAATATATACAAAGAAAATAAATAAAAATAATAAAAATAAAAATAGTAATAACCATACTAAAACTCTAAATAAGAATAAATAGAAATAAAACAAGAAAACTATCAAAAAGAAGGAAATTAAACAAGAAAAGCTAAAAATCAAAAGAAAAGTAAAGAAATAAAACAAGAAAGCTAAAAATCAAAGTCGCATGTAGACACATGGAGTGTGTGCATGTGGTTCCCATCCAATGTTTGTTCTATTTAATAGATGGTGAGGAAGATGAGAGGCATTCTTTCATTCCATCATTCCGAGATTCTATCTTGCATTCTCTTGGGAGAATGGTGTTCTAAGACTTAGGAGTCACTGGCAGTAGTACGTTGATTGAGGGCTCGGGGGTGGCCAGTTGTAGCAAATCCTTGCACAATTGAGCCCATGGTTGGGTAGAGAGTCGTCCCCAAAACCTTGTTGTCATCTGGCAGACATTGATCACAGATAATATAAGTATGTACTTATTTGTTGATTCTGATTTTAATTAGGAAATTAATTTTATATTTACTTTGTACTGTTACACAATCAACATCATTGTATCCATGAAGTTGAACATTTCCTGCAAAATATCTTAGGTCAAGCGTAATCGACCCATGCAAATATCTCAATATGTGTCTAGAAACTATCCAATGTGTGTGGTGAGGCTCGGTCATGAATTGACTCAAAGTGTTTACTGCATAACATATGTCTGGACGGGTGTTCACAAGGAACATTAGAGCCCCAATCAGTTGTCTGTACTGAGATGGATTTTCTAAGTCTGGTCCTGCAACATCTCCACATAATTTCTTGAAGTTCATTTCCATTGGAGTGACCATAGATTTACATTCAGTCATTCCAAATCTTTCCAACAACTTTACAATGTATTTTCCTTGTGAAAGGAAAATCTCACCAGACTTTTTCCACACTTCAAGGCCCAAAAAGTAATGCATGAGACCAAGGTCTTTCATCTCAAACTTTGAGGCTAGCTTCCTCTTACATTCGATCATCAGAGGCTCACTACCTGTCAAAAATAGATCGTCAACATATAAAACCAAAATCAATGGCATACCTTGGACAACCTTGAAGTAGAGGTTGTGATCGACATTGCTTCTTGTGAATCCCAGCTTTACTAAGTAACTATTAATACGCACATACCAAGCTTGGGGAGCTTTTTTTGAACCATACAATGCATTCTTCAACCTACAAGCATGAGTTCTTTGATCTTCCACTTCGAATCCTTGTGGTTGTTCAACATATACTTCTTCCTGTAGCATGCCATAAAGAAATGTGGTATTTACATCCATCTGATGAAGAGTCCATCCCTGACTTGTAGCAAGGGAAACTATAGAATAGATGGTTGTATATCAAGCTATAGGAGAAAATATGTCATCATAATATTCTCCCTCTTTCTGAGAGAAGCCTCGAGCCATGAACCTTGCTTTATATTTCTCAATGTTGCCATCAATTCCATGTTTGATTTTAAATAGCCATTTTGAAGTCACGACAGACTTCCCTTTCAATCTAGGTACAACATCCCATACATCATTTTTCATAATTGATTCATATTCTTCAACCATAGCATCCTTCCAAACTTTTTCTCTTACAACTTCTTCGAATAAGGATGGTTCGACTTGAATCATAGTACTCATAGCAGTAACATATGCTTGATACCTGCATGGTTTTTTCCTTTCTCTGAATGATCTGCAAATGGGGACATTTCTTTCAATATCCTGTAAAGTATTGTGAAGCCAAAGTGGTCTCTTCTTGGAGGGAGGATCACTTGGAGGAGGATTTAATGGATCTGTTAGTGTCGGTCTTGAAAGCCCTCCATCAATGATCAAAAAGCTCTTTGCATTCGCATTAGTAGGTGTCTCATCAGTGTCAAATCTTGCATTCCGTTAGGCATGCCATAACCCTGATGGAGGAGCTGGTTTATTTATACCCCTCTTGGCTTTGCTGGATCAGGTCATATCAGTCATTAAGTTTTTCAAGCTTGTCTTGTTTTGTCTTAAGGTCAAAGGTCCTAGGTCTAGGGTTTTGGTAATTTATCCTTGCAAGGTCATGTCTTTGAAAGTCCTTGAGTGCCCATCAAGCCGGAGGGAGGATTGTAAACATGTTTCTTTGATATTTTCATCATGTACAGTTCATTTTTAACCTTGGATTTAAAAACTCTCGTTTTTAAAGCCAAGGTCATGTTAAATTTGTGTAAAAAGAATGAAATTCCAAAAAGTCTTCAAAAGGACAGCAGTAACCCTGGTCCCCTTGCCAAGGTCCCTCAGATGATCTACCTGCAAAAAGAATCAAGTCAAAGCACTCAATGAGTTAAATTCAGGATAAAGGAAACCAAAGAATCAGTGTTTTAAAAAGTGTCAAAAATAAACTTTATAAAGCGGGTTTATGGATGAAATTTTTTCAAATGGAGTTTATAAAGGTTCAACTTCCCTCCTTTTACTCTCATTGTGCATTTTAGAGCTTGCAAGAGAGAAAGAGAGAGTGATTGAGAGAAAGGAGCGAAATTGCAGTGATTTCGGGCAGCAGAGTGGTGCGCGACCCGTCAAAGGAGGTGCGCAACCTGTTGGGCGGTGCGCGACCCGTCTAGGACTCCTCCGCAGTTCAGAATTACTACAGGCGCAACCCGTTGGGAGGTGCGCGACCCGTTGGGAGGCCTGCGCGACCCGTTGAACCGTTTGCCTGCAAACTTCAACAAAATTCCTCAATCTCCCTTCAAATCATATAAATTGGTCGAGGTAGGCTCTTTACACATGGTGTTTGAGGATGGTGATGAATATAAGGCTTTATGCTATGATTTTAATCTCAAATAATGCAAATGAAAAGACTTATATGGCTGCAATATTCATGTGCAAACTGTGCTAGGGTTTATGGTGTTTCAAGCTATTTTTCCTTTGGTTTGTTTCCCTCCCTTCCCTCTTGCTCACATTCATATGTACATCTTATTTTCCCCCATGTCATTTTATAAATGAAATGCAAATTTTTCCCCATCCCTAGCCATTAAAAATAAAAACCCTACCCCTTTCCCAAAGCATCAAAAACAAAAAATGAAAACCCTAATTCCCCTCTACCATATGCATGTGCAAAATAACAAAAAACTGTTGGTAAAATGTCAGCATGTTTTGTGCATGGTTTCCCTTTTTCCCTTATTGAAAATGTATACATATTCCCATATTTACTTTCATGCATGTTTTTCCCATATGCAATAATCTTTGCAAATGATTTCCCTATTACAAATATGTATTCCTATATGCATATGATTTGCAAAATTTCCCTTGAAATTCCCTGTAATATTTATATATTCCCATTCCTTGTTAAAAGATCCCTCCCCTAACATTTCCCTCATGTTTTGTTCCCCTTGAAACAGCATAGATTTCAACACTTTTTGCAGGCAGAGACAACAATTTTATTTGTCCACTTTGCTCCTAAACCATGTTAGAAACCAAAACTTATGAGCAAAGTGACGACCATTCATCATCTACAGAGGTTGAGGAACAGAGGAGGCCTCGTAAGGGTGGACATCATAAGCGAGAGGAGCCCACCTCTCTGGCAGAATTACAGGCTTGCCCCATGGCAGTGAGTTGTTTTCAGTATATGTCTTGTTATGATTTCTGTGAGAGAATTTCTCAGATTCAGCATCATAGAGAGTTGGCCCGCTTGTTTGTCTTGCACCTCCATGATGGACATGTCACTCTGGCAGGGGTGAACTTCACATTGACTCCTGAGGTGATCTCACAGGCTACAGGGATACCAAATGTGGGTGAGGTGTGGCCTAAGCGCATATTGCTAGATTTTGTTCACTTTGAGCCCTATGTCTGACCACCATTCGTGAGACTTTTGACGGGTGTTTTTCCATTCAGATTTCTCCGGAGCGAGTATGCTCCCATCATGAGGCCTATTATGCATTATTTTACCTGTGAGGGCAGATTTTCACAGGTGTACTCATATCACATTCTCCTTTTGATGCATTTCACCCGAGTGAGGATGATGAACATCCCGGTCTTCTTGTTTCATAACATTCAGAGGATGGTGCCCATGTTGCAGAAGAAGACCCCGGCCCAGCAGTACAGGAGCTTATGCCATTATGGTTTGATTCAGCTCATAGTCTCACATCAGTTGACTCAGCAGGGCATCTCATGGGAGGAGTTCATCTCCCGTGAGTTTTTCACAGTGCCACATCAGCCACATCAGGAGGTCATTCATGAGGAGGGAGGACCATCTCAGCAGCCTGATGCTCCCATCACCCGACATGTCAGCTCCGCTCCTTTGGTCACTTATCAGAAAGGCCCAAGGGCCTTATTTGCAGCAGCTAGGCGAGTATTATCTCCACATCAGGTGGAAGGGGTCTCGCCTTCATCTTCAGCTCAGCGAGTGTTATCTCCACATCAGGTGGAAGGGGCCTCGCTTTCTTCACCAGCACAGGTACTACAGAGGGGCAAAGAGCCCATGATTCATGAGGATCCGGTGATTGATCTTGAGGTCAGTTCTCCTAGCCAAGAGGCGAAGGAGATCATTCAGCATCTCAGGGCTGAAAATGATGTTTTACAGAGGAGACTTGAGGGTGCTCAATGGACTATTACTTACCTGGAGCAGCGAAACAAACAATTGGAGGATGAGAAAGCGCTTGATGAGCTATGGAGGATTCGTAGCGACCGAGTCCTAAACCGTAGAAGACCCGGTGATCCATTGCCTGCTGACCGAGAGTCAATGCTCATTCAGGAGAATGATTACTTGGAGAGGCTGTTGGCTAATGCCAACCAAGAGAAAAAGCTGCTAAGAAACATGAAGAATCACTATTGGGCAAGGATACATGTATGCAAGGCCAAAATGAAAATGTTCCAAAGGAGGTTGTCCGAGGCTCTTAAGCGGAGGAAGAAGACCAATCCACTCCGTATCTTGGCTGAGGCATCCCTCAAAGATCATGGCACTCACTAGCATCAGCTACAGCACAAATCCCAAATTTTTTTGAGAATTTTGGGTAATTTTGGTATTTTTTGGAAATTTACAGGTTTTGGCTCCTCAACGGGTCTCACCCCCGGTGAGACCCTTTGTCATCGTAGCTCCGTTTTGCAAAAACTCAGCATTTTTAGATTTTTCATGCAAAATTACATATGCCCATGGATGGACTTGAGTTTTTATGGGGTTTTGGGCCTCCAGAAGGTCAAAATACATGCAAAATTTGACTTTCTGCCCCTTTTTTGAGTTGCAGAAGAAGTCTTGGGAGAATTGAGTTTTGACTAGGCAAATGAACTCCAAATTCAAAAATTCCAGTTGGGTTGGAAAGTAGACTCGTAGACCTTTCCAACGAGCTATCCTACACCCAATTCTGACATCGGGAAGTGCTCCAAACAGAGCTCCAAAGTGCGCGACCCGTTGAGAAAAGGGGCGCGACCCGTTGAGGAAATGTTGCCAGATTTGACCAGTTCAGCCCAGAAATTGCAGATTTGACCCTTTTCGACTTTCTAAGGTTAATGATGATCTTCATGGATGTAATTGTGACACTTTTTGGATATTTTTACTCTTGTTTAAAATTTCTAGAAGATTTATGCATGTAAAGGGTAAAAATTGAATGTATGAACTGGTTTCCAAGTTTATAGAGGCAAGTTGTTTTGACTGCCTATTTTGTAGTGCTTAGTTTAGAAGTGGTTCAAACAGCTCCTAGGATAGTGAGCTCGACCCATGGAGGCAGGGAAAGAGGTTAGATCATCTATATTATGTACTTTCTTGCTCATTTTCATGGTTGGACTCTTGAGGAAGCAGCTATCATTGTATATTTTCACTGTATCTCTGCAATTTTTGGCTAAGGAAGACCAGGGTTTTGCAGTCATCTTTGGGATTCTTGTGGACTCATGTGTTGATGGTGTGTTTCTCCATGTTATTGTAAGCTTTGTTATGTGATTCATTTCCTTTCTATACTGCTGCATATTAAACAAATGAAGTGTTAAAGTAAGAATTCATGCCTGCCATGCTCTGCTTTTAAATTTGTTTAATTTCGATGTTTTCTGCTGTCTAAAGAGAATTCAAATTCATTGTTTTCTCTCTTTAGCCTTCTTATCTTTCATTCCTAACCATCCACTTCAGTCAAATACATCAGCACTGTCTCCTACCTCGCCCCAAGGAAACCCCTGTAGAAACTGTGTCAAATCCCCGCACCCTAAATTGCAGTTCCTCAATTTGCCACCAAAAACCCCAAAAACCCCCAAATCAACCTTTATAATCAGTTTACTAGCCTAATATCAGTGTTACCTTGTTGGTCATCTCATCCCATTGAAAATCTACCGAGATTGACCGGAGAGAGCCTTCTCCTGCCCCGTAGGGCTAGCTACGAGGCTGAATGGTTTGATGTAGCCTTAAGGTTTACCTTTCTCAGCCTGAGGTGAAATTTCAAGCGCTAACAGGATCCATGGGTTCTATGGGATCATCAACCATATCAGGTGCAGGTGCAGATGGACCATCCAAAATATCCCAGTCATCATTTTCTTCCTTGGGAGGAGGAGGTGGAGGAAGATCTCTTTCTTTTCCAAGACCTACATCTTCATCAAATGTTACATCCCTACTAATTTCAACCTTCCTTTGAACAAGAATATAAATTCTATATGCTTTAGGATTTTCACAATAACCCACAAATGTACCTTTTCTACCAGTAGCTTCCAGTTTGTTCCTTTTGTCTTTCGGCTCATGAAAATATACTAGGCATCCAAATACATGAAGATGGTTGATATCAGGCTTAGTGCTAGTGAATATTTCTTCAAGATTCTTGTTTTCCAATGCTTTATGAGGCATTCTATTCTGAACATATAGTGCAGTAGGTGTGGCTTCAGCCCAAAGGAACTTTGGCGCCTTTTGATCATGAAGCATAGCACATGCAGCTTCTAATATAGACCTATTCTTTCTTTCGGCTAGACCATTATGTTTAGGACTATATGGCACAATTGTTTCCTTTTGATTCCGTGTTTCTTGCAAAATGATATGAATTCTTTTGACATGTATTCTCCTCCATTATCAAACTTGAAGACTTTGATTCTCTTCCTTGATTGATTTTCAGTCAAGGATTTGAATTCCTTGAATGCTTCAAAGTCTTCATCCTTTTTCTTAAGACAATATATCCATGTCTTTCTTAAGAAGTCGTCAATAAAAGTGATGTAGTAGAGATGCCCACAAACATAATGTATAGGCAATGGACCACATATATCAAATGAATGAGATGAAGGATGTGATAAGTTTTGTTCTTACTCGAGGTAAATGGTCCACTTATTTTCTTTCCACTTGTGTAACCTGGGCAAACTCCAGAATGATGAGTTTGAACATCAGGAATACTAGAGGCCAATTTCTTCAATTTCAGAAGTGCATCATAGTGAAGATGAGCTAGTCTTTGGTACCATAATTCGCTCAAATGATCGGTATTATGAACCAATGCAAAGAGTGGTCTTCCAGTGACCCTATAGAGTCCTGTCGATGATGCTGGACCCACTAACATGTCAGGGGATCTCCCCAGTAAGAAGTCCCAACTAGACCTCAGACCATTTGGTGTAGGAGTCCCAGCAATGGGTCGTACGGTATCACCTTGACCACAGTTGCGCGCAGAGGAAAATAAGATATCCCTGTTGGTAGAAATAGTGTGACATATGCAGCAAGTCAAGGAAGTTGCATGAGCGGTTCTAACACACACAGAGTGAGGTGAATGTACCCCTTGGAAACCTATGAAAGCACGTGGCTAAGAAGGGAATACACGAGCCAAGATGCATCACAAAATGGAAAGTGAGTAAGCTAACAATCCAAATGATGGTTAAACCAACAACACATTTCAGTAAGATTGATACATACTTATACAGAAAGAGTCCATACATGCATGTGTAAGCAAACAGATACATATATCATTAGAGTAAACAAGATAGATGAACTTTAATAACAACATATGCATGAAACATGTTGGCTCTGTTATATTAAGAAGTGAAAGTTCCAATCAAACAATATAACCATGACCAACCATTAGTCCCGATGGCGAAATGTTACAGTCACTGCTGCCTGCTCCTCCAAAGAGATGTACTAGCTCTGCACTATGGAGAAGCCAAGGCTCATTACAATAATGTCCAAGATTTCTCTAAGAAACCCCTATCGGAAGCTTGGCTGACCAAAAGCCCCTACAATGAGTCATGAGGTGCTATAAATAGCAAAGGGTGGGATGAGCCTTGACATTCCCCTTTGTGACTGTTCACCTACCCTCATGACTTTTCAACTACTCTATGACTATTACATTCAACTATTGACACTTGGACTTCCACTTTACAAAATGTTACATCCAATCTACACATGTACCCATGTGAGACAAAATTACTTGAGAAATCCATGCAAGACATCACTAACACTCGAACTGTTGTGCTAAGACAAACTCTTCGACATCATTGTGATGATCAACAATGGTGAACTGATGCCAAGCTTTGGTCATCCATGATGGTGTTCATGCACTCAATGGTGACATCTTGCCAAAAGTGAGCTCTTGCCACCATTGCATCTGGGTACACTCATATGGATCCTTTTTCCAACTCGTCTGATAATATGCGCATCATCATCTTGAGTGCAGTTGGACCAAAAACATACTAATGCATAGTTTCTGTGCTGATCTCCGAGTGTGTGCTGGTGACCATGCACATCAACTTGTCAAAATACATGTTCAGTTCCAGACAAACTTGTTTCTTGTCTTCGCCTTGGTGAGTGTGCCAAATGGGTGGGGTCACATGTGTGCACACAATGACATCCATGCTCCTAAATACCCTTGCATGTGATCGAAAATAGTGCTCACCATGTCTGCTCTTTGCTGATTGCTGAATGGATCTATAGCTTGTATGGGTGTAGTTTCATCAGTTTGTGGATGTTGCGCCTCGTACGGTACCTATTACTATTGAAACTCCTTCTCTCATATGTGCAACTCCTGTTATTCCTTGAGTTGTTGCTTCAACACTTGCAACTCCTTCTCTATTCCTCTCTCTCATGTGATCCTCTTGTCACATCGTCGCCTCATAGCCTCAGTCTCCAAAGTTGCTTTCATCACAAGTGGATCTGCTTGAAATTGCAACTTTGTTCTACCTCTGCGATGTCAACAACCTTCCCCTTGCATTTTTCACACACATGTGTGCTACCTTTTGTTGTTGTGGATGGTGCTACTCGTTGTGATGCCATTGTTATTTCATCTTGATATCCTTTTCTATGAACAACTTGATGTATTAATAGATAAGCAAGTTCATAGGCACTTGATCGACTGCATCCCCAGTTGTGCTCTAAATGGTGTCTTCGACTCTGCTCTCCTGGAAGCCATTGTACCTATGTTGCTAAGAGGAAGACGAACACCTGTGATACCTTGAGACATAGAAACACTCATGGAAAGCAATTTGTCAGTTGAAAACCAAAACAAACTAAAGGACTGACATGCAACATACCTGTGTGACTGTCCATGAAGATTGCGCAATTTTCACCAGGAAGCTGGGAGACTGACTGCGAAAATTGTGAAAGGCATAGTCTGGGCTGTCAGGAGGCTGACTGACTACTAGAACTATGCAATGCACAGTCCAGCTTGGCCTGCTGAGGACTGAAACAACGTAATGCACAATTTTAGTCGACAGTGACATGGAAGCCAACAAACTGCATTACATAGCTTCTGGGGCTAGCACGACACTGCCTCCCATAATTGTGCAATGAAAGCATGGAGGTCAGTGTTGGGCAGGACTTGTGTAATTTCTATAGGGGAGGTAGAGCCTTCACTTCCAAAAATGCGTAATGCTAGCCGGGCGAGGCAAGGTCTGGGCTAAGGCAGCCCAGTCCCGCCAACAAGCGACTAAAAACATGAGAAGTTTGAATGCATTGTGATACTGAGTGTAAACAAGAGTGAATGATCATGCATGCAAACAGTAAGTGCAGGATTTAGAAAACGAGAAATCATGCATGTGTGTGAAGCAAGTCGCCGCAACGACAACCGTCGGTGAAAAAATAATGTCATGCATGCGACATCATTAAGATGCAAACGAAAACTAAAACAGTGCTTCTACAAGCTAACATACATGAAAATGACAACAAGCGCTCATTGAAATCAAGCAGACAACACTCACACAAAATAAAACACAAAAAGTGACAGAAACACAATGCAAGACATGAAAAGTAGACTTACCCTGAAACAACTAAGTTGAAAGTGCCGAAGACACCTAGATGTAATGTGGGATGTCATAGCTGCAAGGTCGATGTGAGGAATGAGCTCTACAGTGTCCCGTTGATGAGTTTTGATAAGATCGAGGTTAGGACGCACAGGCCACAAATCTAGGAAAAAGTGACACTTGGCGAGAGGTTTCTAAAATGAGCTTTGCATGTAACCTCCAGCTGTTAAAAAAGATCCTTAGATCTAGGGATGCCCTTTGCATGCTGAATTTTTCTATTTCAGGAAGAGAAACCCATGCATGCAAGTCAGTTTTGCTCGGTCCTGGAGGGAATCGGTCAACCTGAATGGACACGAAACAACCTGCTTAACTAAGAGAGAGATTTTCACAATCTTTGAGAGGAATTGGGCTGGCTATCTCAGAGGGGTTGCACAATTTTTGGGAGGAGGAAGTGACTGTTGCCCAAAATTGTGCAATTTCTGGGAGGAGCTGGGCTGGCTGTTCCAGAGTGATTGCACAATTTCTAGGTGGAGCTGAGCTGGCTGTCCCAGAGGGATTGCGAGGTGACTACTACCAAGAATTGTGAAATTTATGGGCTAAGCTGCAATGCTGGCCAGATTGCGCAGTTTTTCCAAGGAAGCTTGTCTGATTGCTTTACGCAATTTTGGAGCTCAGCAGTCTTCCCAACTGATTTTCACAATGTCTAGGCTGAGCTACAGGGCTAGGCCAGATTGTGCAATTTTCCCAAGGAAGACTGCCTGACTGCATTGTGCAATTTATGAGCCCAATAGGCTTCCCAACATATTTGCCCAATTTCTAGAGGGAAGGCTAGTTCCCCTCTAGAATTGTGCAATTTTCTGAGGGTGCTGCTCAACGAGTAACTAGCCCAAGTCCGAAGTGGCAGCCTGTGAGGGGACTAAAGAAAAATAACATGCACAGGCTGGAAAGCTGTTGAGAAATCAATGAAGCCTATGTACTTAATAGTGAAAGACATGCTGCTAAGGATGGTTGGTAGGGAGGCTCCAAAATGAAGCTAAGGGAAAATTTTGGAGGGTGGTTGTAGTCTCTACAACACTTGGCAACACACTAATAGAACTACAGCTCTCTGAATGGAACTTGTTCGTGAAAAGAAATTCTAACACCTCCGAAAGTATTGTTCTACTCTTTGTTCGTCTTGGTTTCAACACTTGCTTGATTTTAAGATGTAGCATTTGCCAATCTCTTGATCAGTGGACACACATTCCATTCCAAGCCAACACAACTGTTTCATTTGGGGATGAGGGGTATATTGGTGCACAAGCATTATGGTTGTAAGAGTTTTAGTTTCATCTCTGGTGTTGCTCAACTGCCAGTAGGCCTGGAAAGTACCTCAACGAGTCACGCAGGAACACAAGCATCACTCCGCTACTAGCGAGCCTGGTAAATACCCCGACGGAGTTACTTGCATCACCTCTCTGTGCAGGAATCCTTTCTTTTCTTTCGCCTTATTGATTTTTCATTTTTTTCGAAAATTTTCACATTTTCATAACTGTGCATAGCACTTATTCATTTCAGAGGTGGAAGAGGGATGCTGACTTATTGAGAGAAGAAGAGTTTGTTCCTTAAGAGAAGTAGTTTATATATACCTCTGACGTGCTTGTTAAGGTTTTCCCCTCACCATACTCTACTTGACTGAGCTGACAAGGATTAACCCGAAAACAACTGACTAGAGTAGGTGACGCTAGTTAAAGCGCAAATGTTGTGTTTTCACCAAGGTTCAATTCTAACAATACGTATTTTCCATTGATGTATCATGGACTGAAGACAATAGGTTCTTCATACAAAGGTAGGATGACCCAAATAACCAAGTATTGATAACTACACAAGTTCTCTCATACTTTACCCAACTTGTTTCAAGCGTCATACACGGTTTCATGTGAAACTAACCTACGAATGTAAACAAGCAAACAAAGCAAAATCAGAAGTAACTGTGTAAGCCAATAGAGTAAGCAAACAAGTAGGCAAATAAACAAACATGCAAAGCAAGAAGCAAACAAAGCAAAAGAAAACACTACTCCTACTTCTAAGCTAACATTGCATGGGCCTGATCACGTGAAGTGATATTTCCAAAGTAGCCACTGACGCATTGGTCGACCCATGTTGGTGAAGGCATGGTTCGTGAATAGTACAACTATGAGAACCAACAAACATGAAAGACATAACAGTGAAGCCAAACACATTCCGGACTTAAGTGCATCCACAAAAAAGAAGTGAATGAAAGTGCATAACATGTATCTATGGACTTTCTAGGGTGTTGTGCTATACTGCGTGCAGATGTTAAGCGTAAACATTCTTCTGACTATGACATGCAAGCAAATGTGATAAAGTTATACCACTTACATTGCACAAGTGTGCTTGCTATGTAAGATTCCTCCAACACAAGAGCGATGGGGTCGTGTAGTTTGACTGGAGGAAGCGAAATCTGGGTGTTTGGTTGATCTTTAATGCATACAAATGAGTGATGAGGAGCCTAGGGTGTTTCAACAATTTCCTGATCAGAAGTGAAACCAACCTCAGGACAGCGAGTACCTGACATAACCATCAGCTCAGGCTTAAGTGCCTCGACATCCTGCGGGGTTTCAACTTCATCGTCAGATAGATCATCGTAGACCAATGTCTTAGATCGATTAACAACGATTAGATAATAAGTAGAGAGATTTTGATAACCAAGATCAAAAAATTCCGGATGTTTGTCGGCATCCTCATGATTTGATGAATCATGTAGAGGGGTAGATGAGAAGCAAGGATGTTCACTCTTTATATTTTTCAGAAATGATGGATGATAGATTTGACGGATTTTCAGAGGAAGATGTGTTCTCTTCGCAATGTAATGACAGACTAACATCCAACATGTCTCGTGAATGATTGGAAGTAGAAATATCCGGAAATGAGATTTCATAAGGGAAATCAATAGTGGCAGAATCACAAGGGATGCTAGGATAGAGCAGGTGAGGCGCGGATGGAAGGGAGTCATCCTTCACCGTGAGTTCTTCTTTAGATTCTCGCACACACTCATCATGAATGATGGCACAGATTGATTGCATAACACCAACTCTGTCAACAACTTGATCCTTGTTCACAGTAGGCGAGGAATCCAGAATGGAGGAACACAATATAATACAATCCAGAGGATCAACAGAACGTAGGGACAGAGGTTGAGGGAACGAATCCATGTGAAAACCAATAGGCTTGCAAGCCAAATCTGCACAGATATCAAGAGAAGGTGCGGTGGAAGGATGTGACAGTTTAACAAATGTGTGTGCATGCTCTCCCACATCACTCTGCGGTGGTGGAGCTGTTCGATGAGGTTAAGGCAGATAGTCACTTATGACAACAACTATGTCTGCCTGTGATTGCACAACTCCATCACCGAAGTGTGCTGAGCGATGTTCAAATGATTTCAAGAATTACAGATTTTTGGATATGTGAAGAAGATATTCAAATCTTCCATCGAGAAATTCCCAATCAATTTCATCTTCTGGAAATCGGTGTGCAAGATTACAAAAGCATGTGTGAAATTTTTCAATGGATTCATCGAGTGCTTTTCGTAATTCCACAATTTCTTTGTTGAGTGCTTTACGGTTAAAGTGATTGAAATCACAGTCTATCTCTGCAACCAGATGAGAAAGAGAATGAACATATTTTTCTGGTAGCATGGCACACCAGTGCTTGGGTGCCCTTGAAGCGTGTAGATGAACAGGTCATGTATTCTTCAAAGATTCCATGTCTTTTGCAGGAGCCTACAACGTCGATTGCGTGCATAACCAAGGCTATGTAAACTCCACCATCATATGTTTTATGTGACAAGTTATCCCAGAGCTCTTCCAAGATTTTGAAGTTGTTTCCATAAGACATACACTCCGGAAGAGAAACTCTGTAGTTAGTCATGATAGATATGCAGAGATTCAAAACAGATTGTGAGGACTCAACTTGTCATCTAGCCCTCCTAGTGCCAAAATGTTGATGGTGCTGGACCCGCCAACATGTCAGGGGATCTCCCTGGTAAGAAGTCCCAACTAGACCTCAAACCGTTTGGTGTAGGAGTCCCAACAGTGGGTCGTACGGTATCACCTTGACCGTAGTTGCGAGTAAAGGCAAGTAAGATATCCCTGTTGATAGCGAGGGTGTGATATATGCAGCAAGTCAAGGAAGGTACATGAGCATTTCTAACACACGGAGAGTGAGGTGAGTTCACCCCTTGGAAACCTGTGAAAGCACGTAGCTAAGAAGGGAACACACGAGCCAAGATGCATCACAAACTAGAAAGCGAGTAAGCTAACGATCCAAAGTGATGGTTAAACCAACAACACTTTTCAGTAAGATTCATACATACTTATACAGAAAGAGTCCATACATGCATGCATAAGAAAACATATACATATATCATTAGAGTAAACAAGATAACTAAAATAAAATAACAACATATGCATGAAACGTGCTAGCTCTATTATATTAAGAAGTGAAAGTTCCAATCATACAATACAACCATGACCCACCACTAGTCTCGATAGCGGAAAGTTACAGTCACTTTTGCTTGCTCCTCCAAAGAGATGTACTACCTCTGCACTATGGAGAAGCTAAGGCTCATTACAACACTATCCAAGATTTCTCTAAAATACTCCTATCGAAAGCTTGGCTGACCAAAAGCCCCTACAATGAGTTCTGAGGTGATATAAATAGCAAAGGGTGGGGTGACCCTTGACATTCCCCTTTGTGACTGTTCACCTACACTCATGACTCTTCAACTACTCTATGACTGTTACATTCAACTATCAACACTTGGACTTCCACTTTACAAGATGTTACATCCAATCTGCACATGTACCCATGTGAGACAAAATGACTTGAGCAAGCCATGCAAGACATCACTAAAACTCGGACCATTGTGGTAAGACCAACTCTTTTACATCCTTCAAATGATCGACGGTGGCAAACTGATGCCAAGCTTTGGTCACCCATGATGGTGTTTGTGCACTCAATGGTAACATCTTGCTGAAAGCGAACTCTTGCCTTCGTTGCATCCGGGTACACTGATATGACTCCTTTGTCCAACTCGTCTGATAACATGTGCATCATCGTCTTGAGTGTAGCTGGACCAACAACATACTAATGCATAGTCTTTGTTTTGATATCCGAGTGTGTGCTGGTGACCATGCATATAAACTTGTCAAAATACATGTTCAGCGCCAGTCAGAATTGATTCTTGGCTTAGCCTCGGTGACTGTGCCAAATGGGTGGGGTCGCATGCGTGCACATAAGACATCCATGCTCCTGAATACCCTTGCATGCGATCGACAACATTGCTCAACTTGTCTGCTCCATGCCAGTTGTTGAATGGATCTATAGTCTGTATGGATGCAGTTTCATCTGTCTGTGGATGTTGCGCCTCCTGTTGTACTTGTTTCTGTTGAAACTCCTCCTCTCGTCTATGCAGCTCCTGTTCTTCCTTGAGTTGTTGCTTCAACACCTAAAACTCCTTCTTTGTTCCTCTCTCTGCCTTCGTGCAATCCTCTTGTCACGTTGTCGCCTCATAGCCTTAGTCTCCAAAGATTCTTTCATCACAAGTGGATCTAGTTGAACTTGCAACTTTGCTCTGCCTTTGTGTTGTCAACAACCTTCCCCTTACATTTTTCGCATGTAGATGTGCTACCTTCTGATTTTGCTGATGGTGCTACTCATTCTGACACCGCTACCATTTCATCTTGATATCCTTGTCTATGAACAACTTGATGTCTTCATAGATAGGCAAGTTCATAGACACTTGATCGACTGCATCCCCAGTTGTGCTCTGAACGGTGTCTTCGACTCTGCTCTCCTGGAAGCCATTGTACCTATGCCATTGAGAGACAGATGAACACCCGAGATACCTGGAGACATAGAAACACTCATGGCAAGCAATATGTCAGTTGAAAACCAAAACAAACTGAAGGAATGACATGCAACATACATGTGTGATTGTCCATGAAGATTGTATAATTTTCATCGGGAGGCTAGGAGACTAACTGCCAAAACTGAGCAAGGCACAGTCTAGGCTATCAGGAGGCTGACTGACTGCTGGAACTACCCAATGCACAGTCTAGCATGGCCTACTGAGAACTGAAACTACACAATGCGCAATTTCAATCAACAGTGACATGGAAACTAGCAAACTACATTACGCAGTTTCTGGGGCCAGCAAGGCACTGCTTCCAGGTATTGCACAATGCAAGCCTAGAGGTTAGTGTTGGGCCAGACTTGAAAAATTTTTGGACGAAAGGCAGAGCCTTCACTTCCAGAAATGCGCAATGCTAGCCGGGCAAGGCAAGGTCCAGGCTAAGGCAGCCCAACCCGCCGAGAGGTGTCTGAAAACATGAGAACTCTGAATGCATGGTGATACTGAGTGTAAACATGAGTGAATGATCATGCATGCAAACAATAAGTGCAGGAATCAGAAAATGGGAAAGCATGCATGTGTGTGAAGCGAGTCATCGCAACGACGACCGTCGATGCAAAAATAGTATCATGCATGCAACAACAGTGAGATGCGAATGAAAACTGAAACAATGCTTCTACAAGCTAACATACATCAAAATGACAACAAACGCTCATTGAAATAAAGCAAACAACACTCACACAATGTGTAACAAAAAAAGTGACAAAAATGCAACACAAGACATGAAAAGTAGACTTACCCTGAAATAGCTAAGGTGAAAGTGCCGAAGACTCCTAGATGATGTCAGAGCTGCAAGGTCGATGTGAGGAATGAGCTCTACAGCATTCGGTTGATGAGTTTTGATAAGATCGAGGTTAGGACGCGCATGCCACAAATCTAGGAAAAAGCAACACTTGGTGAGAGGTTTCTAAAATGATCTTTGCATGTAACCTCTAGGTTCTAAATCGGATCCCTAGATCTATGGATGTCTTTTGCATGCTACCTTTTTCTATTTCAGGAAGAGAAACCCATGCATGAAAATTGATTTTTCTTAGTCCTAGAGGGAACCGATCAACTTGAAGGCACATGCAACAACCTGCTTGACTGAGAGAGGGATTTGCGCAATTTTTTAGAGGAACTAGGCTAGCTGTCCCAGAGGGATTGCACAATTTTTGGGAGGAGTAGGTTATTGCTACAAAAAATTGCGCAATTTTTGGGAGGAGCTAGGCTGGCTGTTCGACAAGGATTGCACAATTGATGGGAGGAGCCGGTGAGTGCTGCCCAGAATTGTGAAATTTCTGTGTTGAGCTGAAATGCTGGTTAGATTGCGCAATTTTTCCAAGGAAGCCTATTTGACTGCTCTCCGCAATTTTGGAGCTCAAAAATCTGCTCAACTGATTTTCACAATTTCTCAATTGAGCTATAGTATTGGGCCAGATTACGCAATTTTCCCAAAGAATACTGCCTGACTGCATTGTACAATTTTTGCGCCTAGCAGGTTTCCCATCAGATTTTCACAATTTCTGGAGGGAAGACTGGTTCCCCCTAGAATTGTGCAATTTTCTGAGGGAGCTGCTTAGCCAGAAACTAGCCCAAATATGGAGTGGCAGCTTGTGAGGGGAGTGAAGCAAACTAACATGCACAGGTTGGCAAGCTCCTGAGTAATCAATGAAGCCTATGTACTTGACAGTGCAAGACATGCTGTTAAGGATTTTTGGTAGGGAGGCTCCAAAATGGAGCTAAGGAAAAATTTTGGAGGGTGGTTGTAGCTGCTACAACACTTGGCGACACACTGGTATAAATCCAACTCTCTGAATGGACCTTATTTGTGAAAAGCAAGTATAACTCCTCCATAAGTATTATTTAGCTCTCTATTCGTCTTGGTTTCCACACTTGCTTGATTGTAAGAGATAGCATATGCCAAACTCTTGGTCAGTCGACAAACATTCCAAGCCAAGCCGACACAACTGTTTCGATTGGGGATGAGGGGTATATTGGTGCACAAGCAATATGGTCGCCAGAGTTTTAGTTTCATCTCTAGTGTTGCTCTACTGCCAGCAGGCCTGGACATTACCCCGACAGAGTCACACAGGAACACAATTATCTCTCAGCTGCTAGCGAGCCTAGTCAGTTCTCCAATAGGGTTACTTGCATCACCTCTTTTCTCAGGAAGCCTTTCTCTTCTTTCGCCTTAATAATTTTTCATTTTTTTTTGAAAATTTTCACATTTTCACATTTTCATAATTGTGCATATCACTTATTCATTTCAGAGGTAGAAGAGGGATCCCGACTTATTGAGAGCAGAAGAGGTTGTTCCTTCAGAGAAGTAGTTTATATATACCTCTGGCATGCTTGTTAAGGTTTTCCCCCTCACCTTACTCTACTTGACTGAGATGATAGGGATTAACAAAAAAAAACAGACTAGAGTAGGTGACAGTAGTTAAAGCGCAAACGTTGTGTTTTCACCAATGTTTTCTTCGAACATTACATATTTTCCATTGATGTATCATGGACTAAAGACAACAAGTTCTTCATATAGAGGTAGGATGACATATAACCAAGTATTGATGATTGCACAAGTCCTCTCGTACTTTACCCAGCTTGTTTCAAGAGTCTCACACAGTTTCATGTGAAACTAACCTATGAACGTAAACAAGCAAACAAACAACAAAACAAAGTAAAAGTGGAATTAAATGCATAAGCCAAGAGAGTAAGCAAACAAGTAGGAAAAAAAAAACATGCAAAGCAAGAGGCAAACACGCATGTAAGGAAACAAACCAAAAACAAACATTACTCCTACTCCTAAGCTAACAGTGCATGGGCCTGATCACGTGAAGTGATATTTCCAATGTAGCCACTCGTGCATTGGTCGACCCATATTGGTGAGGGCATGGTTCGTGAACAGTACAACTATGTGAACCAACAAACATGAAAGATATAACAGTGAAGCCAAATGCACTCCGAGCTTAAGTGCATCCATAGAAAAGAAGTGAATGTAAGCACATGACATGTACTTTTGATCTGAAAATTGGGCTCTTAGGCTTCTTGTCTAACTTACAAGAACCTCTTCCACTTCCAAAGCTTTAAATTTTCCCAAGTCTTAATGATTAACCAATGCAGAACTAAGAAATGCTTGGAAATATGGGTGTATTCTTGTATTTGTTTTCAGCTGATTATTTACTTTAAAATATGTTGTTTGTGCTAATATGGGAAGGTACTTAAACTGATATATAAATGCACATAACAATGTTAAAGCAACAGTAAAAATAAACACATAAGGCAACAGTATAATATGGAGTTCACCCTAATATCTTGGGCTACGTCTCCTTGAGCTCTAATAAACTCGATTAGGCTCTCTGGGATTATGGCAATAGTTCTTTTACAATCTCCATGCTCAACTCCAATGTGTTACATAGGAACGTTGGGCTCAGGACACCATCTTATCCCTTGGCTCTTGGAGCTCTCTGGCTCTTAGCTCTGGCTCTGGCTCTTTCTTTGGCTCTTGGTTCTGACTCTGGCTCTGGCTCTTAGCTCTCGCTTCTGGCACTCGCTCTCGCTTCTCTAAGATCTTTCTCCCGGCCTTTGCATGCCTCTGTGAGTCGCTCGACCTCCAAGCAACTCCAACAACAATATGATGCTGTCAATTGAGCTCTCTGGCTTTTCACTCGACCTCCAAGTGGCTCCAAAGGCTCTATGCGCATTCAACATTTTTTTTCGTTGTTCACTTTGTGGCTCTACCTCCAACCTTTGGTGGCTCTACCTATTACCATGAGCTTGGCTTTGGTTGCTCTGCTTCCAGCTCTACTCTCCTCCTTCTCTCCCCTTTTTTGCCCCCTTTTTACTCTCTGTCTGTTCGTGGCTTAGAACCATTCCATTCCCCGACTGTTCGTTTCGGCTTCCGTCTCTTCGGATCACCTACTACTGTCTGCTTGGGATCCCCTGCTCTACGTCATCATCACTGTAACGCTTCACAGAGAGGTGGCCACTTGTCTCCTCATGAGCTAAGCCAGCTCTTCCTCAAACAGTTCGTTACTTCGGTTACTCTGTGAAATGATTCATCCGCCAACTCAGCGGTCCAATTGGACTTCAACCTTTATGTGTCAAAGCTTATTTTCTCCGTCGAATCCAGTTTCCCATCAGGCGCAATCTCCACCATTAGGTCTGGGGCCTCCAGATCCTACGGTTATCACTCTTATCGCACGGATGACTTGCTCGGATGTTAGCATGCGATGAGAGCGGTTTTCTCTCTCATCCACCAGACACGCATCATCCAATGTATGGTATCGCTTGGTCTTCGGCCAAACCCACTTACCGCCTGAAATGCCTCCAATATTCTGTCGGTTTTGGATCATGGGACCCGCCGTCTATTTTAACACTTTTCCCACGGTTTCTTGGCTTCCCTTGTGGCCGAGCGCTCAGGGATTTTCCATTTAGAGGGGCTTTTCCTAGCGATCGCGCAATTAGAAACAACCTCCATTTTCTGATCTGGAATTCCCAATTGCTAGTTTGCGCCATTGCATGGTCTCCATGGGCCTCGGTCAGCATGCTTTGACCGAAGGTCCTCGTTGCTCCATGCTGGCTGCAAATTGTTGTTTTTCAGAGGTTATTTCTGATAGGCTTCGACATCCACAATACTTTAAACTTGGTATGAGTTTTTACAGAGTCAGGGTAGCTTTAAGAGAGTTTAAGGATCCAAATTCAGATCACACCTTCCCACCAAAAGAACTTTTGGTCCACTAAAAGACTGATATACTGATCTGAGAAGTAAATGAGAGTAACAACACCCTCTTCTTTCAGCCTCCTTACACTTGCCTTTGCATAGTGCCTTTGAACCAAAATATCTGACCACTTCCCTTCTTAGATGGGTTGGTCGTCTCAGGAAGAACTGTTTTCCTCCTTGACTTCATGTAGAACTTCTGCTGTGAAGTTTGCAAAAGGTAGTTTGAACTTCTTTTTCCTTTATCCCTAATCCAAGGTGGCTCAAACAAATGTGAAGGCTCCACAAAACTTTCATTTGTACATGTTTGAAAAGTTGCCAACAACAACTGTTAAAAACAACAGGCATACAGACAACAATTGTGTGGGCTAACTCCTGCTTCAACAAAGAAACATATTTCACATCTTGTGAACCATTCCATGTCTTATATCTGCATACAAATGATTAGCTAGATAAAAAGCCAATAAAACATGCCTTTACAAAAATGACCCTTCAAGTCAAGCATTTAGGAAAAAGACCTTTAGGACTCTCTTCCAAAAGATGAAACACTTCATCATTATCTCCATTTTGGAGACCAAGTTAACTTCTCCCAAGCCAACATCACATGCACCTCATGCTCATGCATGCATTCCATCTATCAACTTTCGCTTAAGTACACTGTGATTTTGAAGCCGAAATGAACATATTGCTGCAACAATAAAGTGAGTTTCCTACTCAACTTCTTTATATTTACCATTTGGTAAGATCCCGCAACTTGCATTTATTCCACTAGAAATGAAAATAGATGCATAACTAGACATGCAACCTTAATTGGATAAGAATTCTAACCATTTCTTACCAATCCATTTCAAAGGTCCCTCCTTTGTTTGCACATCAGCATCAATATGTGAATCATCCTGAACCACATCATTCACAGAATATTTATTTCCATCCCTGCCATTTTCTTTTTCCACTTTGTCCTTCAACTTTGGTGGAAGTAGTGCGGGATTCAAAGTCCAACATCTTTCAGTAAGATGCCCTTTCTTATGGCAGTAAGTGCAACATATGTGCATCCTTTTGACAGCATGATTTGCCTTGTCTCGTGGACCTTTGGCTACTTGCTTCTTTTCCTTCAAAAGTTTCTTTTATGTGGCCATCCTCTTCCAACATCTAGAAACATAATGGTTATCCAAACCACAAAAGGAACATGCAATTCTTTTTCCATGCTTTACAAAATCAAAAGGAATGTGTTTAGAACTAGGTTTATACCTGCCTCTTTCACCTTTATTGCCTTCATGAGGATGTGAAGCAAATGAAGAAGTGTCTCCCTTTGGAAAAACATCACTTTCTTCAAGGTTGTTAGAGTTTCCACAACTCTTTGGTTCAAGTGGTTGCTTCTAAACACCTTCATCCTGTGAATGATGTTTCGAGCTATTACATTCCTCCTGAATACAATCCTCACACTTTTGAGGTAAAGGACCTGTAATGAAACTCCTTTTTGGAACTGTTTCAATGGACTTCATGGCAGCTTTGGAACTCTCTCCATAAGTCTGTCCATAGCCATAGAAAAGAAGTGAATGAAAGCACATGACATGTACTTTTGATCTGAAAATGGGGCTCTTAGGCTTCTTGTCTAACTTACAAGAACCTCTCCCACTTCCAAAGCTTTAAATTTTCCCAAGTCTTAATGATTAACCAATGCAGAGTTAAGAAATGCTTGGAAATATGGGTGTATTCTTTTATTTGTTTTCAGCTGATTATTTACTTTAAAATATGTTGTTTGCGTTGATATGGGAAGGTACTTAAACTGATATATAAATGCACATAACAATAGTTAAAGCAGCAGTAAAGACAAACACATAAGGCAACAGTATAATATGGAGTTCACCCTAATATCTTGGGCTACGTCTCCTTGAGCTCCAATCAACTCGATTAGGCTCTCTGGGATTATGGAAATAGTTCTTTTACAAGCTCCACGCTCAACTCCAATGTTTTACACAGGAACATTGGGCTCATAACACCATCTTATCCCTTGGCTCTTGGAGCTCTTCGGCTTTCTAGCTCTGGCTCTTGGCTCTGGTTCTGGCTCTTGGCTCTGACTAGCTCTGGCTCTGGTTCTGGCTCTCAGCTCTCGCTTCTGGCGCTCACTCTAGCTCTGGCTTCTTTAAGCTCTCTCTCTTGGCCTTTGCATGCCTCTATGAGTCGCTTGACCTCCAAGAAACTCCAACGACAATATGCTGTTGTCAATTGAGCTCTCTGACTTTTCACTCGACTTCCGAGTGGCTCCAAAGGATCTCTGTGTATTCAACATTTTTTTTCACTGTTCGCTACCTGTGGCTCTGCCTCTGTTATGAAACCAACTCACAAAAAGATAGAAAAGATAGTTGAACGCCTTAGAATTCATCCTCTTCGAGGTGGCAACCTCCTTTACATTACTCAAAAGAACAATTCTTGGATGATTCAAATGACAAAACCTATTTTCTATATATAGGAGTCTAAGGGGTCACAATATAACCAAGCTAACCTAACAATAATAATATAAAGGCACAAAAATCACAATAGAGGGATTCTATGGGGCACAGTAATAACAATATTGGGACAATAGGGGCACAACAATATTAATAAGGGATACAACTACAATATTAATGGGGGCATCACTAGTATTATAGGGACCTAACAGCCTCCAACCTTTGGTGGCTCTGCCTATTACCATGAGCTCAGCTCTGGTTGCTCTGCTTCCAGGTCTGCTCTCGTCCTTCTCTCCCTTTTTCTGCCCCCTTTTTACTCTATGTTTGTTTGTGGCTTAGAACCATTCTGTTCCATGACTGTTTGTTTTGGCTTCCGTCTCTTCCGATCGCTTGCTATTGTTCGCTTGGGATCCCCTGCTCTGTGTCATCATCACTATAACCATTCACAGAGAGGTGGCCACCTGTCTCCTCACGAGCTAAGCCAAATCTTACTCAAATGGTTTGTTACTTCAATTGCTCTGTGAAATGATTCATCCGCCAACTCAGTGGTCCAATTGGACTTCAACCTTTACGTGCCAAAGCTTATTTTCTCCGTCGAATCCAGTTTCCCATCGGGCACAATCTTCGCCGTTAGATCTGGGGCCTCCAGATCCTACAGTTATTGCTCTTATCACGTGGATGACTTGCTCAGACGTTAGCCCATGATGAGAGTGGTTTTCTCTCTCATCTACCGGAAACACATCATCCAATGTATGGCATCGCTTGGTCTTCGGCCAAACCTGATTACTGCCCGAAACACCTCTGATATTCTGCCGGTTCTGGAGCACGGGACCCGCCGTCTGTTTTAGAACTTTTCCCACAGTTTCTTGGCTTCCCTTGTGACCAAGCGCTCGGGGATTTTCCATTTCGAGGGGTTTTGCCCATCGATTGCGCAATCAGAAACAACCTCCGTTTTCTGATTGGATTTCCCAATTGCTAGTTTGCGCCTCTGTGCAGTCTCCATGGCCCTCGGTCAGCGTGATTTGACCGAAGGTCCTCGTTGCTCCGTACTGGCTCCAAATTATCATTATTCAGAGGTTATTTCGGATAGGCTTCGACATCCACAAGACTTTAAACTCGGTATGAATTTTTATAGAGTCCAGGTAGATTTAAGAGAGTTTAAGGATCCAAATTCGAATCAACTCTGTTGACTTGCCATGGTGCTGTGCTATACTATGTGCAGATGTTAAGCATAGAAATTCTTCTAACTGTGACATGAAAGAAAACGTGAGAATGTTAGACCACTTACGTTGCACAAGTGTGCTTGTTGTGTAAGATTCCTCCAATGTAAGAGTGACGAGATCGTGTAGTTCGAGTGGAGGAAGCGAAATCTGGGTATTTGGTTGCTCTTAAATGCATATAAATGAGTGATGAGGAGCCTAGGGTGTTTCAACAATTTCCTGATCGGAAGTGAAACCAACCTTAGGACAACGAGGACCTGACATAACCATTAGCTCCAGCTGAAGTGCCTCAATATCTTGCGGGGTTTCGACTTCATAGACAGATAGATCATTGTAGACCAATGTCTTAGACAGATTAACAATGATTGAGTCAACATCGTGATTAGATAAATAAGTAGAGAGATCACGACAACCAAGATCAAAAAATTCAGGATGTTTGTCGGCATCCTCATGATTTGATGAATCGTGCAGAGGAGTAGATGAGAAGCAAGGATGTTCACTCTTAGTGTTTTTAGAAATGACAGATGACAGATTGGACGAATTTTCAAAGGAAGATGTGTCCTCTCCGTAATGTAATGAAATATTGACATCCGATGTATCCTGTGAATGATATGAAGTAGAAGCATCCGGAAATGAGTTTTCACAGGGGAAATCAATAGTGGAAGAATCACAAGGGATGTCATGATAGAGTGGGTGAGGCGTGGATGGAAGGGAGTCATCCTTCACCGCAGGTTCTTCTTTAGATTCCCGCACACACTCATCATGAATGATGGCGTAGGTTGGCTGTATAACACCAACTGCATCGACAACTTGATCCTCTTTCACAACAGGTGAGGAGTCTCGAATGGAAGAACACGAGACAGCAGAATCTGGAGGATCAACAAAACACTGGGATAGAGGTTGAGGGAACGAATCCGCGTGAAAACAAACATTCTTGCAAGCCAAATCTGCATAGATATCAAGAGCAGATGGGGTGGGAGGATGTGACAATTCAACATATGTGTGTGCATGTTCTCCCCCATCACTCCGCGGTGGTGGAGCTATTCAATGAGGTGAAGGCGGAAAGTCACTTGTGACAACAACTGTGTCTGCATATGATTGCACAGTTCCATCACCGAAGTGTGCTGAGCCGGGTTATGTTTATTTCAAGAATTGCGAATTTTTGGATATGTGAAGAAGATACTCAAATATTCCATCGAGAAATTCCTAATCAATTTCATCTTTGGGAAAACGATATGCAAGATTACAAAAGCATGTTTGAAACTGTTCAGTGGATTCATCGAGGGATTTTCGTAATTCCACAATTTCTTTTTTGAGTGCTTTACGGTTAAAGTGATTGAAAGCATGGTCTATCTCTGCGACCAGATGATAAAGAGAATGAATATATTTTTCAGGCAGTGTGGCACACCACTTCATTGGGTTCCCTCGAAGCATGTAGACAAACATAACGCAGGTCATGTATTCTTCAAAGATTCCAATCATACAATACAACCATGACCAACCATTAGTCGCGATAGCGGAACGTTATAGTCACTACTGCCTACTCCTCCAAAGAGATGTACTAGCTATGCACTATGGAGAAGCCAAGTCTCGTTACAATACTGTCCAAGCTTTCTCTAAGATACTCATATCTGAATCTTGGCTAACTAAAAGCCCCTACAATGAGTTATGAGGTGCTATAAATAGCAAAGGGTGGGGTGACCCTTGACATTCCCTTTGTGATTTTTCACCTACCCTCTTGACTCTTCAACTACATTATGGCTGTTACATTCAACTATCGACACTTGGACTTCCACTTTACAAGATGTTACTGTCATGTGGAAAGAGTCAATTTTGCGAAAAAAAGCGACCTCCCTAGAAGCTAAGGCTTTTCTAGTGACAAACAAAACAATCAAGCATTATCTTTCCCTAAATATTCATTTAAAATAAAAGCAATCAGGTGTTTAAGGCTTACCTTTAGTCCAACGCTGTTTGTAGCGGCCAAGCCTCTTCGATCCAGATGAGCTCCTCTCCTTGAAGCCTGCATACACAAACAAGCAAACGATTACATAGCACCTGAATAACTCATATAATAAAACATATTCATCATAAAGAGTAAGGAGTTTATGAAACAAATTATATATAACAACTTGTTGAGAAAAATGAACTTAATTGTATTAATTGGAAACAAAAGAAACCTTGCAACCAACGCCTTGGTGTTGTGCAGGTCCCTCCCAGGGTCCAGCAAGAGTTCTCCTCTACTTTGATCAGCTCACCCACTTCCAAATGAAGCTAAGAAAGGAATGTGATCTCTCCTCTCAAGCTCTATAAGGGAGTCCTAATTTCAGCAGCATCTACCCTTAGGAATGTTCAGCTTTCAACCTCTTTTGCCTCTGGCCCAATGCCTGTATTTATAATGCTTTGGAGGAAGTTAAATAGGTCCACCATCAATGGGATAAGCCCCTCTTTCAAAGGGATAGCTCCCCTCTTCATGGGATAAGTTCCTCTTTCATTGGGATGCATGAACCATCTGGAGGCGCTCAATCCACGTCAAACCATCTTCTAGAATGCTCTAGAATCGACCGCAAGTAAGTTTTTTGAAGTAAAACTTGCGCCTTTTGACTTTTACAGGGGTACGCACCCACCCCTTTACAGACAGAGCGTACAAGTACGTAGGTATTATGTACTTGAGGTGCGTGCCCGCAGGTAAGAGTAAGAGAAAGTGCGGAACCAGAGTTATATTGATTTTTTAAAGGCTTTCTCTCTTTTTTGGAGTTTGACATGAGGAGCAGAGGTATAAGACTTGCCAAGGAGGACAGTATGGTTATTGATGGAGCCATACTGACTGCAAATAGTCATGGTGACAAATTTTAGTGTAACAGATTGCCCCCTAAAGTGCGAGGTCTGTAGTTGAGCAAGGTTTTATATCATGTAGGAAGGGTGAAGCACTTTATCATTTCGAGGATTATCTTGTGGAGAGCCCAGTCGGAACCTACAAATATTCAACACAAAATATATATATGAGATCATATCATCGCTGAGGTAGGCATTCCCATACTCAGATCAAAAACTTAACTAACAAACTAACTACTGCTCTGATATAGGAATTATTTCGCAATACATCATAATCATAGACACATGTAGACACAGTATGGACGCAGCCATCTGTTTATAATTAGTCTACTGTATAATGAATACAAAACTCCTCGCAACCTGGATGGCAGAAACTAGATCCAGGGTCTTCATTTCTGCTTCCCGAAATAGTACGATTCTATCCATGCGAATAAATGAGTTGATGTCGAACATGGTAGAAACCACTTGATTACCAGTCAATGATGTAAACTGTTAACAAGTGTGAGAGAGACCACCAGTGATGTTAATGGTTCTCAAAGTACCCAGTACAATCCATGAGATGTGAGTAGATGTGTTGATGTCGAACATGTCACGGAATCCTTCGATCGAAAGTCAATGATGTAAACGGTCGTCAAATGCGAGAAACCTGCCATTGAGGCATGCAGATTTCAAGGTACTGATGATTCCTAGATCATCTTTCTAGATAATGTGCTGATGTCGATAGAAAGCGATCCGTCGTAGGCAAGCCCACAACACGAAATCATAGATCAAGTTGAAGAAATTTAGTTGCAAGGACTGACTCAGGGATGGTCAAGATGGATGACAGATATTTTGCAGATGAATGGCTTATTGGCAGTGACCTCTTGAACACATAACAACACAACAGATGGCTTGGTGACAATTGACCCAAAGTTAATACCCAGAAACCGGCTGAAGACTTTCAATGTGGTTCGATCAACTGTTAGGCAAAGGATTTCCCAACCCAGGAGAATAAAAGTGTCGTGTTCAAGAGTGGTTACAAAGTATGACAAACAGACTCATTTTCCTCTATTTTCCCCCACCATTTCTGGCAAGTACCTCTTTATTTTTTACAAGCTTGAGGAGGATAACATTTGCTTGATTATAAGCTCATCCTTCGGATGAGTCCAACTTAGTTTAGATTCGAACCCTAAGAAGGAGTGGTTCGTTCCTATTTGTAATTGAACAAGTCCTTTACTGTGAAATTTTAACGAGTCCAGTATAGGAAAAACTCGGTGTTTTTCAATTTTAGAGAGTCTGAAAAAACTTAAGAAGACTCCAGGGTTGATCTTTTTCGTAAATTTATGTCTCCCAAGCCCGAAAAAGTATAAAATAATACTTGAGAGAACCACTTGATATTTTACGACCAAGGAGTACTTTTCGTTATTAGTGCCCCTGATCTAAAAAAGTAAAAAAGCGATCAATGACACGTCGTTTTATAACCAATATCGAATTTGAAACGACAAAAATTCGGCAATCTTTTCATGTTTTTTACGGTCGGAAAAGAGCTGTAAGTGGACCGTCTTTTAATTCCGTTTTAACGAGTGTAAAAGAAACGCTCGGCAATATTTTCATGTTTTAGGAGTCAGAAAAGAGCTTAAAGGTGACTCTAAGGTTTCACTTTTTCGTAAGTTTTAATGAGTTCGAAAAAATGATAAAAATGTACTCATGGTTTTCACTTTTTGTAAGTTTTAATGAGTTCGAAAAAATGATAAAAATGTACTCATATGGCCGACTTTCAATTTAATTTACGAGCAGGAAACGACGGAAAGAACTCGGCATTTTCATTTGTTTTACGAGAATGAAAAATAGCAAAATGATCTCGGGATTTTCATGAGTTTAACGAGTCTTGAAAATAACTGAAATTGACTCGAGATAGGTTTCATTTTTACAAAAGCTTGAAACAGAGAAAAACTATGCTTCAAAGTAGTTTCATTTTTACACAAGCTTGAAACAGAGAGAAAACTGTGCTTGATGCCCCCTAAGCGTAACTGCTAGAGCGCATGCCCCCCAGCTTCATTTCACTCAACTAAGTACAAGCTGGATGGAATGAAGGTTCATGTACGAGATCATTTGAAAGACTCGACCTAAAACTGTAAGAAAATTATGCAAAACACTGAAATAACTAACCTAAATATACAACTTAACATTTATGAGATCTAGTCAAACTCTCAACTCAAGTAGAGGAGGATTTTTTTCATTTTTTAACGAGCTTGACACAGGAAAAGAACTATGCTCAGATTTAGTTTCATGTTTACGCAAGCTTGAAACAAAAACTATGCTTGTTATAAGTTCGCATGCCCCCAGCACAATGATGCCAATCAAGGTACATGCCCCCCAAGCTTCATTTCATTCAACCAGGTGGATGAAATGAAGGTTTACTTTCGAAATCTTGGAAAGACTCGTGGGAGTTGTTTCATTTTTTAGTGAGGTTGACACAGGAAAAGAACTATCCTCAAAACCCTTGTTTCATTTTTTAAACGAGCTTGACACAAGATAAGGAACTATGCTCATAACTACTCTCTACAATCTACCTAACAAGGAATTATACTCTAAAAAAACCTTGATTCATTTTTTAACGAGCTTGACACAAGACAAGGAACTATGCTCATAACTACTCTCTACAATTTACCTATATAACCTACCCTTGTTTCATTTTTTAAAGAGCTCGACACAAGACAAGGAACTATGCTCAAGACTCCTTGTTTCATTTTTTAACGAGCTTGACACAAGACAAGGAACTATGCTCCAGAAGTTCACATGCCCCCAGCATAATGATGCAAAGCGAGGTACATGCCCCCCAAGCTTCATTGCATTCAACCAGGTGGATGGAATGAAGGTTTAATTTCAAGATTTAACTTGAAAAGGGAGTTGTTTCATTTTTTAAGGAGGTTGACACAAGAAAAGAACTATCCTCATACCTGATTCATTTTTTAACGAGGTTGACTCAGTAACAGGAACTTTCCTCTAACACCCTGATTCATTTTTTAACGAGGTTGACACAGGAAAAGAACTATCCTCATGGCAGCCTGTTTCATTTTTTAACGAGGTTGATACAGGAAAAAACTATCCTCGCACACTGATCATGGCTTCCAACTGGAAGAAAGACATGTCAATGGACACACCTTGATCATGGCTTCCAAGAGGTCTTCATCAGAAGGAAGAATAGTTCTCTGGAAGGAAGACATGTCAAGGGACTCAGAAGGGATAAGAAAATCGTGTTCAAGTAATCCCATAGAGTTTTCCATGTCAATTACCGGATCTAAATCAAAGGAAGATGAGCAAACAGTGAGAGGATCACTTACATCGGTAACTGAAAACATGGGACCAGTTGCCACATAATTAACCCGTGGCAGGGTAGATACCACTTTAGAATCAGGAACATTTAGGGGTGTCATATTATTGGTAGTTGAGACAAGACTAGGGAACGAAAGCTAGTCTACAGTCACAATACTGCCATTGTGAGGGAAAGACATCACGTGAAAGAGTGTCGATACGACAACTTTCATTGCATAAACATAGTCTCTTCCAAGGAGTAAATTGAAATCCAAGGGACCTCGAACTACCATAAGATCAATACAGACAGTTTTACCTTCCAAGGTAATAGAAAACTTAGGAAGGATCCCTAAAGGTTCACTAATGGTTCTGTTAAAAGCTTTCAGATTTTGCGTAATAGGTGCAAGCTGAGGGGAACGCAAAGCTTTCCAAACAGTTAAGGATAAAATACTAACAAAAGCACCTTCATCTACCTGTGTACGATGTATGTCCCTACCACCAGCCTTGACAATGATTTGGAAAGGGATGAAATGCCCCCCGGCGTAGAAGAATCTGATGTAACAAAAAGAACCTCAGCGGTATGAAGTTCAATCTCTAAAGGGAAAGTGGGATCGACCGAATGTGAAATTGAATCGACCACTTGATCAACTAATGGATCATCAACCTGATTGACATGAGTTTCACTCTCCAATGGAAGAGTGTGATCGACTGTACTTGAAATTAGATCAATCACTCCGTCAGTTGACGGTGGGTTGGGAGAAAGTTTACGGTAACTAGTTGGAAATTCTTGCTGTGGAACAGTAAGGTTTTCCAACAATTTCGAGGCTTCATCCATGTGAGGGCAAATGTGAGTTTGATGACTCCCTTTGCATAACTTACAAGGAAACCTAACTTTACCCTTTTTCCCAGGAACCTGACTATCACTGGTTGATGGATCAATGGAAAGTTGATGAGATTTTTCTGACCATACTTCCAAGACCTTTGGAATACCAGGACAATTGACAAGGAAGTGGTCACCCTTACAAAGCCTGCAAGGGTATTTGGGTTTACGATGCATGTCAGAGTTTTCCTCAACACGACTAACACTTACAGCCACGGTTGGTTGGTTGACTTCTTTCTTATCTTGCTTCTTCTTCTTCCCTTTCTTCTTCTTCTTAGATACCTGGTTACTAGCGTCAAGGCTTTTAGCAAGCGAAGAGGAAGAAATGGAGGGAGAAAAATTAGGTGAAGAAGGTAAAGGGTCAACAGAAGATTGGTGATGTTGAGATGGTGAACTCTGTTGAGGTGAAGCATTCGGTTGAGGTGGAACAATTAGAGTATTTGGGGCCAACGAAGTTGAAAATAACCATATCGGTAAACCTATTGTAAATCCAGGTAATGACAAAGTAGCCATATAAGGAGGACCAACATTTCTGGAACATTTGCCATTTTATTCAACTTCAGTGAATTTTATTAACAATTTGAAACTAAAATTAGCAATTCACAATTCACACCTAACAATTAAAATTCACAATTCACACCTATGGTCTCTAAAAGTAAAAACCAACAAATTAACACGCGTTATCAAATCTAGGAGTCAAACCACACACAAACAGTAACTTTCCGTACCGAAAACACTAGTTGGTGATGAAATCCAACCTCGCAGAATCCAATACAGAAATGGCGGCTGGAATAGTTACCCCGACAACCTGCTTAATGAATAGACTGGCACAAGTTCCTCCACTAAACCGTCTCGAGTGAAGAGAACCCCCCAGAAAATCCAAGTGAGTCTAGTCGACGTCTGCTCCAGGTATAGTGGGATCTTCCCTCCACCGTCACCTTAGGAAGAATCCTAAAGATAATAGTCACTAAGGTCACCAACAACAACAAATATACCTGGGGGAACAGTCTACGATCCGATACGCACGCAAGGGCAGAGTAACAAGCTCAATCCCCTTGCCGGCTCCTTGACAATAATCCAAGGTTTACCGACAAGTTACCCAAGGCTCCTCGACAATGGTTAATCCGAGGTTTACCGTTTGTAGTACGTGCATATCTGGCGTCGTTCCCAGTGAAGGAGGATTGATCCCCTCACTGGTTCGGACACGATCTCGTGCTTCTCCTTTAAGAGGAGCTTTCCCAGAGCATAAATGTAACAATTGGATTTATCCTACAACAAGATAAGCTACTTGTTTGTTTTTACTATCTTGGAGAGTTAATTACTCTCCTACTCCAAGACACTAGCCTGATCTATGTTGGTGTATCAGAGCCCTAGAAATGAAAAAATTACTAGATGAATTTTAATTAAGCGTTGTGTTATTTAGGCTGTTATTACTCAAAGGGGTAAATGGATACGAAACCAATGGTGTTATGACCCGACTCAAAACTGAATGCAATCGAATATGATAATGTAATCCTTTCAATTCGATGAATCCTAACTAAAGTAAGGCGAGAGTTTCCATTCACTTCCAACAATGCAAAAAATTGATCACTAAGAGAAAATATAACAAATTCTCTAATGCACTAATTTCATCAAGAAAAACTAATGCAAATCAATTCCAAAATAGTTTTTTTTTTTTTTTTTTTTTTTTTTGTAAATTCAAATCAAAGAAAACTGATCTAAATCTACGATTGATTTTTCAGAATGTAAACTATGCAATTGTAATCTATGCACAATTCACTTGAAAAGTATGCAAATGTAATCTATGCACATTTTTCATTCATATTCTGAAAATGAGAATTCTAATTATGCAAATGTGATCTATGCAAGAGAATTCTCAAACACAAGACGATTCTAATGTAATCTAAGAACCAATCAAGTGCAAGTCGAGAAAATCGGGTGAGAGTTCCAAAGATCAAAAAATAAAAACACTCAAAGGGAAATTTTTTTGCAAAAACAAAAGCAAAAATATGCAAAATTGTGAAAAGACTGAGACAAACCTCCAAGTAATGACCAAAGGAAATCAAATTTAGAATTTCTCAAAAAAGAGACTCAAAACACCCAATTGATAAAAGCTTAGAGCAGGAATGCCAATGAAATTAACCAAGGAAAGTTTTTGACAGGGAACAAGCAGGTCTGGGAAATGGCTAAAAACTATAAACAAATTCTAAACTGATAAAAAAGAGAAAAATTTAAAATTTTTCAAATTTTTGACATGGTACGCAGGCAACCTGTTTACACAGGTGCGTCCACGCTCTGTGCACAAAGCAAAAGTGCATACAAGTATGCACTTTGCTTAACTCAGAGGGTGCGTAACTCTCCCAAAAGTATGAAAAATGAAAACTAACTCAAAATTAACTAAATTCACCCAATCCCACAATCATCAAGTCAAAAACAGAAACAGAAAATACAGTTTCTCAGGTCAAAGTATAGACAAAGAAAACAATCAAGTCCATGGATTCCCCAGCGGAGTCGCCATTTTGTCATGCGGAAAGAGTCAATTTTGCGGACAAAACCGACCTCCCTAGAAGCTAAGGCTTTTCTAGTGACAAACAAAACAATCAAGCACTATCTTTCCCTAAATATGCATTTAAAATAAAAGCAACCAGGCGTTTAAGGCTTACCTTTAGTCCAACGCTGTTTGTAGCGGCCAAGCCTCTTTGATCCAGATGAGCTCCTCTCCTTGAAGCCTGCATACACAAACAAGCAAACGATTACATAGCACCTGAATAACTCATATAATAAAACATATTCATCATAAAGACCAAGGAGTTTATGAAACAAATTATATATAACAACTTGTTGAGAAAAATGAACTTAATTGTATTAATTGGAAACAAAAGAAACCTTACAACCAACGCCTTGGTGTTGTGCAGGTCCCTCCCAGGGTCCAGCAAGAGTTCTCCTCTACTTTGATCAGCTCACCCACTTCCAAATGAAGCTAAGAAAGGAATGTGATCTCTCCTCTCAAGCTCTATAAGGGAGTCCTAATTTCAGCAACATCTACCCTTAGGAATGTTCAGCTTTCAACCTCTTTTGCCTCTGGCCCAATGCCCGTATTTATAATGCTTTGGAGGAAGTTAAACAGGTCCACCATCAATGGGATAAGCCCCTCTTTCAAAGGGATAGCTCCCCTCTTCATGGGATAAGTTCCTCTTTCATTGGGATGCATGAACCATCTGGAGGCGCTCAATCCACGTCAAACCATCTTCTAGAATGCTCTAGAATCGACCGCAAGTAAGTTTTTTGAAGTAAAACTTGCGCCTTTTGACTTTTACAGGGGTACGCACCCACCCCTTTACAGACAAAGCGTACAAGTACGCAGGTATTATGTACTTGAAGTGTGTGCCTGCAGGTAAGAGTAAGAGAAAGTGCAGAAACAGAGTTATTTTGGTTTTTTAAAGGCTTTCTCTCTTTTTTGGAGTTTGACATGAGGAGCAGAGGTATAAGACTTGCCAAGGAGGACAATATGGTTATTGATGGAGCCATACTGACTGCAAATAGTCATGGTGACAAATTTTAGTGTAACAATTACATCCAATCTGCACATGTACCCATGTGAGACAAAATGACTTGAAAAAGCCATGCAAGACATCACTAACACTCAGATCGTTGTGGTAAGACCAACTCTCCGCATCCTTGTGATGATCGATGGTGGTCCACTGATGCCAAGCTTTGGTCATCCATGCTGGTGTTCATGCGCTCAATGGTGACATCTTGTTGAAAGCAAACTCTTGCCTCTGTTTCATCCAGGTACACTGATATGACTCCTTTGTCCAACTCGTTTGATAGCATGCACATCATCATCTTGAGTGTAGATGGACCAACAACATACTGATGCATAGTGTCTATGCTGATCTCTGAGTGTGTGTTGGTGACCATGTGCATCAACTTTTCAAAATACATGTTCAACTCTAGTCGGACTTGCTTCTTGTCTTCGCCATGGTGAGTGTGCCAAATGGGCGGGGCCTCATGCGTGCACACAAAACATCCATGCTCCTGAATACCCTTGCATGCGATTGACAACACTGCTCACCTTGTTTGCTCTATGCCGGTTGCTGAATGGATCTATAGCCTGTATGGGCGTAGTTTCATTAATCTGTGGATGTTGTCCGTCATGTTGCAACTCCTTCTCTCGTCTGTGCAACTTCTGTTCTTCCTTGAGTTGTTGCTTCAACACCTAAAACTCCTTCTCTATTCCTCTCTCTACCTTTGTTTGATCCTCTTGTCACGTTGTCGCCTCATAGCCTCAATCTCCAAAGTTGCTTTCATCACAAGTGGATCTGCTTGAACTTGCAACTTTGCTCCGCCTCTATGCTGTCAACAACCTTCCCATTTCATTTGTCGCACATAGGTGTGATACCTTATGCTGCTGCTGATGGTGCTACTTGTTGTGATGTCGTTGCCATTTCATCTTGATATCCTTGTCTATGAACAACTTGATGTCTTCATAGATAGGCAAGTTCATAGATACTTGATCAACTACATCCTCAGATGTGTTCTGACCAGTGTCTTCGACTCTGCTCTCTTGGAAGCCATTGTACCTGTTCTAATGAGAGGCAGAAAAATACCCATGATACTTGGAGACATAGAAACACTCATGGCAAGCAATCTGTAAGTTGAAAACAAAAAAAACTGAAGGACTGACATGCAACATACATGTGTGACTGTCCGTGAAGATTGCACAATTTTCACTAGGAGGCTGGGACACTGACTACCAAAACTGCGCAAGTCATAGTCAGGGCTGTTGGGAGGCTGACTGACTACTGGAACTGTGCAATGCATAGTCTAGCCTGGCCTGCTAAGGAATGAAAATGCACAATGTGCAATTTCAGTCAGCAGTGACATGAAAACTAGTAAATTGCATTGCGCAGTTTCTGGGGCCAGCAAGGCACTGCCTCCCAAAATTGCGCAGTGCAAGCCTGTAGGTTAGTGTTGGTCTAGACTTGCGCAATTAATGGAGGTAAGACAGAGCCTTCACTTCCAGAAATGCACAAAGCTAGCCTGGCAAGGTAAGGTCCAGGCTAAGGAAGCCCAGACCCACCGACGGGCGACTGAAAACATGAGAAGTCTGAATGCATGGTGATACTGAGTGTAAACAAGAGTGAATGATCATGCATGCAAACAGTAAGTGTAGAATTTAGAAAATAAGGAAGCATGCGTGTGTGTGAAGTGAGTCGCCGCAACGACGACCGTCGTGAAAAGCTGTGTCATGCATGTGATGACAATGAGATGCGAACGGAAACTGGAACAGTGCTTCTACAAGCTAACATATATCAAAACAATAGAAAGCACTCATTGAAATCAAGCAGACAACACTCACACAAAGCATAACACAAAATCTGACAGAAACGCAACGCAATACATGAAAAGTAGACTTACCCTGAAACAGTTACGCTGAAAGTGCCGAAGACTCCTGGATGCAATGTGGGATGTCAGAGTTGTAAGGTCGATGTGAGGAATGAGCTCTGCAGCATCCGGTTGATGACTTTTGATAAGATCGAGGTTAGGACACTCATGCCACAAATCTAGGAAAAGACGACACTTGGCGAGAGGTTTCTAAAATGATCTTTGCATGTAACCTCCAACTACTAAAATAGATACCTAGATCGAGGGATGCCTTTTTCATGCTACATTGTGCTATTTCTGAAAGAGAAACCTATGCATGCAAATCAGTTTTTCTCAGTCTTGGAGGGAACCGGTCAACCTAAAGGCACATGCAACAACGTAATTGACTAAGAGATGGATTTGCGCAATTTCTGAGAGGAACTGGGCTGGATGTCCCTAAGGGATTGTGCAATTTTTGGAAGGAGCAGGTGACTATTGCTCATAACTGCACAATTTCTGGGAGGAGTAGGTGACTGCTGCCCAAAATTCTGCAATTTTTCGGCTGAGCTACAATGTTGGCCACATTGCGCAGTTTTTCCAAGGAAGCTTGTCTAAATGCTCTGCACAATGTTGGAGCTTAGCAGTCTGCCCAATTGATTTTCGTAATTTTTGGGTTGAGCTATAGTACTGGGCCAGATTGCACAATTTTCCCGAGGAAGACTAGCTGACTGCATTGTATAATTTCTGATCCCACCAGGCTGCCCAATAGATTTGCGCAATTTCTATAGGGGAGGCTGGTTCCCCTCTAGAAATGCGCAATTTTTTGAGGGAGCTGCTCAACCAGAAACTAGCCCAAGTCCAGAGTGGCAACCTGTGAGGGGAGTGAAGAAAACTAACATGCACAGGCTGGCAAGCTGCTGAGAAATCTATGAAGCCTATGTACTTGACAGTGCAAGACATGCTGGTAAGGATGGTTGGTAGGGAGGCTCCAAAATGAAGCCAAGGAAAAATTTTGGAGGGTGGTTGTAGCTGCTACAACAAGTCCTTCAAATCTCGATCCTAGTGTGAAGGCATCCCTCATAGGTGAATCAACAAGCCAAGTTAGAAATTTACCTTCGATGAATGCAACCCTCATCCCTTTGTCTTCCAATGCAGATATAGATACCATGTTCTTCATTAATTTTAGTACATACATGGCATCATGCAGCCTAACTGATTCACCAGAATTTAGATGAAATTTGATTGACCCAAAACCTTTCACGGGAAGAGTAGAGTTGTCTCCAACAATGATCTTTAGCTTAGTCTCCCTCTCTATCAGATTAAAGAGGAATTCTTTTGTAACTAGAGAAATGAAGAGTGGCCCCACTATCAACCAACCAAGTGTCCCATGAATCTTGTGGAGAAGAACTAGTAAGAACATAAATGAGAATGTATTCAAATTTATTTACAACATTACTTTCATACCTAGGCGCCTTCGATTTATTTTGAGGAGGACAATTTTATTCACGGTCACTTGAGGAGTCTCTTCTTATTCTTTCATATCCACTGTCATGGTTCTTCTTTTGATAGTCCTTTATTCTTTTGTTATTGAAGTTGCCTCTAGTGTTGTAGTGATGTCTCTTGTTCCTTTCGGAAGAGTCACAAGCATAATGACCTATCTTGTGACAATTGAATCATTCAATATGAAATAATGATTTGTCATATCTTCCTTTTGAATACTGAGAAGGAGGTATCCTTGATGGATCCTCTTTTTCCTTTTTCATTTTATCATGAGAGATATATGCAGCGGGCTCTCCTTCTTCATGTTTTTGAATCCTTCCTCTTGCAATCATTCTTGACTCTTCTTGAGTGAGATTTCCAACAATTTCATCAAATGTCAAAAGGACATTGTTGTTGCTAATTGTAGTAATGAATATTTCCCAAATAGGAGGGAGACCTCTAAGAGTCACAACTACTAGCTCTCTATCAGGCACGTTTTCTCCAACCCTCTGCAATTGATCTCTAAGGCGAGAGATCCTCATAATGTAGGATTGAACAATTTCCCCTTTGTTCATCTTAGTTTCCTTGAGTTGATCTTTCAGAGTGATGATTTCATTCAAGTTGTTCACTTCATACATGTCGACTATCTTGTCATACATATATTTAGACTTTATTAAATTCCCAACATAAGCAAGTAAATGATCTTGTAAACCATCAGTTATAATTTGCTTTTATTTAGACTCACCTTTATTGTAGTTGTTCTTAAGATAAGTGGAAGCATTTTCTGGAGGCTCGAGCATTCTTCCTTGAATGTATTCCAACACATCATTGTTTTCAGCGATGATCTCCAATCTAACTTTCCATGTGGTAAAGTTTGATGCATCACCCAACTTTTCATGCTCCTTGAAAGTAGATGACGACATCTTGTTCTTGAATAGGAGATCTGCTATCTGACGGAGAGTGATTCAAAGCTTGTCTTCTCTTGGGCTTGACTTTCAACTTAGCTCTAATACCATGTTAAATTTTCAGATTGTTCAATGTTGTATCAATTACTTTAGCCCAATTTATCTTTTCATTAACAATGTATCCAATTTGTTAGCAGTATAATCAATCATAAACATAACTGAAGAAAGAATAATATATGCAGTGATAGAGAAGACAACAACACAACCATAAGAGACAACAGATTGGTCCAAGACCAGGGAAAAACCCCACTAGGGAGAAACCCTTTCAAATCTTCTTCTTTAGTAGATCATCATAAAATGATTTCAACAAAGAGTACAATGAGCTCAATACATATGATTTATAGTGGATAATAATGAACCATTTTTACAGATCTACATATTTGTTATAATAGTAGAGAAACCCAGATCTACCAGATCACTGAAGCCAGCTGATGCCAAGATGTCAAAACCCTAGATCTGAACTGGGTCGCTCTCATCAACACTGTCTACAGGTGTTACACAGTAATTTGTCACCAACTCTACATTCCCTAATCCCAGATACTGCCAGTCCATGTTGCTGACATTTGTGCTATGTCATGTTGCCGATTATGTGTCATTACCTTCCTTGCAATCTCAAGAAGAGTGTCTCATTTCATTATCCCTGAAGAAGACCCTTTTTACCTAAGTTTTTGGGTCATCGCGAGTCAAAATTTATCCACCTTTCGAAGATTGACAAGTTAACACTAGCCCTAGCGAAGTCTTCGCTCTGTCCCTATGTTGCACCCGCGATGAGCTAGATTTGGCAAGTTTTTCATCAACTCGTCGAAACTTCTAGATGAAATTGCTTCATGGGCGGTCCTAGGGTTGGTTGTTGGGTCAGTTGAGCTCAACTTTCTCCTTTGGGATAGTTGTTCAACCTTTTGTTCAACCTCCCTAAGATATAAGCTCTTCCTTCCTTCTCTTATGGGACATCTCCCTCCTATAAATATCTCCTCCATGAATAACATTAGCTAGCTTGAATGTAATTGAATGATAACTAGATGTAATTTGATAGTTTCATGTTTCTAAGAGAGGAGTAGAGGTAGAGAGTGTTATTGGAGTGTGGAAGTAGCCTCATTTGTACTTTGATTTGAGAGATGCTTGAGTAGAGTTGGCTTGAGAGAGTATCAACCATTTTGGATAGAAGAGGGAGTCATATGTTCCTTTGCGAGACAATTCACAAGTAAATCCTTATGGAGACATACCGACAAGACCCTTCAAGGAGGCTTATGACGTCAAGGCTTGGTTGTAAGTTTTACTTTGATTTATATTAATACAAATCAATAGCTTGTTTCCTATATCGTGTGTTAAATTATATGTCGATAGCTTAAGGTTCCTTGACTCTTCAAGTAGACTGTTTGGTTGTTTTCTATTTGCATTTGTGGTGTTTCTCCACATGTTATTTTCAAGTATGAACGACTAGAAGAACAAAGAGCAGGAGCAACACGACGAGGACTTCATAACACCAAATTTCTAAGGAAATTTTCTTTGGTATTGTCTGTGCAGTGACTAGACCCACTTTAGGGTTAGAGGGGTTGCATCTGTCCCTAGTATGGTCACCAACTTGTGACACAAGTAAGTTCGATGAATCCGCATAAGTGTGTCTTTTGCGTCGAATCCAACAGACTTCTTGGGTTTGTCGTTTCTAAAGAGGGCATTTGTCTCGATCCCCTCAAGGTCGAATTTATTCTGAATCTCCCGCCTCCTTCTTCTTTGCATCAGTTGCAGAGTTTGTAGGGGAAGGACGATTTCCTACATTGTTTTATCCCTAACTATGCCGAGATTGCTAAAGGTTACACGTGTCTCCTTAAGCGTGACACTCCATTTATTTTGGATGACATCACCCAAAGGTCATTCGAGCAACTCAAGACACTTCTTGTTTCTGCTCCCTTGTTGCGTCCACCCGACTATCATCGTGATTATTCGCTTTATCTAGTTGTCACTAATTGTTCTATTGGTATGGTTTTGGTTCAAGATGACGACGATGGTTCCAAGCATGTTGTCTATTATCTTAGCTGCAACCTTATTGACATCGAGACTCATTATTCTTATGTAGAGAAGCTTGCCTTGGCAACTGTCCTAGTTTTCCAACAATTTCATCATTATATTTTGTTGTGCATGACGACCGTGATTTATGATTGCAACTCGATGAAATGCATACTGTCACGTCAATTGCTGGGGGGAAAATACTCAAAATGGATTTTTATCCTTCAGCAGTTTGATTTGGAGTTTACCACTGCCAAGTCTAAGAAGTCATTGGTCTTCGTTGAGTTGTTTTACTCGTTACCCTCTGCTTCTGATCCCTCTCGGATAGAGGACCACATTCCAGACGACACACTTTTCTTGATCAGTACCCTCGATCCCTGGTACAATGACATTATTGTTTACCTCCAGACGTCTTCATTCCACTCTGATTTGTCTAAGGATGCTCGGTGACACATTCGCTACCATTCTCAGCCCTATTGTATTGTTGGAGACACTTTATATCGTCTCAGCGTTGATCCAGTTCTTCGTCATTGTCTAACTTTCGAGGAAGCTGAAAGAGTCTTGAATGATTGCCACTCTAGAACTTGTGGCAGTCATATGTCTGGTTATGCTACTACCCAAAAAATTATTCGTGCTGGTTACTTTTGGCCCTCCATTTTCAAGGGTTGCATTCTAGTTGTATGTTCCTATCACGCGTGTCAAAATTACCAGTGGAAGATGCATGTCCCACCTTTCCTTTTGCATCATGTCATTACCGTCGACCCTTTTGCTAAATGGGGCATTGATTTTATGATCTCTAACCCTCGCTCAGTTGGGGGGCATGTGTATATCATTGTTTCCATTGATTATTTTACGAAATTGGCCAAAGCAATGCCTACATTGTCTAATGATGTAAGATAGCTGTGCAATTCCTATTCAATCATGTGATCACCTGGTTTGGAGTCCCTCAGGCTATAGTCACTGATCATGGTTCCCATTTCTGTGGTTATATGATGACTGAGTTGAAAACCTAGTTAGGCTTGCGTCATGATAGTTCGACGCCTTATTACCCTCAGGCCAATAGCCACGTCGAAGTAGTAAACAAAGTGTTGGTTACCATGCTTCAACGTACCATTAGAATGCACAAGGCCAACTAGAATTTGATGTTGTTTCCATCCTATGGGCCTACCATACCTCAGTTAAGGATGCGACTAGATTCACACCATTTCAACTTGTTTATGGTTTGGAAGCTACCGTTCCGATTGAATGCGAAATCCCTTCTCTCAAATTAGTTGTTGAATTGCTCCCGAATACTACTCCAGTGGAAGAACGCCTTCTTTATCTAGAACAGCTTGAAGAGACTTGTTGACTTGCTTCTTTAGTCATTGAAGCACAAAAGAAGAGAGTCAAAACTCACTTTGATCAGATAGTCAACCCATGTTCCTTCACGGAGGGAGATTTAGTCCTGCTGTATGATCAAGCTAATGACAAGCTGGGGGTAGGCAAATTCGAACCCATGTGGCATGGGCCCTATATCATCAAACATGTATTGCAAAAAGGGGCTTATGAGCTAATTGATTATGAAGGTAACCCTTTAGATAAGCCCCAGAATGGGCTTTATCTTAAGAAATACTATGCATGAGTCTTTCATGCATTGCTGTGTACATAAGTGTGTTTTTCATTTTGTACATGTTTGGCTTGGTGTGTAAGCGTTTGTCACTTATTGTGTCCTTTTAACTTTTTTATGCAGATGTCTGTCGCACCTTATGTCGGTTTTGCTGATGGTGCCTGTCGTAGTACCCGAAATCTTTCCTCTGTGGTGTGGGTTATTTACGATCCTCACGGTGAGTTGGTGGATCTTCAAGGTGTTTGTCTAGGGTGTACCACAAACAATGTTGATGAATATAGTGTCGTTATTGAATTACTGGCTGAGGCTGTTGTCCTCAATATCCGTGCATTGATTGTGAATCTAGACTCCCAACTTGTTGTTCTTCAACTAAACGGGCGTTGTTCTGCCAGAAATCCTCAAATTTTAAGGTTGTATTTACGTGTTCGTTTACTGGAAAGGAATTTTGATTATATTACATATCGACACATTCCTAGAAGACTAAATACATTAACTGATGCATTGGCAAATCATGTATTAGATAGACATTTGCAACATTTATGAAAGTAAATCATTAAAGACATAATAAGTCATATAGCAAAAAACATATATATATATATAGATATATATATATATATATATATATATATATATATATATATATATATATATATATATATATATATATATATATATATATATATATATATCAGTGTTGCACATCATAGTGCTAAAAAAATATGTGTTCGGTTACGTCACAAGACATCATGTCTTTCAAAAATGGCAGAAATTAAACCTAGGAGTCTAATTTGCGTGGTGCTCTTTGTAGCACACCACTGCTCAGACCACACGTCTAAGAAGTCGTTGAATCTTTCCCGGCACCCCTGCTGTGTGTCGTTGGTACTGTCGAGGGACATCCTCAAATCTCGCGTAGTTAGGGATTCCCTCTGTCAATACCTCCAGGTCTCGAGCGATCTCATCCTCTATGTGTCGACCAGGAGGAGGAATCTCAAACTATCGCTCGCCTCTCTGAGCAATTGGGGACAAGCCTACAGGCGTTTCTGGCCCAACATCTTCCTAATTGAAACATATGATCAAAACATATATAAAGAATGATAAAAAAATTACAAAATCTTTAAAATCAAAATTTGTTACCTCTGTGGTCCTAGTGTTCCCCAGGGGGAAGTACTAACTCTGGATTGCCCCTGAAATCTAGCCCAGCGTATGCCCAATCCTCGACAACGTCAAGCTGGCGGTCCAACCACTGGAAAAACTTGGGTCTCCAGGACATATGTTGACCCCCGCTCCTCTAGGCATCATCGGCACCCACCGAGTCATCCTCGGCTCCTGCGGAGTCGACCACGCTACAACTGCTTCCTGTCTCTGAAAGATAGGAAGGCGCTCAAGGATGAATTATACTAGGATGGACCCACACCTGAACTATTTTACATCCCCTCGGTGTCACTTTGTTAATTGTTGTTTCATGTTATCAGCCACAGCCTTGGCCCAGTTGAAGACAGTGGGATCCATGCAGTCGGCGGCCAACCAAAGTTGGGTTTTGGTGGCCTCATGAGGGGCCTGTGAGCTAGCCGCTCAAGTAATGGTTGAGAAAAGGACACGAAGAGACAAGTCTCTGATAGTAGAAATCTTGAGCTTTCTGCCCTTGTTTGACTTCTCTGCCTCTGGACACATCATTCCCATCATCATGTCCATGATTTCTCCAGTGATCCGAGTCTCGGTCATGCGAGGCCTTTCCCCCCTCCGCGACAAACTTGTCAAGAAATAGATGTCTGCTACCTCAATCTCTATCTCTTGCCCTCGGATAATGAACTTAGCCTCATTCGGATCCCATGCTCCAATCAGAGATTGGAGTAAGTCCGGTTGTGCCCTCAGACTAGGCACCATGAAAGATTTTAGAAGACCACAGTTCCGGAGCACGTCCAAACAGTCTTGTTCTCCCATGGCTAGTTCATCATCGCACACAATCACCATTTTTCTTCATGCACATACACATAAAGGATTATAAATACTTTGTTTGAATTTAAAATCCAAAGAAATGGCTTTAATTTTGAGAAATGGTAAGAATTGGTGCTCGGCGCGCCTATTTTTCAAATAGGTGCGTTGAGCCAAAATCACCCATTGAGAAAAATCGGGATCTTCGCAACTTTTCCATGTACAGTCGCGAAGACCCCATTCCCCCCCATGGAAGATTTTGGGTCATCGCGGTCCCGAGCTGACGACTCACGACAACTGCTGTGCATATGCCGGCCCTAAAACCTTCCTTGAAAGCGACTCAAACCATCAAAAACGACATATTATCTATGAAAAAATGTAGGAAAACGATTAGAGCTTACCTAGACCAGACAAATTTGCTGACAGGTTGCTAATCTTTCTCGAGTTGACCGTTGAAATTTCGAATGCACGAGGGTAAAATTTTAGCTCTAAGGTAAAATGTTGAAAAGTAATTTGTTTTTTACCAAATGACTCTTTTATAAGCCTTTTTGGTCAAATTAGGTTTTGTAAATTAGGGTTTTTTACTATTTCGTGTATTTTTATACCAAAGATGGATCTTACGCTTGTTTTTGTACAACAACAGGTTTTGTGAACCATGATGACTACCCTGCGAGTTGTATTTTATAGTTTTTCGAACTCGGTAAAAACACGAAAAATTCCTTCTTGGAGTCATCTTTAAGCTCTTTTCTGATTCTCGAAACATGAAAAGATCACCGATATCTTGTCGCTTTGAACTCGTTAAAGGCTGTGAAGCGTCATTTACCCAGTATACATTTACCCGTTTTTTGGGTTGGGTAGATTATTTACGAAACAGGTATATGTTTATCTTTTATGGTCAATAGGTTCCCTTAGATATTATTTTCTACCTTTTCAGGTTCGAGGGACAAATTTACGAAAAAGGACCTTTGGAGTTTTCTTTTCCGTGTCTTTTTCAAACTCTCTAAACATGAAAAAGACTCCGAGTTTTACCTATGTCAACTCGTTAAACCTTGATGACATTAGACTTGTCACCATGACGAGATCGAGCTTCTCCTTCCTAGGGCTCATTAAAGCTCACTAGGTCGGATTCATCCGAAGGATGAACTTACATTACAAGCATATGCTATCCCCTTCAAGCTTGTGTTTCAAAAATAATTGGGGTACTCGCCAGAAATGGTGGGGGAAAATTTGGAAACATTCTGTTGATTATATTAGTTATTACGAAAGCTTGGTACTCTTGGACATCGACACTCTTTCTTCTTCGTGTTGGGTTGGGATATCCTCATTTTATCATTGGCCTTCCGGGTTTTGGGTTATTCATTTTGCCTCATTCCATCTGATCCCTGCTACATCGTCATGACCTTTGATCCCTTGGTACCAAAATGCTGCCAAATTCCGAAGTCGTGTCGCCAATATGTCCAAGAGCTTAATCCTTCTGCAGTTTGTAACCTGACACACCTTCCTCAAATTCTCTGTCTCATTCACAATAATCTTGTTCCTTCATCTCGTGTTCATGATGTGGGAAACATATGGCCGTCCTTCGACCGGTCGCTTCCTATCGACTTCAGCTCATTATCCAATAAGTTGACCTAGAGACACCTTTCTGGTACCTTGGAGCTTGCATGCCTCAATGGAAAGTTCTTCGCATTCGATGACAAGATTGCATAATTGGTTTTCGATCGAGTGATTTCACAAGTGTTCGACTCCAGATCATTTTTTCACACTTTGTGGATTGTACTAGAAGTACCTTGAGAACCATTGACATTACTGGTGGTTTCTCTTGCGCTTGTTAATGGTTCACATCATTGTCCGGTAATCAAATGATTTTCTAGTGTGCTCAACTTCAACACATCTATTCACATATTAGAAATTGTAGAGTGGACAGGTTGGGATTCAAGACTCTGGGCTCAGATTACACAAGTCCAGGTTGCGTGGATTAATTTATACATGACTCTTTTGATTGGATGGCTGCGACGATACCTGAGTCGTTTTTGTAGTCTTTCTGATTGGAAGGCTGCGTCCATACCACAGACCATTTAGGTTTATCTTCTGGATGGCTGTGCCCATGCTTTATGTACATGTATTTCTTTTAACTATGTATTCATGTATCAGAGATATCAGTTGTACTTGCGTCTACAGGTTCTCTGCGAAGACGTTCTGTTTCGGTTATGGATTTGTAAAGAATTTCACCCCTCCCACTCTCTCGACCTTCATACTTTAGGGGGCATCTGTTACACAGTAATTTGTCACCGAATTTGCATTCCCTGTTCCTAGATACTACCAGCCCATGTTACTGACATCTGTGTTGTGTCATGTTGCCAATTATGTGTCATTACCTTCTTTGCAATCTCAGGAAGAGTGTCTCATTTCATTATCCTTAAAGAAGACCCTTTTTACCTAAGTTTGTGGGTCATTGCGAGTCAGAATTTATCCTCCTCGTGAAGATTGACAAGTTAACACTAGCCCTAGTGAAGTCTTCACTCCATCCCTATGTTGCACCTGCAATGAGCTAGATTTAGCAAGTTTTTCAACAACTCGTCGAAACTTCTAGATGAAATTGCTTCATGGGCGGTCCTCAGGCTAGTTATTGGGTCAGTTGAGCTCGCCTTTCTCCTTTGGGATAGTTGTTCCACCTTTTGTGCAACCTCCCTAAGAGATATGCTCTCCCTTCCTTCTCTTATGGGACCTCTCCCTCCTATAAATATCTCCTCCATGAGTAACATCAGCTAGCTTGGATGTAATGGAATGATAGCTAGATGTAATTTGATAGTTTCAGTTTTCTAAGAGAGGAGTAGAGGTAGAGAGTGTTATTGGAGTGTGGAAGTAGCCTCATTTGTATTTTGATTTGAGAGATGCTTGAGTAGAGTTGGCTTGAGAGAGTATCAACCCTTTTCGACAGAAGAGGGAGTCATATGTTCCCTTTGGATACGATTCACAAGTAAATGCTTACAGAGACATATCAACAGGACCCTTCAAGTAGGCTTACGATGTCAAGGCTTGGTTGTAAGTTTTACTTTGATTTATATTAATACAAATCAATAACTTGTTTCCTATATCATGCGTTAAATTATATGTCGATAGCTTGAGGTTCCTTGACTCTTCAATTATGTTGTTTGGTTGTTTTCTATTTGCGTTTGTGGTGTTTCTCTACATGTTGTTTTCAAGTATGAATGACTAGAAGAACAAATAGCTGGAGCAACATGACGAGGACTTCATTGAACGTCAGATTAAAGGTAGGTCTTCATAACACCAACTTTATAAGGAAATTTGCTTTGGTATTGTCTGTGCAGTGACTAGACCCACTCTAGGGCTAGAGGGGTTGCCTCTGTCCACAGAGGGAACTTACCTGTGTCACAATGGGTGACTAAAACTTTAGGGTCGCTCTCATGAATATAGTATGCGAATGACTGCAACTTCAGAGTCGCTTCCAGGAGGTCTTTGTGCGTGCGACCTCGGAATTGAACTGCAAAAACCCATAATCGCTCTCTTGAAAAATTGTGCCAGTGGCCAGAGGACCAACGTCGAACTCTGACTAGGTTGTGCAAGTGATTGCACTGTCAGGGTCGCTTCGAGGGCTACCTGGTGCGAGTGACCAGGGACTAGATCCTTTTGATCTGCCTCTGAACTTAGAGCTACTCGCTCTAAACTGTATCCGAGCGACTAGAGATCCAAAGTCGCTCTCTTACCAACTCTGTGCCTATGACCAAGGATGGAAAAATTCTAATTTGTGCTAGCGATCGAGATCCAAAAACCTTAACCCAAAGTGAACCTTTCGCCTATAACTTCAAACCCAATGTGAACTTCTGTCGATGAACCTGTGTAAGAAAAAACAAAATAGAAGAATATAAAGATGATGATGATGATGATGTGATCAAATGAACTTGAGGTCACTTCCTTTTATAGTTTTTCCTAAGGGTTAACTTGGGGTTAAGATTGACCCAAGTAGTTACTCATGTGGTTAGGGCCAACCCATTTCATAATGTATGCATGAATAAAATAATTCAAAACTTAATTTATGTTTAACCGAATTAGGTGATCTTTAGGTCATTTTTGGTCCTCTTGAAAAGAGGAATTTAATGCACATATTATCTTGATCATTTGAGTTGTCCAATGTGGAATTTGACCCTAATTGCAAAAATTTACACAGGGAAGGGGCAAAGGAAGGGGAAGAATGTCCCCATTGGTGATTCATGTCCAATTTCATCAGGGTTTGTAAGTGTTCTCTCTATTGGAAGTGGGGATGCAACAACAACTTCAAATCTTGAGGGAAAAATGAATTTATAAAGACAACAGACCCAAGAAAACAAATATCCCTTGTGGAAGTATGTCACAAGAGATTAAGGGCTAGGGAACAAGTTTAAGGGAGGAGGCAATGTTGCTTAGAAATGAAACTATTGCAATAATAATTTCAAGAGCACTTATTATCGTGTGAAAGGTCATTCGTTGGCTTTACAAAGCTGTGGAATTGGAGCATGTATACAGGTGTCTTTAGCTAAGATGAAAGAAATGGAAAAAGAGGCCAATGTTGGTGTGGCAAGGGTGGTTGCATCATCTAAAAAGACAAGAAAGATGATCCCCTTCCATTCTTGAGGAAAAGCATCAACAAATTTCCATTTGAGAGTTTTGGTGGGGGTGTGGGTCAAGAAGCAACAAGAAAGGCAGTAGAACTTGGTCCAACGAACAAGATTTTTCAGAAAGAGAAATTAGAAGAGCTTGATCTCACTATTGCAGTCTTTTTCTATCAGAAATTCATATCCTTTAATGTTGCACGCTCACCTTTATTTCTTGAGATGTGTCGAGCTCTAACTAAAGGGGCTCCATCAGGGTATGTTCCTCCTGAGTCAAAGAAGCTTAGAACCACATTGTTGACTAAGGCAAAGAAAGAGGTGGACAAAATGCTTGAGCCTATTAAATAAGCATGCCCAACATCTGGGGTTAGTATTGTTTCTGATGGATGGACAGATCCAGCATGTCACCCACTCATCAACTTCATGACGCCTTCCTTGAATGGACCTGTTTTATTGAAATTAGTGGATGCACTTGGAAAATACAAGGATGCACAATATATTTGGGAGTTGTTCATTAAATTTATTGAAGATGTAGGTGTTGATTCTTGTGTGAAAATCATTATAGATAATGCACATGTTTGCAAGGTTTTTGGCATGATTGTGGAAGCTAAATATCCACAAGTATTTTGGACACTATGCATTGTCCATTCCTTGAATTTAACACTTCAATTTATTGCTTCTGATGTGCCTTGTATTGGATGTGTTATTGAGGATGCATGACATATTCACAACTTTGAACAAAATCATACAAATGCCCTCACAATCTACAAGGAATACACCCATATATCATTGTTGAAGATTGAAAATACACGGTTTGCCTCTTCATTCATCATGTTGAAGAGGTTGAGGGAGGTCAATACCGCTCTTGGGGCCATGGTTATTTCAGAGTTTTGGTATTTTGGATAAAGAAGAATCAAACTACCTCAAAAAGAGTCAAGGACACAATGTTAGATGATGCTTGGTGGGAAAGGGTAGATCTCACTAGTAAGATCATCGACCATATCATTACTTTGCTACGATTTGCAGATATAAACCAACCCATCCTAGGATAGGTTTATGAGGAATGAGATTCCATGATTCAGTCCGTGAGGACCATTATTTTACAGAGTGAGTGCCATGAGTATGAGACATAATCAGAGGCCTTCCTCACCACCATACAAGATATTCTTGCGAGTATATGGGACAAGAATTGCACACCTTTGCATTATTTGGCTAACTCATTGAACCCAAAATACTACAACCATGAGTGGATGAATGGTGGACCTTCCCTTTGTAAAAGCCCTAATTAACAAAATTTAACAAAGGTAATGTTCAGTAAAAACCCTAAATTGATGAATTAACCAGACATTCTTAAATTTTAACAAAACATTAGTAAGTACTTGCTTGAAATTTTCGCTTGGAGATGTTCTTGATTTGTTTTTGCTCTCATTCCTACAACAGACAAACAGTTTTCCTCCCAGGTTATATGGGATGAACCTATCTAATGCCCAAATCCAGAAGACTCCATATTTGAGGCCTTTTGGCCCCTGTGCCCAAATCCCCAAGAACAATTAAGACTCAATCTATCTCTCTGTCTATAACTTCCTCCAAATTTCCTCTCCATCTGTGAAATTCCTCCCAAAACTCCCTCACCAAAAAATTCTCCCCCCTTCTTATAGTGCCTTTCCCCCCTTTTTTATACACAAGAAGTTTTTATCTCCTTTGAAATTTTTCCACTGCCCTTCCATAAGAATATTCTCCACCCTTCTCGGCTATCTGCCCCCTGTAGTTTCCTTTATGTTTTTAGGTGGTCATTGTTCTCATTTTTTTATATCCTTTATATATAAAATGATGTGTAACTTTATAAATGACTCATAACTTTAATTGTTTTATAATATTTATTATATGAATTTTAATTCCTAAGTATTAAGATATTTAATGAACCATTGTATAAAATTATGGTATGTATGTGAAGAGGTCTTATTTCATATACATTAATATTTTATATACATATGTAATTTCTATCCATAATTATGATGATTGACATTGATATCCAATGTTAACAAATATATATATATATATATATATATATATATATATATATATATATATCAATTATTGTTCACATCTCGTATATCATATACCACATATATATGATGTCCTTCTTTAACGTCAGTAAGTTTCATTGAATAATTAATAATTTATTATATGAACATTTGGGTTTAACTCGATTATATGTTAGGTGTTATACCAAAGTAAGCATAGTGGTTTGTTTAATTGAGTTTATTATTGAATGAGCTTATTAATTAATGGGTTTAATAGATTTATAGAATTCTAAACTTATTACATTCATGAAATTATTGATAGTTAGATACTTAATTTATTATAAATTCATTTATCCATATTTACACACTCTTCATAGCCAATTAATAGGTATACTAGTGCCGCACATGCGTATGTAGTTATCATATGCATTCCTCGTATGCATGATAATAATTGTGTTCTATTCATAATTTGAGATGGTCATTACATTCACCCCTCATTCAAAAAACTTCGTCCAGAAGTTAAGTTTTATAGCACATCAATGATTATTTTAGTGATTAGTATAATCGTGTATGGGTTGCATACCATATTTGAATTTTTGTTTAATGTGATGACACTTTAAAATTTGTGTTTTGAACATTTATAGATTTGCAACTTAATAGTCATGCCCTGCCCCAGTCGAGCTCCTAAGCTATTCTAAAATCATTATATCCTTCCTAATATCTTATGCTCCCATCCTATCCGTCATCTATAGGAATATGCCATGGCATCAACTACACTGCTCTAACCATTTATAAAAATCAAGGGTGACAAAGTCGACTATATCGACCTAATTTACCAGTAGGCATCCAATAGTCATCATCATACGTCTAGGGGAACATGACTCGCACAATCCTCCCATGAATCCAAGTTCTTTTTGGAGGATAAATGGTGGGCAACACCTCCATTCCTCCTTGTAGGAACAGGGTCAACACCCTATCATGGAATCTCTTTGAGCCTCAATTGTTCTTGGAGTTTTGTCATCACGTGGTTCAGTTTGGTAACGATACTATCCACAATGTAAACACTTGTCCACACATTATAACATATGAATCAATATATATTCAAAGTCTTTTTGATATGTTGTCATCTAAAATATTGATTGTTGAGTTCGTATAACATATTTGGTTGTGTCATTTGTAAGTTCTCTTTCACCTTAAGTAGTCAAATGTAGTCATTCTTTTATTTCTATCTCATCATTCATATCTCTCAAAATAAAATTATAGAAATCACATCCATAATATAATTCATAATAATATCATGTATGAACAATGTTAAGCAAATAAGGTACTACATATTAGTATCCATGTACCAACAATGTTAAGCAAATAATTTAAAATTCATTCTTATGGGTAACGGTTCAAATGATAGTCTTATGTATCCCACCAAAATAAAGTAAATATATACAAAATAAGGTTTTAAGTGCTTCAAAATCAAAATAAATTGGGGTATTTCTGGCGTATGGATTCCGTGTCTTCACAAGTAGCCGATCCATGACTATACTTGTCCCACTTTACCTTTACTTGGTCTACTGAGCAGTTCTTGAGTTGTTGAACTGTACATTCCAGTATACGTAATGGTTAGACCAAAATGGTTCTCTCATCTGATACCTGTAGTTCCTTCCATTGAAGGTTATGTGATTTGTCAGCAATATAATGTCTTAATACAAATACATGAAAAAAATTATGAATTTTATGCAAGTGGGGTGGCAGTTCAAGATGATAGACGATAGGTCCAACTTTTTCCAGAACTTTGAATGGCCCAATAAATCAAGGTGACAACTTTGTTCCTTTTCCAAACTAGATAGTGCTTTTGTTTGGTTTGACACGGATGAAAACATGATCCCCTATTTCATAATTCCTATTTGTCTTGTGAGTATCAACATGACTTTTCTATCTATTTTGTGTCTCCTTCAACTGTTTCTTAATTTGTTTTACTTGTCCCTCCATCTCTTGAATTACTTCTAGTCCCACTATCACTCGGTTCTATAACATATTCCAACTTAACGGTGTTCTACAAGGTCTGTCATATAATGCTTCAAATAGAGGCATTCCGATTGAACTGTGGTAGTTGTTATTGTATGCAAATTCAACCAAGGGAAAGTACTTTTCCCATTGTGTTTGTTGATCCATAACGTACATCCTCAACATATCTTCTAGTACTTGGTTCACCCTTTATGTTTGTCCATCAGTCTCAAAATGATAAACTATACTTAAATTTAGTTGAGTTCATAAGGTTGATTGCATACAAGTCTAGAATTTTGAAGTGAGTCATGTATCTCTATCTGATACGATCTTCTTAGGTACTCCATGAAATATAATGATTTCATTTACAAATATCCGAGCTACATCAACAACTTCATAAGTATCTCTTACGATAATAAAATTGACATTTTTTCGTTAATCTATCCACCACAACTAGAATGGCATTGTACTTTTGTGGGGTAAGAGATAGTTTGATAATAAAATCCGTAGAAATCACCTCCCAATTGGTCATATGAATGTCGTGAGGTTGCACGAGACCCACTATGTGACAATGGTCAACCTTCACTTGTTGACATTCAAGAAATTTTGCATTGAATTCAACAATATCATGCTTCATTCCTACCCAAATGAAGAGTTCTTTTGTGTCAACATACATTTTATTTACACTTTTATGCACACAATATACTGCTTTATGAGCTTCCTTAAGGATGGTGTTTCAGAGATTCCTACTTTCAGGGATGTACATTCTTCCACGAAATTGCCAAAGTCCATCATCCTCTAGTTCATACCGGGGAATAGCCAATGAAAGCTGAACGCTACGGAACGATGCTATGTTCCTACCTGGGCTGACCAAAGAAAGTTGAACACTATGGAACAATTTGTTGATTGTCCCTACCTCCACTTACCCTTAACGCTACGGAACAATCTGTTGATTGTCCCTACTCCAACAACTAGACATAGCAAGAGAGACATGGTTGGTTCATATACGTTTATTCACCGTGTGACCTCTTGATTTGATTTCGGGCCCGCTAGACTAGATTGATTCGTGGGTTGCGAGAAAAAAAGAAGTTATGAACCGAACCCCGGGAACGGGTGCACGGAATTACCCCAGATGGACGGGGGGTGAACGCTTCGAGGGATGTTGTGCTTTCTCAAACTTAGGTCCTTTTGGATCTTTACTATCAATTCCAGATCTTACTTTTAAATACCAGTTATCTTCTAAGAGATGTTCTAGCACTCACTTTCTTAAGTCTACCTTGATAGGTATAAGGGAAAAGATCCTTGGTCTTCTACTTAGAGTGTTTGCTACTACATTCTCTTTCCCTTTAATGTATGAAATTCCAAAAGTCATACTCACTTAAGAATTCACTCTATCGTCTTTGTGTAGCATTCAAATCCTTTTGGGTAAACAAGTATTACAAACTTTGGTGGTTGATTTTGAGCACAAAGCTTCTCCCTATTAGGTAATGTCTCCATATCTTTAAAGTTAGTACTACAACGAAAAATTCTAAATCATGCATGGCATAGAGTTCTCCATGTGGCTTTAACTTCCTTGAGGCATACATTATTACTCCTTTGTCTTGCATTAATACTACATGTAATCCTTTCTTAGATGCATCAGGACATACAGGAAAGTCTTTTTCCATGTCAGGTACTTGTAAGATTGGTGCAGTGGTCAACAATATTTTAAGCTCAAAGAATGTGATGTGACATTCTTCACTCCACTCATACCTAACTCCTTTACGCTAGAGAGTTGTGATAGGATTTGCTATTTTTGAGAACCCTTCTACAAACCTTTGATAGTATTTGGCTAAACCCATAAAACTTCGTACTTCATGCACATTTTTCGGTATTGGCTAATCTATCATTGCTTTTACCTTCTCAGGATATACTCAGATCACTTCACCAGATATAATATGACCTAGGTAGTGAATCTTCTTTTGAAATAAGGAATACTTGGATACCTTTCCATATAACTAGTGTTCCCTGAGACAAAATAATACTATTTGCAAATGTTCTTCATCTTCCTTTTCATTTTTGGAGTTGATGAGAATATCATCTAAGAAGACTTATACAAAATGGTCGAGATATTTACGCAAAACACTATTCGTAAGATTCATGAATATTGTTGGTGCATTGGTCAACCCAAATGGTACCATCGTGAACTCGTAATGCCCAAAACGTGTTCGAAATGCAGTCTTAGAGATGACAATTTCCTTAATTCTTAATTGATGATAACCTGACCATAGATCGATTTTTGAAAAGACCGAGACTCCTTTCATTTTCTCAAAGAGGTCATCAATTCGAGACATTAGATACCTATTCTTTACAGTAGCTCAATTTAAGTCTCGATATTCTATGCATAATCGTAAGGAACCATCCTTGTTCCTAAAAAAATTACAAGCACTCCTCAAGGTGAAATACTGGGTCAGACATGTCCTATATCCAATAGTTCCTTTAGCTGAATTGTAACTCTTGAAGTTTTAGAGTCATCATTCTATAGGGTGTTTTAGAGATTGGTTCCATACCAGGTTTTAATTCTATTGTGAGATCAAACTCCCATTCATGAGGTAATCTTGGTAGTTCCTTTGGACCCCTCTTGGTTTCTTTCCTCAAGGTGAGGTCGCTCTTCCTTGGTATTGGTTATCAGCGCGTAGCCTATATATATATATATATATATATATATATATATATATATATATAGATAGATATACCGAGAATTTTTATGAATAAGATATAAAGAATATAGATAGACACCTAAGATGAAAGTGTATATGATATTAAGACTTGAATTTATTAACATAAATTATGCAATCAATGTTATAGGATTATTACAAAATCATCATTAAAACAAATGAAATTCAAACAAAACAAATAATAATAATCAACAATTGTATCCTGTGTCACTTGGTTCGAATTTGAATTTGGGTTTCTGAGTTTATTTATGCAAATTGTCAATGTATTTGCAGCGCTTGTATAATTTTTGGGCTTTTATTTATTGGTGCATTTTGGTGTAATCTTGTGGGGTTTTGGCGAAACTGTCGACATAACATTCTATAAAGAAAATTCTTAGAAAAATACCAGAAAATTCTCGAAAGAGATATTACAAAGTTTGACTACTTTGAAGTTGGATAAAATTTGACAATTTTTTTTTTCAATTGAATTAAGAATAAAATTGTATTAATTTCTATATAATAGTGATGTTGATAATGATAATTAACATCTATTAAAACTTAAAATTGATTCAATAATATACCAAACAAAATATAACCATCTCATATGTAACTATTTTCTTTAAATTACTCACCCAATAATAATGATAAACAAAAATTATAAAAAATAATTATTTTAAATAACAAAAATATATATATATATATAACTTAAATATGGATCTCACGCCATTGGTGAGAAAGATGATTTTATATTGGACTCTTTGGAATATATGAAGGGTCATCTAATATACCATATAAATTTTACTAACCAATAGTCATTTATGATGCGTGACAAAAGAAATAAAAAAATATATTAAAAGATACTAATAATTATTGGCATCAATACAATTCTTGTAACCATTATCAAAATAAAAACTATTTGGCTCGCCTTTTACTGAAGAACTACCTACAATTTACTGTTTTTGTGGTATGTACGACCTGCCTGAACTGCTACCTATGGATTTGTATTACCGTGGATATATATATATATACATATATTAGTTTATTTAAAACAAAACCCCAAGAAAAAGTAATCACATATTCGCTTACCCACTAGACGGACAGAAAATCGTGACGGCCATGCGACATATATAGTGGCTAAGCTAGGATTACTTTTTCTTTGGGTTTCGTTTTAAATAAATTAATATATTAAATTATATTTTATATTTTATGATTTAAATGTTTCAAATTTAATTTTATACATATTTTTTATTGTGTTGGGAGGTGAGGTGTTTTACAATTTAGTATTAAGATAGATTTCACATAAACATGTAAATGTAAACGTTATGTTTAACATTTAACATTTTTAATCTAATGTTGGCCTTATTCAAAAATCAATTTAATATTAGTATGTATAAACACAATATAAATTTAAAATATAAAGACACTAAAAAAAGAGGTATGATAAATAAATAAAAACATAAATAAAGTAGACTTAAATATTAACCTAAATGTAAACAATCTAGTATAGGGTAAATTTCACATAAAAACGTAAACATGTAAATGTAAACATTATGTTTAACATTTAATATTTTTAATTTAATGTCGGCCCTATTTAAAAATCAATCTAATTATTAGTATGTATAAATACAATATAAATTTAAAATATAAAGACACTAAAAAAAGATGTATGATAAATAAATAAAAATATAATCAATCTAATTATTAGTATGTATAAACACAATATAAATTTAAAATATAAAGACACTAAAAAAGATGTATGATAAATAAATAAAAATATAAATAAAGTAGAGGTATGGTAAATAAATAAAACTTTTTTTTTAACATTTATTCCATAAACCTCTTTATATTTCAAGAAAACTCAAAAAATATGTTTTATTTAGGTGAAGCCTATGAGGCAAAATACCATATTTATAAAAGAGGTATGATAAATAAATAAAAATATATCAAGTAGGATTAGAAATCAACATCTAATTATATACCAAGCTTATGGGCCAAATATCGAAGTAAATAAAAGAGATATGATAAATAAATAAAAATATAAATAAACACGTATGGTAAATAAATAAAACCTCTTTTTATATTTACTCCATAAACATTTTAATACTTACTAACAATCAAAAAATAAGTTTTATTTAAGTGATGCCTATGGGCCAAAATATTATCAATACCATACAAAAAAAAAACATTATTAACCCTAATATTATTATTATTATTATTAAATATAATATTCATATTAACATATTATAATATTAATATTATTAAATTTATTAAATTTGGATTAGTACACTATTAAATTTGTTATATTATAATATATATTAATATATCATGAAATATATTAAATCTAGATATATATGGGAGGGAAAAACAAAGACAGAGTGATAGAAGTGGAGAGCTAGGGGGAGTGACAAGGGAGAGATGGAGATAAACTTAAGGATAGGGAAGAGGAGGAATGCAGAGAGAGAGAGGGAGATGAGCGAGAGATGTAGAGAAGGGTAAGAGAGGGAGAGGGAAAGACAAAGATGACGGGGGAGAGAGAGAAGGAGAGAGGCAGGGAGATAATGAGAGGATTGGAAGGCAGAGGGAGAGAGAGAGAGAGAGAGAGAGAGATGGGGGAAGAGAGAGGAAGGTAGGAGAGAAATGGAGAGAGAAGAGGAGAGAGGGAGGGAAGAAGAAAGACATAGAGAGTGAGAAGTGGAGAGAGAGGGAGTGACAAGGGAGAGATAGAGAGAGAGAGTATGTTTAGGGGTGAGATAAAGAGACAAAGAAAGAGTGATAGAGAGAAGGGGAGGAGATAAGGAGAGAGGGAGGGATATAGTAACATAGTTGGAGAGAGAGAGAGAGGATTGGAGGGATGAGAGAAAGAATGAGAGACAAGACTTGAGAGAGAGGAGGAGAGTGATGGGGGAAGAGAGAGGATTGGATGGAAAAGAGAGAGAGTGATGAGGGAAGAGAGAGGGAGGTAGAAGAGAAAGGGAGAGAGAGGAAGTACGAGAGAGAAGACTTGAGGGAGAGGAGGAGAGAAAGAGGGAGAAGAAATACATAGATTGTGAGAAGTTGAGAAAGAGAGGGAGTGACAAGGGAGAGATGGAGAGAGAGGGTATATGTTTGGGGGTGAGATAAAGAGACACAGAAGAGAGATGGAGAGAATGGGGGAGAGAAGGAGAAAGGGAAGGATATAGTAACAGGATTGGAGAGAGAGAGAGAGGATGTGAGATAGTAGAGAGAGGGAGGGAAAAAGAGATGGAGTTGGAGGGGGAGAGAGGAAGGCAAGAATAAAGAAATAGAGAGAGAAAGGTGGAGAGAGAGAGGGAGTGATAAGAAAGATGGAGAGAGAGGGAGAGAGGATAACAAGAGGGAAGAGAGATAGAAGCGTGGGAGAGGGAGAGAAGGGGAAGAGAGAGAGAGGGAGGGAGAGGAGGAAGGAGGGAGAGAGTGTATGTTTTGGAGGTGATATAGAGAGACAAAGGGAAATAGAGATGTAGATGGAAAGTGAAGAGAGGGAAGAATAGAGAGATGGAGAGAGAGAGGGAGGGACAAAGAGATTGATAGATATGGAGTGAAAGAGCATGTGTGTTTGGGGGGTTGAGATAGAGAGACATAGATGGAGATATGGAGGGATATGTGTGTGTGTGTGTGTGTGTGGAGGGGGGAGAGAGGAAATAATATTTATTGCACTAGATGCATTGACTTCAATGTAGACGATTTCTAATCCTATTTTATTGCTTGCACTAAATGTACTGATTTCAGTGTAGATGGTGATTTCTAATCCTATTTGATTGCTTACACTAGATGCATTGATTTCAATGTAGATGTTGGTTTATAATCCTATTTGCTTACTTGCACTAGATGCATTGATTTCAGTGTAGATGTTGGTTTATAAATCTATTTTCTTACTTACACTAGATGCATCGATTTGAGTGTAAACATTGACTTCTAATCATATTTGATTGCTTGCATTAGATGCATTGATTTCAATGTAAATGTTGTTTTATATTCTTATTTGATTTCTTGCATTAGATGCATTGATTTCAGTGTAGATGTTGATTTCTAATTTGATGTAATTGGATGTATGATGGTACATTAATTTTAAAGTGATTGGATTAATATTGTGCTTTGATTTCAGTGTGATTGGATTAATGTTGTGCTTTGATTTCAGTGTGAGCATAAAAAATTTATTAACAATGTACATTGATTTTTGTGTTATAGTAATTCAACCTATTAATATTGGAGAGAAAGAGAGACAAGGTATGATGTTTACTACAATATCTCGAGCTAAAGATTTAAATAGTTTATGATTTAACTGTCATTTTCATATAATCAATATGAAAAGACGACAAAAATAACAAGGGTGACAATAAGAATAGTAGAAGAAAATAGTTTGAGATTAATCACAATGAAAGACTATTTGTAATTTACTATATTCTTATTATTCACATTTTCTATCATTTAACACTATTACATTGTCACTTTACATTCAAAATTTTTATTTCATCATTAAAGTTATTCGCAATATTTATCATGTCAACAAGGTGAGGTAACTAAGAAAATTTAAGATTAAAATGAACAGATTAATCTGAGACATATTTAGCATTAAAATGATTATATTTAATATTAGATGATTTTACATATTATTAATAAAATCAATCATCTGTTCATTAGATTTTCTTTGGCCACACATGATTGAAATCAGCCTAGATCCATCTTGACTCTGAATCTATCAAGCGTTGAGAGGGATCAAATCTCTCGAGGTGTAAACCTTTCCTCAAGTTTTGCACTCAAAAAAGGGTTTGCACCTCAAGAGATTTGATCTCTCTCGATGCTTGATAGATCCACGCCGAGAGGGATCAAATCTCTCAAGGTGCAAACATTTCTTCAAGTTTTGCACTCAAAAAGATGCTTTCACCTCAAGAGATTTGATCCTCTCGACGGTTGATAGATCCATGCCGAGAGGGATCAAATCTCTCGAGGTGCAAACCTTTCCTCAAGGTTTGCACTCAAAAAAGAGGTTTGCATATCAAGAGATTTGATCCCTCTGGGCACTTGATAGATCTGGAGTTAAGATGGATTTCCGCTGGTTAATAAGATAAAGAAATTTTAAAAGAGAATTTAATATTAAAATGATGGTTGATTTAAAATAATAGAAGTAATTTGATTACATTTTTTTTTTATCGAATACAATTTCAAGATAAGCGTCGAGAGCGATCAAATCTCTCGAGATGCAAACCTTTCCTCAAGTTTTGCACTAAAAAAAAAGGTTTTTATCTCAAGAGATTTGATCCCTCTCAGCACTTGATAGATCTGGAATTAAGATGGATCTTGGCTGGTTAATAAAATAAAGAAATTTTAAAAGAGAACTTAATATTAAAATGATTGTTGATTTAAAATAAATAAAAGTAATTTGATTACATTTTTTTATGAGATACAATTTCAAGCATTTAGTAAATTTTTTTTGCCAATATTAAAGTTAACTTAGTTTTAAACATAATTAAATTAAATTAAAAAAGAAAAGAAAAATATTGACTCCACCACTTATCTCACATCACATTATTATTGGAATCTATGTAATGAATTATTGTGTGTCAAATAAAGTATATGGTAACAAAAAAACATAAAAAACCTTAAATGCTAAATACATTAAGTAGATAAAATATCAATCTGTCCCATAAACTATCTATAGCCTGATAAATGTTAAAATAACTTCCTTCTTTCTTTCCATCTTATTCTTATTTGCTACAACTTAGAAAAATAAATAAAACTCTAGCTCTATAGGTTGATGTTTATAAAGTTCTTCCCATATCTGTGTGATAAGACTCTCATACGGGTCCTGATCATTAGCTACAGTTCGGTTAGGCTTCTTATTTTAGTTCACTCAATGTCGGTATTATTTCTTTTCTGTTTATTCACGTGCAATCAATCCGTCAGGTGGTGGACATGTATGATGTAGATATGGAAGAAAACGTCTAAAGTAGAAGGCTGTGTCGTGTTTAATTCTTATTAAAATATATCTAAATTTTTTGAATTTTTGTATGTTATCACACGAGAGGTGCATCATGTCTTTTTATTTTAGTTGGCCCTATAATACTATATAAACTTAATGTGAGTTTCTCATTCTGTTATACTGTGGGTATAAAGTCGGTGTTTTTATTATCTTAATGCGATTCAAAAATATACATTAATGAAATTCAAGCATGCTACGGAGATATTATGGTTGCCTGTTTTTATGGGTAAAAATTAAAAGTATCGAAATCGTCTTTATTCCATTGCAAACCCAAGTAATGAATCACCATTAAAGATTCCGAAGTTAGAAGCTTCGATGGAAAAATTATTAAATGAAATAAAATCTGCAAGACAAATGAACAAAAGCTTACAAACAAGGTGATATAAAAATAATTTTTATATGATGGGTTACATTGCAATAAATCAGTAATAGTCTTTCTCACTGTTGGTAATCTTATGGTGGGTGTGCCTCTTAAAGGTATTTCTAACAATATCAAAGCATAGAACCAAAACCCCGCAACAAAGAAGGCAATACTTATAAAAGTTGAGATGACTCAGCAAAAATCGATGACGACAACGTAGTATAATTAGTATGAGGAAATTAAAGACATGAACTGGACCCAGATTTTCGTATTTGCAGCATCACGGATATAAAATCGAAACTGATTGTCCATGGCTACGACCGGTTGTGAATTATTATTTTTTATATATAAATATAATGATAAACAAATATATGATGAAAATCTTGTATTTTCACAAGGGTATTCAGGGGCATCTGCCAAAGTTAGAAAACTTCTCTTTTTAAAGAATTTCTGATGGCTGAGATTAGTAAACGTAGGGCAAGTTTGACTTTTTGTTACACGGGAATCGTTCCTCACAGGTGGGAAACTCGTTTTAATGGTTCCACGTTTTCGGGAGCTTTGGAATTGTTATGAGAACGTTTTTTTTCTGTGGGAGCTACAATGGGCACTGGGAAAGTTCTAGGAGCTTTGAAGACTATTTTTTTTGGAGTTCCGACATTCCCTAGGGTTGGGAATACAAAGCTTGTAGAGACAAAGCTTGACCATAAAACATGACCTTATGTTGAAACCTTCGCAGGAAGAAAAGCCAAAGACCTCCTTAATACCGATATTTTTAATTGAAAAACTCAACAATCTCTTGATGGGTTAAGGAAGTGTGTGACACCTCGATGTAACGGCGATATCTGGGATGCCATGCTGATGAGTATTTTTTTTGTTGTTTATGTATATATATCGCATAAGATTGTGTGTGCATATTGTCTGTGGCAGTCAATGCTTAAACATTAGAGTTGCTTTACTTTTTCTCTTAAAAATAACTAGAGAAACATATGTAAAACTATTCCTTTGTATTTTTAAGCCAAATTGTTTCAAACGCTGGTCATGTGTGAGAGAACGGATAATGAAATTGACATTTTAATATATATATAAAACGGAGAGCCCAAAGAATATATTTTTATATAAGAGAGATTATATATTCATTATTTATATATTTAAATTGATTTTAATATTTGAATATTTTGATTCAATATTAATTTTGATTGTTATATAAATTCTGGATTTTAGACATATGTGGTTTATATCTTTTGAGTTAGTTATCAGAGAACCCACAGTGATAACCCTATTCTCTCATAATAGGGTTATTACTATGGGTTCTCGATAACTAACTCAAAAAATATTATATAAATTATATAATTAAAAATATATATATATATATATTTTTAATTTTTTTACTATATAATATTACTGCTCCTGATTAGTCACTTCTTATAAATTTTGGGGAAACTTCTTGTCATTCCCGACACCCGTACCCAAGTTCCTAACTTTTCCACGTTCCAGAAACTCATGCAACATAGGTTTGAACCCCTGCTCTAATAGTAAAGTGTAAAATCTCTAATTAACATAATTGAATTAACATAATTTAACAAAACTAATGTTTAGTAAAAGTCCTAAATTGATGAATGAACGAGACATTCTTAAATTTTAACAAAACATTAGCAAGTACTTATTTGAAAATTTCGTTTGGAGATGTTCATGATCCGTTGTTTCTCTCGTCCCTGCTACCAAACCGACCATTTTCCTCCTAGCGTATTTGGGATCAACCTCTCTGGTTCCCAGATCCAAAAAACTCTCTATTTGAGGTCTTCTGGCCCCGTACCCAAAGCTCCAAGAAAAATTAAAACTCTATCTCCCTCTTTATTTGTAGCTTCCTCATTGTCTGTGAAATTCCTCCCAAAACTCCTTCACCAAAAAATTATCCCCCCTTCTTACAGTGTCTTTCCCCATTTTTTATACACAAGAGGTTTTTGTCCCCTTCGAAATTTCTCCATCGGCCTTCCATAAGAATCTTCTCCACCCTTCTTGGCTCTCTACCCGCTGCATTTTCCTTTATGTTTTTAGGTTGCCATCATTCTCATTGTTTTATGTCTTTTATATAAAATGACTTGTAACTTTATAAAATGACTTATAACTTTAATTGTTTTATAATGTTTATTATATGACTTTTAATTCCTAAGTATTAAGTTATTTAATGAACCTTTCTATAAAATTATGGTATGTATGTGAAGAGGTCTTATTCCATATACATTAATATTTTATATACATATGTAATTTCTATCCATAATTATGATGATTGACGTCGATACTTAATATATATATATATATACTAATGTCAAATATTATTCACATCTCGTATCTATATATATATATATGATGTCCTTTTTTAATGTCAGTAAATTTCATTGAAGAATTAACCATTTATTATATGAACGTTTGGGTTTAACTTAGCTATATGTTAGGTGTTATACCAAATTTAGCATACAAGTTTGATTAATTCATTTTATTATTGAATAAGCTTATTAATTAATGGGTTTAATAGATTCATAGAATTCTAAACTTCTTATATTCATGAAATTCTTGATAGCTAGATACTTAATTTATTAGAAATTCATTTATCCATATTTAACCACTCTTCATAACCAATTAATATGTATATTAGTGCAACGCATGCAATGCATGCATATGTAGCTATCATATGCATACCTCGTCTGCATGTTAATAATTACGTTCTATTCGCAATTTGATATGGTAATGACATCCACAGATTCTTTCCTCACATGGATGGTGAAATTTCACAAGGGAGGAAGGATGCATTGGGGCAGATTTTTCAGGATAGAGCATCCCTTGATGAGGTGGAGAATTCCTTTGCAAAGTTTTCCACTGGCATTGGTCGATTTGTAGGCTATGATGTGATTAGAGACATGGGGGCTAAGAAGCCCTATTATTGTTCGGTAACAAGCCCTCCTCTATAGCAGTTAGCCATGATACTCCTCTCATAAGTGACTTCATCCTCTTGTTGCGAGAATAATTGGAGCACATATGGGAATTTGTATAGTGTGAAGAAGAGCAGGCTTGAGTAGTCCAAGGTAGAGACAATGGTGTATGTGCACATCAACTTTTGTCTTATTTACAGGTAGAGGGATGAGTGGTGGAAGGGAAGACAAAGATGTGGGATGTCTTTCCTAATAATATGGGTTTGGACAACAATGTTGAGTTGGCATTGGAAAACTTTCATCTTAATCACCCAGTGCTAGAGCTTGTCACTTTTGATGATGGTGATACTCTTGAGGGGTCATCCTCCACACCAACAGATGTAGAGATGACATTGGATATAGAGGAGGAGGATGCAACAGAGGAGAGTAGTGGTGACCATGATAGTGATGTTGATTTTGATGATAATGATTGATGACTCATGAGCTACCTACTACCTTGTACTTGTAGTTGTTTTGTATTTGCTATTTCTATTTTCCATTGGCATTGCTACTACCTATGTAACACATTTTGATTTTGATGACTTAATGAGAAAACTACAGTTTCTTGTCTTTCTCCTATTAGATCATTGATGAATCTGTCACAATTGTATTTGTATGCATAATGTTACATTGTAAAACTTACAAATTTTAAATTTACAATGTAGAATCTAGATCTATGTCTAAATTTGTATCATGAATGAGAATTTTTGTAAGAAATATCTAATTTTTAATATATATATATATATATATATATATATATATATAGATATATATATATATATTTGAAAAAAATGATATATAATGTGTCCTACATGTCCTGGTCCAGGGGGTCAACATGCTTATGTCAGACACTCAAATTTCCATTTTTTGCGTGTCCCATGTCAGGTGACTTAGGTTGCAACCTATTACATCTCATGCACACTCTTGGAAGAGGCAAATACTTCATGTTTTTATGTGGCAAGTTTAATTCAATTATTTAGCATTTTGTTCTTTGGAGTACATTGCCTCATTATATGCTTACTTGTTACTTTGATTATTCATCATACATTTTGAAGCACTTTACTTTGGAATAATTTGCAATTTAACATTCATTTCAATTACATACAAGCAAATATTTCACTTTTGGCTACATTTTAATCGGTCTATGTTAGGCCCCTATACTACTAGTATAACCCCTTATTGTTATTAGTACAACCCACTTATTATATTTATGTACCCATGTAGTGCCCATATTGTTACTATTGTGCCCCATAGAAGCCCATTATTGTTATTATTGTGCCTTTCCATTATTATTGTTATGTCGGCTCTGATTATGTTATGACCCCCTAGACTCCTATATATAGAAATGAGGTCTTTTCATTTGTATCATCCAAGAATTGTTCATTTATGTAATGTAAAGGAGGTTGCCCCCTCGAAGAGGCTGAATTCTAAGGAGTTGATCTATCTTTTCTATATTTTTTGAGTTGGTTTCATAACATTTTGTATCAGAGCTTTGGATTTTAGGGTTTCGCTACTCCAAACAGGTCATCGTGGCATTTTCGCTATAACTTTTTTTCTGTGTCATTTCAGAAGCTAAAAAAAAATCCATTTGAGAAGAAATTGCACTGAATCTTGGATCTGAATTTCAGAGCTTTTTGCACTATATTTGTGGAGATATGATCTGAGGAAGTTGGTCTTTTTGCAGACTCCTGAATTACATTCCAAACAGGTGACCTGGGGAAAATTGTCATAACTTTCTCTCTGAACATCGGATTGAAATTTCCTAAGAAGATACAGAAAGAGGACGGATTGTAGTTTCTTGTAGATATTTTTCAGAGCCAAAGGTCGAAACAGTGACACGTGGCACTTCATACAAGTTCGCTCTTCTGGAAAGGTTTATAATCAGGTCATCTTGGGAGATTGTGCATAACTCTTTCTTGGAGAATCCAATTTGGATCATACTGGTGGCATTGGAAAGAGGACACAGAGGGCTAGTACAGGTCACAATTTCAGAACTTAAAGATCCGAAAGTACAAAGTTACGGTCGTTTCAAGATCGAGCTCCTAAAATCAAGAAAAAGCAAGATGAGGAAGTTTGATGGCAAGGATCCAGTAAATTGAATACTTCAGATGGAGCAATATTTTGATCTACATGGTGTACCACTGTTACAAAAGGTATGTATTGCATCTTCATATTTAGAACCAGATCAATTTTTATGGTATGAAGGGCTTTGTTCTCATAAACAACTGGTTACGTGGTCAATTTTCACAGAGGAAATGATAGCACATTATGAGGATACAAAGAGCAACACCTTCTTTAGAGCAACAACACAATAATTGGAAAGAGTAAAAGGGATTTGTGACATAGTGGAAAGCAAAATTATGGAAACCAAGAAGCATACCCCTCACAACTATAAATATGGAAGTGTTGTTTCTCCTAGCCTTCCACAACCTACAAGGGTTACAACACAACAATTGGAAGAAAAAAGAGAAAAAGGGCTTTGTTACAATTGTGATAGCAAATGCACTAAAGGTCATAAGTGTGCTGAGAAGAAATTATTTTACATAGAATATGAAGAGGAGGAAGAAAAGGATCAAGAAACATCAAAAGAAGAAGATATACGCCAGGACCCCACCCCAGAGAAAGAAGAAATGAATCAGACCATATCTTGTAAAGCATTGGCAAGAATTACCACTCCTCAAACTCTCAAGATAGAAGGAAATATCAAGAAGAAAAAGGTGCAAGAAGTGAAAGATCACATCAAGAAAAAACAAATGAATCCAACCATATCTTGTAATTCATTGGTCGAAATTACCACTCCTCAAACTATCAAGATAGAAGGACATATCAAGAAGAAAAATGTTCAAGAAGTGAAAGATCACATCGAGCATCAAGAAATGAATCCGACCATATCTTGTAAAGGATTGGAAGAAATTACCACTCCTCAAACTCTAGAGATAGAAGGACATGTCAAGAAGAAAAAGGTTCAAGTAGTGAAAGATCATATCAAGCATCAACAACAAGTTCTCCAAATTTTAAAGGATAACGCCACTTCTGTGCAAAATCGAATGAAACAACAGGTAGATCAACATCGTAGTGAAAAATGTTTTGATGTAGGTGATTGGGTATTTTTACTGTTACATCTCAAGCAAGCTATTTATGAGAAGGAAATGTTGGCAATACTACATGCACTTAAGAAATGGTGACCTTACCGAATGGGAAGACACTTCAAGGTAAAAATGGATCATGATAGTCTTAAATACTTTTTAGAACAACTATTATCTTTAGAAGAACAGAAAAAATGTGTCACAAATATCTTGGGTTATGACTTTGACATCATCTATAGAAAATGGAAGCAAAATTTTGTTGCAGATGCACTCTCAAGAAAGGATGAGGATGTGGAAGCATTGTTTTGTGCTATTTCTATTATCCAACCAGATTGGATAAACGAAGCAAGGGATGAATGGAAGAAGGACAAAGAAGTATGGCCACTAATTCAAAAGTTTCAAAAGGTCCCAAATTCAAACAATATTTCCAGAAGTTGAAGAGGAAGGAAAAATCATATTGGAACCTGGAGTAGTCACAGAAACAAGAACTCAACAGCTACGAAATCGATCAATTTCAGAGTATCTCATCAAGTGGAAGAAATTAATCACTGAAGATTCCACATGGGAGGACAAGAATATTATAAAAAAGCATCAAGAACTACTCAAGCGTTGAGGACAACACTTTTTGAAGGAGAGGGGCATGTTAGGCCCTTATATTACTAGTGTAACCCCTTATTGTTATTAGTACAACCCCTTATTATATTGATGTACCTATGTAGTGCCCATATTGTTACTATTGTGCCCCATAGAAGCCCACTATTGTTATTATTGTGCCCTTACATTATTATTGTTATGTCGGCTCTGATTATATTATGACCCCTTAGACTCCTATATATAGAAAGGAGGTCTTTTCATTTGTAACATCCAAGAATTGTTCATTTATGTAATGTAAAGGAGGTTTCCCCCTCGAAGAGGCTGAATTCTAAGGCATTGATCTATATTTTCTATCTTTTTTTGAGCTAGTTTCATAACAGTCTAACTTCATTTACTTAGCATTTTGCTTCACGTGATTTATTGATACATGCTTCATTATTGTTACATCAACTTGTGCTCAATATTGTTTTAATTATATTGTTCATTAGTACATATTTTGAAGCACTTTTCATTCACTTGGAGCAAACTTGAAATTTTTGGGTCATTTATGAAGCTTATATTTACTTTTACAAAGCTTGTGAGTAATGTTGGGGATAATTGAAGTCATTGGTGCAATATTATTTTGTGCAATTGATTCATTTACTTTGAATTTTTTGTATCAACACTTTCCTTTGCAACCACTAATAACATCCTATCATTTCATTTAGGCATTTCAGTTGTAGATCTTGCACATTTAAAATTTACTTCCAAGCATAAGTTTGGTTGTATAATAATAGGGCCAAAATTTTCCTTAAAAGTTATTTCATTCGGTACAGAGTAAGGTAAAGTGTGTGATCCTCTAGTTATGAAGGTTGCTTTTTCCCTTTGTAGGAACGAATGCACACTTGAATTGTAAGGATTAGGGGAAATGTATCGTTAATGAAGACAAGTCCTTCCTCAACCCTTCTTCCTTGCAATCACCCCAATATTTATCCCTTGGTAAGAGGTTGAAGGGAGAATTTCTCACCTAGAATAGAAATTTAGTTTAGAAATTTACCAAGATAATTTCATCTCACTTTAGCTAAGTTGCATATCATTCTAACTCATTTACTTAGATAATTTTCCAATTTATTTGCAAATTTATCTCATGCACTTATCATGGTGAATAGCCTCACTATCTAACAAAGTATCGTCTTTTGTTGTTGAGTATCTCATTTTGCAAGTGCAACATTTTCTTTTTGCAAGTAATACTTTGGTCCTTTGAATTTCATTTGCAAGTCATTGTGCTTTAAATTACTATGTTTATTCTTATGATTAATGATAATATCTTTATTTGAGCATCTCTTTAAGTGAAATTTGTATCTTGCAATTGGTATTTTTTTAGCTAACATTGATTTGTTTTCCAGGACTACTTATCATCTCATTTTTTGAGCAAGTATTTACTATTTATTTGAAGCAATCATTAAGGCACTGATTTAGATGTTTATCTCTTGAATGTTGTGTTGATTATTGAATCTATATCTTACATTGTTCATTATATTCACTAAGCTTGATCATAATTTCAAAGTAGTCCCCTTAACTTAAGGTTTCCTAGAAACTCATATTTTTTCATCTAACCTTCATTAAGGACCACCCCCCTTAGCTTCAACTAGGAAAAAGATTTAACAGAGAGAGTTGGGAATATGTGACAATCCCATCTCTTAGTCTGCCACCAAGTCACACCTTGTGGGGTTAAGGACTTTTCCCACACTAACCAAGTTTGTGAGCGAGGCGGCATCAACAACTACATTTGCTTTATATTTGCCTTTTAGATTTTGAAATAAAGTGTCTGCAAGATGAATAAATATAGCACAAGGCGAAGTATATAGAATTTTATAAGATAAAACCCCAAAACCATTATTTACAAAAATAATTTACCAGGGTTAGGAATAATTTACAAAATATTTACAATAATTTATAAGAGAAAATTAACTCTAATTGGCAACTAATTCATTGATAGCCCAAGTATAAATTTTGCAAGATGATTTATTGGAAATATTTTAAATTTTAATGCACAAACCCAAACTCTGCAAAATATATTCGTTAGATAAGTTCAGGGTTCAATCAAAATGTGATCACCTTAAAGTCCATGAACTTGGGCTTTCCCCAAGGGTTGAATCACCTGAAAGATCTCTATACACTTGATAAAATAGATCATTAGTTTCATAGGGGTTCGATTCACACAAATAGACTAGTGATCTAGAGATACCTGCTAGATCCACCAACTTCTAAGTGTTTCCTCTAGCTTAAAAACTAAAACAAGATACCTATGTTAATAGATAGTCCAATTGTTGGCTATGAAACAATAATCTTCAATAATAACACAAATTAGAGAATTAAACAAATTAAACACATACTATGAATCATCAATTGAATTGAAACCCCAAAGTATTTATTAATGCAAAATTTCAGCAGAGCTTAGCTCAATACAAAAAAAATTGATCTAGTGAGATCAAGATGGCAAGAGGAGCTTGAGAGATTCGTTATATAGAAATATGAGAGGGAATAACCCTTTCAAGTGGTAATAATAGCTAGTTTGACTTAATCTTGGAGAAAAATGGATAGTAGCTTCTTGATCCATGACAAAATCAAATCTTGTCCCTTGACCTTGAAAAAAAATCTTATTTGTTGATGAAGGCCTTGATCCCGTTCCAAAAAATAACTTTTCCAACCTTTTTTTTTCCTGGAAAAATGATCCTTGACTCAACCACCAAGGTTAAACTACTTATTTTTTCTCAAAAAAGTGTCTTTTTCTTTGTTGGAGGACCTCATAAAATTGCTTTTTTTGGCACCCACAATTTTTTTATTAATTTTGATAATTTTCCACTTGGAGGATAATTAATTTTCCCTTCATATTATTTTTGCATAATTTCTTACTAGTATTATTTTTATTTTTGCCAAAAATTAATATTAAAAGGACTCAAGAGGGGATTACTTATTTTTCTACCTTCTAAGTGATTCTAAAAGATATGTTTGATAATGGTGTCTATTTATGAGGAACCATTCACCAAAAATATTTCTAAACACACTTTTACATCAAATGTTACAATATCAACTCTTAGAAGGGGAAATACACATAGACATAGACTCTTGCGGCTCAACCAAATTTTGCAACAAGACACATGATCTAGTATGAAAAACACAGACTCGATAAACACAGGGACTCATTAAAGACCTTATGAACAAGTTTCACTCTAGCTTTGGGGTATATCTGGGAGAAAAACTTTTCCAATTATTCATGTTTACAAACAAAAATAATTTGAGGAGGTTAATAAACTCCCTAGGATGAAACCCTTTGAGAAGAATCATAGGCTTACCTAAGTGTTGCTACATGGCTTAATATTCATACTAGAATCATTTTTGCATTACAAAGATAGAATTTGGGATTACAGTGATGAAATGACTAAAAAAATTTGATCCACTGCTTTGTACTCGACTTCTTTGTAATATTCCTAGTGGGAAATATTAAGTGATAACAACAAAAAAAGCATAAACATGTAATCATAAAACTAACACACTAGCATAATGACAAATGCACCAGAAATTGTACCAAGAGTTGAGCCATCTTATTAACTAAGAAAACAAGGTACATATAAATGAAGAAGAGGAACCTGGGCTTGCTACAACAAGCTAGTCAAGTCCCAAGTGAAAATGGAATTGCCCAAGCGCTAGAAACTTCTCTCCGCAAGTTTTTGTGCTGGTCTAGTAAATTCTGCTACTGCTGGATGGAATAGAATTGGTGTTCCGACCCTCTAAACTTCTTAGAAAATTCTAGGAATTAACTGGAGCCTCCTCACAAGGAACCTAAAGAAGCAACAATAATTGCAACAGTTACTGGGGAGAAGAATTTCGGATCTACTGGGAGGTTGAAGAGATTGCAACCAGAGGCCGTGGTAGACTTGATCTTAGAGGGTATTTGTCTAAGTCTGGGTCATGGTATTTTACAATTGAAATATTTGAAAGATAAAGAAGAGATTTACGGGTTTTCCCCTCAAGAGGAGGGGTTTTGGCCCTAGCTTGCAACTTATATACTATCATTGTTCTTACTGTTTTGATATCTGTTTGATGTATTTCACATTTGAATAGTAAATAACAAAGCTAATAAGTAAAAGGTAACACAAGCAATTATCAAGTTAAGAGAATTAACATATTAATTTCCTTATTGAATTCTCAACATGGTATCAAAGCTTTGGTTCTCTAAGGGCATCATGAAGATATCCTCTACAATGAAGAAGTTCATCAAGAAAATTTAAAGCCATCTCAAGAAAGGTATCAAGGAAGCATGGAGTTTCTTATTCTCTTCAAAGAAGGAATTAATAAATGAAAGGGATGGAGGTATCTTTTCATCTCTCTCTGGTACATTCCAAGACGAAGACATCTGAGTAATTGATAGTGGTGCATCAAGGCACATGACTGGTCACTCTAACCAATTGAAAACCTTATCAAAAGGAAATCCCATTTACTCTATAGAACTTGGAGACAAGAAAAGCTATCTGGTGAAAGGCATTGGATCAACTTCCATAAAACTCAAGGATGGAAGAAACATCCACCTCAACAACATTCTATTTGTTCTAGGTTTGCACACAAATTTACTTTCTACCTAGGAGCCTTCGATTTATTTTGAGGAGGACAATTTTCTTCATGGTCATTTGAGGAGTCTCTTCTTATTCTTTCATATCCCCTGTCATGGTTCTTCTTTTGATAGTCCTTTATTCTTTTGTTATTGAAGTTTCCTCTAGTGTTGTAGTGATTTCTCTTGTTCCTTTCAGAAGAGTCACAAGCATAATGACCTATCTTGTGACAATTGAATCATTCAATATGAAATAATGATTTGTCATATCTTCCTTTTGAGTACTGAGAAGGAGGCTTCCTTGATGGATCCTCTTTTTCCTTTTTCATTTTATCTAGAGAGATATATGCAACGGGCTCTCCTTCATGTTTTTGAATCCTTCCTCTTGCAATCATTCTTGACTCTTCTTGAGTGAGATTTCCAACAATTTCATCAAATGTCAAAAGGACATTGTTGTTGCTAATTTTAGTAATGAGTATTTCCCAAATAGGAGGGAGACCTCTAAGAGTCACAACTACTAGCTCTCTGCCAGGCACGTTTTCTCCAACCCTCTGCAATTGATCTCTAAGGCGAGAGATCCTCATAATGTAGGATTGAACAATTTCCCCTTTGTTCATCTTAGTTTCCTTGAGTTGATCTTTCAGAGTGATGATTTCATTCAAGTTGTTCACTTCATACATGCCGACTATCTTGTCATACATATATTTAGACTTTATTAAATTGCCAACATAAGCAAGTAAATGATCTTGTAAACCATCAGTTATAATTTTCTTTTATTTAGACTCACCTTTATTGTACTTGTTCTTAAGATAAGTGGAAGCATTTTCTGGAGGCTCGAGCATTCTTCCTTGAATGTATTCCAACACATCATTGTTTTCAGCGATGATCTCCAATCTGACTTTCCATGCGGCAAAGTTTGATGCATCACCCAACTTTTCATGCTCCTTGAAAGTAGATGACGACATCTTGTTCTTGAATAGGCGATCTGCTATCTGACGGAGAGTGATTCAAATCTTGTCTTCTCTTGGGCTTGACTTTCACCTTAGCTCTAATACCATGTTAAATTTTCAGATTGTTCAATGTTGTATCAATTACTTTAGCCCAATTTATCTTTTCATTAACAATGTATCCAATTTGTTAGCAGTATAGTCAATCATAAACATAACTAAAGAAAGAATAATATATGTAGTGATAGAGAAGACAACAACACAACCATAAGAGACATCAGATTGGTCCAAGACCAGGGAAAAACCCCATGATCCGGATTTAAACAGGAACGCAACAAATTACAGAGATAACCATATACACAAAGATGCAGCGGAAATAATACTTCATTTCATTAATGGAAAATAATGAAATATGCTTACAACCAGAAATGGAAATAAACCAGCTAGGGCGATGGTAGCTTATCTCTGAGAAGAGATGTGATGGCTACATGCCTCCGAACTGTGTTACAATGAGGCTCGAAGGCCTATTTATTGTTGAGAAACAATGGAAAAACCCTTAACATTCCAAAAACTAACCCTAGGAGATGAAACGCCAAACTGTGGGCCCCGTTTGGGGTAAATTGGTACATCAACTTCCCGGGGTCGTAACTTTGGCATATGATCTCCGTTTGACGCGTACAATAGCTCATTAGAAAGATCTATCCGAGAACTATCATTGTTGGAACGGTCAACATTTGCCGCCAGATTCCCCAAAAAACGTCGTTTAGGGCCTCAAAACGGCTCCGGAAGTTCAGGACCCGAAAAACTGCTAAAAATAGTAAGTTGTGCTACAATTAAGGAAACTGAAAATGCTGAGAAAGACAATGGTGGGGGTCCAGGTGGACTTGGCAGGTGGCCACCAATATCCACCTGGATCATTCCTCCCCCCTTAGGAAGCAATGGTCCCCATTGCGTTGAGCTCCTCCATGAGATGAGGAAACTTCTGCTGAACTTGTTCCCTGGTGAGCCACTTGCCCTGATGAAGGAGTTGGCCTGCTTTAACAACTCGATACAGTTGGATATTCTGTTGGCGAGTGTTCTTGATATGTGTGTCCATGATTTGATCAGTAGCAGCTTGTTCCATGCAATCTGGATTTAATTCTGTGGGTTTGAGCTGTTCTGCAATGTCGGATGTGTTTAGCAATGGTGGAAAGTATGGCCAAAGGCGGTCCACATTGAACACTGGGTGCAGGCCAAGGAAAGGGGGAATGCTGAGCTCAAATGCATTGTCTCCCATAGCCTTAGTAATGGTGTAAGGACCATATCGGAGTGGTCTCAATTTCCGATAGGCTCCAGTAAGGCGTTCCTTTTGCAAATGCAACCAGACTTTGTCGCCCACCTGAAACTTGTGTGGCACCCGATGTTGATCATGTCGCTGCTTGTACTTGGCATTTGATTTCTCAAGAATGTCATGGACCTGCTGGCGAATATGTTGGATGCGCTCAATGAAGCTGGTGGCCTTATCTGTTTCGGACTGGACATGAGCTGAATTCATGTGAGTAGCTGCAAGTGGCATGGCCACATCAATGGGGCATAGTGGCTGGAATCCCAAACCCACCTAAAAAGGGCTATGGCCAGTGGAGCTGTGAAGAGCTCGGTTGTAGCTGTGCTGAACATAGGGGAGGCTCTCGTCCCATGTGCGTGGATGCTTTGAGTTATACATGCGCAGAATGTGCACAATCATCCTATTGACAACCTCAGTCTGGCCATCAGTTTGAGGATGGAAGGCTGTGGACTTCGTGAGTTTGGTGTCCAGCATTGACCAGAGACTGGACCAAAATGTGCTGAGAAATCGACTGTCCCGATCGGAGATGATAGACTGTGGGATCCCAAAGTGCACCCACACTCATTCAAAGAAGAGTTTAGCAGTGGCTTCTGCTGTGATATTCTTCTTGCAGGCCACCATAATGGCCATCTTCGAGAACCTGTCGACGACCACAAAAACACAGTCATTTCCATGCTTAGTGGAAGGAAGGCCTGACATGTAATCCATGGAGATGGATTCCCAAGGTCGACTAGGGGTAGGCAACGGGGTATAGAGGCCTTGCTTCTTAATGGTCGGTTTGGCAATGGCACAGGCAGTACATGATCGGATGTACTTCCCAACATCCTGTCGAAGATTCAGCCAATAGAAATAATTTTGCAGTACTGCCACTGTTTTCTCGACCCCGAAATGCCCAGCAGCCCGACTGTAGTGTGCTTCCCAAATCATCTTGGCACGCTCGCTTGAAGGAAAACAAAGGTGACCGAGGTGGCATAATAGGGCATCCTGGAGGTGAAAATCTGCAACATGCCGACCCTCCAAGAGTGTCTGGTATGTGTGGTCGAATTCTGGGTCGCTTTTGTAGAGAAGTGGCCAATCAGAAGTCTCGTGCCCACAAGAGTTGAGCACGGTGGTCAGCGCCATGGTCGGTGGTCGACTGAGGGAATCTGCAACATTATTGGTGCTGCCCTTTTTATACTTGATATTCAAGTGAAACTGTTGCAGGTATGTAGACCACTTCTGATGGTGATCATTCTGCAATTTCCCTTGGGTCTGTATGAACTGCAGGGGTCGGTGGTCTGTGTGGATGACCGTTTCCTTCCCCAAAATGTAATGCTTCCATTGTCGGCAGGCCTGTACAATGGAATACATCTCTTTATCATAAGTGGGGTACTTCCGGACTGTGTCTGAAAGCGTTTCACTGTGATATGCCACTGGATGTCCATGTTGAGTCAGGACTGCCCCAATAGCATATTCAGAGGCATCTGTCTCGACCTCAAATGGTTGCTGTAAATCTGGTAACGCGAGCACTGGTGCCGTGCAGAGGCGATCCTTCAACTCCCTGAATGCCTTCTATTGAGATTCAGACCAAAAGAATTTTGCTTTCGCCCCTCCTTTGGTGACTTGACTCAAGGGCCAAGAAATATGAGAAAACCCCAGCACAAACCTGCGGTAGAAGTTGGCAAGACCTAGAAAGCTGCGGAGCTCTGTTAGAGTGGTTGGAGAGGGCCAATCCCGAATGACTTGGACCTTGGCTGGATCGACATGCACCCCCTGTTCATCAATGATGTATCCCAGATACTGAACCTCGGTCATGCCAAAAGTGCATTTCTCCAAATTGGCACATAGCTTGTGTTGCCGCAGTGTTTGGAGAACCTGTCGGATGTGGTGGAGGTGATATTCCCAACTCTGGCTGAAGATCAGAATGTCATCCAAGTATACTACTACAAAGGAGTTGGTGAATGTCTGCAAGATGTCATCCATTAGCCTCATAAAGGTTGCAGGAGCATTCGTCAATCCGAAAGGCATGACCAACCATTCGAAGAGGCCCTCCTTGGATTTGAAGGCAGTCTTCCACACATCTGAGGGTTCGATTGGTACCTGGTGATATCCTGACTTCAGATCGATCTTGCTGAAATATTTCGCCCCCTTTAGTTGGTCTAGGAGGTCATCAATCCGCGGGATCGGGTACCTATTACGGACAGTGATCTTGTTCAGCGCCCGATAGTCAATACAGAGTCTCCACGTCCCATCCTTCTTCTGTACCAACACGATTGGGCTCCCACAGGGCGATGAACTCGGACGGATGTGACCTTTCTGCAGGAGCTCCTGAATCTGCCTCTTGATTTCATTGTTCTCCAGAACGGAGCGCCGATAAATTGGTCCATTGGGTAGCGGCGCACCTGGGGTTAGATCGATGGAGTGCTTGACTTGACAGTGCAGAGGAACCCCTACCGGGGAGGTGAAGATGTCTTCGTACTCCTCCACAATCTTGTCCATCTGTAGTTGTCATGCAGAGGGACCCCGTTTGGAGGCCGCGGCCACTGTCTTCTTCTTCCCTTGAGGGCGTATCATCAGGAAAACAAATTTCCTGGTTTTGGAAATGATCTTACTGCATTGTTTTGCAGTAATCAAAGAGATGGCGGCAGGTGGTGCTACCTCTGGTATCCTGAACAACTTATTTCCCAATGTAATAATAACAGCACGGGGCCTTGATTCATACACAGCATGTCGCTTCCACAAGTATGGTTGTCCTAGTAATACATCACAAACTTCAAGGGGAGCAATGTCACACAATACCTCATCCGTGAAGGGCTTGATGTTGTATGGAAGGCGACACTGCTGGCTCACGCGAAGATCTCGCCCTTGGTGAAGCCACCCAATGGTGTATGGTTGTGGATGTGCTCTGGTCGGTAAGCCCAACCGCTTCACAACCTCTGCCGAAATGAGGTTCTTTTGACTCCCGCTATCAACAATGAACTGTATCGGGGAGCCCTTTACCCACATCTAGGAGTGGAAGAGATGCTCCTCCTCCTCTGGATCTTCGGGTTCATTTTTCTGGATCTTTGCGGTAGCAACAGTGGCGCTGGGATCCGCATCAATGATCTGCTTCCCCTTTTCATACCCCTTATCGGGTTCTGACTCAGAGTCGGAACATGCATCTGATTCTGAAACCTTTAGCTCAGCCACTAGTGACTGCTTGGCCCGACACTCACTTGTGTTGTGAGTGGAGCTCTTATGGAACTCGCACCATTTTCCAGTGTCCTTTCTCGGCTTCGCGGCATTGTTCTTTGCTTGCAGCTTCGGCTGGTTGTCTTGGGCTGTCCCGCCTTGGCTCTGTCCTTTGTTCTGTGGTTTAGGGGCACCTTTTCCCTGCTTTGGATTCGCAGATCCAAAGTCTCGCTTCTTTTGTTTAAACCTCTGCTCGACCTTGATGGCATATCGGTATGCTGCGCCGAACGAGGGGATGTTTAGGAATTGTATTTCTTCCTGGATGTACTTGTGCAGGCAGCCACGGTATTTGAGTATCAAATGTTGCTCCGAATCCTTGATACCCAACTTTGTGCGAAGGGTATGGAAAAGATTGGTGAACTCCGGCATGTCTTGGTCCCTTCCCTGCCGCAGCGTGGTCCACTTTATGTATTCATCCTCATAGCTTCCGACAGGGTAGTACTGCTCCTTGATGGCATCCCGGAACGAATCCCAGGTGGGTGCGGCTGAAAATAGTGAGCCAGTACTTTCATCCTTCTGCTCGTAGTAGGTTTCCCACCAGTCCTTGACGTGGGGGGCTGCTTTGAGAAGAGAAAAAACAATCTTTTCCCGACTCGAAAATTCATGAACAGAAAAATAACCCTCTAGCAGATTTAACCATTTATCTACGGCATCGGTGTCTATCTGACCCTCGAATATGGGGATTTCAAAATTAACTTGTACCTTAAAGGGTGTGGCGTTTCCAGAGGAGCTGCTGGAAGCCGATGCGCCGCTTCTAGGTAGCCGCTGAAGGATCTGGGCAAAGTTGTCCATCATCGCGTTCCGTTGTCGCTCGAGCGCTTCTTCGAGCAAGATTTTGATGGGATCTCTTGCCCCCTCGTCTTTCTTCTCATCTGCCATGGGAGGCTGTCGGGATTTGCGAGGCTGGTCTTGCAAAGGTTCAACCAGTTCAAGCCCTAACTCCTTATATCCCGACCTTGTTGGGGACATGCAAAGAAAAACAGAGAAAAAACAGACTGCTCTGATACCATTGATCCGGATTTAAACAGGAACGCAACAAATTACAGAGATAACCATATACACAAAGATGCAGCGGAAATAATACTTCATTTCATTAATGGAAAATACTGAAATATGCTTACAACCAGAAATGGAAATAAACCAGCTAGGGCGATGGTAGCTTATCTCTGAGAAGAGATGTGATGGCTACATGCCTCTGAACTGTGTTACAATGAGGCTCGAAGGCCTATTTATTGTTGAGAAACAATGGAAAAACCCTTAACATTCCAAAACCTAACCCTAGGAGATGAAACGCCAAACTGTGGGCCCCGTTTGGGGTAAATTGGTACATCAACTTCCCGGGGTCGTAACTTTGGCATATGATCTCCGTTTGACGCGTACAATAGCTCATTAGAAAGATCTATCCGAGCACTATCATTTTTGGAACAGGCAACATCGTTCCATTCCATGGATCCATGTTGCTCCTGGATTCCCCAAAAAACATCGTTTAGGGCCTCAAAACGGCTCCGGAAGTTCAGGACCCGAAAAACTGCTAAAAATAGTAAGTTGTGCTACAATTAAGGAAACTAAAAATGCTGAGAAAGACAATGGTGGGGGTCCAGGTGGCCACCAATATCCACCTGGATCACCCCACTAGGGAGAAAACCTTTCAAATCTTCTTCTTTAGTAGATCATCATAAAATGATTTCAACAAAGAGTACAATGAGCTCAATACATATGATTTATAGTTGATAACAATGAACCTTTTTTACAGATCTACATATTTGTTATAATAGTAGAGAAACACAGATTGACCAGATCACTGAAGCCAGTTGATGCCAAGATGTCAAAACCCTAGATCTGAATTGGGTCACTCTCATCAACACTATCTACAGGTGTTACACAGTAATTTGTCACCAACTCTACATTCCCTAATCCCAGATACTGCCAGTCCATGTTGCTAACATATATGCTATGTCATGTTGCCAATTATGTGTCATTACCTTCCTTGCAATCTCAAGAAGAGTGTCTCATTTCATTATCCCTAAAGAAGACCCTTTTTACCTAAGTTTTTGGGTCATCGTGAGTCAAAATTTATCCACCTTGCGAAGATTGACAAGTTAACACTAGCCCTAACGAAGTCTTCACTCTGTCCCTATGTTGTACCCGCGATGAGCCAGAGTTGGCAAGTTTTTCAACAACTCATCGAAACTTCTAGATGAAATTGCTTCATGGGCGGTCCTAGGGTTGGTTGTTGGGTCAGTTGAGCTCGCCTTTCTCCTTTGGGATAGTTGTTCCACCTTTTGTTCAACCTCCCTAAGATATAAGCTCTTCCTTCCTTCTCTTATGGGACCTCTCCCTCCTATAAATATCTCCTCCATGAATAACATCAGCTAGCTTGGATGTAATGGAATGATAACTAGATGTAATTTGATAGTTTCAAGTTTCTAAGAGAGGAGTAGAGGTAGAGAGTGTTATTGGAGTGTGGAAGTAGCCTCATTTGTATTTTGATTTGAGATATGCTTGAGTAGAGTTGGCTTGAGAGAGTATCAACCATTTTGGATAGAAGAGGGAGTCATATGTTCCTTTGGGAGACAATTCACAAGTAAATGCTTACGGAGACATACCGACAGGACCCTTCAAGGAGGCTTACGACATCAAGGCTTGGTTGTAAGTTTTACTTTGATTTATATTAATACAAATCAATAACTTGTTTCCTATATCGTGCGTTAAATTATATGTCGATAGCTTAAGGTTCCTTGACTCTTCAAGTAGATTGTTTGGTTGTTTTCTATTTTCATTTGTGGTGTTTCTATACATGTTATTTTCAGGTATGAACGACTAGAAGAACAAAGAGCTGGAGCAACACGATGAGGACTTCATCAAACGTCAGATTAAAGGTAGGTCTTCATAACACCAACTTTCTAAGGAAATTTTCTTTGGTATTGTCTGTGCAGTGACTAGACCCACTTTAGGGTTAGAGGGGTTGCATCTGTCCCTAGTATGGTCACCAACTTGTGACACAGGTAAGTTCGATGAATCCGCATAAGTGTGTCTTTTGCGTCGAATCCGATAGACTTCTTGGGTTTGTCGTTTCTAAAGAGGGCATTTGTCTCGATCCCCTCAAGGTCGAAGTTATTCTGAATCTCCCGCTTCCTGCTTCTTTGCATCAATTGCAGAGTTTGTAGGGGAAGGACAATTTCCTACATTGTTTTATCCCTAACTATGCTGAGATTGCTAAAGGTTACACGTGTCTCCTTAAACTTGACACTCCATTTATTTGGGATGACATCACCCAAAGGTCATTCGAGCAACTCAAGGCACTTCTTGTTTCTGCTCCCTTGTTGCGTCCACCCGACTATCATCGTGATTATTCGCTTTATCTAACTGTCACTGATAGTTCTATTGGTATGGTTTTGGTTCAAGATGACGAGGATGGTTCCAAGCACGTTGTCTATTATCTTAGCTGCAACCTTATTGAGACCGAGACTCATTATTCTTATGTAGAGAAGCTTGCCTTGGCAACTGTTCAAGTTGTCCAACGCTTTCATCATTATATTTTTTTGTGCATGACGACCGTGATTTATGATTGCAACTCGATGAAATACATACTGTCACGTCAATTGCTGGGGGGAAAATACTCAAAATGGATTGTTATCCTTCAGCAGTTTGATTTGGATTTTACCACTGCCAAGTCTAAGAAGTCATTGGTCTTCACTGAGTTGTTTTTCTCGTTACCCTCTGCTTTCGATCCCTCTCGAATAGAGGAGCACATTCCAGACGGCACACTTTTCTTGATCAATACCCTCGATCCTTGGTACAGTGACATTATTGTTTACCTCCAGACGTCTTCATTCTGCTCTGATTTGTCTAAGGATGCTCAACGACACATTCGCTACCATTCTTAGCCCTATTGTATTGTTGGAAACACTTTATATCGTCTCAGCGTTGATTCAGTTCTTCGTCGTTGTCTAACTTTCGAGGAAGCTGAAAGAGTCTTGAATGATTGCCACTCTGGAACTTGTGGCAGTCATATGTCTGGTTATGCTACTACACAAAAAATTATTCGTGCTGGTTACTTTTGGCCCTCCATTTTCAAGGGTTGCACTCTAGCTGTCTGTTCCTATCACGCGTGTCAAATTTACCAGTGGAAGATGCATGTCCCACCTTTCCTTTTGCATCATGTCATTACCATCGGCCCTTTTGCTAAATGGAGCATTGATTTTATGACCTGTAACCCTCGCTCAGTTGGGGGGCATGGGTATATCATTGTTTCCATTGATTATTTTACGAAATGGGCCGAAGCAATGCCTACATTGTCTAATGACGGTAAGATAGCTGCGCAATTCCTATTCAATCATGTGATCACCCGGTTTGGAGTCCCTCAGGCTATAGTCACTGATCATGGTTCCAATTTCCATGGTTATATGATGACTGAGTTGAAAACCTAGTTAGGCTTGCGTCATGATAGTTCGACGCCTTATTACCCTTAGGCCAATGGCCACGTCGAAGTATTAAACAAAGTGTTGGTTACCATGCTTCAATGTACCATTAGAATGCACAAGGCCAACTAGAATTTGATGTTGTTTTCCATCCTATGGGCCTACCATACCTCAGTTAAGGATGCGACTAGATTCACACCATTTCAACTTGTTTATGGTTTGGAAGCTACCCTTCCAATTGAATGCGAAATCCCTTCTCTCAAATTAGTTGTCGAATTGCTCCCGAATACTACTCCAGTGGAAGAACACCTTCTTTATCTAGAACAACTTGAAGAGACTTGTTGACTTGCTTCTTTAGTCATTGAAGCACAAAAGAAGAGAATCAAAACTCATTTTGATCAGAAAGTCAACCCACGTTCCTTCACGGAGGGAGATTTAGTCCTGCTGTATGATCAAGCTAATGACAAGCTGGGGGTAGGCAAATTCGAACCCATGTGGCATGGGCCCTATATCATCAAACATGTATTGCAAAAAGGGGCTTATGAGCTAATTGATTATGAAGATAACCCTTTAGATAAGCCCCGTAATGGGCTTTATCTTAAGAAATACTATGCATGAGTCTTTCATGCATTGATGTGTACATAAGTGTGTTTTTCATTTTGTACGTGTTTGGCTTGGTTTGTAAGCGTTTGTCACTTATTGTGTCCTTTTTACTTTTTATGTAGATGTCTGTCGCACCTTATGTCGGTTTCGCTGATGGTGCCTATCGTAGTACCCGAAATCTTTCCTTTGTGGCGTGGGTTATTTACGATCCTCACGGTGAGTTGGTGGATCTTCAAGGTGTTTGTCTAGGGTGTACCAAAAACAATGTTGCTGAATATAGTGTCGTTATTGAATTACTGGCTGAGGCTGTTGTCCTCAATATTCGTGCATTGATTGTGAATCTAGACTCCCAGCTTGTTGTTCTTCAACTAAACGGGTGTTGTTCTACCAGAAATCCTCAAATTTTAAGGTTGTATTTACGTGTTCGTTTACTGGAAATGAATTTTGATTATATTACATATCAACACATTCCTAGAAGACTAAATACATTAACTGATGCATTGGCAAATAATGTATTAGATAGACATTTGCGACATTTATGAAAGTAAATCATTAAAGTCATATAGACATAATAATATCATATATATAATAATATATATATATATATATATATATATATATATATATATATATATCAGTGTTGCACATCATAGTGCTAAAAAAATATGTGTTCGGTTACATCACAAGACATCATGTCTTTCAAAAATGGCAGAAATTAAACCTAGGAGTCTAATTTGCGTGGTGCTCTCTGTAGCACACCACTGCTCAAACCACACGTCTAAGAAGTCGGTGAATCCTGCCTGACACCCCTGCTGTGTGTTGTTGGTACTGTCGAGGGACATCCTCAAATCTCGCGTAGTTAGGGATTCCCTCCGTCAATCCCTCCAGGTCTCGAGCGATCTCATCCTCTACGTGTCAACTAGGAGGAGGAATCTCAAACTACCGCTCTCCTCTCCGAGAAATTGGGGACAAGCCTACAGGCGTTTCTGGCCCAACATCTGCCAAATTGAAACATATGATCAGAAAATATATAAAGAATGATAAAAAAATTACAAAATATTTAAAATCAAAATTTGTTACCTCTGTGGTCCTAGTGTTCCCCAGGGGGAAGTACTAACTCTGGATCACCCCTGAAATCTAGCCCAGCGTATGCCCAGTCCTCGACAACAACAAGCTGGTGGTCCAACCACTGGAAAAACTTGGGTCTCTAGGACATATGTTGACCCCCGCCTCCTCTAGGCATCATCAACACCCACTGAGTCATCCTCAGCTCCTGCGGAGTCGACCATGCTACAACTGCTTCCTGTCTCTGAAAGATAGGAAGGCACTCAAGGATGAATGATACTAGGATGGACCCATACCTGAACTATTTTACATCCCCTCGGTGGCACTTTGTTAATTGTTGTTTCATGTTATCAGCCACAGCCTCGGCCCAGTTGAAGACAGTGGGATCCATGCAGTCGGCGGCCAACCAAAGTTGGGTTTTGGTGGCCTCATGAGGGGCTTGTGAGCTAGCCGCTCAAGTAATGGTTGAGAGAAGGACACGAAGAGACAAGTCTCTGATAGTAGAAATCTTGAGCTTTCCGCCCTTGTTTGACTTCTCTGCCTCTGGACACATCCTTCCCATCATCATGTCCATGGTTTCTCCAGTGATCCGAGTCCTGATCATGCGAGGCCTTTCCCCCCTCCGCGACAAACTTGTCAAGAAATAGATGTCTGCTGCCTCAATCTCTAGCTCTTGCCCTTGGATAATGAACTTAGGCTCATTTGGATCCTGTTAGTGTCAGTCTTTCCAGCCTTCCTACAGTGATCAAATATGCTCTTACAAAGTGATTTTGAAGTGTCAAGGTCAAATTTTGTCATTTCAGTGAGTCTTCAAGCAAAATTTGGTCACTAGGCATTAGGTCTAGGGTTTGCCCAAATGTCAGTCCATGTCATCATTCAGCTGAGTGTATCATCATTCAGAGGGTTGTCATCATCATGTCAGTATCTAATGGGTCATTTTACATCTTGTTCATGCTTCAGTTGTGCCTAGGCAAGCTCATTTCCCTCTCCTAGGGTTTTGAAAGCCAATTTCTCTTGCACGGTCAAATCACCGGCAAAACTTGTTTCCTGATGTTCATACACCTTCCCCTATCCTTAAAGTACCTTATCAAACACTTCCCATCCCTTAGATCCGCCAAATTCCTCATTTTTGTACAAACCCTAGTTTCTAGCTACAACCTGGCAATTTTCTAGGTTGGGCCTGTGTTTTTCTCTTTTCGACCCCTTCCCCTCATTCAATCTCTGAGATTCCACTTTCCCCTACTTCCTAACATCCCTCCCCATTCCCAAAAATTTCCCCAAGAATTTAGAAGCCCTCTATCCCCTTCATTTCGCTCCATTTCGACAAAATTCCTTGTTTCACACATCGGGACAAGTTTCACTCAAAAGCTGTTTCTGAGCAATAAAAGATGAATTTTGCAAAACTGAGAGAGTTTTTTGTCCACAACATGCCAAGGAAGAAAAACCTCTTTCACTTTTTACACAGGTGTCATGGTTTGAGAGAAATGTCAAAAATACCGGCGAGAACGAAGGTGCTCCAAGGACGGTTGGCCAAAGCACAAAAACGAAGGAAAACGCCCGATCCACTCCAAACTTTGGCCAAAGCCTCTTTGACTGAGCATGGTACTTGATTGGGGACTCCCAGCCCAAATTTCAAGAAATTTGGAGAAAATTTTGTCATTTGTGAATTTTTTGTGCAATTTACAGGTTTTGGCCATTGGAGTGGTCTCACCCCGTGCGTGACCACTCGGGAGGACTGCTCAGAATCACAAAAAGTTGACATTTTTGGAAAGGGCATGCAAAAACTAGAATTACCTATACTTGGGGTCAACTTGATTTTGAGATTTGGGCTTCCAAAAGCTCAAAATACATCAAAATTTTGACTTTCTGCCCACTTTTTGAGTTGCAGAAAGTGACCTTGGGAGAATTGACTTTTGAGGGGTCAAATCAACTCCAAATCCAGAAATTCCACTTGGGATGGAAATTAGACACACAGAGCTTTCCAATGAGCCATCTTGCACTTGATTTGGACAACTGGAACCCACTCAAAAAGTGCTGCAAAGGGGCGCGACCACTCGAGCTAAAATTGCCAGTTTTGACTTTTCAGGCCTACAAACTCTGTTTTTTACCTTGGTTGATCATTTGTACTTGTAAATGATGGATGTATGGATAATTTTCATGGCACATTGATAGATTTAATCTCTCTTAACCCTTCTAGAAGCTTCCTTGATGTAAATAGTGAAAATTTAATGCATGGATTAGTTTCCTAAGTTTTAGAGGCAAGTTGTTTTGACTGCCTATTATCTAGTTCTTAGTTTAGAATTAGTTCAAACTGCTCCTAGGAAGCTGAGCTCGACCCCTAGAGGTGGGGAAAGGAGTTAGATCATCTATATTATGCCTTCTCTTGCTCATTTTCATGGTTGGACTCTTGTGGGAGAAGCATTATTGTATATTGTACATCTATTACTGCAATTTAAGGAAAAGGAAGGCCAGGGTTTTGCAGACATCATTGTGGATTCTTGTGGATTATTGTGTTGATGGTGTGTTTCCTACTTGTCATTGTAAGTGTGTTTATGTGTTCCATCTCTTATTCTATTGCTGCTAATTAAACAAAAGAAGTGATAAAGTTTGAATTCATGCATGCCATGCTCAGCTTTCAATTTTGTTTAATATTTATGTTTTCCACTGTCTAAAGAGGATTCAAAGTCATTGTTTGCCCTCTTTATCTCCCTCTCTTTCTTCCTTGATCATCCATCTCAGCTTAAGGCATCAGCACAAACTCCTTCCTTGCCCCAAAGACCCACTTGCAAAAACTGAGCTCAATCCCCACACCCTGAATTGCACTCCCTCCAAATTGCCACCAAAAACCCCAAAAAACTTTAAATCAACCCTCCTCATCAGTTTACTAGCCTAATATCAGTGTTCCTAATTGGGTCAGCTCATCCTATTGAAAGATCTACCGAGTTTGACCGGAGAGAGCCTTCTCATACCCTGTAGGGCTAGCTACGAGGTGAAATGGTTTGATGTTGCCTTGAAGGTTTACCTTCCTCAGCCTAGGGTGAAATCTCAAGCGCTAACAGATCCCACGCTCCAATCAGAGATTGGAGTAAGTCCGATTATGCCCTCAGACTAGGCACCATGAAAAATTTTAGAAGACCACAGTGCCGGATCATGTCCAAACAGTCTTGTTCTCCCATGGCTAGTTCATCATCGCACTCAATCACCATTTTTCTTCATGCACATACACATCAAGGATTATAAATACTTTGTTTTCATTTAAAATCCAAAGAAATGGCTTTAATTTTGAGAAATGGTAAGAATTGGTGCTCGGCACGCTTATTTTTCAAATAGGTGTGCCGAGCCAAAATCACCCATTGAGAAAAATCGGGATCTTCGCGACTTTTCCATGTACAGTCGTGAAAACCCCATTCCCCCCCAATGGAAGATTTTGGGTCGTCGCGGTCCTGAGCTAACGACTCATGACAACTGCCTTGCATATGCCGGCCCTAAAACCTTCCTTGAAAGTGACTCAAACCATCAAAAATGACATATTATCTATGAAAAATTGTAGGAAAACGATTAGAGCTTAACTGGACCGGACAAATTTGCTGACAGGTTGCTAATCTTTCTCGAGTTGACCGTTGAAATTTCGAATGCACGAGGGTAAAATTTTAGCTCTAAGGTAAAATGTTGAAAAGTAATTTGTTTTTTACCAAATGACTCTTTTATAAGCCTTTTTGGTCAAATTAGGTTTTGTAAATTATGGTTTTTGACTATTTCGCGTATTTTTATACCAAAGATGGATCTTACGCTTGTTTTTGTACAATAACAGGTTTTGTGAACCATGGTGACTACCCTGCGAGTTGTATTTTATAGTTTTTCGAACTCGGTAAAAACACGAAAAATTCCTTCTTGGAGTCATCTTTAAGCCCTTTTCTGACTCTCGAAACATGAAAAGATCATCGATATCTTGTCGCTTTGAACTCGTTAAAGGCTGCGAAGCATCATTTACCTAGTATACGTTTACCCGTTTTTCGGGTTGGGTAGATTATTTACGAAACAGGTATATGTTTATCTTTTATGGTCAATAGGTTCCCTTAGATATTATTTTCTACCTTTTCGGGTTCGAGGGACAAATTTACGAAAAAGGACCTTTGGAGTTTTCTTTTCCGTGTCTTTTTCAAACTCTCTAAACATGAAAAAGACTCCGAGTTTTACCTATGTTAGACTCGTTAAACCTTGACGACATTAGACTTGTCACCATAACGAGATCGAGCTTCTCCTTCCTAGGGCTCATTAAAGCTCACTAGGTCGGATTCGTCCGAAGGATGAACTTACATTACAAGCATATGCTATCCCCTTCAAGCTTGTGTTTCAAAAATAATTGGGGTACTCGTCAGAAATGATGGGGGAAAATTTGGAAACATTCTATTGATTGTATTAGTTATTACGGCAGCTTGGTAATCTTGGACATCAAAACTCTTTCTTCTTCGTGTCGGGTTGGGATATCCTCATTTTATCATTGGCCTTCAGCGTTTTGGGTTATTAATTTTGCCTCATTCCATCTGATCCCTGCTACATCATCATGACCTTTGATCCCTTGGTACCAAAATGCTGCCAAATTCCAAAGTCGTGTCGCCGATATGTCCAAGAGCTTAATCCTTCTACAGTTTGTAGTCTGACACACCTTCCTCAAATTCTCTGTCTCATTCACAATCATCTTGTTCCTTCATCTCGTGTTCATGATGTGGGAAACATCATGTCCCTCCTTCGACCGGTCGCTTCCTATCGACTTCAGCTCATTATCCAAGAAGTTGACCTAGAGACACCTTTTTGGTACCTTGGAGCTTGCATGCCTCAATGGAAAGTTCTTTGCATTCGATGACAGGATTGCATAATTGGTTTTTCGATCGAGTGATTTCACAAGTGTTCGACTCCAGATCATTTTTTCACACTTTGTGGATTGTACTAGAAGTACCTTGAGAACCATTGAAATTACTGGTGGTTTCTCTTGCGCTTGTTAATGGTTCACATCATTGTCCGGTAATCAAGTGATTTTCTAGTGTGCTCAACTTCAACACATCTATTCACATATTAGAAATTGTAGAGTGGACAGGTTGGGATTCAAGACTCTGGGCTTAGATTACACAAGTCCAGGTTGTGTGGATTAATTTATACATGACTCTTTTGATTGGATGGCTGCGACCATACCTGAGTTGTTTTTGTAGTCTTTCTGATTGGAAGGTTGCGTCCATACCACAGACCATTTAGGTTTATCTTCTGGATGGCTATGCCCATGCTTTATGTACATGTATTTCCCTTAACTATGTATTCATATATCAGAGATATCAGTTGTACTTGCGTCTACAGGTTCTCCGTGAAGACGTTCTGTTTCGGTTATGGATTTGTAAAGCATTTCACCCCTCCCACTCTCTCGGCCTTCATGCTTTAGGGGGCATCTATTACACAGTAATTTGTCATCGAATTTGCATTCCCTGATCCTAGATACTGCCAGCCCATGTTACTGACATCTGTGTTGTGTCATGTTGCCAATTATGTGTCATTACCTTCTTTGCAATCTCAGGAAGAGTGTCTCATTTCATTATCCTTCAAGAAGACCCTTTTTACCTAAGTTTGTGGGTCATTGCGAGTCATAATTTATCCTCCTCGTGAAGATTGACAAGTTAACACTAGCCCTAGTGAAGTCTTCAATCCATCCCTATGTTGCACCTGCGACGAGCTAGATTTAGAAAGTTTTTCAACAACGCGTCGAAACTTCTAGATGAAATTGCTTCATGGGCGGTCCTAAGGCTAGTTATTGGGTCAGTTGAGCTCGCCTTTCTCCTTTGGGATAGTTGTTCCAACTTTTTTGCAACCTCCCTAAGAGATATGCTCTCCCTTCCTTCTCTTATGGGACCTCTCCCTCCTATAAATATCTCCTCCATAAGTAACATCAGCTAGCTTGGATGTAATGGAATGATAGCTAGATGTAATTTGATAGTTTCAATTTTCTAAGAGAGGAGTAGAGGTAGAGAGTGTTATTGGAGTGTGGAAGTAGCCTCATTTGTATTTTGATTTGAGAGATGCTTGAGTAGAGTTGGCTTGAGAGAGAATCAACCCTTTTTGACAGAAGAGGGAGTCATATGTTCCCTTTGGATACGATTCACAAGTAAATGCTTACAGAGACATATCAACAGGACCCTTCAAGGAGGCTTACGACGTCAAGGCTTGGTTGTAAGTTTTACTTTGATTTATATTAATACAAATCAATAGCTTGTTTCCTATATCGTGCGTTAAATTATATGTCGATAGCTTGAGGTTCCTTGACTCTTCAATTATGTTGTTTGGTTGTTTTCTATTTGCGTTTGTGGTGTTTCTCTACATAATGTTTTCAGGTATGAATGACTAGAAGAACAAATAGCTGGAGCAACATGACGAGGACTTCATTGAACGTCATATTAAAGGTAGGTCTTCACTCTCCTTCACTCTGGAGAAATTTATTTACCTGCTTGTCATCCTAGAATACTTGTCAATATCGCAAGTTGTTAGAAACAAAGGGCATATGCTTGACATGAATCTCAAATTTCTTATTTGAAAAAATGGGGATTTTGAAATTGCTTGCAGTTGTAGCCAAAGAATTTGCCATAAGATTCTGACTCCTTGGTACAACTGACAGAGTATATTCTGGAAACATTCTCAAAATATCTAAAACAACATTTCTATATTGTCTCATCCATGGATGGTGAGCTTGATATTCACCTTTAACTTGCTTGATCACAAGTTCTGAATCACCATACACAAAAATTCTTCGTGCACCCAATCTTTTCAAGATCTTTAAGCCCGTGATCAGTGCTTTGTACTCTACCTCATTTTTAGTGCAATCAAAAGCTAACTTGTATGAGCATAATCTAACATTCTGAGGGACCTCATAATGCTGATGATGTGGACTTCAGATCCAAAGGCCAATGCCTGCCCCATATTTCCCAAGGGCACCATCAAAGTCCATGGTCCAAAGACCATGCTCCTCTTCCAAAGGTTGTAAATTTGGTCTCTGCTTTGGGTCAACTTTCTGAACTTTCTCTTCAGGTTGTTCTGAATTTTCCATTAGCTTCTCTGATTATTGTTATGAACCTTTCTCTGCCTTGTCTGATGGTTGTTCTGATGAACTTGGCATCTTTTCTTTTTCCTAATGTAAAACTGTCCTTATACAATTGGAAATCTCTGGTACATCCTTTATTTCCCTAAGCTGGTTATCTACATCATTCAGTCCACTATCATTATATAAGATAAATTATTCTAAATCTGTATGTACAACATTGACAAGATGATTATTTGGCCTCTCCTTGCTAGTTATCATGAATTTCATTTTGGTTTCTTGGTACATTTTCCTCAATTTCCCGAAGACTGGGAAGGTGGCATAGGAGAAGTCTAACTGCAGTGTGCCGCTTAGTTTTTCTTCCCAGGAGCTTGACAATAACATACCAAACTGTGGTGGTATATCATCTGCCACCACATTAATTAAGACACTCTTTGTTAGGATTTGGTCGAGGGATATTACCAGATCTTTTATTTGACCATGACAATGGACGCTACCGGAATCAAAATAATACAAGTCATGGTATTCACGAGTTATATCTAGACCCAACTTTTCCATGATGGACTTGGGCATTAAATTATGGGAGGCTCAAGAATCAAGCATGGAGTTATGAAGAATGTATTGGTGGATTCTTAAACTCAGGTAAAATGGAGGAATCTCACTATCTTCTTATTGAGCATCTATGGTTGGACCAAAAATTAATTCAGGCTAGTCATCTTCAACATTAACAATGTCAGACATAGGGTCAACTTTCAACATTTTAACTATATCATACTTGTAATGGCTATTTGTTACTAGTTCAGTAAGAGGGATTAACACTTTCAACTTTGAAATTTCAGTGTCTAAATTGAATGAGCTAGATTTATCTACCTCTCTTTGGTTGATATTTCTTTTCTCGAGCAGATATTTTGATGTGTGATCCTTCTTCTGACTCTCGTGGTCCTTGTTTGGATTTCATGTAGACAGTTGATTTACTTTGTTTTGGTTAACTGTTTCCAACTCTTTACCTTTACTTTGATTACCTTGAGGATTTGTCTTCGGTTGGGTATCCTTATACCACGATGTCCTTTTCTGAATGGGAGTGATCGAGACATCCCTGTTTCTCAAGGAATATTACTTTTACTGAGAGTTGAGTGCATTCAATTATCCTCTTTGATAATCATTTGATTGGGTTTCCAATGCATAGTCATTCGCCAGTACGTAGTCTTCATGTTTAGGTTCCTCCATACTCTCGAAATACTTCTCATTTTTAGTCAAGAAATGGGATGATAATATTCCCTAAAGAAGTGGTTTTCTTCGACAATCAGATCTGTTTCATCCTCTGATTCTCCTTCAGCATAATTTTGCTGCAAGGGTGTCCGAATTTGCTGCTAAGATGTTGATGCCTCAGGATATTTCTGCTCTATTTCTTTGATCTTGTACTGAGGTTGCTGCTGGTTTTTGAAATTCAGATTCCTGACTTGTTGCTCCTGTTGTCTATTCGAATTTATCATTCAGTCATCCATCCACTCCATGGTTCTAACAGGAGAATCTAGTTTTATATTGGTGGAAGAAGAGGGTTCTTCTTTGATTGTTCCTTTCTTCTTTGGTTTCTCATGTTTCAACCGAGACTTTTTAATCATCAAGTTTGCTTCCATGCTCACTGCGTTATTCTGCATTTCTTCCAGAGTGGCAAGATCTATTTCCCTTAGTTGATATGCCATCTTCGGATCAAAGGCATCCAGATAATATTGAAGTGCCAAATCAGGTGGAGGTTTCATGTTATCTGGAATGGAATTGTAGATCCGATTGAACCTTATAGTAAAATCTTGAACTGTCTCATTAGGATTCCTTTTCAATGTACTGTATTATGCCAAGATCTGCAATGGATTCTTCTTTTCCCACCACCTGGCTAAGAACAACTCATTTAGCCTCTAAGGAGTATCAATGGAGTGAGTTGCCAAACCACAAAACCATTTTTTCATATCTCTAGAAAAACTTTGAGCCATTAGTCTCATTTTGGCATCATCTTCATCAACTTCCTCTAAATCAATGAAATCAACCATCTTGCCAATATGATGTCGTGTTGTGATTCCTGGGCTGCCATCAAAAAGAGGAAGTCTTTGGCCGTAGGTCTGAGGCAATGCTGCCAACTGACCAGGTAATTGTAAGGGAGAAAACATCGCCATGACTACTGGGGGAGGGCGATTACAATGGTTTGAGTTGGTTGGGATGAAGATGGAGGTGAAGATACGGTTGTTTTTGGAGGTGTAATAGACGGTATGGTAGAAGATAAGCTTTCAAGCTGATACTAGATATAGGTTTTTTCTGCAGTAATTTGTAATTGATCAGCTAAGCTTTGGAGTTTTTCAAAATTGGACCAAACCTCGTGCTCAAGTTTTGAAGACTGAGATGTAGCAGAAGGTTGATTAAACAAAGATTTTGAGACAGTAAGTATGAATCAAACTTTATGGGATCAAACACTATCTCTGTAAGACAAGACTCATACTTTGAACGAAATAAGGATAACTCGAATTTAATATCAAAAGGAATATCCTCAATACTCAGTATCTGATCTAGCAAGGAAGTGGTCCTTTCCAATTTTGTGCTTTCAGTCTCGGGGAAAGGGACTTTAGGTTTTCTTAACAATCTTTCAAGATCATCAACAGGAGAAGGAGGGTTTGGGTTAGGGTTTGACCTGGTATATATTTTCGGAGCTAGAATCTTAACAGGGTCAAAGACTATGTAAGGTAAAATATTTCAGACTTGAGTGGAACAAAAAAAGCTTCAAACTTCACCACCAAGGAATTTCTTTCAATAGAAAATTTTAACAGGTAATGATCAAGAGCTTACCAAAGGAATGAGGTTTGATTGAACTTGAGATTTGTAAACTTCTTCGCTTTTTGAATAGGCTCTAAATATATTCGACTGAATCAGCTAAATCAGAATGCAGAATTTGATCTTTTTTGTGTCCTTGAAGCCAACTCTTCAATCTTAACACTGAAATTATGGAATCGGCCTCTTTGAAAGTTAGTCCTATCATCCAAAGGAACAAGTTCCAACAAAAAATTGTCGTACACCTAGGGAAAATGAATCTTTCATTCCCCAGCAATGGCGCAAGTATGTTATCACTCCTTTGGATCTCCAAGGTTGAGGAAGAGTCTAGCCGAGGTAACCACAAACACACCTTTTTACTTGGTTTCTAGCCCTACCAAGCTGAAGAGGGCTCTCTCCAAAGAATCACAACCAAGAGGGCTGGATGGATTAGGGCTTTTAGGCTAGGTATAAAGTGCAGAGGTTGTTTTGATTTGATTTGATTTTTGATTGGGTTATTACTAGATGAGGGTATTAGGTCAAAGAGGGTAGGATAAGGCAAATCAGATATGATTGCAGACATTCAAAGGGGCAAGGTAGGAAGGAGGATTAGAACTTAAAAGGTGATTTGGTGAGGTGGTTTAAGACTGATGAGGAGTTAGGAAGAGAATATGACATGTATTCTTCCTAAACTGAATAAAAAATGGACAAATTATGATAACTTTCCCAAAACAAAGCATGAGCAAACATGTATTCTGCCTATTAACCTGAAAATTACCATATAACATACATGAAATGGTTTATGAACTTACAAAACATTCATACAAATGATAACAAAGAAGAAACAATGCTAAACATCTATACCACATCTATCCCAAAGAAATAGCTACAACTCATCTATTAAAACTGGCCAAAATTTGGTACAATAGTGTCTTTGATCACTAGTACAACATCCAACTGAGTCCAACCTCTAAAAAGAGTGAAGAAACGAAAGATATAGACATCAAAACAAACTCATTCCAACCTCAGGGGTCAAATCCATGAGAAGAGGAGCAGTTCCACCAAAAGCTGAACTAATAGCTAGAGTGTAGGGTGGTGAAAGTGACTCATCCCTAATTACATTGAAAGTGATTCATCTGACTTGATGAAGACTATTAACCTAATGTATTTACCCCTAGGTAATAGTAAAAGACCATAATTACATTTACCATATCAATTACATCAGTAAAAATTTGATTCCCATAGGTGAAAATCAAATCTGGAGAAGAACAGTGAAAAATTAGGCAAACTGTCAAGTGTGCCATCTTTCTGTCAAGTGCGCCCTCACAGTGTCAATTTGCCAATGCCATCTTCAGACCCACTTTTGACTTCCTTCCTGGTGTCAAAATTGAGCCTAGGATAGCTCATTGGAAATCTTATCATGTATAGTTTCAAAATATGCCTTTAGTTTTCATAATGGGCTTGATTTGACCCTTCAAAACTTCATTCTCCTAAGATTGATCAAGTGCACAACACCTAGATGAGAAAGAGGGCAGAAACATGATTTTTTGCTCTTTTTTTGCCCTTTTCATCTGCCAATTTTGCAAACTAGGGCTGGAAACATGGGTTTCCAATAAGTATTTGTCCTTATGCATCCATTGGTGGTTTCCATTTCTCCAAAAAGTGTCCCAAAAAAGTGTGCAGTGTCTAGGGCGTTGCACGTTTGACCATGCAAATGATATTTAAATTGACAAAAAAACATAGAAAAGATATATTTGCTAAAATGTGCCAAGAGGCTTCAAATTGGTCAACGATCTGATGTTTGGTGTAGTTAGGCTTGGATTGAAGCCTCTGCAAGTATTTCAAGTTTATCCTTCTTTTTTTGGTGAGTTAGGGCTTCCATTTTTTCCTTTGTAGCCTTGAGTTTTTCCCTCACATTCCTTTCTCTATTGGCATAGTATTTTTCCATCTTCTACTGAATTTATTTTGCTAATTATCTTTGTCTAGGAGCTTCTCTAAATTATAATTGACCTTATCAAGCCAATGCTCCCGGCTCTCATTAATCAATATGGAAAATTTCTCATTCCATGTGAGCTCATTAGCAAGCTCAGCCTCCTTGTGTTTCTCCAGTTCTAGAGCTCTTTTCATCCCTCTAGTTCTAGGTATTTTTCTAGGTTCTTTCTCTTCTTCAGGTTCACCATACCTGTCATAGGCCTCATCAAGTAATGCCTTGGCTTTCATTGCTTCCCTCTTTTCCTTAATGAGCTTAATCTCCATGACATCATGTTTGGCTTGAAGCTACTTATTCTCCTGCTCATAATATGAGATGATGTATTTTGTCCTATCTAGGTTGATCTGGAGCTCCCTGATGAGTGAATATTTTTCTTTGATGACAATGCTTGTGCTCTCACTATCATCATGATCACCTAGGTCAACCAAGTCAAAATCCTGCTCTGTCTCATGGAGGTCCTCCTCCTCACGCTAAATCTTTGTCTCTATCATCTTTTCCTTTCCCTTATGTACCTTCTTTGATGATGAAGAAGGCAAGGCCCCTCCCACAACCTGTGGGGAAAAGACTTGCCTATGACCTCTCGGAGAAGTGTGTGTCAAAGTGCCCAAATCAGTCCCTTTAGGCTTGATGACCTGAACCTGTTCAATCTTCTCCTTGTCTCTGATTTCATCTCTGTTAGGTGAATGAATATGCTCATGAAATGGTGATGATGGAGGTGATGGTGAGGGTGACTGATCAGATGAGGATGAATGATCTATGGGCTGAGATGGAGGAATGGAGGTGGAAGGATGAGATGATGAAGGGATACTTTGAACATTCTGAGTAGATGAATCAATGAATATGGGATTGGCTATGAAGATACTCCATGCAATATTGAGCTCTTTGAGATGATAAATGACTAGGATTTTAATGAGGGAATGATGAAGGAGACTCTTCATTTGATGTTCATACTCTCTTTTCTAGACAATATAGGCCATCTTATCAATGCTCCGGAAAAGATAGTAGGGTATATTGAGCATTTTTACCCTAGTGAAATGCATTAAAAGTCGAATGTGATAGGAATAAAGCCTAGAAAATCTACCTTCACATGAAAAGTATTTCATGATAATTTTCATCATTGGAGCATATCTATCTAGTAGGTGAGAAAAAGGAAAATAACCCTTTATTTCATTTCGACACCTTGGTTTTATGAAAGGCTCATAATAATGTCTCTCCAACTCACCTTGTTTAAACCATTTCTCCCCAACATCTGGGATTTCAGTGGCAGCTAATATAATGGTAGTAGAATAAGTAAAAGTGACACCTGCTAAAGTGACTTGGTTGTCTTTGAGTTTGGATATGAAGAGTCTAGTCAATATAGGATGATGTTGGTCTACCTAAATTTTATCACAAAAATTATACCAGCCTATATATTTGAAGGATTTCACAGCCATAGGAGATGCCAAGAGTTCCCTGAGATCTGTTGGCTCAAATCTGAGTATTCTGCCTCCTTTGTGTGTTTTCTTGACCTCTATTTCTTCCCCCTTTGTTTCTTCTTCCTCACTATATGGTTTATTTTCCTCTTCTTCCATAGTGTTTTAATATCAAACCCTAGGGAGGTATAAGGTTGTTGGAATGTGATTTTTTGGGAGTAGGCAATGGGGAAGGGAAATATAAAGGAGATGGGTGAAGGGATGTATGTAATGGATGAGGAAATGGGGTATTAATATGATAGATTTTTGGGATGGGGAAATTATTTTCAATGTAGGGGGTTTGTGAGCCTAGGTAGTTGTAGCACCCAGGACTTAGGGTTTTGGCACAAATTTTTAGAGATTATTTGGGATTAAAGGGTTTAGGGAAAGGGAATGAAGGTGTAGGGGGTGTATGAATGTGTAGGGGAGTTAAAATTTATGAATTGAGAGTGCAAAGGGTCGTTTTTAGGGAGATACTAGGGTTTAGATGTGAAAATAACACCAAATCTTCAACAAACTTTCAAAACACCATGAAAATGATTTTAGGAGGAAGAAACATGTAATATTCAAATGTTAATTACTTGTGGAAGTCTAATAATGTAACATCCCCGAAATAACAACACATAATTAATTAGATTAATCAAGCGGTTTATAATCAACAAGCAATTTATCAACTAGTTAACATTAAATTTCAAAAATATGAGTGAAGAGAGACAACTTACCTGTGGAACACTACGTGAACACTAGTTGAATTTTTCTACCTGCAACAAAGTCTTGGGAATGACTCTCCACCCAACTGTAGGCTCAGTTGCACAAAAACTTGCTACAACTGGCCACCCCTGAGCCCTCAATCAACGTACCACTGCCAAGGTATCCTTTGTCTCACAACACTATTATCCAAGAGAATGGATGGTGGAATCATAGAATGATGGAATGCCTCTCATCTTCCTCACCATCTATTAAATAGAGCAAACATTGGAAGGGGAACCACATGCACACACTCCATGTGTCAACATGAAACTTAATGTTTTCTTGTTTTATTCTTTTGCTTTTACTTTTTGATAGCTTTACTGATTTTTACTGCTTTCTTGTTTTATTTCTTATTTATATTTATTTAGAGCATGTAATTAAATTATTTTATTATTATTTATTATTTATTTACTATTACTATTTTTTATTTATTGTTTATTATTTATTTAATATTATATTATATTATTTATTATTTTTATTATTTATTATTTATTATTAAGGGACATTACAAATACAACTTTGGTGGAGCTGAGGAGGCGATTCTAGCTTTCCTAGAGAAACGCATAGTGCCTGTGGCAAGTGCGTAGCACCTCTGGCAAGTGCGCAACACTTGAAGGGAACGCGCAACGCTTGCTCTGTTTTGCTGATTTCGCCCAGAATTGTGAAAAATGGTCCCTTGGGGTTTGCTTAAGAAATGATAAGAGGCAAATGGAGTTGAGTTAGATGCTAGGAAGGCCTTTATACTTGAGTGAATTTGATATTTAGCTTTAAAACCCACTTTCTAATGTTTCACTTCTCCTTTTTGAAATGCTTGCTAATTTCCCTTTACACTCTGATTTTCTTCTTTGCAGGTTGATGATGCATGGAGTTTTGGCACTCTTCACATTTGAATTTGCTTGGTTTGGCACATAGTTATTTGAGTTGACAGCTTAGGAATAGCAACTTATTACATATAATTAACATAAAATTACATAAATTATAAAAATATTACATCTTTGTTTTTTAGAATAAAATTACAATCTGAAATAGAATTGATACTTGGAAAGAAAATTAGAACTTGGGCAAGCATAGTTACATGTTTGCCAATCCTCTTTAAATACAAAAAAGGATATTATTTTTCTCACTCTCATACTTTTTTCTGGCTTTATGCAGTGAAATGGAGTATTATTGGACCTTGAAAGAATGAAACCTAGTGACCTAATGGGATCTTGAATGACCAAACTCCATGTGGACTTGACTAATACAAAACATGATGAAATGAGCTTTTATGATCAATGTATGCTCATTAAGGAACAAGAAGGTGGGCCAGAAAATATTGATTTCTAAGGGAGAGTAGGGATTTTGACATAGGGCTACCATCAATGAGTAAATCTTTGAATGAGGACCTAGGTGGAAAGACAAAAGTTTCAGAATGGGACCCTAATATGATATAAAGGAGTATTTTTTATCATTGATGGCAGTATGCAAATACTAACTCTTATATCGACCTTATTTGTGGATGGAAACTCCTTGGAGGTTTCAAGAACACTGTAGACCAAGTGCCTAACCATGTGGGCCAATACAGTTAGAAGCTTAAAATGAAATGCATGACTGAATCTTGACAACTCAAATAACACAAATTAAATCAAAACTGACTTACTTAACTGATGACTAAAGATTGAAAATGGAAAAAAATCAGTGAAGCTCCATGGCCTTCACTTCGAGCTCTGAACTCCAGTGATTCTCTAATTCACACTTGCAGAAAGTTAAACTGTTAAGTACAGTAAAAATGGGACATTTCTGTGAAACATATTTAAGAAAAGATAGTGCTTAAGGAGCCTACCATTGATTGGTCCTCCTAATCATGGTTCTCCATTCATCTCATCCAACAAGAAAGCATTTTTCCCTCGGAAAGCTGAAATCTAATAAGGGCATTTCCACAGATTTTCAAATTTACCATGCTTACCCTTGTCTTCGTTTCTAGCATCCCAATGAAGCACCACATCTCCAATTTTGAAATCATCCTCCTTGGTTTTCTGGTCATATATTTTATTTATCCTCTCATGGAGTTTAGAGGTGTTTTGAAATACCTCATCCTGTGTCTACTATAGGTGAATCATTTGATTGATATGGCGATGTATATAATTCTCTTCACTTCTTGCTTCTTGTAACAATTTCTTGACTGGGAATACTAATGATGAAGGAAAAACAGTATCTACTCCATACACAATTTGAAAATTAGAAAGTGCAAGAGATTTCTTACGACTCACCTGATCTGCCCAAAATGTATTGATCAACTTTTTGTGCCAATTCTTTTTGTTGGCCTCCAACATTTTCTTGAGGATGTTGATTAAGGATTTATTGGAGGACTCCGCCAAATCATTTCCTTGCAGACAGTATGTTGTAGAATGTCCTAAATTAATGTTATATTTGTCACAAAACTCAGTTATATTTTTAGACTTGAATGTTGTCGCGTTGTCTGTATTGATATTATTAGGACAACCAATACGGGACAAGATATTAGTTTCTAAAAACTGGATGATAACTGAATCTGTTGCTTGCCTAGCTATAATCGCTTCGATCCACTTAGTAAAGTAGTCTGTAGCAGTCAATATCCACTTGTGTTGTGTTGATGATGATGGGTTAATATCGCATATGAAAGCTAGGCCCCACTGCTGAAAGGTGCATGAATTGATATAGGTTGTCAAGGCAAAGGAAGAAGTTTTCTTTTACCTTAGAAAACTTGGCACTTGTGACAACTCATCACTGCCTTGTAGATATCTGTGAAAAGTGGAGGCCAATAGTAACATTCTCTTAGTACTTTGTTGGCCATGGTCTTCCAGTACAAGTGGCCCCCACAATATCCTTTGTGGAAGTCATTTGTTACTTCTTTAGACTCATCTTCGGTCAAACAGTTCAGCAACACACCTCCAGGATACTTCCAATAAAGTGCATTGTCCATAATACAATATTTAGAAGCCTTTAGCTTCAATGACCTACTCTTAGCCTTAGAAATTCCTAGAGGGGGATTTAGATGTTGTAAAACATAAATAATATCAGAATATCGTGGAGATGATATAAGATATCAAGTACATAAATGAGATCTACTTCTTCTTGATTGTCGGACAATGCTGCTACGAGGTTGATATCTAGAGCATGGAGATTTGACTCAGTCATGAGTTTTGGGAAGCCTTGACCCTTGATCAGCTTGATAGACTTGATCTCAAGATCATATTCTAATAATGTTGCTATCCATGTACCTCTTCTACCTTCTGGGTCATTCTGCGCAAGAACTTATTTTACTGCTGCATTAGGCACATAAGCAAGAGTATAGGAATGTAAAATGTAAACTCTAAAATCTTTCACTGCTTTTACCAAAGCCCAAGCCTGTTTCTCTATTATGTTGTACTTAAGGGTTGCATCCCTAATATTGCGACTGAAAAATGCTTTTGGTAGCTCAGTTTTATCCTTTTTCTACATTAATACTTCTTCCATGGTATTCTCAGAAGCAAAAGAGAATATTATGAAATCAAGGGCGAGACTAATTAAAATAGGGGCAATGGTCAAGGCAAGTTTTACTACATGAAAGGACTTGCGGGCTTCTTTGGACCACTTTACATCATTATCTTTTTTCAACATATGTTTGATTTCTCTAATATGTTCAATGAAATTAGGAATAAATTTGCATAATAAATTCATCTTACCATTGAATGCTTAGATTTCTTTCTTGTTGTAAGGGAAATCAATTTTTTGAATGGCTTCTACCCATGAAGGGTCTATCTAGATGTCATCTTTTGAGATGATGTGGTCGAGGATTTTTCCTTCCTCTGTAGCAAACAAACTTTTCTTTGGATTGAGAGAAATCTCAAACATTTTACATCTCTAGAAAATAAGTCTTAAATGATGAAAATTCTAATCATCTGAATGTTAAAATGTCGTTACATCATCTAAATATACAACCAAGAAAACATCTTTTTCATTGGCAAAGGTTATGTCCATGGAACGCTGAGAAGTGGCCCCTACATTTTTGAGACCGAATGAAATTTTTTCATATTTGAATGTGCCCCAAGGTGTGGTAAATGTTATCTTGTCCTCATCATCCTCGTACACTAAAATCTGATTGTGACTGGAATAGCCATCCAATAGTGACATCTTCGAAGTGCCAACAACTCTCTGAAGGATATGGTCCATTTCAGGAAGCGGATAATTATCTTTCAAAGATACTTTGTTTAAGTTTCTAAAGTATGTTATCATTCTACGATTTTTAAGATTGGCAAGACAAAATAAAAAAGGATACATCAAACCACTTAGGAGTCTAGGATCTATCCCTCTTAGACTCGGAGAGGGCTTTCTCTTTATATTTCCAGATTTATCTTTATTTCCATTGTTTTAATGTATTAGGCTAGCTATAATGGTGAAATGGTTTTATTACTTGATGGCTTAATCGTTTGTTTGTTTGGTTGGGGTAGGTTAGATTTAAATCTTTTCAATTACGCTATGGAGTCAAAGGTTGGGTAGTAACATCAACTTTTCCTGAGCATTTGCAAGGCAAGCTAACTATCTTTACTGGATCTAAAAGTTGAATGAATGAGATGATAGAAGAGGGAAATCAGTAATGATTAAAAATAAATTAAGTATTTCTTAACCATACATAAGAAGAAAACATTTAGATTGTAACCACAGATAGAAATAAGGTGCTCCAACAACATATCTTAATCTAGAATTTCTTCTTTACAATAAGATTTAATGATGCATAATGAATAAAACAACAATATATTTGACATAGAAAGAAGGCATCATTAGGTTAAAAACAACTCAAGTATCTTGCAAATGGTCTTTTATTATTGATGCTCCACCTCAAAAGTTATAGTGCTCCAAAAGAAAGATTGTTCAGATAACTTGGGTCCAACCCCTAATAATTTCAATGCAAGAAGTATTTAACAAAAACCTACAATGATTGCCTTGTACACTTGCCAATTTGTTATTAATTACAATGAAATAAAATTTGACTAGTGTAACCACAAAGTGGCCACGATGAGATAACCTGGACATCTAGTCCCCTTTTTTTCAGGATGTTGTTGCTGAGTAATTAATTTTGTTGTAGTGGCTTTTGTTGGCATTATGATGCATGTGTTGTACTTGATGGCAAACAACTCATAGAAGATCAACTCACTTATATATATCTAGATGAATCTACGGAAGAGATATCAGATGACAATTCTCAGTATGACAAGTCCAAAGGGGGAGATTATTGGCATTATGAGACAAGTGTTGTCCTTGATGGCAAATACAAATGATAAATTATAGTGTAGCAAATTTATTTGATAAATTATAGTGCAACAAAGTTTCCTTCATGTAGAGAAAAGTTCACGCACTTTTATGCAGAGAAAAGTTTATTCCATGTAGAGAAAAGTTCACGCACTTTTATGCAGAGAAAAGTTTATTTCATGTAGAGAAACGTTCACGCACTTTTATGCAGAGAAGAGTTTATTTCATGTAGAGAAATGTTCACGCACTTTTATGCAAAGAAAAGTTTATTTCATGTAGAGAAAAGTTTACGCACTTTCATGCAAGAGAAAAGTTCACACACTTTCACGGTTGGTTCATGGTATTAATCCGCCAGTTTTTGATCCTATGGTTTTGGTCTGTGGTATTGCATCCAAAAGTGTTGATCTCATGCACTTTCATGGTTGGTTCATGGTATTAGTCCGACAGTTTTTGATCCTATGGTTTTGGTCCGTGGTATTGCATCCAAAAGTGTTGATCTCACGCACTTTCATGGTTGGTTCATGGTATTAGTCCAACAGTTTTTTGAGAGAGATCCTGAACTTTCTACACTCCCCCCTCTCAGTATTATTTCCAACAATTGGTATCAGAGCAGGTCCTTTGGTAGAAGCTTGATCGCTTGAAGGAGATCCGTGGAACAATGGGAAAGAAGCTTAAGAAGAAAGCTCATAAGAAGAAGAAGACATCTCAGAAGAACTATGACAGTGGGAGAATCAATTGGGGATTAGGTATAAGAAGCTCTTCAGATTCAGATTCAGATTCAGAATCATTTCAGAATGAAGATGAACTATCAGGTATGAATTTGCTATCCTCTGATGTTCCAGCTATCTATCCATTTGGAAAAGATGGAAGTGATAACGAAACAACTGAATGTGCTCTTATGGGTGAGGAAGAAGGATATCAAATAGAAGCAGAATTTAACAGGCTGACAAACAAAATTAGTGAACAAGAAAGACTTCTGAACATAAAGAGTGGTGCCCTCAAAGAAGCTGTTACTAGACAAAAGGCTCAACGAGAGTTATTCAAGGAGAAATATCAAAAGTTGCAGGTTGAAGCAAAATCTCTAAGAAATGAAGTCAATGAAAAAACACAACCATCAAGAAACTCAGAGATAGATCCAGTTACTATGAAAGTCTTGAAGCCACGATCCTCTCTCTAAAGGAAGATCTTGAAGAATCAAAGAAGCAGAATAAAGATCTAGTCCAAGATATTGAAAAACAGGGAAACGAAGTTATCAGCTTAAAATCTCAGCTAGAATGTGCCTTCAGAATTTGTCAAATGCAACAGGATCTGAATGAAGAACAAGAAAAGGAGATTCTCAAGCTAAAGCATCAGTTGGAAGAAGAAAGGAAAGTTGAAGAAGACATGAAGAAGCAATATCTAGAAAAAGAAGAACAACTTCAGGTTGAGGTAAATATCTTGAAAAGTAAATTAGAAGAAAAGGATAAGCTCTTACGTTTTCAAGATAGTACTAAAGTCTTGGATGATATTCTTAATAGTCAAAGATCTCCTGCTATCAAAACTGGTCTTGGCTTTCATGAATCTGTTGAAGGTGAATCTAGTTCACAAGGTGAGGCAAGGAACTCTAAAGAGAAATCTAAAATGATCAACAAGGAGATAAGAGAGATGAAAGGTCAATCTCATCATCAACCAAGGAAAGAAATTCTTCAAAGAAAATCTTTTACTCCTCCTATGAATAATGTTGAATGTTATGTATGTCATAACCTTGGACATGTTGCAGCCAGATGTAGAAGAAGAAGGGTTCAAGATCATCAAACAAACAGATCATCTCAGTCAAGGTACTTTAATGGATATTGCTTTGCTTGCAATATGTTTGGTCACAAAGCTGCTGATTGCTACAAAAGGAATATGAAACATGTAAGATGTTATGCATGTAACAAGCTTGGACATATAGAAAAGGAATGCAGGAACAAAGCACGGACATCACACCAAAAGGAGAAAACATCATCACACTTGAAGATATGGAAGAAAAAGGAAGTTCATTCAGAAAGTGGCGGCACAACACATTATACAGACATAACAGAGGGAACCGGAAGTGTAAAACTTCAATCTCCTACGCAAGCTTGATAAAGGGAAGTTGCATATATACGCGAATTTGTTACTGCACAGTCGCGTATATGATTGTTTGAAGAAAGGCAGTAGGGACAGATTCAAGAAAAGGATCAGTTTTGCTCTAATTGATAATGGTTGCATTTTGCTAATGATGTGTGGATATGATGGTTAGAAGTATTTTGGTTCTAACTTGATATTGCTGATGTCTTGATACTTCTTATTAATATGCATGATCAGATCTGACAGATGGCACAGGTTTAGGGGGAGCATATGCTCTTAATGCATTGTTGGCATTATGGTTAATAGTCCTTGGTGATGATGCTTATATGGATAAATGATTCATCTTGCTATGATATGGTTATGAGTTGTTCAAATGATTCTTGGGGTTACATAGTTGATATTTAGATCAGATTTGTGGTTGATTCTCTAATGGTGCTTACATGGTGATCTTCATAAGGATAAGGAGAAGTACATAGCTTGAATTCACATCTTCTTTACTTGATGATGAGTCACTCATATGCTGTTGTCGTCATATGCATAAAGATCATATATTACAGTTATGATGCAGGATTCCTATTGTTCTTGGCACATATATGGATGAGGATTGTTGGCTGGATACATGGATGATTATTCATTGTTGCTTTGTTAGAGACATGATGATGATGAGTTCTTACCTATATGATGATAGATACTATGGAGCAGATCATACAGTGTCGTTGCTGATATTTATCATGATCTTATTTAGGTGTTTGGTCTCTACATAAATGTCATGTATATCATTCGATGTAAAGGTCATATCAAGACTCATGATGTAATAGTGTGTCTCTATCTTTTGTAGTCATTTGATGAGATCTCTTCAGGTCATGTAACGGCCTATGTTGGTTTCCCCACTATGCCTAGGATGAATGATGTTATTCTCTTATGTTATCTGTAAACTTTTGGTATATCACCATTGTGATGGGAGATAGATGTATGTATGAGTCTTTGGTGATAGGAAGGTCATTTATGATGTATAGAGTCATGTACTTCTTGTAGAACATCTTTTTGCAGACCTTGCTTAACAGTCACGGGGAGCATGAACAAGCATATTTCAGCAGAGCAGAGGTTTCAGCATGTTCTCGGAAAAAGCATGGACAGATTGGTGCACCATGGCATATACAAAGGGGGAGCTCATTCAGAGATTTCAACAGGTACTCAGGGGGAGTATGAATAGCGGAATGCCTTTCTAGGAAAGAGAATATCTTGGTTCGCCCTTTGCCCTTGATGTTAAAGGGGGAGAGTGGTTTGGTATTGTTGCCATCAAGTCCAAAGTGGGAAATTGTTGGCATTATGATGCATGTGTTGTACTTGATGGCAAACAACTCATAGAAGATCAACTCACTTATATATATCTAGATGAATCTACGGAAGAGATATCAGATGACAATTCTCAGTATGACAAGTCCAAAGGGGGAGATTGTTGGCATTATGAGACAAGTGTTGTCCTTGATGGAAAATACAAATGATAAATTATAGTGCAGCAAATTTATTTGATAACAAAGAAAAGTTCACGCACTTTTATGCAGAGAAAAGTTTATTCCATGTAGAGAAAAGTTCACGCACTTTTATGCAGAGAAAAGTTTATTTCATGTAGAGAAAATTTCACGCACTTTTATGCAGAGAAGAGTTTATTTCATGTAGAGAAATGTTCACGCACTTTTATGCAGAGAAAAGTTTATTTCATGTAGAGAAAAGTTTACGCACTTTCATGCAAGAGAAAAGTTCACACACTTTCACGGTTGGTTCATGGTATTAGTCTGGCAGTTTTTGATCCTATGGTTTTGGTCCGTGGTATTGCATCCAAAAGTGTTGATCTCACGCACTTTCATGGTTGGTTCATGGTATTAGTCCGACAGTTTTTGATCCTATGGTTTTGGTCTGTGGTATTGCATCCAAAAGTGTTGATCTCACGCACTTTCATGGTTGGTTCATGGTATTAGTCCAACAGTTTTTTGATCCTATGGTTTTGGACCGTGGTATTGAGAAAGGAATAAGGCTATAAAAGAGGAAGGAGATCATTTGGCAAAGCATCATCTGAATTATTGAATATCTAGATCTGGAATACTGTGATTGGGTTATGGTGCAGATCTGGATCTGAGCTAAAGAGGGATCTCACCGGTTGATGGAGAACAAGATCTAAGGATAGATCGGGATCAAATGGTTTGAAATGAACTATCTCTATATAGTTGATTATGCTTATTCTAGATCTGTATACTGACACTTGTAATGATCTGAACTGGGTATAACTTAAGTTTGAAATCGCTACAAGTCATGATTGAATATTTATAGATCTGTATGCGGGTTGGCTTTGGTGAAAGCACGTATGTACGCAGGTTTGGTTCATTGTAGTAGCATATACCATTTGAGCTATGATGTTTAAAGTTACAGGTGGTTCAGGTTGTTGATGTGTTCTGATGACTGTTTAATGGTGTCAGTATTCTACATATTCAGTTTGATTGATTGCGTTGATGGATGAGATCTAGTAATGGATCTAATGGACTAGATCGGGTTGCTAACACTCATATTATCCTTGTATCTGTATTGATCTGGTGATTGGGTGATTCAGAAGATTGATTGATTATGTGCTTCAATGATATTTATGGGTCCAGTATGAAAATTGGATGAAATGTGGCCTTTCAAATTATGTGTTGTGCTTCAGGTGTATCCAGTCTGAAAATGTATGAAACGTGGTACCCGGAGGAGAGAAGATTGTAGGCCGACGCCTACGTACTAGTATCTTAGCTAGTACAATAGCTACGGGGGTGGTAGCTCCCTTCCAGTAGCAGTTGAAAACTTTGGAGCATTGTAGCAGGTAGCAGCCTGCGTACTAGTAAATGGATCGGCTAGTACAAGAACTATGGGGGTTGTAGCTCTCTGTAGGTAGAAGCCTGCGTACTAGTATAAGACTGCACTAGTACAGAAATATTGTAAAAGGATTTTCTTATTAAGAAGAAGATTGAGATGACTTGCAGCAGGTGGTTTTCTCCCACATCGAGTTTCCACCTTATAGCATGGTGTTCATGTGTGTGGCTTATGTGTGATGATTTGTTCTATTTTACTGCACCTGTTTACTGTTAATATGGTTGATAATGTTCTAATGCACTCATTAAGGATCAACTAACTGAATCATAAGAAGTTGTGGAAGTAGCATATATGAATCTGAATATGGAAATGAAAAAGTTTTATTGATGTGATAATACTGATTCACCCCCCTCTCAGTATTATTTCCAACAATTGGTATCAAAGCAGGTCCTTTGGTAGAAGCTTGATCGCTTGAAGGAGATCCGTGGAACAATGGGAAAGAAGCTTAAGAAGAAAGCTCATAAGAAGAAGAAGACATCTCAGAAGAACTATGACAGTGGGAGAATCAATTGGGGATTAGTTATAAGAAGCTCTTCAGATTCAGATTCAGATTCAGAATCATTTCATAATGAAGATGAACTATCAGGTATGAATTTGCTATCCTCTGATGTTCTAGCTATCTATCCATTTGGAAAAGATGGAAGTGATAACGAAACAACTGAATGTGCTCTTATGGGTGAGGAAGAAGGATATCAAATAGAAGCAGAATTTAACAGGCTGACAAACAAAATTAGTGAACAAGAAAGACTTCTGAACATAAAGAGTGGTGCCCTCAAAGAAGCTGTTACTAGACAAAAGGCTCAACGAGAGTTATTCAAGGAGAAATATCAAAAGTTGCAGGTTGAAGCAACATCTCTAAGAATTGAAGTCAATGAAAAGAACACAACCATCAAGAAACTCAGAGATAGATCTAGTTACTATGAAAGTCTTGAAGCCACGATCCGCTCTCTAAAGGAAGATCTTGAAGAATCAAAGAAGCTGAATAAAGATCTAGTCCAAGATATTGAAAAACAGGGAAACGAAGTTATCAGCTTAAAATCTCAGCTAGAATGTGCCTTCAGAATTTGTCAAATGCAACAAGATCTGAATGAAGAACAAGAAAAGGAGATTCTCTAGCTAAAGCATCAGTTGGAAGAAGAAAGGAAAGCTGAAGAAGACATGAAGAAGCAATATCTAGAAAAAGAAGAACAACTTCAGGTTGAGGTAAATATCTTGAAAAGTAAATTAGAAGAAAAGGATAAGCTCTTACGTTTTCAAGATAGTACTAAAGTCTTGGATGATATTCTTAATAGTCAAATATCTCCTGCTATCAAAACTGGTCTTGGCTTTCATGAATCTGTTGAAGGTGAATCTAGTTCACAAGGTGAGGCAAGGAACTCTAAAGAGAAATCTAAAATGATCAACAAGGAGATAAGAGAGATGAAAGGTCAATCTCATCATCAACCAAGGAAAGAAATTCTTCAAAGAAAATCTTTTACTCCTCCTATGAATAATGTTGAATGTTATGTATGTCATAACCTTGGACATGTTGCAGCCAGATGTAGAAGAAGAAGGGTTCAAGATCATCAAACAAACAGATCATCTCAGTCAAGGTACTTTAATGGATATTGCTTTGCTTGCAATATGTTTGGTCACAAAGCTGTTGATGGCTACAAAAGGAATATGAAACATGTAAGATGTTATGCATGTAACAAGCTTGGACATATAGCAAAGGAATGCAGGAACAAAGCACGGACATCACACCAAAAGGAGAAAACATCATCACACTTGAAGATATGGAAGAAAAAGGAAGTTCAGTCAGAAAGTGGCGGCACAACACATTATACAGACATAACAGAGGGAACCGGAAGTGTAAAAATTCAATCTCCTACGCAAGCTTGATAAAGGGAAGTTGCATATATACGCGAATTTGTTACTGCACAGTCGCGTATATGATTGCTTGAAGAAAGGCAGTAGGGACAGATTCAAGAAAAGGATCAATTTTGCTCTAATTGATAATGGTTGCATTTTGCTAATGATGTGTGGATATGATGGTTAGAAGTATTTTGGTTCTAACTTGATATTGCTGATGTCTTGATACTTCTTATTAATATGCATGATCAGATCTGACAGATGGCACAGGTTTAGGGGGAGCATATGCTCTTAATGCATTGTTGGCATTATGGTTAATAGTCCTTGGTGATGATGCTTATATGGATAAATGATTCATCTTGCTATGATATGGTTATGAGTTGTTCAGATGATTCTTGGGGTTACATAGTTGATATTTAGATCAGATTTGTGGTTGATTCTCTAATGGTGCTTACATGGTGATCTTCATAAGGATAAGGAGAAGTACATAGCTTGAATTCACATCTTCTTTACTTGATGATGAGTCACTCATATGCTGTTGTCGTCATATGCATAAAGATCATATATTACAGTTATGATGCAAGATTCCTATTGTTATTGGCACATATATGGATGAGGATTGTTGGCTGGATACATGGATGATTATTCAATGTTGCTTTGTTGGAAACATGATGATGATGAGTTCTTACCTATATGATGATAGATACTATGGAGCAGATCATACAGTGTCGTTGCTGATGTTTATCATGATCTTATTTAGGTGTTTGGTCTCTATATAAATGTCATGTATATCATTCGATGTAAAGGTCATATCAAGACTCATGATGTAACAGTGTGTCTCTATCTTTTGTAGTCATTTGATGAGATCTCTTCAGGTCATGTAACGGCTTATGTTGGTTTCCCCACTATGCTTGGGATGAATGATGTTATTCTCTTATGTTATCTGTAAACTTTTGGTATATCACCATTGTGATGGGAGATAGATGTATGTATGAGTCTTTGGTGATAGGAAGGTCATTTATGATGTATAGAGTCATGTACTTCTTGTAGAACATCTTTTTGCAGACCTTGCTTAACAGTAACGGGGAGCATGAACAAGCATATTTCAGCAGAGCAGAGATTTCAGCATGTTCTCGGAAAAAGCATGGACACATTGGTGCACCATGGCATATACAAAGGGGGAGCTCATTCAGAGATTTCAACAGGTACTCAGGGGGAGTATGAATAGCGGAATTCCTTTCTAGGAAAGAGAATATCTTGGTTCGCCCTTTGCCCTTGATTTCAAAGGGGGAGAGTGATTTGGTATTGTTGCCATCAAGTCCAAAGGGGGAGATTGTTGGCATTATGATGCATGTGTTGTACTTGATGGCAAACAACTCATAGAATATCAACTCACTTATATATATCTAGATGAATCTACAGAAGAGATATCAGATGACAATTCTCAGTATGACAAGTCCAAATGGGGAGATTGTTGGCATTATGAGACAAGTGTTGTCCTTGATGGCAAATACAAATGATAAATTATAGTGCAGCAAATTTATTTGATAAATTATAGTGCAACAAAATTTCCTTCATGTAGAGAAAAGTTCACGCACTTTTATGCAGATAAAAGTTTATTCCATGTAGAGAAAAGTTCACGCACTTTTATGCAGAGAAAAGTTTATTTCATGTAGAGAAAAGTTCACGCACTTTTATGCAGAGAAGAGTTTATTTCATGTAGAGAAATGTTCACGCACTTTTATGCAGAGAAAAGTTTATTTCATGTAGAGAAAATTTTACGCACTTTCATGCAAGAGAAAATTTCACACACTTTCACGGTTGGTTCATGGTATTAGTCCGACAGTTTTTGATCCTATGGTTTTGGTCTGTGGTATTGCATCCAAAAGTGTTGATCTCACGCACTTTCATGGTTGGTTCATGGTATTAGTCCGACAGTTTTTGATCCTATGGTTTTGGTCCGTGGTATTGCATCCAAAAGTGTTGATCTCACGCACTTTCATGGTTGGTTCATGGTATTAGTCCAACAGTTTTTTGATCCTATGGTTTTGGACCGTGGTATTGAGAAAGGACTAAGGCTATAAAAGAGGAAGGAGATCATTTGGCAAAGCATCATCTAAATTATTGAATATCTAGATCTGGAATACTGTGATTGGGTTATGGTGCAGATCTGGATCTGAGCTAAAGAGGGATCTCACCGGTTGATGGAGAACAAGATCTAAGGATAGATCGGGATCAAATGGTTTGAAATGAACTATCTCTATATAGTTGATTATGCTTATTCTAGATCTGTATACTGACGCTTATAATGATCTGAACTGGGTATAACTTAAGTTTGAAATCGCTGCAAGTCATGATTGAATATTTATAGATCTGTACGCGGGTTGGCTTTGGTGAAAGCACGTATGTATGCAGGTTTGGTTCATTGTAGTAGCATATACCATTTGAGCTATGATGTTTAAAGTTGCAGGTGGTTTAGGTTGTTGATGTGTTCTGATGACTGTTTAATGGTGTCAGCATTCTACATATTCAGTTCGATTGATTGCGTTGATGGATGAGACCTAGTAATGGATCTAATGGACTAGATCGGGTTGCTAACACTCATATTATCCTTGTATATGTATTGATCTGGTGATTGGGTGATTCAGAAGATTGATTGATTATGTGCTTCAATGATATTTATGGGTCCAGTATGAAAATTGGATGAAACGTGGCCTTTCAGATTATGTGTTGTGCTTCAGGTGTATCCAGTCTGAAAATGTATGAAACGTGGTACCCGGAGGAGAGAAGATTGTAGGCCGGCGCCTACGTACTAGTATCTTAGCTAGTACAAGAGCTACGGGGGTGGTAGCTCCCTTCCAGTAGCAGTTGAAAACTTTGGAGCATTGTAGCAGGTAGCAGCCTGCGTACTAGTAAATGGATCGGCTAGTACAAGAACTATGGGGGTTGTAGCTCTCTGTAGGTAGAAGCCTGCGTACTGGTATAAGACTGCACCAGTACAGAAATATTGTAAATTGATTTTCTTATTAAGAAGAAGATTGAGATGACTTGTAGTAGGTGGTTTTCTCCCACATTGGGTTTCCACCTTATATCATGGTGTTCATGTGTGTGGCTTATGTGTGATGATTTGTTCTATTTTACTGCACCTGTTTACTGTTAATATGGTTGATAATGTTCTAATGAACTCATTAAGGATCAACTAACTGAATCATAAGAAGTTGTGGAAGTAGCATATATGAATCTGAATATGGAAATGAAATTTTTTTATTGATGTGATAATACTGATTCACCCCCCCCCCTCTCAATATTATTTCCAACAACTTTTCTGACTTGGTTGGGTGCTGACTCAGCTCTACATTGTTCCTTCAATCCTCCTTGTCATGTTCCTCTTGGTAATCACACAAGTCACTCCATGCTTCTTCATTTGGAATCTTGACCTTGATTAACCTATGGTATATTTCATCAGCTTTAGTATACTGTGCAAAAGTGGGTTTGACTGCAAAAACGTGCTTCAGTTCATGCTCGCTATAGATTGGATTGTTGATAGCTTCCAACAATGATTTTCCTATTATGTTTCCTTTAATGTTAGAGAGATTCATAGCATCCTTGGCTATGCCTTAGAGCCCCTTGACATAATCTTCTCCAGCCATGAGTTTATCATTAATGACAAACAGAGAAGGGAGACTTTTTTGTGTTAAAGGCTCAATTTTGTTAAAAAACCTATTCACTGTAAGCTCCAAATTCTAGCATTTTTCCTCAAGTTGTACATTCAAGTTCTTCTTAGTCAATACCTTTTTCACCTATAGAATAGTTTATGTCATGTCTACTACTCCCAGCTCTTCTAACTCATACCTATTCCTTCAATTGAGAAATTTAATGATTCTGTTGGTTGTTGTTGGCATGTTTCCTAGCTCTAGGTTAGTAAATGAAATAGCTTGTTTACCTTTTTCAACTAACTCCTTCTGTTCAAATATAATTTGGATGATGGGCTAGATTTCATTCATGCCATTGATGATGTTGTTCCAAATGATCTCTTTCACCCTTCCTAGAGTGTTACCAATGGATGATTCCTTTTCAGCTTTTTGTAACTTTTCAATTAAGGTCCGTGCCCTCTGCATCTCCACTGGGTGTGCACTTTTAGCTCTTTTGATTTGGTCCTACAGAACATTGACTTAGGTTTCTAGTCTCTTGATCTCCTCAATCTGAAGATTCATGCTTTCCATGGACCTAACTAGTTGTTCTATATTGCTTCCTGTCCCTGTAGCAGTTGTTTCTGGAGTGGCTTTAGGAATAACTGTAATAGGAAAGGCCTCCATAATGGTGTTGGCCAACTTTGCTGCCTTTTCCTTCTCTTGTACCATCTTCTCGATTTCTGCTTCCATTTGTTTTATTTTGAGTGACTGCTCCATTATTAATTTCATCATTTCAGCCTTCTAACTCTCTGTTTCCTCTATCTCTTTGGTCAAGGGATCATGTGTTGCGGTCATTTTGAGATGCTTCTTTAAGGCTGCTATATCAATCTCCTTCTTCTTAGTTATCTCTTACGTTGCTTCCAAATCTAAGGGATCATATCCAATTTTCACCACTAAGTCTTCCAAAGGTTTAATTGTGTTGCCTTTTGATTGAGATGAAATATTTTCCATCTTCAGATGAGATTGAGCATTTGATAAGGCCACCTGCATTTTAAACAAACTTATAGAGGTACTAGTTAGAGTATATGAGATCATTTCACTTGATTGTTTATGCATTTCCAGCTGATCAATAGGATGAACATTCTTGGCATCAAACTCAAAAGAGGTCTGTATGTAATCAACTAGAGTTTTAGGTTCAACTGTTTGTGCTTCCAAATATTCCATATGCATTTTTCCTTTTTTTGAATCAAAAGCTGAGAGAAGTTTGCCTTGAAAACAAGAACTTTGTGTCTAGAATTGAGCATAAGTATTCTTTTTTAACATTTCATTCCTTATCTTTATCTCTTTGAAGGTGTCAAATGTGGTCTCCTCCTTTTCTCTGGTTACATTGGTAGATGTGGAGACTTGGAGAATCTGTTGCCTTTCTGAAATGGAGTGGTAGGAAGAGATTAACGTCCAACTGGAGATGAATCAGGAATATCACTAAGATTAATGATTGTTTGCTACAGTGATTCCTTGTGTAAGCCCATGTGCATCCTGTCCCTTTTCCTAAATTTCAATTTGAATTCTTTCATAGAATTATCAGTCCCTAGTGACTGATCTTCTCTCGGCCTTTTCCAAGTTGTTCCCTTTTCATGTTCCTTTTCCTTGTCTGATCTATCTTCTGTACTCTGTCTTTCTTGCTGCCTAGGAGTCTATGCACATGAAGAATAAATTACTTGTTCCTCAACCTCTTGCAGTGTGTCAGGCATCCACTCAATCTAGTTCATAAATTTCTCTATTTCAGGCCTTTGAGTGTGAATGTAGGGTGTTTATTTGTTCTCCACCCTTTTCTTGGAGATGATGCCCCATGGTTCATAGGACCATGTGAAACTGTGAGTGAACTTCATTTCCTTTAATTTCTTATCTACCTCCTCACCTATTGCCCTGCTATTGCAAATAAAAGGACCAATATGGGATTTGATCCTAAATTGTGATTTCGTCTTTGCTGCCATAAAATGTACTTCATTTGCATTGATCATCTACCTGATGCATTCAAGTTCAAAGATCCTCATGGGGAGGAAATTTGGCAACTTGTAAGGGGCCAACTCACATCCATATACCCTTAATTTTGTGTAATTTTGGTAAAAGTACCAATCTCTTGGTCTTTCTTGGTCTGTCTACTGCATAATACTTTTAATTTCTTCACCAATTTTGGGTTCTACAGTTCCATTGAGGAGGCGCATAGCTGGATGAACAAACATTTCTATAAATGTCTTGTAGATGAAGTCCTTTTGATCCTTCATCCCTAAGGTGGTCCAGAAAATGACAGATTGGGGTTCACCTTCTTCATTTAACTTGTTCATTGTAAACTGAAATCTGTCTGCCTGAAAATAAACAAACATATATACCAGCACTGAAGAGTATTGAAATGCTTCCTCTGCGATGAAATTTACAAATTTCTCATGGATGGCATCTTCCAGGAATTGACTGAAATTAAATAGGACAAAAGGCTTTGAATCTGCTGATAAGATGGACAGAAAACCTATTATATCCTCATCAAGCCACTGATATGAATAATAACCCAACAAATATGAAAGTATAGTGACTATATGCCTGGTTCTATCAAGGAAAGCAGAGGAGGAATAAGGAGAATTCTTGCTAGGAAGTGGGGTTTGTTCAGTCATGAAGAGTTCCAAGGTTTTAGCTCTTTTGGTAAAGTCTAGCCTCTGATACATTTCACTGAGGATTTCATGGGAAAAAGGAGTGGTTCCTTCAATGATAGGATCCTGCATCATCTGCATTATATATTTAGCATAAATGGTAAACAATATGTCTCCTGCTGGGGCTATCACTGCCCTTTGCTATGGATTATAGCATGAGTGACATTTTTTGATTAGTTTTGGGTAGCTATGGGTTTTGGGAAAAATATAGAAAGGCAAATTGGTATCCCAGAGCCCTATGTCATCCACTTCATCAAAAAATTTGTCCTCCCACCAGCAATAGATATCAAAGAGATCAAATTTTGATAGTGTCTCATGTATTTTGATGTCTCTGTCTACCAGTGGAATGTGGTCCAAGTCCACTGGTGGATGCACCATTGGATTGAGGATTTCCTATTCTTTCCTCTTTGGTGGCATGGTTGTCTTCTACAAATTTTTAAACCTTGATTGTATTGAATTTGCAGGTGAACTACAACATAAAAGGAATGAAAAGAAGAGGAAACACAGGGAGGGAAAAAGAAAGGGGATGAACAGAAAGTGGGATTCAAGGAGGGGAATGTTTGATAACCACAGTAAAATGAAGCTTTCTGCAATTGTGTTGTTGTTTCAGTGTGTTCACTTCTTCTCTTTATATGCCTGAACAAATATTGACTTTCACCTGTAAGTAAGGAGAAAACATTAAAATTTTGTAATGGGTCAGATATGGTGTATTTGTAGTTTTTGGAGCATTCCCATTGGATAGGCCTGAAGTGGTGCAGGTCTGTTGGCTAACAGTCCATCCAATTGAATGTGCAACGGTATGGCGCAGGAATGAAGGTGATAGGCGGATGGGAAAGGGTGCAAGGATGTGCAAATAGTCATGGCAGAGCAGGTCGTTTAGTGGAACGCAGAAACCATTTTTCGGGGGGCCTTTGAAGCAGTAAGTGGAATGGGTGGGGGGGTGCGAAATCGTGATAGTGTGACACGTAAGTGGTCCAAAACCACTGATTTCGGACCCCCCCCTTGACATTAAAATTCGGAGGGTGAGGGGGGCTGGAAAATCATATGGGCTGTTGGATCAAATAGAAAGTGTGAAGATTAGATGAGAGGTGAGGAGTGGGTAATAGTTAATGTGACAAGTATGTGAGTGGTGGGGTAGGAAAATAAAAAAAGGGGGGAAGAGTATAAAACAAAGTTAAGATTAATAGTAAAAAGCCCCTTCCCTTTTTAATTTCTTTTTCCAACATTAGGAAAACACATGAACTGTGTCATAAAATATTAAATGAACTTTTCATGTCCTTTCCCTTTGTAATTCTTTTCAACCTACCTACCCTTTATTTTTCTAATTTAACATTTTGTCCTTTTTGCATTTGTAGGGTGCATTTGGACTTGCATATCCTTTCTCACTTTCTCTTTTTTTATTTATTTATAACCTACTATATCACTTATCTCTCCCATTGGTTCAGATTGAACAGTTGAACCAATTTTATTTCTACCTAGCTACTGATTTTCCAAGCTTAAACTGTTTGGCAGATCGTTATTTTCTACTCTATCAACAAAAATCAAAATTTGTTCAATCATGCTTAGACTGTATGAATTGAACAATATTTGGGGTTTTCTTTTCTTTTCATTTTTTTCTCTATTTTTTTTAATACCCTCTTTTCTTTTCTCCCTTTTTTGTGAAATCAAATGAATATTGAAATCTATGAACAATATGAAATCTGCAAAATATGAGATACTTAATCACCTTAAGATCCTATAAATTATAGGACCCTAATAAATTCTATGTAGAGCCTAATTTCTCCAGTCTTCTTTCTCATCGGGACTAGATTTGATATCCAATCAGAAAATATGATGGGATCAATGATGCCCACCTTGAAAATTATGTTAATTTCTTTCTCTATGGATGGCAACAACCTTGGGTTAATCCTTCAAAGCTTTTGTCTAAAAGGATTTTGATTTGGTTTAATTGGGATGGTATGCTAAATTATTTTCTTGTCATACTCCTTTAAGTCTACATAATCCCATGCGAAAACATCAGAAAATTCAGACAATAAATGAATATATTTTTCCTTTACCTTATGAGATAATGATTTGGACAGCTTGATCATTTTTGGTTTTTCTGTTGTTCTGATGTTCACATATTCAACACCTTTCTCTGTAGAAACCAATGTGGGCTTCCTTGCTACATCGTCCTAATCAAACAAGTCTTCCAAAGGTACAAGACCTTTCAGAATATTGTTGTCCTTCAGCTGTAGTATATCAACTTGGGTTTCCTCGATGACTCAATCATTCTTGCCGTAAACTTCATCCATGGAACAATTCTCAAACTCTCCTTCACTCTAGAGAAATTTATTTGCCTACTTGTCATCCCATAATACTTGCCAATATCGCAAGTTGTTAGGAATAGAGGGCCTATGATTTACATGAATCTCAAATTTCTTATTTGAAAAAATGGGGATTTTGAAATTTCTTGCAGCTGTAGCCAAAGAATCTAACATAATATTCTGACTCCTTGGTACAACTGATAGAGTATATTCTGGAAACATTCTCAAAATATCTAAAACAAAATTTCTATATTGTCTCATCCATGGATGGTGAGCTTGATATTCACCTTAAACTTGCTTAATCACAAGGTCTAAATCACCATACACATAAATTCTTCTTGCACCCAATAATTTCAAGATCTTTAAGCCTGTGATCAATGCTTCGTACTCTGCCTCTTTGTTAGTGCAATCAAAAGCTAACTTGTATGAGCATAATCTAACATTCTGAGGGACTTCACCTTAAGATTCTAGCCGACAGTGTGTTGTTCCTTAAAATTTATCCTCATTAGTATTTATTCTTTCTAAAATGCTCTTCTTTTATCATCATTATTTAATCCTGATGATGGATCCCATTTGGGATTTGAAACGTTGGTATAAAAATGTTCATACTGTGGATTCTCCGGTCACTGATTCAAAAGGACTTCACCTTGTTGATGATGTGGACTTCAGATCCAAATGCCAATGCCTGCCCCATCTTTCAAGAGGGCACCATCAAAGTCCATTGTCTAAAGACCATGCTCCTCTTCCAATGGCTGTAAATCTGGCTTCTGATTTTGTCAACTTTCTGAACTTTCTCTTCAGGTTGTTCTAAATTTTCCATTACCTTCTCTGAATGTTGTTTTGAGCCTTTCTCTGCCTTGTCCGATGGTTGTTCTGATGAACTTGGAAACTTTTATTTTTCCTGATCTAAAACTGTCCTTATACAATTGGAAATATCTAGTACATCTTTTATTCCACAAGTTGAATATCTACATCATTCAATCCACTATCATTATATAATATAAATAATTCTAAATCTGTATGTACAACATTTATAGCATGATTATTCGGCCTCTCCTTGCTAGTTATCATGAATTTCATTTTGGTTTCTCGGTACAATTTCCTCAATTGCCCAAAGACTGGGATGGTGGCATAGGAGAAGTCTAACTGCAGTGTGCCTCTTAGTTTTGCTCCCTAGGACCTTGACAATAACATACCAAGCCATGGTGGTATATCAACTATCACCACATCCATTAAGACATTCTTTGCTGAGATTTGGTGGACGGATACTGCCAAATATTTTATTAGACAAAGACAATGGATGCTACCGAAATCAAAATAATACAAGTCATGGTATTCACGAGTTATATATAGACCCAAATTTTCCATGATGGCCTTGGGCATTAAATTATGGGAGGCTCTGGAATGAAGCATGGAATTATGAAGAATGTATTGGTGGATTCTTAAACTCAGGTAAAATGGAGGAACCTCACTATCTTATGACTGACCATCTATGGCTAGACGAAAAATTAATTCAGGTTGGTCATCTTGAACATTAACCATGTCAGGCAGAGGGTTAACTTTTAGCATTTTAACTATATCAGACTTGTAATCACTATTTTTCACTAGTTCAGTGAGAGGGATTGACACTTTCAACTTTGAAATTTCAGTTTCTAAATTGAATAAGGTACTTTTATCTACCTCTCTTTGGCTGATGCCTCTTTTCTTAGGCAGATATTTTGACGTTTGATCCCTCTTCTGACTATCATGGTCCTTGTTTGGGTTAATTGTAGATGACTGATTTGATTTTTTTTGGTAAGCTGCTGCCAGCTCTTTACCTTTGATTACCTTGAGGATTTTTCTTCGGTTGGGTATCCTTCTGCCACAATGTCCTTTTCTGAATGGGAGTGATCGAGACATCCTTGTTTCTCAAGGAATATTGCTTTTGTTAAGAGCTGAGTGCATTCAAGTATCCTCTTTGATAATCATCTGATTGGGTTTCCAATGCATAGTCATTTGCCAATATGTAGTCTTCATATTTAGGTTCCTTTGTCTTCTCGACATACTTCTCATTTTCAGTCAAGAAAATGGGATGGTAATCTTCCCTAAAGAATTGATTTTCTTCGACAATTAGGTCTATTTCATCCTCTGATTCTCCTTGAGCATAATTTTGCTGCAAGAGTGTCTGAATTTGCTGTTGAAATGTTGATGCCTCAAGAGATTTATGCTCTCTTTGTTTTATCCTATACTTAGGTTGCTGCTAGTTTCTGAAATTCGCATTCCTGACTTATGTCTCTTGTTGTCTATCCAAATTTATCATTCGGTCATCCACCCTCTCCATGGTTCTGATTAGAGCGTCTAGTTTGATATTGGTGGAAGAACAAGGTTCTTCTCTGATTGTTACTTTCTTCTTTGGTTTCTCATGTTTCAACTAAGACTTTTTAATCATCAAGTTTTCTTCCACTCTCACTGCATTATTTTGCATTTCTTTAAGAGTGGAATGATCTCTTTCCTTTAGTTGATAAGCCATCCCCGGATCAAAGGAATTTAGATAATGTTGAAGTGCCAAATCAAGTGGAGGTTTCATGTTATCTAGAATGGAATTGTAGATCTGATTGAACCTTATAGTAAACTCCTGAACCGTCTCGTTAGGATTCCTTTTCAATGTATTGTATTCCGCCAAGATCTATAATGGATTCTTCTTTTCTCGCCACCTAGCTAAGAACAACTCATTTAGCCTCTGAAGAGTATCAATGGAGCAAGTTGCTAAACCATGAAACCATTTTTTCACATCTCTAGAAAAACTTTGAGCAATTAGTCTCATTTTGGCATCATCTTTATCAACCTCATCTAAATCAATGAAATCAACCATCTTGTCAATATGTTGTTGTGTTGTGATTCCTGGGTTGCCATCAAAAAGAGGAAGTCTCTGGCCATAGGTTTGAGGCAACACTGCCAACTAACCAGGTAATTATAAGGGATAAAATCTTGCCATGACTATTGGGGGAGGGCATACAAGGATTACAATGGTTTGAGTTAGCTGGGATGAAGATGGAGGTGCAGATACGATTGTTTTCAGAGGTGCAGTAGAAGGTATGGCAGAAGATAAGCTTTCAAAATGATACTGGATATAGGTCGTTTCTGTAGTAATTTGAAATTGATCAGCTAAGCTTTGGAGTTTCTCAAAATTAGACCAAACCTCATGTTCAAGTTTTGAAGACTGAGATGTAGCAGAAGGTTGATTAAACAAATATTTTGAGGCGGGTAAGTATGAATCAAAATTTATGGGATCAAACACTATCTTTGTAAGATGAGACTCAGACTTCAAATGAAATAGGGATAGCTCAAATTTAATATCAAAAGGAATATCCTCAATACTCAGTATCTGATCTGGCAAGGAAGTGGTCCTTTACAATTTTGTGCTTTCAGTCTTGGGGAAAGAGAATTTAGGTTTTCTTAACAATATTTCAGGATCATCAACAAGAGAAGGAGGGTTCAAGTCAGGGTTTGACATGCTATATATTTTTGAAGCCATAATCTTAACAAGGTCAAAGACTATGTAAGGTAAAATATTTCAGACTTGAGCAGAACAAATAAAGCTTCAAACTTCATCACCAAGGAATTTCTTTCAATAGAAAGTTTTAACAGGTAAAAATCAAGAGCTTACTAATGGAATGAGGTTTTATTGAACTCGTGATTTGTAAAATTCTTTGCTTTTTGAACAAGCTCTGAATATCTTCAAATAAATCATCTAGATCACGGTGTGGAATTTAATCTTATTTGTCTCCTCGAAGCTATCTCTACAATCTTGACACCGCAATTATGGAATCAATTTTTTGAAACTTAGTCCTATCATCCAGGGGACCAAATTCCAATGAAAACTTGTCATACACCCAGGGAAAATGAATCTTTCGTTCCCTAGGATCGGCGCCAATATGTTATCACTCCTCCGGATCTCCAAGGCTGAGGTAACCACAGACCAACCTTTTGACTTGGTCGCTAGCCCTACGAAGCCAGAGAGGGCTCTCTCCAAAGAATCATAGCCAAGGGGACTGGATGGTTTAGGGTTTTTAGGCTAGGTATAAAGTGCATAGGTTGTTTTTATTTGATTTGATTTTTGATTGGGTTATTGCTGGATGAGGGTATTAGGTCAAAGAGGCTAGGTTAGGGCAACTCAGATATGATTGCAAACATTCAAAGGGGAAGGTAGGAAGGAGTCTTAGCACTTAAAAGGTGATTTAGTGAGGTGTTTTAAGACTGATGAAGAGTTAGGAAGATCATATGAGATGTATTCTTCCTAAACTGAAGAAAAAATGGACAAATTATGATAACTTTCCCAATACAAAGCATGAGAAAACATGAAATATAACAGAAATGAAATGGTTTATGAACTTACAAAACATTCATACAAATGATAACAAAGAAGAAACAATGCTAAACATCCATACCACATGTATCCCAAAGAAATAGCTACAACTCATTTATTAAAACTGGCCAAAATCTGATACAATAGTGTATTTGATCACTAATACAACATCCAATTGAGTCCAACCTCTGAAAAGAGTGAAGAAATGAAATATATAGACATAAAAAAAAACTCCTCCCAACCTCAGGGGTCGAATCCATGAGAATAGTAGCAGTTCCACCAAAAATTGAAATGATAGCTAGAGTGTATGGTGGTCAAAGTGACTCATCCCTAATTACATTGAAACTGATTCATCTGACTTGATGAAGAATATTAACCTAACGCATTTACCCCTAGGTAATAATAAAAGACCATAATTACATTTACCATATCAGTTACATCAGTAAAAATTTGATTCCCATAGGTGAAAATCAAATCCGGAGAAGAACAATGAAAAATTAGTTAAATTTTCAAGTGTGCCCTCACAGTGTCAAGTGCGTAGCGCCTAGCTCAGAAAGAGGGCAGAAACATGATTTTTGCTATTTTTTCCCTTTTCACCTGCTAGTTTTGCAAAATAGGGTTGGAAACATGGTTTTCCTAAATGTATTTGTCCTTCTGCATCCATTAGTGGTTTCCATTTCTCCGAAAAGTGTCACAAAATAGTGCACAATGCCTAGGGCGTTGCGCATTTGACCATGAAGTTGATATTTAAATTGCCTAAAAAACACATAAAATATATATTTGCTAAAATGTGCCAAGAGGCTTAAAAATTGGTCAAGGAGCTGATGCTTGGTGTAGCTAGGCTTGGAGTGAAGCCTTTGCAAGTATGTCAAGCTTCTCCTTCTGTTTTTGGTGAGTTAGGACTTCAATTGTTGCCTTGGCAGCCTTGAGTTTTTCCCTCACATTCCTTTCTTTGTTGGCATAGTGTTTTGCCATCTTCTTCTGAATTTCATTTTGCTGATTAGATTTGTCTAGGAGCTTCTATAAATGTCGATTTACCTTATCAAGCCAACTCTCCTAGTTCTCATTGATCAAGATGGAAAATTTCTCATTCCATGTGAGCTTATTAGCAAGCTCAACCTCCTTTTGTTTCTCTAGTTCTAGAGCTCTTTTTAGCACTCTAGTTCTAGGTATTTTTCTAGGTTCTTACTTTTCTTTAGGTTCACCATACCTATCATAGGCCTCATCAAGAAATGCATTGGATTTCATTGCTTCCCTCTTTCCCTTGATATGCTTAATCTCCATGACATCACATATGGCTTGAAGTTGCTTATTCTCTTGCTCATAATATGAGATGATGTATTTTGACCTGTCTAGGTTGATCTAGAGCTCGCTGATGAATGCATATTTTTCTTTGATTAAAATGCTTGTTCTCTCACTGTCATCATGCTCATCTAGGTCAACCAAGTCAAAATACTGCTTTGTCTCATGGAGGTCCACCTCCTCATGCTGAATCTTTGTCGTTGTCATCTTTTCCTTGCCCTTATGTACCTTCTTTGTTGATGAAGAAGGCAAGGACCCTCCCACAATCTGTGAGGCAAACACCTGCCTATGGCCTCTCTGATAAGTGCGTGTCAAAGTGCCCAAATCAGCCCCTTTAGGCTTGATGACCTCAACCTGTTCAATCTTCTCTTTCTCTCTAATTTCATATTCGTTAGGTGAAAGAATATGCTCATGAAATGGTGATGATGGAGATGATGGTGAGGGTGACTGATCAGATGAGGATGAATGATCTATGGGCTGAGATGGATGAATGGAGGTGGAAGGATGAGATGATGAAGGGATACTTTGAACATTCTGAGTAGATGAATCAATGAATATGGGATTGACTATGAAGGTACTCCATGCAATGTTGATATCTTTGAGATGATAAAGGACTATGATTTTAATGAGGGAATGATGAAAGAGACTCTTCATTTGATGTTCATACTCTCTTTTCTGGACAATACAGGCCATCTTATCAATGCTCCGGAAAAGATAGTAGGGTATATTGATAATTTTTACCCTAGTGAAATGCATTAAAAGCTGGATGTGATAGGAATAAAGCATAGAAAATATACCTTCACATGGAAAGTATTTCATGATAATTTTCATCATTAGAGTATATATGTCTAGTAGGTGAGAGAAAAGAAAATAGCCCTTTATTTCATTTCGGTACCTTGGTTTGATGAAAGGCTCATAATAATGTCTCTCCAACATACCTTGTTTAAACCATTTCTCCCCAACATCTGGGATTCCTGTGGAAGCTGATATAATATCAGTAGATAAAGTAAAAGTGACACCTGCTAAAGTCACTTGGTTGTCTTGGAGTTTGGATATGAAGAGTCTAGTCAACATAGGACGGTGTTGGACTACCTAAATTTTCTCACAAAAATTATAATAGACTAGATATTTGAAGGATTTCATAGCCATAGAAGATGCCAAGAGTTCCTTGAGATTTGTTGGCTCAAATCTGAGTATTTCGCCTCCTTTGTGTGTTTTATTGACATCTGTTTCTTCTCCCTCTATTTCTTCTTCCTCACTGTATGGTTTATATTCCTCTTCTGCCATAGTGTTTTAATATCAAACCCTAGGGAGGTATAAGGTTGTTGGAATGTGGTTTTTTGGGAGTAGGGAATGGGGAAGGGAAATATGAAGGAGATGGGTGAAGGGATGTATGTAATGGAGGAGGATATGGGGTATTAATATGATAGATTTTTGGGATGGGGAAATTGTTTGCAATGTAGGGGGTTTGGGAGCCTAGGTAGTTGTAGCACCTAGGACTTAGGGTTTTGGCACAAAGGTTTAGAGAGTATTTGGGATAAAAGGGTTTAGGGAAAGGGAATGAAGGTGTAGGGGGTGTATGAAAGTGTAGGGGAGTTAAAATTTAGGAATTGAGAGTGCAAGGGTAGTTTTTAGGGAGATACTAGGGTTTAGATGTGAAAATAACACCAAATCTTCAACAAACTTTCAAAACACCATGAGAATGATTTTAGGAGGAAGAAACATGTAATCTTCAATTGTTACTTACTTGTGGGAGGTCGAATAAAACTTTGGTGGAGCTAAGGAGGTGATTCTAGATTTCCTGGACAAACGCACAACGCCTGTGGCAAGTAAATAGCACCTTTGGTGATCTAGGTGGATGTTTGTGGCCAACCACCTATCCCATTTGGACCCCCACAACTATCTCTTTTAGTTTTTCAGTTTATGTAATTGTAGCACAATTTACTACTTTTAGCCGTTTTTCGGGTCTTGAACTTCCGGAGCTGTTTTGAGGCCCTAAACAACATTTTTTGAGAAACATGGTTCCACAAATAATGTTGCTCTTCCCAAAGTTGTAGTTCTTAGATAGATCTTTCTAACGAGCTATTCTACGCATCAAATGAAGATCGGGTGCCAAAGTTATGACCCCGGGAAGTTCATGTATGAACTTACACAAACGGGACCCACAATTTGGTGTTTCAACTTATAGGGTTAGGTTTTGGGATGTTAATGGTTTTCCATTGTTTCTCATAATAAATAGGCCTTCAAGTCTCATTGTAACACATTTCAGAGGCATGTAGCCGCCACGTCTCTTCTTAGAGATAAAGCTACCATCGCCCTAGCTGGTTTATTTCCATTTCCGTTTGTAAGCATATTTCAGTATTTTACATTCATGAAATGAAGTATTATTTCCACTGCATATCTGTATTTATGGTTATTGCTGTAATTTATTTCGTTCCTGTTTAAATCTGGATCATTGGTATCAGAGTGGTCTACTTTTTCTCTGTTTTTCTTTGCATGTCCCCAACGAGGTCGGGATATAAGGAGTTAGGGATTGAACTAGTTGAACCTTTGAAAGACCAACCTCGCAAATCCCGACGGCCTCCCATGGTGGATAAAAAGATATATGAGGGGGCAGGAGATCCTATCAAAATCCTACTCAAAGAGGCCCTCGAGCAACAAAGGAACGTGAAGATGGAAAACATTGCGCAGATCCTTCAGCGGCTACCCAGAGGCAATGCATCGGCTTCCAACAGCTACTATGGAAATGCCACACCCTTTAAGGTACAAGTTAATTTTGAAATCCCCATATTCGAGGGTTAGATAGACATAGATGTTGTAGATAAATGGTTAAATCTGCTAGAGGGTTATTTTTCTGTTCATGAATTTTCAAGTAGGGAAAAGATTGTTTTCGCTCTTCTCAAAGCAGCCCCCACGTCAAGGACTGGTGGAAAACCTACTGCGATCAGAAGGATGAAAGTATAGACTCACTGTTCTGAGCCGCACCCACTTGGAATTCCTTCCAGGATGATATCAAGGAGAAATACTACCTTGTCAAAAGCTATGAGGACAAATACATAAAGTGGACCACGCTACGACAGGGACAAGACCAAGATGTGCCAGAGTTCACAAACATTTTTCATACCCTTCGCACACAGTTGGGTATCAAAGATTCTGAGCTGCATCTGGTACTAAAATACCGCGACTGCATACATAGGTACATCCAGGAAGAGATGGAGTTCCTGAACATCTCCTTGCTCGGCACAACGTACCGATACACTGTCGAAATCGAGCAAAAGTTCAAACAGAATAAGAGAGACTTTGGATCTACGAATCCGAAGACTAGAGGAAAAAGCCAAGGCGGGGTGACCCAAGACAACCGTTCGAAGCCACAAGAAAATAACAACACCACGAAGTCGAAGAAGGACACAGGAAAGTGGTGTGAGTTCCACAACAACCCCACTCACAACACAAGTGAGTGTCAGACCAAGCAGTCGCCAGTGGCCGAGTTGAAGGCTTCAAAATCAGATGCATGTTCCGACCCTGAGTCAGAACCCGACAAGGGGAATGGAAAAGGGAAGCAAATCGTTGATGCAAAGCCCAACGTCACTGTTGCCACCGCTAAGATCCATAAGAATGAGCTCGAAGATCCAGAGGAGGGGGAGTGACATTTCCACTCACAAATTTGGGTGAAGGGTTCGCCGCTGCAATTCATTGTCGATAGTGGTAGCTAAAAGAACCTCATTTCAGTAGAGGTCGTGAAGCAGTTGGGCCTACTAACTAGACCACACCCGCATCCATACAGTATCGGGTGGCTTCACGAAGGACGAGATCTCTGAGTTCGCCAACAGTGCCGCCTTCCCTATAGCATCAAACCCTTCACAGACGAGGTATTGTGTGATATTACACCTCTGGATGTTTGTGATGTATTATTAGGCCATCCATACTTGTGGAGGCGACATGCTGTGTATGAGTCAAGGCCTCGTGCTGTCATTATTTCTTTGTGAAATTCATTATATAGGATACCGGAGGTAGCCCCTCCTATCGCCACCTCTTTGATCGCTACCAAGAAAGGCAGCAAGCTCATCTCCCAGACTAGGAAATTCATTTTCTCTCTAGTTCACTCCCAAAGTAAGGGGAAGATCGTCACCACATCCATGATCCCTGCAAAGGGTTCCTCCACGTAGCAACAACATCAAAGGGATACGGTCATGAAAGAACACAAAAACAACTTCTCCTCACCTGTAGGGGTACCACATAAGCTTTAGGTGGGAAACAAAGTCTGGTTGCATCTGCAGAAAGAAAGCCTTATAAGAGCCCACCAGAAGCTCTGACCACGCCGACATGGTCCTTACACCATTACCAAGGTTGTGGTAAATAATGCTTTTAAACATAGCATTCCCCCATTCCTTCACTTGCATCGAGTGTTCAATGTGGGCCGCCTTCGACCATGCTTCCCACCTTTACTGGACACATTAGAGATTGCAGAACAACTCACCAGGGACCAAGTTCAGCAGATGGAGGAACTCAATGCAATGGGGACCATTGCTTTCTAAGGGGGGAGGAATGATACAGATGGATGTTGTTGGCCACCCTCCCATCCCATTTTGACCCCCACAACTGTCTCTTTCAGTTTTTCAGTTTCGGTAATTGTAGCACAATTTACTATTTTTAACATTTTTTCAGCTCCTAAACTTCTGGAGCTGTTTTGAGGCCCTAAACGACATTTTTGGGAAATTTCGGAGAAACATGGGTCCATGGACCAATTTTTCTCTTCCCAAAGTTGTCGTTCTCAGATAGATCTTTCTAACAAGCTATTATATGCAACAAACGAAGATCGGGTGCCAAAGTTATGACCCCGAGAAGTTGATGTACCAACTTACCCAAAACGAGGCCCACAATTTGGCGTTTCATCTTCTAGGGTTAGGTTTTGGGATGTTAAGGTTTTCCATTGTTTCTCACAATAAATAGGCCTTCGAGCCTCATTGTAACACAGTTCAAAGGCATGTAGCCGCCACATCTCTTCTCAGAGATAAAGCTACCATCACCCTGGCTGGTTTATTTCCATTTTTGTTTGTAAGCATATTTCAGTCTTTTACATTCATGAAATGAAGTATTATTTCTGCTGCATATTTGTATTTATAGTTATTTCTATAATTTATTGCATTCCTATTTAAATCTAGATCATCTGGCAAGCGCGCAATGCCTAAAGGGAACATGCAATGCCCATGGCAAGTGAGTAGCACTAGGAAAGTGCACCGCACTTGAACAGAATGTGCAACACCTGAAGAGAATGCACAACGCTTGCTCTGTTTTGCTGATTTCACCTAGAATTGTGAAAAATGGTCTCTTGGGGTTTGCTCAAGAAATGATAAGAGGCAAACGGAGTTGAGTTAGATGTTAGGAAGGCCTTTATACTTGATTGAATTTTATCTTTAGCCTTAAAACCCTCTTTCTAATGTTTCACTTCTCCTTTTTGAAATGCTTGCCAATTTCCCTTTACACTCTGCTTTTCTTCTTTGCAGGTTGATGATGCATGGAGTTTTGGAACTCTTCACATTTTAATTTGCTTGGATGAAGTTGGCACATAGTTCTTTGAGTTGACAGCTTAGGAATAGTAACTTATTACATATAATTAACATAAAATTACATAAATTAGAAAAAATATTACATCTCTATTTTTTAGAATAGAATTACAATCTGAAATAGAACTATTACTTGGAAAGAAAATTAGAACTTGGGCAAGCATAGTTACATGTTTTCCAATCCTATTTAAATATTGTTATCACCTGGATTGAACCTCAGGCTGAAGGAAGGCAATGCCAGGGTAACCACAAACCACGCTTAGCCGAGTAGCTAGCCCTACTAGGCCGGGAGAGGGCTCTCTCCGTAGGGATCTCAGCGAAGATGATTGGATTAGGTAAAGGATATTAGGCTAGGTATAGTAGCACGAAGTTTTGATTGGATTTTGAAGGGGTTTTGTAGGATCAAGAGGAGCTGGACAATTTAGGACTACGGAATTAGGTCAGAATTGTAGGGTGTTCAATGGGGCAAGGTAGGCATAAGGTTTAACACTCTAGAGCTTGATGGGGTGAGATGTTTTAGACTTGTGAGAAGCTAAGAAGAGCATGTGGAAACCATGGATCCTTCCTAGATTGCAGAAAACATGAAATGGTGAATGTTTTCCCAAAGTAGAGCACTAATGTAATGAATTCTTCCTATCAAAATTGAAAGCATTCACTTAGAAGCAATGAAATGATTAACGAAGTATACAAAGCACATTAACATATGATCACAAAGAAGAAATTATACTAAAACTCCATACCACATGGATCCATAATTATAACTGCAATTCTTATTAATCTCCTGCTAAACTGCTACAAAATGGTGTACAATCAAGATCTGAGCATCCAACTAAGTCCAACCCTTTACAATGAGAAAGAAGAAGAAGATATAGACATGAATTCAACCTCTTCCCATCCTCAGGGGTCAAATCCCTAAGATGAGGAGCTAATCTAACCAACACTGAACAAGAAAACAGGAATATAGGCATCTTAATAGCTTGCCTCTAAAAGTGAAAAACTGATTCATTTAAGCTCAAATTGACTTCTAATGTAATGAATCTACCCTATACTACTATTTATCCATCATATTTACATTCCAAGTCATCATTTACAATTGTAAAACAACCTCCATGATAGAGAATCCATGAAAACGGTCAAAAACTAGAAAAATAGGCATCATGTGCAAAATATGCCCTACGCGCAACGCCACTAGCCCAACCCATAGCGCCACTTTCAGGTCCCTTTTGGAGGCCTTACCGGCATACAAATTGGGTTCATGATAACTCATTGTAAAGGTATTCAAGTCTACTTTCCAAAGCACATATAATTTCTACATTTGAAGCTCATTTGACCCTGCAAAACTTGATTCTCCCAAGACTACTTCTGCATGTCCAAAATGTGGCAGAAAGATCATTATTAGGGTGTTTTTGACCTTTTGGTGGACCATTTCTACCCCAAAACTTAGAAAATCCATAGGGTGCATGTCCTCATTGCTCGAAATCCAAACATGCAAACCATTTGTGCATTGGGTGCCCCTAGGAAAAGCATTGCACTGGTGGCGATGCGCGTTCAGGCAGTTTTCCTGTGTGTAGAATTTCAAAATTTGTAAATGACAAAAATTCCTCCGAACTTGCCCAAAATTGGTGAGAAGCACCATCATCAAGTGTCCTGATGATCCAAGGAAGCTTTCATCTTTTTAACCCTCATGTTACAAATATTGTTTCGGGTCCTGTAATGGTAGGCCATGTGTCTGATCATCTGACTGTCTCTATTGGCATTCTGCAACTTCTCAAGGTGAAAATTGACTCTCTCAAGCCAAGTCTCTCTATCATCTTCAATCTCCTTCTTAATGGGAGTCAAAGTGACCTGTGCCTCTTTGTCACTTTGTCATTTTACCTTGAGCAGTTCCAGCTCCATGAGGACTTGTTTGTCATTCAACTACTTGTTTTCTTGTTCCAAATATGTAATGACATACTTGGCCCTCTCCAAATTTTCCATCAAAACTTGTACTTGAGCCTCCTTTTCTTGTATGATGATGTCTTTTATTGTGTCTTCATCCTGAGCCTCTAAGTCAATTCTTTCCACACCATGATGAGTATAACGCTGCTCTGATTCATCATGCTATGTCAATTCAAAGTCCCTTTCCTCCTCATCATCAAAACTCTCCTCCGACATATTTTCCTTCCCTTTGTGCAGCTGCTGCACCTATACCTGTTGGGTTGGTGAAGAAGGCAAGGCTCCTTCCACATCCCGTGGAGCTAGTATTTGCCTATGAGTTGATGAAGAAGGCAAGGTCCCTTCCACCTCCTGTGGAGCAAACACTTACCTATTGGCTTCAAACAATCTCCTTGTGCCCCTCTGATATGTCATGTAAGTCACGGGCACCTCAGTACTAGTCTCTTTGGCCTCCTCATCTGTTTTCACCTGAGCACTGCTAGAAGGTCCCCCTACTTCTTGAGACATGGGTGGAGGAATTTGAGGACTCCTGAAGATGTCATGAGAAATAAATGTCTCCCAAGAGACATTGAGGAGGTTGAGATGATGAAGCACAATCATCTTGATCAAGGAATAATGATAGAGACTGCTCATCTGCTGAGACTATGGCTTCTTTTGGATGAAATGAGCCATCTTCTCAATATTCCTGAGCAAGAAATAAGGGAGTTTTAACATCTTCACCCTGGTAAAATGCATGAGGAGCTTGATGTGATAAGTGTACAACCTAAAAAATCTGCCCTCAGAAGTGAAATACTTCATGATGATTTTCATCATGGGGACATACTTGTCTTTAAGAAATTTGAAAGGAAAAAGTCTCTTCACCTCATTTCTGTACCGAGGTTTAATATAAGGCTCATAATAGTGTTAATCTAGGTCCTGGGCCTTATACCACTTCTCTCGTACATTTGGAATCTTGGTGGAATCTGTAATAATGGAAGGTGAGACTGTGAATGTTACCCCAACAAGAGTCACCTTGTTGTCCTAAAGATGGGCTACAAAACGTCTAGTGAGCTCAGGGTGGTGTTGAACTCTCTCTACCTGCTCACAGAACTCATAGCAGCCAAGATATTTGAAACATGTGACAGCCAACTAAGAGGCCTACAATTCTCTAAGGTTTGATGGCTCTTCTCTGATAATTCTGCCTCCCTTGTGTGGTTTTCTCTGATGCCTAGCTCTATCTGCTGAGGTGTCACTGCCTGTGTTTTCCTCCTCCTCATAGTCTCGGTCCTCTTTGTCCATGTTTGCAAGGCTTGAGGTTGTATGAAGGGAATGAGTGAAAGTGTTTTAGGAGTGAGGGGATGGGAGATGACCTTATGGGCTAGAAAATGAATGAGGGAGTAGGAATCATAAAAATGAGAGGGAGGGCTTGTTTTGTTTGAGAAATTTCCCTTTGGGAAGAGGGATAAAGGGATAGGGATGTTATGGAATAGGGATAAAGGGATAAAGGGATAGGGAAATAGGGATAGGGAAAGAGTTTAGAGTTGTAGTGATAGGTGATAGGAGGAACAATGGGGGTTTAGGGTTTTAGGCATAAAAGGGAGAATTTAGCTTAAAATTTAAATTGCAAACCAATCAATGTAGTATGGAGGACCACTTACTTGTATGCAGGTAAGAGAGGGAAAATTTGAAGTTTGTTGAAGTTTTGAGGCCTTTCTGACCCTTCTTCACAACGCGCAGCGCCACTACACAAACGCGCAGCGCCACCCCTAAAAGGCTAACACAGTGTAAAATTACATTGGGAAATTCTCCAGACGCACAACACCAAACCCTCAATGCGCAGCGCCAACCCTACCTTCCTGAAACACGCAGCGCTAGTCTGCCTACGTGCAATGCCACTGCACCACTACTCCAAACGCGTAGCGCCACCCTCCAGAAGTGTAGTGCCAACTCTCCTTTGCCCAAAACTCACTCAACCTCTCCTCTTCTCCTCACTTTTTTACTTCTTGCTTTCCAAATGAGAATGATGAACTTGAAAATGAAATGTGAGAGCTTATATATGAGTAAATTTTGTTTTTTCACTTGAAAAACCCACTTTCTAATGTTTCTTGACCTTCTTCAAAACTCTATTTTTAATGCATTTTCTTCTTCGTTTCTTTTCAGGGGGATAATGCTCAACTTGGATTGATTTTTGAGTTTCTCTTTGTCTTGCAGCAAGGAGAGATGCTTTGGTGCAACTGGGTTCATTTATTACATAAAGTGACTTAAAATTACATAAGAGATACAAATTAACTCAAAATACTCTTCTTTTACCTCAAAAACATGTTTTTGAGGTGAAAATTACATTAGGTTAAAAGATAATTATTCAGTGGCTATGACCTACAAGCCATCATGTTTGATTTATTTATCATCCTCTTACCCTTACTGGCCTTTATTTACACTTTTAAATCAAGCTCTTGACCTTGGAAATGAAACCTTAAGACCTAATGAAACATGCACTATGACCTAATGAAAGCCTGATTACAAATTGACCATGAAACCATAACTGAAGACAGCCTGAAGAAGGGTCAGCAAGTATACTCTATGTGGGAGAAATTAGATTTTTTGAGGAGAAGACAACCATCAGTGGATCAGATTGACATGACCTAATGAAATGATGTAAAAATTTCAGCATGGGACCCCTAAAATGAAAGAGAAAATTTTGATCCCTGATGTAAGTATGCAGATACTAACACTAACAAATACAAAAAAGGATATTATGTTTCTCACTCTCACACTCTTTGTTGGCTTTATGCACTGAAATGGAGTATTATTGGACCTTGAAAGAATTAAACCTAGTGACCTAATGGGACCTTGAATGACTAGACTCCATGTGGACTTAAATGACACAAAACATGATGAAATGAGATTTTATGATCAATGTATGCTTAGTAATACACAAGAAGGTGGGCCAGAAAATATTGATTTTTGAGGGAGAGTATGGCTTTTGACATAGGGTTACCATCAGTGAGTAAATTTTTGAATGAGGACCTAGGTGGAATGAAAAAAAAAATCAGAATGGGACCCTAATATGATATAAAAGATGAGTTTTGATCACTGATGGAAGTATGCAATTACTGACTCTAACAATGACTATTCTCGTAAATGTTGGATATTTTTCATGTAGAAAAAGGATCAAACTTTCAAAAAGTTTTGTGAGTTTAAAGCATTGGTGGAGAAAGAGTTGGTCAAGAAGATTAAATATGTACTGAGTGATAACAATGATGATGATGTCTCAAACGAGTTTAAGAACTTCTATGCAGTGAAAGATATTAAACGGGAGTTGACAACACCCCATAACCCTCAGCAGAATGGGGTGGGCGAGAGGAAGAACATAGGCATAATAGGGGCAACGAGGGTGATGTTGCATGATTAGGGAATACCACTACATTTGTGGGCTGAGGCATGCAACACAATGGTTTATGTTCAGAACCATATCCCACATCGGATACTTGAGATGAAGACACAAGAGGAGGCTTATTCTGATAAAAGGCGAAATGTTGGTCACTTCAGGATTTTTGGGTCATCGGTATATTTCCATGTGATCAAAGATGTGTGGAATAAGATTGAGTTGAAAATAGAGTTGGGGATATTTTTGGGGTACGCTGATACACCTCATAACTATCGGTTGTAATTTCCAACCAACAAGATGACAGTGGTCACAGGGATGTCAAATTTGATGAGGAGAAGGCCATGCGAGTTTCCCATTAGAAGTAGCTTGAGCTACATGCACATGAGGAGATTTTAGCTCCTAAGGTTGAGGAGCCTTGGATTGATGTGGAGTAGCCACATGTAAAGGATATAGGAATGGAGACACCCAATGAGGCAGAGTCTTCCAAAAAGGGAAGAAAGTGCACCTGAGAGGCTGACAGATTATTGGATGATGCATGGGAGAATGTGGAAGCACCCACTTCTCAGCACAAGTAGAGGAGGTCACCTTAGAGGTACATTGGATACATGGCTCTTATAGGCAAATGTGTTGTGGAAGAGCCATCTTCCTTTAAAGAAGTAGTGCAGCAGCTAGTTTGGGTTGATGCCATGGTGGAGGAGTATGTCTCCATAGTTCAGAACAGTGTTTCGGATTTGGTCCCGAGACCGGAGGACAAGTCAGTGGTGAGCTCCCGTTGGCTTTGCAAGGTAAATAAAGTTGCATATGGTAGTGTGGAGAAGCATAAGGCTAGATTTGTGGCCCGTGGCTTTCATAGGTAGAGGGGATTGACTATGATAAGACCTTTGCTTTGGTTGCAAGGTACTCGTCAATCATATCTATGTTGGCACTATTGTCACATATGAATTGGAAGATACATCAAATGGATGTGAAGACAACCTTCCTTAATGGAATTATTGAGGAAGAGGTGTACATAGAGCAGCTTGAAGGTTTTGAGACCTTTGACCATGATTCTTATGTGTGCTGACTCAAGAGAGCGTTGTATGGGTTGAAGCAAGCACCCTATGTTTGGTACACCAGGATAGATAGCTGCTTCAACGAGCTGTGATTCACAAAGAGTGAAATGGATGCGAACCTATGCCACATAGTGGTGGAAGGTAAACTGTTTATCATTGTAATTTATGTTGATTATCTCATATTGACAGGTGATGATTAGTTTATCAAGTCTTGGAAGGAGGACCTTGCAAGAGAGTTTGAGATGAAGGACATGGGGCTCATGCATTACTTTCTTGGCATGGAGGTATGGTAGGGAGATGGGGAATTGTTTGCATCTCAGGGCAAGTATGCCAACACGATACTTAGGAGATTCCGCATGGAGAGCAGTAAACCCATGGAGACTACTCTAGCAGGTAATTGGAGGAAGGAGGATGCTACTTCAGGAGAAGTAGTGGAAGCTACTTTTTATAAGAAGCTTGTGGGTTCACTCATGTACTTGGTGAAAACATGACCGTATATGTGTTATGTAGTTAACCAGCTCAGTCAAGCAATGGTTAGGCCTATCAAGCTATTTTGGAAGGGAGCAAATCATGTGTTGAGATACCTCAAGGGCACTTCTTAGTAAGGGTTATGGTACAAACGGATAGAGGGAATGAAGATTCAAGGATTCACCAATGTAGATTGGGAAAAGAGTCCATCCAACAGGAAGAGCACATCAAGAGGGATCTTTAGTATTGGGTCAGCGACAGTTTCTTGGTACAACAATAAAAAAAGATCGGTTGCACTCAGTTCGCTAGAGGCAGAGTACATTGCTACGAGTCAAGAAGCATTTTAGGCCATCTGGATGAGGAAGATCCTGGGTGGTTTGTTTTCTCAGCAGATGGATCCAACTGTGATCTAATGTGATAATCAAAGTTGTATCAAACTCTCTAAAAATCTAGTTTTTCATGATCAGTCCAAGCATATTGATATTTGATATCATCATCTCAAATATTGTGTATTGAGGCAAATTATGTTGTTAGAGTACATTCCCACGGAGGAGAAAGATGCTGACATTTTGACAAAGTCATTATCAAGATGTAAATTCGAGTTTCACAGAGACATGATCAAGGTAGCTGATAATCCCTTTCTTGTTGAGAGGGAGTGTTGAGAAAAGGGAACAAGAAATTCCAGTTTAATTTTTCCTTGAATTAAGTTGAGAATTAAAATCAAATTCTATTCTAATAGAAACTTGTAAATAGTTAATTAAGTTTAATTAACTTAATTAGCTTAGTAATTTCAAGTTGGAAGTCATTCTGAAGTCATGTATATGTTATCTCTAAGTTTTAGGGGTCCAATATGAGATTAAATTGAGTTGGAAATAGATCAATTCGTTTACTGAGTTAAGTTCAGTTAAACTAGTTCCAAACTATTTAAGGAACTAATAGAGATGTAACATTCACTTGGTGCACTAGTGCATCCACAAGTGCTACTCCATTAACTGAATATTCCCTCATCAGAAACTCATGCATGTCGATTCTGAGAAAGACCTAATTGAGACTAGAGTGCAAGGATAGTGTACTATCAGTGGTATTGTTTATTGGAGTGTAAATATCATGCATGCATCAAAGATTGATCCTATGTTTGGATTGCGCAGTCTTGGAATCATGAATTCCCTTTAAACATAGGCTATTCATCCTAGGAATTACACAAGGGATTAAGGGCTTGGAGAACTGTAGAGTTTGCTAAGCGTTGGCCAAGATCTATCTTGTGAGCTGAGAGAGTTGAGCATACTTGTGTGGAATTGTTCTAGTGAGAACAACCTTTGTATCTTCACTAATATTTTTGATATATGCAATACAGATAGCGAGGTTTTGAGCAGTGGCTTTCCCTAGATACATCTTTTGTTATGTGCCATTGATTTATCTTCTTCTTGTTCTTATCGTTTTCATCGATCTATTGGCTTATGTTGGTTGAAATTAGAAGTAGATTCTTGTCCCGTGCTTTAGTAAATTGCATGAGCTTGTGAATCTATAGGATTTTCTACAAAATTAAATTTGTTATTAATGCTCATTTAAATGTAGTAGAATCGGATGTAGTCCCACTCAATATATGCCGAGTTGCATTTGGAATTATGTATAGGTACACGTGAGATGCTATATTCATGCAGAGAGCCAACCAATACTGCCAGAAATATTTCATCATCAATGCACACAATGGAAAGTCAAATATTTCACTGGTAATTTCTAATTAAGCTAATAAATTGATCAGTTCCAATAAAAAGCATGTTTTATTATTCATAATAAAAAATTAGTTTGTAGAAGAGTTAATGAAAGAAAAGGAATCCCTAAAGGGGTGCATTAAGAAACATAGGCATCAACTGGAAGAGTTGTTATAGGTATACATGGGAGTATTTTAGGAGTCTAATGGGCTATCATCTAAGAGGGAAGTGGAGGAAAATATCCATTTTTTTTCTAGACTCTCCATTTCCAAAACATAGGGATGTACAAGTAATATGTTCTATAAGAAAATGAGGTGATGAAGTAATTGCAGTAAATAATAGAGTAGGATATTATTCGACCAGATACCTCACCATGTTAGTCACTAGCATAATTGAGCCAAAGAACTATGGGACTTAGCGAATGTGCATTGATTACAGGGAATTTACAAAAATTACCCTCAACAACAAGTACCCCCTACCCATGATTGATGACCTATTGGAACAATCTCATTAATAATGATACTTCACCAACCTAGATATAAAATCAAGGTACCACTATGTTTGAGTCAGAAAAGAAGCTCCCTAGCACCTTCAAAATCAAACAAGGTTTGTATGAGTTGTTATTCATGCCATTTGGCTTATGATATACACTAGTTATGTTCATGAGATTCATGAATGACATATTATGCCCTTAGATAGATTCATTTGTTACTACTTATTTGGATGATATATTGGTATGTAGTGCTACCTGGTACAAGCAAATCACACGCTTGATGTAGGTTTTAGAGACATTGAAGAAGCATCAATTGTTGGAAATCTCAGGAAATGTGAGTTTGCACAACAGTCTTTAGTGTATTTAGGCTATGTGATTAGTGGAGAGGAGCTCAAGATAGATCCTTCCAAGATAGAGGCCATCATGAAGTGGCCATTACGTACAAATGTTTTTGAGGTCAAGAGTTTCATTGGGGAAACACAATACCTAGGGAAATTCATAGCTTCATTTTCAATAGTAGATACACCACTCCATGCCTTAATAGTGAGTGGAAAGAGTTTCCACTAAGGGGAAGGGCCAACAGAAGGCATCTGAGGATTTGAAGATGAAAATCAATCAAGCACCAATTCTTGCATTAACACACCTGTAGTATCCTTTTGAAGTACAAACATATATGAGAGTGGGTATGCTATGGGAGTGGTCTTGATGCAGGGAGGCATGCATATATGTTACCAACATGAATTATTTAATGGGATAGTTCTCAACTACCATACATATAATAAGGAGATGTATGCCTTAATACAAGATGTCAAAAGGTGAAAACACCATTATATGTGGGAAAGGAGACCATCATCTACACATATAATTAACTGCTACAATACCTATAGGCCCGGGTAAGTTACAATGAACCAAACATTACAAGAGCATGGATTTTTAACAACTATTTCATTCAATAGTCAAGTATAAGAAGGGAAACATAAAGAAGTTGACTGACATGCTTTCAAGACAACCCACATTAAAAAATACAACTTTGGGAACTCTAATGCACATCAAGCCTTTCACCCATGATGCTTACAAAAAGATGAATACAGAGGATGACGACTTTAAGGGGGTATTTCAGTAGTTGTAGAGATAGAGCCATGTGAACAATGAAGATAGTACAATTGACTATCATTTATAGAATAGGTTTCTCTACAATATGGACAAGCTATGTGTTCCTAAAGGTGAGTAGCTATATCTTATTAGATAGGCTTACACTTCTAAGGTTGGAGGTCATTTTAGTGTAGGTAATATAGTGGCCAATTTAATGAGGTATGTGTACTAGCCTAGAAAGCAAGTTGTTATATGGCTCATAAGAGGATGTAAGCTCTATACTACCAACAAGCATAGTAATAAGAGATAGAGTCCATACCATACCTTGCCTCTACCTACCCATCCTTGGGAAAGAATTTCCTTGGAATTTGAGGGAGATTTACCAAAAATCAGGAAGGGACATGACTATCTATTCATGGTAGTTAACAAGTTAATCAATGTTGGCTCAAAAGTAACATTGGGAAGGGGAGGGTATGATTGAGTGTGAGGTCAATTTCACAATTTCACAAGATCAAATAACCATTCATTCATTTAGAAATGTTCTAAACATTATATCATTATGCATCATCATATAAGAAATCTAACAAGAAACCATAAATCAACACAAGAAGCCATCACATCACAAGGAAACAAAATTTTTAGATGGAAACCCAAATGGGAGAAAACCATGAACTCTTTTTTTCTTAGCCTTCAATTTCTTTGCATCAATTTGTAGGCCCCAAAATTTTCAAAATGGATCCATGATCATAATATATCACTGAATCATGAGTAATGTTCTAATATGAAATCAATACATACAATCACACCATTGTCTCTTCCACCGCAACAACCTACATGCATCACCTTGTCATGCAATCTGTAACCACTTCCATGCAAGTTGTAACCAATCTCACTACAAACACTGCAACCATTATCACTGTATAATAAATTGTAATGAGTATCACAAAATTGATATCATTCTTTGTTGTTAGTTGTCATACTATTGTCCCAAAACTCTGCTCCAACCATAACAACAATTTGGTCACTCAAACATTTCCCCTACACATGTATTAAACACACCTGCAACATGTTCATAGCTTTACCGAACACATAAAATAACTTCTACTCATAAAAAATGATTCAAAATACTATCAAACCCTTTTGGTTGCATCTATATTTGATCCTTGATCACCTTGCATCTTCCAAATTTCAATTTGGATCAATAATTACTCCAAAAACCCATAAAAACTATAATAAACCTTATATCAAATTAACTCATTAGAGAAATTTGAGGTCAAAAATGGGTCTCAAAACAAAAATGTACAACCAAAATAATTTTTTATAATAACCAATAGGATTCAAGATGATGATGTCAACCATAGGGGATGATTCACCATTTTTGGAGTAAAAAATTAAAAAAATAATAACAATAAAGAACTACTTTTTCAACTCATATTTTCAACTTATCTGTATACGACTTTACTCAAATTTCGAGTGGGGGCACTTGTTGAATGAGAAATTTAATTCATCATCCAAAGAGTATCCATGTTGCATAAATTTAATGGACCCTACTACACGAAAAGTGAGAAATACATGAAAATCGTGCAATCACGTTTTTCATGTATTTCTTATTTTTCATGTAGTGAGATCCATCAGAGGTATGCGACATGGGTACTCCCTGGCTGAGGAATTAAATTATTCATACAATAAGTGCTCCCTCTCAAAATTTGAGTAAAATTGTAGCTAGATAAGTTGAAAATATGAGTTGAAAAAATAGTTTTCTTTTTCCCTCTAAAATGTGATGATGTAATCTAATATTATTTTATTATTTCCACTATTATTTTATAATTATCCTTAGGAGGCCCATTTTATACCTCAAAATTTCTTTAATGATTCAACATAAACTCACTTCTCAGGTGTGTTCTACAATTTGAGAAGAAACCAACACAGATTCTACAGAATGACCATTTGACGGCCAACTAAGTTTTTGACACAATATCCACACACACACACACAACTTATCACTTCCAAGTTGAGGGTTAAACTTGTTCAAATTTGGAAACTTAGGGAGAAATTCCTCCTTGGGGTAGCCCTACTCATCTTAAGGAGACCCTACTAGCCCTTGGAATAATTTAATTTGCATGAGGGAAAATATTATTTTTAATATGAAACCATAACTAACAAAAAGAACAAGTTGGCCTAGGCAATGAAATTTGACCGCATCAACCACAAATAAATACACCTAAGATCACAACACTTGGAGGCATCACACACCACACCATCTCTTCATTTTATTGATTTGTACAAGTATGAAAATTGCATTTCTGATTTCACATGTGCGTAGGAGAGAGAGGCACTTCTATTAACCAATGTTGACTTTTTATTTGGGACTAATTTGACTAGTGTTGAATTGGAAGAGTTTGAATTTGTTTGACTTGTTTTGGACATGTTTTGGGAGGCCAAGTTGATCTGGACTTTGACCCGAATTTTTTAAGCCTTTTGACCAACGTTGAATGCAAAAATACGACTAGGGTTTTTGTAGTTCAAACTTTGACTTTGACCAAGCAAAAGAGGCTATGTTCTTTGACTACTTGACTATAACTTTTTGGAGCACTTTGACCATTGACTATTGACTAGTTAGGGAAAATTTGACCAGAAATTGTAGATTTGAAGTTTGACCAAATTTCACTTTCTTGCTCATATTTGACTGGATCTTGGTTGGTTTATTTGACTAGTCAAGGCTTTGACCTCTAACTCATTGTTGATGTACTTGGACTATGTATCTCTCTGTAGAATATTTGACGATAATATAATAGAATAAAAATTTGGAAAGGGTTTTCCCCCTTATGGGGTTTGTACCTAGTCTTTGACCAATCATTATCTTTATTGTTCTTGGATATCTGCTATTGTGCATTTGGTTTACTGTTTTATCTACAATTGCTTCCTAATATTGGAAGATTGAAAATATATTGAATAATTAATTTCTATTGGAAGAATAATTGTTATAAGTGATTGTTGCAACATAGAACATTGAAAGAAATTAACATGGTATTAGAGTTTAGGTGAAGAGCAGCCCAAGGAGACAAGAGAAATCACTCTTTGAATTTATCTTATCCACTACTGAAGATCACTTGACCTGATCAAGATGTCTTCCTCATACTTCAAAATTGAAGAGAAGATAAATGATTCATCTAAATATGTTGTTTGGAGATCTACAGTTGATTTCACTTTGGAGGAAAATGATGTTTTCAAATATGTTGAAGGAACAATTCTTGAGCCTTTGGAGAATGCTTCTGCTGTTATCAAGTTCAAGTACAAAAAAAGTGAGGTCAAAGCTAAGAAAATTATTATTAATTCTTTGGTAGATCATTTGATTACCTATATTGTAAAGTTGAAGTAGTCTAAGGAGATGTATGATAATTTGGTTGCGATGTATAAGGTCAACAACTTGAATCATATTATTTCCTTGAAAATTCAACTCAAGGACATCAAGATGAAGGGGGAGAGTGTGTAGTCATACTTCATGAGGATATTCCAGCTCAAGGATCAATTGTTGTATACTGGTGAGATTACATTTGAAAAGGAGCTAGTTCTAATTTCCCTTGGAGGTCTTCACCAAATTTGGGAAACATTTAACACCACCATTAGAAACAATGACATATTCCCTTCATTTAATGAGCTATTAGTAAAGTGCACTCAAGAGTACACGAAGATGATTTCTAGAGGGAGAATTTGAAACTATGAAGAAGGAGAACCCACTACATTGTTGCTCAAGACAAGAAGAGGAAAGGACGAGGAGGACCATCTAATTCAAGAAAGCCAACACCATCATCAAAGTACTCTAACATAAGATTTAGAAAGGAAAAGTTTCGATGTTTCAAATGGCACAAGTATGGTCACTTTGCGAAGTATTTTCTAGAAAAGGGAAATTCTCATAGATCTTACAATAACAACTATGGCTTCAACAATAGAGGGTTCAATGATATAAGAAGAAGAGAAGCTCTCTTTGCTCATGAAGAATGCCACCATCCTAAAAATAGATCAAGGAACTCAAATTGTATGAAAATAATGCAGCTTCTGCTCAATTTGAATATTTTCTTATTTTTTCTCTTTCTAGTTCCTCTCCTCCAGATTATTTTGATAGTTGGTTGGTGGATTTTTGTCTAGGAAATCCTCTCTGTAGACAAAGACAATCCCTATAGCCCAATGAGTGGGACTAGAAACCTACGTGACAATCTACTGGACACTTTTATAAGTTACGATTGAAATAAGAGACAAAGAAGATGGCTTATCTCTTTTTTATGCTATCATGTTCTCCTTTGTTGAAGACCTTGAGTCACTTGTGTCACGGGCTTAGTCCTACTTCTCATAGAGTTTAAACACCTGCAAAAGGGATCAAGACACAACAAAGAATGGAAATACAAATAACATAATCAAAAGTAACCTACTTAACAGATCAAGGAGAATTAAGATAAATGATACATGAGCATACACATTTATGGAAAATGAACCAATAGTTTTATATTAATATAATAAAGGAGGAATCATACAACTAAGCCTTGATGTCAATAGGCTCTCCTTGAATGAATTTAGAAGTCCAATCTAGGCTCTCTAGGCACTCCTTCTCCAAGCCAAATGAGTAGCATATAGGCACAATCTTAGCATAAGGGTGAAAATAGACAAAGACCAACCATTTGGGAATGAGAGAGGATGAATATATAGCCAGGGAAAGGGAGTTAGGATCTCTCCAAAGATAGGAGAAGGCCCTCATCAAAAGGAGGTATCTCATAGGGATAAGACCAAGAGGCCAAGTTGGGAGAACTCGACTTCACCTATGATGAACAACCTCCAGCTCATTGCTCTGAAAGCTTCTAAATCATGAAGCTTCTCATCCTCTTTTGGAAAATTGCATTTTAGGGATCATCACAGGTATACAAGAAAACAGAGCGATGGAATCATGGGTCTAGTATAGTGCAATAGGTGATCATTGTGGTTTTCAGTATCATAAGAGTCATGATTCTCAAATTAGGGTTTTATAGCCATTTCCTTTAGGGGAAGCTCAAGGCAATTCCAATCAGTGTTTTAGGGATGATCTGAGCTGCATATCTAAATAAGTACGTTTCATTATGGTCATGTTTCGGGAACTTTAGGGTATGTCATAGGGAAGTACGGGAGGTGTGACAAAATACTGTGTAACAGATTCCCCCTAAAGCATGAAGGCAGAACGAGGAGTGATGGCTGAGATGCTTTACAAGATTTTGCAAGGACGAGAACAAACATTGTCAGGAGACTTGCAAATCAAGGATTCATATACATATACATATATGATATCAAACATGAATCCATGATATGGACGTAGCCATTCGGATAATAAGGAATATGTGAAAGGATCCATGGAATGGGTGCAACCATCCAAATGAGAAGGATCATCTGTAAATCTAAGATCCAAGGTATGGACGCAATCACCCGATATAGAAGGATCATCATAAATGTAAAGTCCCACTATATGGTCACAACCATCTACATAGCAGAAGCATGTGTACCATCATGAATAATACATAACTCCATGTAGCCTAAGTCATATCCTCTCTGCGGACAGAGACAATCCCTCTAGCCCAATGAGTGAGACTAGAAACCTACGTTACAATCTACTAGACACTTTCCTAAGTTACGATTGAAATAAGGGATGAAGAAGATGGCCTACCTCATTCTGATGCTATCATGTTCTCCTTTGTTGAAGACCTTGAGTCATTTGCATCACGGTCTCAGTGTTGGTGCTCACAGTGTTTAAACACATGCACAAGGGATCAAGACACAACAAATCATGCAAATACAAATAACATAATCAAAAGTAACCTACTTAACATATCAAGGAGAGTTAAGATAAATTATACATGGGAATACACATTTATGGAAAATGAACCAACAATTGTATATTAATAGAATAAAGGAGGAAGAATATAACCAAGCCTTGATGTCAATAGGCTCTCCTTGAATGAATGTCGAAATCCAAGCTAGGCTCTCCAAGCACTCCTTCTTGAAGCCAAATGAGTAGCATATAGGCACAATCTTAGCATAAGGGTGCAAACAGACAAAGACCAACCATTTGGGAATGGGAGAGGATGAATATATAGGTAGGGAAAGGGAATTAGGATCTCTCCAAAGATAGGAGAAGGCCCTCATCTCAAGGAGTTAGCTCATAGGGATAAGACCAAGAGGCCAAGTTGGGAAAACTTGATCTCATCTACGCTAAACAAACTCGAACGCGTCACTCTAGAAGCTTCTAGATCATAAAGCTTCTCATCCTCTTTTGGAAAATTTCCTTTTAAGGACCATCGCGGGTATAAAAGAAAACAGAGTGATGGCATCATGGGTCTAGTATAGTGCAATAGGAGACCATCATGGTTTTCAGTATCATAAGAGAGATGATTCTCAAATTATGGTTTTAGAGCCATTTCCTTTAGGGGAAGCTCAAGGCAATTTCCAATCAGTGTTTTAGGTAGGATTTGAGCTGCATATCTGAATAAGAGCACTACATGATGGTCATGTTTTGGGAACTTCAGGGTATGTCATAGGGAAGTGCAGGAGGCATGACAAAATACTGTGTAACATGGATAATGGGGATTCTAGACACTTCATTGGTTATCATGAAGTCCTCTCAAACCTAGTTGAGAGGGAGAAAAATTTGAAGATCATTCTTGGGGACGTCTACCTATCATATAAAGAGGTCTAGTTTTTTCTCATTTCATTTGTATTATGATCAAAATATACATCTACTGGATGTTTTATGTGTTTGGATTGAAAAAAATATAGTGTCTGTATTTTCCTTGGAGGAAAAAGGAATGAAAATTGCCTTTATAAGTAGAAAGATACTTACTTGGCCAAAGGAATCTGGCTTAAGCGATGCCTTCACTTTGGAATCAAGAACTAAATACCTTTATAAATTCAATGGAAGACCACTTTGAGCATTGGTTCGTGATAGTAATCACCAATGTGAGCCATGACACTGAAGATTCACTCACCTTCATTATGATGTCTTTCTTGAAATGAGGAAGATGGTCTCTGGGATGCCTGAGGTTCAAGAAATTCATGATGGAGTTTTTCCAGGATGTGCAAGTGAAAATAATCCGAAGGGACCATTCCCTTCTAGCAAGAGCAGGGCCAATGGCATACTACAACTCATTCATTTTGATCTATGTGGACCCATGCTAGTCACATCTCTTGTTGGCTACCTATATTATATTATCCGTGTATGAAGTCTCCCTCAAGACATGGATATTCTTCTTGAAGCATAAGTACCAAGCATTCAATATGTTCAAATAATTCAATTCCAAGATAGAGAATCAAATTGAAAAGAGGATCAAAGTCTTCAGGTCTGATAATGGAGGAGAATGCATTTCAAATGAGTTCATTGAGTTTTGCAAGAAATATGGAATCAAGAAGGATACTATTGTACCTTATAACCCTGAGCAAAATGGAGTGGCTGAAAGGAAGAACAATACCATCATGGAATATACCTGAGCTATGTTGCATGATCAAAAGAAGCTGAAAATATTATTTTCTATGTTTAAAATACAACTCCTCATCAAGCCTTGGGTGAAATGAGAGGCTAAGAAGTTTTCATGGGTGTAAAGCCCAATGTTAGAAAATTGAGGGTTTTTGGCTGCCCCATCTACTTTCATGTGACGAAGGACAAGAGGAACAATCTAGAAGCTTCAGGAAAGAAAAATTTGTTTGTTGGCTATTATGAAAATTAAAAATCTTATAGAATATATGTACATGGTCAAAGGAACATAGAGTTTAGCAGGGATGTAACATTTTATGAAGATGTCGCCCTTGGGAAAGAAATAGACACTCCTCCTTATCGTATTGAAATAAAGGATAATTCCATTGATGAACAAGAAGATTGTCCTATGCCTGAGCCAAATGTTGTTGATGATCCTATGGAAGCCATGGACCCCTTGAATCTCCCTCCGTGTGATCCTCCTACCAGGAAGAGACCACTATGGCTTCATGACACTTTACAAGATGCTGAGGGACATATTGTTGCATGAGGAGCCTTTAGGGAAAGAAAAATTCCATGCTGATATCAAGGATATGTTGTAGCAATGAGCAACATGATAAAGGTTGAACCACACACTTTTGACGTAGTGAAACAACAAGTATGGAAGGACACTATGGTCAAAGAATATGAGTCCATAATGAAGAATGAAGTGTGGGAAGTGGTACTGCGACTTGAAGGAAATTCTATTGTGGCTTCTAAATGGTCCTATAAGATTAAGCATGGGGCGAATGGTAGTATCAAGAAATATAAAGCAATATTTGTGGCTAGATGTTTCTCCTAGAAAGAGGGAAAGGACTATGATGACCTTTTTGCACCGGTTTCTCGCTACACTACCATATGGTCCATCATTTCTATAGCTTCTAGCCAGGGATGGAAACTTCACCAAATGGATGTGAAGATTGTGCTCTTACATGGCATGCTCAAGGAATAAGTATATGTTGAGCAACCATAGGGACTTTAGTAGCAGGACATGAAGACTCATGTGTGTAGGCTAAAAAAAATTATCTATGGATTTAAGCACGCCCCTAGGGCTTGGTAAGGATGTATTGATAGCTACCCGATGAAGCTTGAATTTATGAGAAGCAATGTTGACCCAAACCTCTACTTCAAATTCATCCAAGGTATTCCCCTAATTTTAGTATTATATGCTGATGATTTATTATTGATAGGTGGAGAGCCTCTTATTCTCAAGTGTAAGGGGGAGATGGACTTTGAGTTCGAAATGAAAGACCTTGGATTGGTGCATTATTTCCTAGGCTTAGAGGTGTGGCAAAGACCTAGTGATATTTTCCTTTCTCAAGGGAAATATGTTGTCGAAATATTGGAGATATTTGGAATGGTGGAATGTGATGAAAATGGAATCTTGGGGTAAGCCCAAAATCTCCTTTCATGTATAAATTTCGAACTGGACCTGTGGGTTATGGCCACCAAGTCCCGTAGGAAGCGTTTTAAAACTGTAAACCTTTTCATTTTTTATTTACGCGGATCTACATTAAAACCAGGCCCTCCATATATAAAAAAATACATGGGAAATTATATAAAATTCCGACACTCCGATCTGACCGATCCTTCACTATAATCACTTCGAAAATCGGAAGTCAGCAAAGGCGCTTTCAGTTTTCCGTGTTCATCGCAATTCCGATGCTATGTAAGTCTTCCATGCTCCAATCTGATTCAATCGCAATCGATTCACTCCAAACAAACAAATATTTAACAATTAACATCCTACCCTTTATCAATGTAATGCAACTGCCCTTATGAACCTCGGCGATCACACTCCACACAACTTCAATTCAAGGCAAAACACCATTGCTCCGATCTTATGCAAATATGAAAACCCTCCGATCTGATTTATAATTGATCGCATCCGTTTCTGTTGAATATATAGGAGTCTCTCCGGTTCCGATGCGATGTCGCTTACTCCGCTTCTCTGCAGTCACTGTCATCACGTACAACAAACCTGATCTTCAGTTCGATCACAGTTTTCGTTCATACCATTCTCGGCACGAGCTCCATCTGAAATTTCGCTCTTTAGAACGTTCTACTGTGGCAATTAACCCAATCCATCGCTGGATCCATTTGCCACAACGCCGATGCAATGCAAACCTTTGCTGCTCCCATTTAAAGGTGTTACGATGTGGAATGGTTCTCTGCGCCACACTCTAAGGCGTTGCAGCCTTAGCCAATAAATCCACACCAATTACATTGTATTTTCCTCTCCCATCTCACGCATACATACTTGCTTATAAAGTATTTACAAGGCGTGAATCAGTTAAGATCCACAAAATCGCTCCTGAAATCACTCAACAAGTTACTTAAATCTCTCATTTTAAATCAATTTAAGAGCAGATCTTCCCTTTGTTCAGTTTCGATGTCCACGTCCTCCTCGCTTAGCTTCGGATTCCTCTTCAATTTACGAGGAGTTAGATGCTCCTGCATCAGAATGCAATTCCATGACCACACCGATGGAGATGAACTTAAATAAGTTATGCGAAGAAGCTACAAGACCCGATCTGACAAATCCTTCTTAGTACCAGTAATTTATTGGTGCATTGATATTCTTAGTGAACACTCAACCAGACATATGTTTTGTTGTCAACACTCTGAGTCAATTTATGACTGAGCCTCTACATGCACATTGGGTTACTACTAAGCATGTGTTGAGATACTTACATGGGACTATCAATCTTGGATTGAGATATATTTTCGGAGATGTGAGACTACGTGGATACACTGATGTTGACTGGGCTGAAAATGTTGTTGACAGGAAGAGCACATTAGGGTGTTATTTTAGCTTTGGGTGAACAATGATATCTTGTATGCATAGGAAGCAAAAGTATGTTGCTCTTAGCATGGTTGAGGCTAATTATATTGCTGCTAGCATGGCTGGGGCTAAGTATATTGCTGCTAGCATGGATAGCTATGAGGTTGTATGGTTGAGGAAGCTCTTTAGAGAGGTGTTTGAGTAGGTACTGGGTACGACTATGATATACTGCAACAACAAGATTGGGATTTGACTGGCAGAGAATCCCACATTCCATGACAAGTCCAAGAACATTGAGATTATATATCACTATATCTAGGATATGGTGTAGAGAGGATCCATAAGACTCCATCACATTTCAACAAATGAGAAAATAACCAACATACTTACCAAGTATTTTTTGAAAGGGAAGTTCTTGGTATTTAGAGATCATCTTGGACTAATGGATGTGACTCTCCTATGAAATGTTCAGGCTGATCAAGAACACTGAGCTATGCTCTTCACCCTTGTTTGAGCTCCTAAGGAAAGAATTGAGCCAAATAACTCTTGGGGTTGAGGGAACTCTTAGACAATAGGGTGTGTGATCCTTGTCATTTATGACAAGTTGGGTATCTTACCTATTGTCACTGTAGGGTGTATGTGATCCTTATCATTTGTGAAAAATTTTGTATCCTCGCCTACCATCAAGTCTGGGACTTGATAGAGTATACCCCAATATGCATCCTACCCATAAGTTGGGCATGTCAAGATTTCCATCTATTTTGCCAATGGGTTAGGAGAGAGTTGGGAGTGTGTGATCCTTACCACACGTAAGTTTGGTATCCTCCCCAAGTGAAAGGATGTAGGTGTTCTACCACTTGATTCTTGAGGGTCAATATGGGAAGATCAATAGGCAATAATACGTGTGATCCTTGTCACTTATAACAAGTTGGGTATTTTTCCTATTGTCATTGGATATAGGGTGGCAAATTTATCTCCCCTATGGTAATGATTCTTCTTTATATCAAGAAAGTTTAGTAGATGAGAAAAGATGAGATATGATATGATATAGTGATGATGACAATAAGACATATGAGATGAGATTTATGATGCACCCGATAATTCCTCCCTCCTTGAGAGGGAGTGTTGAAATTTGGAATCTCTAGGAAAAATCCCTCTGTTAGGTAGCCCTCCTCATCCTAAGGAGACCCTACTAGCCCTTGGAAGAATTTAATTTGCACAATGAAAAATATTACTTTTAATATGGAACCATAACTACACAAAAACTTGGTCTCAGCAAGGAAATTCGACCTCATCATCCACATATAAATACACGTAAGGTGAAATCACTTTGAGGCATCACACACCATATCATCTCTTCATTTTATTGGTTCGTACAAATATGAAAATTGTAGGTTTGAGTTCACACATGTGAAGGAGAGAGAAGCACTTCTGTTGACCAACATTAACTTTTTATTTGGGATTTTTTTTACTAGTGTTGACTGGAAGTGTTTGACTTTGTTTGACTTATTTTTGACTTGTTTTTGGAGGTTGAGTTGATCTGGACTTTGACCAAAATTTTCTAAGCCAATTGATGAATGTTGAATGAAAAAATATGGCTAGGGTTTTCACAGGTCAAACTTTGACTTTGACCAAATATGTGGGAAGAATTTAAGGGTTATTTTGACTAGGTTTGACTAAGCAGAAGAGGTTTCATTCTTTCACCATTTGATCAAACTCTTTTGGAGAACTTTGACCATTAATTGTTAACTGGTTAGGAAAAGTTTGACTACAATTGACTTTACCCAAAAATTTCATATTTGAATTTTGACCAAATTTGAATTTCTTACTCATATTTGATTGGATCTTGGTTGGTTTATTTGGATAGACAAGGCTCTAACCTTTGAATCATTGTTGATGTACTTGTCCTATGTATATATTTTTTGAACATTTGATGACAATCTAATAGAAGAATAATTTGGAAAGGCTTTTCCCCCTTGTGGGGTTTTTCACTGGTCTTTGACCAAATCATTGTGTCTCTATTCTTCTTGGTTGTCTTCTATTGTTCATTTGGTTTACTATTCTATCTACAATTTCTTACTGATATTGGAATGAAAATATATTGGGTAATTGATTTCTATTGGAAGAAGAATTGTTATAAGTGATCATCACAACATAGAATATTGAAAAAAATAACAATACCCGTGACCCTAAAATTCCCACCAAAGTTCAATACTTGTCACACTATGAGTGTGGGCTTTTTAGCATATGTTGCATGTTTCTATTTGTTTACAATGTATGATGTATGACTTCAGAAAGGGTGATAGGTCCCCCCTCTCATCAATAAAACATTACCAATCGAAACATACCGTGTCACAAATTGTGCCACCTCATACTTGGCTACGTATCCATTTTGGATTTCACTAGAATTAAAGTTTATGCCTAAAATGCCACCATCTCTCTGCTATAACAAAGTTGGGTTTCGTCATTTGTGCTCCATCAAATATATTTGAGTCAATCTTTGTCAAAATGTGGAGGTATTTGAGCAAATATCTTGCTATATTATATTATTGGTGCTCCATCGTGTTTAGTACAATTGATCATTGTTAAGTGTAGAGGGTCCCACCAAGAATTCAAACACAAGCCATAACTCTAATGGTATCATATGTGCTCCATAATGATGAAATACAAAAAATATGCATTGTAACAACTTGCTTCTTAACCAAAAATGCCTTTGACCTTTTATCTCATACTAGACATATTACTTCATATCATTGGCATTGCCAATAGCCACACTTTGGGTTCTTGTCATAGTTCCATTGGTAATTTTTAGCTAAGCCTTGAACAGGCTATAAGAGCTTGGCCAAGACTCATAACTAGACTTTCACCATTTGGGTCACACAAAACTTATTAATGAATTTCCAAACCTTGGATGCAAACCAAAGTTGAAAGGATTATGCTAAAATCATATCATTCAATGCCAAATTAATCCCACCCTTAAACTATAACAAGAACAAACCAAACCAAAGTTTCAACAGTTGTGTGATGGGACCAAACCATCAAATTCGAGCCATGAACCAAGTGAACCAAGAAAAAAAATGAGGCTAGAGCACTGAATTCAGACCTTAAAATTGTAGCCATAAATAATATTCATCACAGAGCTCATATGCTCTTAATTGTCAACCAGATCATTCTTGTTTCCAAACACTTCATGAAATATATATAGTTAACCCATGGTCCCAAGGTTATGGTTAGATGACCAAACATATGACGAGATGACACCCATACGACCATTTGAAATTTCTAGATTACCATGTATCCTGGAGCTCTATAACCATATTCCCATTCCATATGACTGTGAGCAAAGTGTCACTGGTCAAAATTCTACTGACTTCATCATGAATTCATAGTGGCCACTTGGCATGACCTGAGTGGGCCATGTGTCATCCAAATTTATGCCTATTTGAAAACTCAAAATGCCATATTTTCTTGCCACATTCCAGCCTTTGGTGGCACCACATTGTTGTGCTAATGTCGTCCTTGATTGTATGCACTATGCAATGAGTCGATCATTAATAGGTCCACATCACTACCCATTAAACTGTAGGCACATGTCGTTAATCTGTTGGTCTAATGGGATCAGTGAAACCTTGATCATCTTTCCAACCATTTTTCCATTGATCTTCCAACTCAAGAGTTGATTTTCTCCCAATTTGTACGATGTTTAACAAATTAATATTTTTGGTTTTGGACCTATAGTTTGGCCTTTTGATATTTTCTCTGACTAGTATTGATTTTCAATAGGCCATAACTTCTCATCCGAGAGGAGTTTTTCTGAGCATAATATACGATTGGAAATGTATTGATGAGTGTTGTGCGACCATGCCATTTTTAACATCTTTTTAACATATTAACTTCATCAAAAACTCAAATAACATTAGACACCCATATCCTCATGTAATGAGACCTTGCAAAAGGTCAAGTTGTCATATTGTTTTACTAAGAGACCTAGTGCTTATTTGATCATCAAAGATGGTCCTACAGTGCTGATCCCATGTAGTGCTGACCCTAGGTACCCATAGGCTCCATGGGATCATCAACAATGCCCTTCTTAGATTCCAACACAAAAGGACCATCTAGTAAGTCCATGTCATTATATTTCTTTTCAGGCGGAGGAAGGTCCCTTGCTTTTCTAAGGGAAACATCTTCATCGAAAGTTACATCCTTTCTAGACTTGATGTTATTTTGACCAAATATTTATATTGTAAATGATTTAGAGTTCTAACAATAACCAACAAAAAACCTTTCCTTTTGGTGGCTTCCAACTTGTTCCTCTTGTCTTCGACACATGAACATATACGGGAAACCAAATATCCTAGATGTCTAATGTTTGGCTTCACACGTATGAATACTTCTCCAAGAGTTTTGTTATCCAAACCTTGATTAGGAACCTTATTTTTTACATAGACCAATTCATTTGTAGCTTCTCCCTACAAGAACTTCGACAACTTTTGATGATGCAACATAGCTCGGGTAACTTCCACAATGGAACTATTATTTCTTTTAGCCACTACATTTTTCTTGCGATTATAAGATATGATAGTTTCTTTCTTTATTATAGCATGCTTGCAAAAGTCAACGAACTCATATTATATATACTCTCCACCAATGTCACACCTAAAGACTTTGATTTCCTTCCCTGTTTGATTTTCTATCAACAATTTTAAGTCCTTGAACATATCAAAGCCTCATCATTGTGATTTAATTAGTATATCCATGTCTTCCTAGAGAAATTATCAACGAATATTATGTAGTATAGATTTCCACCAATAGAGTGCACATGTATGGGTTCGCATAGGTCAGAATTGTTAGAAAATCGAAAAGGAAGAAAGATTTTCTTATGTTGATAATTACTTGTATTATTCTTGTATTCTTATTATCTTATTTATGCTCTTATTTTATCTTATTTTCATTAAGAAACCATTAAATCAAAACATGAATATCAATGACACTAGATGTAGGCATTTGATCAAGGCTAAAACCCTTTTATAGGGGAAAACTCAGTCAAACTCTTCCACTAATAAAATTGAGATATACCAAGACCTTAGACCTGACCAAAATACCTTCCTCCTCCACCAAGTCAACCTTCCAAGATGATTCAACAAACTTGAGTATTCTCTTCTTTTTCATCAACTATAGCCCAACAACAAGCCAAAATTTCAACCCCCAACAACTCCAGAATTTCGGTCCAGCTACACTACTGCAATTTCGGCCCTTCCAGCAACTTAGCAACTTCACACATGTGGGATAAAGAGAGAAAAATTGACTTCTTATGCTTGACAAAGGCCTCCTACTTCGATAGGGTTTCCTTACTATTCCTTGAATTTCACACCTTTTCCTTCCTCCATCAATTCTAGATCGAATTTGTCAGTGATGTACTTCAAATGAGGTCGAGTTTCTTTCGTTGTATAGTAGGTTCGACCACTCAATTAGGATGATTTGTCCAGGTTGAAGTCGACTTGGTGGAGTAGGACTAAATGACCTATTTTAGATAAACATAAATTTATTCTTTGATAGATGAAGCCCAAGAAGGGTCTTTTACATGTTGACAAATACAAGGAATATTGACATAAACCCTAGAAGCCTACAATGGAGGCTTTGACATAAAAACATTGGCCCAAGCATGAAACCCATGCTTTAATAAGTCAATTTATTTTATAAGAAAATTTCTTTTTATTTATTTTGAAAAATACATTATATCATGACTCAAGTACAATTATGAAGATCGACACTAGTTACATTTTTCAACACTCCCTCTTAACTAGGAAGGTATTCATAATTACATATATACAGAGGTACATAGAAGATCTCAAAGTGATATACTCTATGAAGAACCACAACACATGCAGTGCTACAGATTAGATACCTAACCTGGGTACTCTAATCGAGTGGAACTAAGGTGTGTCCAAGCTTCAACCTTTATAGGTACAATTAGGCTTCATCTCTAACACCAACCCAAGGATCTAGGTGTCTATCCAAGGTCACAACTCTATGACTAATGCCACCCTGCCTACTTTGGGATCTAGAAATAAATACATAGGTTGACTTGATGTCCTCCCAAGCTTCAGGCAATTAGCCCCAGATGCTTACATCTCTCCTTATAAACTAAATCATATATATATATATATATAAACCACTCCAAGCATGCTTCAAAAGTTAAACCTTTTTACGGGGAGATCCTGTCACAATCACAACCCCAATCGCTAATAAACCTTAAAGTATATATGAAAGTAAACACAAACCTTCGAGGTCCTCAATCATTTTGATGCTACTTATATAAAGTTATCCAAATACAACTTGTCAGAAGATTTCTTCTTTCATTTATTTAGTAGAACCAAATACATCCCCCATACTTCTCAAATTTTTTGTTTTCAAATCCATTTGTAGTACTTTAATTCATTCTCCTATTTCATTCTTTCTTTAATGCATTCATTATGACTGTCATAATATTCCCTCCCTCTCAACTAGGGGGATGTACCCTTTCTTATAACCATGATCCATCTCAACGTAGGGATAACAATAGTATCATATATAGTTCATTCTTTCTCATGTCATCAAGGTCATATTGATCATCATCATTCTTATAGCTTCCTTCATCATGCCCATCACCATCTTCAATTAGGAACATCTTGAACATCTTATAGATTATGTGCCTGCAAAAATTTAATAGCAAGTTTTTGATGGTGTTGGACCCGCCAACATTCAAGGGGTCTCCCTAATATATGGTCCCAATTAGACCTCATACTATTTGGGATAGGAGCCCTATTTGTAATATGGCCCAGTTGTTGGTTATCTTAAAGATATGTCTTGGCTCTAATTGTCAATAAGAGAGAGGAGTGCAAATGCGCCTTCAAAAAGAAAGTGGGTGTTCCTGGTGAGTGTTCCATCGCATGTGTGTCCAACTTATTTCACTATGGAGGGGAAGAAAAGTGAGCCTCTAAGAGAGAGGTAGTAGTACCACCCTAGTAGAGACACACATGAACAAGAAGGATCTGTACAACATCAAGCAGATTAGTCCACAAAGATGCAACGTCATTACAACCAATGTAACAAGGAAGATATGTCTAATATCTAGTGGAATAATCCACGACGACACGACATTGATAATAGAAATTAGAACACATTCTCAATATGATAAGTACCAAAATAATCGAAATAGTTCAACTACTTTAGCACAGATGAAAGCAAACATGAATTACAAACATTCACAGAATAGTCTTACAAATATCCATAATCCATACATGAAGAATGTGTTGTCCCATAGGGCTTATTATATGAATTAAAATTTCCAAGAAACAGGTATACAATGAACACCAGTAGCTCCAATAGTGGAGTGTTGGAGCCACTCCTTGCTCCTCAAAGAACCAACATATCTCTCTAATGCCTTGCGGGAGAACCCAAGGTGAAAATTCCTTTGCTCTTACAATGAGGGTGTATATATAACAATGAGGAGGTGATACTTCACCTTCCTTGTGACTCTTCATCTACCCTCATGACCATTTGACTTCTATGAATTTTCAACTTTACACGACTCTTCGTATTCCATACATGTCCCTTGGACTTCCACTTTACAATACATTTTCAATACATAATCTACATCATTAACCACACTAGTGTGGCATGTGACAACTCATGCCATGACATGAAACTACTAACATAGACTGCTTGATGATGTGGCAATGTCAACCATTATTGCTACTTTATGTTAAGGATCTACTTGAGAATGCTTTTCTTTTCACCTCCACATGGCTTGGTGATAAGAAATATTCAATGATCTCAAGTCTTGAATGTTGATTGCAAACTGGTGTCCCTTTGATCTCTCTTGATTGATCAGCTTGCATACTCAGCTACAAGAAAGTCTTTCAACATGTTTCCCTCCTTCATCTCCACCTTCATCATCTCTCCATGACATGATAAGGTAATTGTTTATACAATCCACTCAGTCTGAAAATACCCTAGTCTAATATTGTGCATATTTATCCATTGACTGAGCCAGAACTGGATGGAAAGATGGGAAAGGGGCTTAGTGACTTCCCAGTTGCGTAGTTCAAGCAGTCAAGGGGAAGCCTTGAGCATTGAGACTACGTAATGTGAAATTCAGGCTGGGTTGAGGGAGAAAACTGCTCAATTCTAGAGATCATTGTGACAGGCTAAGGGGATGAGGACTCGAAGAGCACATTATGTATTTTTGGGAATCAAGGGAGACAACGATATGCAAAATTTCATATCTTAGGGACTCAGGGTATGATCTTGAGGTTAGTGACTCTGCAATGCATATTTAGGGCGAAGCTAGGAGAAGGAATTGTGAAATTTTAGGAGCCAAGGTAAGGGTTTGAGCACTGAAACTGCATAGTGCAGTAGTCTTGGGAGGTAGGAACTGCACATTGTGTAGTGCCAAGAGGCAAGGTCACAACTAGAGGACTAAGACTACGCAAGTTGCTTGGTTGGGAATCTTTTCAAAAAATGGCTAAGTGCGGGATCGATGAGACTGATGTGAACAGTGATAAGACTTCCACTATGATCATACACCTAGAATACTTGATGACACAAAAACGTAGATCATATCGGACACATGAAAATTCATTTCCCTTAGTGAGACAACTTTACGACAAATTACGACAAGTGCAACACTTATGATACACTTTGCGACAATCATGATGACACTTGTGTAATAATGCTTAAAATTTTGACAATGAGTGCGACGGGAGTTTAAATGGTTAGGAAAAATCATTTACACAAATATGACCTCTTGAAACCACCAGAACAAGCGTATATAGATGATGCAACAACTGACATGTGATAAGACGACATTTTTCCTATATTGCAAAAGTGACCAGAATACTTCAATAAAACACATGGAATGAGTTTCAATGTTTGCAATGAAAATGTACAAGACCAAGGAAGGCTTCGAAATTGAGCATAGGACAAAATTTTTGAGGGTTTTGTAGTTGCGACAACCCTTGGCGACACACTGGTATAACTCCAACTTCTCTACCTTGGTTAACTCTTCTATGTAGGGTCTTGGTTCTTCAGGGAGTATTGATTCATTTTGTATATTTATTTGGTCTCCCTGCTTACCCCATGAATAAACATGGTCCCCTCTATACCTCTCTCTTGGTTGAACACATCATAATATTCAGCGATATCACAAGGTTTCAAGTTGAGGAGGGTAGTGAAGTTTGCAAGCTTAAGATGATAAAAGTATGTTTATTAATCCTTGGTGTTTCTTTGCTACCAGCAAGCCTAGACAGTACCTCGACGAAGTCACTATAGGAACACAAAAATTGCTCCACTACCAATGAGCCTAGACAGTACCCCAGCAAAGTTTCTTTCTTCACCTCTTTGCGCAAGAATCCTTTCTATTCTTTCGCCTTTATTTATTGATTTATTTTATAGTACTATGCATTAGCACTTATTCATTTTATGGACGAAAGAGGGATCCTGACTTATTGAGGTCAGAAGAGGTTGTTCCTTCAGAGAAGCATATAAAGACCTCTGATTTAGGTTTGCTCATTTATTATTTTCCCCTTCTCCTCCTCTACTAATTGGATACAATACTGAAACATAAAAAATTGAGTGTGGACATGAGGTTTTCCTAATTAGACACAAGTTCATAGTTTAACCAACACTCTCCTCATGGACGAATCACATTTTCCATCATAACTTCATCAGCCAAAAGATATAACCAACATAAGGAATATGGGCAGAAGGTTAGTCAAATGTTGAAGTGTTGTAAGACTCTCTATTAACTCAACCACACACGAAGAAGCCATGAAACACATTGCCACACAACATTATTTACATTACACAAATAAAAAGCAAAATCAAACAAACAAGAAAAGACTATGTACACAGTGTAGGGCACAACCCCATATCATCATTGAAAATAGTTCTTTATGTCTTGGCCATTGACGAGGAGAGAACCAATCCTCCAATCAAGTGATTGAAGATGATACGTATGTTGGACAAGATTTTCGTAAACTATGAATGGCACAATCCACGAGTATTGAAACTTGGTGTTTTTGCCTTTATCCTCGTGGGATTTATCCCACTTCAAGACTAAGTCATGCAGCCTAAAGTTATTCTTCCCTGCATACTTCTAGTTGAACCACCTCTTGATATAGTTATGGTGGAGTAGAAATCTTTCTTTTGCTTTCAACATTTCTTCCTGCAACTTGTGAAAGGTGTCCATCCTACGCCACATCAATAAGCATGGCTTGCCTTGGGATTCTTGTAAAAGTTGGAGAGTGGGCAAGTAAATGTTAGGAGGGAGTATGGCTTCTTTTATATACACCAAGAAGTAAGGGGAGGTGTTTAGAGAGGGCTTTGACATGACTCTATCAGCCCATAAAGAATTTACTGAAGTAGAGTGTCAGTTCCTCTATTCAGAGAATATGGTCTTTTTTATGATATGAATGAGTTTCTTATTTATGGACTTCACAAGACCATTTGCCTGCAGATAATAATTAGTTGAATGATTCAGTACAGTTCCATTTTTTAATTCAAAATCATTGAGTTTTAGTGATGAAAAATATGTTGCATTACCAAAAACAAGTAAAGTAGGAGTGCAAAACTTGGAAATGATATTTTGTTGAAGGCAATTGATGAATTCATGATCATGACCTGTTTAAGTGGAACTGATTTTGTCCACCGTGTAAAGTATTCTATGGCAATGAGAATATAGTGGTGTTGCTTTGACAAATGTGCAAATATTTCTCCAATAACATCCAAGCCCCACCGTTGAAAAGGTTCTTCCACTGCGATAGGATGCAATGGGGTGGTTGACTTCTTATTTCAGCTGACACACCTTTGAAAGACCGGACACTTGCGCATAAGCATGAGCATCTTTGAATAATGTGGGCCAATAGAAATTGGCCTACCTTATTTTATGAATAGTTGTGTTGCCTGAAAAATGTCCCCGGGCTGGTCCATCATGGAGATCACACAATTCTTTCTATAAATCACGCACTTCCAAACACCTAAGAAATAATCCATTATGGTGCTTTCTGAAAAGCACCCCATGCACCAACTGGTAAAATAATGCTTTTATTCTAAGTGCCCTCTTATGTCGTGTAGATAAATGGGAGGGCACGGTGTCATGCTTAAGGTATTAGTGCACATCTGCGTACCAAGAGTCTGTGATATTAGTGGGAGAAGTTCTCTCTACATTATACATTTTGATTTCTTGTTCCCATCTAGAGGGATATTGTTCTTCTTTTGCATCCATTGCTTCTACTGCTAGTCAACATAGACCATGGCCCTTGATTTTGTGAACTAATTTGAACTCTAAATCGTACTCCTATAAGACAAACATTCAGTTTGCTATTCTCTCACCTAGCTCTTGTTGAACAAACAATGATTTGACTGGTAGGTGCAAAACAAAGATAATACAATGATTTTTCAAAAGACAGGGTTGGAATTGTTGCACCGTATTGTATATTGCGTAAGCTTGTTTATTAATGGAGAGATAGCTCAGTTTAGGTCCTTGAATACTAACACTCATGAAAGATATTGGATACTCATTGTTTTGATCATCCTTTAGCATAAGCATGACAAAGAGAGGTGTCATAAGAAAAAGTGTAGAGCATAAAATATTTGTTGAAATCTAGGCTATATAGAGTGGGTGCTTTTGCGATAGCTTGCTTGATATAGGAAAATAGATCCTTTTCCCTTTTATCCCATCTGTAGATTGAATCCTTCTTTACCATCTCTTGTATTGGATTGACAATTTGAGTGCAATCAGAGGTGAAATTATGGAGGAAGTTGATTTTACCCAGGAAGGACTGCATAACTTTCTTGTTAACCGAGAAGGGAATCTCTGTATCTGCTTTGACCCTCTCTGGGTCTACTTTAATCCCACTTTTGGAAATGATGTGGCCCAAGATATTACCCTCGGACACTACGAAAAACACTTTTTTGGATTAAGGGATATCCCATACATATGACATCGCTCGAAAATTTTCCTCAAATGGCATATGTGGTTGGATATCTTCTTAGAAAAAACCAAATATCGTCAAGGTATACCACCACACTTTGTCCAATCATTCCACAGAATGCAATGTCCATGTTGCATTGAAATGTTGCACCGGAATTAATCAACCCAGATGGCATTCTCTTGAATGCGAACATACCCCACTTTGTGTGGAATGTTGTTTTGAGTTTGTCAAGCTCTGAGGCTAAAACCTGGTTATATCCTAAATACCCATCCAATAAAGAAAACATCTCTGACCCCATTACTATTTTCAGTATATGTTCCATAGAAGGCACGGGGTAGTTGTATGTGTCTGAGGTGCGGTTTAAGTTATAGAAATAAACACACAAGCGGATTTACCTGAACTTCTTCCTTACCAAGACCAAGTTCAATACCCAAGTAGAATGTTGCACTTTATATATGATCCGAGCATCCAACAGATTCCTTAACTCCTTTTGAATGAAAGACTCAAGCATCAGATGTACCTTCCACAACTATTGTTCGAATGACTTCGTTCCTTCTTTGATTGGGATTACATGCTGGATAATTCACGTGTCATAAGTTTTGAGCTCGTTGTACATCCACACAAATACATCTCAATATTGCTTGAATAAGAAGATAAAAGCTTACCACTGCTATGGTGTGCAACAAGTACCAAGATTGACAAACTTCATATTTGCTTTTGTTCCCAAATTGGTCTGCTCGTGCGAGAGCGTTGAGCTATGGGTCTTTGCATTTACTGGCCCTCGGAAGTGATTCTACAAGTCATACAACTTTTATAATGATATTGCACCTTTTAGCATGAGGTTTCCTTTACTTATGCTAGCTACATCTTGTAATACCTTCTCGTGCTCGTCTGCGGCAATAGTTGCATCTTTGAATACATCAGTGTTTGCCATAAAGTGCAGTATCTACTGGTCATCATTGAAAATGTGTAAATTAGTAATATTATCAAGGACAGATGGATTATAAATAATTTCTACAAAAAAATTGTCCCTAAGCGGTTATAACCTAGCATCAACATTTGCTAATGCATCTGCACTTACGTTGCATATTCTAGGCACATATATGTTATTAAAATATTGGAAATGCAAAATCAAATGCCATACCTCTTGTTGGTAACTTTTGAGATGAGGTGAAACACAGTGTATGGTATCACGTACCTATCATACAATAATTTCTAAGTCACCTATTGTTTTGAGAACTGCAACATTGAGGTTTATGGCTCTTTGCAAACCCAAGATGAGTGCTTCGTATTCTATAGTGTTGTTCATGCACTTGAATTTCAAGAGGATAGAGATCAGATGTTTTCTTTGTCGTGGGTGTATTAAAACTCAACCATCTCCAGAGTCCTTGTGCATTTTGGAACCATCAAAATACAATTTCCACATATCATATGTACAAGGGCTACGTACTACACTGGTACTATTATTATTATTACTACTAACTCTACAAATATCATTTTCACTAGTTTGAATAGGAAGGAGCTTTGGATGTGTATCTGGTGTGACTAGGAATGGTTAAGAAAGATAACACCTCAGTTCAGTTTCCAAAAAGCAGTTCTCAAAGATAAGATTTGCAAAATCCAATGGCTCATTCTCACCCTCTAAGGGATTTACTGTGTGTTTCATGTATCATTCTGAGTTCAACCGAGTCTGATTGTTTCTGCCCTTATATGGAAGCCACAAATGTGACCATTCCATCACAAAATACACTTGTAACATACTGGACTAATCTCTACTCAATAATACACCATATGCTTCCAGAATGTCTACAATTACTATATTTATACATTGGTGAACTCGGTGATCAGATGATAAATGAAGAAGAACATTTTTGAGTTCACCAATTGCATGGACTAGAGTCATATCCAACTGAATGATTTGGGAATCCGTGTTATCCCAATTTTCATTGATTTTATTCGTGACAAATAGAGGCATTATGTTTACCAACGCACTAGAATTAACTAAGAAAATGTGTACATTAAAATTGAAAATTTCAAATGTCGACATAAATGGAGGGTAGACTGTCTTTATATCAAATGTTAAATCATTAATTACAGAGTCCAGGGAAATAGAGGACTTACTGGATTCAAATCACTTCTGTGAAGAAGTGTTGTTATCTGATACAGATTGTTCGAGTGCGCATAGGAGCATGTCCTGTTGGCTCACAATCTTAGTTAATTTGAAAAGTGAGATATTCATGCGAGATTCTTCATCTCTTCAACTATGTTGTAATCTAGTGCAAGAGATATTTCCGAAGTGTCTGGGGGAGTTGGATTGTCTGCTACTTTTGGGGTGATGGGCTTACTTTTACTGCTTATGAAATTAATTTTCATTGTAACTTCATTTCTAGACTTGTTCTGAGAGTTATACATTGAGTTGACAGGCGGGTTGATTTTCCTTAACAAATGTTCTTTCAATTTCTGCTTCATAAACTTTTGTGTGGGATTCGGCCCTTGGCTTCTTAAATTATATAGAGTGTTCTGCTTATGGGTCAGGTTATCACTCAGTGGTTTCTTTTCAGCATTTCTCTTTCCATCTACGAGTACACAACTGAATATTTTCACTGGATTCAGATCACTTTTGTGAAGAAGTGTCGTTATCTGATACAGATTGTTCGAGTGCGCATAGGCGTGTCTTATTGGCTCACAATCTTAGTTAATTTGAAAAGTGAGATATTCATGCGAGATTTCTTCATCTCTTCAACTATGTTGTAATCTAGTGCAAGATATATTTCCGAAGTGTTTGGGGGAGTTGGATTGTCTGCTACTTTCAGGGTGATGGACTTACTTTTACTACTTATGAAATTAATTTTCATTGTAACTTCATTTCCAGACTTGTTCTGAGAGTTATACATTGAGTTGACAAGTGAGTTGATTTTCCTTAACAAATGTTCTTTCAATTTCTGCTTCATAAACGTTTGTGTGGGATTCGACCCTTGGCTTCTTAAATTATATAGAGTGTTCTGCTTATGGGTTAGGTTATCACTTAGTGGTTTCTTTTCAACATTTCTCTTTCCATCTGCGAGTACACAACTGAATATTTTCACTACATGCCCCATGCTTGGCATCTCTTCGGTCGCAGTAGTTTCTTCCTTTTCTTTCACAGGCTCAGTCTGCTCATTAGTAAGCACTGTATCAATAAAATGTGTAGCCAAAGAATTCATGTTCTGGTTCCATTGTGGACATGGCTTTTTTTTCTTTTTTCTTTCTGAATGATATTCTCAGTGAAATGAAAAACACTGATCCATCCCCATACTTTCAATATTTAGCACAATGTTCAAGCTTTGCACAGAATCGGCCGACTGGTTGTTTCTGCTACCAGAGTTGGAATTCCTTCTCAGAAATTTGAACTTGGGAGGCTTGCTACTCATGCTAGCATCGCTTGAACTTTGTTTCAATTCTACCAAGTCATTGGACAAAGACTTGATAATGTGGGTCAAGCTCTCAAGAACAATTGTTTCTTCTTCATTGGCCTTGCTTACGAAGGCCTGGGACATTTACCCCATGCCTTTGGAATCCTTTTTTAATTCGTCATCTATGATGAATCCAATCAAACAGAAGTTATTTTCAACTATGAACACCTCTTCAAAAGTTTCAGTCAAATTTGGTTTCATAGTTATTTTCACGAACTGTGCAATACTTGTTGGTAAGGCATATGTGAAATAGTCGATGGTGATGGCATCATGAGGTCTTGTGTTTGCTAGAAATCTATTCATGATATGGTTAAACCTCTAATTGAAATATTTCACCTTCTCTTTCTGCTCCATCTTGATATTTCCAACTCTTTTAAAATCATGGTGGGGGTTTTATCATCAACAAACTTCTCAAGAAATAGTTTCTTAAAACCCCTCCAATTCTGGATCGAATTCAGAGGAAGGTTTTGATACCATACAGCTCTTATGCCATATAAGGTACAGAAAAAATATACATGCAACATCATCGTAAAGTACCTCAAGTGTTTGTAGGTGTAAGTAGAAGTTGTCTATATGGTCCTCCACTTTCATTGCTTTATCAGGGTCATACTTCGTTAGTAGCTTCTCTAGATTCCTTGGAATTTTGAGTAAAACACCCGACAGTGCAAGTGGGCCCTGAGTCATCCAGTCCAGATCTTGGTATGCCATGTCTTCGTCACTATTTTCCCCTTCTTCATCAAAATCTGATTGGTTTTCTTCTTCTTCTTCACCACCTAACCCGGGGAAAGTATTGTATGATAGTACCACATTATCACTATCACCACCATTGAATGTTGAAGGTTTCTCTGATTTTCTGTGTTTTCTTCAAAAATTGCTAACTCTTCACGGGTGGTGAGAACTAAATTTTCAACTGTTGAGACCACTATCCCAGTGGGGGTCGTTTGGATCTTCTTTGGTAAATATGGAAGAGTATGTACTCTCGGGTATCAATCCAAGAGCTCTTGTAAAATTTTGGGTGATGGGGCGGATGGACTGGATCTGGTTGTAAGAGATTTCACATGCTTGTATAGTCTCGGGCTGAGAAGAATTACCAACTTCAGGAATGTGCACAGGGGAGGTGTTGGGAATGTTATTGCCTTGACCAGAGGAAGTAATATTTGGATTGGTGAGGTTATCAACCATAAGAATATGGCTTCCCTACTTCTAGCACTAGAAATGTTGCCGATGCTCGACCTGCCAACATTTAAGGGGTCTCCTCGATATGTAGTACCAATTAGGCCTCACACCATTTGGGATAGGAGCCCCATCTAGAATATGTCCCGGTCCCCATTTATCTTAAAGATATGACTTGGCTCTAATTGTCAATAAGAGAGAGGAGTGTAAATGTGCCTTCAAAAAGTAAGGGGGTGTGCCTGGCGAGTGTTCGATCGTATGTGTTTCAAAGTTCTTTCACTACAAAGGGGAAGAAAAGTGAGCCTCTAAGAGAGAGTTAGTATTACCACCCTAGTAGAGACACACATGAACAAGAAGGATCCATACAACATCAAGTAGAATAGTCCATAGAGATGTGATGGTCATTGAAACCAAAGTAACAAGGAAGATCTGTCTAATATCCAATGGAATAGTCCACGAGGATGAAAAAAAATAATAGAAATTACAACACATTCTCAATATGATAAGTACCAAAATAACTGAAATAGTTAAACTACTTTAGCACATATGAAAGAAAACATGAAATACAAACATAAAAGAAAACATGAAATACAAACATTCATAGAATAGCCTTACAAATATCCACAATCCATGCATGACGAACATGCTGACCCACAGGGCTTCTTGTATTAAGCACAAGTTCCAAGACACAGGTATACAATGAACACCACTAGATCCAATAGTGGAGCATTCGAACCACTCCTTGCTCCTCAAAGAAATTGCTTATCTCTCTAATGCATTGCGGGAGGAGCCAAGGTGAAAAGTCATTTTCTATTACAATGAGGGTGTATATATAACAATGAGGAGGTGAAGCTTCACCTTCCTTGTGACTCTTCATCTACCCTCATGATTGTTTGACTTCTATGAATTTTCAACTTTACATGACTCTTTGTATTCAATACATACCCTCTGGACTTCCACTTTACAATACATTTTCGAAACATAATTTACATCATTAACCACACTAGTTTGGCATGTGACAACTCATGACATGACACTGCTGACATAGACTGCTTGATGATGTGGTAATGTCAAACCACTGATGTTATTGTGTGTTGAGGGTCTACTTGACAATGCTTTTCTTTTCACCTCTGCATGGCTTGGTGATAAGGAACCTTCAATGATCTCAAGTCTTGAATGTTGATCTAAAATTGGTGTCCCTTTTCTTTCTCTTAATTGATCAACTTGCATACTCAGCTACAAGAATGTCTTTCAACATGTTGCACTTCTTCATCTCCTTCTTCATCATGTTGCCATGACATGATAAGGTACTTATTTCTGGAATTCACTCATGACGAGACGACATCAGTCCGAGAGCCCCTAGTCTAAGATTGTGCATTTGATCCATTGACTGAGCCCGAACCAGATGGGAAGTTGGGAAAGGGGCTTAGTGATTTCCCAGTTGCGCAATTCAAGTAGTTAAGGGGGATTCTTGAGCCTTGATACTGTGCAATGCACAATTCAAGCTAGGTTGAGGGAGAAAATTGCACAATTTTGGAGATCAGTGTGATAGTGTGAGGGGATGAGCACTAGGAGAGCACATTGTGTAGTTCTGGGAGATAAACGAGACTGTTCCATTGTGAAATTACACAATGTAGGGGCTCAAGGTATGAGATTGAGGCTAGTGATTGTGCAATGAACAATAAGGGCTAGACTAGGAGAAGGAATTACGCAATTATGGGAGCCAAGGTCAGGGTTTGAGCACTAAAACTGCGTAGTGTAACAGTCTTGGGAGGCAGGAACTACCCATTGTGCAGTTCCAAGAGGCGAGATCACAACTAGAGGATTAATACTGCGTAGTGCGCAACTCAGGGAGGTCGGGTGGAGCTAGGTTGCTTGGTTAGGAAGTTTTTGAGAAAATGTCTAAGTATGGGATCAGTGAGACTAATGTGAACAGTGATAAGACTTCAAATGTGATCACACCTTAGAATACTTGTGACATCACAACATAGATCATCCAAGGCACATGACAATGCATTTCCCTTAGTGCGACAAATTTACGACAACTTACGATAAGTACAACACTTAAGATACACTTTGTGACGATTGTGATGACACTTGTGCGAAAATGCTTAAAACTTTCAAAATAAGTGCAATGAATGTTTACATGCTTAGAGCAACTCATTTACATAAATATGACCTCTTGAAACCACCAGAACTAGCTTATATACATGATGCAATAACTGAAATATGAAAAGACGACACTTTTCCTATATTGCAAAAGGGACAAAAACAATTCAATAAAACACATGGAATGAGTTTCAATGTTTGTAATGACAATGTACAAGACGAAGGAAGGCTCCAAAATTGAGCATAGGCCAAAATTTTGGAGGGTGTTGTAGCAGCGGCAACACAAGTACAACCAAATACAAATATATAGAATCATGAAGTCAACTATATCAAAATCATGTCATTATAATGGAAGCTTCAAAAAATTCAAACTTTAGACATCAGATACCTAAACCTAGTTAGCTTCATAATAAACAAGTGTTACATATTTTATATACTAGATTTCAACATCTTGCTAGGGTTTTGTCATAAACCCTAGACTCCATCTTGAGACACAAAGCCTTAGATATCGACAACTCAATCAAGATATCAATCCAATCATATACATGTAAGGTTTTAACAAACCTTTAGAATTCCATGTCAAACTTTACTAAGGTTTGTTGCAAACCCAAAACTAAATCATATCAATAATCAAAACAATATCATCATGTCCTAGAGTATCAATCTCTACTAGGGTTAGGTTACACACTAAAAAATGAGTATTAACAATTAAGTTAGCATACTTGCATAAACATATATAGGATGCAATAGAATTTCACATCAATATCTATTGGGTAAACCCAAGACACAAACATCAATACTTCTAAGTTAGAAATACAATAATTTTGACCGGACTAGGGTTTCAATCATACAAAAGAATATACATCTAGGATTTCATTCCTAGGATCTCACTTTAGATATTACAATGGTTTTGTTCATAAACCCTAATTCAGTAGACCCTAAAAATATAGGGTTTCATTATATGACCTAGACATTAACAACAAACCCTAAATGAGTAGGGTTTTTACGATGAAGTTAATAAACACTAAACTTCAAAAGAATATGATTTCATCATATGTTCTATACTTTATCAACAAACCCTAGGAAGACTAGGGTTTCATAATAAACATTGGGATACCCTTAACATTAAGAGGTTAGGGTTTTACAATGAACCCGAAAGGTTAGGGTTTTACCAAAACAACAAGAGATAGTATAACGAGGGTAGATTCAATCTAATGATTAATCACCCTAAAAATAATCTTTACGATTCAAAACCCTAAACATAACGATGTCAGTAAAGTAAAGCGAATTTCAAAAGAGAATGATCATACCTATTGTATGAAGAGAACCTTGTAACAAAACTTAGAGTCTAAAACATACCTTGAGTTTTTTTTTTTAAACCTTGTAGGACATCATTTTTTGAAGGGATTCCTTCGCAATAGAACTTCTTCCATGCTTCAGGTCTATCCTTTGGAGTCTCCTCCATAACCTTTGTGTATTTTGCAATCTTTTCCTACCAAGGAAAACAAAAGGGAAATATTATTTGTATACAATATAAGAAAATCTTGACACGAGGAGGAAATCAAACATAAAAGAGGAAACAAGGAACAAGATACTTATATTTTTGGTAAAATGGTGAAGGCTCCCTCTTATCCAATATTTTGAGGGATAACTACACTTTAAACAATCCAAAATTGTTCTAACAAAATATATTATAACTACAAACTCTAGAAATCAAACATCAAGGAAATCAATACAAAACTTAAAGTAGAAAGATTTGAAAAGAAATGCTTAATAGCATAAGTCTTTGACTTCGGATTCTTCAATCTTATTCTTCTTCAGTGGAGCTTCATCATTAACATTTTCTTGTTCTTTATCTATCTTTCTGTTCCTTTGGTTCTCAGGACATTGACTTTTGTAATGACCCATCTTATGAAAATTGTAGCATTCAATCTTATGTGAGAATTCCAAAATGGAATCATATTCCAATAACTGGTATTATTTCTCCTAATTGTTAATTAATTTGACAATTTATTTGCTACAAAAAATATAAAACAAGCACATTACAAACTTCACAAATAAAATTTTACATAAAAATAAAATGCTGGAAGCTGAGAAATGCTAAGACACACACATAAAATATAACACAATTATTTTTGGACAAAAGTTCCTGGAAAAAACCAACCTGGGAAAATCGATGCAATAACTAAGCGTTTTATTATTATGAAATAGCGATAAATTATGAGTACATATGGATGCCAAAATATGGCAATCCCACATAAAAAAATACTAGAAAAAATATAGTGAGGTGTTTCCTCACCCCACAGGCAAACCCCGACACAACCTTCCTTCAGAAAACTTGACCCTCTAACCCTTTGCGTTAGCCTCTACGCTACACTACGCAGTCTACTTAACGTCAAGCCTCTGATTGGTCTCTCATGAAGTCGTTCTACATTCTGATGGTTGGGAAAATTCTTCTCTAACACTCTGGGAATCCTTCCTGGCCTCTAGAACTGAAGACATCTTTCCCTCTTAGCAAATCAAAGTTACCTCTAGAAGCTACTGTGTAGTCCTTATGTCAGCTTCTCTGTGGCTCTTCTACCTCTCTGCAAATGCACTAACTAGATCTGGAATACTTCCTCCAACCTCACTGTCTCTTCCCCTCACACACTTCTTTGATCTCTGGATCTCTCTGGCAACTGACTATTGCTACTCTGGAAATCGATCTGTCAAGAAATTGAACTCCTAGTGCTTTCCAATGTGTCTTCTCCATCACCACATCGAACTCCTCTTATAATCCTTTGTTGGAGCACCAAATGCCAAAATTAAAACATAATCGATGGCTAGTATCATCTTTGCATCAATTCATGTCAGTTTCTAGATCATCAATTCATGTGAGTTTCTAGATCATTCTCGCCTCATTTCAATTAATACTAATTAATTAACCATTTCCTTAAGTTTAGACTTAGGAAATATTTTAAAATAGTTAATAATCTAATTGAGACACTTCTAGGCATAATTTCCATAAACGATTTATGGATTTTGAAGATCTCATGTATTCTAGCCTCTCCACCCATTTTTGTGGCTAAACCACATCTGATGCTACAAAAAATAACACTCCCTCTTAGAGAGGAATGTCTTCTAGTGTTGCACACCCTGCCAAAACACCTTGTCTCTACATCATCTCCTGCCATGCTTCTGATGCCTAGACATACTTCCCACCAACCACTGTGCAACTATGATATACGTTGCAACCGTGTTGCTACTAACACTGCCATAATGTTGCTGACGCTAGAACTCTCTCTCATTTGTTGTGTTTGCAGATGAAACATCTACAGCTGAAAAAAATCCAAAATACTAAACAATCGTGTCTGATGCATCTGTCTCCCAAGTATTTGACTGCTATTAGAATTTGCACTGTCACTGAAGGATTTGCACTAATTCTGACTATGTGCTATGCCAATTGCACTGCTTCCAACTCTACAGTGCGCTTCCTAGAATCTGACTGCTACTAGTCTCTGCAATTGTCACTCGGTCTCTAACTGCATCAACTGCCATTGATCCATCTTGCTACTGAATACTATGGACCCCTGTAGCAAGGTATTGATCTAAGAGGTGGATTCCTCAAGGATCTTTCCCATCTAAAGCGCTCTAGGGATACAACACCAAGTCACCCCACCTCACTCCTAGAGGTATATCGACGAATGTAGTGAAGTATCCTATAGCCTGGAGGAAAGTCTATCGATCTTTGCGGAGGTTGCTTGTTGGTCCCACTCCTCCTTCATGTCCTTCTTCCTAAGAGGACACTAGGTAATGTAGTGACTGATCTAACCACACCTAAAGCACTTGACCTTTGACAGGTCCTTCTTCTTCTTCCTCTGCTCCCCCTCCCCTTACTGGGACCCTTTGATGCGAGGGAAACATTCTTATCCTCCTTCACCATCTTCAATCTGCTGTTGTTGCCACCACTAATGGAGCTCTTTAACAGAGCTCATCTCAAATCCTCTTGTTGAAAATCGGCCCACATCATGTCCCACTCTGGTATCCTATTTCTACCCAATTTTCTTTGGACAAAGACCTTCCACTCCACTAAGACATTGTTGAGTGCCAATCACATTAGCTCCATGAGTTGGGGTGCTACCCCAACAACTGAAAACTGGTTTTAGACCTCCTGAATCGCCTTCCCCCTTCTCTATCTGGATGCATCTTAGCTTCTCCTCTAGGAACATAGTCCGCTTCTCAGAAGTTCCCTGGTATAATGTGGAGAGAGCATCCCAAATCTATTTGGCAGTATCATTTCTAGACATATGTGAAACTATATGATCCTAGACTCCATCCAAGATCAACCGCTTTGCCCGCGCTATCTCTTTCTTGTATTATTTTTGCTAATCTCCATCATGGGGAACTACCACTACAACATCAATGTAGGCTTTCAGGCCATATTCATCTAGAGGGAAGGACATTCCTTTCCTTCCATATGACATAATTGGAATCTCCATCCAACCTATCCTGATCATGAAGCCCTGTAATGGCCATCTCAAAGAATTGTCGAAAACTTCCTCTTTCCTTCTGCTTGGTTTTTGCTCTGCTACTCGCACTCCCTTCTAGGGTGACAAGGTATTCCCACAACTATTTTCTATCTACAAATAAAATAAAACTTCTTGAGACTAGAAGTTCCCTGAGGAAAAATTTCCCTCTGTGTGTGCTCTTCTCTCTTCCACCTCAACGTTGGTTCTGCTTTAGTGTATTGCTGCAAAACCCTCTGTGTCTAGCTAGAGATCTACCCAATGAAATGATTAGTATGCTCCCTCTACCTCTGGAATCACTTGATTTGGAAGGATTGAATTTTTCTTCCCCACACAGAAAAAATCGAACTTCCTTAAGCAATTCAACCTCCTAGAAAAAGACTAAGCTGCCACAGGGACTTTCGACCTGCTAACCACACTTAGCAGCAAAATTCTTTATTTTTTCCTTTGAGCTCTCCGGCTAACCAACTACACTCTAATACCATGTGAAAATTCATACATTGGAATCCTATTGCAGCAACTAGTATTATTAATCCTAATTGTTAATTAATTTGATAATTTATTTGCTACAACAAATACTGAAACAAACACACTATAGCATTCACAAATAAAATTCTTCGAAAAAATAAAACCCTGGAAGTTGAGAAATGCTAGCACACACACGTAAAATATAACACCATTATTTTTTGACAAAATTCCCTAGAAAACCCTATCTTGGGAGAACTGTTGCAACAATTAAGGGTTTTATTATTATGCAATAGTGAGACATTCTTAATACAACTGGATGCTGAAATCTAGAAATCTTACAAAGAAAAATATTGGTAAAAATATAGTGAGGAATTTCCTCATCCCACAGGAAAATTGCGACACAACCTGCCTTCAGAAAAAATAGCCCTCTGATCCTCTATGTTAGCCTCTACACTGCACTATGCATTCTTCTTGATGTCAATCCTCTAACTTGTCTCTCATGAAGTCGTTATGCCTTCTGCTGGCTAGGAAAGTTCTTCTCCGACACTCTAGGACTCCTTCTTGGCCTTTGGAACTAAAGATGTCTTTCCCTCTCAGCAAATCGAACTTGCCTCTAGAAGCTACTTCGCAGTCCTTGCATCAGGTTCTCTGTGGATCTTCTGCCTCTCTGCAAATGCACTCATTGGATCTAGAATACACTAGAAATTGATCTTGCAAGAAATCAAACTTATGGTGCTCTCCAATGTGTCTTCTCCATCACCACATCGACCTACTCTTATAATCCTTTGTTGGAGCACCAATGACCAAGATTAAAACATAATTGATAGCTATCATCATATTTGGATTGATATGTGTAATTTTCTACATCATTTTTACCTTATCTCAATCAATACTGATTAATTAACCATATTCCTTAAGTTTAGACTTAGGAAATATTTAAAAACAATTAATAATCTAATTGAGACACTTCTAGGCGGAATTTCCAGAAACTATTTCTAGGTTTTGGATATCTCATGTATTTTAGCCTCTCCAACAAATTTCGTGGCTAGAACACATTTGATGCTATGAAAAATATCATCTTAGATAGGTCAAATTGCTTCCTTTGTCCTTTGAACTTCTTAAATGTTCCCTTCTTCTTGTGATGAGCAGAATAGGCATTAGAGGTGTTGTCTTCTTCATCTTCCTTCTTGTTATTTACTAATGATATTAAATCTTCTTCTTGACTGAATGCATCCCACATTTGTTCAAAAGTTGGAGTATCCTTCCAATTGTTGATACTTGATGCAAAAGAACTCCAAGATTTTGGTAGACAAGAAGAGCAACAATCACGAGTTATTTTTCTAGTACAACTTCATATATTGCTTGGATTTCATCTCTTGTTATAGATATCCTTACACAATATGATGACACAGTATCATCTTTTGTCATCTTTATTTCCTTATTTCATTCTTGAGGCTAGCTATCTAACCAATCTTCTTGATGGTGAATAACTTGGAGAGAGCTTCATACATTTCTTCAGTAGAGTCTATGTTGGATATGTATGAAATTATGTTGTCCTTTACTCCATCTACTACCAAATTCATTTCCAATATTTTAGTTTCTCCGAACTTCTCCTTTCTTGTAGCATCTGTAGTTTTCTTGACTTTTCCTTAAATAAGATCCAAAATGTATGCTTAGCGAGGATAAGATCTATCCCATTTTTCCATGCCCTGTAATTGGAAGCTCCTTCTAGCTTGTTTTATGCCTTCATTGTAGTTGAAATATTATCTATAGATAGTACGATTATCTTCTTATATATCCTTTTCCTTATTGACCTTCCTTTGATCCCTTTTCCTTCAATATATCTTCAACCTGCCTTTTTCTTCCTTCTTCACCTTAGCTCTGATACCATGTTTGAAAATCAGAAAGGTAAAAATATTTTATTATGTTTATTATTACTTGTGTTATTCTTGTATTATTATTATCTTCTTTATGTTCTTCTTTTATCTTATTTTTCATCAAGCAATCATCAAATCAAAACATGAATATTAATGACACCAGATCTATGCACTCAACCAGGGCTAAAACCCCTTTCTAGGGGAAATCCTAGTCAAACTCTTCCACTAATCAAATTGAAATAGACCAAGACCTTAGACTTGACCAAAATACATTCCTCCTCCACCAAGTTAATATTCCAAGATGATTCAATAAACTTGAGTATTTCCTTCTTGTCTAGCAGCTAAAACCTAGCAACAACCTAGAATTTTGTCCCCCAACAACTCCAAACGTTCGGCCCAGCTGTTGTACTACAATTTTATCCCTTCCAGAAACATAAAAACTTTGCATGTGTGAGATAAAGAGAGAAGAAATTTACTTATTTTGCTTGAAAAATACCTTTTTCTTCGCTAGGGTTTCCTTCCTCTTCCTTGAATTTTGCATCTTTTTATGCCGCTATTAAATACATATCGAACTTGTTGGTGATGTACTTCAAATGAGGTCAAGTTGCTACATTTATATAGTATATTATTCCGCTCAATTAGGCCAACTTGTCTAGGTCGAGTCCGAATTGGTGGAGGAGGCCTAAATGACCTATTTTACATAAAAATAAATTTATTCTTTGATAGATGAAGCCCAAGGAGGGTCTTTTACATATTGACATATACAAGGACTCTTGACATAAACCCTAGAAGCCTACAATGGAGGATTTGACCTAAAAACATTTTTCCAAGAATGAAACCCATGCTTTAATAAGTCAATTTATTTTATAATAACATTTATTTTTCTTTCTTTTGACAAATACATTACATCATGACTCAAGTAAAATTATGAAGACTGACACTAGCTACATCTTTCAACAAGAATGAATAGGTTGAATAATATCACTAGTCTTGTTCCTACTAGAGGGGAATGGTCCCCTTCTCTTCTATCCACTAGCACATCCTAGACATGCTCCATTATGTCTAACATGTACATCATGTATCCAAGAGAATTACGTCTTCTACTTCAGTAGGGCTTCATAATGTACATGTGCCAACCTATGGTGCCATAGCTCACTTTGATGATTCATTTCATGGACCATTTCCAGTAGAGGTCTTCCATTAAATTTATAGAGTCCTTCAATTCTAGATCCCAATGTGAAAGTGTCCCTCATATGAGATTCCATAGGCCATGTGAGGACTTTTCCTCTTATGAAAGCTACTCTCATCCATTTATCTTCTAAGGAAACTATGGATATTAAGTTATTATTTAGTCGTGGAACATACATTACTTCATGAAGAAGAACAAATTCCTTGGAGTCCAAATCAAATTTGAAAAAACCAAATCCCTTCACTGGATACATAGAGTTGTCCCCAAGAATGATAATCAAACTCGTCTCCCTCTCGACTAGATTTGAGAGGAATTCCATATAACCATAAAAAATTATAGAATCCCCACTATCTACCAACCAACTATCATATGAATTTGAAGGGGAGGAAATAAAAAGACCAGAAATAAGGATATATTCAGATTGGCTAGCAGTTGCATTATTTTCATATCTAGAATTTATTTCTCTCTTTTGAGGAAAATAACTTCCTTCTTGATCATCTGGAGTATCTATTCTTCTTCTATCATCTCTCTTTGCTCTATCATCACCTCTTCTTCTATCATCACTTCTTCTCCTATCATTTTACATGTTGTTATTGTAGCCTTGGTTGGATCTTTGAGCATCTCTCTTTCTTGGACAGTCTCGGGCAAAGTGACCATACTTGTGGTAGTTGAAGCATTCAATTTGAGGCATGCCTTTCATAAACCTTCTCTTCGAGTCATTGGATTCGGGAGAATACTTTCTTGGACTGGATGGTTTCCCTCTACCCTTCTTCCTCTTATCTTGTGTAGAAAATGTAGAGGGATCTCCTTCTTTATGCTTTTGAATCCTTACTCTGGAAATAATCATGGCCTCCTCTTGAGTGCATTTACCAACAAGCTCATCAAATGACAAAAGAATATTATTGTTTATTAGAGTAGTAATGAAGGTTTTCCAAATAGGAGGAAGACCTTGAAGAGTTACCATCACCAATTCTCTTTCATATATTTGTTCACCAACATATTGCAATTGATCCCTTAGGTAGGATCCTCTCATGATATAGGATTGCACGAATTCTCCCTTTTTCATATTCATTACTTTGAGTTTATTTTTCAAAGAGAGGATGTGATTCAAGTTGTTGAATTCATACATCCCAAAAAACTTGTCATAAATATCTTTAGACTTCTACAAGCTACCAACATAGACAAGTAAATTACCTTACAAAACATCAGTGATAATTTTCTTGGCTTTGAGATCACATTTCTTACACTTGTATTTGACAGTAGAAAAAGCATTTGACGAAGGCTCAGGTACCCATCCTTGCACATATTCAAAAACATTTTCATCTAATATAACTTCCAACTTGATCTTACAAGCAGTAAAGTAAGATGAGTTACCTAGCTTCTCATTATCCTTGAAGTAAGATGTAGAAAGATTATCCAAGTCAAGTAGGCTCCTTTAGCTTCTTCCAAAGATAACTTCTCCTTTCTTTTTTCTTATCTCCTTGGGCTTGTGTTCACCTTGGCTTTGATGGAATGTTAATCTTCCAATATATAATAGAAGACAATCAAGAGAAATAACAAGAGATGCCAAGATTGGTCCAAGACTAAGGAAAAAGACACAACACAGAAAACCCTTTCAAATTCTTCCTCTTATTAGATTGTCATAAAATGTTCAACAAAGAGAGAGTACAATGTTCCAATTCACCAATCAAAAGACTATCCAGTAAAACCAACCAAATAATATCCAAGAGATGAGCCCAATAAACAAATATGATCAAAATCAAAGGATTCAAGCCTGCGGTCAGCGGTCAAAACATCTTAGGTCATAGCCGCAGGGAGCACCCTATCAAGTGAGTAGTTATAGCTGACATTTTTGAGTTCCAACCTTGTGACTCTAGATCAATTTCTCCTTCTCACATGTATAAGATCGGACCCTGAAATTTTGAACTATACGAACCCATTTCTGACTTATATGAATCAATCCAACGAAGAGAGGTAGAAGAAGATGATTGATGTGATGTCAAAATGAGTTTGACTTGTCTTATATTTGTATGCTTCCAAGGGTGCCCAATTTCTCTTTAAAATTGACCTGTAATTTTATGCACATGTGAGTTTTCTCCTTAAAAATATATTTTTCTTCAACCAAATTAAATTCTTCCAAGGGTTAGGAGGGAGTCTTTCTTGATAAGTAAGGTTGTCCATAGGAAGGAATTTGTCCTTGAGCTACTAAATTGACATGAGTTTGGCTTGTTCAACGTATGGTCCACATTTCTATTTGTTTATGATGCATGGTGTATCATTTCACAAAGGGTGAAAGGCCCGCCCTTTCATGAGTACAACACTACCAATTGAAACATACCACGTCACAGATCGTGCCACCTCATACCTAGTTATGTATCCATGGTAGATCTGCTAGAATTTAAGTTTATGGAAAAAAATGCCACCAACTCTCCACTATACCAAACTTGGGGTTTTTCCATTTGTGCTCCATCAAATATCTTTGACTCAAGCTCTGTCAAAATGTGGAGAGATTTAACTGGACATATTGCTATAATATATTATTGGTGCTCCATCATGTTTAGTAGAATCGATTACTATCAAGTGTAGAGGGCTTGACCGGGCATTCAAACAAAAACCATAACTCCATCATTCTAATATGTGCTCTATTACGATGACCATACCGAAACTATGCACTATAACCATAAATCAATACTCCTGTAACAACGATAAAATAACAAAAGTTATATTGAGTTTCGAACCGACATACAAATAGCTCATTACTTCTACCAAAATCTGTTGAAAATTGGGGTAACTTGGGACAAATTTCTACCATAAGAAGCCCATCTACCCATGGAGAAATTGTATTGTCCCTAAGAGAATTCAATTAGCTAAAAAAATATTATTATTTAATGAGGTACAAATTTGATAAAGATTTATATAAAAATCAAATTTGTGTTTTCACTCCAAATATTGTAAGTCATCCTATCCAAAGGTGGTGATTCTTTGCTCAAAGGATCAACTATAAATTATTGTCACTGTTCCTCCATTTCACACATTCAATTCGTATGTATCTCCAAAGTTTGAATATTCATGAAAGAAGCTTGCACTGATCTTTGAGGCTTGTTGTCATATCTCTCTAGCTCACTATCACTTAGGCTCATATTACATTAGGTTCACAATATTTCTATGGTTCACACACTTTGAGGCTTGATATATCTTATTACAGTGACATTACATTAATGTGCCTCGCTCATATAACTTTGAAGTTCAATATATATTACAATGGTTCTATAAAATTGCATTACAATGGCTCTATCACATCGCATTACAGAGCTCGATATCTTGGAATGGTTCGATTGGTTATTATCTGTGGCATCACATTACAGTGATTTGATTTTCATTTGTTGTGGATTACGTTTGATGTTCCCAGTTTGATGTTCTATGGCTAACTCATATCCAACAATGGCTTGCAAATGATTATAGTATCTTGAAAATGATTATACATTTATCACAATTAGTGGCCCGCATTGTGTTGTATTATAGTGGTTCGATGGCTAGTTATAGTCACTCACATTATAGGGTATTACGGTGATTTGATGGCTCATTATATTGGCTTTCATTGAATGGTATTATAGTTGGCTCGTAATAATAACTTGCATTGTTTCTATGCATCGAATAACATTGTACAATGGTTTGCACTCTATGTAGCATGTTATACATTTACTATGGCTTGGTGAAATATCTCAGTGGCTTACATTCTATATGGCTTGATGACGTTATCTTTGTATCTCGCATTGCCTCCATAGCTCACAATTGTGGCACACATATATCTCAACTTTGTTTATGGAAGTAACCTTGAAATAACAGTGACCCAATAATTGTGATAGTGATATTGAATTGGACACATTGACAATGTTCTATACGACTGTGACTTGGAAGCATGACAATGATCTTTGATATGGAAGTGACCTATGATATGGAAATTATCTATATATCTAACAATGATCTAATAACCATGACTTTGATATATTGTCGTGTCTTTATAGGATTATATGACAATGACATAATCATGATGTATGGCTTGTCTCTATGACAGTGACTTGACAGGGAAAGATGCTACTTGGAGATCTATCAGAGAGGATTGGTTAATACCTCCCTATACTTTTTTGCTGCTAGGTTTGACCTAGAATGCATAATTGATTAGATGTTGAAATATGTGTCTCATAATTATTGTACTTTGTCTCTCAACTGAATATTTGACAAAAAATTAAGAAGAAGAATCTATTGGGTTTCCCCCCTTATGGGGTTTTTCCCAAGTCTCTGGCCTAAATCTTGGTGTCTCTATTGTGTATGCTTTTATTCTATTGTTCCTTACAGTTTTGTCGCATTTTTTTATGTTATTGTTATCTCTACATAATTTCTAATGATAATATGATGTTATGGGGTGAATGTAATATGAAAATTTTAATAAGTTAAAAATTGTAATTATCTACAATAGAGAACAATCTAGCCCCCAAAATTAACATGGTATCAAAGTTAGGTTGAAGAAAATTCATTGAGGTCACCCCCATGAAGACACCTATGATGGATTTCATGATCAACTACAATAAAAAAGATGAAGATGTTGGAGACCTAAAGGAATGTTAGGGTTTGAAGGAAACCCTAGGGAGCCCTTATTCTTATAATAAATATTAGGGTTTGAGAGAAAACTGATGAGGGGCCTGGATATGGTAAAGGCATGTGTTATACAATATTGGAACCTTTTGTGGCCAACAACAACCCCCGTTCTTATTTAGTATTATTACTAACACTAAATAAGTGGGGACCCTTATCCATAAAATTCAAAAAAATAAATTAGGACTTGTATTTCCTTTTTGAAAAAATCTTACTATCATAAAACCTAGGAGAATACCCAAAAAATCTAAAAAGACTTAAGTTTTATAATAAGTTCGAACAAAACCGTTCCCTTAATAAAAAATGTCACATCACAAAAAGGTAATGAATGCCTTCCTACAAGCGGAATCCTAAGATTGCGAAATCGCAATGCAAAATCATGCATCAAAAGACCCTCATCGCATCGCATGCCTCAAATATCACTAAGCTAAAATGCCTCAAATAGTCGATATGCGATGGTGCATCTCGCAAATCGCATTTCGTAGAAAACACATTGTAACGGATGATTGCCACACGCAATGAATTTGCGATATTTCGAAGCAAATCGCAAAATCGCCTTATCGCAGATCTACAGGGCTCGTTGTTTGAAAGAGCTTTTTCCATAAACCAATGCCTAGTTATGCGCACTAATGTTAATTTAATGAGTTAGTGGGCAATTAATTAAATATGGTTTTGATGTGATTGAAGATCCATTTCATGTAAGGTGATATATTTTATATGATTTTGGCATTTAAAGCTTTCCCGTCACCTTTTTCTTATCATTACTCTTGCCTCATTTGTAAACTGTAGGAGCAAAGAGTAGAGAAGTGTACATAGCAGTGTTCAGAATATTATGGGAAAGAAGGGTAAAGCTCCGAGTTCTGAAGATAAAGAGATGACGCCCTTATACACAGACACCACCTATAACAAAGATGCCGGTATTACTACTTGGGAAGGCATGTACAGTCTACTCGAGGAAGAAAATCCTAGGGTAATGGAGGTTACGGCTACTGCTGGTTCACACGGGTCATCTGAGGCATCTATTGCAGAACTAGCATGTTCATTCTTGCACTAGATAGCAGCGAGGCCCAAAATTCTTCCATACATAGACATGGTCAAATGGGTACTGGATAGTGCTGATATCATGAATAGACAGTTTAAGACTTAGAGCCAAGAACGTACGAAGTCGTTCTTTCCACAAAATTTAAGGTTTATATCCTCTACCAAAAGGCGCGAAAGAGGTGAAAAATAGCATCAGGGAAGCCCGGATCAAGAAATCGAGGCAGATTCCGATGTGCGATTAGCATAATCGCACATCGCCAGGCAAAGCCTCTTAAAATGGAAAACCTCTAATCGCTCAGTCGCCTGTAAGCTCGGAAATTTATAGGAAAAAGTGCTAAAGGAGAAAGGCAAAACTTGAACTCAAAAACCAGTGGTATTTATCAGGGATATCTTCAAGTGGTATGTAAATATCTACCAAGTGTACAACATCTACAGGCAAGCTGGAGACAAAAGGCTCAAGAAAAAGCAGAGTCCATCAAAAAGTTAACCAAGTTGAATTGGGATTCTTACTGGATGTACTTGGTAAAACCACACAGCGAGTGCATGACTCTCAAATGTATCATTAACTTTGCCAAGAAGATGGCACCAGCTCTTACCGATTCTGTTTTCGCAGGACAGCTAAAGTCGAAAGTCAGCCAGCCAACCCTCAAGCATATGCTGAACGCTTGCGACCACAAGGAATAGATACATAGATAGTTAGTTGTCAGTTTTAGTTTTAGATTCAGTTTTAGTTTTACTTTTTCTTTATTTTTTCCTAGAATGAGGACGGTCATTTAAATCATATCCTACATTTTTGTAATAAATTATTTTTAGGTTTATCTAGTAGTATTTAAACCCTTCTCATGCATTTAGAGAAGGGTCCTGAAATTTATCAAAAACTTGTCCTTCGAACATGCACTTCTGCACCCTCCGAGGAGGTTTTGATGAATGAATGGAACAAGATTTATTGATATCTGTGTTTAATATCTACTATTGATGTTGCACTTTTGTACTCTTAGTAGATGTTGGATTAAGAAGAGATAGATCAGTATCACTGGAGCTCATGAGTAGAACTCGTTATAAATGGTACTTTTATCTCTTAACAAATTTTTCTTATGTGTTATGGTGATATTCATGTTCAGTTATTTATGTATGAATGTTTAAATGCTTGAGTTATCATTTGGCACTTCTGTACGGTGATAGCCATTTATTTATGCTTAATATATGAGTGACTTATTATGCGATATGTTTTTCACAACTGTTCAACTAAATTTTTATACAAAATAGTTCATCTTTATTGAATTCTTTTCTTATAGTGATTCAATGATCTTTATTACCAATTCTTGTAGAACTATTTTAGATTGCATAATTGAAAGATCAAATCCTGGGTTAGTTTTAGAATTATATATTTCTGTTTATTATGATACAATTGCATGTCGTTAAATTATATTTAGAATAAAAGCATTTTACTTAGAAGTTATTAGAAAGGAAATATCAATTCTCAACACACACACACATAAATTGGGAAACTGGTCCCATATCCCCAGTCAGACCCACTACACCAAACGGAAAAGGAGCTGCTAACCAAGGTCTGGACCGGGTGGGTATCCCCCTTGTTGTAGACCCGATTTTCGGGGCTTCAACAAAACCCAAATGTGATTGTGATGAGTGAGAAGATATAGAGTTATTCATGTACTAGCGAAAAATAAAGTGTAGCCCTAAATGGGTTAATCTCCCCATAGGAGATGGTATGATGAAAATCCAAGTGATCGTCTTATACATTGATAGTTGTTGGGATAGGGTCCCCTGAGGTCAAGTTTGTAATATTTTTTTTAATTTTTGTAAAACCTTCGCATTTTGAGGAGCGAAGAGCAAAGGTCGTAGGAGTTAAAGGGGCTTTAGGAAGGTCAAAGCCCCTTAGTTGCTTAATAAATTAAGTTGTTTTGTGTCCCGATCATCGTTCACGAACCATGATATTGTAATGAAATAAGCTATATAAATGAGTCATAGGAAGAAAAATCAATCATTGAAGATCTATGTATGGGTAAGAGATCTAAGTCAAAAGAGTCTTTTTTCTGTACGTAGGGGAAGGGGAAGCCTCTTGTAGCTATGTGCGTGGAGACCTTGGTAAGTCTGTCGCTGAGTACGCGGGCCCCTATAGTTGTGTGCGCAGGGAAGAAAGAGTTTGTAATAAAAGGATTGAACATAATAAAGAATATTTTGGGAGAAATATCTATTTATCTATGTGATGTGTTTACTTCTGCACTTTCTGCATATTCGCTCTGTTTTATGCAATTATCTTAAGAAACACTCAATTGATGCATGAAAGTAGTAGATCTATTAGTTTATTTGATTTTATGAATGTTTATAGAAATCAACGCAGGGTTAGAAGCTGTTATCTGTAAGTTATCACAATTCCAACATTTCAAGGGTTAGGGTTTGCGAAGGTCGGGATAAAGCCCTAGAAGTAAAAGAAACCTATCACACAAACTTCTGAATGCAGAAACCTAATTCTGTCATCCCCCAATACTGCCTTGGGTGAGACTGTAACGTGTGCTACACAAGTTGTTGCCGAAAGGATCGACAATGTAGGTTTTTTTTGGTTGGTGCAACTAACTTTAAACCTGGATTTAGACCCCCTCAAGCCAACAAATGGTTCTGTTGTCGGGACTGGGATCTGTCTGAGGAATGTGTGATGTCGAATAAATGGTTCCCAACTAAGAAGGAAATCGAGAAGTGGATAGATCGGAAGCTACACGAATTTGCAGCCCAGGAAAACAAGAATCCACGCATGTCAAAGGAAGAGTGGTTGAATAGATACCTATATACAGACGAACACGAAATTTTATTCTTCTCTTTTCTGTGTGAATTACACCAGTGGTTGTCTAAATGGGCAGACATTCAAGGTACATGGAAATTGGACAACCCTATTGTGTGGACTCTAGAGTTAGTAAGGCACCTGGAAGCTTCAGAAAACAAGATTGTGAGGGTTGTTGATTACTGGATTGATAACATTTTGGGCGGATTCATCATTGAGTTTGCGATGGATACATCTGATAGTTATACCGAAGATGAAAAATGATTTTTCAAAGGACCAAGAGGTAAGTATCTGAAGTCCTTGAATACTTGGATTAAAATTCTATTGTCCAAGAAAAGGGTTACTCCATTGAATTATTGTTTAGAAGATATTTGACAGGGGCTACGTAAAGTGGAAAAATATTCAAAAGGGATCTAGATTCAGGTGCTGAGTACAACCCTCTGTTGGGAGCATTTGATAGTGATGAAGAAAGTAGTGTTTTGAAGACACCTCTAGGTGCATTGCAGATAGTAAAGAAGAGTATCATAGGGATACCACATCCATCCACTCCACCTCCACCATCACCTTTGCCTCACAATCCTACACCTACACCCCCACCTCCACCTCCACTATTCAACATGGCCAACACTATGAAGATGCCCATATTCAAGGGCATGGGGACAAATGACCCTGAATAGTTTTGGTTTGTAGCTGATGTTGTGTGGAAGTCATCGCAAATTACAAATGATGACTTGAAGAAAGTGCAACTGGTTACAACAATGCAAGATAGAGCACTAAGTTGGTATATTAAGTATTGTTCGACTCATCCAAATGCAACACTGGCAGAATTGAAGAAGGAGCTCAATAATGAATTCAATAAGCCTCATTCACAATCCGAGTTAGTGACATAGGTCAAAGAGATCCAACAGAAGGTGAATGAGTCTGCATGGAACTTTGACCAGAGGTTGAAATGTTTGTTGCAGCAGGCTAATATGTAGATCACAAATGAACAACACAAGGACCGGTACGTTGCTTTGTTATTGCCCCGTTTGAGATTTAGATTGTCACAATAGATGATTGGGACATAGGCGGAGGTATTAGAGATTTCTATGAAACTAGAGGTCTCACCCATTCAGGATACCAATTTGGGAGTGTAGCAGATTCAGTCACCGCTAGCTAGCCTGCATATGGAGTTGCAGAGCCTCATGAAGGGAGAAGAAGTCCAAAATGAGGTTTGCGTGGAAGTATGGTGTTTGAAATGTAAGGGCCATGGTCATGATAAGGATCATTGCTCGTTGTACCAAAATTATCTAGTTGGAGGGGGTCCTATCCCCTTGAAACCAAAGAACACCACTGGACCAAGTATGGGAGTGGTACCATGGTGCACTATTTGTCAGATTACGGGAAAACATATGACAGACAATTGTTGTCTGTTGTAGAAGTTTGTGAAGACTCCACAGGAGTTGTTTTGTAATTTCTATAAGTTTGTGGGTCATGACAACCGCAATTGTCGAAGTTGCGAATTGGTGATGGGCAAAACACCAACATATGAAGTATAGATGGAGGCTCGTCCTCAAGATCAAGGTGCAATTGTGGCGCACAGAGGATTTTACAGTCGAGGAAGAGGATGAGGAGGAGGGGCTATAAGAGGTTGTGGCCAAATCATCTGTTACAATTATGGAGAATTGGGTCACTTTGCACGAGATTGTCAAAATCCAATACACCCCTCATGTCAATATTGTCATCAGTTTGATCATGTCATAGAAGATTTCCATGTGATCATCTCGAATATGCAAGAAAATAAGACTCAGACTCAACAACCTACCTAGAACATCCATATGATGAGATATGAACTGTTCGAAGAGGGTCCTAGTGTTAATATTGTCACGTGAAGTGGCATAGTTACCGATGAAGGATAAAGGAAAGAAACAAGAGGAAAATATACAGGTTTGCAAGTCTACTAATAAGGAGACTGGATTCTTTGCAAATAAGGTAAAAGAAACATTTATGGAAGAAAAAAGGATCTTCGCGGATGTAGGAGCTTCTACATCAAGGACTCAAAATATGTGCATGGGAAATCCTAAGGACATCGGTACTGCGCAGGAGATAGATCCCTCATTATGAGCATCATTTTTACAAACCTGCATGAAGCTCCTAAGGGATAAGAAGGCAGTAGAAGGACTACAAGAATTGATAGATAAGTACACTAACAATAATAATCCACTACCGAAACAACGCGTGGTACATAAGGCGGGAAAATGAAGGTGACTACACAAATAGGAGAATTTGAAATGGACTAGGTGATTGTTGATTTAGGGTCTGATGCAAATGTTTTGCCCAATAAAACTTGGGAAAGAATGGGAAGACCAATGCTATAGTGGTCCCCGATCTAGTTGAGGATGGTGAATCAACAAAATGTTATTCCTATGGGGTGCCTACATGGAGTGATTGTGGATACTGAAGGGGCGTGCACCATAGCTAATTTTGAAGTTATCAAAATAGTGGATGACAGTAACCCATCTCCAACGTTGCTTCGAATTGACTGGGCATTTGATATGAACGTAATCATCAACCTTAAGAAGCATAGTATGACATTCGAGAAGAAAGAACTGAGGGTCATTATACCATTGGACCCAGCGGAGGGTGTGCGATATACTGAACCAGACTGCGATTATGATGAGGAGGACGATATTGAGCAGATCTATAAGTTGATTGTGCGAGATGAATATTGGATCAACCCTATGACAAATGGGTGAATTACGTGGGAGAAGGACAACTCCTACAATTCATATTCAAATGAGGAGCTCGAACACTGGAAAAACAAGTTGCATGAGGTATCATCACTGCGATGCAGCAGGCTTACAAAGTCACTCCAATGTATATCCACTAAGCTACTCAACTTACCACATTATGATGATTTAGAAGATGTCAATTCATTTATGAATAAATTTGAAAGGGATGTACCGAAGGAACATTGGTTCCAAGCACTAGACATCGCGCTGCGAGCTACACCTGCCAGATGGTGGGGTATGCATAAGAAAAAAAATGCAGATTGGAAGGAATACCGATAGATGATGAAGTTGCGATTTAGGTATGCCAATACCTGCATTACGGAGAAATATACAGGGAAGGGTGATCCACACGAGCATATGGATCGATGAATGAAAGCATGGGGAGAAAAACCACAACCATAATGGGTTCATATATTCTGTCATACTTTGGATACAATCCCAATGAACTGGTATCTAGAAACAAAGCTATGACACGAAACTGCAGAATGGGATGTCTTGAAGGAAATTTTTTTGTTAACTTTTAGCTTTGAAGATGGATTTTAATGTATTTATGAAGCATTACAAGAGATCAAAGCTGCAATATTTAGAATTTATGACGAACCTGTTGCATGGGTACAATTAGATTGGAGTACGCAGCTGCGCCATGCACTTGAATGTTACAATGTGACCACGGAGGAAGGTGAAGAAGATCCTAGGAACCTAAATATTCCTGAGTCAGAAGGACAATGTGAAGTCACAGGACCTGAGGCGGAAGTTCCTAATATTTCACAGCCCTTGAAGACCAAGCAGGTGAATATTTGATTGGAATCACAATTGAAGTTTGCAAACATAGGTGACTATTGGGATGAAGATACAGTGGACAAACTCACAAAGCTACTATGGAAATAATAGGACTTATTTCCCAAAAAATTCTATGATCTAAAAGGGATAATAGGGGATCTAGGTTTTGTGAAGATCACTCTGAAGCCGAATGTGAGGCCAATAAATCAGCACCCTTATTGATTGAATCCTAAGTACAAGTAAAAATTGCGTGCTGAATTGGATAATACTCTTGCAGCTGGGATTATTGAGTGTGTCAAAGAATCAGACTGGGTTAGTCCTATGGTGGTTCAAGAAGAGAAAATGCAGGGTGAAATTCAGATATGCGTAGATTTGAGAAAGTTGAATGACATTTGTGTCCACGATCCATTTCCTACGCCATTCATAGATGAAGTAATAGAAAATGTTGGAGGTCATGAAGCTTATTTGTTTACTGATGGGTTCTCAAAGTACCTTTAGATCAAGATCACATCAGAGGGGGTGTTTCTAGTATGCAGTTATGTCTTTCGGACTTAAGAACGTCCCCTGCAATATTTTCTAGGCTGGTAGTATGGTGGGTGTGGGATCCCCCCAAGGCATGTTTTGGGGCTTGAAGCTAACTCTATTGTAAAGACTCCGTGATTTATGGGCACAGAGTGCGAAGATGGTCAATGAATGAGAGGGTTGTCCGCCCTCATTTTTGTAATGTAATGTCGGTTCGAGAGATCTACCCATGGTCTGCGGACCATGGGATTGTATAAATAGAGCGAGGCTCTAAGTGTAAAGGGACATCATATAAGGATAGAAAGAACTCAATGAAGCGGTGAGTCGAAGTGTAGAGATGTTTCGTTGGGTTGTAGAGTAGGAGAAGGCTCTGCAATTGAGTGCACAGAGGCCTAGTAGTCCGCAGCTAAGTGCACGAACCCCTGCCGCTGAGTGCGCAGGACAGGTCGAGTATGTAACCATTGAAAACATTAATAAAGAGAGGATTTACTGTATTTCTGTGTATCTTTACCTATTTTATGCATTATTGGGTATGAATTGCAAGTGTACTATTTATTTACTGCTGAAACTTATATAAATGTGTTGAGTAAGTAAATACAATATAAGGTATTTGTTTATGCGAAGATAACTAAATGTTATAAGAAGATAAGTAAAATCCATGGCTTGCCTTGGGGAAATAGTGCAGATCGTTGCTCCAACAACGCGGGAGCCCCACATCCCTTGGTTAGGGCTGTGCAAAGACGAATATAACAGGGTGCGAAGGCCTCGCAGGCCAAGGAAGCATGTGAAGTAACCTGTGCGAGGGTATTCACAGTTGGACTAAATCAACCCCTCAGACATCTTAACGTTTCGGAAACCTGGTTCCAGCATCCCCCCATACTGCTTCAGGTGAGACCTTGGTTTGCGCCCTACGAACTGTTGCTGAAAGGGCCAGTAGTACAGGGATTTGTTTGGCTAATTAACTTCGAACCTGGGTCAAACCCCATCAAGCCAACAAATGGTTCCGTTGTTGGGACCAAAAGCTGCATATAGATGTCTGATGTCATATCATTGGAATCCAACTAAGAAAGAAATTGAAGGCTGGTTAGACTGAATAATTCACGAGTTTGTGGCGTAGGAGAACATGAATCTGCGACTATTAAAAGAAGAGTGGTTAGACTGCTACCTATACATAGAGATCCATGAAAGTTTCTTCGCCTCTTTCCCTACTGAGCTATACGAGTGGATCGCTAAGTTAGCAGATAGCCAAGGAAGGTGCAAGATCGACAGTCCTATTGTGTGGACCCCAGAGTTGGTGCACAGATTGGAAGCATCAGAGGATAAGATCGTGTGCACTGTTGATCACTGGCTCAATCAAATTATAGGAGGATTCATTATTGAGTTTGCGGTAGATACTTCAGTCAGCTATAGCGAGGAAAAACGATGCTTCCTAAAAGGATCATGAGGTAAGTACGTTAAGTCTCTGAACACTTGGATTAAAATGTTACTGCGTGAAAAGCGGATTATGTGAATACATTGATGTTCGAGGCTATGTGAAGTGGGAGAATTTACAGAAATGAAGGTAGTGTATAACTAGAAACTAGCCCCTTGATTTCACCTCCGCAAGGGGACGAGGAAGAGTTTGCAAAGGTCCCACCAAGAAGTGCGATCAATTTTATAAGGTAGAGGATTTCGTGCATACCAACCCCACCCACACCACCGCCAGTTTCACCTCCCTCACCCCCATCTTCACCTATACCACCTCTGCCACCACCGTAAGTCAACATGGAAAGTGTGATAAAGTTGTTGGTGTTCAAGGGAGTTGAAAATGAATATTTGGACCAATTTTGGTTCGTGATAAAAGATGTATGGGAAGCTCAAGGAGTTACAAATGAAAATATAAAGAAAGCGAAGTTGGTCAGCACTCTGCAGGATCGCGCGCTGACCTGGTATATTAAGCATTCTAATGACAATCTGAATGCAGGGATCGCAGACATCCAAACTGCGCTGAATAGAGAATTAAGCAGGCCGAAGTCAAAGGAAAAGTTGATCATTGGGTTCAAAGATATCATGATGCTACCAGGAGAGACCCCTTGGGAATTATATCAAAGACTGAAGTGCACGATTCGCGAAGCTAACATGACCTTGAATCATTGACAACACCGCGAATGGTTTGTAGCATCGCTAACGCTGCATTTGAGGAACGCGCTATCACAGCAAAGGTTAACAACTCAGGTAGAGGACTTGGAAATCGTGATGAGGCTATGTGAGACCCCGATACAGGATCCTAACCTGGGAGTTCAGCAGATCCATGTGCAGTTGAAAAGCTTGTGCCTTGAGATGCAAAGTTTGAAATAGGACAAGACAGCTCGCCTGGAAGTGCGCAACGAGGTATGGTGTGTTAAATGTAAGGGCCAAGGTCATGACAAGGACCACTGCCCAGTGTTCATGAATTACCTCGCGGGAGGAGGATTGATGCTGTTAAGACCGGAGGCCCAAGCAGGACCTAGCGCAGCGCCTGCACTGTGGTGCACAATTTGTCAAATAGGAGGAAAACATGCTATGGACAACTTCCATTTGTTGCAAAAGTACACGTAGAATTCACAATAGTTGTTCTGTAATTTCTCTAGATCGGTGGGACACGATGAGCACACATGTAGAAGCTATGAGCTGATGGTGGATAGGACACCTACCTATAGAGTTCAGGCCGAAACACAACCCCTTGACCAGAATGCAGGAGTGGCGTGAACCGGATTTCAGGGGAGCGGGCAAGGCCGAGGTGGAGGAGGACCTAGAAGAGGTCGCGAACAACTGATATGTTACAATTGTGGGGGCGAGGACATTATGCCCGTGATTGCACGAATCTAACACGTCCATCATGTCTGTATTGTACCTTGTTTGATCATGAGACGGAGGATTGTCCCACACTGATAGCAAGGTTGCACGACAAGGGAGCGCTCCAACCTCCCTCAACTCAGAACCTGCAAATGATGAGGTCTAAGCCGTGCGAGGAAGACCCTAACGTGAACATTGTGCTTCGAAGTGGAATTATGACAAGGGATGATAAAGGAAAGCAACCTGAAGATAGTACTTGGGTTTGTAAGGCTCCGACAAAAGAGCCAGAGTTTGATTTGGAGCACACTAAGGAAACCTTCATGGAAGCTAGGAAGGGCTTCGATGACGCCTCCACTTCGAGAAGCAAAGACAGACTAGAGCCAAAAATGGACCCATCAATGCTCACAACGTTCCCAGAAACATGCATGAAGCTACTGCGTGATAGCAAGGCCACAAAGGGATTGCAGGAACTCATAAATAGATGCGCTAGGACCGTGCCAGGAGAACCCCACATAGTTCGGAAGATTGGAAAGCATGCGGCGAGGACTGGAAGAGAAATGAGATTAACCGCGTAGATTGGAGAATATGAGATGGATTAAGTGGTTCTGGATTTAGGATTGGACGTGAACGTTTTATTGAAGCAGACATGGGAGCGCATGGGAAGGCCTACACTACAATGGTCTCCTATCCAGCTGCGAATGGCGAACCGACAAAAGATCATACCTATGGGGAGATTGTAGTGAATCACCGTGGATATTGGAGGGGAAAGCGCACTAGCATACTTTGAAGTGATAGAGATTTTTATGACAACAATCCCTACCCTATGCTATTAGGAATAGATTGGGCCACTGACATGAGCGGGGTGATAAATTGAAAGAAGCGCAAGATGATTTTTGAGAAAAAGTCTTTGCGCGTAGTCGTACCCTTGGACCCTGCAGAAGGATCACGCTACACAGAGCCAATGCGCGACTATGAAAGTGACGATGACTTAGACTGCATCTACAAGATAACTGCATGAGAGCAAGACTGGGTAAATCCTACCGTGGATGGACAAATCTCATGGGAGCGCGAAAGCTCCTGTACGTTGGATTTGGATGAAGAGATAGAGCGATGGCAAAACCAGTTACACGAGATAACCACATTGAACTGAAACATGATGACAAGATCGTTGCGCGACGTATCAATGAAAGTAAGGGATCTTCCTACCCATGATGGGATAAGTGAGGTAGATGTTTTCTTGAGCAAATTTGAAAGAGAGGTGTCAGAACAACAACGTTTCGAGGCTTTGAAATGGGTACTACGTGCTACGCCCGCAAGGTGGTGGGGTACACACCAAGGAAGCTTTGAGGACTAATGCGAATGCAGGAGAATGATGCGCATACATTGGAAAGCCTCAGATGCATCTAAAAGACAAGTATGACAGATGGAATGATCCACGTGCGCATCTGTCCAGAAGTGTACAGGCATATGCTAAAAAATTTGCGCGAATGCACATGGACTTCGCATTCGGTAACACGATTAATAAGCAGTTGTTGGCAAGGCAATTGTGTGAATGTTCCCTCCAGTCAGGACGACGAAGTGTGGAAGGAACGAGTGCGTAGAAGGCTACCCACGCAGAAGCCTTGAACGAAATGTGTGAAACACTGAACAAGGTATATAGTGTGCAGCAGAGTGATTGGGACATGCACGTACCAGCAATTCTATGGGCTTATAGGACAACGTGCTAGAAACTAACAAGGTAGAGGCCTTCTAGGTTGGCCTATGGAGCAAACGTTGTAGTTCCAATCGAGTACACTATGCCTAGTCCATGCATAGCAGCGCCAATGGATATGACGGTTCGCGAAGCCTTGCAAGAAGGAATAACGCAACTGAATGAAGATGAACACTTGGGACCTGAGGATGAAATCCGACAAGGTGATCTTAGGCTCCAAGAAATCATGAAGGAAAGGGTGCAATTAAGGGAGAAAAGCGCTCTAGTGGAAGCGGAAGTCAAGAAGCTTGAGGAAGAAATAAAGAAGGATTTTCTTGATAAGAAAACTGGGGTGATAAAACAAGGTGCGCATGATTACGTTGATGAATTTGGGGACTACCGCCGAGAGTTGATCAACCTAATGCCTTGGATTGGACTGCATATTACTAAATGGATCACCCATGGTGGTGCAATGTCGATGGTAAAATACGCGACGCAGACCGTAAAAATAAAAGGTGGATTTTCTCTAGGAAAAGTGATGGATGAATGGTTGGAACCCTATACACGTGATGGAAGTATAGTCTTAGCACTCCCAGCAGTTGAAAGGAGACATGGGACTATAAACTACTTTGCCTGAGAGCTGCGCGATGTTGGGGGTGTGCGCAGAAGCAAAGTGTCACAAGGTCTGTGACCACGCAAGGGGGGCTGCGCTGCCGTACAGGTTGGCTAGAAAGTGACCATTGTAGCCATTATTTACGATGTGATGCTTGACTTGAGACCAAATGGAGCAGGAAAAATGCATTTAAGACGAGCTTTATGGGCAAGATTTGGGTAAACCTATTGCCAAGGGAGCATTAATGGACTAGATTTGGGGGGAACGATCGAATTCAAATTCAAAAGGTGCTATAAAATACAAAGGGTTGCCCAGCAAACAACACTTGGTCATTTGCGAATTGCACTGTCGTACACCACGCGTATTCCAAACCGAACCTTGTTTGTCCTGTGGAAAGCGTTGGTTGAGCACCTGAGTGAACGACTGAGAGATTTCTGGAAGAACAAGATGGTAGCGTCTGAGGAAGCCAGGGAAATCGTAGAGATGACGATCGAAGAAGCCGTGCAAACCATGACCATAGAAGATGCCCCTGAGAGTGTCAGGATTGTTGCGGAAATCCCTAAATCCCTGCGCACGCTGAGACCAAAGAAAGACAAACAACCAATGATTTCGGTGCGTGTGTCCCCCTGAAATCCACTGCAAACCAGATTAACAATGGAGGAAAAAGGGAAAGCGGTTAACCTAGAAAACAATGAGGAGGAAGAAGACATTGAGGATATCATAATTGAAGAAGACGAGGATGAGGGCATGGAGGAAGAAAATGAGGCTATGCACCCTCCAACAAAGCTTCCCACATATGTACCCCCTGTAGAAGGGGAAGGCAAAGGTGCCCAAGGACCTCGATGAGAGCAAGAGCTCTCTGCAGACTCCACTCCCCTTGGATGATATCATTTTTGAAGGCACGCACCTGGGATGGGTGCCAAATTTGAAGTTCAAATATTGGGATCTCACCGAGACAATGCAGCTCATGAAGCCGAAGCAGAACACCACGGCGAGAGTTATAGAATTGGAGTTACACAAGTGGTTACATGGAGTCGAAAAGGCAGGGTTGTTGAAACTGATCTGGGTACCACATTACCATCGTGCCCCAGTGACTATCTTCGTCATCAGGAAGCTGCTCTACCTGGTGCAAGGTGGGTGTTTGTGGCTGGAGGAGCCCATCCCCATCATGGACCACCTAATCCATTGAATTACCTAGCTCATGTGTAAAGGAGAGAACCCTGCAAACATTTCAGAGGGTAAGAGGAGCGATTTGGCCATTGCAGAGGCCATGAAAAGAAATACAAGCTGGAGAAGAAAAAGAGGGGCTATGCAATCTCCAACATCAACAACAAAGCAGTCAGAGTTGTGACTCAGATAATGGTAGGTAAGCTCATGTTGGCTTATTGGGGCCTAACCCAAGTTCGAAAGTGTTTTATCCAAACAAATCCCGCACTACCGACCCTTTTGGCAACAATCCGTGGAGCGCGGATTGAAGTCTCACCCGAGGTAGTATGGGAGGGTGTTGGAACCAGGTTTTCGCACCTTAGGGATGTCTTGATGAGGTCTGGAGGGGTCGTGAACCGATCTACGCACTCGTGCCGCTCTGCGCAGCTGTCTGGCCTTCGTGTAGCTCTGCGATGGGGCACTTCCTAGATTCCTTATTATTATTGCGGTTATTATAGATCTTATCTAATTCTTGGGGTCTTAGTAAAGAATTCAATAATTATAACCAGTGCGTGTAACCATAAATTTTAAAGATATGCATAAAACCATAACATAAGAACAAACATACATATCTGTGACTAGATGCACAATAATTCATAAACACTTATCTTATATTAATATTATGTTTCAGTACAATCCAATTCCACCCTGCGCACTTAGCTGCAAGGTTCCACGCACATAGCTGCGGACTCTACCAGGCATTTGTGCACACAACTACAGAGCCTACTCTAACTACTACCAACCACGACTCAGACTTACAGACACAGAGCAATCACGCCTTTACAAACCCATAATACTTTAGATCTAACCAAAATTACAAAAAACTGATTTCTAAACCTAGAGCCCTGCTCTATTTATACATTCCCATGGTCCACGGACCATGGGTAGGCCGACTCACTTTCTATTATCTTACATTATTTTTAGGCAGACAACCCTTTGACTTGGATCATTACAATTCGTGCTCCCTGCACTTCGCGGAACCTTTACCATACTATTATCCAAAATTGTGGGATTAAAGCCCCAAAACTGTTACGCAGGGGATCCGCTACCCAACAGGGCCCCAACACAATCATCGTGACTCGTCCCGAGTCACTCGGCTAGTGTGGTGATCTTCGCGCGGAGGTCATCCATCAACTTTTGCGCTTTTCTTATTTCCACAACACATTCCTCCACTGTCTGTTGTACCCGTTGTGCACGTATCTTCGATGTTTAATTGTCAGGTACACTTGCTTGTCTGAGTGCGTATACTCCCTGCATGTGTGCTAGCTTTCCCTCGATCTTGGTGGTGACCGCGAATGCTTCATCAAGCCAAGGCTGGATGCGTTCTTTAAGCACTACTCCTTTCTGATGCACGACGTTGACTTGTGCCTTGAGAGCCTAGGCCTCCCTCATCTTGGCCAATCGCTAAGTAAGGGAAACTATCTGAGCAGTCCCCCAGACATTATCATAGGCCTTTTGCAACTCTCATGCTCCGATCTCTAACTGCTGTAACGTTGGATCTTCCTATAGTGAAGTGACCATGATGAGTCACTGATCTAACAAGCTGGCGCACTCCTGCATGGAGTGCGCTATTGCTTCTAGCCCGGATTTAATGGTGCGTTGTTGTTGCTCTCTTACCTCCAGTGGTGTAGAGGGTTGCGCCTTCAGTCTCAGCTCTGCGATCTACAAGTTAAGGTCCAAATGGATCCTTGTTACTTCCTCTTTCGCCTCGCGGAATCCACTGGCCAATTTGTGGATCCGTATACCCGCTGGTAAGTCTGCTGCAATCTCTAGTTCATGGACGTGGCAACATGCTTCCTCGATGAGTTGCTCCAACTACTAAGTCTAAGCTACCGCTTCGCCATGTTGGAGGCTCAACTACTCAATATTGATTCGCTATTCACTAAGCATCTGTACTGCACATCCTTCCCTAGCGTGGAGCTCTGTCGTTGCTCCACCTTGCTGCTAGTATAATATCTCACGTGGAAGGGTAGCCAAGTTAGTCCAAGGCCCTTGAGCCAGCCTACCGCAACTCTGTCCTCTGCATTGTTCCCTGTCAGTGCCCCCTCCGGTAGCGTGACGGTATTCGCCATTTTGGTTCATAGTAATTACTCGGTTGCTGATGTACTCGTGTCCCAGTGGGCGGCTACCATTCCTTGTTGTGGGGACCACACCTGAAGGTCTCGGATTTGCGTCCTAAGCACCCCCAACACATTCTGTTGCTTTTTCATTGCTTCTTGGATCACTTCCATAGTGGCTTCGTAAACTGTGTCGTCGATGTCATATAGGTCACCCTCGGTCAGTGTAATAGGTTCCCCCTCCAATTTGGAAGCCTTGGTCTTCTTCTGTGGCCCAGTGCGTTTTGCCATGCACAGTCGTTTCAATTATGTCGAGGTGGTGCTTGGGTCCACGCCTTCCGTTGTCGCATCTGTCCCCTGTTCTGTTGTTACGTTCGGGCGTCTTTATTCCTGTGTCTAGTGGCCCTGACTGCTGCAGTCTTCTCCGTGGTGGCCTTCGCTGCCTCCCAAGAAGCCCATACATCCGCAGCCAGTTGTTCGTCCCATTTCTGTTGGGCTAGCTACTTGGCAACAACCTTTTGTTTCTGGATCTCTGTGTCATCACGCACTACCACTTCTGGTGTGCGCCATTTCGGTGGCCATATGTCGACCACTGCAAAAAAAAACGTCATCTATGGTGATGAAGGGGAGTGTGGTCCACTTCTACTTTGGATCCCTTCACGCCCTGATATATACGTTGTGCATATCCACTTTAAAGTCTGCAAAGTTCTTCAGACTATAGTATACTGAGGCAGACAGGTGTGGTCGTTTGTTGATCCATAGTCATATGCTTGCTTCCATTAGCACTTAGAAGATCTTGGTTTCTCTGATTCGCGTAGCGTCCTTCGTTGCCCACAGTGACGTGTATTTTGTTGCCTCTAGCCAGTCTTGGTCAAGGGGAGGAAACTGACTATCCTCGTGTAATTCGCCGGTAACCAACAGGATGGATAAGAGCAACCACGCGTAGTGGAAGCTCTTATCCTATTCTTGGGCCTCCCTGCAATTTGTCAAAAACTCGTCGCAAAGGAACTGTGCCCAGTTGAACTGTACCCCTTTTGTGCATTTCTCAGCCAGCGCGATGACTGTGGTTGGTACCTCGTTGCCCCTGCATTTTCTCATCACCTTTCCTGCCAACAACTGGGTAGCTATGCAAATCCCATTTTTCTGAATACTAGTAATAACATACCCCCTCTGCTTTTTTTCCAACTTATATTTCTTTTTCATAGCCTCCGCAAGCGTCAAGTCCCCACCGGTGTTGGAAATTTCCACGGGGTCCCTTCCCAAATAGGGAAGACAAGAAATCCTACGAATGAGTTCCACCGTGATTGGAATGGGCTCCTCTAGCCACAAGTACCCATCATGCACCAGGAAAAGCAGTTTTCTGATAACAAATATCATGATTGGGGCCCGATGGAAGAGTGGAATTGATAGGAGGTCGAGTAGCCTGGCCTCCTCCACCCCTTGCAACCATGCTCGTGGTTGTAGAGTGGTGACCACCCCTTCTGTGATTTTTTCCATCAGCTCGCTAGTTTCTAAATGTAGGAACATCTCAGTATCCGCGAGGTCCTAGTCTTCAAACTTTATAGTGGGCACGCAGCCTACAGTCGTACCTTCAAATAGAACCCCTTCGGGGAGGAATGGGGTGTTGAGCATTCTCATCACAACGTCCAAATCTTTAGGGACCTTTACCCTCCCTTTCCGCAGAGGGACATACTTGGGTAGTTTTGTTGTGGCACGTACTGGCTAGATGTCTTCTTCTATCTCTTCCTCTAGTTCCATCTCTTCGACCGAGGTTGGAGGGTCCTCTTCCTCATCGTCGCTCTCAATATTAACCATTTTACCCTTCTCTTCCATCGACGGTTTGCCGAACTGGGGATTTCGTGGAGACATACGGACTGGTCTTGCTGCTTGTGGGTCCTTTTTTGGTCTCGGCGTCTGGGGTGATTTAGGGATTTTTGGTTTATCACCTAACGACGGTGTAGAACTCTGGGAAGTTCCCCTAGTTGTTGTCATTATTCTAACCAGGGACTCCTGTGTATCCTTTGGTAATGCTTCAAACCATAGACTTGCTTTTATAGTTTCTAAGTTCATCAAGTTCTTGCTCATTTGATAACTCCACAATTTAAACATGCCAAGGATTGTTTGGTGACAGGCCACCTGTACTTTATAGGCCTCTTTGAATTCAAATTCGACCGTTCCCCCCTTTCGTGGCTCATTAATGCGATTTTGGCGGTAGATCCTTTCAACCCTAGTTTTGACCCTGTGTATTAATTGCCCATCGTCCACTCTTCAGTGTCTTAAATTAGACATCTTGTCATGAACAGTATCTGCAACGGTCACTTTCCATCCTACCCACATGGCAACGCAATTCCTTGTACGTGGACGCATTCTGTGCTTCATACTGATTTTGCGCATTGCGTCCGGGCCGCGCAACTCCCCTACAGACTCCTTTATAGTCTTGCACCCTCTTCCAATTGCTTGGAGCACTGGGACTGGGTTTCCTACGGATAGTCAAGTGGTCGCACCCCTGGTGCAAGGTTTCAATTTTCTTGCTAGCCTGGGCTACGGGCACCCTTCGAGTACCTTTGTACCCAGTAGCGCATTGAGCTCTTCTTTGTATGGTACACTCCCCTATTTAGTAAGGTGCGGTCCCAGCCATGATAGCAGGGTTGCAGTTCGTTCCAATGCAATAGTAAGGCCAGCCAGGCCTGGTCCCCTTATGCTTAGTTTTGCATGGTCCGCTTGTGCGACGTGGGTTTTTAGTTTGCTGATTTCTTCATACAATATCACACTTTTCCTCCTCATCCGTGCCCATTCTTCATCGAGTTCACAAAGTTTCAAGCTCTCGTGCCGAATGGCTTCCTGTAACTGCTGAATTCATTTACCCAGGTCTTGGCATCCTATCTGAACTGCGGAGGCTATGGTCTGGGAAGTTCTCTTCGTCCTCTTGGTTTCATGTTGTCTCATCAATGATAGGGTCACCTTTGCACTCCTCTTTTTTCTTATGGTCCTATAGGGCCATCGAGCCACTGGTACGCACAGATTCTAATGGGTTCATTTTATATGGTGAACTTTGTTCAGGATCTTGCATGTTTTTTCAAACGCTTTGTCACGAACTGCTGGTGGAATGTGTCGCCTTCCCTATTGCCACGTCGGGTTTTGATTTTTTATTCTTAGTTGGGGAGGTGGTTGCACAACATACCTCTGCATCGCTCGCTGCAGGTGGATGCTCAAACCGCTTCGTCTTTGCTACCCGATTGCGTTCGACGCTGAGGACCTCCAAATTGTACATGCACCCACCTTCTAAGTTCATGCCAGTTCCACCTAGCCTTCTGATGTGGACTCCACCCTAGTGCAGTTGTTGCGTGTAGCGCCCCTTTTTTCACATCATGCCGCTTTTGTTTCGGTATTGCAATTTCACAGTGGTCTACAGATTCCTCCACGTTTGTTGCACCATCATTTGTTGGCAGTTTCCTTGCTTAAGTTGTCATGCGTTGCAGTGATCTAACCATAATATTACATCGCAGCTTGTGACTTCGTGCAATCGGTTCTGTCATCGCTCTATTTCTTCATCTGAATCCAAAGTGCAGGAGTTATCGCGCTCCCATGAGATTATCCCGTCCAGTGTTAGATTCACCCGATCCTGGTCTTGCGCCGTTATCTGGTAAATGCAGTCCAGTTCATCATCACTGTCCTCATCGCGCACAGGTTAAATGTAGTGCTATCCTTTGGCTGGATACAGTGAAACTATTACACGAAGAGACTTTTTCTCAAATATCATTTTTCGTCTCTTTAGGTTGATGACTCCATTCATGTCCGTGGCGCAGTCTATTCCTAAAAATGCGGGGTAAGGGTTACTGTCATCAACAATTTCTATTACCTCAAGTTCGTCTACGTGTTGATGCCTTCAATGTCCACTATTATCCATTGCAACCTTCCCATGGGTAAGATATTTTGTTGGTTCACCATCTGCAATCAAATAGGAGACCACTGTAGCGCAGGCCTACGCATGCATTCCCACATCTGTTTTGGTAACACATTCATATCTAAACCCAATTCCAGGATGACCTAATCCATCTCATACTCACCAATTTGCGCTATCAATCGCATTTCTTGCCTGGTGCACAAAGCATGCTTTCTGAGTTTCCAGACCATGCGTGGCTCACCTGACTCTGCGCACCTAGTGATCAGCTCTTGTAGTCCCTTAACTTCCTTATTGTCATGTAGTAGCTTCATGCATGTATTTAAAAAGGTAGTAAGCATAGAAGGATCCATTCCCGGTTCTGGTTGATCCTTACTACCTGAAGTAGAGGCCTCCGTGAAGCTCTTCTTAGCTTCCCTAAATGTGTCCTTCGTGTGTCCCAAATTAGACTCAGGTTCCTTTGTAGGAGCCTCACGAACCGATGAATATTCTTCGGGCTGCTTTCTCTTATCTTCCCCTACAGTTGCGCTGCTTCCGAGTAGCATGTTTACACTAGGGTCTTCTTCGCGAGGTTCATCCCTCATCATTTGGATGTTCTGGGTCGGAGTACATTGTAGTACCCCTTTTTCATGCATCTGAGAGATCAGTGTAGGGAAATCTACCATCTCATGATCAAACTGATCACAGTACGGACAAGATATTCTGGTTGGGTTGGTACGCTCGTGAGCGTAGTGCCCAAGTCCTCCACAATTGTAGCAGATTAATTGTCCATGTCCTCGTCCGGGTCCCATTCCTCCTTGTGCTCATCCTCGTCCCTAGAACCCACTGCGCGCTATTGCTGCAGCTGGATCCTGACCTTGCGCCTCAATCTCCATCCTGTAGGCAGGTGTTCGATCCATTAACAATTCATAACTCCGACAGTTTCATTCATCATGGCCTACCGCTCTACAAAAATTGCAAAATAACTACTGGGGGTCTGTGTAAACTTCTGCAATAGATGACAGTTGTCCGTTGTGTGCTTTCCTCCCACCTGACAGATCATGCACTAGAGTGCAGGTGCCACACGTGGCCCTGCCTGTACCTTTGGTCTCAATGGCATTGGTCCCCCCTACCAAATAGTTCGTGAATACTGGACAATGATCCTTATCGTGGCCCTGGCCTTTACATTTTATGCACCACACTTCTTCGCGCGCTTCTGGCTGGGGCGCCTTATCCTGTTTCAAACTCTGCATCTCTACGAACATGTTTTGTAGTTCCGTGTGGATTTGTTGGACTCCCAACCCAAGATCCTGTATCAAAGTTTCATGCAACCTCATCGCTATTTCCAATGCTTCTGCTGGGATAGCGGCATCCTCAGATGTGGTGTCAAAGATGCCACAAACCACGTGTGGTGCTGTGCATCCGTTAGCGTCATATTAGCCTCGTGGATGGTACTCCTTAGTCTATGATCCAGATCCCAGGGGGTTTTTCCTGGGAGCATCATGATCTCCTTGAATTCGACGATCGACTGCGTCTCCAATTTCGACCAGCTAAATTCTTTGTTTAATGCAATTTGGATTTCCACTATTCCAACATTCAGATGATCATTCGAGTGCTTGATATACCATCTCAGGTTGCGATCCTGCAGCGCACTTACCAATGTGGCCTTGTTAATGTTATCATCTGTAACTCTGTGCACTTCCCACATTGCTCTTACTATGAACCAAAACTGATATGGATCTTCGCTCCCTACTCTGAATACAGGCAACTTGATCGCGCTCGCCATGCTAAATTGTTAGTTTGGTGGAGGTGGTGTGGGCGAAGATAGGGGTGAAGGAGGTGATGCGAGCGATGGTGTTAGCGGAGATGATAGCTGCGAAATGCGTTGCATTATCAAACTAACCACACTCCTTGGAGAATCCCATGTGCGCTCTTCCTCGCTTGCACGCGGAGGTGAAATTAACGGATTGTTTCCTAACCCTTCGATACCTTTGTAGGCCCTTCCGCTCCGCGTTGTTCCACTCATTAATGGATTCGCATCACCTGTTTTATACATAATAGCATCTTAATCCAGGTATTCAATGATTTGATGTACTTACCTCATGGTCCCTTGAGAAAATGTTTTTCTACTTCACTGTAGCTGGTAGTCATGTCTATCGCAAATTCAGTGATAAACCTTCCTATTATCTGATCTAGCCAATGATCTATGGCCCGTGCGATCTTATCTTCAGATGCCTCTAGCCTGCGCACCAAATCTAGAGTCCACATTGTGGGTTGATCAAGCTTGAACCTTCCCTGGTTGTCTGTTAGCCTTGCCTTCCAATCATACAGATCTGAAGAGAAAGACGCAAAGAAGATCTCGTGAATTTCCGTATATACGTAGTGATCCAGCCACCTCTTCTCAGATATCTGTGGGGTTTTGTTTTCCTGTACCACAAACTCGTGAAGCTTCTGATCCAACCAATCTTCAATCTCTTTCTTCATAGGGTTCCAATGTTCCAACATCAGACATCCCTTAGGCAGATCCCGGTCCCGACAATGGAACCATTTGTTGGCTTATTGGGGCCTGACCCAGGTTCGGAAGTGTTTTAGCCAAACAAATCTCGCACTACCGGCCCTTTTGGCAACAATCCACGGAGCGCAAACTGAAGTCTCGCCCGAGGTAGTATGGGAGGGTCCTGGAACCAGGTTTCCACACCCTAGGGATGTCTTGATAAGGTTTGGAGGGATCGCGAACCGATATGCGCACTCGCGTCACTCTGCGCAGCTGTCTGGACTTCGTGTAGCTCTGCGATGGGTCACTTCCTAGATTCCTTATTATTATTGCAGTTATTATAGATCTGATCTAATTCTTGGGGTCTTAGTCAAGCATTCAATAGTTATAACCAGTGTGCACAACCATAAATCTTAAATATATGCATAAAACCATAACATAAGAACAAACATACATATCTGCGACTAGATGCACAATAATTCAAAAACACTTATCTTATATTAATCTTCTGTTTCAATACAATCCAATTTCACCCTGGGCACTCAGCGGAAGGGGTCTGCGTACACAACTGAGAACTCTACCAGGCCTTTACACACACAACTGCAGAGCCTACTAACTACTACCAACCATGACTTAGAGTTACAGACTCAGAGAAATCTCACCTTTACAAACCCATAATACTTTAGGTCTAACCAAAGTTACCAAAAACTGACTTCTAAACCTAGAGCCCTTCTCTATTTATACATTCCCATGGTTCGCGGACCATGGGCAGGCTGACTCGCTTTTTATTATCTTACATTATTTTCAGGCGGACAACCCTTTAACTTGACTCATTACAATTCGTGCTCCGCGCACTTTGCAGAACCTTTACCATACTATTATCCAAAATTGTGGGATTTAAGCCCCAAAACCGTTAGGCAGGGGGATCCGCTGCCCCACAACTCATGCAGAAGTGTTGTGTGGATGAGGTGCCTATGTCGGTGTTGGCACTTGCTGAACATTGTGCAGAAGGGGTCTAGTTTAACTAGTTCTAATTCTTGTGAAAGGAGTTCCTAGAAAATTGTTGCGAGGCACAAGAACAAGGAAAAACTTTCCAATATGCATGGCTTCTGCTATCCATAGTGCTAGTGGCTGGGGAATTTCCGGAGGACAACCAGTTCCCCACGATTTCAAGGGATCTCCGAGAGGCCACGAAGTACGCTTCAGTGTGGGCCACTAAGGACGCAAATCAGATCTGCGACAGTAAAATATTCTGGGTGTTCATGGAGATGAACATCAGAATGGGGATTAACCACAAGCCACGATTATCACCCACCGTCTACAACAGCCTGCAAAGTTTTGTAGAGTTTAAAGCGGACTTTCATCACATCTACCTCAAGGTGTGCAAGGACCCTGCGAAGAAGTGGAACGAGCTACCATATATGGTCACAGATGATGTGATCTTCGACGTACTGGAGATGTGGCCGCTAGAGTGGCGCGCTCTAGACATCTCTGCACTGGGAAATTCTGTTGAGCAGAAAAAGGAGGAGGCAAAACTGCGTGTGGTGCAATTGGCAGAAAAGAGACGGAAAGAAGCAACAACAGCAAAAGCGGAGGAGGTGCGGGACGCTGCGCAGACAGCAGTAGAACAGAAAAAGGCCGCAGCAGTAGAACAAAAGGCAGCAGAGAAGGAGCGCGAGGGCCAGAAGTCGACTTCGCCTAAGCAGGAGCAGGAAATGGAAACACAGGTAGAAGAGGGCGGCGTGGACCCATAGATAGCATTGACACTATTAAAGTGCCAATGCTCGAGCAAGTGGATGGAGTCGCGTAAGAAGGTAAAAGCATCGAAGCTTTCTATTGATCTGATCACCCTTCCCGAGGGGAATCTGTGTGATATAGGGGAGGCGGTGCACAACGTTACCACAGAGTCCCTCCAAAAATTTTCAAAGGAGAATCAGATTGTGTTGGGGGCCCTCCGAGCACAAATTCAGGAGTTGCAAGTGCGCACTCCTTAGGCTAGTACTCTCTCGACCAGCCTCGAAGTAGGGATAGTCGCAGTCGACGAAATGTTGCGTGCTCGTACGACCAAAATGATAGTGCTACCAGAAGGGGCAATAGTTACAACAAATGAGGCCAAAAGGCCTACGGTTAGTACATTGAAAGGTATAGGGATCAACATGGTTGCGCTCCCACGAGAGATGCTCTATGTTCTGTAGGATGGGATTACTGCAAAACTATGGGCTAGGGAGAGCCGCACATTGCAAGTGTCAAGTGAGCTGAAGATCAACATGGAACAATTAAGCTTGTAGCGTGACAAGGTCGTGTATCAGAATAGGAAAATGGTGTAGGTACTTGAAGAAGCCTGCCAGATGGTCCCTCAACTGGCCACCACAGCAGAGGCGCACATCCATAGATTAGCAGCAGGGGTGCACGAGGCGCGAGAAGAAATGACTAAGGTTCAACTAGAGCTGGACCTTCAGATCGCAGAGCTGTTATTGAAGGCACAGCATTCAACTCCTCCAGAGGTAAGGGAACAGTGCGCCAGTGCCATTACATCAGGTCTAGAGGAGAGCAGCAGTGCAGTAAGGGACTGCACTAGAATGTTAGAAGAATCATTCGAGGTCCTCATAAATCTTCAGGAGGATCCAAACATACAATGCTTCAAAACAGAGGTGCGTGAGCTACAACAGTAGTATGACAATGTCAAAGGGACCGCATAGATGGTGGCCCTCACACAGCGGCTCGTGCAAATGAAACAGGACAAAGTGCTTAAGGAACAACTAGACGCAGCGTGACACAAAGAGGCAATTTTTAAGGCATGTGTTCAGCCTTGGATCAATGAGGCCTTCTAAATCATAGCAACGATTGAAGGCAAGCTCGCGTAGATGTAGGGGACGCATGAACAGATGCAGGGGAGCAGTTTTGACACCGCGGTCTCGGGACAACGCGTACAAGAGATACAACAGGCAGCCACTCAGTGTGCTGCCGACCTTGCAGTAGTCCGAGTAGAATTGGGAGGTCTCCGCGCGAAGATTGTTAAAAATGGCAACAAGAAATGATAAAAATAGCACTGCTATAAATAGAAGTTTGGGTACCAATGTCGGACATAGCAACAAAGAATGAAAAATGGAAGTGCTAAAAATAACATCGCTATAAATAGCATTTCAGGATGGATTCCTATTTTAGTTAGTCCTTGAACTAAAATAGAGAAGTAAAATTCGAATTGATCTTAGCAGTTGTTTGTAAAATAATTAATTAATTCATCTTGAGTTAATTAGTTGTAGAAAACAAACATGAAGTCTATGTGGGGACATGCAACAGTTTCTCCATTAATTGAGGAATTTATCCATTAGTTAAAGAGATAAGGATGAGTTGTAATATTGAGTTGTAATTAGTTAGCTCAGTTAACTGAGTCAAGTCCAGTTAGATTAGTTCCAATAGTTTGTGGAATTAATTGTGAGTTCGGTTATTTAATGCTTGCATGCAAGTAACTGTTGCACTTCATATAACTAGTTATTCTCTCATAAATAACTCATGCATGTCAGTTCAGTCAGAGACCCAATTGACATTAGAGGAAGGGACAATGTACTATCAGTTGGAGGATTTTTCCTATAAAGGAAACTCATCCATGCAGAAGGAATTATCTCCTTCAGGTTTGTGCAGTTATTTCTGAGCCAAGTGAGCAGTGTGAGGTGGGAATTCACACAAGTGGAAGCACTGGACCTCAGGAAAAACTGCGCAAGGAAATAGGAGGCTTGGAGGGCTTAAGGAGGACATATACAGTGTCTATTTAGTCTGTGAGTTGTATTGCTTGATTACAGAGAGAGCAGGATAGCTTGAGAGCTGATTCTTTTTATAACTTGAACAAGATTTCCACTTGTATGATAATACATAGATTGGGGTTTTAGGCTGAGGCTTTCCCCAGGTTATTTCTTCTGTGTTATGTGTGATTGATTTCTCATTCTCAGTTATATGTGTTCTCTTGATCTTGCACAATTTGATTCAGATTCCACAAAGTGTTGTAGAAGTAGATCTTCTATTTTGTTTTAGCATATTGCATAATATGTTGATCTACAGTGGGAATTTCTACATGGTATCAAAGCAAAGGTGATCAAAGAGAAGAACAGTATACAAATAAAGGAGAAGATCGAAGTTTCAAGTTCCTGAATATAGAAATCGAGTTCTTATCACATCTCAATTTCATCAATGGTGGTCAACAATTTGAGGCTTGAGTATGCAATTGATGGCAGCTCAAGCTATATAGCCTGGAAGGATCACATGGAAGAAATATTAGAGGATAACGGGTTAAATGACTTCATTAATCAAGAAGTTCCCAAGCCTGCAACAACTAGTGCCCAAGAATAGGAAAAATGGAAGAAATGTGTGGCTAGAGCAAGGGGAATCCTCCTGGAGGGAGTTCGAGACCACATAGTCTCAAGCCTCCATGGGAAGGAGACCCCATTTTCGATGTGGAAAACATTGAAAGATCTATATCAGAATAGCAACGATCAGAGGAAGATGGCACTGAAATACAAGCTTCGGAAAATCAAGTGTGAAAAGAGTGACACGAGCTCTACATATCTGAACAAGCTCACCACCTGCAGGGATGAGCTTGGAAGTGTAGGGATCATAACCGCTGATGATGACATGGTGAGTCTTACACTCCTTGGTCTTCCTAAGAGCTAGCATAGCTACCAAGACTCAGTGAATGGAAGAGAAAAACTGCCATATTGGAAATGACTTTGGTCGGATCTGATGCAGGAGGAGATAATAAGAAGCACCAGAGATGGTTATTCATCCATGGAGGATGGAGAAAACTGCACCTTAGCGAGTAAGGCAAAGAAAGGAAAGGAGAAGGATTCTCATCCCAAATCGAGTTCTTCCCATGGTGGGAAGAAATTTGACAAATTGAAAGTGTGATGCTTTCGTTGTCATGAGGTGGGCCATTTTGCTACAAATTGTCCACTGAGGAAATCCAAGATGGGATCCAAGGAAGGATCTGAAGGTGAGGTATTGGCCTCATAGTTCGAGTTGGATTTCACACTCTTCGCATGCATGGTTTCATCCATGGTGGGAAGTGGTTGGTTTCTTAACAGTGGAGCTTCTTTCCACATGACTGACGATAAGAGTTTGTTCAGTACCTTGGAGGAGAAATATCTCCAGATACTCATAGCAATGGGTAATGATGAAAAGTATAGTGTCTTAGGTGAAGGCACAGTTGTTTTTTTGAGGGAGCATGGAGCTCACATAACCTTGACCGATGTCAAGTATGTACCAGGACTGAGGAAAAATTTGGTGTTGATCGCAATGCTGGAAGAAAAAGGCTATGATGTAGTCTTTAGTAAGGGAAAGTTTTTCCTTTGACACATCACCACTAGACAGGTGAAGCAGATCGGTTCACGAGTCAAGAACCTGTATGCTCTTGAGGTTCAAGATGCATGCAAAGCCATGAGGAGCAAGGCAACTGATGGAGACTTGATGGTTGAGAAGGAGAGTAAATTACCTCTCAACATACAACACCAGAAGAAGTCTCAGGAAATTATGGATGAGCCACAATTGGTGAAGCAGCTTCAGGAGGTTGTGGAGCAGCCACAACTAGAGAAGCCGAGAGGAGACCGAGTGGAGGCATTCACTCATGCAGAGACCTCCAGTAGGGGGAAATTTCGAGCCAAGTGGGGAGAGGGATCACATGCATCCATACCTTCAAGTCGAAGGTGGGGCGATGTGGAGTGACAGTCCCAAGTAGGCTAGAATAGGGGCAAGATCATTGAGGTACCCAACTTCATTGATTAGACCTTGCTACGGGAGCCCCAAGGAGGAGTAGAAAGATTGGCTAAGTTTGTAGAGGAAAATGCAAATGGAGTGGTAGAGAGAGCTACAGTGCAGGAATCCCAAGACAGTGCAGAGCTAGCAGGTTGCAACAATGCGAGAGGCACAGGAGTGTTGCACCAGTGCAGGATGGCATAGAGAGGTGTGCAACAGTGCGAGATGCATGGAGTGTTGCAGTAGCTCAGAGGTCACAGAGGAAGCACTTGTCAGCAGCAGAGGAAGCTTCAACATCAGAGGATGTTTCTAGCCAACAGAGAGGTCAATTGGGAGATTTTTTTTGTTTCTAGAGTTGTTGGAGTAACAACACTTGGAAGAAGTGTTGCACACAGAACATTCCAAAGGTTCAGGATCAGGTTCGAGTTGAATGCCTTTCTTATTGAAAGGGAGTGTAGAAAATGGAAACAAGAAATGCTAAAAATAGAAGTGCTAAAAATAGCACTGCTATAAATAGTAGTTTAGGTACCAGTGTTGGACATAGCAACAAGGAATGAAAAATGGAAGTGCTAAAAATAGCATCGCCATAAATAGTATTTCAGGATGGATTCCTATTTTAGTTAGTCCCTGAACTAAAATAGAGAATTAAAATTTGAATTTGATCTTAGCAGTTCTTTGTAAAATAATTAATTAGTTCATCTTGAGTTAATAAGTTATATAAAATCAAACATGAAGTCTATGTGGGGACATGCAACAGTTTCTCCATTAATTGAAGAATTTATCCATCAGCTAAAGAGATAAGGATGAGTTGTAATATTAAGTTGTAATTAGTTGGATCAATTAACTGAGTCAAGTCTAGTTAGATTAGTTCCAACAATTTTTGGAATTAATTGTGAGTTCAGTTAGTTAATGCTTGCATGCATGTAACTGCTGCACTTCAGATAACTGAATATTCTCTCATAAATAACTCATGCATGTCAGTTCAGTCAGAGACCCAGTTGAGATCAGAGAAAGGGACAGTGTACTATCAGTTGGAGGATTTTTCCTATAAAAGAAACTCAGACATGCAGAAGGAATTATCTCCTTCAAGTTTGTGCAGTTATTTCTAAGCCAAGTGAGCAGTGTGAGGTGGGAATTAACACAAGTGGAAGCACTGGACCCCAGGAAAAACTGCTCAAGGAAATAGGAGGCTTGGAGGGCTTGAGGATGACATATACAGTGTCTATTCAGTCTATGAGCTGTATTGTTTGATTGCAGACAGAGTAGGATAGCTTGAGAGATAATTCTTTTCATAACTTGAACAATATTTCCACTTGTATGATAATACAGAGATTGGGGTTTTAAGCTAAGGCTTTCCCCAGGTTATTTATTCTATGTTATGTGTGATTGATTTCTCATTCTTAGTTTTATGTGTCCTCTTGATCTTGCTCAATTCGATTAAGCTTCCGCAAAGTGTTGTAGAAGTAGATCTTGTATTGTGTTTTAGTATATTTCATAATCTATTGATCTATAGTGGGAATTTATACAAAGATTTCCACACCAACAGAGTGACTTGAGGGCGAGTCACGATGTTTGTGTTGGGGACCTGTTGGGCATGTGATCCCCCCAAGGAAAGTTTTGGGGCTTAAAGCCCAAGTTTTGACTAAGTCTATTGTAAAGACTCCGTGGTTTATGGGCGCGGAGCGCGAAGATGGTTAATGAGTCAGAGGGTTGTCCGCCCTCATTTTTGTAATGTAATGTCAGTTTGAGAGATCTACCCATGGTCCGCGGACCATGGGATTGTGTAAATAGAGCGAGGCTCTAAGTGTAAAGGGACATCATCTAAGGATAGAAAGAACTCAATGAAGTGATGAGTCAAAGTGTAGAGTTGTGTCTTTAGGTTGTAGAGTAGGAGAAGGCTTTGTAGTTGAATGCATAGAGGCCTATTAGTCCGCAGCTGAGTGCGCAGGGCAGGTCGAGTATGTAACTGTTGGAAACATTAATAAATAGATGTTTTACCATATTTCTGTGTATCTTTACCTGTTTTATGCATTATTGGGTATGAATTGCAAGTTTACTATTTATTTACTGCTTGAACTTATATAAATGTGTTGAGTAAGTAAATACAATACAAGGTATCTATTTATGCAAAGATAACTAACTTTTATTAGAATATAAGTAAGATCCATTGTGTGACTTGGGGAAATAGTGCAGATCGTTGCTCCAGTAGCGCGGAAGCCCCACAGCCCCTGATTAGGGCTGCGCAAAGGCGAATATAACAGGGCGTGAAGGCCTTGCAGGCCAGGGAAGTGCGTTAAGTAACCTATGCGAAGGTATTCACAGTTGGACTAAATCAACCCCTCATACATCTCAAGGGTGCGGAAACCTGGTTCCAGCATCCCCCATACTTCTTCGAGTGAGATCTCAATATGCACCTCGCGGACTGTTATCGAAAGGTCCAGTGGTACAGGGATATGTTTAGCTAATTAACTTTGAACCTGGGTCAGCCCCAACAAGACAACATAGTCACAAGCTTCAAGGAGTTTATCCACAAGTTTTTGGAGGTTTACTTTGATGATTGGACTGTGTTTAGGTTAGCAAAGAGACATGTTGCCAGTCTTTACCTCATGTTGGATACTTGTCGAAGATATCAAATATCCCTTAATTTGAAGAAATGCATATTATGCATACCATATGCGATATTGTTGGGTCACTTAGTATGTAAGTGGGGGTTGATGGTCAACCCTTCCAAAATTGCAGTAATTATTAAGCCTCCAAAGAATGCTAAACAACTAGGCACAACGTTGGGCCACACGAGGTATTATAGAAAATTTATCAAGGCGTATGCGTAGATCATGTGCCCATGGAAATATTGCTGAAAAAGGATGCGACATTTTGCTGGGACGATCACTGCCAGAAGAGTTTGGATCTTTTAAAGGAAAAAATGGTCATCGAGCCCATTTTAGTGTTCCCAAACTTGAAGAAGGAGTTCCACGTCCATGTCGATGCATCTTGCATAGCCCTGGGAATTGTTCTGACCCAACTAGGTGAAGGTGATATCGATCATCCGATAGCGTTTGCAAGTAGAAAGTTATCGAAGGCAGAAAAGAATTAGTCTACCATAGGGCACAAAGGACTAGCAATGGTGTATGTGTTGCAGAAATTCAGGCACTATTTGTTGGGTGCTCACTTCAAGATGTACACAGACAATTCTGCTTTGAAGTATTTGGTTAACAAGCCAGTGTTGGGGGGGGGGGATTTGTTAATGGTTGCCATTCTTTCAGGAATATGACTTTGAAGTAATTATGAAGCTGGGAAGACTAAATGTTGGACCAGATCACCTCTCGCGGATTGAGAATGGTGATGAACCTACAAATCTAGAGGAAGGGTTGCCTTATGCACAGCTCTTTGATGTGCATGTTGCAGATGACCATTTTGTTGATATAATCTAGCTCTTATCCAGGGGTATAGCCCCTGAAGGGTATTCCACACAACAAAAGAAATAATTTGTGGTTCAAGTTGCAAATTTCTCTATTATCACCGGAAATTTATATAAAATGGGATTGGATGAGATATTATGTAGGTATGTCTCGGAGTATGAATGAAAAAGCATCCTCGCTGAAGCACATGGAGGAGTTGCGGGAGGAAATTATGCGGGAAGAGAAATTGCGTAGAAGATCCTATGCACAGGACTATGGTGGTCGATTGTGAATAAGGATGCCAAGGCCTGTTGCAAGGCATGTGATGTCTGTTAGAGACTGGGGAAACCATCGCAAAGGAATGAATTTCCCTTGAACCCGCATGTGTCATTACAAACATTTGATAAATGGGCAATATACTTCGTAGCGCCAATTCAGCCACTAGGATAGAAGACAGGTGACAGATATATCATTATAGAGACTAAATATTTAACACGGTGGGCTAAGGCACAACCTGTGAAGGATTGCAGCGCTACTATAACTTGAAGTTCATCTTCGAGTATATTTTGTCTCGGTTTGGCTGCTCGAAGATCTTGATGAGCGATAAAGGTTCACACTTCTTAAATGAGACAATTGCTACTCTACTCGAAGAATTCTAGATGTATCACTAGAAGAGTACGTCATATCATCCTCAATCGAACGACACAGTGGAGGCATTGAACAAAATCCTGGGCAACGTCTTAACAAAGATTTGCAATGTGAAGCGAAATGACTGGGATGTGTGCCTACCCGTTGTTCTATGGGCGTATAGAACTAGCTGCAAAACGTTGACGAACTAAGCACCTTTCAGATTGGTTTACGGATAAGAAGCGGTAATGACAATGTAATACATAGTTCCCAATTTGCATATTGTTGCAGTTACATACATGGCCAATCGCGATGCCATGGAAGAACATCTCGCGCATCTCGTTGAGTTGGAGGAAGATCACTTCTTGGCGGGTTTTCATCAGCAATTGTAGAAGGATCGTGAAAAGGCATGGCATGATCGCCATATCAAACAACACACCTTCAAGAATGAATATTAGGTATTACTATATGACAGCAAATTCACGAAGTTTCCGGGCAAGTTCCAAATGCATTGGTTGGGGTAATATATTATTAAGAAGATTATGGATGGAGGCGCAGTTCAACTCGTGAAGTTAAATGTGGAATTATTTCCGGGCAAAGTCAATGGGAGTCAGTTAAAGTTGTATAGGGGTGTGGTGCAGGAAAATTCTCAGTGCAGACACAAACAATTCCTCTAGCCCGAGAGAGCGCATCTAGCCACAAACAAACAATATATGGAAAATATCCTTAAGCTAGAATCAATTAAGAGGGTCTACCTTTTAGAACGTTATTCTGCTTGGTGATGATCCTGATTCCTCACTCCAGCTGTCTTCCATTTCCTTTGTTCAAATACCTGAAATAAGCAAACAACAACAACAACAAATTTGACAGCATGCAATATTGTATTCAACCTACTTAATAGGTCAAGGAACATTAAGTCATATATATGTAAAATGACGCTTCATGTAGGAAATTAGTTGATAGTTGCATTAATATAAATCAGGAAGAGATTAAAATTGGTGCCTTGACGTTGCTGGTCTCCTCCGATGTATCCGGGTTCCCACACTTTTTCTAGCACTTCATGGATAGCCCCAACAAATGGAATTTTAAGGCCTCTTTCCCTCTAGTCTCAAACCAAACCAAAATCATATTATTATCCCTCAAACAAACACTAGAAAGCTATAAGCTATAAATGACTTGTTGGTTATTCACACTTGCTCCAAAACCTCAACTAGCTTTTGCTTGGGAAAAAGAGAGGCTTGTATAGCTTGGATGGATGGGAGATGGTTCCTCTCATCATGGGAGAAGATCTTATCTCTTGACATTGTTTCATCCTAATAGGAAGGAGTCCAAACTGATTTCCTTGGCTCTATCTGGCCCAACCATCTACCAGAGTTCCGTTATGAAGCTTCTATACATGGAATGATCTGATATTCACCCTACGAGTGACATTAGTTAATGATTCATTAAATTAAAGGTATTACAGACTCATGTGTTGGTGTGTGTGTTCTGTGTTATTGAAACAACGGATTGATCAGATTGCCAATACACAGAAAATGAAATGGAAAGACAACAGAGAAGTATAGTAAGCAACACAAAGACACAAACAATTTTAATAAGGAGTTCACCCTATTCTCCAGGGCTACGTCTCCGGTCCAGCTATAGTGGTGGCCTTGTTTTATTGTGTCTTTCAGCAGAGAAATTACAATACAGGGACTCAATATGAGTTCTCCTGAAGCAGATTTTGCTTGGCAGGGTGGTTCTTGGATTCCCTAAGCCACTCGGAGTACACAGACTCTTCTTCTTCCTACCAGCTCTGTGACCCTTGGTCTACAATGGAAAGAGCCAAATATGATGCTCAGTTCGGACAGATTCCTCTATGGGAAGGCTTGAATCTTCAATCTCTTTGGTGCTCGACGCTAACTGTGGTTAGCTCAACCCTCTGTCTCTTCTGCTTGGCTTTACTATTCTCTGTGTTCAGTCTTCCTCTCAGGGTTCGTTGTTCACTGTCTCTCTTAGTCGCTTGGACTCTTCTCAATTCTGATTCCAAATCAAATCTAACTAGTTTGACTGTCTATGTTCATGGATTTAGCCATTCGATCCCTATGCTTATTTGGTTCCTCTTCTGCCTGTTTCGATTCACCTTCTGCAGCTGCACTAGGAGTTCCCTACTTTCAACTTCATCATGAACGCTCAGGGAGTGGACACTTGTCCTCCTCTAAATGGTGCCAGCATGCTTCGTCAGTTTGTTTCTTTAGTTACGTCGTGGATGCGTTCTTCCTCCACTGTGGCAGTCAAATGGATTACAAATCCCTTTAGAACGCGGCTTAATTCCCCGTCGATTCTGCTTCTTTCCATCGGGCGCAATCTTAGCCATCCGATCTGGGCCCTCCAGATCCGATGCCATATGCACGTTTCACGTGGTTGACTTGCTCGACCGATAGCATGCGATCAACGGTGGTTTTCTCTCACCTCTGCCTGCCACATGTCGATCGGCGTATGGAATCGCTCCGCTCCTATCCAAAATCTCTTACCGTTCAAGGGCGCCTTGATCAAAACCGTCGGTTTCTAGAGCATGGGTCTTGCCTTTGTACTTTAACGCTTTTACCTTTTCCCACTCGTGGTCCTCCGGTTCCCCCATGTGACCAGGTGCTCGGGCTTTCCCATTTTGGCCTTGTTCACTTAGTGATGCGCGATTAGCGCTGAGCACGCATAAAAAACCTCACCCTTTTCCCATTCCGAGCATCCCAGGGGCTACTTTGGCCTCTTGTGTGGTCTCCATAGGCCTTAGTTAGCACGCTTTGATCGAGGTCCTCGTCATTCCATGTCGGCAGCCATGGCCACTAGTTCAGGGTGTTTTTGATACTGTTTTGGATTTCATTAGAGATTTGTTCGACCTGATTCAGTCATGGTTCTTGACAGTCTTTCTATGGATCCGATTCGGATCACGGCCTCCCTCCTGAAAAAGCTTTTGGACCCCCAAAAGTTGGTTTTCAAGCATCGACTAAGTGAGGATACCATTTCTTCACTTGTCCAATCTCAATCCACTTTGAGCTGCTCGGCTTTGAACCTTTGAGCCCAATCCTGAGGTACTCAACTTCTCCCCTGTGCATTGTCCTCACCTTCCTATCCAGCACTATGTCTTCCTGCAACTCATTGATGTATTGAGGTAGCAGGTCATCAATAGAAGGCAATTGACTTTGCTCTTCAGGGTCCTCAATCATTGAAGGTTCAAACAATCTCAAACAATCTGCATTTATGACTGAGTAGATGTGCATGTAAGCTAGTAGATCAAGGTGAAACGCATTTTCACCAATCTTCTCAAGTATCCTAAAAGGTCCATACCTGATAGGCTTTAGCTTTTTACCTTCACCTTGCATCCTGTCCTTGCTGATATACAACTAGACTTGGTCTCCAACTTGAAAACTATGCTCCATCCAATGCTTATCATGCCTAGCCTTATACTTGGCCTGGCTCTTTTCCAGCTGTTCCTGTACTGCCTGATGGATCTCCTGGATTTGTTCAATGAACTTGGTTGCCTTATCCACATCACTGTGCCCATCAACCATGGTATCTTTACCAAAGACAAAATCCAAAGGAGACCTTGGTGTGAAACCAAAGCAGGTCTCAAAAGGAGATCTCTGTGTAGAAGAGTGTTTGGCTCTGTTGTAAGCATGCTGCACATAACACAAGTGTTCATCCCAAAGCTTAGGATGTTTACTGCAATATCCTCTCAGTAACTAGATCACAGTCCTATTTAGTACTTCTATTTGACCATATGTTTGTGGATGAAAAGCTGTGGTTTTCTTTAACTTGGTGTCCATAAGTTCCCACAAACTAGACCAAAACTTCCCCACAAATCGAGTGTCTCGATCAAATACAATGGAAGTGGGCAATCTGAAATGAACCCATACATGTTCAAAGAACAATTTTGTAGTCTGTTCAACTGTGACCTGTTTACTACAAGGTATCAAAATGCACATTTTGTTGAACCTATCCACAACAACGTATAGATAATCATGACCTTTCCTAGATTTAGGTAGTCCTCCTACAAAATCCATGGAAACGCTTTCCCAAGGGTGAGAAGGGACTGGCAATGGAGTGTACAAACCTAGTTTTCTATTGCTGGGCTTGCTTTTAGCACACATGGCACACCCTCTTACATATCTAGAAACTGTCTCATTCATTTTCGGCCAATAGCAGAATCTTTGCAGCTGTGCAACTGTTTTTCTTACCCCAAAGTGACCTGATATCAGAGAAGTGTGTGCTTCCCTAATTATCTTTATCCTCTTAGTTTGTGGAATTCAGAGTTTCCCACAATGGTATAAGAGTCAGTGCTTTATATGATAGTCCAATTCTTCTACTCTTTTGCCTTGACTCAAAGTTGCATATACATCTTTAAAATCCATATCCTGAGCATATTGTTCTATATAGCTTTCATGTAGTACAAAATTATGCTTAAGTATGGTAGATGCATTTATAATGGGTCTAGATAACATGTCTGCAACCTTGTTATGTATGCCCTTTTTATATCTGATGACTAAGTGAAACTATTGTAGAAAACCCATCCACCTGTAATTTCTTGATTGTTGCAACTTAGTTTGGGAGTGTAGATATTGAAGTGGCTGATGATCAGTATGTATTATTGTCTCTTTGCTTATTAAATAATGTTTCCAATTTTTCACACTCTGAACTAATGCATACAATTCTTTATCATATGTAGCAGAGTTAACTACTACAAGATTAAAAGTCTCAGAATGATAACATATGGGTTTGTCGTGCTGTGTCAACACTGCTCCCATGGCATAGTCACTGGCATCAGTTTGGATCTCAAATGGTCTCTGCAAATCTGGCAGTGCTAGTACAGGTGTTGTACTTATTTTTTCTTTTAAGGTGTCGAAGGCTTTTTGATGTTTGCATCCCCACTGAAACACCTTATTCAATCCTGTTAAAGCATGTAAGGGAGCTGCAATCGTGGAGAAGTTAGAGATGGAATTCCTCCAATATTGTACTACTCCTAAGAAGCTTCTCACTTCTGTAGCAGACCTGGGTTTAGGCCAGTTTACTGTGACTGCCACTTTAGAGGGATCTATTATCAATTCACCTCCCCCTACTATGTGACCCAAGTAGTTTAGAGATGTTTTGCCAAATTCACATTTTGAGAGTTTAACATAAAGTTTTTCTCTTTTCAAAACATCTAATGTCTGCTTAACATGCTTTAAATGTTCTTACCCCGTTTTACTAAAAATCAGAATGTCATCCAGATACACAATAACAAAATCATCAAGAAAAGGTCTAAGTACATCATTCATTAATCTCATGAAAGTAGCAGGAGCATTAGTTAATCCAAAAGGCATAACTAGTCATTCATACAATCCCTGCTTTGTTTTGAAAGCAGTCTTCCATGCATCTTGCTCTGCAACTCTGACCTGATGGTATCCACTGTGCAAATCCAGCTTAGTGAAATAAACAACTTCTTTTAATTGATCTAAGAAATCATCTATGGGAGGAAGGGGATAACGATTCTTGATTGTTATCTTATTCAGTACTTGGTAATCAATGCACATTCTCCACGAGCCATCTTTCTTTCTCACCAAAATGATTGGTGACCCACATGGTGATGTGTTAGGCCTGATGAAGCCCTTCTCGAGCAACTCCTGCACCTGCTTCTTGATTTCATCATTCTCTAAAGCAGACAACCTGTACATCCTAATGTTAGGCAATGGAACATCTTGCTGCAAAATAATATCATGTACTATTCCCTTTTTGGGTGGCAGACCTTTAGGTTCTTGAAACAAGACATCATACTCTAAAACAACCTTCTCTATATCAGCTTGTTGTTCAGCATTACAGCCCTCAAATACATTGGTTTTATCAGGGTTCTTTTCCTTTACAACCATCAATAAGAATTGTTTGCATGAATTAAACATTCTTTTCATCTGTCTTGAGTTTATGAGAGTATAATTATTCTTGAGCTTATGAGCTCTTACAAAGTATTCGATTCCATCTTTAACCAGTAGATACTTGTTCTCGACTCTATAGAAAATAGCCTTTCTATCATACAAGTAAGGACTTCCTCAAAAAATTCCACATATATCCAAAGGAATTATGTCTAACTCAACCTCATCTACAAATGGTGACCCAAAAGAAAACTTGAGTTTGCACTGTCTAGTCACTTGTAGTTGTGCTTTATCATTCAACCATCCTAATGGGTATGGTTTCTTGTGAGGTGTAGTTGCTAATCCCAATTTCTTTACAATTGCTTCAGAAATCAAATTTACTTGAGAGCCACTATCAAACAAAGTATCAATCTTTTGATTTTGGAAATAACTCGAATATGGAAAAGTTCATGTCTTTTTCTCTCATTTTCTTCATCAATAACAAATTGAGCAGAATTACTAGTAGATGCTTCAGAATTCTTACCTTTTATACCTATGGCTGCTATGGTTGTTTCATCTCCCAAGTCTAACCCCAAATCTCTCTGAATAGCTGCAGTTGTCTTCTTCTTCTTGCCCTTGGACTTCTTAGGTCTCAGCTCTGAATGCAGAATCCAACAATGCTCATCATCATGCCCCTCCTTTTTACAGTGAGTGCATGAAGCTTTGGCTTTCTGTGCAATGTTAGCCTTCCTTGCTTTCCACTTCTGTTTTCTTTTCTCCTTGCTCTTGCTTACAGTGGGTTGGGATGGTCCCCCAATTTTTGGATTGCCATTCTTTCCTCTAGCCTCTAGATGAGTAGCTTGTACAGACACCTCATCTATACTAGTGGGATTAAACGTGAGGATGGTATGCCTCATGCAGCTGTGTAGACCACCAATGTACTTCAAAAGAGTCTCTGGTGAGTCTAGTGAGATACCCAACATCAATGTTCTCTTTATAAACTCTTGAGTATACCCTTGTACACTTTGCCCCTTCAACTGCCGAAGAGTTTGCCAACTCATCATGGCCTGCTGCATGTAGGCCAATGGATAGAACTGCTTCCTGATTGCAGAAATGAAGTCACTCTAGACAGAGATGGTCTTACCATGGCTTTTCATATCAGCTTGGGTTCTACCTTTCCACCAAACCAAGGCAGTGCCTCCTAGGCATAGGCTTTCCATTTGAATCTTACTCTTGTTTGAGTTTATGTTCTGTACCCTGCAATACATATCAATTTGTCTAATCCAATTGTCCAATTTTTCGGCATTTGGCTCTCCATCATGTATAGGCAAATCAAATTTAACATCTAACTTAATCAAAGATGCTTTCTTATTATGTACAGGGCTATTAGGAGGTGTGAGAAAGTTTTCCTCTTTCCCCTTTCTTTGGAGTTGTCATGGAAGTGAGACTCATCTTCTCCTTTCTCTTGCTTAGAGCCTGATGCATCTTCCACCTTTTGCTTTCTGAAGTCTCGGTACATTTCTTCAACCATGGACTTCATAGCTAGGAAACTCTCTACGAATTGAGGGTCTGGCCCCATAAAACTTTCTTCAGACATGGTCTTTCTAGGATAGACTCTCTCAATTTCAGGGTTAGTTTCCACCAACTCTCCTTCTCCTAATCTGAGCTTTGATCTTGTGAGCATTCACAGCTATACCAACACAAGCTTGTCTAACCTTACAACCTTAAAGCTCTTATACCACTTGATCTGATATTCACCCTATGAATGCCATCAGTTAAAGATTCATTAAACTAAAGGTATTACAGACTCATGTGCTGGTGTGTGTGTTCTGTGTTATTGAAACAACAGATCGATCAAATTGCCAATACACAGAAAATGAAATGGAAAGAAAGCAGAGAAGTACAGTAAGCAATACAAAGACACAAACAATTTTAATAAGGATTTCACCCTATTCTCCAGAGCTACGTCTTTGGTCCAGCTATAGTGGTGGCCTTGTTTTATTATGTCTTTCAGTAGAGAAATTACAATACATGGACTCAATATGAGTTCTCCTGAAGCAGATTTTGCTTAGCAGGGTGGTTCTTGGATTCCCCAAGCCACTCAGAGTACACAGACTCTTCTTCTTCCTACCAGCTCTATGACCCTTGGTCTATAATGGAAAGAGCCAAATATGATGCTCAGTCCGGACAGATTCCTCTATGGGAAGGCTTGAATCTTCAAGCTCTTTGGTGCTCGATGCTGCCTGTGGTCAGTTCGGCCCTTTGTCTCTTCTGCTTGGATTTACTGTTCTCTGTGTTCAGTCCTCCTCTCAAGGTTCAATGTTCACTGTCTCTCTTGGTCGCTTGGACTCTTCTCAATTCTGATTCCAAATCAAATTTAATTAGTTTGACTGTCTCTGTTCATGGCTTTAGCCATTCGATCCCTATGCCTGTTCGATTCCTCTTCCACCTGTGTCGATTCACCTTCTGCAGCTGCGCTGGTAGTTCCCTGCATTCGGCATCATCATGAATGCTTAGGGAGTGGCCACTTGTCCTCCTCCAAATGGTGCCATCATGCTTCGTCAGTTCGTTTCTTCAGTTACGCCATGGCTGCATTCTTCCTCCACCGTGGCGGTCAAACGGATTCCAAATCCCTTTAGAACGAGGCTTGATTCCCCGTCAATTCCGCTTCTTTCCATTGGATGCAATCTCAGCTGTCTGATCTGGTCCCTCCAGATCTGACGCCATACGCACGTTTCGCGCAGTTAACTTGCTCGACCGATAGTGCACGATCAACGACGATTTTCTCTCACCTCTGCCTACCATGCGTCGATTGGTGTATGGAATTGCTCCGCTCTTGTCCAAAACCTCTTACCGTTCAAGGGTACCCTGATCAAAACCGTCGGTTTCCAGAGCACGGGTCCCGCCTTTGTACTTTAGTGCTTTTACCTTTCCCCGCCTGCGATCCTCCAGTTCCCCCACGCGACCGGGTGCTCACGTTTTCCCATTTTGGCCCTGTTTGCTTAGCGATATGCGATTAGCGCTAATCGCGTATCAAAAACCTCGCCCTTTTCCCATTCTGGGGCTCCCAGGGGCTACTTTGGCCTCCTACGCAGTCGCCATAGGCCTCGGTCAGCGTGCTTTGACCGAGGTCCTCGTCATTCCACGTTGGCTGCCATGGCCAATGGTTCAGGGTGTTTTTTATACTATTTTGGATTTCATTAGAGATTTGTTCGACCTGATTCAGTCATTGTTCTTGACAGTCTTTCTATGGATCCGAATCGGATCATGGAAGCATCGACTCCTTATTTAAAAAACCTTCCAAAAAAGGATCAACGCGACTAGAAAAGGGCTCAGTCGAGCTGATCGTCATGAGGGTTAGTTTTAACCTCTTTAAATTGGTGCAAGGAGAAAACTAGTCAGTAGCGCAAGTCTTGTAAAATGGGATAGAAGGAAGATTCTTTGGAAATGATGCAAAGGGGAATTATTTTGCTCATGACGAAGGACATACTGGGAGTTTCTTCATGATGGGAAAGCATGTCGGGTACATTGTAGAGGTCCTCTAGGATTGTAGACAGGGAGTATAGGGATAGTGACAAAATGATGTGTAACAGATGCCCCCTAAATATTGAAGGCCAATGTAGAGTGAGGGGTGAAATGCTTTACAAGTGGAAGCGAGGAACCGGAGTCTGTCATCGGAAAACCTGCAAGCAAGCATAGATACATATACATCACTAAAACTCTGAATAATCATACATGAATCATGGTATAGATGCAACCACCCAAAGAATGATCATGTAAATGGATATAAGGCATGGGTGCAACCATCCAAAAGAAAGGATCATAACGAAACCAAGGTATGGTCGTAGCCATCCAATAATGAGAAGGATCACATATAACAACTCATGGTATGGTCGTAGCCATCTATCTGAAAGAGACGTGTATATCAACATTACCATGTTACATCGCCTCGCAACCTGGACTTGTGTAATCTTAGCCCAGGGTCTTGCGCTCCAAACGACCCGATCAAAGTACAAATCCTAACATGTGAATGAATGTTTTCAAGTTGAACATGCTAGGAAGTCGCATGATTACTAGTCAATGATGTGAACCATTAACAAGCACGAGAGAAACCACCAATAATGACAATGTATCTCAAGGTATTGGCAACACACTTCATGGAATATGAATAAAGGAACTAATGTCGAACACCTGTGAAATCACTAAATCGAAAGCCAATGATGTGAACTTATCGTCGAGTGGGAAGAACTTTCTGTTGACACCTAATCCGAAACGGATGGGTGAACTGGACAGTCATCTAGAAGATGAACTGATCCGTTTTTATTTTTGTATATAAACATGAGTTACCTAATGAATAAGAACACTCAGTTTTCTCTCTTGTTCAATGTGGAGTTACCCTGGCCTGACATGGTATCAGAGCACAGGTCCCAAAATAGCTGTAACTCCTGCCTCTGTCCTGAGACTGATCCCTCTGTCCTGACACTGCGCCCTCTGCCCTGTGCGTTTTAGTTACACCTGAGACTGCGTGCCTCTGCGCTGCTGAATGTGCATTCTTGATATTCAATATCCCTGAGCGTTGATGCGTTTTTTGAATATTGAGGGCATAGATGCCGTATAGCACAAACCTGTGCAGTAATTCCTTCTATCCAAGCGCTGGCCTGGATTTTCCATTGGTAGCGGATTACAGTCCACCCTTCAACAGTCCTCCATGCGCTCTCCCATACGCATATAAATCGTGCCTCCATTGATATTACAGTTAATACCTTGCCCATACGAATACATCTTGAGTAACGCTGTGGGTAGCGCAGCGCAAGTGGGTTGAGTAGTATCGGTTTCTTGAGTGTGGACTCGGTTTTGAGGGTGTGCATTAGCACCATAATTCTCTACACCACCGCATTCTAAAGCAGCAGTGGCCGCCGTGAATACATCTTGAGTACGCTGCTCTTGCTATCTAAAAGGGGTTAGGGTGTTTTTTTTTATGGTCCCTTCTTCGTAGCTGTTATACAATCCTGTAAAACGCAATCGCCCTCGAACAAGACAAGTCTGTCGTGCAACGTATGTACAGTGGAGAACAAATCAGCCGGAGAAATTGCCTTTTGAGGATGCATAATGCAAAGCTGTGCCAAATACGTGTAACCCCTCTGGCTATTCAATATTTTGGCCCCCCGACTTCATCATTTTCCGTGTCTTGCTGCGCCCCTTGAGCCGTGCGGTGCTTGGAACTTCTGCGGTGTTTGGATCTGGTCATTGGTGTTTAAAAATTGGGCCAAAGACACTCCTGTATACTTCAGCGCCACAGAAAACTTTTTGGCTGCGGCCTCTTAATGATCCCGTTTTTTTTTCAGATATGTCATTGCTGTAACTTGGTTGGTATTGTAAACTGGTGTCAGAGCAGAGTATTGTCATCAGAGTATTGTAAACAAAGTTTTTTTTATGAGTTGCTGATTTGGCAGTGCGAGCCTTTTAAATATTCCACAGCCTCGTTTTGGTTGAGCAGTTTTATGTGATGGTATGATAGCAGTTTTGATTGAGCAGTTTTATGTGATGATAGCAGTTTTTGGTTGAGCAGTTTTGGGTCTAAAGCATCTGTAGTATTACATGATATATATTGATATATTGAAGTGATATATTAATACATTGAAGTGATGCCTTGCGCATTTTTTTTTCAAAACAGTAGTATTGCAGTGATATGTACAATGAAATGCTGATATTTTTTTTTAGCAAATATTAGAGGGATTTGAAGGCTGTAACGTAAGGATTTTTTATCAGCAGAAGTAATTTTTTTACAGAATGCATTCAATCATTTCTATGGTAGGAATAGTTCTCACTGGCAAGGAGAACTATTCTGAATGGTCTCGGATGGTAAAACACACCCTCATCTACAATGAGTTGTGGAAAGGAGTGTGTGTCGGAGAAGAAGACAAAGACCCAGTGCAGCCTACATCAGACAAAGAACTCGCCATTTGGGAAAACAAGAACAACAAAGCCTATATAAAGAATAGATGTCCACTAGTGCTATAAGAAACAAGACTCCTTATGAATTGTGGTATGGACATGTTCCTTCGGTAAAACATCTCAGGATTTTTGGTTCCACCTGTTATGCTTTAATACCAAAGGTACATAGAAACAAACTTGGTGTTAGAAGTCGTAAGTGTATCTTCCTGGGGTATTCAAACACATCTAAAGCATACCGCCTCTATGATGAAGTAAATAAAAAGTTTGTTTTATCTAGAGATGTCATTTTTCTTGAATCATCCAAATCTGACAGTGTTGTTGAGCGGCAACTTGATCGCTTGGATAGATTCACAAAACTGAAATCATTCCAAGAGTTTGATAATCAGATTCCACATCTTGAAGGGGGGATTCCTATATTAGATCAACATGTGGAATCTCCTTCTGAAGAACAATCTCCCCTGCATGACACTCCAACAACGGATGATGCTTTAAGTGATGTAATTGATAGAATTGGGAGACTTAATCTTGATTCAGTCCCAACTCAATCAACAGAACAGCCTGGACCATCTCAGAAAGGTCCCCCAAAGTGGCTGACAAAGACACTTGAAAGTGTTCATCCTGATGAAATTGGAAAAACAGGAACCAGAAATACAAACCGACAAGATGGAGGTGATGTAGATAACTCTAATTCACATGTTGATATGGATGTTACTTATGATTGTGAATTGAACTTGTCTACAGATTTTGAACCAACTTCCTTCAAAGAAGCTGCTTCTCATGATGAATGGAAAGAAGCGATGCAGAAGGAGTATGATGCCCTCATAAAGAATGGCACTTGGAAGCTGGTTGATCCTCCATTTGGAACTAAACCAATTGGCTGCAAGTGGGTCTACAAGAACAAGTACAAAGCTGATGGCTCACTTGACAAGCACAAAGCTAGGCTTGTGGCAAAAGGTTTTGCACAGAAGGAAGGGGTCGATTATGAGGAAACTTTTTCTCCCACAGCAAAATGGGCCACCATCCAGACACTCTTTGCACTAGCTGCTCAGAACGGTTGGAAAGTCCATCAAATGGATGTAAAAACTGCATTCTTGAATGGAGATCTAAAAGAGAATGTTTTTATGTCCCAGCCTGAAGGATTTGCTGTGAAAGGACATGAACACAAAGTATGCAAACTTGTGAAGTCCTTGTATGGCCTCAAACAAGCACCACGAGCCTAGTATGAAAAACTAACTGAGCATCTTCTGAAACTCAACTTCAAACATTTTGATCTTGATGATGCAACTTTATTTGTCAAGAAAGTTGGCAAAACAGTTGTATATCTTGTGGTATATGTAGAAGATCTTTTAATGACAGGGAACAATGAAAGCTATATTGCATCCATAAAGAAAGAATTAGGAAATTTTTTTGAAATGACTGATTTGGGCTATGTTCATTACTATCTTGGCATTGAAGTAACCCAACATCCAAAGTCCATATTTCTTTCTCAAAAGAAATACATTGGAGATTTGTTAAACAGATTTGGCATGACAGAGTGCAATCCCCTTTCTACTCCAATGGAACAAAACTTGAAGCTCACATCTATTGAAGGAAAGGAGTTTGAGGATGCAACAAAGTATAGACAGCTTGTAGGAAGTCTCATCTACCTCACTACTACCAGACCAGACATTTCATTTGCTGTTGGAATCCTCTCCAGGTTTATGCAAAAGCCTTGTGAGGGACATTGGTCTGCTGCAAAAAGAGTTCTAAGGTACTTGAAGGGAACTCAAGACCTTGGAATCAAGTATACACAGGTGGACGACTTCAACTTGATTGGATACTCTGATTCAGACTTCGATGGAGACAAAGAAACTGGGGTATCTACTTCAGGATATGCTATGAGTCTTGGATCAGGAGCTGTCTCCTGGAGATCACGCAAACAATCAGTACCAACAGATTCCACAACAGAAGCAGAATACGTGGCAGCAGCTGAAGCAACGAAAGAAATTGTGTGGCTCAGGAAAATTCTTAAAGATTTGCAAGTAAAACAAATACAATCTACTCCACTCATGATTGATAACACATTTGCAATAAAGTTGGCAAAGAATCCAAAGTTCCATGATCGTACTAAGCACATCAATGCTAAATATCATCTGATTCGACATCATGTTGAGGCCAAAACAATCCATCTCTGTCATTGTTCCACAAACGAGCAAATTGCAGACATCTTCACCAAAGCGCTTGGAAGAGAAAAGCTTGAAAGATTCAGAACGATGCTTGGACTCACCAACATCCATTCAGATTAAGGGGGGGAATGTTGACACCTAATCCGAAACGGATGGGTGAACTGGACAGTCATCTAGAAGATGAACTGATCCGTTTTTATTTTTGTATATAAACATGAGTTACCTAATGAATAAGAACACTCAGTTTTCTCTCTTGTTCAATGTGGAGTTACCCTGGCCTGACACTTTCCATTAGGGCATTTAAGCTCTAAGGTATTGGAAGGGAGTCTCTTGGCCAGATTTCTGGATAATGAGCTAAATTCGACAAGAAGCGACTGCATCGAAGGAGGGCCATGATGTATCCCACATCATGGAAATGAGAAAAAGGGATGCAAAAGATTTCAGATGATACAGAGAATCAGGAGTAAGTGTAACTGTAGAAGGATCAACTCTTGAACATATCAGCGACACAATTCCAAAGTTTGGCAACTATTGGATCCATAGGATCGATGGTCATGATGACATGGTAGAGATCAAATGGAAGGAAAAAATGAGCGGCCCAACCTAGGAAGGTCAAATCAAAAGGAGGATATCCCTTCCCGACACAAAGCAGAAAGTGTCATGTTCAAGAGTGAGCTGCCGACATGACCGATAGAATATCAAAATTCCCCCACACCATTTTTGGAAGGTACCCCAATTATTTTTTATCTCAAGCTTGAAGGGGATAGCATATGCTTGCACTGTAAGTTCATCCTTTGGACGAATTCGACCTAGTAAGTTTAATGAGCCCTAGGAAGGAGAAGCTCACGTTCGTCATGGTGATGAATCCAATGTCGTTTAATGTTTTAACGAGTCTGACAAAGATGTAACTTGGTATATTTTTCATGTTCAGAAATTTTGAAAAAGACACAGAAAAGAAAACTCCACATGGTCCATTTTCATACATTTTTGTTTCTTGAGCCCAAAAAGGTAGAAAACGATACTCGAGAGAATAGCTTGACCATTTCAGTCAAGGAGTACCTTCTTCGTAAATAGTGCATCCCAGCCCAAAAAAAGGTTAAACGTATACTGGGTGTGTTAGCCTTCTGTTGCAACAGGTTTCATATTTCATAATTGACAGTGGAAGTGCCAAAAATTTCATCTTTTCCATGCTGCAAAGGTTCCATTTTTGAAAGGTTTCTCAGTTAAGAGAAAGCCAAACAGCCTAAGCTTGGTTTCCATAAAGTTTAAATTTCTTGTCTTAGAATATAGAGAATAATATCTGGCCAAACAGTTTAAACTTGGCAGATGTGCAGATAGGTAGAGAATCTTGGGAGCTCAACAGTTCAAGCTGAGCCCCTGGCAGAAATAAGGGTAGTTTTTAGATAGGAAGGCAGTTGAAAAGAAAAAGAAATCAGGGTTTGCAAGTCTAAGTGCACCCTTCCTGAAGTAACAAAAAATGCTAGGTGTTGTAAAAAGGGTAGGTAGCCTGGGGTTGCAGAGACGACATTATCTTCATTTTTGGCTTTAACAAGCACAACTCATCTCATCAATAGCAGAATTTTTGAAAGCATGTCTAACTTCCCTTCTCCTCCCCCTCAAAGTTCCTCACTAACATCCCCTTAAGGACCTTGGGATCTGCCCAAAAAGTCCTGATTCTGCTCCATTTCTGTAAAGCATCAAGGTAATGTTGGCTTTCTTAAATGAAAAGAAGCCACATTTCTTGTCTAAAATCACTTTTTCACTTTCATTCGTCCCTACATCTAAGTTTTACTGTTGAAACTTAGCCTTCTGCTCTTCTTTCACCTCACAATCCATATTAACTCTTAATTTTATTATATAGATCCCTAACTACTCCCCTATCCCTATTTACTACAAAAATTATATAAAAATCCCAAAAAATATTAAATAGCCTTCCCATAGGCATTATAGCCATATGTTTGGTCTGGGAAATAGTAGTCCACTTGGGGCTCCTATTAGCCTTTCTCTCCCCTAAACTAGGAATTAACCTAACCCCTCGTTAGGCTAATAGCATTTACCTAATTCCCCGCTCATCAAAACCCTCACATCTTTTCCCCCTGCAGTCATTATCCCCAAAGGCTGATGTTTAAAAGCTTTATTAAACATTAAATTAATTCCCCCCGCCTGCATATAAACTTTTCCCGCAAAACCCATCTCTCTGAAATTTTTAAATCCCGCTGGCGCACAATACATGAACCATAGTTATAACCCACCACCGCGCATTATTAAAAGCAGAATATTCCCTGTATATTCCCCCGCCCTAACCCTCCTCTTCTTTGTCCGCCCGCCAGCCGTTAGATCTGGCCCGCCCCAGATCTACGGTGGGCGGGCCTTTTCGCACGCCAACTGCCCGAGCTTTAGCGTCCGGGAGTTCGGCGGTTTTGCCGTCGTACTCCCGCCACGCGTCAAGCTCTGGGGTGTGGCGGAGCCCCTCCCCCCAAAACCGCCCAGGCGCTTAGGCGGTGCGCCCAAAACCGCTTACCGCCCTCCCCTGTGACGCAAGCCCCACGTCACCCGCTTGCGCCACCCCCCTGCTCAGTCACCATGACACGTCGCCTGCCACCATGTCCCTGCCATCGCATCACCACGTAACCTGTCCATACATGATGATGTCATCTGCTGACATCATCCTGCCACATCACCCAACCGTACCCCGGGACCCGCCGATGACGTTATGCTGACATCATCCCGAAAAAGCACCAAATGTCAATTTTTTTTGCTTAAAAGAGCACGGACGACCGTTGTAATTCATTTTTTATGGGTTCATTTGAACGCGCCGGCTCCCTGTTCCATTCATTCTCTCACTCCCAAAGCTTCAAAGCGACCAGGGAAGCTACTGCAGACTGCAATTCAGCGTCATCGTCTATCTGCGCACCAGTTTATCCACTTTCAGCCCGCTTTGAACCAGGTATTTGTCATATCCTCCTCTTTTTCGCTCATGCTCGTTCATTTTATCCACTGCACTCACTGTAAACCTGTAAAGTTCCCCAATTCGTAGTTCTGCTGCGCCTGAGACTTCATCAGACCTACTGGAAACCCTTTACTTCAGAAAAATCTCAAAAACCTTATGCCCATTTACACTCTTGCGGGCGAATTCTATTTAAAGCTTGGCCCCCAGTAAAAATTGCTCAGCAGCTCAGTATTGCCCAATTTTAACCCGTCCCGCTGTCCGAATCCATCCACTGAAACTGCAATTGCCCTCTGCTCCCTTGCATTGTTCCTCACAGTCTTTAGCTCCAGAAGATTCACCAAGAAAAGGGAGGTTGACCCAAAACTCCTCCAAGTTGGTCTCTTACAGCATAAGCTCTCAAGCTGTTCAACTACTATCACATTTGAAGTTCAGTTCTCCTACTCTTGCTAAGTTATTGCAAGCAATTTGACAGCCAATTGTTCATTAGCTCTCCTTCCAGCTTAAGCACTCAAAGTTGCAAAATGGCCGCCCCGTCTGCTCTGAATGTTACTCCCATCAACCCGCCAAGTAAAGAACTGGAGTCTATGCCCTTGGCTGATACAGATTACCTCATTTGAGACTTTGTTGCCAAAAGAAATCATCTACGCACCTACTGCCATCTGAGAAACAACTTCTTAGACAAAACTGACAAGTATTACATATGGGAGTCCAATCTGCCCTATTATTTCCTTCCTTCCGTGAATATCTTTCCTAAAATTATTCATCTCTGTGCTGCAAATTATGAACCAAGTCAGAGGGCTGTCAAGTCTTCATCTGGAAGCATACTTTTCTACACTACTCCCGACTCCATCAACCAGATGTTGAACTTCAAAAAGACTGAGACACTATTGCCATTTTCCATAAATAATTTGCTATAAGAAGCCTCTTGGTTCCCTGGTACCAAGATTGAAATGGTTGCTGAGACATTTATGAGGGCTGATTGCCAACCAAAGGAACCACCTCCATTTCCTTATGATCATTTCAATGAGGTGGGCAAATTACTGGTAGATATGATATCTTATGTGTTGGGATTCACATCAACTGAACTTGTAGATGAGAGAGTGCTGGTTATATTGTCTTCTTTCAGCCAAGGACAGCCTCCTGCTATCAAGTATAATTATGCTAGGTTCATATCAGACAAAATCCATGACTAGCTCACAAGATTAGATAGGCAGGGAATTTTCAAATATTCCTCCTATATCTATCATCTCTTCATGTTTTATCAATCTGACATCTTCCAATGCCCTATCAAGAAACTGGATTCAAGGGGAGAAAGGAGGTCTGTTGTCTTCTAGTCATCAGTTTTCCACCAAGTTCAAGACTCCCCTTATTCATACTGTGAGTTCATTGACCAGTTTGTATATCCTGTGTCCTGCCTCCTAATGAAGGTTCCTCCTCCTAGAATAGCCTATGAAATGAAAAAGATCTTACAGTTGTCTAAGAATTTCAAATTAGGTGATTGGTACCTATATCAAAACCATAATGTTATCAGAATTTATGGCTGTGAGCTGTGTCCTTATAGGCTTCCGAGATATGTGCCAATGAGGCTGTTTGCATTAGAATACTACAGGCAGCTTATAAATTCAGATTTGACTCACTTCCACAGCACTAAGAAAAGGGCACAACTGAAATTCAGAGACCGCCTAAGCCCCTTCATCATGAACAAGAAGGATGGTTGGCAAGAAGCTGACCTAATACTCAAAGATCAATTTAAATTGAAGAGGAGTTTCTGGTGGGTCCCTTATGACCCGCTTGGTTTTATTAATGCTAGAAGGATCAAGTATAGATTGACACCATATGACCACTGCAAAAACCCTCAAGTCGAACCCTATGCTAATCAAGATGCTTGGGTACAAGGAACTTTAGTGGAAGAATTAACTCAAGAGGAAATTTTGGAACAAACTGCTAAGGATCTTGAAAAGACTCTTGACTTGGATTATAATGACCAGGTATATTTCAGGCTGCCATACCAAGTGGAAGAGGGCCCGTCTACAGCTGCATCTTCATAGATTGCCCAAGGAGCTTCTACATCAGCAACAGGTACAGCCAAAGGGAAGGAACCGATGGAAATAGAGCAAGCGGTCAGGGGACAGCTGGTCACCTCAACGGAGCAAACTCAAGGGCAAGCCCTTCCACAACAAACAGAAGCACTACAAGTGCCACCTTTGCAAACTCCTGCCCATGAAGAGAGAGGCAGGAAAAGAGACCGGGAAGCCTCCACACCTGCCAGTGGGTCTACACAACAGCCTGAGTCAGAAAGGCAAAGAGGTGACTCTCCAATTGAGGAGGAGGTCAGTGAAGAGGTTATAGACAGCCCAAGAAGGGAAGAAAGTCTGCATACACCAACAAGCTCTGTCCAGCAAGAGAAACAGAGATAGCAAGAGCAAGATATACAACGTGGGTTGGAGGTATCTTCCTCCACAAAGAAAGGCAAGAAACCAGCCAGCACCAAGGCCAGCTTCAAAGAAATCAAAGCTCAAAACGAGAAACTGAGAATGCAATTGTACAAACAATTCTTGAAAGAAACACCTGCCAAAAAGGAAAGACTGATGGCAGCATTTGATATAAAGCAAGAAAAGATGTTTTTGACCCACTTCAAGCCCAAGGTTCAGCAGCCACATTCAGTTGCAGATTTTGTTAAGACAAGGCTAGAGGTCCTGTCCAAAGATATTCACCCCATGGACCAAATAGAGCTACACAAGCAGACAGCTGAAATGCTTTATGCTACACTTGTTGAGAAGGCCACATTGGCCCATGAGTTAAATGAATCATTGAAGAATACCAACACTCAGTTGGATTTTGAAAGACTGTCTTCCACGGCCAAAGATAATAGAATTAAAACACTGGAGGAGATTATTGTGGACTTAGGACATGATCCTAAAGATCCTAAGGGTGTGAGGACCCTTATGAAAAAGAAAGATGACGACATTGCTGCATTAAAGAACAGATTGAGGTTGCTTCCTACTGAGCATCCTCAAACAGGGGAACTGCAGAAAGAAAAAGAAGTTGAGGATCAACTGGATTTGATCATGAAATTAAACCAAAGAGTGATTGATTTGGAAGGGGAATTGGAGAAGGCACTGCAAGAAAAACAGGGAGAGTCGACCTCCCAGCCGCCTCAAACACTTCCAATTGGTGTTACTGTTCCTCCAGCACAAGCAACAGCCACCCTTCCAATTATTCCAACAACCACAGCAACTACAGGTGCTACAACAGCAACAACAGTAATTCCTGAGTCTAGCATGAGCATGGACGAATTAAAAGGGGCTATCAAAGAGGTAGAGCTTCAGGAAACAGAGATTAAACAAGCCAGAGAAAAATTGGCTGAGCTAGAAACAAAATATGACAAATCTAAAATGACAGTGGGTGAGAAATCAAGAGAAATCAAGGCCCTGAAGGACAGAATCAAAACCTTGGAGAAGGAGCTGTCATTGGATAAAACTTTGGATGAAATAAAGATGATCCTGTGGGCCAAAATAAATCAGTCAATCATTGGCCAATGGAGGTCAATTCAGGCAATATATGAACAAGTGGAACTGCTTGGTCGTGCTAAAACTGAAAGCCAGAAAGCCAAGGCAGCGTTGGGAAATATGCCTGACCAGGCCAACAGAATGATCAATTTTCTGAATCATCAGACTAGGGAAGAGCTGGCAGCGTTCCATATCATGAACAGAACAGATGCCATACTGACCGCAAAAAGTGTGCTCACATTGAGAAGCCTCATGCAAACTTTGGAGGCAAGATGTCGGGATATACAAAGAGATGTAGAGAATTTTGACGTAAGGCGTGCTGCATTACAGACCAGGGGATTGCCCAGCCTGCTGACCAGTGCTAGAAAGCTATTGACATGTGACCAGTATTCTACCACGCTCAATAATTTTGTCAATAATCAACTTACTGCTACATCAAGTTCCGCAACAGAGACAGGGCCACCTACAGGACAGGGCCACCTACAGGACATACGCTCTACGACAGACTGGAAAGCTTATTTTACCTGGAGCACGAGGTCAATCATCTATTTGAGATGCCGCCTAGTTATTACAAGTACACAGAGGCCGATGAAACACTTGTCAAAATACAAAGACATCAGTGGCCTTCTGAGAATTGGTGGCAAGCAATGCTGGCCGTATTGCCCAGGTGATTTTAGTTCTTCCCTCCTTTTTGTTTATTTCAAAATCACAGATAGCTGCAGGTCATCAACGAGCACAGGTTAAGGTGCAGAATGCGCTGAACAAAGTAAAGAAGGAATGCACAGGACAGGTGGGAGCAGGTACCAAGAAAAAACGTTGAGATAGCGAACCTAAGAGCGTGGATTTCTAAGAACGTAGCCCAGCCGACTCAAAGTGACTCAAAAGTCAACATTTGCTGCCAGAAAAGAACAACTATTGCACTTGTATTTATTCCAGCATTTACTTTTCATCAACCACTCCTTAAGAGTTGGTAGAGAAGTTACCAGCTATTAACTTCTCGTCTAGATATTTTTTGTATTCAATTTTTGTATAAATACGACCCTCAGCATTGTTAGAAGGGTTGGTCGGCTAATGTATCTCAAGAGAGACTCGCACTATATGTATGATACTATTTTCTATAATCAAAGACTGCTCAAAAGTTTTGGAGAACAACGGTCTGCGCTGTGTTTAATGGTTGAAGATGTGAATGTGGAATTCTTGCGCTGCTGTATGAATCAATAAGTGTTCCTCATCTCTTTTATTTTCATCTTATATATGCTCAAATCACAGAAAGAAAGATTGGTTTAGAACTTGCATGCTTGCACTCTATGCTCAATTTCTGTGGTCCCTTAATGTTTTCCTCTTGACTTAGGCATGAATATGAATTCTTTTATGGCTCATGTTTCACCTTTTCACATGTGAATGACTGTTAACTAGGAATTCTTAATTGCTCCTAGGCAGAGCTCATTCATCTTCCTTCTGCTAAACATGTTTGAGAGATTCTTGATTGCCTCTCATGCCTTAGCTTTCACTCCATCCTTTTAGCTTAAAAGATTGTTTCATATGCAGCTACCTTGCTCCATGTTTGTCTTGTGACCAAGAAAACGCATCAGCGGTCCTACTCTTTGACTCCATGCCCAATGGTTTGAAATTGACTAGATAATGTTTTGCCTCTCTACTTGAAAGCACCATCCTTCCCACCAAAATAGAAGTTAAACCCTTGAACTCAATAGCTAGCCTAAAACCCTTCTCAACAAAGCTAAATCAGAAAGAGAGAGCCCTCTCTAATTGCAGGTGGGCTAGAACCTGCATTCCAAAGTTGGTTTGTGGTTACCTCGGCCGTATCCTTTTCTGGAGCTTAAGGACAACCTGAGTGATAACAGGTTAAACGACATTTTGCAGCCTTTTATGAGTTCAAAATGTCAAAAGCTCAACAATCTGTTCGCTTTTAAAGAGTCAGAAAAGAGCTTGAAAGCAAACCCCCCATTTTATTCTCTTTTATGAGTCAAAAAGGGAAAAATACTCGGGGATATTTTCATTTGAGATTTACGAGTTGAGAAAAGAGCTGAAACACTACTCCAGTAGCATCATCGACAATCCATCACCTCTCGCTGCAAAAGAAAAGTAAATGCATTACCCAGTCCTAAGGCAAAATAGGTCAAAAATACTCAAAACCCTAATATTTCATGAAAAAATGAATAAAATGGGGCAAAAATAATTATTTTTTACCATTTACCATTTTACCTTTGTGTGAAGAGCTTTTTACCCACTTGTGCCCTAATTTTTCTGGAGCAGATTGCAGGAGATCCGGGAGGTCATTCACCGAGCCGTCAGTTGCAGGTAATATCTAAGACCTTAAGCTCCATTTTCATACTAATTTTTCCTATTTTTATCCATTTTTTGGGTTTCATGGGGATATTTTGCAAAACTTTTTCACCCTCGGTTGGTGCAATTTCCAGGCATGGAATCGTGCCGATCAAGGGTTTCTGAAACTGCCAACCGCGCCATCGACGCTACTGTTTTTAAAACAGTCGCACCGGTGCTATGAGCAAAGAATTTGCATTTTTTTGCTCAATTCGACCTTTTGAACCCAAATTGTTCCAACCAAGGATGAAATTGCCTTTATTACATGGTTTTTGCAGGAAGAAATTGTGAAAAATGGTCAATTGGAAAGAACGTGAGTATGAGGATATTGATATTCAAGCAATAGCTAATCCAAATTACTTGGAGGCTTCGAGGAACTATGGGATCCTCAAGTTCTTTCTTACACCAGGTCTACGGGCCTAACCCAAGTTGCTATGGTACCTGATCAATCTTTGGGACATGAATAGGGAAAGTTTCATCATCGGTGACCAAGAGCTGGAGTTAGAGACTTTAGACATTTATTTCATCACAGGGCTGTCCTGGAGAGGGGAACCAGTCAACTTATATGGGTTGAGACCGATTGGGCCAAGTGTGACTATGCTACTTGTCGAACATTGCCCAAAAGATCTCAAATCCAAAAGTGGCAAGATTGAGATTATGACTATTCGAGATCTTGTGTTGAGAGTGCTATTGTTGACCATCAACAAAGTGGATGGGTCCCAAGCACCGCATGAGACCAACAAGTCAAATTTTCAGTATGCTATCAACTGCAGAGTGCCCACCAGTTTTAACTGGGTGGAAGCTATGAAAATCAACATGAAGTGCCAACTATAAAAAGCTAAGGTTGGAAACTTGAAGCAGTTTTGCTTCAGATCTGTGCTAGTGACCTTCTTCCTGGAATGGGTGTCGCTGTTCCAATACCACCTGAATGAGGTAGATCTGGCGATGCCACGAGACTCACAGATGGTCCGTTGGAGCGAGTTGATGCCCAGGGTTATGGGGGGTCAACATATGTCCTATAAGGTCACCTTCTTCTCGTGACTACGACGTAGCTAATCGTAGTGGAGGATTGGCCTTACAGCGGTACCGACTTCTGCCGAGATCCAGATATGCTGCTCCTAGAAGGGGAGGATTTTGATGATGGAGGTAAAAACAATTGTTTTTTAATTTTTTTAGGTTTTTTACTGTTTTTGAAATATATGTGTTCATGACACTTCGATTATATGAATGCAGATGTTGGACCAGAATGCCTTGTCGGGATGTCCTCGATCACCAAGCGCATCGCTCGAGAGTTTTATGTCGCTCCTTATCAGGAACGAAGCGATAACGAGGAGGAGATTATGCAGAATCTTGAGGGCTTGACCCATGGGATCCTAAAGTATGCTCAGATGGGTGATGTCCCACGCCAGTACTAGAGGCATACAGTGGGGGTGTCAGATCGAATCCGCCGACTGCCAACTCGCGTAGTCCGAGCAGTTACATGCTATCATGAGCATCATGTTGTTTAGTGCATAGGCCTAGCATTCCATATTTTTGAGGCCTGCGAGCCACAAATGTATAAGGCTTACGAGCCACAGAACCAGTACACACACACACACACATATGTTGTACTTCCTTTCTTACTATGGTACAAATGTTTTTGTTTTTGAGTTGTTACATGTTTCGCAAATGTCTATCCAACACATAATTAGCTAATGCATATGTTAATGTATTCATGTGTCGAGGAATATGATGATATGTAATGTAATCAAACTTTCTCTCTAGCACATGAATACGTAGATAAACTCTCAATAACTGAGGGTTTTTTATAGAATATTGCTCGTTAAGTTGAAGAACAAGCTGAGAATCAAGGTTGACAACCAATTCCCGAATGCCAAGAGCAATAACTTATGATAATAATTCGATAACTAGGTTATACTCAGCGATGTTATTAGTTGTTCAACCTTGACATATACCTTGAAGATCAATCAACTCACCATGGGGGTCATAAATGGTCCATGCCACTGCTATGGGGTAAAATGCACGGTGTATGTAAGATGAAAACTATCCTCAAAGGCCTTCCTGAGACCTTCGACGGGCTGTAAGATTATCTGCAGGAGCTACCAAGTTATGCACATGTTTATCTATCAAACATAAATTGACAAGGTATGGAAAGAGGATCACCTTTAGTTCCTTCTAGATTTGTTTGGAGATCTCTATGCGGCAAGAAGAAATCCTTCAAGGTCGACTCCAAGACAATTCCTGCACAAAGGAAAAAGTAAACCAATCACAGCATATGCTCTTGAAAGCTAATGTAAGAATGCACAATAAACATATATTAGTGTTTAACTCAACTACTCATCTCGACAAGCATCAGAATGAACAAATAAATGAACAACATTACCGACACTATAGAGTAGGGAACACAACTGCAATTCTATATTTATAGTGGAAGAGTGATTACAACCATCCATTATATCAGCCTTCCCTTGCCCCTTATTCCTCTCTGTCTCTCTCCCCTTCAGCTCACTTCTTCAAGTATATTACAGTTTCACAACAGCTCAATGGGCTATCCTTCTAAATGCTCTGACCCTTTTACAATGGCCCTCTCGCTGCTTATGTAGAAATCAAATTAGGGTTGCCAAGCTCCTCCTAGAGTTCATTAGGGCAAAAGCCACAAACTTGCCCTATTTTCAAGCTTTTTCCCATTTGCCTTCATTTTGAGATTGGAATTTCTCAAATTATCTTGATTTTTGGAGTTTCCTTGCTTTTCTTAAGCAAATTTAGGGATAAATATCTAGATATTTGTCAGCAGATTTGTTGGCTTGACCCTTTGAAAATCCCTTAGGTTCACTAATGCTCCCCCTGGTCTAACAACATGAGTTAGCAGGGTGACTAACACTCCTCTATGCTTCGTAACAAGCTTTATAAAGCAGGTTAATAGTGTGCAGAGAGCGTTAGTGTGGAGTCAAGGCCTGCAATTGTGGTCTTTGCTTCAGTCATCCTGTCTTTCACCTCTGAGTTGATGAGGAGGTCATTTTGTCCTATAACAGATGCCCCCTAAAGTATGAGATCAGAGGCAGAGACGATGGCCAAAATACTTTAGAAAAACTATAATTTTCTATCAAAATTTTTGTAGAGAGAGAGAAGTTTTAGGCGGCAAGGAAGCCTAATACAACACATATACATATATATAAACTACTAAAATCATGTCCTGAGTTGGGCATTCCCATGCTCAGTAGCTATGTCAGAGTCATTTTCTCTTCTGAGATATAACAATGTTGGTCGCTGATAAGCATAGAGCAGATCCAGTGTCATAATAGATCATCCTGAAATAGCTGTCTCCAAAGAACAATATCCACAACTTGGGAGAGGAAACAAGGCTGAATGATGCAAGCCTCTACCCAAGGTCTTGATTTCTGCTTCACCGAACAACATAGATCGATACATGTGATAAGATGTGTTGACATCGAACATGCACGAAATCATCTGATTACCAGTCAATAATGGAGATCGTTAATAGATGCGAGGAAGGCCACCGATAATGGTGATGGTCTCCAAGATGCACAGTGCAAACTAGCAAGTGTGAAAGATTTCTTTGTCATCGAACACTTGTAGAATCGCTTAACCAGGAGCCAATAATGAAAACCTGTGATCAAACACAAGGTAACCTGCCACTAATGTCTGCAAGTACCAAGGCACTGAATGTGTTTCTGGGTTATCTTCCTAGATAGAGTGTTGAAGTTGATAGGAAGAAACCTGTCGAAAGGTATGCAATGACGCGTCCCACATCAGTCGACATGAAACTAGAAAAGAATGATTTTGTTTTTTGAGGAATATTTTGAGCATTTGGGTTTAAACAACGAAGGGCATGATGAAAGGATATGTATGATCAGTTGATAGAGGAAACAAATGGGGACCCTTGAACAATAGAAGGCACGACAACAGTTTTAACCAGACAGCTAGACTCATGAACACTACAGAGTGTTAAGATATGGAGATGCAATTACATCACGGTATATAGGCTAAAACTCATAGGTTGGTAGGGTTCATATTGAGAAGCTATCAAAATGAAGGTTTATCTGAGGGAGTACCATGTTCAAGAGAACGATTGCTGCCAAACCACGCTTTCAAATATATAATACAGTTGTATTTTCCACTTTCCCCGTCTGATTTTTTAATGAGTCCAAATGGGTAAACTCATTGATATTTTCATGTTTTAAAGAGCCTGAAGAGGACTACAAAAAGAACAACTCTCTGCCCTATCTGATTAGTTTAATGAGTCTAGACAGGCAAACTCGTCAATTTTTTCATGTTTTAAGAGTCTGAAAAGTATCGTAAAAAGAACAACTCTATATCTTGTCTGTGTAATTTAAAGGATCTAGACTAGACAACTTTGTGGTCTTTTCATATTTAGAGAGTCTAAAAAGATTGTAAAGAGAGACTCCATGGAGGTCCCTTTGTCATAGTTGTTAACTGGGTGCGACAAAAGGTTAATAGTATACCCGAATCAATTACTTTTCTGTCTTTTAATCTATTGAACCCGGATAAAGAGAAACCTTTTTCCAATAGATGTCGACCTCATTTTGTTACGAGTATGAGGCGAAGGACTAAACTCGTGTTTTGTTGTGAATTTTTAACGAGCCCAATAACAAAAACTTGGCGTTTTTCAGTTTAATGAGTGAGAAAAGAATGCTCGAGTCATCTTTAGCAAGTTCTAACGAGTTGCAAGACATAGCTCGGGTCATCTTTAGCAATTTTAACGAGCAACAAGACATAGCTCGGGATTTTTTCAATTTAAAGAGCGAGAAAAAAGCACCTATAAAGAATGCTCCTTCAGTCTTTTTTAGTTTATGAGCTGGAAAAAGATCAAAAAAGAGTTGCTCAGAGCAGCGTTACCTGTATTTAACGAGCGTAACAATGAAACTTGGAGATGTTTATAATTTTTAAAGAGCAATAAAATATCACAAAAAGTGCTCTGACCGTCGTCGCAAATATTTAACGAGCTTAATGATGAAAACTCGAAGATGTTTATATTTTTAAAGAGAAATAAAATATCCGTAAAAGTGCTATATTGATCGTGGTGTATGTTTAACGAGTCCCACGACAAAAAACTCGGAGATTTTTATATTTTTTAAAGAGCAATAAAATATCTCCAAAAGTTCTCTAATGATCATGGTGTATGTTTAATGAGCCCCACGAAAAAAAACTCGGAGATGTTTATATTTTTTAAAGAGAAATAAAATATCTCCAAAAATGCTCTATTGAGAATTGCATGCAGCTTTCACTACTTTTCATTCTTGAAAGTACTTTCATCAAAAGCAGTAAAAAGTATAAAAAAGTAGCAATTCCTATTATTTGGGTTCATGCATAATAAAAAATCATGGAGAATGGACTACTTCCTCTTTAATGATTTTCAAGAAATCATGTCTCTCAAATTTATATAAGGAGATGTTTTGAGCTTTCACATGCATCATTTTCACTATTTTGAAGTTTGTGAGAGTTTGCTAGAGCTAAAGAGGAGTAGATTTTCCATGGATCATTGTAGGAGATTCTGGAAACCATTCGACATGTTGTCAATCCCAGGTGAGAGCTAAAACCTTTCTCTATGCCTTATTAAACCTTTTTTAACAGTTTTATGGGTGGAATTTTGTAGATCTAAGGTGCCCTAGAGCCTTATTTGCACACTAACGCCCTCCAGATCGTTAGTAGGGAGAGTTAAACGCTTTGTACGAGCCACTAGAGGGAGTTAATCCTCCCTGTGCAGCACTGGGGGTAGCGTTAGGGCTATAGGGCACAGTTAAACCCTCATGCATGGATTCCTTAAGTGATTTTTCCCCATTTTAACTGTTTTTAGGGTTATTTTGTGCAAGTTTCAGGATGAAATGACTCACCTATGGAGAGAATGGGCCCATGACAATGAGGAATTGTTGATGTGAAACAATCCAACATGCATACTTTCATTGCACCGCTATGGTTTGTTGAAGTATACAAAGCTAAAGATGATGAAAGGACAGGAGGATTTACTGAGATGGATCATACAACGCTGGGATGAACACAAGCAAGTGTTCAAGATTGGAGATAAAGAGCTGGCGATTGACTGGGATGACATTTACTTTTTGATTGATTTGTCATGCTGTGGGGCACAAGAAAACCTCACCGGTGGCAGGTCAGATCCACGATCTACTTCAGAGTTGGTACAGATCTACTGCATCCCTGAGAGTGGACTAGTCAGCAACAAAGACCCTATAGAGAGGATTCGATCTCGGTCTATGAGGGCAGTTTTATGGTTGACTGTGCGATTGGTAGGGTCAAAAATTCCCCACGTAGTGACAAAGGCCCAATTGTTGCTTGCAATTGACTGTGTCCAGCCTCAGATGTTCAACTGGTGTGAAGCAATGCTTTGCGAGTTGAAGGCAGAATTGACACCATGCAAGACCTGTACCCAACACAGTTTTGGGTATGATACTATCATAGTCTCATTTTTCCTTGAGAGGGTACCTATCATGCGCCCACAGGTGAGCTTAGGTCCCTTTGATCCGAGGGAGCCAAGGTAGGGTCACTGGCCATCACTTGATCCTCGCACAGGAGGAGGACCGCTCTGACACTTCTTTGATGAAGACTTCTTCCAGTGGCTCCATAGCCAGATTGTGATTGTTGATGACTATGCCTATGAAGGCATGGACTTTACCGGCGACCCAGACTTGATGCTACCGCCCGGGACCAACTGGGGTCCTCAAGGTGAGAATAATTTTGACAGTACTTAAGTATTTTTGTGCTTTTGAATGTATATGTAATGTTTTTTAAAGGTGAAATAAGAACTGACATGAAACTTTTATGCTTAACACAGATGTGGCACCAGTACAACCTGCAGGTGAACCTCGCTATGTGCGACGAGGCAGCCAACTACTTGCTGGAGGGGGCGATGCAGATAGTCTCCGCGAGGTTCTCAGGAAACTAGGGGGTTTAACTATGGGTCCCCCCCCCTTCCTATGAGGGAGATTCCTGCTCATATGCAGCGGCACACCTTTGGTGTACCTGAGCAGTTTCTGGTTCCTCTTCGAAGGGTAGCTAGAGTTGTTTTAGCTTTTCTAGAGCAATAGGATCATTTTAGCAAGTGTTCTGGTGTAGCCATATGAGTGTTTGTAGCTGGGCTTTGAGCCATTTTGTACTTAAATCATCCAAGTTTTGGAATATTTTGATGTAAAAAACTGGATTTCGATCCATATATATATATATATATATATATATATATATATATATATATATATATATATATATATATATATATATATATAGATATATATATATATATATATATATATATATATATATATATATATATATATATATATATATAGATATAGATATATATATATATATATATATATATATATATATATATATATATATATATATATATATATATATATATATATGGTATTTTGGTGGTGTAAATGTGTTTTTAAATGTTTTTTGTAACAAATTTTTAACTTTAGTAAATGTTTTACTTCTCATGCATGTTGTTATAAAGAATGAGACAAATGCCAATCCAATACATAGTTAGCTAATGAATCAGCAACTGTATTTAATTCTCGAGGAACATGCTCATATGTGATTATTTCAAATCGTAACAAGGCTGGATTACGAATGTGATAATGGTTTGTCAATTGCATAATGACTAGCTGGGATTTTAACCTGACCACCAGATTGGAGATGCCCCTTGATGACGCTTCCATGAGAAGCAAAACGACGTACATGTACTCGGCAATATTGTTGGTGGCGGTACCAAGAAATATCCCCCCCCTGCAGCAAAATAGTTCTGACTCGGGTGTATGGATGACCCAAGCAACTGATGCATTGTGTCGCGTGTGATGACTGGCACCATCCATGTATCCTACGTATGCTAAGGGCAAGGATGACATCTGCATTACGAGAAGAATGCATGAGACGAGTACTCCACTAAATAACAAAACAATCCAATCACTTCAAAAAGGGTAAGAAAAACTTATGAATACATAAAATTACAAATCACATGCCCAGTGTGATACTAGGCACAATACTTTTTCAAATAGAGCCCATATTTGGGCTCCTTGAGTGGGATTCTATCCCAGTCCTGTAGTTCATATGCCCCCGTGGGGAGGACTTTCGTTATGACATAGGGACCTAGAAAAATGGTTCGAAGCGTGCATGCCTCCAAGAGGTTATCTTTTGGATGATAGAGAGATACAAAGTCGCCCTCTTGGAAAGAAAAAAATCTAACCTCTTTCGCAAATTGGGATTGTACCCGCTCCCTGTGAGCTGGGAGTGCCAAATCGGCATCTCGATGGGTTTTATCCAGCTATTTAAGGTATAGTAGGCATTCTTCTTTAGCAGTAAGGTCGGGCATGGGTTCAACGACTATTTCTAGGGAAGGGATTGGCCACCCATTTCGTTTTTCCTCGTCGTAAATTTGGATCTCATGCGCCACAAATGGCGAATTATATTCGGCCATTTCCTCGTCAGTCCAAACAAAGTCATCATGGAATTCCTCATGTAGGCAGGTGGAGCTTTCAATTTCTTTAGGACTGCAATATGCTCGCATCTGGGTGTCTTCCATGATGCCTATCATGACTAAAATATCTATGGGCAATGACCTGGAAGTGTCACCCATATTTCCTTCCACCGCAAAAGTTTGGATGCTTGTATAGGGTGGGGAAATATTTTGTTTGTGTCACAGGACAGGACTTGAAGAGGCATCATGTTCAAATAAGATGTCGGAACCCAAAGATGCCAATTCTCCCAATGTGGCTCTCCAAAACTCATGATTTCTCGAATATCTTCATCCATAGATGGGAGCTAATCAAGCGGATCTAAAGGAGGAGCGGTTATGGGAAGGGCGGTGGTACCATCGGCGATAGCCAATGTGACCGGAGATGTGGATGCGGATTGAATGCCTTGGTAGGCTGATTCAGCTGGTGACAATGACATCTGGTCTCCAAATGTGTCAAGGTATGAAGGCGCCATTAGGATCTAGGAGTTGATCGGTTCATGAGGAATTGATGAAAGCATGTTGACCGATTGTGAAACCTAGGGCAGCTGAAGAGGAAAACAACTCATAAGGGAAGAAGCCTTCAGTAGACCGGTACCTATATTGACATAACTGTCAACTCCACCTCCTACTAGGGGTACGAAGCCACTTGGTAATGGGGAATAATCAAGGGTGCAAAAAGACAACTAATCCATTGTAATGACCTTTCCATCCAATGGAAATAGGATGATATGAAAGACAGTGGATACGACAGTCGTCACAACATATGTGCAATGACGAGCCAACAATAGATTATAGTAGAGTTTCTTGTCCACGACTTCTACATCCACCATTACTATTTTTCCATATAATGTGATGGGAAAACTGGCTAGGTATCCTTTTGGGATAAAGGTGTGGCCGTCAAAATCTTTAAGGGAATTCAATGGTGGGGATATGGTTGGGGAACCCAGGGCGAGCCAACATGAAGTCGACATGATGCAGGTTGAAGCACCTTCGTCAATGACAGTTCGGTGTATACCTTTACCTTTCGAAGTGATATGCACTTGAAATGCAAGCTGGTGGGAAAGGGGAGGTTTACACTTGTCCATGTCAAAAATAGCAAGCATGGAATCCGTAGGGTCAATACCTCCAATAGCTGAAAGCAAAGCTTTCTATTGGCTGGGGTATGTTTGTAATACTTCGAGTGCCAACATAGCCGATGATGCTTGCACCAAATCCTCTACGATATTGTAGTGTTGGGTGGCACATGCAGATGTATTGTGCGTTGTGCATCAAAGTGCCCCTTGGGGGGTCGAATTACAAAGTCCTCGACCGGCCTTTCGATATGCAGATCGTTGGGCGGCGATGGGTTTTGACCTGAGGATGGTTCTGCTGTCGGAGCGACAAGAGCTCCATAAGATTTAGCTCTTGTGGCGAGTTCTACCATTTCAAATATGTAAATGATAGAACTTCCTTCACCAGCTGAAGGATGTTGCGAACCGTCGCTGCCCCCTAGCATGGGTTGCGGTTGGTTGGCAACGAGATTTTGTTGCCGTTGAGTAGGAAAAGGATTTCTAAGGACAACAGGTGCCTTACCAGAATCTCTTTTAGCAAGGTAATCTGGGCATACTTGAAGACGCAAAAAACACCAGGTTACATGGTCTTCAAGACAGACTTTGCATGGATATCTGGTGCCTTTATCCTTTTCCTCATTAGTAGACGCAACGGCCTTCTATTTCAGGTTGGGCTGCTTGAATGACTGCTTTTCAAAAGGAGTGGTATTGTTCTTATTATTCTTGTTCTTGCCACTGGATTTTTGTGTAGACTTCACAGATTTTATCGTGGTGGCAGGAAGAGCAGCCACTTTGGTAGATGGGTCCACTGCCAGCTTGGCAATGGAACCACTGAGTTGTTTTACAGCGACCCTAGAGGTTGTACTGACAATCCCGTCGACGTGCACTCCAGGGTGCTGAGTGGTGGGAGTATTGGGGTTACTAGGAGCATTGGGGATGATGTCGTAAAGAGTGACAGACTATGAATAAATCAAATCTAAGTGTTGGGAACGACGTATGGATTGGTCTTCTGTGACCGCACCACCTAGAGTGACATCTTTAGTGATTTGTGGGAGTAAGGACTTACAGAACCAATCCGTTAAGAGAAAATAAAGGATGGGAGCTTTGACTAACCTCCGCCTACGTCTCCATTCATGAATATGATCGAAGATGTGGGTGGTGGTATCCTGACGAAATGAAGTAAGGAGCTCTGTCCCAGTGTCATAGCGGATAGGTAACTGAAAGTGCTTTAGGAACTCCATCGCTAAAGCATCAAAGTATTCACTGACATGCGTGGTAACTCAATATACCATTTCGCAGCATTGCTAGTGAGGGTGTGGGGAAAAAGACGTAACCGGACACTATCATCCACCATAGAGTTAGAAACACACCAGAGATGGTAGGTGGTGATATGGGTGCCCAGATCCTCCCCTTGTTTTCCATCGAACTTTGGAATGTCCATCAGTATTTTATGCGGGATTGGTGGCCATTTTAAGTTATGGTAGATGGGGTCGTTTGTCAATTTGTATAAGTCAAAAATGTCCAACGTTGCCGAAAAACGCAGAGAGTTGGGTGCTCCTGACTTGGATCATGGTGATGACGGATGACCTGAGGAGCTTTGTGCTCCTCCCATCGTTTGGTTCCCCATAGTGTACATGGGTTGCGTGGTGTAGCAGTTGCTTTCTGGTATGGTGTTGTAGAGTGGATTTCCATGAGGATTTTGATACTGGGGTATGAAATTGCCCCCAGTATAAGTGGTGCCCCCTTGATTCATTTGAGTCTGTGAGTAGGGTGCCCCCATGGATTGGTTGGGAATCCCTTGTGGATTCCCAACTGACACAGAACTAACCATATGGCTTTGATTGACAGAGGGGACACTCATTTCAATCAACGATTGTCCATGCATGCCTGAGAATGGAGGGGGAACTGTGACATTCCCCATCGGCATGTGCATATTGGGAACCCCCCCAGATATCTGAATCTGAGGGTTGGAACTATACATTGGCAGCCAACCTTATTGTTGGTAAACTGGAACTGCGCACATAGTGCCCACTGAGTGTTATATGGAGCACTATATGTTGCACTAGTCAAAGATATGCATTGTGGCACCATAGGAGTGGAACCTGGCATCTGCTGGGTTCCACTTATAGAGGGTGTTATGTGAGTTGTCGTACTTGGGACAAATAGGATAGCGGGATTCCACATTACCGGTGTTGTGATGACTGTCGACTAGGGAAATGGTAGAGGACCAACGATGTCTCTAAAATTCCACAACCCTTGAGTCGTCAACTGGATAGATGGGAAAGTTCCACCTATTGAAGAATGAAGTATAGGTACCACGGGAACCATGATAGGATCCGACAGATTTGTAAGCAGAGGGTTAAAGTGAGGAAGGAATCCTTCCGTGAAGAAATCCTCCGGCAAAGTAGAATTGTCGATCGTCCACACAGATCGCGTGTGAGATTTAGGAGACTGGTTCCTCGAAGATGAGGAATCCGAGTCAATGGAACTCGATGGATCTTCCACAATGAGTGGAGGAAGTCCTAACAATCGTTTGGAGTGACGACAAGGGCTGGATGTAGCCACGATTACCGTTAAGTTTTATCAAATAATTTTTAATGTGATATTCTTTAAAGTCTAAAAAATGATAGCACTCAAGTACCTAAAAATAAAAAATACACTAAATATGCCAATCAGCAAATAGAGGGAAATTACCTCATCTGATAAGCATCGATTACTAGAGATGAAACCCAGTCTCTTAATGAATAACAGAGAAGGATGGCCAAATGTACGGTTACGATTACTTTAGAGCTTTGCCCGAACCTCAGATTGAGGGACCAAGTACTCTCGTGAAGACGAGCACCCTCCCAAAAAATGAAGACAAAGTAGATCTGTCCATTTTAGGTACCAGGACAGCCTATCCCAGTCACCTTGTATAAGTACCTAGAAGTTTTGGCCACTAGAGATACCTCAAATCATACACATTACTAGGGGAGACATAGTCGTAGACAACATGTTGTGTGGGTAGGAAACATGAGTCCTCGACTCAGTTCCGAAATCCCCGAAGGGACCCCCAATACATAGAATGCCCAAAAGATTTGTAAGAGAAGGCGGGCTACCTTCAATTACAGTCCGATGTTGTCTCGTATTTCGCTCCGTTGTTAGTGGAGTGGTCCTGGTAATATGAGTGCAGAAGGATTTTTCACTCGTAAATGACACTAGTTTTGGTTTTCAACCTTGGGCAATTCACTCACATGCTTATCCCAAGGTCTTAATCTAGTTAGTGTTGGTTTGCTCAAAAGAGTAACTGATTGATTTTAATGTAAATTTTAGTGTACTTGATTATTTGTCTTCGGTAGGGGTGTTGACGTATGAATATGGTGAGACTCTTGACTCAATAAACTATGTAGAACAATGCTCTGGAAAAAAAAAAAAAAAAAAAAAATTCAATTTCTTATGCAAACAAGTCTTATTCTACACATTCATCTTTTCACATATTCATGGATTCATCTGTGCATCTAAAGCCATTGAACACTTGCATAAACAAAAGATTATTTTCCCGATATTTCCTAACAACTACTAAAAACCAAAATGAAGCGGCTTACAACTATTTCAACAGAAGGATGAATACAATTTATCAGTCTTTCTTTCAAAAAAATGTATTTTAAGAGAGAAAAACTAAAACATTTTACTAAAAATGAATTTTCAGGACACCAAATTTGTTAACATAATATAGTTGCAGATCTTACTTTAGCCCCTGAGACAAGTTCCCCCCTCCTTTGGTCCACAGAATCTACTGGAAATCATGGAAATGGGAGACTAACGCTTTGTTTCAATGTAAACAGAGAGTTATTTGGGCCACTAACACTCCCTATACACAGGCACAAAGCTTTATAAAGCTTTGTTTAACCTGGCAACCTACGTTAGTGAGGGAAATAACTCAAACAAAGGGCCTTTAGGATCAGTTTTTGAGGAGAATTCAAACTAGTAGGATGTAACAAGATAGTTGGTGGATTAGAAAAGGATTTGAAGAAGTAGGAAGCTCTTATAAGAAAGAGAAGAATTGAGAGGAGTCTAGGTTGATCGAGAACTAGATGTATAGTCCCTAGTGGAGTCGCCAATTCTGCTATGGGGTAAAATGCACGGTGTATGTGAGATGAAAACTACCCTCAAAGGCCTTCCCGGGACCTTCGACAGACTGTAAGATTATCTGCAGGAGCTACCAAGTTATGCACATGTTTATCTATCAAAAATAAATTGACAAGGTATGGAAAGAGGATCACCTTTAGTTCCTTCTAGATTTGTTTGGAGATCTCTATGCAGCAAGAAGAACTCCTTCAAGGCTGGCTCCAAGACAATTCCTGCACAAAGGACAAAGTAAACCAATCACAACATACGCTCTTGAAAACTAATGTAAGAATGTACAATAAACATATATTAGTGTATAACTTAACTATTCATCTCGACAAGCATCAGAATGAACAAATAAATGAACAACATTACCAACACTATGGAGTAGGGAACACAACTACAGTTCTATATTTATAGTGGAAGAGCGATTACAACCATCCGTTGTATCAGCCTTCCCTTGCCCCTTCTTCCTCTCTCTCTCTCTCTCTCCTTCAACTCACTTCTTCAAGTATATGACAGTTTCACAACAACTCAATGGGCTATCCTTCTAAATGCTCTGACCCTTTTACAATGGCCCTCTCGCTGCTTATGTAGCAATCAAATTAGTGCTGCCAAGCTCCTCCTAGAGTTCCTTAGGGAAAAAGCCATGAACCTGCCCTGTTTTCAAGCTTTTTCCCATTTGCCTTCATTTTCATATTGGAATTTCTCCAAATATCTTGATTTTTGGAGTTTCCTTGCTTTTATTGAGCAAATTTAGGGATAAATATTTAGATATATGTGAGCAGATTCATTGGCTTGACCCTCTGAACATCCCTTAGGTTCACTATCGCTCCCCCTGGTCTAACAACATGAGTTAGAAGGGTGACTAACGCTCCTCTATGCTTGGTAACAAGCTTTATAAAGCAGGTTGACAATATGTAGAGAGCATCAGTGTGGAGTCAAGGCACACAATTATGGTCTTTGCTTTAGTCATCCTGTCTTTCACCTCTGAGTTGATGAGGAGGTCATTTTGTCCTATAATATCCACTGATGATAGATTCCGGGTACTATGACAAGCACCAACAGCGAAACCGATGTGAGGAGACACCAACATCTGCTAAGCTAGAAAAAACATAATAAGCAGGGAAGCTACTTGCAAAATAACACACCAAACCACATTGTACAAAAATAAATGACACACTATTGTACAAAAGTAACCATGCAAGATGAACTAATCATAGTACTTTTTGAGAGAGTCCATGCTTGGACTCAGCTAATCAATCAACACAAATGAAAACCAGAGTAAAACCATTATCATGACGAGTAGGCATCGACTCGGCCAAATGATGGAGTATAACTCATATAAGGTTGTGCCCCCATGCCCCCTAGGCAAGGGAAAGATACGAGTCAGATGACAACCCCATTGCAATAATGGGAAATCGATGGTAAAAGCTTGGGGAGGGAGAAAAAATCTGAACCTATGAAGGGATAAAGATTCCCTCAGTTGAAAGATCTTGACAATATCAGGAGAAACTGACATGTCAATATGCAGTGGAGAAGATAACTTCTCAAGACACATAGACATGACTGTCGGACCAGAATCAAGCCACGGGGAATAAGAAGACACATCGAGAGACAAAATCGAAACAGGATGATCATAGGATACCGAAGGTGAAGCCGAAACGATTTCCACATAATCAATTTCGTCATGACGTAATGGCATAACCTTACCCCATGTATCAACAAGATTCGTCGAAGGAATGACCCAAGCATCAGACTTGACTGAAATCATGTTGACAGAGGCAACATGAGGAGGTGGGAGCAGAAATATACCCATCAAGGCAGGATCTTTGAAAAGTCTTGCACCCACACTCTCATAAGAAGCATCAGTTTTCTTGACATATGGAACATTGCCATCCGAGGAGGAAGAGGCAAAGAAGGATAGTTTGTCGACTGTGACTATCTTCCCTTGCTGGGGAAAACGAATCACGCGGAAGAGGGAGGAGGCTACAACATGCATGGCATGGGTCCAGCTCCGTCCCAGTAGAATATTGTATTTAATATTAGTGTCAACGATCTCTATTTCGACATGTACTATCTTGCCCTCCAAGGTAATGGCAAGGTTGGGAAGGACACTGAATGGTTGCGAATCGCGCCCATCAAAAGCTTCCAGAGTGTTAGGAGACTGGTTTAGAGTAGGAGAACCAATTTCCTTCCAACAAGTGATAGACATGATGCAGGTAGAAGCACCTTCATCAATGGCGGTCCTTTGAATGGTTTTCTCATTTATGATTACCTGAATGAGAAAGGTAATTTGATGAGGTAAATGCAGAATGTGGCTTTCCAGGTCAAAACAAATGAGCTTAGAATCAGATGGATCAATACCCCCAATAGCTGACAATAATGATTTCCACTGAGAACGACAGCTTTGAAGGACCTCGAGAGCATACATAGCTGGTGGCACTTGAGCCAAATCTTCAACAATGTTAAAATGTTGAGTGGCTCAAGCATTAGGATTATACGAGGACTTTCGAAGCACACCTCGAGAAGGTGGTCGAATCGCGGAAGAAGAAGGGGTACCTTCTTTCTCTTTCCCTGCTAACGGGGTAGAAGTTTGATAATATTTTGACCTAGTAGCCAAGTTGATCGGGGTACTCATCATGAACACTTGTGAACCTGAGGGAGTGGATGACTGAGGTTGGTCTACCATTTGAGTATGCTGGGACGGAAAGGGCTCTTTCAGGACAACTATGGTCCCTTTGAGAAAACAACTAACTTCGGACCATCTGGGATAATTATTAGTAAAGTGATCCTCCTCACAGATGAAGCATGGATACCTAGGTTTCTGTTGGGAAGCATCACCAGCAGATGGTTTAGGAGGACCATGTTTTGGGGCATCGACTTTACCCTTTCCTTTGCCTTTATTCTTACCTTTATAGGATTTATCCGATGTGGTAGGCTGGATAGTGTGAACCTCTGAGGTTTTACCAAGGTCAGACGCATTGTGAGAAAAGTCATTGGGAGCAGTGTTGGAGACCGATTTCTGTTTGGAAGAAGGTTTTGCAGGGGTCTAAGTCACTGAACCAATTACTCCATCAACAGGAGGGGTAGCGGGAGACTTAGATGTCATCGGATCATATGATGGTTTGGGCACATCGGGTAACATATCATATAATGTGTCACACTGTGAATAGACAAGGTCTAGATACTGGGTACGTGCAATGGCTTGTTCCTTAGTGACGCATCCACCCATAGCAATGTCCTCATCAATTTTGTTGACAAATGATTTGGTGAACCACTTGGTCAACAATTGATCAAAAATTTCAAACTTAATCAAACAGGACCTATGTCTCCATTCATGGATGTGATCAGAGATGTGAGTTGTTGTGTCTTGCTTGAGTGACGTTAACAAATGGGTGCCAGTTTCATAGCGAACCGAAAACTGGAAATGTGTGAGAAAGGCCATGGTGAGAGTGTTAAAGTCATGATAGGTATTCTCAGGGAGCTCGATATACCATTTGGCTGCAGCTCCTGTAAGAGTTCATTGGAAAAGACAAAGACGAATGGAATCATCAACGTAGGAATTCGAGGAGCACCAGAGGTGATATGTCATCACGTGGCCTTGAGGGTCCTCTTTTGCTTTTCCTTCAAACTTTGGACAATCGCTCGGAATCTTGGATGGAACCGGAGGCCAGTATGGCGAATGAAGAATCAGATCATTCGTGAGTCTAGACACATCTGGTGATTCCAGCGTAGCTAAGAATGATAATTGAGTGTTGAAAGGCATTTGAGGTCGATAAGGGGGTCCAACTAGCGGGACCCATCCCTACTGGTAAGGATTTTGTCCCCAAAGTGGAGGGTTTTTGCCATAAGGAATTTGATTTTTCCCCCACTATAAGTTACCTTGCCCGTAGGGAGGATTCTGTCCTTGAAAGCCTTGAAATTGTCTGGATAGGGGCTGTTGATAAGCAACATACTTGTTAAAAGGTTGTTGATCCTGCTGGCCTTAGACATATGGATTTTTCACCTGATGTCCCTGAGCATAAGGGTTTTTGACCTACTGCCCCTAGATGAATGGGTATTGGACCTACTGCCCTTGGACGCAAGGATTCTATGCTTGTTGTCCTTGGACATAAGGATTTTGGACTTGCTGTCATTCGACAAAAGGAGGTTGAACCTGTTGTCCTTGGACATAAGGATTTTGAACTCGTTGTCCTTGGACAAAAGGAGGTTGAACCTATTGTCCTTGGACATAAGGATTTTGTGCCTGTTGTTGCAAGACTTGACCTTGGCCCTGCGCTTGCAAGGGTTGACCCTGTTGATACGAGTATAAGGGTTACTGCTACCCGAGTTGACCTTATGGCTGCAAGGGTTGACCTTGCAACTATAAAGGTTGTCCTTGTGGCTACAGACGTTAACATTGCAAAGACATAGGCTGGGAGGATTGTGGTTCATACTACATCTACGACTGCATGGTTTGCTACAACTATTGCAAGGGTTTCCCCTGCGGTTGTTGCAGTTTTCCTTGTTGCAGCATGATCTGGCCTTATTGCTAAATGGATGGACCCTGCTGCAATGAAGGTTGCCCTTGCTGTTGCATGGATGGTCCTTGATGCAACGAAGATTTCCCTTGCTGCTGCAGGGGTTGTCCTTGATGCTGCAAAGGTACTTGAACAGTTCCCAGAAAGACAACTTGAAATTTCCCGAACTGTATCTGGCCATACCCACCGGGCGCAATGGATGGACTAGGATGGACATAGGTTCCATACTGAAAGATTTATAACGTATTAGCCATCGCTTGTGAATCATGGAACATAAGGAGGTTGGTATTGACCTTGAAACATATTGGGCTACTAGTACTAGACATGACTTGACCCAGACAAACCAACATTAGTTTGTTGGTACTGGACACGACTTGACCCAAACGGACCAACATTAGGCTGTTGGTACTGGACATTACTTGATCTAGCAGGACCAACATGATTTAAAATGGCACCCTAAGAGGGTTGGTTCATCCCACCCATGTGAGGTTGTGAGCCATTCACATTGATTGTGCCAGATGTCATATAAACATTTGGACTCTGCCCCCCAGGCGGTGGAACAACCTATCCATTTACTGGAGGGATCAAAGAAATAATAGCGACATGACTCAAAATCATTGCTTGAACTGAATGGGTCAGTTGGACCAACGAAACAAGAGGATTGGGAATGGTGGGTTGCACCGAGACTGAAGTGACTGCAAAAATCACCATTTATTGGGTGGTCGGGTTCTGAATGAATGAACCTGTGGTAGGCATAGCGCCAGATGCCCAAATAGGGTTGTGATACAATGATGAGACAGTAGGCATGCCTGAAACCAACTGAGATAAAGTCATGGAATTACATAGTAACTCAGGATGAACACTAATCAGAATGCTTCTCGTGTAAGGGAAACCTTCAGGAGGGAAAGGATATTCCTGCTCCTTGACTGTGTGCGGAGTGGAAACCTTCGAGTGATCCGGAGAAGAGACTTGGATTTCGCCTTCTGATTCCATGGGTGAAAACAGACGATGACGAACTACCGAAGATGTTCAAGGTGATAATTACAAAGGAATACCCGGCTAATCGTACGAATTGTACAGACGCTGCAGTGATATCACAACAGGATCAAACAAAGGATTTGGAGGATAAACAACCATTCCAAGATGACCTTCAGAAGTCGGCGAGCTCTCAGGAGTCTGGATAGGGTTATCTGGAGATTCTGGGCCAATGTGAGAAAGTGACTCAGTATCTGGAGGGGGAGGATGAGATGACAAAGGTTGATTACTCAAAACAATTCCAAGCTCAACATCTTGGTCCTCAAGTGACAGTGGCAATTCAGGAAAGGACTCCTCATACAATCTTTCAGAGAGAGGAGAGGAAGAGGAACTAGTCGAACCAGTTGGTTCAACCATGATGATCTTGTCTCAAATAACCAAAAGAGAGATTGATTTCAAGGGCTTTAAAATGTATTTAAATGTATACTCACGATGTGGTCTAAAAAATACTAACAAGGATGTTATAAGATCATGGGAAAAAAAAAATTAAGACGCAAAAACAAACTGGTGCTCTTTTATGTTTTAAGAGTCGAGAAAGAAGCAAAGGTGACTCTATCACTTTGGTTTGAAACGAGCTCGAAAGGACAAGAGCTCAGGTGATCTTTTATATTTAGTGAGTCAAAAAGATCAAAATGGCTACTCAAGATGATCTAGGTAAAAAGGATTACCAGGTAACCGTGAACTGCAGAATACCTCCCAGCGAACCGAGAAGTATGGGCATGCAATCTCCCCGAATTTTGTGTTCGGTGTATCACGTTTACAAGGAGGAAGACTCGACTTCCTATGGATAAAGGATTGCAACCTAGTGGGGTCTCCCTTTATATACGCGATGGTAAAGGGAGCACAAATCTATACTAGCACTGTCTAGTGCCGGAGCGAATGAGAGCTTCTAGGTTTTAAGACGTCGAAACACGTCTCTAGCCTAGACCTTCTAAGATGTGATTGTTAGATTTCAAATGGGCCTTAGGTTAATTTAGTACATTTTAGAGTTTATCTTGAAATTATGTCTCGATTTTCAGGCCTTATCGATGTGACTCAAAAACACCTATATGCAGCTAAATGAGATAGGACCCTCTCAATTCGATCAATTGTCTACACTAATGAGAGTAGAAAACACACTCAAGCGCAACAAAACAATCAATTGAAAGCAAAATGATTTTTCACTATTTCTCCTTTCGAAAACAAAGATGATGAAAAACTCTTTCCAATTCATAACTTTCCTATCAAATGCACTTCAAGTAGCCCTTTCACTAACAAAGAGAATTCATTTCTTTTCCAATGCAAGTCATGATGCAACTCTAGCATTCAATGATGCTAACTAACATAAAATATTGATGAGGCAAACTAGAATTACGTATTTTTCAATGAAATGACGGAATGAATCTTTCGAAAACATTTAACACTTCAATGAAACATTCACAATACAATCAATCAAAAGCAAGCATAAAAGAGAATTCCTTTCAAAACTAATGAAGCAAAGATTGAACCAAAAAAAAGATGGGCAATGTGATCTGTGCCCGAAAAGAGATGCTCAAACACTAAACGAAACTTTTAAAACTTGTTAAATGGAAATCGAAGCAACAAAAGGACTAATCAAACAAAATGCAAGGAGCAAATTTGACTATGGAATTGAATTTCTGAGAAGGCAAACAAGTGAATGGGTGATGACCTAGATGCCCTAGGGTTATAGACCATCCAAGAACTCAAGAAACCAAGTGAAGGAAATGAAAATCAACCAATCATACAAATCAAGCTAAAAGAGATTTTCCAAGGAGAAGACAGTCACAACAAACTGAGAGACAGAAATCAGAAGGGCAAGACACACAGGCTATGATCTAGGGTAAACCCTGATCTTCATCTACAGGAATCGGTGCGGCTGCCTAATTGACAACATGTGCAAAAAGGGGGTCAATACGACTATTTTTGAGAAACTTGTGTTGATCGGCATGACTGTCAAAAAAATAAAGGAACTGACCGAGGATTCAAGGAAAAATAAAAATTTTCAAAGGCTAAGACCAAACTTGCCATTGTAAATTTCAAGTTCAAAGGAGTAAACCAGGCAAAGCATAGGACACTAAAGGGAAATGGTGATACTAGAAAAGTTCACATAGAACCATAAAATGACAATCAATCAAATAGAAGGATTGGCTCCCCAGCGGAGTTGCCAATTTGTGGTGAAAGCAAATTCTCAATGCGGACACAAACAATCCCTCTAGCCCGAGAGAGCGGGTCTAGCCACAAACAAACAATCTATGGAAAATTTCCTTAATCTAGAATCAATTAATAGGGCCTACCTCTTAGAACACTATTCCTCTTGGTGATGATCTTGCTTCCTCACTCGAGCGATCTTTCGTTTCCTTCATTCGAATACATGAAACAAGAAAAAAATAACAAAAACAAACGTGACAACATGCAATATTGTATTCAACCTACTTAATAGGTCAAGGAACATTAAGCCATAAAGATGTAAAATGACACTTCATGAAGGAAATAAATTGAAAGTTGCATTAATATAAATCAGAAATAGATTGCAACTGGTGCCTTGACATTGATGGTCTCCTCCGACGTATCTGGGTTCCCACACTTCTGCTATCACTTCATGGATAGCCCCAACAAATGGAAGTTTAAGGCCTCTTTCCCTCTAGTCTCAAACCAAACCAAAATCACAATATTCTTCCTAAAACACACACTAGAAAGCTATGAGCTATAAATGACTTGTTGGTTATTCACACTTGCTCCAAAACCCCAACTAACTTTTGCTTGGGAAAAAGAGAGGTTTATATAGCTTGGATGGATGGGAGATGGTTCGTCTCATCATGGGAGGTCTTATCTCTTGACGTTGTTTCATCCTAATAGGGTAAAGGAGCTCAAACTAATTTCCTTGGCTCTATCTGGCCCAACCATCTACCAGACTTCTGTTACGAAGCTTCTAGACATGGAATATTTGGCTCCTTATTTAAAAAACCTTTCAAAAGAGGATCGACCCAACTGGAAAATGTACTAGTCAATCTGATCGGCGCAAGGGTTAGTTTTAACCTTTGTAAATCAGCGCGAGGAGAAAATTGGTTAGTAATGTCGGTCTTATAAATAGGGATAGAAAGAATATTCTTGGGAAATGATGCACAGGGGAATTATTCTGCTCATGAAGAAGGACATATTGGGATTTTATTCATGATGGGAAAGCATGTCGGGTACACTGTAGATTTCCTCCAGGATCATAGATAGGGAATACAGGGAAGGTGACAAAATGTTGTGTAACAAGGGGTGATCTCACCTCTGTGCAAAGAATATATGGATGCGGGAGAGTATTAGTGCTCTAGGTTGTTGCAAGGGAGTGTGGGACTATAAACTACACTAGAAAAAGGAATGTTGGGCAACGTGATTAGGCTGAACGACAAATGAAGGGTAGGTGCACAGGAAATTTGTGATGAAGGTGTTGCACTCTAATGGTGGATCCCGTGTAGCCTGGCCAAAAAGTGACTGTTAGAAGCACTGTAGCTTATTGGATGGTGATTTTTTGTTAAAAGGAGCAGGGGGGAACCATTTAAGATGCATATCTTTGGAAATATGCTGCCAAAAGTGCATTAACAATAGGGAATGGGAGGGAATAGACATATTTGAATTCAAATTGAGCTATAAATATGGCATCCCGCTCCACATTTGATCACTTTGCTTCCTGATAATTTGCCTTAAGTTTTTGCACTTTCAATTATGGCTAGAGTAGTGTTGTATATCTAATAAGGATTGGGAAAGAATTATTTCACAACCGGGATTCACAAATTTTCTTGATTGGCAGTGCGATATATTCCTTGAGAGAATGACTGTAATGAAACCTAAGACAGAGCCGAACCAACCTGTACCTACAAGGTTTGCTACTACTGCGCCTAGGTTTCCAAGGCCTAAGCCATTTTCTTCTATGGTAGGCGATAATAAATAGAAGAAGCCTCAATAAGCACCGATGTGGAAATCACTGCGGAAAAGTTCAACAAAAATATGCTAGAAGGGCAAGATGAATAGGTCCAAACAGCTGATAGAGCCCCTAGACCTGGGTAAGGAATAACTACGTGGAGGAATAGAGGAAATTGATACAGAGGAGGTTGTGAAAATAACTTGGCTACTGCTGTATATCCCACGTAGAAAATCCACAGCTAAATTGCCTAAAGACCTAGATTCTGTGAAGTTTAAGGTCTCTGTACCTTTGCTGTCAAAGAATGTGTTGTTTGAGGGATTTTATAGCCCATATACCAAACTTGAAAATGGAGGATTCGGACCTGGGGGACCATGAGATATTTCCATAGTTGGTGCCGAGAAAGTACCTTAAAAAGGTTTACTATGAAGAGTCGAATGTCACGCGACTTGAACTGATGAAATGGGTGGCTAGAGTTGGAGGCGTAGGGCTCCTCAATATGTTGTGGGTTCCGCATTTAAGTCACACCACTATTAATACAGTTTGTGTGCGCTAATTGTTGACACTAGTACACGATGGGTGCCTTTAGTAGGGAGGGCCCATCCCGATCATTAACATGCTGATCCACAGAATAGAATTGTTTCCATACCAAGGAGTGGACCCTGTGGAGTCTTTCATAGTAAAGTCGTAGGAGAAGAAGTTGGTGGACCAAATGAAGAGTGATTTTGGTCTAGTCAAGAAGTCACATGGGTATTCCATTCATTCAATCTCAGATTGTGTGGTGTAGTCTTTTACACAAATATTAGCAGGCAAGATCATGAGGAAGTGTCATGTCGATGAAGTGTCGGCACCAGTCGTCTCTTTGGCTGCGCAGTGTGCCAAAGGAGTCCAATATAACTGGGCTCAATATTTATGTCATGAATTTTTGGAGGACTGCAGAGAGGCCCAGGATGAGGGAAGGCATTCCACTACGCGTGGTTGTTGTTATTGATCGCATTAGTGGCCTGCAAAACTCTCGAAGAAAGTCAATTCCCTCAGCAGGACTCGGACCTACTTGAGGCCGCAAAGTTCGCTTCGCTATGGGCTACCAAAGACCCCGCACTAGTGATGGAGACAGAGCTATTTTGGGTCTTGTTTGAATCATAGATAAGGATGGTGATTAACCAACAGCCAAGGCTATCACCAACTTTGCACGAGTAGTATCTCAATTTCACAGATTTCAAGGCAAATTTCCATCATCTGCACATCCACGCAAAGAAATATGCTAAGGGAATATCACACAAGTTGTCTTACTTAGTCATTGAGAACGATATTTTAGGCATTATCAGTAAGTGGCCAAGTGAATGACTCACCCCTTTTGATGTCGGCGCAGGTACCAATAAGGTTGTTGAAGGTGCAACAACACAGACCACATCACAGACCACAACCACCACGACAACAGAAAAGAAGAAGGAAGAACATAAGGCTTTCGATAAAGGAAAGGTTGCGACAAGAGAAAAGGCCGCTCAACAAAAAGAAGTTGTTGCACAGGAGAAATAAGTGGTTTCTAAGGAAAAAGAAGCAACAAAGGAAAAGAATACATCACAGGCCACCATTGACCTTAGCAAGTCAGACATTGAACGCACAAACATGGAGCAAGAGATAGAGGGAGAAGCATAAGGGGGCGCAAACTTGGATTCCCCCTTCATCGTCAAGAAGAGGCAGAAAAGGAGTTTGAGATGGCCACACAAGAAGCACAAATTAGATAAATCAACGAGCATGGCGTCCTTGGTCCTCACAGAGGGGGACCTAGATGAAATTGGGGATGTGGTCCGCGATGCAACGATGGATCTTTGGGGCCACTTTGAAGAGCAGTACCAAAAAACACTAGGTAAGGTATAGCAGGGCCTGCGGGAATTGCAGGTCCAAATAGTTCTCATTCAAGCGAGCATGGGACAGGCGAGCCTGAAGCAAGAGAACCTAAAACAAGCGAGTAGGTTAGCCCTGGAAGCATAACTCACACTGGATCTCCACACAATGTAGTTTCTAGAGGGATCCCTGTGCGTTGATTCAGCGAAAGGCAGGGTGCACCTATTACATATGAAGGACTTGAGTCTAAACCTGGTCACGCTTCCTATTCAGACTTTGCACGAGCTCCACCAACGAGTGTCAGATGAGCTCAGAATTAGGGAACAACGCATACTACTGGTCATTAATGAGGTAAAGACCAATAATCAACATATCTTTGAGGAAAAGGGTTAGGCCATCAAGGAAAAGGAGGTAATGACGCAAGGTTAGTAGTTGGAAGTAGCTATTGCACAACCCTGTAGTGAGCTTCTCGAGCTCCAGATTTCGGCCACGGTGACCTCTGTAAAAAAATATTCAGAAGATAGTTGCCGCAATTAAGGAATCACAAGCAGAAATTGGCAAAGTCAAGTTTGAGTTGCAACTACAAATTTATAAGCTACAACTTAAGTTGCAACCTACTACCCCTCCAGAAGTCTAAGAATAACGTGAAGCTGCGATTAGAGAAGAGGTGGCCACCTTGGAAGTTGTAGACAAAGCCTGCACTGAGTTGTTAGAACAGGCCATGGAAATATGGATGTCACTGCAGGAGGATCCAACTCTACAGAAGATTGAAGCAGACATCAGAGAGAAGCAGAGACAGTTTGATGAAATCAGGTCAACAACGCGAACCTTAGCACCAATGCAAAGGTTCACTAGGTTACAGGAAGGCAAGCTCATCCAAAGCAAAATTGATGAGCTGCGTCGCAAGGAAGCCATCATATCATCAACGATGCAGCCTTGGGTGGATGAGGCAAGTCAACTGACCCTATCAGTACAGGGAAAGCTAAAGACCATGCAGCAGACACAGAGAACAGTGGGCCTTGCGGTCGAAGGCCCCACCACTGAACAATTGGTTGAAGAGGTCTATCAAGCTGCTGCACAGGGGACAACTACAAGTTTTAAATATTGAATTCAGTGAGCTGCAGGTGAAGATCGAGGTGCCACCAGCAGAGTGACTCGAGGACGAGTAACGACTTTGTGTTGGGGGCATGTTGGGACAGGGTTCCCTGACATCAATTTTGTAATACTTTTTGTTATTTTTATAAAGTCTCTGCATTTTGAGGAGTGGAGCACGAAGGTAGTAAGATTCAAAGGGGCTTTAGGAAGGTCAAAGCCTCTTAGTTGGTGAAAACCTTAAGTTATTTTGTGACCCAACCATGGTTCACAAACCATGGTATTGTAATGAAAGAAGCTATATAAAGGAGTCATAGCGAGTCATAAGAAGAAAAATGAATCATTGAAGATCTATGTATGGGCAAGTGATCTAAGTCAGAAGAGTATTTTTTGTACTTAGGTGAAGGGGAAGGCTCCTGCGGTTGTGTGCGTGGAGACCTTGGTAAGTCCGCAGCTAAGTGCGCAAGCCCCTGCAGCTGTGTGCACAGGGAAGAAAGAGTCTGTAACAGAAGGATTGAATATAATTTGGGAACAATATCTGTTTATCTTTGCGTTTGTGTTTACTTCTACATTTTATGTGTATTCGCTCATTTTTCTACAATTATCTTAAGAAACACTCAATTTATGCGCAAAAGTAGTAGATCTTTTAGTTTATTTGTTGTTATGAACGTTTAAAGAAATTGACGTAGAGTTAGAAGTTGTTATTTGTAAGTTATCATAAGTACCGCATTTTAAGGGTTAGGATTCGTGAAGGTCGAGATAAGCCCCAAAAGTAACAAAAACCCATCACACGGATCTTTGGATGCAGAAACGTGATTCTGTCATCCCCCAATACTACCTCGGGTGAGACTGCAGCCTGCGCTACACAGGCTGTTGCCGACAGGGCTAACAGTGTTGGGTTTTGTTGGTTGGCGCAACTAACTTTGAACCTGGGTCTAGACCCCCTCAAGCCAACAATAGCCAGGTTTGGAAGGATCTAGAATGAGAATATAGGTGGTACTCAAGAGGATGCATTTTTCTAAAGACAACATTGGTATATGTTTGATGGAAAAAGGTGAATCATGAAGGCATGATCAAGAGGAGGTTGATAACTTCCTACAATCCTCATGAAATATAAGTACTTTCAAGGCTTGCGTTATTTCTTTATGAAATTGCTCTTGTTTAGATTTATCATTTTGGAGTATTGTTTATTCTTCCTACATAAGTATTTGAATGCTTCTTTCATTAAATTCTTGGATGAGGATGTGATCAAGGAAGGAACATCTTGAGGATCATTAGGATGCAAAGTATTGCATGAAGGGTTAGCTCCAAGAGGGAGTTGGTGCAGGAAAATAAAGGAGCCACTCTCTGTAATATCCCTCATCGGGGGAATCCCTCAAACACAAGCAAACTCCAACCAGAGAAATAACAGTAGTGCAATATACAATAATAGTAGTGCAACATTCAATAATGTATACATGGAATATAAGCAGATACTCGAAAAATGCAGAGAGAAATTCTAAGCCATTTTATTATACTGAGTAATGGAAAGAGTACAAGAGGTGATCAGAAAGATATCACAGAATGGTAATGAAATGGTGTGGAGAATGCAACAAGATGATGGCGTTTAGGGGAAAGAAGTCGCCTTCACTAAGTGGGCCCGCAGGCTATTTTTGGCGCAAAGTCTATTTTTAGACTATGTCTATTTTTAAGCATATGGATCATGGTCTATGAGTTGCAGGATGCTATTTGTGGATGATTGGTCATGTTGGTAAAAATAGATGGACTTCTATTTTTAGACATATGGGCGGTTTCTATTTTTAGACTGTCAGGCTAAAAATAGAACAGTCGAATATTATTAGCTCATAATAATATTTGGACTATAAACATTATCTTATCCTCTTGGAGCACTTCAATTTGAGCTACAGATGTGGCACATGCAGCTGTCAGAAGGAAATACACTTTTCTTGTGGGTCAGTTGAGCTATTGCATGATGGAATTCAGTTAGAACTCATGTGGTTGAGTTTGGTGGAGTTGATTGAGGAGTTGATGGAGTTGTGTTCAGTTTGACTTGGTTAAACTAGTTATATTTAGTCTAACTGCAGAATACACTAGTGATGAGTGATGTGAATTAATTGTTAATTAATTCACTAACTATTAACTCATAAAGAAACTAAAGAATACATCAGTTAACTCAGTGCATGGACAGTTCAGTGGAGACAGGTGTTAGAGGTTGAGATTGCTATCACTTGTGACTATAGTTGTGCATGAGATCTTGAACAATCAATGGATTGAGTAATGCCAATGAGGATTGCATGGTTCAACCAAGGAAATATGAGTTTGCTTCAGCCATTCATCATTATTCTCATGTAGGATTGTGTAGTGGAGGCAGGCAAAGCAGTGAAGGAGATTTGAACCTGTGATTGATTCAGATCTGAGCTAGTTTTGTGTGTAACAAGTGGAGATAGTACTGAGTACTTGTGAGGAGTATTGTACTATGTATTGTTACATGTTCTCAATCATTATAATATACAGATAGTGTGGGGTTTTCAGCTGTATGCTTTCCCCGGGTTACATACTGTGTTAATGTGTGCACGCGATTGATGTTTCATTGTTTTTAATTCCGAAAAATTGATGATCAATGTAGAGGAGGTTATGTATTATGCATGTATTCCACAATAGTGTATAATCGAGATAATCTCTGTGAATAAGTGTCATATTATTCAAAATTTCTACATGGTATCGGAGCTGTTGATCATCAGATCTATTATTCAGAAAGTGTTTACATTTTATTTCTTCAGGGAAAGTCTATAATCGGGCCAGGTAGCCTCTAGATTCATCCTTCCTTTGGAAGGTGAGATATCCGGTAAAAGCCCATACAATGAATCTCTGTATGAGAAATACTTTGTTCTCACGAATTTTAGATCAGAGGCAGTTGAGTTTTGAGCTGGTGGAATTCGAATTTGCAGCAATGTTTTCTTGGTGTCAACGTTGAAATGTCCTTCAACGGATTGTGATTGGAGTATGCTCTTGAGGGTAGGTCGAATTATATTGCATGGAAAGACAGGATGGAGGCGGTGTTAGATGACAATGGGTTGAAGGAGTTCATAGAGGCTGAGGTCCCAAAGCCTACTGATACTGCTCAAGTTGAGGCTTGGAAAAAGAAGACAGCAAAGTGTCGAAGGATTCTGTTGGAGGGGGTGAAGGATCACATTGTGTCCAGCCTATATGGAAAGGCTTCTCCATACTTGATGTGGAAAGTGTTGACAGATCTATTCCAAAGCAAGAGCGACCAGAGGAAGTTGGCGCTCAAGGATAAACTCAGAAACATTAAGTGCGAGAAGGGAGACAATATGCCCAAGTATCTCACAAAGTTCACTCAGTGCAGGGATGAGCTGGGAAGTGTGGGGGTAAATGTCGATGATGAGGACATGGTGAGCTTGGCTCTCCTTGGTCTTCCGAAGAGTTGGCATTCCTATCAGGACTCTGTCAATGGTCAGGAGAAATTGCCAGGATGGGAGAGACTTTGGTTAGATCTTGTGCAGGAGGAGATCAGGTGAAATACTAGGGACAGATCTTCATCAAAGGCAACTGATGAAGAAAATTGCGCTTTGGCTGCCAAAGCAAAGAAGGGGAAGAACAAGAAAGCTTCTCATTCCGGTGCGAAAGGCAAGAAGCAGGACATGTCCAAGGTGAAGTGCTTTCACTGTCACCAGCACGGACACTATGCCACAAATTGTCCGCAAAAGAAGAAAAATAAGCAAGTTGCTGGATCTGCAGCGGGAGAGGCCTTAGCCTCGCAGTTTGAGCTTGATTTTTCGTTGATCGCATGCTTGGTATCAAGTGTGATGGGATCGGTATGGTTCTTGGACAGTGGTGCATCTTTTCACATGACAGGAGATCGAGATTTGTTTTCTGATCTGGAGGAGAAAGATCTTGGAGTGCACATCGAGATGGGCGATGATGGTAGATACAGTGTGACCGGTATTGGTACCATTTCCTTTGAGAGGGAGTCTGGTAAACCCTTCGTATTGAAGGAAGTGATGCATGTTCCAGGATTGAAGAAGAATCTTATCTCTGTGGCGATGTTAGAAGACAAGGGATATGATGTTGTTTTCAGCGAGGGAAAGGCTTTCCTGCGCAGTAAGACAACTGGAGAAACCTGGAAGATAGGGGTTCGAGTCAGGAACCTTTATCAGTTGCATGTAGATGGCTATGCAACAATGGCATGCAAGGCAGAAGGATTGGTGAGTCGGGATGATGGTGAGCTATGGCACAGGAGATAGGTCACCTTCACCATGGAGCCTTGAAGATACTGCAGCAGATCACTACTGGGCTTCCTAAAGGCACTCTTGCGCAATCAGATCAGTGCAAGGGGTGTACTTTGGGAAATTTTGTGAAAGCCACCTTTCACAAGAAGGATAATCGTGCCACGACAATCCTTGAGAGAATTCACACAGATGTGTGTGGACCTTTCTCAGTAGCTTCGACAGCAAAGCACAGGTATTATATGATCTTTGTTGATGATTTCTCTCGAAAGTGCTAGATCTTCTTCATGCAGAAGAAGAGCGAGACATACTCAAAGTTCTGTGAGTTCAAAGCACTGGTCGAGAAGGAATCGGGGAAGAAGGTGAAGGCTCTTAGGAGTGACAATGGTGATGAATTTATCTCTGGCGAGTTCAAGGACTTTTGCAGCACAGAAGGAATTCGAAGAGAGCTCATAGCTCCCCATAACCCACAGCAGAACGGGGTTGCTGAGCGGAAGAACAGAATGATCGTGGGTGCTGCACGGGCAATGTTGCATGATCAGGGCCTACCCATTCACTTGTGGGCAGAAGCATGAAATACTGCAATATATGTGTAGAACCGTTGTCCTCACAGGATACTTGGCATGAGTACACCCGAGGAGGCTTATTCTGGTAAGAGACCTGATATTTCTCATTTGAGGATTTTTGGTTCTAACATTTACATGCATGTGACGAAGGATGCCAGGAAGAAGCTGGAGCCAACCGCATAGGTTGGGATATTTGTGGGGTACACTGATACGCCCCACAACTATCGTGTGTATTTGCCAGACAGTCGCAAGACTGTTGTGCGACGGGATATAAAATTTCAGGAGGAGAAAGCCATGAAGTGTTCGCTTGAGAGGGAGCCACACTTGCATGCAGATGAGGAGCTATTAGTTCCTAAGGATGAGCTTCAGGACGTGGATCAGCCACAGGACGAAGTTCATGGAGTGGAAGAGACCACTCATGCAGCACCAACCATCAGAGGGCGAAAGCGCTTGACAGAAGCTGAGCGACTGGCTCAAGATGCAGAGAAGGTTGTAGGACCACCTACAACTCAACGTAGACAGAGACAGTCACCTGATCGGTACACTGGATACATGGCTCTTGTGAGCAAATGTGTTGTGACTGAGCCATCCTCTTTCGAGGAAGCTATGGAGGATCCCGCATGGGTAGATGCCATGGTGGAAGAGTATGATTCGATTGTCAGAAACAGTGCATGGGAGATTGTCCCAACACTGGAAGGGAAATCAGTGGTGGGTTCGAGATGGATCTACAAAGTGAAGCAGGCAGCTGATGGGAGTGTGGAGAAGTACAAGGCAAGATTTGTTGCCCGAGGCTTTTCACAGATAGAGGGGATCGATTATGAGGAGACCTTTGCACCTATTGCAAGGTATTCTTCCATACGGACTATTCTTGCTCTCTCAGCGCAGATGGAGTGGCACATTCATCAGATGGATGTGAAGATTGTGTTCCTCAACGGAGTCATTAAGGAGGAGGTGTACATAGAGCAGCCCGAAGGTTTCGAGATCTTCAACAGCGAATCGCATGTGTGCAGGCTCAAGAGAGCGTTGTATGGGTTGAAATAAGCACACGTGCTCGGTACACACGGATAGACAACTATTTCACCAGACTTGGATTCTCCAAGAGTGAGGCGGATCCTAACCTATACCAGATTGTGGTGGAGGGTAAGTTGCTTATCATTGTACTTTATGTAGATGATTTGATTCTACCAGGTGATGAGTTGTTGATACTTTCATGCAAGGATGATCTTTCTAAGGAGTTTGAGATGAAGGACTTGGGCCTCCTTCATTATTTCCCGGGATTGGAAATTTGGCAGCGCATTGATGGACTATTTGTTTCTCAGGGTAAGTATGCTCGGGAGATACAGGAGAAGTTCAACATGCATGGCTGCAAGCCTGTTGATACTCCTCTTCCTGGAGGTTGGAGGAAGGAGGATGCTACTTCAGCAGAAGTAGTGGATGCCATTGTTTATCAACAGTTGGTGGGGTCGCTTATGTATCTGATCAATACATGACCCGATATATGTTATGTTGTTAACCAGCTTTCACAAGCTATAGTTAATCCAACCAAGCTCTTCTGGAAGGCAGGCAAGCATGTATTGCGTTATCTCAGAGGAACATTGGGATATGGATTGTGGTACATACAGGAGGATGAGGTGAAGCTATGTGGCTTCACGGATGCAGATTGGGCAGGGAGCCCAACGGACAGAAAGAGCAGATCTGGAGGGGTCTTCAGTATCAGGTCGACAGCAGTTTCTTGGTACAGCAGGAAGCAGAGATCCGTGGCACTCAGTTCAGCAGAGGCCGAGTATATGGCAACAAGTTTGGCTGCATGCGAGGCTATATGGATGAGAAAGATCCTGGTCGCGTTGTTCGGTTCATACTTGGAGCCTACAGTGATTTATTGTGATAACCAGAGTTCCATTAAACTCTTGTCTAATCCAGTATTTCATGATAGATCCAAGTACATTGACATCAAGTACCATCATATCAGATATTGTGTGCAGCGGAGAATCATGTTACTTTCATACATTCCAATGGAGGATCAAGATGCTGATATCTTGACGAAGGCGCTCACCAAGAGCAAATTCGAATACCACCGAGGCAGGATAGGGGTTGCTGATAATCCATATCTTGTTGAGAGGGAGTGTTGAGAATGCAACAAGATGATGGAGCTTAGTGGAAAGAAGTCGCCTTCACTAAGTGGGCCCGCAGGCTATTTTTGGCGCAAAGTCTATTTTTAGAATATGTCTATTTTTAGGCATATGGATCATGGTCTATGAGTTGCAGGGTGCTATTTTTGGATGATTGGTCATGTTGGTAAAAATAGATGGACTTCTATTTTTAGACATATGGGCGGTTTCTATTTTTAGACTGCCAGGCTAAAAATAGAACAATCGAATATTATTAGCTCATAATAATATTTGGACTATAAACGTTATCTTATCCTCTTGGAGCACTTCAGTTTGAGCTATAGATGTGGCACATGCAGCTGTCAGAAGGAATTATGCTATTCTTGTGGGTCAGTTGAGCTATTGCATGATGGACTTCAGTTAGAACTCATGTGGTTGAGTTTGGTGGAGTTGATTGAGGAGTTGATGGAGTTGTGTTCAGTTTGACTTGGTTAAACTAGTTGTATTTAGTCTAACTGCATAATACACTAGTGATGAGTGATGTGAATTATTTGTTAATTAATTCACTAATTATTAACTCATAAAGCAACTAAAGAATACATCAGTTAACGCAGTGCATGGACAGTTCAGTGGAGACAGGTGTTAGAGGTTGAGATTGCTATCAGTTGTGACTATAGTTGTGCGTGAGATCTTGCACAATCAATGGATTGAGTAATGCCAATGAGGATTGCGTGGTTCAGCCAAGGAAATACGAGTTTGCTTCAACCATTCATCATTATTCTCATGCAGGATTACGCAATGGAGGTAGGCAAAGCAGTGGAGGAGATTTGAACCTATGATTGATTCAGATCTGAGCTAGTTTTGTGTGTAAAAAGTGGAGATAGTATTGAGTACTTGTGAGGAGTGTTGTACTATGTATTGTTACATGTTCTCAATCATTATAATATACAGATAGTGTGGGGTTTTCAGCTGTATGCTTTCCCCAGGTTACATACTATGTTAATGTGTGCATGAGATTGATGTTTCATTGTTTTTAATTCCGCAAAATTGATTATCAACGTAGAGGAGGTTATGTATTATGCATGTATTCCGCAATAGTGTATAATTGGGATAATCTCTATGAATAAGTGTCATATTATTCAAAATTTCTACAAATGGCCTCTCTCTGAATTGCATCCAAGCTGTCGGAGAACTGTTGTGCTACTACTACTACTGGAATCAAGTGAGGATTTGGGGCTGTTTCTCTGCTCAAAAAATGTTGACACTCTAGAATCAACCTCTGCTCAATAAACCCAGAAAAGCCCAGAAAGATTTTCTAAAATAATTGACCCCCGAAAATCACCCCCTTGAGGATCTACGCTATCCCTCAAGGCTTTGCTCTGCCTTGAAGAGAATCCTCCAAAACTCTATCCGAGACTCTGCCAAAATCCTCCAATATGAAAGGGTTGATCCCTTGTTGAATCTCCAAGCTCAAATCCTCCACATAAACCCAATCTGGAACTCCTACCAAAAGAGACTGCGTCCTCCCCTCTCAAGACTGCGCAGTCATCAAAATGCTCAGTTCCTCCTCAACACCAGATATCGCTCCTCCTGCAAAATACTGATGAAACTACCTTGCCCGAGCAGGCACTCGAAGTCCCCCGGGGCTAAGGGTGAGATCTCCAAACGGAGACACTCGATGCACTAAACAGTGTTGCAGATAGGTTAAATAGCCAGCGTGCTCTAAGTCGAAAGGACTAGGTCAAATGCAACATAATCCAATGTCCAAAATGAGGAGGCTGCCCTCTCCTTTATAGCGTTGGCCTCTCTCAAAACCCTAAGGCCCACCTCCTCCAACGTAACCTCTCTCTTGCCATGTGCTCCTTCTCCATTTGCGCAGTCCCTCCAAGTGTCTACGTGGGCCCCCTTCTCTACGTGGTCCTTTGGCCCCCTTGGCTCCCCTTTTAAGTTACAACATTGTGCTACTAGGGAGTGACTTTATTCAAAAAGTGAGTTATGTCCCCCTTTCCTCACCTTTTTATTTATAAATAACTATAGAAGGCAAAATTGAGCAAAATTGAATATTCCAATTAGCCATGGCTAATTAGGAATATTACAGTCTCCCCCGGCAAAATGTTGCTTGTCCTCAAGCAACTGAAGTGATGGATGTTGCAAAATTTTCTCACTCTCGCAAGTGGCATCCTCATCCAGTAAATTGTTCCACCTCACCAAGAATTCCCGAACCGTCCTACTCTGCAGCTGCCTCTCCCTGGTATCAATAATAGCCTCTGGCTGCAACACCAAATGTCCCTCATCATCCGTGGGTGGTAGCTCATCTGTCACTGTCACCTGCTGTCCCAATGCCTTCTTCAGGCATGATACATGAAAAATGTTATGAATCTTGTTGCCTTGGGGCAGCTCTAATTCATACGCAACCTGTCCAATCCTATGTATCACCCTATATGGCCCATAAAAGCGAGGCTTGAGCTTATCAGCTCCCTTTTGCTTCAGTGACAACTGTCGGTATAGCTGTAATCGTAGGTAGACCAAGTCCCCTACCTCAAACTGTCTCTCCACCCGACCCCTATCAGCATATATCTTCTGCTGGTTTTGCGTTGTAGTCATATTATCCTTGAGAGCTTGGAGGATATTCTGACTCTCTTGGATCCAAATCTTAGCTCTCGGAGCCTTGCTAGCACCAAACATCACGTCAGCAAAAGATAAAGGATGATATCCATACAAAGCATGAATGGTGACATACCAATGGACATGTGATGTGGAGTGTTGTAGCAGTACTCCCCCAAATGCAGCCACTTCAACCATGCTAGCTGTTGTCCACTGACATAGTTACGCAAGTAGCCCTCCAGCCACTTGTTAACTATCTCTGTTTTTCCATCTGTATGTGGGTGATAACTGGTACACGGTGTCAACTCCTTCCCCACCAACTAGAAAAGATCTTGCCAAAACCAGCCCATGAAACAATGGTCCCTGTCACTAATGATGGTCTTAGGAAGACCATGTAGCCTGAAGACCTCTCTGAAGAACAACTCGACCACCTACGCCGCTATGTAGTGTGCAGATATGGCAAAAAAATGTGCATACTTTGTCAGCCGATCAATGACGACAAAGATACAATCCTTGCCCTGCACCATGGGCAACCCTGTGATGAAGTCCATCGAAATACTCTCCCATTTCCCCTCTGGAATGGGAAGAGGCTGCAATAATCCTGCGGGATGGCTCATCTCCCCCTTGTTCCTCTGACAAATTTCGCACTCCCGGATATGCTGGAGTACGCCCTCCTTGAGGCCTTTCCATGAGGACCTCTCTCTAATGGCCCTGTAGGTTTTGGTAAACCCCTGATGGCTAGCCAATGGTGAATCATGTGATGCCTGAAGTATCTTCTTCTTGAGCTAAGATCCCTCAGTCAAGAAGATCCGGTCCCTATAGTAGATGATCTCATCGATTACCCTGTACCTGTCATCCGCCACCTGCCATCCAGAACCTCACATGCAAATATGTCCTTGGAGTACTCTATTAAGATTCAAGCCCTCCTGTCTATGTCCAAGCTCATAAGAGACAACGTGGCTGGTCTACGTGAAAGGGCATCTGCTACCACGTTTTTCTTACCCTTGACATACTCAATGTCAAAGTCATATGCTTGGATCTTACCAATCCACTTCTGCTACCTCTCCTGTAGTTTTTTCTGCTCCAAAAAGAACATGAGGCTGTTGTGATCAGTCCTCACCTTGAACCTGTTACCCACTAAATACTGCCGGAATTTAGCCAATGCATGCATAATGGCCAAAATCTCCTTGTTGTATATAGAATACAACCTCTCATGCGGAAGGAGCTTCCGGTTATCAAAGGCTATAGGGTGACCTCCCTGCATCAACACTGCACCAATCCCCTCTCCTGACACATCACACTCCAAAACAAATGGCTGCGAAAAATCCGGCAATACAAGCACTAAGCAACTGCTCATAACCTCCTTGAGCTTGTCAAAGGCTCGCTGCGTTGTATCCGACCAACTGAATGCCCCCTTCCTCGTCAGATCTGTTAGGGGTGTAGCAAGTTGTGAGAAGCTCTTGACGAACTTCTGGTAGTAAGTACAAATGCCAATGAATCCCCGAAGTTCTGTCACGTTCCTCGGCTTCGACCAATCTCTGATGGCCTTGATCTTCTCCTCATGAAATCTCACTCCATCCACCACTATGATGTGTCCCAAGTATAACATCTCCATCAACCTAAACTCACACTTGGAGAGCTTGGCATAGAATTGTTGCTCCTCCAAGATGTGCAACACTATCTCAATGTGTTGGAGATGCTCCTCCCAAGTCCTGCTGTAAATGAGAATGTCATCAAAGAACACCAACACAAACTTCCTTAAGTGACTGCGGAAGATGTGATTCATGCAGGAATAGAATGTAGCTGTGGCGTTGATTAGCCCGAAGGGCATCACCAAAAACTCGAAGTGCCCGTAGTGACACCTGAAGGTGGTCTTGGGAACGTCCTACTCCCTCACGCGAATCTGATCGTACCCAGATCTCAAATCAATCTTTGAGAAGAACCGTGCTTCTCTCAACTCATCCATCAACTCATCGATCCTGGGTATGGGGTACCTATTCTTCAGGGTCTTCTTGTTCAAGACCTTGTAGTCAATGCACATCCTCAATGTGTCGTCCTTCTTCTTCACCAACACCATGGAAGAACCAAAAGGACTCGTGCTCGATCGAATGTGCCCAAGAGCTAGCAACTCCTAAATGGCCCGCTCAATCTCATCCCGATAGGCCTTGGGATGCCTATAGGGGGTAGTAATCACTGCCTTTATTCCCTGCTCAAGCTCAATGGTGTGCTCAAACCCTCAGTCTGGTGGCTATCCCAGCGAAATCTCCCCAAACACTGTGGCATACTAGTCAAGGATGGACTGTATCTCTGGGTGCACCGTCTGCCCTGTAGTCCCTACCTCTGATGCACGCAACTCCACTACCCACTCTACGTCTCCCTTTCGGAAGATTGCCTCCATCTGATGAGCCGAAATAGTCTAAGGCGGATATGTGTGCTGTCCCCATATCTTCTCATGCCTCCCTGTCTTCGCATCATCCCACTCCATATCTAGGGCCTTCCAATCTGTCGTGACCTTCCCTAGAGTGATAAGCCACTGAACACCCAGTATTAGCTTGGTGTTTGGAATATTGACCATGAAAAAGTGGTCAGTCAGTGTGTAGGTGCCCATCATCACTGATAACTCTGGGACATAACGAGCACACACCATGGTCTGATCTCTTGGGACCAAAACTGAAAATCCATCAAAGCTCTCTATTTGTATACCTCTCCGCTCAACCATCTGTGCATCGATGAAGTTGTGGGTTGCCCCACTGTCAACCAAAACTGATACTCGCTAGCCACCTACTGTCCCCGTATGTGCAACGTCAAATACTTGGGAACTTCTCGCAATGCTGCAAGGGCCCCTCCAGTAGGTGCAAAAGCTGCACCACCTGCTGCTGGTGGTGGAGGTGGCAAAGGATCCTGCGTGGCATGACTATCTCCTATCTCCACATCATCCTCCTCATCCTCTTCCCTGCTACTCTTGGAGAATAAAATGTGCTTCGCCAGCAACACATCTATGTCTCGGTGCCCACGGCTCCTGACAAGTAAAGCACAACCACTTCTTCTTCAGCTCCCTCCTAGCATCATCATCAATTTGTGCTTGTCCTAGATTCCCTTTTGGAGGCAGAATCCTCACATCCTTCCCCTTAGGCTAGAAACCCTGTCTCTGGGGGTAAGGTGTCCGGGTCCTGGGTAGGGCATCCTGTAAGTCCCGGGTCCTGCTAATAGCATCCTGGAGTGTGGCTGGTCTAGTGAATCTGACTAGACCTCGAAGTCGCTCTGTTAACCCCTCAACAAACATGTAGATCCTCTGTTCTGTGGATAGATCTGGCACCATCACTGAAACCCTCAAGAAGTCTGCAATGTAGGTCTCTGGGTTCCCGGTCTGTTTGAGCCTCGTCATCTCAACAAAGTGTTGTTCCAAATCCCTCCGGTCAAACCTCTCTATCAGTCTCCTGGCGAACTTGGCATATGTCGTCACTGTGGAGTGTCCGAGTTTAACCAACCCATGGAACCACCAGTTCTAGGCCTCACTATCCAAATGTAATGTCGCCACCTTGATGGCCTCTATCTCCAACATCTGGTTGAGCTGGAAATAGATGTCCAGCTTCTCCACCCAAGACTTTGTTGAACTGTTTGAAGAGCCATCAAACATAGGCAAGTGGAATCTACTAGTTGTGCGGTGGGTGTCTCCATCATGATAATGTCGGTATCCTCTGTGATGGTTGCGGGGTCTACTATCCTACTGGAGCTGAACCAAGTCTCTGAATGAGAGAACATCCATGAACTCCTGCCCATAAGCCTAATACTCTGCCAAATAATCACCCATATGACCAGGCTCTGGCTCCTGCTGGGCTCCGGCCCCCAGGTTTGCTCCTAGGAAAGTGGGCATGGTAGAGCATGTAGGGGCATGTGAGGCCATCTGATGAGTAGTATCCTGCTAAGTGGCACCCTGCTCTAACAAATGGTGGGATGTACCCGATCCCTCACCAACCTGGAAAACCTGTGGGTTCTCACGCTGTCTAGCCTCCACCGCCGTGAATCTCTGCCCCATCACCTCGATCTGCCTCGATAGATCCTGCACTAATTTGAGGAGCATGTTCGCAAATCTCTTCCCGTCCTCATCTACCATCAGATCCTCTTGCTCTGCATTCACCAGAGGCGCCTCCTGTTTTGTGTTCACCACAGGCTCCTCCTGTTCTATGTCCACCCCCCGAACATAGTCTCCCTCTCCGTAGGTGTTCTCCATCCTACGCTCAATATCTCTGTATTTCCTACCTCTGTAACAGATGTAGGGCTTCTCCCTCGGTTTCATAGACTACTAGCTCCACAGGCTGAGCTAGATCTATGCTCTGATACCACTGTAATATCCCTTATCAGGGGAATCCCTCAAACACAAGCAAACTCCAACCAGAGAAATAACAATAGTGCAACATACAATAACAGTAGTGCAACATTCAATAATGTATACATGGAATATAAGCAGATACGTGAAAAATGCAGAGATAAATGCTAAGCCATTTTATTATACTGAGTAATGGAAAGAGTACAAGAGGTGATCAGAAAGATAGCACCTCGACTTGCACAAGGCAAGTGAAGAAACACACTCATAATGGTAAGGAAATGGCCTCTCTTTGAACTGTGTCCAAGCTGCCGGAGAACTGTTGTGCTGCTGATACTGTTGGAATAAAGTGAGGATTTGGGGCTGTTCCCCTCCTCAGAAAATGTTGAAACTCTGGAACCAACCTCTACTCAATAAACCTAGAAAATCCCAGAAAGCTTTTCTAAAATAGTTGACCCCCAAAAATCACCCCCTTGAGGATCTATGCTATCTCTCAAGGCTCTACGCTGCCCTGAAGAGAATCCTCCAAAACTCTACCCAAGACTCTGCCAAAATCCTCCAATATCCAAGGGTTGATCCCTTGCTGAATCTCCAAGCTCAAATCCTACACATAAACCCAATCCAGAACTCTTACCAAAAGAGACTGCGTCCTCCCCTCTCAAGACTGCGCAGTCATCAAAATGCTCAGTTCCTCCTCAACACCAGAGATCGCTCCTCCTACAAAATACTGATGAAACTACCTTGCCTGAGAAGGCACTCGAAGTCCCCCGGGGCTAAGGGTGAGATCTCCGAACGAAGACACTCGATGCACTAAACAGTGTTGCAGACAGGCTAAACAGCCGGCATGCTCTAAGTCAAAATGAATAGCTCAAATGCAACATAATCCAATGTCCAAAATGAGGAGGCTCCCCTCTCCTTTATAGCGTTGGCCTCTCTCAAAACCCTAAGGCCCACCTCCTCCAACGTAGCCTTTCTCTTGCCACATGCTCCTTCTCCATCTCCGCAGTCCCTCCAAGTGTTTGCGTGGGCCCCCTTCTCTATGTGGTCCTTTGGCCACGTTGGCTCCCCTTTTAAGTTACGACGTTGTACTACTAGGGAGTGACTTTATTCAAAAAGTGAGTTATGTCCCCCTTTCCTCACCTTTTTATTTATAAATAACTATAGAAGGAAAAATTGAGAAAAATTGAATATTCCAATTAGCCATGGCTAATTAGGAATATTACACTCTCATATTTTATAGAAGAAAGATAGTCATGGTTTATCATCAGGTACACTTCCATTATGATTATTTACGTTCCTATTTTTTCCCTCTTGTTTTTGGGTCAACAGGGACATTAGATGGATGTAAGGACAAAGTATTCAATATTGATATTGAGGATGTAGAGCTATCCCTTGATTAGAGTGGAAATGGACAACAACCCACATCTTGGAGGAAGGATTGCAGTCTCCCGAGTTGATGACTATGACTAAAAGGGGTTTCCCATTCAGAGGGAGTAGAATATCATGTACAAGTCTAGTGTAGTGTTCAATGGAGATGCTGAGAGAAATATGTCCTTCATGTAAGTAACCTTCTAGATGAAAAATATGTTGCAGTGTCAAATGCTTCCATGATATTAAACAATGATAAGGAATATGTCTCAGAGGGAGATGACTATGATGAGATTCTAGCATCAATTATCAAATCTATGTGAAATTGTCTTCCTCTATGATGAATTTAAGGAAGAAGCATACCTCAAGGCTTTGAGGTGCACGAGTAGGAGTCTCATGTTTACAGATTAAAGAAAATCCCATATGGACTCAATCAAGTCCCCTGAACTAGGCATGCTTGGAATGATGGATATTTGATGGGGACTCCAACCTCTCTTCATGATTGAAGGTAGGTCTTTGATGTTTGGTTTGATAACAATTTATTTATGATAAGATCATATCATATTCGTTCTAGAGGGAGTTGACCTCTAAGCCCTAATGATCAACTACATGAGATTAAAAGTGTAACAAACAAATGACGAGGACTTTCTTGTTAAGGGAAGTATGTTGTTAGAGAATTTGGTATAATGAATTTCACTGAAGCAGTTGAGAGACTCCTCTTCAAATATATATTTGGTGGATCCCATGATGAGCCGACAACTAGATGGATTATTTCTTTGCAACATATTCTCTTGAGCATGCACAAGTATATTAGGATGTTGCAACATGATATTAATATGCCTAGATGACACAATCATTCATGGACATAGATACACTGCTAGAGATTTGATAGACATGCTCATGTTGATTGGGCCAGAAATGTTGTTTACAAGAAGAGCACATCACAATGTTGTTTTAGCTTGGGGTTACCTTGATATATTGGATGAGCTAGAAGCAAAAGTCTATTTCCCCTAGCACTACTGAGGCTGAGGCTAAGTAATTGTTGCTAGCATGGCTAATTGTGAGGCAGTATAGTTGAGGAAGCTCTTTGGAGAGTTGTTTGAGCAAGTTATGGATACGAATGTGATGTATTACGACAATAAGAGTGGGATTCAAATTTAATATAATCTTGTGTTCCACAACAAGTCCAAGCACATTAAGATTAGATATCATATATCTAAGATATGGCGCAGAGAGTAGTGAGACTCCATCACATCTCGATTTATGAGCAACTAGTGGACATTCTTACCAAGCCTCTGACGAAAAGGAAGTTCTTCATCTCTAGATATCATCTTGTATAGGTGGATGTGACCATTTTTGGAAGGGGTCATGATTGATCGAGAATGTTGATTTATGCTCTTCCCCCCTATTTAGCTCCAAGGAATGGAATGGAGTCAAAGAGCTCCTAGGGTTGAGGGAAATCTGAACAATGGGTGTGTGTGATCCTTACCCTTATGGTAAGTATGTATCTATATTATTATCATTGTAAGGAGTGTGTGATCCTTAACACTTGTGGTAAGTGTGTATATCTCCCTACTATCAAGTTTGGGACTTGACAGAGTATACCCTAGTATGCATCCTATCAACAAGTTTGGATTGTTGAGATTGTCACCCATCTGGCTAATGGGTGAGGAGACTTGGGTGTGTGTGATCCTTACCACGTATGATAAGTGTGTATCTCTCCCAAGTTGTTGGATGCAAGTGTTCTACCACTCGATTCTTGAGGACCAAAGCGGGAAGATCAACAAACAATAAGATGTATGTGATCCTTACCTCTAATGGTAAGTGGTATCTCGCCTATTATCATTGGATAATTAATCTCCCTTATGATAATTATTCGTATTTGGATCATAACATCATTGTTCAGATGAGATGAAGGTCATGGAGCTTAACTTGGAAACTAGTAGGGTTTGAAGGATCTATACCCTTGTGGTAAATTGATCTCCCCTATCGTCAGTTGTGGATTATTCTTCTTCTATGAGACAAGATGAGAGGAGATTAGACATGAAGTCATAAACATGAAGAGGCATAGGCAATGAGATATGATGAAGATGGAAATTCCTCCCTAGCAGAAAGGGAGTGTTGAAAATTGGGGCAACTTCAGGACGACTTTCCATAATAAGAAACCCATCTAAAAAAGGAGAAATTGTCTTACCCCTAATAGAATTCAATTAGATAAAAGAAATATTATTATTTAATGAGGTACAAATTTGAGATCTAAAGAAACTTCAAATTTGTGTATTCCCTCCAAAGATTGCAAGTCATCTAGTCCAAAGGTGGTGACCCTTCGCTCAAAGGATCAACTATAAATTCTCATCAATGTTCCTCCATTTGACACAATCAATTCACACGTATCTTCGTGTTAGCTTTTGTGGCATCGGATGTTTTCTAGCCACAAAATTTGATGGAGAAGCTAGAATACATGAGATCTCCAAAACCTAAAATCATTTATGGAAATTCCACCTAGAGATTACTTAATTATATTATCAGTCGTTTTTTAAATATTTCCTAAGTCTAAACTTAGGGAATATGACTAATTAATCAAAATTAATTAAGTTATGGTATGAATATTCTAGAAACTCACATGGAATGACTGCTAGTTAATCCTAGCCTTAGATTAAGATCTAATCTTGGTCGTTGAAGTCTTAATAGAGGGTTACAAGAAGAAAGTCGATGGGGCTTGGAGAATACACTTGGAAAGTTCAATTTTGCTGAGAAATCGATTTCTAGAGTAGCAGCTATATGTTTCCAGAAGTGATTCAGTGAGGTCGAAGCAATGAGAGAGAGGCAGAGATAGTGAGGCCGAAGGAAGATTTTTCAATTACGATGAGTACATTGCAGAGAGGCACTGCTTGCCATAGAGAGGTAACGTAGAGCCCTCTTGGGGAGATTTTCGTTTTACTAGGGGGAATTTGAGATTCTAAGCCAAAAGCTAGGCAAGGGGTCTGGAGGTAACGAGTGTCAATTTTCCGAACAGAAGATGATGAGATAGTGAGAGGAGATGCAGTTCTGAGTTTGTGGGACATATTAACTACATAGGCTGATGTAGTCACTATGCAAAGGGAGAAAGAAGCAGCTCAATTCGAGTTGAGTCAGTGTGGGATTGCCTGTGGAGTGAGAATTTTTTTTCCCTAGTTATTATTCCCAATTATTTCTCTGTTTGGATTACTAGTTTAAGCATCCATAGTTCGTACTCATATTTTGACTACTGCATAATATTTCAAACCTTAGTTGTTGCACCAGTTTTCTCGAGTTAGGTTTTTTCTGGGGAAATTGGTCCAAAAATAACAGTGTCATATTATGTGTGTGTATCTATTTCTTCCAACGTTTTTATTTCTTCCACAATATTTGTTTTGTGAAGGATGCAGTGTATCTGTTTCGATATTTGTCGTAGCACACAACAAATAATTTCTTTAATTAAATTAACAAATAGAAGAAATAACATCAGTTGCTGCAATAGGATTTGGGGTTTTCCAAATTTTCACATGGTACCAAAGCGCAGGTTGTAAGTCGAAGAGCTCAATGGCAGAAGGGACGAGGAATGTCATAGCTTTGTGTAAGTAGCAGTTCAAAACCCTCAGAGGCAACGCCATTCTTGGCTAGGAGGGTCAATTTCTTGAGCAAAAATCGATTTCTTCGAGAGAGCGATAGAGATATCATATTTATCTAGTTCGAGGATTACTAGAGGTATAGGGAGCGGCCAGTAGCAGAGAAGATCTCTAGCTGGACATAGTTTTTTGCAACAATTTCTAGTGCAAAATAGTGTCAGGAGGAAGAAACAACACACATTGAGGGAAATTTTCCTCAAGGGACTTCTAGCTTCAGAAGTTCATTTTTATCTTACAGATCAACAATCATTGTGAGAAGATTTACTCTATACAGTAGGGAGTTCTTAGATCCTAACAACAGTTGAGTAGAATAGAAGAGGAGGATTTCGACTTATTTTGTTGAGATTGCCATTGCTGGACTACGAGAGCAGGACAAGTTAGACGGTGCTTCCAACTATGTCATTTGGAAGGCAAGAATGTCCTTCCTTCTAGATGAATATGGCTTGAATTCCTTCATAGATGCAGTGGTGGCTATTCCCACGAATGCAAATCAGTTGAAGGAATAGCGAAAGGATATGGCGAGGGAAAAGAGGTTGATTCTTGACGTTGTTCAAGATCACATTGTGTCACACATAGCGAGCTGTGGAACGACCAAGGAGATGTAGGATACACTTTCCACACTATATCAGGGCACTTACGAGCAGTGGAAGATGTATTTGGAGGTGAATTTGAAATTCACCGGGGTGTAGAAGGGGGAACACATAGACCCCTACCTCACCAGGATTCAGGAGATTTAGGATCAGCTGCCAGCTATTGGATAAGCACCTCAAACCTCAGAACTTGTGTGATTGGCACTCAACAGTGTCTCTGAGGAGTGGAAAGTACTCATCCAAAGAATTCTGGGCAAAGAAACCTTGTTTAGGTCGAACAGGATGTGGACCGATTTACAGCAGGAGGAGTTGAGGCAAGACATAGTAAAGAGCTCCATCAGTGGAAACAACAACGGATTGAAGTAGGTGAAGGAGGAGAATATGGCCCTCGCATCAAAGGGTCCTAGTTAGAGAAAGGGGGAGTAGAAGAGAAAGAAGGACCTATCGAAGGTCAAGTGCTTCAGATGTGGTGAGCTTGGCCACTACAATACCTAGTGTCATGTCGGGAAGAAGGAAAAGGAAGAGAAGCAGGACCAGTAGGCAACATCAACAGAGATCGATAGGATTTCCTCCAAGTTAGAGGAAGACTTTGCCATGTTTTCTGATATACACCTAGGAGTAAAGTGGGGTGAATTGATTTTGTAGCCCTAGAGTGCTACAAATGGGTAATATTCTTGAGGAGGTCCACCTCTTGAATCAATACCTTGCTACGAGGTCCACAATAGTTTTTAGCAGGGTGGATCAGTGGCAATATATGTAGTCAAATGTCAGAGGGACATATGCAGAGTCTAGTTGCATGTCAGATGTTGGGGAGCACAATGTATAGTTGGGAGTAGTGTAGTTAGCATAGTGCAAAGTCAGTAGCAGTGGAGATGGCTCAGTGATAGTGAAGGTACTAGCAGCAGTCAAAAACTCGGGTGACATATGTATCATACTGATCAATTTTGATTCGATATTTTGGATGCTTTTGAGTTGTAGATGTTGCAGTTGTAGCAACATCAGATGGAGAGGGAGTTGTAGTGCAGATGAAGTGTTGGAAATAGCTTTATAGGGTCAGCAACAACACATGCAACACATATCATAGTTGCGCAGTGATTGGTGGGAAACAACAACCAAACATCAACAGCATGACAGGAGACGATGCAGAGGCAGGGTATGGTTTTAGTGGGTTGCAACACCAGAACACATTCATAACTAAGAGGGAGTGTTAGTTTTTGTAGCATCGGATGTGTTCTAGCTAGAAAATTTTGTGGAGAGGATAGAATAAACGAGATCTCCAAAACCCAGAAACCATTTTTGGAAATTACACCTGGAGATGACTTAATTAGATTATTAGTCTTTTTTTAAATATTTCCTAAGTCTAAACATAGGGAATATGACTAATTAATTAGAATTAATTAAGTTATGGTGTGAATTTTCTAGAAACTCACATAGATCGACTTTTAGTTAATCCTAGCCATAGATTAAGATCTAATCTTAGTCGTTGAAGTCTCAACAAAGGGTTATAAGAAGAAATTCGATGGGGTTTGGAGAATACACTTGTAGAGTTAGATTTTGCTAAGAAATTGATTTCCAAAGTAGTAGTTGTATGTTGCCAGAAGTGATTCAGTGAGGTTGAAGCAGTGAGAGAGGAGAAAAGAGAGTGAGGTCGAAAGAAGCTTTTCCAATTCCAGTGAGTATACTATAGAGAGACAATGATTTCCACAGAGGCAATGCATAGCCCTCTTGGGGAGATTTTTGTTTTACTGGGGAGAAGTCAAGATTCTAAGCTGGAAGCTAGGAAGAGGGTCTAGAGGCTAAGAGTACCAGTTTCCCATACATCAACCGACGAGACAATGAGAGGAGACACAATTCCAAGCTTGTGGGACGTAGTAACTATGTAGGCTGGCACAGTGAATGCACAGAGGGAGCAAGGAGCAACTCAATTCAAGCTGAGGTCAGTTTGGAATCACCTATGGAGTGAGAATTTTTTCTCACTAGTTATTATTTCCAGTTATTTCTCTGTTTGGATTGCTAGTTTAAGCATTCATAGTTTGTACTCAAATTTTCACTACTGCATAATATTAAAACCCTCAGCTACTGTACCAATTTTCCCGGATTGGGTTTTTCCATGAACATTGGTCCAAAAATAATGGTGTCATATAGTGTGTGCATCTATTTATTCTAGCGTTTTTATTTATTGCATAATATTTGTTTTGTGAAGGCTGCAGCGTATTTATTTTGATATTTTCCATAGCACACAACAAATAATTTGTTAATTAAATTAACAAATAGAAGAGATAAGACCAGTTTTTGTAATAGGATTCGGGGTTAGCTGAATTTTCACATGCTATAAGAGTGCAGGTTATAAGATGGAGAGCTCAGTGGCAGAAGGAAAGAGGAATTACATAGCTCTGCATAAGCAATAGTTCAAAACCCTTAGAGGCAACATAATTCTTGTCTAGGAAGGTCAATTTTTTGAGGAAAAATTGATTTCTCTAAGAGAGTGACAGAGAAATTGGATTTCTCTAGTTCGAGAATTACCAGAGGCAGAGGGAGCAACCAGTATTGTCCTTGCAAAGAAGATCTATAGCTAGATGTAGTATTTTGCAGCAATTGCTAGTGCAAAATAGCATCAGGAGGAAGAAAGAGCACACATTGAGGGAAATTTTCCTCAAGGGAATTCTACCTTTAGAAGTTCATTTTTCTCTTGTAGACAAACAATCATTGTAAGCATATTTACTCACTCCAACAAGGAGTGTGTAGAGCCTAGTAGCAACTGAGAAGAAGAGGAGAGGAGGATTTCGACTTATTTTGTTGAGATGGCCACTGTGAGATTACAAGATCAGGATAGGTTGGATAGTGCTTTCGACTATGTCATCTGGAAGGCAAGAACATCCTTCCTTCTCAATAAAAATGGCCTAAAACCCTTCATAGATGTAATGGGAGCTATCCCCACGAATGCAAATAAGCTAAAGGAATACCGGAAGAAGATGGTGAGGGAAAAGAGGTTGATTCTTGATGTTGTTCGAGATCACATTGTATCACACATAGTGAGTCAAGGAATGACCAAGGAGATGTGGGATACACTTTCCATGCTATATCAGGGCACTTCCAAGCAGCGAAAGATGTATTTGGAGGAGAAGTTGAGATGCACCAAGATGTAGAAGGGGGAGCACATAGACCCCTACCTCACCAGGATTTAGGAGATTCGGGATCAACAGTAAGTTGTTGGAACAACACCTCAAGCCTCAAAACTAGTGCGAATGGCACTCAATCTAAGGAGTGGAAAGTATTCGTCCAAATAATTTTGGGTAGAGAAACCTTGCCAAGGTGGGACACGATGTGGGCCAATTTGCAGCAAAAGGAGTTGAGGAAAGACTTAGTAGAGATCTCCATCAGTGGCAGCAGCAGTGAATCAAAGTAGGTGAAGGAAGAGGAGAATGTGGTCCTCGCGTCAAAGGGCCCCAATCAGGGATAGGGGGAGCAGAGGAGAAAGAAGAAGGACTTGTCGAAGGTCAAGTGCTTCAGATGTGGTGAGATTGGCCACTACAACACCTAGTCTCCTCTCAGGAAGAAGTACAAGGAGGAGAATTAGGACTAGCAAGAAGCATCAACAGAGATCGATAAGCCTTCCTCTAGGCTGGTGTTACACAGTATTTTGTCACACCTCCCACACTTCCCTATGACATACCCCGAAGTGCCCGAAACATGACCATCATGCATTGTACTCATTCAAATATGTAGCTCAGATCCTCCCTAAAACACTCATTGGAAAATGTGTTGAGCTTCCCTTGAAGGAAATGGCTCTAAAAACCTAATTTTAGAATCATCACTCTTATGTACTAAAAACCGCAATGGTCTCCAGTGGACTACACTAGACCCGAGATGCCATCACTCTTTTTTCTTGTATACCCACATTGATCCCTAAAAGGAACTTTCCAAAAAAGGATGAGAAGCTTTGTGATCTAGAAGCTTCCAGAGCGACGAGCTGGAGGTTGTTCGGCGTAGATGAGGCCGAGTTCACCCAACTTGGCCTCTTGTTCTTATCCCTATGAGCTACCTCCTTGAGATGAGGGCCTTCTCTTATCTTTGGAGAGATCCTAACTCCCTTTGCCTGCCTATATATTCATCCTCTCCCATTCCCAAATGGTTGGGCTTTGTCTATTTTCACCCTTATGCTAAGATTGTGCCTATATGCTACTCATTTGGTTTGGAGAAGGAGTGCCTGGAGAGCCTAGCTGGGACTTGGACATTTATTCAAGGAGAGCCTATTAACACAAGGTTGGGTTGTATGCTTCCTCCTTTATTCTATTAACATACAACTGTTGGTTCATTTTCCATAGATGTGTATGTTCATGTATCATTTATCTTAATGCTCCTTGATTTGTTAAGTAGGTTACTTTTGATTATGCTATTTGTATTTGCATGCCTTGTTGTGCCTTTATATCTTGTGCAGGTGTTTAAATGATTTGAGCAAGAGGACCGAGTTTTGATGCAAGTGATTCAAGGTATTCAACAAAGGAGTTTGTGATAGCATTAGAACGAGGTAGGTCATCTTCTTCATCTCTCATTTCAATTGTAACTTAGGAAAGTGTCTAGTAGATTGTCACATAGGTTTCTAGTCCCACTCATTGGGCTAGATGGATCATCTCTGTTCGCAAAGAGGATTGCATAGACAACAAAATGGCGGCTCCACTGGGGAAGCTATAACCCTTTACATGCAATCCTTCAACTTGAATTTGTTATGAGTTTGACCAACCGTCATTTTTCTAGCTTGTTTGCTTCTCTATAACTATTTTCACTTGCTGGTGATTGCCTTAAGACACTCAGTTCTTCTTGATCTTGAAGATTTTTTATTTTATTTTCCCTTCATTTTTCTCGCCCATCGTGGGTTTTCCCCTCACAGTGGCGATGTCATCACTGATTTTTTAAGTACATTCATGATTATTACTCTTTCATCATTGTTTTTCCTATAACAGGTGCAATAATCCTAGAGCATAAGAAAAATTAGGGTTTTTCTTCTTGTTCTCAATCTTGTTGTCCTCTATTAGTGATTTTCCAGCGTGTCTATGGTATATTTGTCCTGATTCTCATGCTTGATTAACTACAATTGTCTCTTCATTTGGTTTATGTGTGTTTGAAGCTTGTTTTCTTTCTTGGGTTTCTAGGTCACCCTCCACTCATTAATTGGTCTGCTTCTCAAAAATTGACCACTCTTGTTCAAGAGTCTTGTGTCAGGGCATATTTTACAAGTTGCTTTTGGTTTTTAGGTGTGAAATTATTTTCATTAGTGTCAAATCATATTGATGCTTTGAAGATCGCTTCACTTCCATTGTCAAGCATAGATCACAAATTGTTTACTTTGGTTGAACTGAAAGAACGTGCTTGTTATTATTCTTACGTTTCGTAAAGTGAAAATGTTTGTCATTTAGTATTTTCGAGACATTTTTTGCATTCAAAATCATAAATTGAAAGAGACTTTCATGTTTAGTGAGTTGTTTGCATTTTCCCTTACTTTTCGCATTCATTTGCATTAATTGAATCAAAGTGGAAGGAAAATCATTATTGCATCTTAGTGAAAGGAAAAAGATTTTCATTTCTATAGGATTGCATGTTGGCATTTCATTTGTTAGTGGAATGAAAGATTAGATTTCCTTTTTACATATTGCATTGGAAATAATTGTGTTGATGTATTTTGAATTGTTTGATGCATTTCTTGGTTGTCTCCCTTCCTTTGTTACCTTAGCCTTCATCGAATGAAAAGGTTTCATTTTCATCATTTAGTTGCATCCTAGGAACATGCGACATCGTTGAGCTATCAAAATTGAAACTTAATTCAAGGTTAATTTAAAATTTAACATAATTAACCTAAGGAGCATTTTTCACTTAACACAAATATCTAAAGTTCTAGGCTAGATACATGTTTCGTCGTCTTAAAACATAGCAGCTTTCGTTAACTGCTTGCAGTGTATCCAGGGGGCGAAATCTTGTCCCAGTATGAAAGTATATAGAAGGTTCTCCAGTACATTCGAGTATATCGGAGGCACTTCAGTATGAAAATTATATAGGGGTGCTCTCATCGAACGGTTCTGCATTAGACATCGCTAACACAGACTTGTGATTCCTATACCATCATGTATATATTGGCAGACACCATTTAGGTTGCTATACTTTATCTATAGGTAACTAAGTCAGCCACCTTGTAAATGTGATACACCAAGCACAACACTCAGGGAGATTGGTCATCGTACGTTAAGTCCTTGGTTTCGGTTAGGGTGTATATCATGGTTCACGGATACTTGGTAAACCCTCTTGCCTATTTTTTACCCATTTTCATTTATTTGTCTTTCGTTTCAATAAAATTAACTGCCAACGCTAACATGTTGAACCCATGTAGTTGCTTCTTGGCCCAATATTGAGTAAATCCTTGTAAATTTTAATTTTAATCAACCCTCAACGTATCATCTCTCCTTCTTCAGCTCTTGAGAGAAATTCATTGAGGTTGAACCATTGAGTTCACTCCAAAGTTCCCCTTCGTTGTCTGATATTGAAGGGTCTTCACAAGGAGTTCATCCAAAACATCCTCAGTTACTTGAAGCTCAAGGAATTGAAATTGGGATTGTCCCAAGCATTCAACCTCTTACTTCTCGTCCACCACCTTCGGATTCCTTCTCACCTCAAGAATCTGATCTAGAAACACTTGAGAGTCCGCAGAGGTTTGTCTTATATCCACCAAATCCGATATTTGAACTTGTTTTGATATCTCCTCAGCATCCTTACAGTCCTTACCATCAAACTGGTGTTCCTTTGGAGTTATCTCCTCATACATCTCAGATTCCTCCTCACTAGTTGTTTCCACCCATGGATTCAAAAGGTGAGATCCCAACCTCTCCTCAAGGTCATCTAGAGCTTTCCGCTACTCACACTCCTCATGTTGATGAAGAGCAAGAATATGACTTTCCTCCAGAAGACTTTCCTTTTACAGGAAGAGTCTCATCTCACACACTTTCTGAAACTAGTGGGCCTATGCTTCCACATGGTTATACAACCTTGCCTCAATTAGTTTCAAGAACCCCTAGTGCTTCATCTTTGTATCAAAATCCTATTTGGTCGTCAAATTCTATGCCCAATAATGGTTTGTTTGTCCCAAACATGACCTCTCAAATTTGTTAGGGTCCCACCCTAACCCCCTTATTTATGTCATGGGATCACGTCATAGTCAAGAGTCAATAAAGCCCATATTAATAATTGTAAGTGGTTAACCCGCAATTAATGACGGGACCACAGTTAGTTGCAAATGGGCGGAAGTATTAGTTAGATGGTAAATGGGCGGTAGTATTAGATAGATGGTATTAATAAAATCCACGATATTGGCTCGTGGTATTGCATGTATGAGTCATATATAAAGGATAGAGACTCCCTGCGAGGAGTATTGTGTCTTGTTTTGTAATCGAGCTCTGCTCTATTGGAGGTTTCCCCCTCGAAGAGGCCTGTGAACATTTCTCTCTGGATAATAAAATCATTGCTATTCTGTGCTCTGGGTATATTTTCTTCGCATATTTTGTGTTCTCGGTATCTTTTCTTCGCAAAATCTCTGTTTGGGTATCGCTTTGCAGGTTAAGAGCATAACAAGTGGTATCAGAGCACTTTCCAGGGCTCGGTGGGATCTCCAAATTTTAGCAAAAAAAAAATTTAGGCTAGAGACGTGTTCCGACGTCTTTAAACCACGGGATCTGTCGTTAAGCGCATAAACCTGCGGATTTGGGGAGGCATGCACACAGGAAATACAAGAGGTGGTCACGTCTGTTGGACTCCCTTGTAACCCCTGTGGGTACCCCTTCGAGTAGTAGCGCATTAGACAGAACCGCGCACGGACTGTCTTCCACGTACCCTCTGGGTATATAGGAAGCCCCCTAGCTCCCCTGAAACCTCGCCATAGATAAAACTTCGGCCGTCTTGTGGCTACAGTACACCGAGAACAGCACTCGGAGAGATTACTCGGCCGTACGATAGGGTAGTCGGGTTGTACGGCTAAGGGTACGGTCGATCCTCCTTAGTTAGAGCCCTGAAACATTGGGCCGAGTACTACTGTCAGACCCTTATGTATATTGCGATCTGTAGCACCTGACACTCCCCAAGACCATAGTTCCCTTTCTCTCGAGGGATCACACATCATCTATTCCAGATCAGCAGCAGCAGTTGTTCCACCATTCAGATCTCTCAGATCCACCAGATCGGACATTCCAGATCCGCAGCAGCAGTTGTTCCACCATTCAGATCTCTCAGATCCACTAGATCGGACATTCCAGATCAGCAGCAGCAGTTGTTCCACCATTCAGATCTCCCAGATTCGCCAGATCGGAGTAGTGGAAAAGGGTTCCTGTACCTGGATATAATTTTCGCAGGACTTTTGGTGGCATTGAGATTTTGAGGATTTGGCGACTGCAGTATTGATCAGAAAGGAGTAAAACTCCGTTAGGAGTTTTCCAAAAAAAAAAAAAAAAAAAAGTCTGAGATCTTCCAGGGCGCTTATTGGTGACCTAGCCCATCAGAATCAGGACGACGAGCTGAGCAAGGTGGTACCATTCAATTCTTAGCAAAAAAAAAAATTTCAGCGGTCCCAAATTTAGTCAGACGGGTGTATGGTAGAAACTCGCGCTCAAGCAATGGCCAATGAAAGGGTAGAAAAAATAGAAGAAGAGGTGCACTCCCTCCACTCTAGGGTGGAAAGGATCGAAAAACATCTTAAAGGATTAGAATGCCTACTACATGACAAGGGCAAGGAGCCAGCCCATGAGGAGGAGTATAAGGGTCATGAATACCATGAGGGGGAGTCTAGCCACTCTCCTCACGTTTGGCACACCCATCCACCACCCAACCAGAGACCTCCCAAGTTGGATATGCATAAATTTGACGGGTCTCACACGTCCGCATGGCTAGCACAAATGGAGCAGTATTTTCAATTGAATCATATCACAGATGAGGGGACTAAGCTTATGGTGGGCACCATGTACTTGGATAGTGAACGATGGCAATGGAAGGAATGGTATCAGCGTTGCAATGGACAATTTAAGAGTTGGGGCCAATTTACCAAAGCTCTTCGAAATCGCTTTGAACAGGAAGACTCTTTTTTGGGGCGTCTCACTAAGCTCCGACAGACGGGTACAGTGGATGAATATATTACCGCTTTTGAAGCCTTAGCCTTCCGCACTAAGGGTCTCACAGATGAATTCTACATGGAATGCTTTATCAGCGGTCTTAAAGAAGCCATCAAAGCTCAGGTTCTACTCCACCACCCCCCCACATGGAACGAGGCTTGCCAGGTAGCCCGTAAGGTGGAAAGGGCATTAGCAGCTCAATCCAGCCGCCCCAACTTTCCCGCTAAAGGTCGTCCCTCACAGGCTCCCAATATGACCCAAACACTTAAGGTTCAAAAGGTGTCACCTGCAGAAATGGCCGAAAGAAGGAAGCAAGGACTATGTTACTACTGTGATGAAAAATATTCCCCAGGTCATAAATGCAAAGAGCACAAGTTTTTTCAAATAGATGCCACTGACTACAGCTCCACCGAGGAAGATCCACCACTTGAGGAACCAGAGGCGACCGAAGAAGATAACCAACAGGAGATGGTATCTGATGAACCAATGATTTCGCTACATGCATTGGGAGGAATTTCTTCACCTCAAACGCTCAAAATCAGGGGTTTTCTTAAACATTGGCCAGTAATAGTTTTAATTGATAGTGGAAGTACCCATAATTTCATCCACCAAAAGATCGCGGAAGCAGCACATTGTTATGTCCGAGCAGTTTCTAATTTCCAAGTCCAGATTGCAGATGGAGGCACAATGAAATGTGAAGGTCGCTGTGAAAATGTCAAAATTCAAATGGGGGATTATCACTTGAAAACCCACATGTTTGCAATACACATGGGGGGTTGCGACATTGTCCTAGGTGCGGAATGGCTCCGCACTCTTGGGCCAATCACAATGGATTTCCAGGAGTTATATATGAGTTTTAAGCAGAACGACTACACACATACCCTCCGTGGGCTACAAGCGGGAGCCCCTTTTATCATAAGCTCGCATCGTATGGAAAAATTGTTAAAAAAGGGCCATCATGGAGTAGTAGCTCAATTTAATGCCATCCAGGTAGTAGATACCATGTCTTCGCCAATTCATCCTGAGATGCAACAGATTTTGAATAAACATCGGACGGTCTTTGACAAACCTCATGAACTTCCACCCTCGCGAGGAGAACATGATCATAGCATCACATTGGTCCCAGGGGCCCAACCCCCAAATGTGCGGCCATACAGACATCCGTTCACCCAAAAGAATGAAATAGAAAAAATCATCAAGGAATTGTTGGAAGCAGGTGTCATTCGTCCTAGTATTAGTCCTTACTCATCTCCAGTCGTCATGGTCCTCAAGAAAGATGGGGAGTGGCGGATGTGTCCAGACTTCAGGGCCCTCAATAAGTTAACAGCCAAAGATAAATTTCCCATCCCAGTGGTTGACGATTTGCTGGACGAACTCAATGGGGCTCAATTCTTCACTAAATTGGATCTTCGCTCAGGCTACCACCAAATTCGCATGAAGGAAGTTGACATTCCCAAGACAGCTTTCAGAACTCATGAAGGCCATTATGAGTTCTTGGTCAAGCCATTTGGCCTCTGTAATGCCCCCTCTACTTTTCAGAGCCTTATGAATCACCTCCTCCGACCATATCTCAGAAAATTTGTCTTGGTCTTCCTCGATGACATCCTCATCTATAGTGGCACTTGGGCGGCACATCTTAAGCATGTAGATACCCTCTTGCAACTGCTCAACAAGCATAAACTATTTGTCAAAATGTCTAAGTGTGCATTTGGCATGGAAGAAGTTGAGTATTTAGGCCACATTGTGGGCCGTGAAGGTGTCAAGGTTGATCCCAAAAAGATCCAGGCAATGCAAGAATGGCCTCAACCTAAGACCTTGAAAAGCTTGAGAGGATTTTTGGGTCTCACAGGCTATTATCGTAAATTTGTCCGCAACTATGGCCGCATAGCGAAGCCCCTGACACAACTTCTCAAGAAAAATTCCTTCGTCTGGAACGAAGCAGCACAACAGGCATTTACCGCTCTCAAAACAGCCATGTGTTCCACTCCGGTCTTAGCCCTACCGGACTTCACCAAAACATTTGTCATTGAATCTGATGCTTCGGGAATAGGTATTGGAGCAGTCTTAATGCAGGAAGGGCGACCATTGGCCTTCACCAGCCAACAACTAAGTGGGAAGAACTTGGGCCAATCTACCTATGAGAAGGAAATGATGGCCATCTTACATGCAGTTGAGACCTGGCGACCCTACTTGTTGGGGCGACGTTTCCAAATCCGCACAGATCATCACAGTCTTAAATATTTTTTGGAGCAACGCCTATCTTCCCCCCAACAAAATAAATGGTTAGCCAAAATGCTGGGTTATGATTACGAGATCATTTACAAGAAAGGGAAAGACAACAGGGTAGCAGATGCATTGTCACGCCAATTTGAGGAGGAAAGTACTCTGCTCGCAATATCCCTCCCCATTCCAGACTGGATTGAAGAGGCTCGCGGGGAATGGTTTTCACATCCTGAGCTCTCCCAACTCATTTCTCAATTACAGGCAGATCCTAATTCCAGCAAGGGCTACTCGTGGCAGAATGATATTCTTCGCTACAAGGACAGAGTCGTCATATCACCAACATCCACCCTCAAAAGTCGCATTTTGGCAGAATTGCACTCCTCTCCCATTGCAGGACATTCGGGCTTTCAGAAGACATACGCTCGCACCAGAAGATCATTTTTTTGGACCGGCATGAAACAGGACATCCTTACTTTTGTAGCAGAATGTGACGTCTGTCAACGCCACAAGGGGGAAACCGTCAAAACACCAGGCACATTACAACCATTGCCCATTCCGGCGTCAATTTGGATGGAGGTCTCCATGGATTTCATTACAGGTCTTCCAAAGTCTGGGAACAAATCAGTCATCATGGTGGTTGTGGACCGACTATCGAAGTATGCTCATTTCTGCGCTCTACCCCAACCATTCACACCTACTTTGGTTGCTCAAACTTTCATGGATCAAATATTCAAATTGCATGGCATGCCCACTTCGATTGTGTCCGACCGCGACCCAATCTTCACCAGTAATTTTTGGCAGGAGCTCTTCAGAATACAAGGCACTCAACTCAAACTCAGTACTTCATATCATCCGCAAACAGATGGTCAAACCGAAGCCGTCAACAAATGCCTAGAAACCTACCTTAGGTGTTTCACTTCAGAAAAACAACACCTTTGGGCACAGTGGTTACCTCTGGCGGAATGGTGGTATAACACCAACTATCATGCCACCACCAAAATGACTCCCTATGAAGCAGTCTATGGACAACTTCCGCCGTCCCCTACTTCTTATCTCACGGGGTGCTCCAAAGTACAAGCAGTGGATCAACTCTTACAACACTGTGCAACCATGCTGGCCCACTTGCGCGAGAATCTTCATCAAGCTCAGAACCGTATGAAGCAACAGGCTGACCAACATCGCTCAGAGCGCCAATTTCAAGAAGGGGATCGGGTCTTTTTGAAGCTGCAACCATATAAGCAAACATCACTCAAAGACAAGGGCTGTCAAAAGCTCTCTCCAAAATTCTACGGACCATATCAAGTACTTCAGCGCATTGGAGAAGTGGCTTACAAGCTGGCTTTGCCACCTACAGCAAAATCCCACCCAGTTTTCCATGTATCGTGCCTCAAGAAAGTGATTGGGAACAATTGCCGAATTCAAACCAGTCTACCTGAATTGGATGAAGAAGGATCAATCTGGCTTCAACCTGAACAGGTTCTAGACACACGAGACAAGCACCTGCGTGGCCGCGTGATTACGGAGGTCCTAGTCAAATGGAAAGACACCTCGCCGGAAGATGCAACTTGGGAACCAGCCGCTATTCTTCAGCAGTTTCCGCAGCTTCAGCCTTGAGGACAAGGCTAGTCTTAAGGGGGAGGGCATGTTAGGGTCCCACCCTAACCCCCTTATTTATGTCATGGGATCACGTCATAGTCAAGAGTCAATAAAGCCCATATTAATAATTGTAAGTGGTTAACCCGCAATTAATGACGGGACCACAGTTAGTTGCAAATGGGCGGAAGTATTAGTTAGATGGTAAATGGGCGGTAGTATTAGATAGATGGTATTAATAAAATCCACGATATTGGCTCGTGGTATTGCATGTATGAGTCATATATAAAGGATAGAGACTCCCTGCGAGGAGTATTGTGTCTTGTTTTGTAATCGAGCTCTGCTCTATTGGAGGTTGCCCCCTCGAAGAGGCCTGTGAACATTTCTCTCTGGATAATAAAATCATTGCTATTCTGTGCTCTGGGTATATTTTCTTCGCATATTTTGTGTTCTCGGTATCTTTTCTTCGCAAAATCTCTGTTTGGGTATCGCTTTGCAGGTTAAGAGCATAACAAATTCCTGTACAAACTGTTGTTACACCAGTTCCGGTTCAACCAACAATTCCATCTTAACCTGTACTATCATTTCAACCTTCCATTCTGATACAAATGACTATTTTAGGTCATGCTTCTGTAAGTTCCTCAGTCCATCCGTCAAGTGGAAAAAATGTACCAAATCCTCGGGGGAAAATCCAAATATTCCTCTTCTGTTGGGTGGAACTCATGTGAGTAGATCACAAACTCACATGGTTGGAGTTAATCAACCTTATTCTGGTGTTTTTCCTAACCCCGTTGGTCCATCCAGGCAGGTAATATCCAGTATCGACAGCCTTACACAGCTCAGATTCCACTCCAACAGGCTTGTGTCCCATATGGTTCACAAGCTTTGCAAAATCCACCTTACATTCCGCAAGCGGGAGGCTATGTCCAACCTAGTCAATCCACTATTCCTAGTGGATATGGTCAGATCCAATTCGGAAATTACCAATACCCACAGGGTATTCCCCAAGGAACTCTCCAGCAACCCTTGCAGCAGCAAGGGAAACCTTTGCATTAGCAGGAGAAACCTTTGCAGCAGCAAACAAAGTTTGTTCAACAACCCACTCAACCTTTGTCTTTGGAAGGCCAACCTTTCCAGTAGTTAGGTCAACCTCTGCAGCAACAAGCTCAACTTGTATATCAACAAGGTCAAACCTTGCAGCAGCAGGTCCAATCTCTTCATATCCAAGGTCAACAGGTACAACAACCTTACAATCCATATGCCGCATATAATGCTTATCAACGGCCTATGGTAGGTCAATATCAAACCTACCCTGGACAAAATCCACCTTAGGGTCAAGGTACCCCTCAATGGGGGAAAAATCAAGTCACTTATGGTCAAAATCCTCCACTGTGGGGGCAAAATCCTTACTAGCAAGGTTGGAATCCGTAGGTTGGGCCTCCTCAAAGGCCTTACATTCCCTTTAATCCACAATTTCCACTTTTAGCTACATTGGAACTACCTGACGTCTCGAGGCTTACTAATGATCCCATTTTTCATTTGCCTTACTGGCCTCCAATTCCTACTAAAATTCCAATTGATTTCCCTAAGTTCGAAGGAAAATATAAAGAGGCCCCTCCAGCCCATGTAATGACATATCACTTATGGTGTTCTTCTAATTATTATGTTGATGATTCTATTCGTCTCTATCTCTTTTAGATAACCTTAACAGGTGCTACAGTAAAATGGTATATTGAGTTACCTCGAGCTACCTATGCCGACTTTAACTCTTTGGATATGGCCTTCCTCACCCACTTCCAATTGTCGGTTCGATATGAAACTGACACACATTTGCTCACATCTTTGAAGCAAAATACCGCGACCCACATTTCTAATCACATCCATGAATGGAGACGTCAGCTTTGTCTCATCAAATTCGAAATTATAGATGAGTTGTTAACTGAATGGTTCACCAAATCATTTGTAAACAAAATTCCCGTAGATATAATGGATGGATGTGTTACCAAGGACCAAGCTATTTCCCGTGCTCAGTATCTAGACTTAGTCTATTCCCAATCTGGCATGCTATATGATATGTTGCCTGATGCTCCAAGATCATCTTCGGATCCGACATCTTCCAAGTCCCCTGATGTACCACCTGTTGATGGTATAACTGGGTCAGTGTATCAAACTTCCACTAAGACTTCTTCGAAGAAAAAAACTGTTTCAAACACTGGTTCCAATCATCCTTTGAAAAATTCTTCAAATCCCAGTAAAACCTCTGAGGTCCATGTTGTCCAATCTACTGCGGCAAATAAAGCCTTGAAAGGTAAGAAAAAGGGTAAATGTAAAGCCAAATCCAATACCTCGAAATAGGATACTCCCAAGTCATTTGCTGATGATTCTTCCAGACGAAAGATGAAATACCCTTGCCTCATTTGTGAGGAAGACCATTATACCAAGGATTGTCCCCGACGTGCTGAAGTTAACCGCTTACTGAAAGGGACTCTGACTGTTTTGAAAGAACCATTTCCATATTAGCAGACTCAGTTGTTATACCAACCACAATCCTCTTCCTCCTCTGCTTCTCAAGTTTTCATTATGAAAGGTTCATCGCCTATTTCTATCGCTACTCGATCGGAAGACTATCAAACCCCTCAAAAAGCAGATGGTGGAGAAAGAAGTCACTAGTATATGTTCTAACTCCACTCCACCCAGTTTTGGTCCGCTCCATATTGAGTGACCTAAAAATGAATCCGTGATACGAACACCTCCCAAAGGTGTGCTTCAGAAATCATCCTATCAGCTACCTCCTTGAGATGAAGGTCTTCTCCTATCTTTAGAGAGATCCTAACTCCCTTTCCATGCCTATATATTCATCCTCTCCCATTCCCAAATGGTTGGTCTTTGTCTATTTGCACCCTTATGCTAAGATTGTGCCTATATGCTACTCATTGGCTTGGAGAAGGAGTGTTTAGAGATTTTAGCTTGGACTTGGACATTCATTCAAGGAGAGCCTATTGACATCAAGGCTTGGTTGTAGGCTTCCTCTTTTATTCTATTTATATACAACTGTTGGTTTATTTTCCATAAATGTATATGCTCATGTATCATTTATCTTAATGCTCCTTGATCTGTTAAGTAGGTTACTTTTGATTATGTTATTTGTATTTGCATGCTTTGTTGTCTCTTAATCTCTTGTGCAGGTGTTTAAACGCTACAACTGTTGGCATTATGATACAAGTGTTGTCCTTGATGGCTACTCACATAGGTGACAGATCATAGTGAAACAAGTTAACAACTTAGACTCCAGAGATTGAAGAAAGAGAATGGTTTAAGAAGCATACACTAGTTCACTTTGTCAAAATAGCATATACACACTGGTTCCCAGGACAAAAAGAGCATATACATATACACGCACTTTCACAAGAGGAAAGAATACTGGGGGTCAATACCATGGTATTAGCCCATAATATTGAGCGGAGTAACGACTATTTGATCCCATCCAAGAATACCATGGGTCCTAAGGGGTTTTGGTCTGAGGTATTGAGAAAGGGGAAAGGGCAAAGAACATATAAGGAGGAAAAAAATAAAAGGCCAAGGTGTGCAAGTGAAAGGGGCTATGATTATGATATGATATGAAGTATATTTTATGTTGCAGGGGCTATGATTATGATATGATCTAAAATATTTTGTGCACCTTGAATTCAATGTTGGATCAGGATCATGAGACCTGAAATGACTTTCCATTGAATGATCTGATATTGGTTGGGCTAGATTTGATTTCTAACACATGTTTTATTATGTAAATGTTATGATCTGGGTACGGCTGAAGTCTGGAATAGCTGTGAAGTTTTAAGTTAGTATTTGTAGATCTATACAATAGTTAGCCTTGGTGAAGGCATACACGCTGGTTCGGTACTTCGAAGTAGCATATACATTATGAAATATGATGTTTGAAGTTGCAGATGGTTCTGGTTGTTGATGCAGAGTTCTGGGTTCTGCTATGTGTTCCGGTGATAGTGTTCTAAATGTTCAGATTGATTGATTTTGATTTGCGTTAGTGTTGATGGATTTTCAGTGATTGGTTGTATTGCAATGGTGATTGATTTTGAGCTTCAATGTTTCTAATGGGTCTAGTATGAAAATTGGATGAAACATGGCCTTCATATTGTGGTGTTGTTTACCAATAGTATCCATTTTGAAAATTTATGAAACGTGGTCCCTGGAGGAAGAGAGAAGGTCGTAGCCTTCCATAGGTCAGCGCCTACGTACTAGTAAACATATCGGCTAGTAAAAGAGCTAAGGGGTTGGAGATTCCTTCTAGTAGTAGCTGGGAAACAAGTGAAGGCTTGAGCCTTCTGTAGGTCGGCGCCTACGTACTAGTAAACATATCGGCTAGTACAACAGCTAGGGGTTGTAGCTCCCTTCCAGTAGAAGCTGGAGAACGAGAGAAGATTGTAGCCTTCTACAGGTGGGTGTCTGCATACTAGTATGAGTTTGCACCAGTACAAGATTGTAAACAGGTTTTTCTTATATTAAAAGAAAATAGAGACGACAACAATAGGTGGTTTTTCTCTCGCATTGGGTTTCCTCCTTAAATCTTGGTGTTCATGTGTGTTTCTCATGTGTGATTGCTTATTCATGTTATTGTTGCTCATGGTTACTGTTTAAATGGTTAATTAAGTACTGATGCACTGATTAAAGATCAACAGATGATGAATTAACTAAATCATAAGTTCACTGGATATACGTTGGTTGCCGTTAGAACAATTGTGTGCACACACAAATTTCCTCCATTGAAGTAGCATATATAAATCCGAATATGAAATGAAAAATTTATTAATTTGATAATATTGATTCACCCCCCCCCCCCCCCTCTTAGTATTATTTCCAACAATTGGTATCCAAGCAGGTCCTTCAAAAGAAGCTTGATTGCTTGAAGGGAGATCTTTCAAGATGAACAATCATGAAGGCATGGGATCAATCAGACCACCAATATTCAATGGGAAAAACTTAGTATATTGGAAAACACGAACTAGATCTTATCTTCAGTCACTTGGAGCTGATGTTTGGACAATTGTGGAAAGAGGATACCATTATCCAACAACAGCCCCCATGGATCCAACAGAAAAGAAATCATATGAAATCAATGCCAAAACCATCAATGCTTTATTGGAAAGTCTATCAGAATCACAATTCATCAAAGTCATGCAACTCAACACAGCCAAGGAAATATGGGACAAAATCATTCAAAGCTACGAAGGAGACTCCCAGGCCAAACATGTTAAACTACAAACTCTCAGAATCCAGTATGAAACTCTCAAGATGCATAGTGATGAAATTATTTCTAGCTATTTCTTGCGAGTAGATGGGATTGTAAATCAGGTGAGAAATTTGAGTGAAGAAATAAAGGAGGCTACTATAGTTGAGAAAATATTGATATCTTTGTCTTCTAAATTTGAGTCAAAAGTATCTGCCATTGAAGAAAAGCAATATCTACAATCTGTTACTATTGTTCAACTTCACGAAATTTGAACTTCCTTTGAAATGAGGAAAGGAGGTCCAACAGACATCAGAGAAGCCACTTTCAAAGCTTCTGCAAAAGGAAAAGAAAAGGGATATCTCAAAGAATCAGGAGATATATCAAAAGAAGAAGAGGTAAAATTTGTGAAGAAACTTCAACGAGGTTTCCGAAGATTCAAAGGTAAGCTTCCTTTCAAATGTTTTGTTTGTGGAAGAGTTGGTCATTATGCTGCTAAACGCCCTCATGACAAAGGAAAGATGTCTGTAGAAGGTAATAGAAGTTATTATACTCATGATGATAGTGATTGCATGTCCAATAGTGATGAAGATGATCAAAAAATTAAACTTCTCATGGCATATGAAAATGATACCTTAGAAAATGAAGTTTTCCTTAAAGAAACCACTCAACTCAAAATCTATTTCGCAGAAAAGGATACAGTCATAGACATAGTGACACATCAACTCACTGAAAAGGACAAGCACAATGAAGTGTTAGAATGTGAAGTAGTAAGTCTAAGAAAACAACATGAGAAGACAAAGACTTGAATCATAGATTTGCTAAAGGATCGGAAACGTTAGATGAAATCATCAAAGGTTAGCGTTCTCCTCTTATAAAAACTAGTCTTGGTTTTCATGAAATGTTGAAGGTGAATCTAGCTCATAAGATGAGGTAAGGAACTTCAATGCAAAATCTAAAATGCTCAACAAGGAGGTAAGAGGTCAACCCCATCAACAACCAAGGAAAGAAAGACTTCAAAGAAAATCATTTTCACCTAACTATGGAAGGGATAATCGTCTTTTTTCTTTGACCAATAATGTTGAATGTTTTATATGTCATAATTTTGGACATGTTGCAGTTAGATGTAGAGGTAGAATGGTTCAAGATCATCACGCAGAAAGATCATCTGTTTCAAGGTATTTTAAGGGATATTGTTTTACTTGCAATATGTTTGGTCACAAAGCTATTGATTGCGATAGAAGGAATATGAAACATGTAAGATGTTATGCATGTAACAAGTTTGGACATAAAGCAAAGGAATGCAGGAGAAAATTTCAACCACCATACCAAAAGGAGCAAACATCATCACAATCCAAGGTATTGAAGAAGAAGGAAGTGTTGTCAGAAAGATGTAGCATAGCTCAGTATACAGACATAAAGGGGGAGCTGAAAGTGTAAAACTTCAGTATTCCAATTCTCATGTGCAGTTATTATGAAGACAAGTCGTGTATATATGCGAGTTAGAAGCTAGATAATCACGTATATGGTGTTTTGAGGAAAAATCAGTGGGACAGACTCAGAAAAAGGGGTCTGATATGGTTCAGTCAATTATCAATTATCTATTTTGTTCTGAGTAATGATGATTACATTCTGTTGATGATATGTGGAAGTGTTTTTGGCCCTCATAAGTTGTTAATAATTTGATGAATAATTGGTTGATGATGATGCCTTGATGATTCTTACTAACAAATGAAATGATCAGATCTGACAGTGAACAGATGACATAGGTTCAGAGGGAGAATATGCTTCTAATAATGCATTGTTGGCATTATATTAGAATACCTTGGTACATGATGATACTTATATTTCTTGATCCACATAGTTGTTTGATTCAGGTGACTCTTTTTCATGATTAATATATATAGGTTGTTGATCTTGATGTTGCTGACAGATAGTTATGGTGCAGATCATATATGGTGTATGATAGTTGCTAATGACTATCATGGTCTTGTTTAGATCGTTGGTCCTTGTTATAAATGTCATGTATATAATTTGATGTAAAGGTCATGAAAATACCTAATTTGTAACCCCACTATGCATGGGAAGGATGATGTAATAGTTGTTATTTCAGTCATGTATAAACATTTGGTATATCCCCACTTGGTTGGGTGGATGAGTCAAATTTGGTGTATCCCCACTTGGTTGGGTGATTGATGTATGTATGATTCATTGGTCTTAGGGAAGTCATACTCACTTAGTTGAGTTATAGAGTCATGTTATTCTTTTGAAAAATATTTTTGTAGACTCTACATATGCTCAGGGGGAGCATGGATAGCATAGTGCATCTCTAAGGGGGAGAATATCTTGGTCCGCCCTTTGCCCTTGATATCAAAGGGGGAAAGTATCTTGGTGTTGTGGTTGCCATCAAGTTCGAAGGGGGAAATTGTTGGCATTATGATATAGGTGTTGTCCTTGATGGCAACTCACATAGGTGACAGATCATAGTGCAATATGTTAACAACTCAAACTCGAGATATTGAAGAAAGGGAATGGTTTAAGAAGCATACATTGGTTCACTTTGTCAAAACAACGTATAGACGCTGGTTCCTAGAAAAAAATGAGTGTATATGTATACACGCACTTTCACAAGAGGAAAAACGCGTACATGTTGGAAAATCAAGGAAATTCAAGAGTAAAGAATACCAGGGGTCAATACCATGGTATTAGCCCACAATATTGAGTAGAGTAACGACTATTTGATCCCATCCAAAAAAACCATGGGTCCTAAGTGGTTTTGGTTCGAGGTATTGAGAAAGGACAAAAACTATATAAGGAGGAGAAGATCAAAAGGCCAAGGTGTGCAAGTGAAAGGGATTTCTCAGGAATACTTCTATCTGAAGTATATTTTATGTTGCAGAGGCTATGATTATGATATGATCTGAAATATTTTGTGCACCTTGAATTCAATGTTGGATCAAGATCATGAGACCTGACCTGAAATGACTTGCCATTGAATGATGTGATATTGGTTGCGATAGATTTGATTGCTAACGAGTGTCTTATTCTATAAATGTTATGATCTGGGTATGAATGAAGTCTGGAACAGCTGTGAAGTTTTAAGTTACTATTTGTAGATCTATACGCTAGTTAGCATTGGTGAAGGCACGTATACATACTAGTTCAATACTTCAAAGTAGCGTATACATTATGAAATATGATGTTTGAAGTTGCAGATGGTTTTGGTTGTTGATGCAGAGTTCTGGGCTCTTCTCTTTGTTTTGGTGACTGTGTTCTTATGACAATGTTCTGAATGTTTAGATTAATTAATCGTGATTTGCGTCAGTGTTGATGGGTTTTCAGTGATTCGCTGTATTGCAGTGGTGATTCATTTTGAGGTTCAATGTTGTTGATGGGTCCAGTATGAAAGTTGGATGAAATGTGGCCATCGGATTGTGGTGTTGTGTACCAGGAGTATCCATTTTGAAAATTTATGAAGCATGGTCCCTGGAGGAAGAGAGAAGGTCGTAGTCTTTTGTAGGTCGGCGCCTACGTACTGGTAAGCATATCGGCCAATACAAGAGCTAGGGGGTTGGAGCTACCTTCCAGTAACAGCTAGAAAATGAGTGAAAGTTGGAGCCTTCTATAAGTCGATGCCTACGTACTAGTAAACATATCGGCTAGTACAAGAGCTAGGGGTTTGTAGCTAGAAGCCGGAGAACAAGAGAAGGTTGTAGCCTTCTACAGGTGGGTGCCTACATACTGATATGAGTCTACACCAGCACAATATTGTAAACAGGTTTTTCTTATATTAAAAGAAGACAAAGACGACAACAACAGGTGATTTTTATCCTGCATTGGGTTTCCACCTTAAATATTGGTGTTCATGTGTGTTGCTTACCTATGATTGCTTATTCTGTTATTACTACACATGGTTACTGTTTAAATGGTTAATTAAATACTGATGTACTGATTAAATATAAAAAATGATTAATTAACTAAATCATAAGTTCAATGGATATACGATGGTTGCCTTTAGAACAGTGGCGTGCACACGCGAGTTCCCTTCATTGAAGTAGTGTATATAAATCAGAGTATGAAATGAAAAAGTTATTAAGTTGATAACACTGATTCAGCCCCCCTCTCAATATTATTTTCAACAGTGAGCAGCAGGAACAAGTCTGTGACACAAGTGATTGAAGGTCTCCAACAAAGGAGGACGTGATAGCATCAGAACGATGTTGGCCATCTTCTTCGTCTCTCATTTCAATAGTAACTTAGGAAAGTGTCCAGTAGATTGTCATGTAGGTTGCTAGTCCCACTCATTGGGCTAGAGGGATCGTCTCTGTCCGCATAGAGGATTGCCTAGACAACAAAATGTATAAGCACAATCTTAGTATAAGGGTGCAAATAGACGAAGACCAATAGTTGGAGGAAGACTTCACCATATTTGATGACATACCCCAGGAGTAAAGTGGGGTGACGTAGTTTTGCAGCCCCAAAGTGCTACAGATGGGCAACTTTGTTTAGGAGGTCCACCTCTTGAATCAATACCTTACTACGAGGCCCATAGTAGTTTGCAGCAGGATGAATCAGTGGCAGTAGATGCAGTCAGATGCTAGAGGGACAGATGCAAATTCTAGTTGCATGTCATATGTTGGGGAGCATAGTGCATAGTTGGCAGCATTGCAGAGTCAGTAGTAGCACAGATGCCTCAGTGACAGCGTAGATACTAGAAAAAGTCAGAAACTCATGTGACAAATGTATCATGTTGATCAAAGTTGATTCAATATTTTGGATGCTTTTTAGTTGCAGATGTTGCAGTTGCAACAACAACAAATGGAGAGGAAGTTGTAGTGCAGATGCAGTGTTGGCAATTTTTTTTAGGGTCAACAACAACACAGGTGCAACACATATCATAGTTGTACAGTGTTTGGTGACCAACAACAACCAGACATTAGGAGCGTGACAAAAGACGATGCAGAGGTAGGGTGTTGTTTTAGTGGGTTGCAGCACTAGAACACATTCCTCGCTAAGAGGGAGTGTTAGTTTTTGTAACATCAGATGTGTTCTAGCCACGAAATTTTGTGGAGAGGCTAGAATACATGAAATCTCCAAAACCCAAAAATCATTTATGGAAATTCCACCTAGATATGACTTAATTAGATTATTAGTCATTTTTTAAATATTTCCGAAGTCTAAACTTAGGGAATATGACTAATTAAACAAAAGTAATTAAGTTATGATGTAAATCTTCTATAAACTCACAAGGATCGACTTCAAGTAAATCCTAGCCATAGATTAAGATCTAATCTTGGTCGTTGAAGTTTCAACAAAGGGTTATAAGAACAAATTCGATGGGGCTTGGAGAATACACTTACAAAGTTTGATTTTGCTGAGAAATAGATTTCCAAAGTAGCAGTTGTGTGTTGTCGGAAGTGATTCAATGAGGTCGAAGCAGTGAGAGAGGGGAAAAGATAGTGAGACTGGAGGAAACTTTTCTAGCTCTGGTGAATACATTGCAGAGAGGCAGTGATTTCCATAGAGAGGCAATGTATATCCCTCTTGGGGAGATTTCTGTTTTACTGGGGAAAAGTCGAGATTCTGAACCAAAAGTTGGCTAGAGGCTCCGGAGGCAAAGAGTATCAGTTTCCCATATAGCAGGTGACAAGACAGTGAGAGTAGATGCGGTTCCGAGCTTGTGGGACACAATAAATATGTAGGCTAACACAGTGACTGCATAAAGGGAGCAAGGAGCAACTCAATTCGAGATGAGGTCAGCGTGGGATCACCTGTGGAGTGAGAAATTTTTCTCACTAGTTATTATTGCCAATTATTTCTCTGTTTGGATTGCTAGTTTAAGCACCCATAATTTGTACTCATATTTTCACTACTACATAATATTAAAACCCTCAGCTGATGCACCGATTTTCCCGAATTGTGTTTTTCTGGAGACATTGGTCCAAAAATAATGGTGTCAAAATGTGTGTGCATCTATTTATTCCAGCGTTTTTATTTCTTCCACAGTGTTTGTTTTGTGAAGGTTGCAGTGTATTTATTTCGATATTTTCCATATAACACAACAACTAATTTATTTAATTAAATTAGCAAATAGAAGAAATAACATGAGTTGTTGCAATAAGATTCGAGGTTAGCCGAATTTTCACTCTATGAGATTCGAATATTTATTAAAAAAGCTTGCACTTATCTTTGAGGCTCATTGACATATATCTCTAGCTCGCTATCATTGAGGCTCACATTACATTGGTTCACATTGTTTCTATGATTCACACACTCTGAGGCTCGATATATATTATAGTGCCATTAAATTATTATGGCTCACTCATATATCTCAGAGGCTCGATATATATTACAATGGTTCTATCAAATCACATTATAGGGCTCACTATCTCTAAATGGTTCAATTTGTCATTATCTTTGGCATCGAATTACATTGATTTGATATGTATTCATTGTGCATCATAATTGATGTTCTATGACTCACTCATATCCAACAGTGGCTTGCAAATGATTATAGTGATTCACATTTTTCACACTCAATGGCCTGTGTTGTGTCGTATTATAGTGGTTTGATGGCTAGTTACAATGGCTCGCATTATAGGGCATTGAAATGGTCTGATGTCTCATTACAGTGGCTCACATTGTATGGTATTACAGTGGTTTGATGGCTCGTAACAATAGATTGCATTGGTTTTATGCATCACATTACATTCTACAATGGTTCACACTCTTTATAGCATGCATTACATTTAATATGGCTCGGTGACATATCTTGGTGGCTTACATTCTATATGGCTCGTTGACATTATCTTTGTAGTTCACATTGCCTCTGTAGCTTGCAATTGTGGCACACATCTATCTCCGTTTTGTTTATGGTAGTAACCTTGGCATATAAATGACCTAATGATCACTGTGATAATGATCTTGACTTGGAGACTTTGATGGTGATTTATGTGATTGTGACTTGAAGCATGAAAATGATATTTGATATGGTAGTGATCTGTGATATGGCTATGATAATATATGGAAAATTGACTTTTTATTTGGCATGGCTATGACCTTGATATGGCAAATATCTAGATATTTAACAGTGATCTAATAATAATGACTTTGAAGTATGGTTGTGTCTTTATACGACAATGATATATGATAACCATGATGTATGGTTCGTCTCTAAGATAGTGAGCTGACAGAGAAAGATGCTACTTAGAGATCTATCAGAGAGGGGTGGTTAATACCTCCCTATGTTTGTTTGTTTCTAGGTTTGGCCTAGGAGGCCTAATGTATTGGATTTTGAAAGATGTGTCTCATACTTATTATACTTTGTATCTCAACTAAAAAATTGATGAAAATCTAAGAAGAAGAATCTAGTTAGGTTTCCACCCTTGTGGGGTTTTCCCCTGGTCTCTGACCTAAATCATGGTGTCTTTATTGTGCATTCTTTTCTTTTATAGTTCCTTATTGTTTCGTTATAATATTGATGTTATTGTCCTCTCTACATAATTGCTATGATGATATGATGTTATGGGGTGAATGTAATATGAAAATGTTGAAAAGTTTAAAATTTCAATTATCTGCAACAGAGAACAATCAAGCCCAAAAAATATAACAATATCACCTTAAACCTTTTATCTTAGACCAAGCATATTACTTTGTATCATTGCCATTGCCATCGCCAATAGCCACACTTTAGGTTCTTGTCAAAATTCCATTGTTAATGTTTAGTCGAGCATCAGATAGGTTATAAGATCCTGGATGACACTCATAACCAAGCTTCCACTGCCTAGGTCACACAAAACATATTATCAAATTTCCAAACCTCAGATGTAGACTAGAGTTGAAACAATTACACTCAAACCATATCATTCAACACCAAATTGATCACGTTGTTAAATTGTAGCAAGAACCAACCAAACTAAAGTTTCAAGAGTTGTGTGATGGGACCAGACCATCGCACTCAAGCCAATAACCAAGCGAATCAAGAAAAAAAATGAGGCCAGACCACTAAATCCGAACCTTTAAACTATAACTAGAACTACGAGGTCAAGAACTATGAAAAAATATTTGTCACAACACTTGTATGCTCTTAATTATCAACCAGATCGTTGTTGTTGCTAAACAATTCATGTGATATATATAGTTAACCCGTCGTCCTAAGGTTATGGTGGGCCAACCAAATATATGATGAGTCGATGCCCATATGGCCATTCAAAATTTTTGAATCACCATGAGGCCCAGAGCTCTATAACCATATGCTCTATCCATATGACTGTGATAGAAGGGTCATTCGTCTTTCTTCTATTGACATCATCATGACGTTATAGTGGCCACATGGCATGCCTTGAGTGGGCCACATGCCATCCAATTTTGTGCTTATTAGATAGCTCAAAATGCCATATTTTCCTGCCACATGGCATCCTCTGGTGGCTCCACATCGACAAGTTGATGTCATGTTGCCATGTATGCATTGTGCCATGAGTCAATCATTAATAGGCCCACATCACTATTCATTAAATTGTTGGCACATGTCATCAATTTGTTGGTCCAATGGGACCAATTAAAACTTGATCATATTTCTAACCATTTGGTCGTTCTTTTGGCTCAATGGTGGATGCGCTCCCAATTTGCACTATATTTAACAAATTAATATTTTGGGTTTGGCCCTATAATTTGGCCTTTTGATTTTTGCACCAAATAGTAGTGGTTTTCAATAGGTCGTAACTTCTCATAAGGGAAGAGTTTTTTTGAGTAAAATACATTGTTGGAAAGATATCGACAGGCACTACGAAACCATGCTATTTGTAAGATCTTTTGAGCATCTTACCTTCATAAAAAAAACTCAAATAATGTTAGGCACCCATATCCTCATGTAATGAGACTTTGAGAAAGGTCAAGTTGTCACACCACTTTACTAAGAGCCATATTGCTTCTTTGATCATCAAGGATGGTCTTGCTTTTGTTTTCCACACATCCCCTTTGAAATCAATGACATCTTGTTTTCATCAATGACAACACTATGTGTAACAAGTAAGATGTGCATTCTCATACCTTGAAAAAATACCATTAGAGGGAAGGTTATTGTAAACTTATTCATTGAACACGTTTGGGTGCACTTTGGAAATCCAAGGAGCATTATTTTAGACAAGGACACTAGATTTCTCAGTGTTGTGGGAGAAGATGGACACGAAGTTGAAGAGGCATGCAACATTTTGTCCACAGATAGATGGGGAAACAGAAGTAGCCAATAGGACATTTGTGCAATTTTTGAGGCGTTACAATCAAACACATCTGAAAACTGATGAGCCTCATCATTGAGCAATTATATGGGCCTTAATTGGCTTTAATTCACCTCATAACTTAGTCAAACCAACTATTCTCACAACTTATTGCATACTTTTGATTATATTTTGTTTATGAAATGAGTTAGAGTTGGATATTTGGCTTTATGGTCTAATGTGCATGTAATACGAGAATAAAGGATAAAAGCAAGGAAAAATGCAGGTAGAAAAGATAAAAGCAAAGAACTATGGCAAAGACCTTGGTAAAGACTCGAATGGAACAAGGGAGAGTAATAATAGGACGTAAATCCTCCTCATTTACTACCCCTCAATTCGAATATTCCTTCACCAACTCAGAGTGCAAACAACCATCACTTTCAAGAATAGACGACAACCGAGCAAGTGAAAAGGATAGAACCCAGTTTTTCTTGAATTAGAGACCAAGCCTCCCTAATGGGAAAAAAGGCGTTAGAGACTTCACATGTATAAATAGAGAGGTTTAGGATCTCAGTAGGATTCAGACTTCTCTTGTAAAACTCTGGTTTATTTTTGAGTTGCAAGAGACTTGTGACAATTTGTTCTATAATCCATGGTTTTTATAATAAGAATGAGTTTTGTTTAAGCCAGCTCTGAGTTAACTCTGAGGGCTGAAGCTCTTGGGTTAGGGCTTGACCCAAGCAGTCAAAGCTCCTCTTTACTGTACATGTATGCTAGCATAGAGTTCTATTCTGTTTATTTTCTTAAGTAGTTTCATGGTTCCCTGATGATTTGCTTAAGTAGCCTTATGGTTTTCACTGTTTATTTGCTTAAGTAGTTTCACTTTCATTACAGAAATATAACGTAGATCATGCATGGTTTTCCTGTTCATCTGCTTCAGTAGCGGCACTCGCTATAGTTTAATTTCGTTTATGTCTTCTTTCAGTTCACATGTTAGTTAGAGGAAAAAGATCACTATCAGGTTGTGCGCAGGTGTCTCGGCCTCATCTCCTCCTTTGGGACCATGACTTGAGGAAGGGACCCTTCAGCAGCCCCAAAAACACAGGTCTCTGGTTCTCGTATGGGCTATGGAGTTCGATGTTTAATGCAGTTATTTGTTCACCCGCACTGGTTTTCTCTATCATTCTCATTTGAAACCACTTCTAGCACGTTCCTCATGCATCGCTCCCTCATCGTCCAATCACCAACAAACCTTCACAATCACCATCCGATTCACTATTTTCTCCAACTGCTACCTCACGTGGAGTACACCACTTACTTTATGAACTTTAATTCCCCACAGTTGATTTGCCTCGCCTAATTCGACAGCTATTGCATCACCCGATCACTTTAGGCGCTTTAAACCCCCACTGTCGATTTGCCTTGCCTAACCTGACGGTTTTTGCTTCACCCGATCGCCAACTAGCTTAGCCGATCTCCACCGTTGATCAGCCCTGCCTTATCCAACGGTGATTGCGTAATCTCGCGCGGATTAGTGCACGAACGTTATCCACTCGAGAGCACGTGAGAAAAGTGGTTTTCTCGTGCTACATGTCGCACAGTAAGGCTAATCGCGTGAAATTTCCAAATACTGCTTACAACCTAAAGGGCGCGCGAGAAACTACTTACCGCCTTAGAAAATCGCTCCCTCATTTCCACACGTTTCTTTTCCCCATGATATGATCTTTGTCGTTCATCTCTTCTCTTCACCTGCACGGTAAGATCTTAACCATTCATCGCTCTTGTTAGCCTCGTCCGTCCATCTCTTGACTTCACCCGTGCGATTAGATCTTGGCCATTCATCTCCTGTTAACCTCATTCGTCCATCCACTCACCTAATCCCTCGCGACACGATCTCCGCCGTTCATCTGCTTTGTTCCCTTGTTCGTCCATCTATTCACTTAAGCCTTCTTGATAAGGTCTCCACCGTTCATCCTATTAGTTAGCCCTATTCGCCCATCTATCTACGTAACCTCCTGCAATCCAATCTTCGTCGTTTATTTTCCTTTCACCCGACTGATCCAACGGTTCTTATGCATTGTTGCTCCCTCACGTCCTCCTTTCACTGATTTCAACCTTTGATTGCTTTTTCCACTTGAAACTCGATTTAGCCTAAGTTTCTTTGTTACACCTTAGTCTAATTTTGATGCTATTTACTTCTGCAACTTAGATAATTAACATTAGGTTAGTGTTAATTTAGCAATTTTGCTGAGCATAGTTGTTTAATTGGTTAGTTAGGTTATGGTGTAAGTTTAGCATTTCATGTTGTTTTCTTCATTACTGTTGTAGAGTAGCTCTCTCTTAGAATAGGTTTGCTCTCCTTCCATCAAAGAATTAAGCTTCTTCTGACCCTATAAATGTTTGGCTTGGAACCCCTAGGGTTTCTTGCCAGACAAACAGTGACAACAGGCAGGACCTTTAGTTTCACTTGTGCATATAACACTGTCACCTCCAAGTTTGTATGAACCCCGGGTTAATAAGTAACTGGTAGCCCTGGGAGTTGCAACATTATTGTTGCAATACCTAGGCTCATCACTTTTTGGCGCCACTGCCGAGGAGGTGTCTAAGTAGAAGTAATGACTGCTTTCTTCTATTTTTCTAGCGTCCAACTTTCTTTTCTTCTACTTCTAGTCTTCAATTTTCTTCCATTAGTTTATTTCTGCAAAATTAATCTAGTAGCTTCCTTTCTTTCATTTTTCATTCGCTGCTTTCCTTTCCATTCTGCAAGTACTTCCTAGCTTTAAAGAAAATCTTACAAAAACCAACCCAAAAACATTTCCTTTCATGCCTCATAGGAATAGGGGCAATTCAGGGAAATTCTTGTCAAATACCCCCACTGCATCCAACAGTCAACCTTCTTTCTTCTTCAGTGACGGTGAATTAGAAAACCCTTTAGGTGAGCAACCTTACCTATTTGAGGAACCTACAGATGAAGAAGAAGAGGAAGAACCTATTCCTACTAAACCAATGGCTAAAAACAGAAATGACAGAGGAAATAGAGAGAGAATTGAGGTTGCCTTACCCATCAGGAAAACCGATGGGGACACTAAGATGAAGAATATAAGCCCCTCTGCTCTACCTCATTTCCATGGACTGACCACAGAGGACCCTGACGCCTTCCTATTTGAGTTTGTCGTTATATGCCAAACCTATGACTATACTGATGATGAGAAAAAGTTAAAACTATTCCCATCTACCCTTAAGGATGCAGCATTGCATTGGTTCACGGGTTTACCTAGAGATAGCATCACAACTTGGGCTCAGATGCAACAAACCTTTAACAACAAATATAGGGACTACTGTAGGTCAAAGGATACTAAAGAAGATATTTTCAGGATGACCATAGGCTAGGATGAATTCTTAGAAGACTATGAAGAATGATTCCAGCTTAGTTACAAAAGGGCCAGGTGCACACTTTACCCTAAGTCACTAAAACTGGTCCTACTTACAATAAGTTGATTAAGGATAAGTGCTTCAAGCATCTAGGAAGAAGAAAAAGGGACGCCCCTACCATTAATGTCATTGGGCAGTTGTCTGACTTAATGTTGGGGTAGGTAATATGTCCAAAATATTTGGACCCTAAAAGCCCTGCAGTAGATGTGCACACCAATGGCACCATTGTCCCACACACTCTGATTGATCTTGGGGCTGCCATTAATGTGATGACCAAGGATACCATGCTCAAGCTCAACCTCCAAGGGTCATTGAGGAAGACTGCAACAGTTCTACAGCTTGCAGACCGTTCCACAGTCACCCCAGAGGGAATTGTAGAGGATGTGATGATCCCCATTGACTCCTGGGAGTACCCTACAGATTTCCTAGTGCTCCAGCCTAAGGCTAAGCTTACTGGTTACCCTCTCATCCTTGGGAGGCCATGGTTGGCCACAACTGATGATTACATTAGCTACAAAGCTGGGAATACGACCATCAAGAATGGGCATATGTCTAAACATTTAATCTTATACCCTCATGCTCAACCTATCCTAGAGCATGATTTACTTTTATGGTTAGAGGAGGAGGAAGAAGATGAGGTTTATTCTGCCCAACTTTATGATTTGGAAGCAACCATAGGAGGAGGAGAACAAGATGAGGATGACTTAATTGAACACCTGCTCCAAATTCCAACTCCTAATTCATTACCATCAGAAGAGGAAGTAAGGGAAACCCAAAGCAATCATCAAATTGACTTATGTTGGGCCAATTCCAACCCAATCCGTGTCAAAACTATAGAATTTGGCCTAGAGAGAACTTTGAAAATCAACCCATCTCTTTCTGCTTTAGAAGAGGAAAAGCTATGCAACATGATGAGAGAATACCTAGGAGCCTTCACTTGGAGTTATAAAGAAATGAAGGAAGTACACCCCTCAGTGTGTACTCGCCACATATACATCAAAGAAGGTTACAAGCTAGTCAGGCAACCACAAAGGAGGATGAATCCAACCCTTAAAGACATAGTCAAAGAAGAACTGCAATAGATGCAGGATTCATTTACCTTATCTCTGACAGTGAGTGGGTCTCTTCTTTAGTGTTAGTTCCCAAGAAAAATGGTAAGTGGAGGATTTGTGTTGATTATAGGGAGTTGAACAAATCCACAAAGAAGGATCATTTTCCCCTACCCTTCATTAACCAAGTGCTAGATGGCCTGGCTAGGAAGAAGTTCTTTTCTTTCCTAGATGGATTCAATGTGTATAACCAAATCCAAATCTGCCCAGAAGACCAAGATAAGACTACATTCACCTGTCCTTGGGGTACTTTTTCCTATAGGGTCCTTCCTTTTGGCCTATGCAATGCTCCTACCACTTAGAGAGTAGTCTTAAGTATTTTTGCTGAATTAGCACATGATGCAATGGAAATCTATATGGATGACTTTACACCTTATGGCTGTGATTGTCAAGAAGCCCTGACTAACCTAGGAAAAGTATTACACAAATTCATTGAAATGGATCTGTCTCTCAGTCCAGAAAAATGTGAATTCTTAATGACTGAAGGGACTATGCTACGTCATTCAATATCTAAGCAAGGACTGCAAGTGGACCCAATCAAAATAGCAATCATCCAAAAGGTCCCACCTCCACAAAAGCAGAGAGATGTCAGCAGTTTCTTAGGATTAGATGGATACCACCGAAGGTTCATAAAGGACTTTAGCAAGTTGGCCTCTCCTTTGTTTGCATTGTTGGCCACATTTTGAGTTTATATGGTCAAAGAGTTGTCAAGAGACCTTAGACATTCTAAAGGGTAAGTTAACCATTGCACCAATCCTTAGAGGCCCAAACTGGGCCCTCCCTTTTTATATTCATATTGATGCCTCACACAAAGCCATAGGAGCAGCCTTAGGTCAGGAAGAGGAGAAATTGCCCTATGCCATCTATTTTATCAATAAGAACCTATCAAAGGCTGAGTTGAATTATACTATGACCGAAAAGGAACTCTTGGTTGTTATGCATGCATTAAACAAATTTAGGCATTACATTACAAGCTATCAAGCATTTGTGCATACTGATCATTCTACAATCAAATATTTAATGAACAAACTAGACGTGAATGTTGGGATTATAAGATGGTTGCTTTTATTACAGTAGTTTGATCTAACTATTGTTGATAAGCCTGATAAGCAAAATATTGTTGCTGACTTTCTATCTAGGATGCATCTGTCTACAGGTGAAGCAGGAATGGTGGATGACCAATTACCAGATGAGCATTTGTTTTCTATTTCAGTTCTCTCCCCATGGTTTGTTGATATAACAAACTATTTGGTATCAGCATAGTTTCCACCAAACTTTCCCTCCAAAGAAAAGAGCAAGATAGTCAGAAAGAGCACCCCTTTCACCTGGATTAGGGACAATCTGTTCAAACTTGGCCCAGATCAAATCTTGAGAAGGCATGTAAGGGAAGAGGAATTCTTTTACATCCTTCTGACCTGTCATGATGGGCCTTGTGGAGGTCACTTTGCAGCAAAGAGGACAACATTAAAAGTGTTGCAAGCAAGCTATTATTGGCCTACTATTCATCAGGATGTGGAAAAATATATTAGTCAGTGTGATCGGTGCCAAAGGATGGGAAAGCCTACTCCAAAAGATGAAATGCCCCTACAACCTCAAGTGAATTTTCAGTCATTTGACAAGTGGGGCATGGACTTCATTGGGCCTATCAACCCTCCTTCAAAGAAAAAACAACACATCATTATGTGCACTGATTATTTGACTAAGTGGGTTGAAACCAAGGCAATTAAGGCAGCAACAGAAGAGAAGGTGGTTGAATTCATAAGGGAGAATATATTCTACAAATTTGGGTACCCTAGAGAGTTAGTCACAAACCAAGGTAGCCATTTTACCTCCAACATGATTGAAGAACTGCTCATCCATCACAAAATCAAACATAGGACCCCCACTCCTTATCATCCACAAGCTAATGGGCAAGTGGAGGTGACCAACAGGGCATTGTAGAACATCTTAACCAAGGTAGTGAGCAACAATAGGAAAGATTGGGCAAAGAGACTAGTTGAGGCTACCTGGGCCTATAATACAACATGGAAGACCACCACTGGATTTACACCCTATGAGCTAGTCTATGGGAAAAAGGCTTTGTTGTCCATTGAGTTTGAATATAACACATTGATGATGGTCGCCCAATTATATTTGGATCTCAGTCATGCATAGAAAGAAATGTTGTTACATTTGAATGGCTTCGATGAATTCAGAATGCAGGCCCTCCTACATACAGAGATAGTTCAGCTTCAGAGGAAGATCTGGCATGACAAACACATTAAGGAGAAGCAATTTCAAGATGGAGACTATGCATTGTTATATGATTCAAGGTATAAAGACTTCAAGGGCAAGCTAAGGACAAGATGGCTTGGACTTTATGTGGTGGAAAGATGTCGTGACAATGGTTCAGTGCAAATCAGAACTATTGATGAAGAAGCCATTTCATTGCTAATTAATGGACACCAATTGAAAATGTACAAGAGGCCTTTATCAAAACAAGAGTTCGTAGACAATATCAATAAGACAGTGATGATGGTGGGGCAAGTTTCAGCTCCTCCCTCATCAAGACACTGAAAAAAGAAAAAACGAATAAGGATTCAGTTGAAATCCTCCATGAGGCGCCTGAGTCCCATCTTTAGGTCGAAAACCTTGTGAGACAGCGCAAGGATGAGAAAAAATGAAGAAAAAAGAAGATCCTTGGGTGAAAACCTTCCTTGAGGCGCCCAGGGAAGATATCTAGGGTGAAAACCCCTCTGAGGCAGCCTAGGTGTTTGTAATATATATATATATATAAGAAAAAAACATAATTGTTATTTGCAGGTAGGTGAAAAATACAAGAAACACCATCAACAGCACCTTTGATCTTTGACAACTGCACCATGGCATCAAGACCACAGGTAAGTATCCCACTCACCCACTCATATGCATCATTTGATCAAAAGTTGTAAAGGTTAAAAGGTAGTTGGTTTACAAGTGAAAAGATGGCAAAAAGGAAATTCTTTAATAAGTCAAAAGAGAATGCAAGAGTCCATAGATACAATATTGTTATAGAAACCATTTGAGAATGCTTGAAGAATTAAGATTTGGGGTAAAAACACCAGTTCACCAAAGACTCAGAATACCCTATTTCTTGATGCAATCACTCATAGACTCCAGCAACAAAGTAAAAAAAGGAAATTCCCAGCAGTTAGTTCACCATGGGTTGATTAGGATACTCATTAAGGATGCCCTCCAAAGCCTAAGGATCCCCATAACATGGTCAGTCTTCAGAAACTTAACAGCAGAGGATGAAATCAAAACCCTCACCCATGATGTTAATCCTTCTATCAGTAAGGAGGACGAAAAACAAGAAGAAGAAGATACAGATCTAGATGGGGATGAGATGGGTGAAGAAGAAACTAATACAGAGGAACATGCTGAAAGAAGACAAGGAGGATGATGCTGAAACAAGAGGAGGAAACAAAGGAAGAAACTAATGGAGATGCGAAAGAACAACAAAACGAAGAAGATAAGAAAAACAGAGAGGACAACTGCAAGAAAAGAAAGACAAACTAGCATATATGGCCAACCTCTCCTTGGAGGTCATCCAGTGTAAGATGCCAGCTAAATCCTATACTCTTTAATGCAATTAAGCATGGGCTACGGAGTCCGTTGTTTAATGCAGTTATTTGTTCACCCACACTAGTTTTCTCTGCCATTTTCATTTGAAACCGCCTCCAGTACGTTCCTCATGCATCGCTTCCTCGTCATCCGATCACCAACAAACTTCCACAATCACCGTCTGATTCACTATTTTCTCCAACTGCTGCCTCGCGTGGAGTCCACCACATACTTTATGAACTTAAGTCCCCACAATCGATCTGCCTCGCCTGATTCAACGGCTACCGCCTCACCTGATCACTTTAGGTGCTTTAAACCCCCATTGTCGATTTACCTTGCCTGATTTGACTTCTGCCGCTTCACCCGATTACCAACTATCTTGGCCGACCTCCACCGTTGATCAGCCCTACCTGATCTAACAGATATTGCCAATCTCGTGCAGATTAGTGCACGAACGTTATCCACCCGAGAACACACGAAAAAAGTGGTTTTCTCGTGCTGTGTGTCGCACATTAAGGCTAATCATGTGAAATTTCCAAATATTGCTTACATCCTAAAGGGCGCGCGAGAAACTACTTACCGCCTTAGAAACTCGCTCCCTCATTTCCGCACGTTTGTTTTCCCCGTGATATGATCTTCGTTGTCCATATCTTGACTTCACCCGCGCAATAAGATCTTAGCTGTTCATCACTCCTGTTAGCCTCGTTCGTCCATCTCTTGACTTCACCCGCGCGATTAGATCTCGACCATTCATCTCTTGTTAACCTCATTCGTCCATCCACTCACCTAATCCCTCGCGGCACGATCTCCATCGTTCATCAGCTTTGTTTCCTTATTCATCCATCCATTAACTCAAGCCTTCACGATAAGGTCTCCACCGTTCATCCTGTTAGTTAACCATGTTCGCCCATCTATCTACGCAACCTCCTGCGATCCAATCTCTATCGTTCATTTGCCTTTCACCCGACTAATCCAATGGTTCTTATGCACTGTTGCTCCCTCATGTCCTCCTTTCACTAATTTCGACCTTCGATTGCTTTTTCCGCTTGAAACCTGATTTAGCCTAAGTTTCTTTATTGCAACTTAGTCTAGTTTTGATGCTCTTTACTTCTGAAACTTAGATAATTAGCATTAGGTTAGTGTTAATTTAGCAATTCTGCTTAGCATAACTATTTAATTGGTTAGTTAGGTTATGGTATAAGTTTAGCATTTCATGTTGTTTTCTTCATTACTACAGTAGAGTAACTCTCTCTTAGAATAGGTTTGCTCTTCTTCGATAAAAAAATTAAGCTTCTTCTAACTCTATAGAAGTTTGGCTTGGAACCCCTGGGGTCTCTTGCCAGACAAACAGTGACAATAGGCAGGACCTTCACTTCTACTTGTGCATATAGCACTATCACCTCCAAGTTTGTACGAACCTCGGGTTGATAAGTAAAGCTGGTAGCCCTGGGAGTTGCAACATTATTGTTACAATACCTAGGCTCATCAAAAACCTAATATGAAAATCTAGTATATATGCAACACTCTTATAACAGAGCAATCCACAATTAATTACCATGTCCCCATTTGAAACTTGTTTTGAACATTTGCCACCTTCACCTTTGGATATTGCATATGGACAACAAGGAGTGAAGGCGGATCTCATAGGGGATGCTTTAAGAGAATAAAAAATTGTTAAGAAGATTAGGAAGATCCATTTACAAGCACACAACGTGTTAAAGAAGTCGTGGGAAAAACACAAGACCGTGCATGAATATTGCAAAATAGAGAAGTTATTTAGAGTAGGAGGCAAAGTATGGTTACAATTGAACAAGGAGAGGTTATAGGTCCTTGGTAAGAAAATCAAGGCCCTGTGATATGGTCACTTTGTGATACTAAAAGAGGTGGGAGATAATGCTTACAGACTACATGCACATATACTCATTGATGAATGTGGAAAATATTAAACTCTATAAGCTCTCCATGTTGGATCAAGAAGAGGAGCATGTCCTACCTTCCATAGAGGACTTAGGTCCAGATGCTCAAGAAGAGTTGACAAAGGATACAATTTTGTAGAAGAGGTCTAGAATTCCAAGACAAGGCCAACATGACATTTGTCAGATTGAGTTGAAATGACAACTTCTAGGCAAGGCTAAACAATACTCCAGGGAGATGGTAGAGGAAAAATTTCCTCACCTCATTCAGTAAAGCTTTTAGGGACCAAAATATTCCCAAAATGGGGAGGTATGGTCTAGATTAAATCATTGTATTATTTGTCATCCATCTCAATGCTTTTAGAGTGGAATACATGAAGGAATCAACTTATAAGACAATTTGATCGGTGAGACCTAGTTTGGAGAATTTGGGTTGTCTGAAACCTTCTACGGCCAATTTGAGGCTTTAAATAACATTTTTTTAGGGGTTGGGGGTTTAAAATTTCCTGCATAAGCACCGAACCCTGTGACACTATTCTACACCGAGACCATTCCAAATGGGATAGCCATGTGGAGGATATGAAGACTCTAGAAGGGTGAAAGTTGTAACTCTAGTTGAGAATTGGAGTCAACATCTAGTTGGCTATTGAGCTACGTTATAATTGGGTCATTAAGAGGAAAAGGGGTTCCATTCTATTCAAGGAAATTTTGTTCCATAGTAGAGCAGGGTAGTTGAAAGTGGATAGAGTGAGAGAAAAACAAAGGGAACTTCTGTTCTGTGGCATCCTACAGGTCATAGGGCTTAGATAACTCCACAAAGAGTGTCTTCTCCTTTGCATTTGCACTATTTTCATTCTCAACAAAAAGGAGCAATGTAGCCTAACCTTCCAACTAAGTTTTCTCATGTAGAGGTTTCCCAAATCATATCTTGGTGTTCATTGTGATTCTTGTATGTTCATATTTCACTATTGTCTATTTTTTACATTTCATTAATTGCATGCATAAATAACAAAATCAGTAATAACAAATTTGGAATTTAAATAAAGTAATTCTTCATAGTATAGATTTCAATTTACTATAATAAATCTATTGTGGCACATTTTTCAATGGAATACCCACAATAGTTTACAGATCAATCGAACCTAAAATGGGACCTATGCTCCATGGAAAGCCAAGAGAGAATCCAAAGTGTCCCAAATTCCTATTTGTTATTATACTTGATCTTTGTCTCTAATATTAGCTTTCTTAATTCTAATTATTGCAAAATTTCCTTCCTCCCTAGCTTTTTGAACATTTTGAGCTTCATTCCATAATTTAGTTTGATCAACTAAAGGATAAAACACTTAATATTTATTTAGTAACAAAACCTACATTTAATTTAGCACTTGTTTTGTTTTGATCTATCAACCATATTTTAGCAAGAACACTAATAAAAATGGAAGTTAAACCTATAAGATTAGATAAGATAAAATAATTATACTAATGTCCAACAAATGACTACAAAAGTATGTCAATGGAATTGTTATGTACAATGATGTCAATACAAAGCACGAGTACTAAAATGTTTCCTATATAATGTAAAAACATGAAGTCTATATGCTAAAAAATAGTAAAAATCCTCAAATCCAAGAGTAGATGGCCACAATGGAAGGGAGATGTATAGAGAGGAAGGAATTGGGGATTCTGTCATGGTCCACTAATCTATCTCTCCTAACATATGAGGCCGAATGAAGAAAACTCAAGATAAGTATTGACTATTTTAATATAGTCAATAACTTTAGGAATACCTTATTGCTACATTAGCCCATTGGGCGTAGAGTAGACGATGATGGGGTGTATTGTTAAGTCACTCTGTGATGTGAAAATCACCGATTTGAAACTCTGTGGGCAAAAATCTAGTCATGTTAAGGACTATGGCCCAGGATGGGTGCAATCTCCATGTGATTTTGATGGCTTAGATGCCCCTACTCAAACCAAAGGTTAAGCCTGTAGTCATCTCTAGAGGACACAAACATCTTGACAAACAAAACAAAAGCTTATTGCTACTTTTATTTTCATGAAAAGATATGAGTATGCTAAATGACATGATCAAAAGCATTATATTTGGGATTAAAATTAGCAATCATTTGCTATAGTATTTCTATGCATCATGGTAAATGGCTTAACACCCTTGCGGATTTTACAACATTTATTCCAAACAAAGTTGCACTAGGGTAGCAATATAATAATTTAATAAGTTACCATCTTCGAGGCAAATCATATTTATTAGGTTACCACCTTCAACGTAAATCATGTTTACTATTAGGATTCAATGACTTCTAGTGGTTTAATTATCTCGTGATTATAATACAAGTGATTCTTCTTGTGGTTTAATTATCTTGTGATTATAATACAAATGATTATATACATAGTGAAAACACAATTAATAAGCTTGAACAATGTTTGTGTTTTATTCAATGAAGAATAGCAACGATTCAAGTGGTCTTCACCATCTCTGTTGTTTTGCTAGGTGAGGAATTTGATGATAAACATCTTTGTTTTGAAAGTATGCTATAAAATTGATGTAACAATACTTTATGAGATTGAGTACATTTCCATAGATGCTAATATATTTGACTATGTTGCATGGTACAACACGATGTGCCAACAGGAAGCAGAAAGACGTGACACTTTCAAAATACCAATAACCAGGTCTCCAAACCAATTAAATTGACAAATAACTTGTAACTAAAGGAGATATGGATGAAGTTAAAGTTGATTTAACATATGTTGTCCATGTTCGGAGTCAATTGGACAGTTGGAACAAAGACCGTTTCAGAAAGGGCCTCGTCTGTGATGTTCGGAAAATATTATTAAAGAACATTTTCTGTAAAGCAACCAGTAGATAATAACGAGCACGTTTGCCTTTTTCTCAAGGGAAAAAAGAGCTTCGAATACTATGATTTTTACAAATTTGGTAATAAAAAAATTGTGTACTTATTCGACTTAATATAAAATAAAATAATATTGTATACATGTATGTATGTAACACAAGTGGGGAAAGAAGAATGCGTTTTGAAACACAGACGAGATGTATTTGTAACAATCGCAACTTGCCAACCATTCTAAAACCAAAACCATTAAATACCCGTAGTACTTGTTATTCTGCAAATAGCCAGCTATTGAAGCTTTTTCCTCTTAAGTACTCAGTCAACCAAGCCTCTATAGCGCACAAGAATAAAGCTATTCAGCGGAGGAGAGGCAATATACCCCACTGATGTAAAAACCCTTGACCTGTTGTGACTTCCAAAAACAACAAAACAAGGACTGCTAGCATAGCTGCTCTCCCATTCCACGTTTCTGCGCTCTTTGTCCAACCCCATTCCCACAGGGTAACCGGCGGTGGTAATTCTCTGCGTTGTGAATCATAAGTAGCTAGAAGCTCTTCCACACTGCCCAACGGTACAAGAGACTGCACATAAAACCCGTAATCTTTAGTGTCATTGCGAAATCCATTTCGCGTGTTTGACTCTTTGAAATAACGGTTATCCAAGCATGCAAGTTTGACAAGCAAAATAAATGACTCAAAGGATCAGATGCTCGTAAAACAAGTAATCCAGAACATCAGTGAAATAGGGTTAAGATACATTGACATCGATAAATAGTTTATATCATGATTACTACTTGGGCTTGTTCCCGGAAAACTACGAAATTGAGCCCACCATAGGAAAATTCATGCTCAAGTTATCATATGCACCCTTCGGCAGTACACGACAAAGAAACACTGTTGTAACCATAACCCTAGTGTGATAGCAAAAGAGGTACGGAACATTAATTTAACGATTATCGCTTCAGGACTTCAAGGAGGAAAGCTAGGAGGAGCGTCCTTGAAACGCCTTTCCAAATAGAGGCCACCCAGATTTTAACCCACGTAGTAGTAGATGAAGTCCGTTTGTGTTTTATGGCTTTACCCACTAAGAAATTGTGAAAATACATGTGGTTTACGAGTAAGGTCTTGCTGAGTGAAGTTTACGAGACTGGTTCAAATCTCATTGAATATAGTGTTCTGCTATAATATCGGTTCATGATAAATCATAATAATTCGGTATATCTTGCTTGTGGGTTGTTGGATATATTCTTGTTGTTATGGTGTTATAATGGCAGTTTATATTCTTGGTGTTATTGTTAGGTCCCTATAATACTAGTGATTTCCCCTTTACTATTGTTGTTGTATTCTTTATTGTTATTGTTGTGCACTTATTGTCCCCATATTGTTATTATTGTGTTCCATAAAATTCCACTATTGTTATTTTTGTGCCTTTATATTATTATTGTTAAGTCGGCTTTGGTTATATTGTTACCCCTTAGACCCCTGTATATAGAAAGAAAGTTTTGTCATTTGAATAATCTAAAAGTTGTTCATTTGTGTAATGTAAAGAAGGTTGCCCTCTCGAAGAGACTTATTTCTAAGGCATTGATCTATCTTTTCTATCTTTTTGTGAGCTGGTTTCATAACATTTTGTATCAGAGCTTTGAATTCTAGCGTTTCGCTGCTCCAAACAAGTCATCGTGAAATTGTCGCTATAATTTTTTTGCTACAAAGTTTCAGAAGCTAAAAAAAAATCATTTGAGACGGAATCAGTCTAAACCTCAGGCCCGAATTTCAGATTTTGTCTCACTATATTTTCGGAGATATAATCTAAGAAACTTAGGGTTTTGCGGACCCCCGAATTACATTCCAAACAAGTGACCTTGGGAAAATCGTCATAACTTTCGCTCTGAGCATCAGATTGAATTTTTGTAAGAAGTTACAGAAAAATGATGCACTGTAGCTTTTTTAGTATCATTTTCAAAACCAGAGGTTAAAACAGTGACCTGCAGCGTGTCGTACAAGTTCGCTCTACTGAACCAGTCTATACTCAGGTCATGGTGGGAGATTTGGCATAACTCTTCATTGGAGAATTCGATCTTGATCAGACTTGCGGGGTTAGAAAGATTACTCAGAGGACTACCGCATGAAGAAATTTTAGACCTTGGAGATCCAAAATTATAGAGATACATCAGATTTAATATCGAGTTCCTACAAAGTGAAAAAATCTGTAGTTTTTAATTTTTACATTAGCTTGGTTTGAAAAATTAGTTTGAAGGAATTCAAAGGGCATAGTGAAGCATTATTATCGGTAATTGATGCTCTGAAGAAAAAAAATGCAAACACCTAGTAAGCAACCTGAAAACTCTAGCATGACTCATGAAGAAGAGGGAGAAATGCAACAAGATATATCAAAATTACGAGACCAAGTGCAAAAAATTTCACTCGAACAAAAAGTAATAGATGCTAAGATGGATGGTTTAAAGAAAGACATAAAAGCTAAGATGTATGGCGTGGAAGCTAAGATGGATGGTTTAAAGAAAGACGTAGAAGCTAAGATAAATGACGTGGAAACTAAAATGGACGACGTGGAAGCTAAGTTGGATGATTTAAAAGAAGACATGGAAGATTTGAACACAAATTTGACAAAGTTTCTACAAGAAATTCTTACTAATGGCGAAAGGGTAGTAAAGGAAACTCATGATGAGAACAAAATAAATGTTAATCATGATTTTATAAACTAACGTTGGATTGAAGAACCACCATGTTCCAAAGATCGATATGAGAAAGTTTGATGGAAAAGATCCCGGAACATAGATACTACAAATGGAGCAATTTTTCGATTTCCATAATGTGCAAAATACACAAAAAGTACGCATTGCAACTTTATATTTAGAACCAAATCAATTTGTATGGTATCAATAGCTTTGCTATCGTAAACAAATTGTCACTTTGACTATTTTTACGGATGAAAGGATAGCACGTTATGAGGGTACAAAAAGAAACATTTTTTTTAGCCAATTGATAAATCTCAAACAAAAAAGGTTCAATAATGGAGCACATTAAAGACTTTCAAAAATTGAATATAAGGGTAAAAGATATTCTAGAGGAGCATAGGATTGATATGTTCATAGGCACTTTAAAAGGTAACATCCAACATGAGGTTCGCCTTTGGGAACCAGATTCATTGTAAAAGGCATTCAGGTTGGCTAGAAAAATGGGAAGCAAAATTATGGCAACAAGGAAGCCTACCACTCACAATCATAAAGATGGAAGTGTAGCTGCCCCTAGCCATCCACAACCTACAAGGTTGACACCACAACAGTTGGAAGGAAAAAGAGCAAAAGGGCTTTGTTATAATTGTGATAGCAAATACACTAAAAGTCATAAGGTTGCTGAGAAGAAATTATTTTACATAGATTGTAAAGAGGAGAAAGAAAAGGAACAAGAAACATCAAAAGAAGAGGATATACATCATGAAAAAAACCCTAGAAAATGAAGAAATGAATATGCCCATATCTTGTAATGCATTGGCTGGAATTACCACTCCTCAAACTATCAAGATAGAAGGACATATCAAGAAAAAAAGTCATAATGTTGATCGATTTGGGAAGTACCCATAATTTTATTCATTGTAAAATAGCCAAGGAATTGAATTGCTTCCTATATCCAGCACTAGAGTGTCAAGTGATGGTTGCAAGTGGAAAAACCATAAATTGCTCTGGAAAGTGCTATAACATTAAGCTATCCATGAGAGAATATGTATTGAATAGCCCAATGCTTTCCATTCCAATGGGTGTTGTTGATGTTGTACTAGGAGTCCAATGGCTACAATCCTTGGGTATAATAGCTTTTAATTTTCATGAAATTCTCTTAAGAAGGAAATGAAGTTGAATTAAGGGGTATCGTAAGGAAACCAAGAAAGATAATCAGCTTTAACGGAATGACAAAGTTTCTAAAGAAAGAACAATGAGGCATAATTGCACAATTATGTTCACTAGAGGTTCCCACATCGAAATCATCCATTTTTCCAGATCTCCAAAAAGTATTGAACAATCATTTCAAGGTATTTGAGACTCCCAAAGGCCTCCCACCTATTTCTAATCATGATCATGCTATTAATTTGATTCCAGGAAGTGTTCCTCCAAACATCAGACCTTCGAGATATCCCTACGTCCAAAAGAGTGAAATTGAACGTATGGTTGCAAAAATGCTAGAGGCTGGTATAATTCAACCTAGTCAAAGTTCTTTCTCTGCTCCAGTAGTATTGGTTCACAAGAACGATGGATCATGGCGCATGTGTTCAGATTATAGTGAGCTCAACAAGCTCACTATTAAAGATAAATTTCCCATTCCTGTCATTGATAAATTAGTGGATCAATTGCATGGATCAATTTACTTCACCAAGCTGGATCTTCGTTCAGGGTATCATCAAATCAAAATGAAGAATGAAGACATTCCAAAAACAATATTTAAAACTCGTGAGGTTCGTTATGAATTTTTGGTCATGCCTTTTGGCCTTACTAATACACCTTCTACATTTCAAGGTTTGATGAATTCCATATTCAAACCCTTCCTTAGATGTTAGTATTTTTTGATGATATACTAATCTACATCAAGTTTTGGAAGGATCATGTCCAACATGTTGACATGGTGCTCAAACTATTGGAGGAGAAACAACTATATTCAAAAATCTCCAAATGTTTCTTTGGAGTACAAGAGGTGGAATATCTAGGTCATATTGTATCTCATGAAGGTGTTAAGGTAAACCCTAGCAAAATTAAAACCATTAAGGAATGGAAAATCCCCACATCCATAACGCATCTACGAGGATTTCTCGGGTTGACAGGGTATTATCGCAAGTTTGTTAAAAATTATGGGAAAATAGCAGCACCTCTAACAACATTATTGAAGAAAGATGCATTTTCATAGACTCTAGAAGCAATGAAGGCTTTTGAACATCTTAAAGAGACAATGTGCCAAACACCAGTCTTAGCTACACCGGACTTCACAAAAACCTTTATTGTGGAATGTGATGCCTCAAGAAATGAAATTGGTGTTGTTTTAATGCAAGAAGAAATACCCATTGCTTTCGAAAGTCGTCCAATCAAAAAAAAGTATTTACACAACGCTATTTATGAGAAGGAAATGTTGGCAATACTACATGCACTTAACAAATGGCGACCATACTTAATGGGAAGACACTTCAAGGGAAAAACAGATCATGATAGTCTTAAATATCTTTTAGAACAAAGATTATCTTCAGAAGAGTAGCAAAAATGAGTCACAAAGATGTTGGGTTATGACTTTGAAATCATCTACACAAAAGGGAAGCAAAATGTTCCGGCAAATGCACTCTCAAGGAAGGATGAGGATGTGGAACCATTTATTTGCACCATTTCTATTATCCAACCAGATTGGATAAACGAAGCAAGGAATGAATGGAAGAATGACGAGGAAGTGTGAGCACTCATTCAAAAGATACAACAAGATCCCAGTACATTTGATACATTTAGCTAGAAAAATGATTCGTTATGGTACAAGGATTGGTTATACCTATGTAAGAATTCCCAACTCAAACAAAAGATTCTTAGGGAATTGCACACCTCTCCCTTAGGAGGGCACTCAAGATTTCTAAAACCTACCACACGGTTAAGAAGGGTTTTTTTTGGGATGGCCTTAAATCAGATATTCAAAAGTTTGTGGTTGAATGTTTGGTTTGCCAACAAAATAAAGATGAAACAATTAAGACCCCGAGACTATTACAACCTTTATCCATTCCAAGCCAACATTGGGAGGAGGTTTCAATGGATTTTATCACAGGTTTACCCAAGTCCGAAGAAAAGAGTGTTATCATGGCGGTAGTTGACAAACTTATCAAGTATGCACACTTTTGTGCATTATTTCATCCATTTAAAGTGAGTACAGTTTCTACTACATTTATGGAAACAATTCAAAAGCTACATGGAAACCCAAATATTATTATAAGCGATAGAGATCCCATTTTCACTGGAAATTTTTGGACAAAATTATTTTCTTGCCTTGGTACTCAGTTAGCTCATAGCTCAATCTGATGGACAAACTGAGATAGTAAACAAATGCTTGGAAGAATATCTTCATTGCTTTGTATCTAATAAATAGACACAATGGGTCAAATGGTTACCTCTCGCTGAATGGTGGTATAACACTTCCTTCCATACTACAACAAAAATGACCTCATTTATGGCACTTTATGGATATCATCCACCATCCATCACATCATATTTAAGAGAAAATTCTAAGGTTCAAGCAGTGAAAGATCACATCGAACATCAACAACAAGTTCTCCAACTCTTAAATGATAACCTCACCTTGGCGCAAAATAGAATGAAACAGTAGGTAGATCAACATCAGCAAAAGAAAATTTTGATGTAGGTGATTGGGTATTCCTACAGCTACAACCATATAAAAAAAATGTCCCTCGAGCAACCTAAGAAGGGTAATAAATTATCACCAAATTATTATGGTACGTACAAGGTGTTGCAAAAGATAGGTACTATGGCATACAAATCGGAGCTTCCTGCAGCTTCCCGAGTGCACTCAGTTTTCCATGTTTCATGCTTAAAGAAGGTTATAGGTGACAAGCTTCCAGTTCAAACAATATTGTCAGAACTTGAAGAGGAAGGAAAAATCATATTGGAACCTAAAGAAGTCAAAGAAACAAGAACTCGACAACTACGAAATCGACCAATTTTAGAGTATCTCATCAAGTGGAAGAACTTACCCGTTGAAGATTCCACATGGGAGGATGATAATTTTATACAGAAGCATGCAGAACTACTCAAGAATTGAGGATAACACTTTTTTGAAGGAGAGGGGCATGTTAAGTCTCTCTAATACTAGTGATTCCCCCATTACTATTGTCGTTGTATTCCTTATTGTTATTGTTGTGCCCCTATTGTCCCCATATTGTTGTTATTATTCCCCATAGAATCCCACTATCGTTATTTTTGTGCCTTTATATTATTATTGTTAGGTCGACTTTGGTTATATTGTGACCCCTTAGACTCCTATATATAGAAAAGAGATTTTTTCATTTGAATCATCTAAGAATTGTTCATTTGTGTAATGTAAAGGAGGTTTCCCCCTCGAAGAGGCTTATTTCTAAAGCGTTGATCTATCTTTTCTATCTTTTTGTGAGTTGGTTTCATAACAGTTATGGTGTTATAGTGGCAGCGACGAAGGTTGATCCTGGGTCTCCCTTAGATTAGTCCAAGCAATGAACGGTTAAAAAAAAATTGTGAAATAATACTTAACAAGTCTCTTCATAGTTTGCCCAATATATAAACAAACCTCACCTGCGCTTCTGTAATAACAAATAACATGTATAAAGTGACACAATTTCAATTCCAAGGAGGCCATCAAATTCTTGTGTGAAATCTGCACTGTGCTAGGCCTCATTAGCGAATCTGGCATTCTAATGCGAAAGAATGCCAGACACATATACATAGTGTCAAAACAAACATGTGATCATATAAATGCACTTCTTTGGGTCTCTCCCTTCAACGTCACTGATTTACACAGTGACAACACTATGGTCTACAAGAATGCAATAAAACGTAAACCTAAATGATAGGTACATAAAAAAATCATGCACTATATAGACATATATAAATGACAATTGCTAATGTACAGGCTAACTTGCATTGAACATTCTCCACAATTAACACTAAGATTGAAAAATAAACTGAGCTAGTTGATGTTTCCCTTGGTCAAATAGATCACCATTTCTTTTGTAGAGAGTAACTTGCATTGAACATTCTCCATAATTTGATGCAAAAACAAAATAAACTGAGTGGCTACTCAAGTCACATTTGTCTGAAATTAAAGCAACGCAGAGCTTGCTAGACTCTTTCTGAGGCTAGAAAGGAGAACGCTAAACTTCAAAGGAGGGTCTCAGAACTAGAATGGGAGGTCAGAGATGCAAAATGCCATTAATATATTTGAGATGTAGCTCGGATGATATCTTCATTAACTACAAATCCTAACGCTCCAGTGGTGGAGATTTTAAGGCTCAAGTAGGAATATTGACGACCTAATTGAGAAGTCTTGCAGTGTATTTGTTGAGAAGAATGAGCAAATTAGTGCTCTAGAGGCCACCAGCAAAACTGAGGAAGCGATGGAAGAGCCCAAAAAGGAAGCATGATGACATGTACAATTAGAGTGCATCCATGAAGAATTCCAACACCTAGTTAGAAAATAAGCTGACCAAGTCATGGGAGGCTGCATTGTGCCATAAGAAATTTATCGATGCCAGAGACTCAATTTGGCATAGAATCATCATTGTTTGCCCAGCTTAAGAAGAAATTGAATTTTACTGAGAATATTATGAGAAATATTGAGTAATTAAGGACTTGGCAAATAATTCAAGTGCGTTCTTTACAGCTGAGGCACAGGTGGCCAATGCTTGTTTGGAGAATTTGGATGTGATAAATATTTGATTATTTGTGATCATTACGAATAGAGGATAGAACTGAAGTCAAAAGTGGTTGCAAAACATTGCAAACTAAGTTCATTTTAAATAAGTTGGGGCTTGATGAAGGTTTCATGGAATGAAGTTTAGATATCCATTGATAGATTTGAGGAGATGGTAAAATTAAGCCTTCCTTCGCTCTGGAACAAAGAAGACACACTTATTCCAAAAGGTCTGTTGGCCAGAATGCAAAAGCGAAGAGTGGCAGTAAGGGAGATTGATGAGTTAAAACTGCGCCCCCATTGCCACCCACATCTCAGTTATGTGTTGGTCATGTTAGAACCTTGTAAATGTATTTTGTCCAATATTTATCCTATGACAGTTGCATACCATCCCAGATCCATCTTAACTACGGGATCTATCAAACACAAATCTTGAGAGTGATCAAATCTCTCAAGGTGCAAATTACTTTTTTGAGTGCAAAATTTGAGAAAAAATTTGCACCTCGAGACATTCGATCCCTCTCAAGGGTTATAGATCTGAAGTTAAAATGGAACTACACTGGTTTAATTATTAATAATTAATAATTACTATTAATATTTTTCTTATTTTTTAATTTAATTTTTTTTTTTTTTATGAAATTTAACTGAATAAAAATGTTTTAATTAATAATTATAATTATTAATTTATTAATTTCTTTTTATTTTTTTATTTTATATAATATCAGTCAAAATGTTTAATAAGTTAATAACATCACATAACATAACAACATGTTAAAATTGGCAACTAGGGTCAAACTCCATGTGAGTCATCTTATTCATCGCTGATAATATTTTATTAGATTCCTCTCATCGAGAGGTGTAGGATTGATCTAAAGATCATCCAATTCTGATAAGTATTTATGGAGATATGAATTTATTTTTATTATGGAATAATTATCAAGCCGACCAACAACTCATGTAGGCTCAGAAGCCCAACAGTCGCATCTATTCAATCATCAACATTTGTGTATAAATACAGGAGGTCTTTTCCTCATTTGAACACACTCTCATCACATCTCTCTCTCTCTCCTGCACAGAAAAGAGGCTCTTCTCCTACTACGCAGAAAGAGACTCTTCTCTCACACGTGGAAGGAAGACGCAAAATTTAGGGCTGCAACTGAAAATCAGAAGTTTGATCAGCATTGACCATCAGAATCTCTCTCAGGACTTCATTGTAGGTGGATCTGGATCTCCTCTGAAGGCCACATTTTTTGGTGAAGGAATCAAGCCGATCCAACGGTCGGTTTGCAAGATATTGTCTACTCTAGTTTGGGACTGATCTAGGGTTTGCTGCTGCTGATGTAAATCAGATTTATGTACTATTTCTCTATGATGAATTATTGAAGATAAAGGAAGATTTGATCAAAGGGTTTCCCCATATTGGGGTCTATCCCTAGCTAGCCGCCACATCTTGTGTCTTTTGTCTTGGCTTGTTTTGTGTTGATCATTTAATGTTCTATCTGCACTTTACTTTATGTACATGTGATTGCTTATCTATGGATAATAATAAGAAAGATAAGTAAATTGCTCTAAGAATAGAACATACCATAAATTAACATGGGATCAGAGCTGAGGTGAAGACAAAGCCCGAGCAAGAGCAAGAGCAATCACCGAAGAGAAGATTGGCAAGGCTATCCTAAAAGAACTATGGGGTGCTCAACACTCTTCCCTGCCGAAGACAAACTCCGTGAGAAGGCTGACCATCATGGATGGAAGATGTCTCTCGGTCTAACCTTAGAAGATCAAGGAGTGTTGGACCATGTGAGAGGCAATGTTGTTGAGCCTCCATCAAATGCACCCAAAGGAAATTAAGAAGGGCAAAGGTGAGAGTATGCAAGCATACTTCTTAAGAATCACCGAGATCAGGACGACCTCCTAGCTATTGGGGAGATTATTACTGATAGGGAAATGGCACTCATGACTCTCGGAGGATTACCATCCGAATGGTACGTGTTCAAGACTACTCTTCTAAACAATAATGTAATTCCTGGTTTCGAGGAATTAATGGAAAGATGCATTCAAGAAGAAACAAGGATAGAAGAGCAAGAAATGCCCATGCCTAAAGGTCGTCCTACTGCCTTTTCTTCTCATGCTAAGGAAAGAAATCATTCCGGGACTAAATCAAAAAGAAGGTTGGACCTATGTGTGGAAGAAAAGGACGATGTTACATTTGTGATAAAGCAGGTCAATATGTAAGGGAATGCTCTGATAGAAGGGACTAACACTGGAATGATGATCAAAATCCCTCTCATGGCAATCAAAGGAATGGAAAATCTAATAGCAGAGGTAAAAGGAGTGCTAGAAATCAAGGAAGAGGACAGCCATTCAAGAAGGCTAGAAATTCCAGGTATGAATCTAACACTGTTGACAATAAGTAGGATGAATATTATCTACCAGCTGCTCTATCTACCTCTGCTCGTTCGGACTCACTGGGAATTTGGCTTATTGATAGTGGTGCCTCAAGGCGCTTCACTGGTTACAAAGAAGTTTTCCATAATCTGATAGAGAAAGAAACTAACCTGGAAAATGTCCTTGGAGATAATATGAAATATCTCGTGAAAGGTGTAGGCAATGTCTCTCTTAAATTGAATCAAGGTAATATGATCCACTTACAGGATGTATTATATGTACTTGACCTTAAAAAGAACCTGGTGTCCATCTCGGCAATGGAAGACAAAGGCTACAAGGTGACCTTCAGTGATGGGAAGGTACGTGTATGAAAAAACAATGTTAAAAATGCCTTCACTCTTGGGTTTCAAGTTGATTCATTATATTAGGTCAGTGGAAGTCCGCTAGGTGTCATGTCTTGTGACACATCTCTTCAGTCCGAACTTTGGCATCGGAGGTTTGCTCACCTTCATTATAAAGCTCTACCCGATGTAAGACAAATGGTGACAGGGATGCTCAAATTCCGAGTAGAGAAATAAGGTGTATGTCTGGGATGTGCCGAAGGGAAGCTCAAAAGGGGACCATTCCCCTCAAGTCAAAGCAAGACCTTCGATATATTACAACTGGTTCACTCAGACACATCCGGTATGATTCCTGTGAACTCCTTGGGAGAATATTCACATTACCTTACTTTTATAGATGACTATTCTCGAAAGACTTGGATATACTTCTTGAAAAAGAAGGATGAAGTTTTCTCTTGGTTTCGACACTTCAAAGCCTTGATCGAGAATCAAACCGAAAAGAAGATCAAGATCTTAAGCACTGATAATGGGACTGAATATGAATCTAATGAGTTTCATGACTTTTGTAAAGACGTTGGCATTAAGAGGGAGACTACTATACCATATACTCCTGAACACAATGGCATGGCGGAAAAGAAGAACCGTACGATTGTGGAAGCTATCCGTGCCATGCTCCATGATCAAAGACTTCCGAAGTTTCTATGGGCCGAAGCTGCAAACGCCGCCGTATATGTACGAAACCAATGCCCTCATCAAGTATTGGGTTCCAAGACTCCTGAAGAAACGTTCACCAGTAAGAAACCTACAGTATATCATTTTAGAATTTTTGGAAGCCCTGTATATTTTCATGTGCCGAAAGAGAAAAGAAATAAATTGGGTGCATCTGGAAAGAAAGGAATCTTCATGGGCTATGGTGAAAATACTAAGGGCTATAGAATTTATGTAGCCGGTCAAAGGGAAGTCGTGAATAGTCATGATGTTACCTTTGACGAAGATATGGCTCTCAACAAGGTGGACAATCTTCCGACTTTGAGGAGCTCTCAAGAAGTCGACACCAGGGAACCAAAAGAAAAATATGATGAAACAATGCCTAATGTGGAAGAACCCATGGATCCTATTGATCCACCTGAGCCTTCCTCTTCTAGGAAGAGGCCCTCTTGGCTTAGGGGGCTGCTCGATGATGCTGAAGGGCACACTGCACCCCGAGGAACCTTTTGTGAAAGTAAGAAACCTAACAGGTATCAAGGATACTTGACCATCATGAGCATGATCATACAAAATGAGCCTTCATCATTCTCAGATGTCGTCAAGCATCAAGTATGGAAGGATGTTATGACTGACGAATATGAGTCTATTATAAAAAATGATGTCTGGGAAGTAGTTCCCAGACCCCGGGACAAGACAATTGTCACTTCTAAATGGCTTTACAAGATAAAGCATGCAGCAGATGGAAGTACAGAAAAGTGTAAGGCTCGTTTTGTCGCTCGTGTTTTCTCCCAGAAGGAAGGTATAGACTATGACGAGATATTTGCACCTGTTGCCAGAAATACCACCATCTGCTCGATCATAGCCCTTGCGGCTTGACAAGGTTGGAACCTACATCAGATGGATGTCAAGACAACGTTCATGCATGGTTCGATCAACGAAGAGGTCTACGTGGAACAACCCGAAGGATTTGAGATGTATGATCGAAAATCTCATGTATGCAGGTTGAAGAAGGCTCTCTATGGGCTGAAGCAAGCACCCCGAGCATGGTATGAGAGGATCGATGCTACTTGATGAAGGTTGGGGTTCACTAGGAGTGAAGTTGATCCTAACCTTTACCTTAAGGTTGAAGATGACAAGCCTCTCATATTGGTTTTGTATGTGGATGACCTCTTTCTAACAGGTGCAAACCCGCTCATTCACAAATGTAAGAGGGAGTTGGCTTTTGAATTTGAAATGGACCTAGGACTGATGCACTATTTCCTAGTACTGATGCACTATTTCCTAGGACTTGAAGTGTGGCAGAAGCCAGGGGAAATTTTCCTATCTCAAGGAAAATATGTGGTGAAGATATTGGAAAGATTCAGTATGGTTCACTGCAAGCCTGTCACTACCCTGATGGAGCTTGACTTTAAGAAGTTAAGCAATAGCACTGTTGGACTTGTTTTACGAAATGCCACCGAGTATCATCAACTCGTGGGAGCATTAATCTTATTAGTGAACTCCCTTCCAGATATATGCTTCGTAGTCAACACATTGAGTCAACATATGGTTGAACCTCACCACATACATTGGATTGGTGCCAAGAATCTGTTGAGATATCTTCATGGCACAATTACTTATGGGTTAAGATACACTGTTGGAGATGTGAGACTACTTGGATACACTGATGCTGATTGGGCAGGCAATGTGAAGAACCGCAAGAGCACTTCCAGGTGTTGTTTCTCCTTGGGATCTTCTTCGATACCCTGGATGAGAAGGAAGCAGAAGTCGGTGGCTTTGAGCACCGCCGAAGCAGAGTATATTGCTGCTAGCATGGCCTCTTGTGAGGCAGTCTGGTTGCGAAAGCTCTTCCGTGAGCTGTTTGGATTTACATTGGATACCACCGTGATCTTATGTGACAACCAGAGTGGGATTCATTTGTCAGAGAATCCTATATTTCATGATCATTCCAAGCATATCGATATCAAGTACCACTATATTCGAGATATGGTGCAGCAGGGAGCTATAAGGCTCCAACATATCGGTACAAATGAACAGGTCGCCGACATTCTGACAAAGCCCCTATGAAGGGTCAAATTTTTCACTTTCCGAGAACGACTTGGTGTTGTTCAAAAACCCTCTAACGAGGGTCCTGTATGATGTATTGAGCTCTGGGAGCTGCGGGGGGGTGCGGGGTACTTCTTGGAGCGACATATGACGAACAGGGTAAAAGAATCAAAACTTTCCCTGTGACACCCCATGGCAACGAATGATTTGTTCTCCTGTGAGGTCTAGATGATGTGTTCTCCATGACGATTATGTAGCAAGATGATTAGTTCTCCTGTGAGGTTTGGATGATGTGTTTTCCATGACGATTGTATAGCAGGATGATTAGTTCTCCTGTGAGGTCTGGATGATGTGTTCTCCATGACGATTGTGTAGCAGAATGATTAGTTCTCGTGTGAGGCCTGGATGATGTGTTCTCCATGGCGATTGTGGACAAGATGATTTGCTCTCTTTATGGGACAGGATGATTCGCTCTCCTGTGGACAAGAATGATTAGTTCTCCTATCAAGGCATCCTACCCATGCAATCTGGGACTCATGGGAAGTACCTCTCATCTTATCAATGAGTAGAGAAATGAGGATAGGGACCATAGTACTACCGATGGACGCATCGTTGTATCTACCGTACTCCCCATGCTAGGATGACCTTCATTGATCTGGGATCAATGGTACTGGTCCAGGACCAGTGGTAGGAGTTGTACCCACTATGACACTGACTTCGGGTCAGTTGAGGACTAGTCTGGGACTAGTGTTACACACTCTGACACTGACTTGTAACCAATTTTAGTTTATTGTAACTAACTCCCTAACTGCAAGTTCCTCCAAACTCTATAAAAGGAGGGCAGTTTTAGGAGAAATCATCAAGAATCGTGATAAGGTCTATTAATTTTGAGGATTTGAGTTGTGCATAAATGATGTTGTAGAGAATTCGCCAAACCTCATCATTCTAATTCATTTGTATTCCTTCTTTCTTATTCATTCTTCCTTAGACAATTATTTGGGATTGTAAATTAGAGAGGACTCGAGAAGAGGAACAAGAAAGAGCTGAAAATTTCCCACTCTACCCATTTCATGCACTATGAAGATTTATAGATACTAGGGAACTGATTATTTACAGGATTCGTCTAATTGTTGCCTTCTTAATCCTTTCTGTTAATACAGAAATCTTCCCTGCTGTTGTTGCAAATTTTATTTCAAGTAACAAGTCCTGGATTTGTATTTATTATGCCAAAATTAATTTGTTGTGTTGTGTTCATTTCATTTCTAAGATCTAGCTTCTAAGGGAGACACGATGCTCTATATCAAGAGCAATTCAATGCTAGTTATATTTTGGCTTTAGAATTTCTTGATCAATGCAAAATTGATTGTTACAAACAAACAATATCATTTCTGTTTTTGAGCTTAATTGATTTATCTTTCTAGGAGATTAAACTTAAGAAAGAAAAATCTGATATGCCCATGATTCGGTTGATCTCAGGGGTGATCTTCTTGGATCAATAAAGTTGGGAGGTTCCACTCTCTCAACTTCATTTAAAGGTTTTGCTCCCTAAGATCCTTAACACATTATGCTAAAGGGAGTGGTGGTCCACAAGGATATGTCAGGTTGGAAAAGTACCAACCCTACAAAAGATAGAGCCACTACTAAGGTAAAAGTGGGAAGCAAGCTTTGGAAGCACTAAGGTCCCCCCCCCAGGCCACAGGACTCTTCTTGTTTGACCTAGAAAGCGAGGGGGGAGGAGCGGGGGGAGATCTGGGCCCTCTAGTGAGTGCCCTAGAAACATTTTTCTCTTTGTTGCTAGGGAGAGCTTTTATGGGGGGACAATAAAAAGTATATTTCAGAAGGTATTTGGAAAGTCTTCACCTTTTCTTCTTCTAATAAGGATTTCATGATTTCCTCAACTTTTTTAGCTGCTTCATCAAGTCACTCCAATCCTCAAATATACTTTATCAAGTTCGCCTTTTTTTACTTTTACCCTAATTATGTTTTTGATATATCCTATGTAAATTTCATGGTTTTCATGTGCCCACATCTAAATAATTTTATCAAATTCTACCCTTGATGATAGTTCCATGTGTAAGATGCCCTGCTCATTGGGGTTTGGTTCTTCCTCTCTTTTCATCATGTATAAATGATCCATATCGAGATGTGACCCTAATGGCTCATCTCTATATGAGGCATATGTTTCTTGTAATATTCCTAATGGAAAATTATTAGTGATAAACAAAGCATACAAGGTACATGCAACACAAAATACACAAAATTAAATACCCAGAAATGCTCCAAAAATTGTGCCAATATGGGCCATTTTCATTATAATTCAAATGGGGTACAATATAGCATGGAGTGAGTGCACTTGGACTTGCTCAAGGCAAGCTAACAAGTCCGAGGTGATGAAAACTACTGACCAAGTGCTGAAGAGTTGTCCCCATAATGATCTGCGCTAGCCCCAAAGAAACTGCGTTATTGGCTAAAAGAATTTGTTGTTTGGCCCACTTCCATTGCTCAGAAAATTCTAGGAAATTAACCTCTATCTCGTCTCAAATAATCCACCAAAACCCAGAAAGGGTGTGGTCTAGTTACGACCCCCAAAATTTCCCCCAATTTCCACGTGCTCCTCCATTGACTGGGAATTTCATCCCACCTGAAGAAACCACTGCTCAACCTTCCAAAAATGATTCCAAATGATACCAAAATTTCCGTCATAGATCCTCCACCAAATCCAACTCCTTTCATCTCCAAACACCCATCCCTTCAACTCCCACGTGTGGCTCAAGAATAGCCTTTGTGCAAGCCCAAGTAGTCTCTAAGGAGATGATGAAGCTACAGCAAAAACCCCTCCAGAATGTACCCAATCAACACCCTAAATCTTCAGAAAATTATGGTCCAATCCTTCCCTTGAAAGCTCGACAAAATTTTGGCCCATAATTGCCTCTCCTAGGAAGTGCTTATTGCCTTTTCTAAGCCCATTCTGCTGAGAAAAGCACACGAATTGGCCTAAATAATCACCAACACAGCTCTGCAATCCGCTTGGAATTCTCATGTGATGAACAACACTCAGTTGACCCAACTAAACAGCTTGAGCAAACTATGGTTTGGTTGTCAAATGAGCAAAAGTCCACAAATGAGTGCCTCTTCTCCTATTTGTAATTTGTTGGCCTTCCTTCCTTTGTGGGCTCCACCACATTGAACTCCCTTCCCTCTTTTCTCTCCAAGGGGTGCGTAGTGGCCCCCACAATCCACTCTTGCCACTATTTTCCCTTTTCTCTATAGTGGGACCGCTTCTTAATAAAAAATTAAATCTCATTGGGTTTTACCCACTTTCCCTAAGTTGTGAGCCCAAAATTTAATAACCTTAGGAAAAATTGCAACTATAATGTCAAGTCCTGTAGAATGTGCTCACCCTACCATGTGGTATCCTCATTTGGCAAGTTCTTCCATCACACCAAATACTCCCTGATAATCCGGCTCCTCAATCTCCTCTCCCTAGTCTCCAAAAGGCCTCTGACTCAAGTACCAAATGCCCCTCATCATCTAACGGGGGTAGTTTAGTAGCTGCTATCACATGTTGTCCTAATACCTTTTTGAGGCATGAGACATGAAAGACGTTATGGACCTTGCTTCTTGGTGGAAGCTCCAACTTGTAAGCCACCTCTCCAATCCACTTAATCACCCTGTAGGGTCCCTAAAAACGTGGTTGTAGCTTCTTGGCCCCATTCTTCTTCAACATGGACTGTCTATATGGTTGCAGGCGTAAAAGGACCAAATCTCCCACCTCAAAGCGCCTCTTGACCCTGTGCCTGTCTGCATACACTTTTTGTTGATTCTAGGTGATCTGCATGTTGTTTTTGAGAGCCTTAAGGATGTCTTGGCTCTCCTGAATCCAATCTTTGGCCCTTGGGGTCCAACTGTATCCAAAAACAAGGTCAGCAAAAGATAAAGCATCATATCCATATAGAGCACGAAAAGATGACATATCGATGGACATGTGGTAGGTGGTATTGTAGCAATACCCCCCCAAGTGCAACCACCTCATCCAAGATCACTGTTGTCCCTTCATGTAATTCTGCAGGTAACCCTCCAGCCACTTGTTGACTATCTCTATCTGGCATCTTCCCGTTTATCTGAGGGTGGTAACTAGTGTTGGGAGTGAACTCAGTGCCCACCAACCTAAAAATTTCCTGCGAAAATGCCCCCATAAAGCGATTGTCCCTGTCATTGACTATGGTCTTGGGAAGACCATGCAAATGGAAAACCTCTCTGAAGAACAACTCCGCAACCTATGAAGCAGAATACCGAGTGGTGATAACAAAGAAGTGTGCACACTTCGTCAACCTGTCCACCACCACATATATACAATCACGACCTTGCACCATGGGAAGCCCTGTGATAAAGTCCATAGAGATACTCTCCCACTTCCCCTCTGGAATGGGAAGCAACTGCAGTAACCTTGTTGGATGGGTCAACTCATCTTTGTTCCTCTAACAAGCCCCACACTCTTGCACATGCCTCAACACATCCCCCTTGAGGCCCTTCCATGTGAAACGCTCCCTAACCATCCTATAAGTCTTTAGGAACCCCTGTTGTCCCGACAAGGGTGAATCATGTGTTGTCTAAAGAATCCTCTCCCCCAATTGTGAACCTAGCACAAAAAATATGCACCCTTGTAGTAAATGACATCAGCCATCACCCGGTAGCATTCATCCCCGTGAGTTCCCTCCAAGGTCTCACACACCTTTCGATCCTTGGAGTACTCTATCAATAGTTGTGCCTTCCAATCATGGCAAATGCGCATGAGCAAAACTGTCGTGGGCCTCCTGGATAGGGCGTCTACTACCATGTTATGCTTGCCCTTGACATGCTCTATCAAAATCATAGGCATGGATCTTGCTAACCCACTTCTATTGTCTATCATTGAGGCCCTTCTTCCCTAAAAAGTGGCGAAGACTGTTATGGTCAATCTTCACTCTGAACATGTTGACCACCAACTACTATCAAAATTTGGTCAATGCGTGCATGATGGCCAACATCTCCTTGTTGTATATGTAATATAATCTCTCGTGACGAATGAGTTTTCGACTCTTAAAAGGGATCGGGTGGCCCCCTTGTGACAGCACAACACCAATGTCTTCACCCGATGCATAACACTCCAAGGTGAACGACTGCGTAAAATCGGGTAGTGCCAACACCGGGCAACTATTGATCACCTCCTTGAGGTGCTCAAATTCTGCCTACGACTTGTTTGTCCATGTGAACGCCCCCTTCTTGGTCAGATCTGTGAGGGGTGTAGCCAACTGTGAGACGCCCTTTACGAACTTCCTGTAGTAAGTGCATATGCCAACAAAGCCTCTCAGCTTAGTCACATTTTGGGGCATTGGCCAATCTCGGATGGCCATAATCTTCTCCTCATGAACTCTCACGCCATCCTCCCCAATAATGTGCCCCAGGTAGAGCATCTCTGTCAAACTAAACTTGCACTTCGATAACTTCATATAAAATTGTTGCTCCTCCAAAATATGAAGCACCTCCTCTAAGTGTTGTTGTTGCTCCTCCCATGTCATGCTATAGATCAATATGTCGTCAAAGAACCAATACGAACATCCACAACTGTCGATGGAACACATGGTTCATGTAGAATTGGAAAGTGGCTGGTGCGTTGTTCAGCCCAAAGGGCATAACCAAAAACTCAAAATGGTCGTAATGACATTTGAAAGCTATCTTGGGGACATCCTGATCCCTCACTCTGATCTGATGGCACCTCGAACGTATGTCTATCTTAGAAAAGTACTTGGATCCTCTAAGTTCATCCATAAGCTCATCAATGCAGGGAATGGAGTAGAGGTTCTTTAGTCTTCTTATTGAGAGCTGTGTAATCAATGCATGTGTAGTCTACCACACTTCTTATTCACCAGAACAATTGATTAAGCAAAGAGGCTAGAGCTGGGCCTAATGTGCCTCAAGGCCAACAACTCCTGAATAGCACGCTCAATCTCATCCCAATAGGCCTTGGGATGCATATCTTTTGGATGTCTGTATGGGGTCGTGATGACTACCTGCACCCTTGGCTCTAGCTCAATAGTGTGCTCGAACCCCCTATCAGGTGGCTACCCTAGTGGGATGTCTATCAACACTGTCGGGTATCTGTCCAAGATGGCCTAAACATCTAGGATTGGTGGTTAGGGCTAGCCCCCTGCCTCCGAAATCCTCAACTCCATTGCCCACTCAATGTCCCCATGCCTCAAATCGGCTTCCATCCTGTGTGCTGAAACTACCTGTGGTGTGCATGAGTGCATGCCCCTCAAGACAACTAGTTTCCCGTCTGGTCCCATAAATTCCATCTCCAACTTCTGCCAATCCGTGGTCACTTGCCCAACTGAATAAAGCCACTGGACACCCATCACCACAGTGGTGTCTGGTACATCCACCACAAAGAAGTGGTCAATCACTGAGTAATTCCTCATGGTCATTGTCAAAGTGGGGACATATTGGGTGCACTGCGTGGTCCTATCCCTTTGCACAAGGATAGAAAAACCCTCTAACTCCTCTGTAGTGATACTCCTCTACGCCATCAGTGCGTCAATGAAGTTGTTGGTGGCCCCACTGTCTACCAAAACTGAGACACATTGCCCCTACACTGTGCCTCGGATCCTCAGGGTCAAGTATCTGGGGACCCCATGCAATGAAGCAAGTACTCTCCCAGCAGGGGTGAAAGGTGTTCCCCCAGGTGGGGGTGGCAGGGGTTGTCCCCTTGCTGCATGCGGCTCCCTGTTGCCCCCATCTACCTCCTGCTCTATGTCATCCTCCTGGTCACTATTAGAAAAGACCTTAATGTAATAGGCCTTGCCCGTGCTGCATCTGTGGCCTGAAGCCTAAGGCTCCTGGCAGGTGAAGCATAGCTTCCTCCTCTAGAGATCCCTCCTAGTCTCCTTGTCCAACTGTCCATGACCTTGGTTAGCTCTCTGCGGTGGGGACCTAGTGTCACGTCCCCTCTGTGGGAAGGGGGCTCGTGGTGGAACTGGTGCTCGAGTCTTGGGGATTGCATCCTGTAAGTCCCTGGTGCAAGTCACTACCTCTTGCCGAGTGGTGGGCCTATTTGATCTCACCAACCCATGCAATGGCTCAAGCAGACCCTCACAAACGTGTATACCCTCCTAACATTAGATAGGTTTAGCACCATAACTGAAACCCTCAAAAAGTCTTATATGTAGTGTTTGGGACTGTTCATCTGTTTGAGCTGGGTCAACTCTCTAAAATGCGCCTCCAGGTCCCTCTTGTCAAAGCACTCCACAACTCTTCGTGTGAAGTCCTCATAAGAGGTCACGCTAGCATGTCGTAGCATTGTCAAACCATGGAACCACCAGTTGTGTTCCTCCCCCTCGAAGTGCAAGGTAGCCATTTTGATGGCTTCCAACTCTGTCATCTGGCTAAGCAAGAAATAAGTGTCCAACTTCTCCACCCAAGCCCTAATTGTGCACTTGGAACACCCATCAAATGTGGGGAGGTACATCCTCCCAATGGTACATTGTAGCTCTGAGTTTTGCATGCCTGAACCCCCTGTGGTATTTCCCCTCTCAATCTACTTGAGCTGACAAAAGTCTCAGAAAGATAGTGCCAATCTAAAATCCTCCCCCATGGACTGCCACTCTCGAAAGTACTCTCCCATGGGCATCTGATCATCCTGTCTAGCTTGTTGACCCGGACCCGAAGGCAAAAATGTGGGTAATGTGGCTCTAGTTGGCCCACTGAAAGCTTGTGGGTGAGTCAGAGGGGGATGGTGGTCATACTGATGGGAAGCCCTCGAAGTTTCCGCAAATAGAAAGTCTTTGTTGGTGCCCCTCTCCCAGTTTTGTTGCTTGAACTCCTCCAACATCTCCTTTTGCCCCTTGGCCAAGTCATTCAGGGCCTTCAAGAGACTGTCAAACACTACCACCCCTTTGCTCTTCAGATTCCCCATATCTACCTCTACCATTGCCTACTCTAGGATCTTCGTGTCAGGGGTGTTTTCGAAGTACCTTTCCCTGCTTTGGTACCTCTGCCTCCAGTAAGGAACGTTCTGCTTGTCCCCCAAGGTCATAGAAATAACCCAACATCTAAGCCAAGATCAGAGCTCTACCACTGTAATATTGCTAATGGAAAATTATCAGTGATAAACAAAGCATACAAGGTACATGCAGCAAAAAATACACAATTAAATACCCAGAAATGCTCCAAAAACTGCGCCAATATAGGCCATTTTCATTATAATTCAAATGGGGTAGAATATAGAATGGAGTGAGTGCACCTGGACTTGCTCAAAACAAGCTAACAAGTCTCAGGTGATGAAAAACTATTGCCTAAGTGTTGAAGAGTTGTCCCCACAATGATCTGCGCTAGCCCCAAAAAGACTACACTGCTGGCTGAAAGAATCTGCTCTTTGGCCCACTTCCACTACTCAGAAAATTCCGGGAAACTAACCCCAAACTCCTCTCAAATAACCCACCAAAACCCAGAAAGGGTTTGGTCTAGTTCTGACCCCCCGAAATTTCCCCCATTTCCACGTGCTCCAATGACTAGGAATTTTGGCCCACCTGAAGAAACCACTGCTCAGCCCTCCAAAAATGATGCCAAATGATAGCAAAATTTCCCTCTGAAATCCTCCACCAAATCCAGCTCTAAGTGCCCATCCCTTCAACTCCTACGTGTGGCTCAGCAATAGCCTCTACGTAGGCCCATTGTCATGTCCCTTCTGAAACACATTTGTAACAGAGTGTTTCCACACATTTTTGCACAATTTTGGTTAAGGGAAAGAACCCAACATTTTCGACTTAGGGACTTAGGAGGAAATTCGACTTAATTTGGTTGTTAGTGGAAGGTGAGAGCTACCCACGTGGGAATTCGAACTAGGCCATTCAAATGGTTTGGAGGGAATTCGAAGTGCTGGATGGAGGGGCCCACATGACGCAAGGAAGGCCCCCAAAGATAAAAGGAGGAGAGAGCTCTCATTTGGATTCATTCTTACACCTTGCAATCAAAATTACTTCACTGTTTGCTCTGTTGTTTACCTGAGTCAATCGAATGTTTAGCCACAAATCTCTCAAGCGGAAGATAAAACCTCTACTTCGGGGTACCATCCGTGCTCGCCCTAGAGAGGCAATTCCATAAATATTTCAGGAGTTCCGGGATTGTGTATAGCACTACCATTCAGTGACAACAGGGAGTGTGTATTTTTGGCTAGCTGGAGAATACGCAGGGGGAGTTTGGAGCTATCAGTGATCAAGCATTTGCCGAGAGAGTTAGAGAATTGGGAGAGAAACAAAGGGTCAACCTTTCTTGTGAGTTTGGAGCCAACAGAGCCAGGATCCCAGTAGTTCAATTTATAGTTACCCAGGGCCTGCGCAGAGGGCCACCACTAGGCTCACGTGGGAGTTGGAGGAAGGAATTGTAGAGTTGGAGCTGGCCGGGAGAAGTAGGAGATCATTTAGAGGGCCATTTGAGGAGGATTGTTGGAGTTGGGAGAGCACAGATTCATAGGATCAGTCACAGCAACAGAATTCGAAATTGGAGGAGGGCCAAGTTGTGAAAGTTCAATTTTTGAAGGTTGGAACCAAGGGAAACCCTTTTTAGATTATTTTTGGGTTTTTGGCAAGGATCACACTCCTAAATTTATAGAATTTTCTGGGAAGATCTAAGGGGTCAAACAAGGGTCCCAACTCAGCCAGTAGCTAGAGGAGCTAAGGGGAATTTGGGCCAAAATTCTGAGGTCAACATTTGGCCAATTCCTTTGTGGGTTTTTCTGGGTTTAGGCCAAGGAGCAAGGAGCTGAAATCTCATAATTTTCTGAGCACGGGAAGCAGTGATTCCAGCCCTTTGAAGTTAGCAAATAGAGTAGTTTTCTGGGGCAATGCAGTTCAGTTTGGTGTAGCAGTTGTAGCAGCCTTTAGTTCAACATTTTCTCACCTGGGTTTTGTCAAGCTTGTCCATTGAGACAAGCCCAGGTGCACCATTCTATTTTACTATTGTATTTTTCTCCTGAAGAAGTAATAAAATGGCTCAGCAGTTCTCTATTTCCAGTGTTTCCATGGGTGCTTAATGTATATTTCGTTTTTCTGATTGTTGGATTGTTTGCATGCTTTGTATATCACTTATATTCCTGTTTAGGATCATTACACCCACGCAGTCTCTAAGGAGATGATGAAGCTACAACGAAAACCCCTCCAGAATGTACCCAATCAACACCCTAAATATTTAGCAAATTATGGTCCAATCCTTCCCCTAAAGGCCCAGAAAAAATGCTAACCCATAACTACCTCTCCCGGGAAGTGCGTATTTCCTTTTCTACACCTAGTATACTAAGAGAAGCCCACAAATTGGCCTGAATAATCACTGGTACAACTCTGCAATCTGAAGTGAGAGTCCTCCTAGGGCTGGCACTCAATGTGCACCGAAGGTAGGGTGAGAATTCCACTTGGAATTCTCGTGTGCTGAACAACAATCAGTTGACCCAGCTAAACAACTTGAGCAAACTATGGTTTCGTTGTCAAATGAGCAAAAGTCCACAAATGAGTGCCTCTTCTAATATTTGTAATTTGCTGGCCTTCCTTCCTTTGTGGGCTCCACCACATCGAACTCCCTTCCCTCTTCTGTAATGTTCCAAACTTAAATAAACAGTGATATGAAGGAAAAAACGATTTACAGCACAAAAATTTTAAACAATCAACAAATGCTCATAAAAACTCCAGAAGTAAGAACCAACTGAGCCATTTTATTAATCAATGGAACAAGTACAATAGTATGGAGGAATGCACTTGGGCTTGCCTCAATGGCAAGCGTGGCAGAACCCAGGTGATAACACAATGATCTCAAAAGCTAGAAATGATTGTTCCTCTAATGCTTTGCGCTGCCTAGAAAACTACACTGCTGGCTGGAAAGGGACTGCAAGAAACTCCACCTCCAATACTCAGAAAATGCTGCAAATTTAATCTCAAGTTCCTTGACCAAAACCCACAAAAACCTAGAAAGGGTTTGGCCTATCTCCAAGCCAAATTCGAACCCACAATATGGTGCCAATTCCCTAGCTAACTAGAAATTCGCCCTATTATAAGAATTTGCATTTCAGGGCCGAATATCGTCCAAAAAATTTTGAAATTTTAACCACGAACTCCTCTCAAAAAACCCAGAAATCGTTTGGCGGGATTTTGACATTCCAAAATCGACCCCCAAAAGGCCCTACACCCTCCAAAACTGCTGAAGCTCACAGCTTGCATATATACCAACAAAATCCTCCTCCAATGCACCGGAAAAGCAACAATCACATCCGCTAGTGTTTCCCTTGTCTCTCCTGACAAGGATTAGCCTCAATAGTTGAGGCTCCACCTCCCACCTATGCACAATATTCTCCCTCTATGCTGGCCCAGGAAGTGCAAAAACCCTGTTGAATAGAAGCTCTCTCTCTCTCTCAACTCAAAAACTCATCCAAAATGCAACAAAACACCCAAGCCTCCCTTCCATAATTGCTCTCGGCCAAAGCTCCTCTAAGAGATGTTGAAATCACAACTCGACCTCTCCTCATTGTGTCCTCCAGGAATACGCACCACTTGGAGACACTGGTACAACTGCTGGAAATCACAATGAAAACCTCTTCTGAAAGAATGTAGATGAACCTCTTTATGGTGGCACTCGAAGTCCCCACAAGAAAGGGTGAGCTCTCCGCTTGAAGAACTCTTGCTAAACAACAAGTGACTTAGCTAAGTAGTTCAAGCAACCAAAGAAAAATTTGATATGCCAAAGATGATGAAATGAGGAGAGTTGCCTTCCTTATATAGATTTCGTGGAGCACTTTTCCCTCCAACTCTTCCTCCATTGTGGGCCCTCACTTAACCATCTCCATGCAAAGCTTAACCACAACCAAAATAACTTTTCCTAAGTCTAATCTCCTAATAAAATTGGATGGGACCCACTAACTCCAAAATTGGCCCCATAATATAGAAATCAATGTTGGTCCAAAATAATTTAGGAAGGGACATGACAGTCCTACCCTCCCAAATGTTGCTTGTCCCCAAGCAACTTTAGTGTTGGATGCTCAAGTATGTGCTTGCCCTCCCAAGTACCATCCTCATTCAGCAAGCTCCTCTAATGCACCAAAAATTGCTTGTCCTCAAGTAGTTCCTGAACAAATGGCCTCACGGAGGATGGATCCCCACTATCGTTGCAAACTTCACCAGGGTCCTAAATATGCCATTGGATCGTCCCTCATCGTTGTACTATCCTATAGTGAAGGAGTCCCTCGATACCAAGATCCTAAGCCAACTTGATCAACGTGGAGCATCCCTTGCTCCACCCACTATCCTGCCAGATAGGGGCAATAGAACCCCTTTGTCTACTACCAATAACTAGAGCATCCTGACGATGTAAAACTCCGTCCAAATCCTCATGAAGCTGCCCTACCAAATAGTCCACCCCATGCACTCTGATTGTGGGCCCCTGAAGATACAACTCAATCCCCATGCGAATGAAGCCTCTCCTGCATGAGCTCCTCCTGAAATCCTCTTGCTGGCCATCCTGCCATGTTGATGAAGTCTCCCACACCATCAGCGGATCATGGAAACCCGGTGGAAAATATGGATGACCTTCCTTTGGGTAGCTGAACCGCCAAGTATTGTGATGCTAGGGCCCCCTTTCCAACATAGCAAGAAACTATCCTGTTGATCCCGTGATACTCTAGTCATCACTAATTATCTAGCACGCTCATACCATAAACTCCGCTCACATAACTTTCAGCCACAATCTATGCGATGATCAAGGTTAGGCCCAACCTGCCAAAGCGCCTCCATGGTGCCAACGCTTATCGCCCCATGGTTGGCCCCAATCCTAAGCAACAATCTACCTCGCCCTATGGTGAGGGATTTGGTGACTCCTCATGTGTCTGCTTGTGAATGAATTAGTTTACCTATTATTCTCACCAAGCTCACTGAGGAGTGGAGTATCCCATCAATCCATTGGATCCCTAGATCCCATAACCATAATAGAGGTCCACAACCCCAAATCCTCTCTGCCTGTTGTTGTGTTATTCTATTAGTTGTTGGGACCCCTCTGTGCCCCATCTCTGTCTCATGTAGCTATCCAATAGGTAGACACCGAGCATCAAGAACCTGTGTCGGGAATATTCCGCTGCTCTATGCTTGCCAAATCACACAGCGAGATCTGCTAGCCCAACACCTGATCATGTGCCCGGGTACTGCCGGAAGCCTAGGCATCATCCTGCCAACAAGGACGCTCTGCACCTCATGCTCACCTAACACCTCAAGTTGTCCAACTGAAAAAGCACCATGTAACTCCCTCTCGTTCACCTCCCCAAGTGTGAGCCTAGGGGTGGAACATATGCTACCTCAACAATCAATAAAGCCATCCCTAAGCCTGTATTCATCAACTCGTGTGCCTACCAAGTGTCTCAACTGGAGAGTCCCCTCCTAGCTCATGACATGAGGTGTTTCATCCAACTGCCTAGGGTGAGCCTTCCAAGCCCTGTTGCTTGAATGGAGAGTGTCAAGGGGCAACAAACAAACAATCTTCAACTGTAAACAACATCGGAGGAGGATGGCTATGATCAAGAGTCCACCAGAATGCTCAAGAGTAATCCTTCAAACCATTGTTGCATTAATCGTTATTGGAATAATATCGGCGAGAGGAAAAAATCGGAAAAAATCGTAATTATCGAGAAATAATCGGAAATAATCAGGAAAAAATCGTTTGGTACAAAAATATTCTTTTTTTTTCAATTTTTTTAATATCTAAACCATCTACAACATAAAATAAATACATTGACACATAAATATGATAAAAGAACTAATATATAACATGTTTAATATCATTTCTAGTGCTAAAATCACACGACATTGAATCATGTCCTGAATAGTAAGTCCTGACTCCTGAGTCCCAACTCAGCCTCAAAATATCAACAAAAAATATAATAATGTATCTCATCATGTCATAATGTCATATACAATAAAATCAAGAAAATAACTAAAGTCTAATCCTATTGATTTCCTCTGCCCCTCTTGCGAGAAAATGCCACAGCTTTACCTTTCCCTCTAGATGTAGATGCTGGTGCGGGTGGAGTTGGCAGTGGAGTCTGTTGTGCTCTAGAAGCTGAAGAACGAGAAGTAGGAGCTATAGGAGGTAGACCACGTCCTCTATTGGTGGCATGGGTAGCCCAGGCAGGTGGTGTCACTTGGAAACATTACAATCTCCCAATCCTAGAATCCTGAAAAACTGATAAGTTTGTTGGATTTTGAATGAAATCTAAAATTCTACTTTCTCCATATGAAATCCAATGAGGCCGGAACCACTCTCAAACATCTTGAGTCATTTCATGGTAATGTTAAAAATTTAAGTAAAAGGATGAAAATGAAGATTAAGGAGAGTGTCACTTTTACTTTAAGAATTTAACATTACCATGAATAGCATATCAATACCAGGGCTTAGACTTGATCATTAAGCTACCCCACTAAAACATTATTTGTTTCTTTAAAAAAAAATTGCATTTCGAACATTTAGCATCCCTTATAAAACCGCGCTGCCCTGACCCTCGGCAATAAATTGGAAAAAAATCGCAACTTTTTAAAAAAAATCGCGATTTTTTCAAATTATCGTGATTTTTTCCAAATTATCAGGTATAAAAAAAATCCGTGATTATTACTCGCAATAATATCGGCTTCGGGAAAAAATCGTGATTAAACGATAATATCGCGATATTATTGCGATTTTCACAACACTGCTTCAAACTACCCCCTCTCTATCTCAAATCTGTTGATAACCCCCTTGAAGCCCTATCTCAACTAAACATGGTGTCCCCAGATGCTCAATAGTGTCCTCATCAATCCTAAGGGGGCAGCATCCTATGGTACACGTAGTGCCCCTGTCCATAAGTCTCCTGGAGGTCAACACTCCAAGCGCTTGTTGCACCACATCATCTTCCCCTGCACACCACCCAGTATGGCCACCCTCCTCAACATGCCAATGTACGCCGCAACTTGTCACGGTACACCACTGGATACTCTCGGCTATGGCTATACCATCCTATATCGTCCTATGTCCCACCTGTGCCACTGCACTTGTCACTCCCCGCGTGTACTCAAAGTAATGTGAGACACACCCACTCCCCAATGCAGTACAACATACTATGACACACCCCCAGGCATCTCCATGCCCATCTGCAGACCACTGCTCCACGATATATGCTCCTACCCATCCCTGCACGTGATGGCCTAAAGTTGTGTCCATATGCGTTAGCCTACACCCAACCTGTATCATCACCTCCACCATCACATCACTATGCTCTTCGATGAGGGGATCTCCCCTCCAAATCCTCCCTGAGGGACCCAAGAAGTGAATCTCCCTTGGTACCAGTAACAATTCCACCAATGCTCTGCTCCTCCATGTCCTCCATGCCCCACAAATATGAAGAATCCCCAGCTCCATAGAAGGCAATATCAAGTGGTCTATTGGTGCCACCTCCTACGACAAACTCTCACTAGAGTAAGATGATCGTCGTGTGATCCCATACACAACTGTCATACTAGATAATAAATCCATAATCAAAATAAATTCATATCTCCATAAATACTTATCGGAATTGGATGATCTTTGGATCAATCCTACACCTCTCGACGAGAGGGATCCAATAAAAATATCAGCTGCCATAAATACGCTGACCCACATGGAGTTTGGCCCTAGTTGCCAATTTAACACTCCCTCTCAACTAGGGAGAACTCCATCCGCTGATCCATATGTACGACTGTACTATCTCTGCCATTAGTGCCTTGCACTACTCTGCCTAGCTCTGTTGGCTCTACTCAGCGCTGCTGGCTTTGCTCTGCTCTGCTCAACTCTGCTGGCTCGGTTCTGCTCTGCTAGCTTTGCTCTGCTGGCTCTGCTCTGCTCTGCTCATCTCCGCTGAACTATGAAGAAGAAGAATTGATCGAGAATGAGTCATATCATTCTCCACTGACCTGAAGTCAGTCTCAGAGTGCATACCACTAGTCCCAGACCAGTCTCAACTGACCCGAAGTCAGCGTCATAGTAAGTACCACTCCTACCACTGGTCCCAGACCAGTATCGCAGTCTCAGAGAGTGTACCACTGGTCCCAGAACCGACCCGAAGTCAGCGTCATAGTATGTACCACTCTCACTGGTCTCAGACCAGTACTGCACTGACACGAAGTCAGTTTCGGAGTATGTACTACTGGTCCCAGACCAGTCTCAGCCGACCCGAAGTCAGCGTCATAGCATGTACAACTCCTACCACTGGTCCCAGACCAGTATCATTGATCCCAGATCAATGGAGGACATCCTAGCGTAGGGAGTACGGTAGATACAACGATGCGTCCATCGGTACTACTATGGTCCCTAACTTCATTTCCCTGCTCATTGATCAGATGAGAGGTACTTCCCATCAGTCCCAGACTGCATGGGTAGGATGCCTCGACAGGAGAACTTAATCAATCCTGTCCTCACAGGAGAACACATCAATCCTGCTACAATCGCCATGGAGAACACATCAATCTAGGCTGCCATGGAGAACACATCAATCCAGGCCTCATAGGAGAACACATCAATCCTGCTACAATCGCCATGGAGAACACATCAATCCAGGCCTCACAGGAGAACTAATCATCCTGCTACACAAGAGAGCGAATCATCTTGTCCCACAAGAGAGCGAATCATCTTGTCCCACAAGAGAGCGAATCATCTTGTTTCAATGCGCACCACCAGGGGAGGGTGAGTCACCCTGTGGTCATATGTTGCTCCAATAGAACTGCAAGCCCCCCAAAGCTCCTAGAGCTCAATGTATGCAGCATGCAGGACCCTTTTACAAAGGTCTCTCGACGACTCCAAGTCGTTCGGGAAAATCACAAATTTGATCTTTCCTCAGGGCTCTGTCCTGTACATCATCTCAGTATGATGAAGCCTCCTTGATCATTGACTTACCATATCCCAGATAAGGCAGTAATTGATGTCTATCTGCTGGAGAAATTGTCAAATACGGGATTCCTCAATAATCGAATCCCATCTCTGGTTGTCACAAAGATTCACAGTGGTATTCATCATGTGTACAAACAGCTCACTGAAGAGCTTCAACAACCAGACTGCCTCACAGAAGGCCATACTATCAGCAGTGTATTCTGCCTTGGTGGTGCTATGAGTCACCGACTTCTGCTTCCTGCTCATCCAGGATATCAAGGCAGATTCCAAACAGCACTGAGAAGTGCTCTAGTGATCCTCCATACTTCCTGCCCACTCATCATTCGAATAATCATGTGGTTTCATATTTCCGGCAGTGTATCTCAATTCATGAGAGATTGTGCCCTGAAGATATCTTAGAAGATTCTAGGCACCAATCTAGTGAGGCTCAACCAAATATGAGCTCACCATGCTAACTACAACACAGATGTCCGGATGGAGGTTCTCCAAGAACATCAACGCGAATGAGTTTATGAAACTCAGAGGCATTTCCCAAATCTGGTCCGACATCATTACCATATAACTTTTGAAAGTTAAGATCTTCGAGGCAGTCACGAGCTTGCATCTTATTTTCCCACATTCAGAATCCAACTCCCTCTGTCTCCTATAAATGAGAGGGTCTGCACCTGTCAGACATAGGTGCCGGTACGAGAGGTTTATCATCCACAACCTTCGAGTAATGGTTTGGATCGATTTCACTCCTAGTGAATCTCAGCTGCATTAGACAGCTATCAATCCTCTCATATTATGCCTGAGGTGTTTTTCTTCAAGCCATAGAGGGCTTTCTTCCACCTGTATACATGAGATTCCTTGATCATGATTCTCAAACTCCTCGGGTTGTTCCAAACCTGTGAACCTGCTGCATGAGGGGAATGGTACCCTTATAATATTTTCCTTTGATACATTTCAGACATGTACCTTCATGCTTCCTTTTGAATTCAGGCATCCTAGTCACCATTTGACTCACAAACCTCTAGAGCTGAGTCAATGGACATGGTCCCCAGTGGACTTCCTGCAACTTGATACAACCCTGAACTCAAAAACATCTTTAAAAGATCTATTTTCAAACATGTACCTTTCCATCGATAAGTGCCACCTTGCAACCTTTGACTTCCATTTCCGAGATGGACATCAGGTTCGATCAGGTACATAAAAGAGATTTTGGGGTTCCTTGCTTTCATGGAAGAGTCGACCATTTCCTTGATGACCTGCATTACCAGTCATTCTTTTGATCATTGAAGATGTCCCAGGAATGATTGTTATCTTCATCAAGAGATGTGTCTCTGCCATTTGGACACTCCTTCGCATAACGGCCGAACTTATTTCAACAAGGCATCCGCCTTTCCTTCCACCCTTAGATCCGAATTTCTCAATGAAGTGATCTTAAGATGGACCATCAAAATCTTCCGCTGCGCCATTCTGATAACATTCTTTGCTTTGAATTCACCCTCGGTGAATTATGAGGAACCCATTGATCCTTCTGTCTTGTCCCAACTGTCTTCGGTGATTGCTATTTCACTCTTGCTTGGGCATTGTCTTCACCTCAGCTCTGATACCATGTTTTTGTCTAGGTATGTTCTATGCTAGAGAAATTTATTTAAATTTTCACAATTAGCAATCACATCAGCATTACGATAAACTGCAGATAGAACATAAATATAATATGCAGAAGACAAGCCAAGACAAGAGGACACAAGATATGGCGCAAGCCAGGGACAAACCCCACAATGTGTGGGGAAACCCTTTGATCAAATCTTCTTTTATCTTCAAAGTTCAGCAGAGAAAGAGAGAGAGAGAGAGAGAGAGTACAATTACAACAGAAGTCAACACTTTGACTTGTCTAGATCTAAGCATAGATCATCTTCTATAACAATGAGATCAGTTGAAGACATTCTGCTTCAACTGATACCTATCATCGTGCTGCATCTGGTCCTCTAGTTGCACTACTGCATACTGCACCATGCTGCTGTCCATGTCCATGATCTTATCCATCATAATGCTGCTTTGCTATGATGAGAGGATTATACACCATGACTGTTCCTAGAGGCTGAGATGATCTTAGTACCTTGAGATCATAACTGCACCTTACTGTATTCTAAGATTATGATCCTACCTCTTACCTTTGGTGAGAATGACATATTGGAGCATCATTTAATACTTGAAGTCACAGTTGTACAGGTTGTATGTCACTATGATCTATATACCGAGATCTTCTTTTCAACGTGACATAGCACATCAAGACCGTTCTTAGATGTGCCCAACGTATACAGTTTCCATGATCTCTGTATAAAGTCCTTTAATGATTTGCGTATGTGTCATCATGTACAGCATACATGAGCTTCCATTATATGTTTCTATAACTGCATTTTACTTGACAGATTTGACTGTGTTTGAGTGCCACTATTGACTGCGTATGACCTGCATAGAATCTTCATGATCTGCGTATAAATATCATTATGTACAACATATATGAGTCTCCCTGATCTGCGTATGAGTGTATAGGGTTTTCCATGAATAACGTATCAGGTTTCCATGATCTGTGCATATATATAGTGCCTTCATTAACAGAGTTAAGGGCTGCTTGGATAGTGTACAATGCCTCCGTATATGACTGAGTTAAGGGCTATTCCTATTGACTGCATATAACAGCGTACTTCATAAACAGCGTATTACTGTTTCATATACCTTGCTGCGTAGGTTATCTCAATGATCAACGTATATATATATATTGCTACGTTCATTGCCTGGGTATATATATAGGTATTTGCCATTGCCTTCATGACTGCGTGATGACAGCGTATCTCTGCGTCTGGGTGCTTCATGAAGATCGTAGATAACGACTGTGGTTATGATTGCGGCTAGGTGAGCAGCGTATATCATTGCTGCGTTCATCTCAGCATCCAACGAGCAGCGTATATATATATATAGACTGTGGTTAGGTGAGCAGCGTATATATATTTCATTGAACCCATACTGCGTATTTGAACAGCATATCCCTGTCCCATTGACCTGTGTATATTATATTGGACAGTGGAATATATACCTGCGTATATGTCTACAGTCTACATATATCTGTGTATATGTTTCCATTTACAGCGGAATGTCTTCATGATGAACAACATGAATTTTCTCTTCATGAACTGTGCGTAGGTTAGGGCCTGCGTACCTTGTATTGGGTCTGTTTGTTGGCTCATCCTCATATGCTTGTAGTTTCCTGCGGTTAGGGCATCACCCTTGAGCCAGCATATCTTTAGGTTCTCTTCTTCCAAAAACCCAGACATGGAGAGGAGATCACCTTAAGAATACGTGTGCCAATTGACATCAAAAACTCTTCTATTTATACTAAAGAGAGGATGATGAATAGACACGACGTTTGGGCTTCTTGAGCCTACCTTAATTGTTGGTCGGCTAGATAATAAATCCATAATCAAAATAAATTCATATCTCCATAAATACTTATCGGAATTGGATGATCATTGGATCAATCCTACACCTCTCGACGAGAGGGATCCAATAAAAATATCAGCTGCCATAAATACGCTGACCCACATGGAGTTTGGCCCTAGTTGCCAATTTAACACTCCACCAGCAAAAGCGCCCCCTGGTCTCACCCTCTAAATGTCCTTGTCCTGCCTGCTCCTTCTGAGGAGATCTGGTGCCTAGATTCCGTTGGCTTTCCCCACATGGTGTAGGTGGTTGTACTCCCATGGCTTGTGCACCTCTAGTGTCTCTGCTGTAAGGACAAGGATGGATCTAGTCTGACACCTTTCTCAACTGAGCCAACCTCTCATCATTCCAATGGATTCCACCCTAGAATTCTTGCATACTGAATCTCCCTTGAGCCATGGGTGGTGCATGGTGTAACCTGTCACTGTGCATACATGCCCAAATATCCCATGATCTTACTGGTTACCCACAATTGGGCAAATATCATGCTCTTATACCACTATAATGTTCCAAACTTAAATAAACAATGATATGAAAAGAAAAAATGATTTATAACACAAAAATTTTAAACAATCAACAAATGCTCATAAAAACTCCAGAAGTAAGAACTAGTTGAGCCATTTTATTAATCAATGAGCAAGTACAATAGTATGAAGGAATGCACCTGGGCTTGTCTCAATGGAAAGTGTGATAGAACCCAGGTGATACTATAATGATCTCAAATGCTAGAAATGATTGTTCCTCTAATGCTCTGCGCTACCCAAAAAACTACATTGCTAGCTGGAAAGGCACTGCAAGAAACTCCACCTTCAGTGCTCGGAAAATGTTAAAAATTTAAACTCAAGCTCCTTGACCAAAACCCAGAAAGGGTTTGGCCTATTGACACAGGGTTAACCCCTGCTTTACCCACATTTTGCATGGATTATGCACGTATCTGATTTGTCCTAGGAATTTTAACTCTCCGCCGAGTTAAATCTTCATTTTCTAAGGTTTAAGGCCCATCCATCAATTCCTATGCTTTATGGTTTATTAACCTCAACATAGACTAGTCCTCCATTCAATATGCATTTATTATCAGGACTTAAACTCCACACTTAACCCTTATTAAACCTTCGCAACCCTTTAACTGCATATATAAACTTCCCTTTCTTCTACTTTGGTTACATAACACTTATTGTAGGAAACCCTTATGTTCTTTATAAATGTTGGACTTATATATAAATCCCCCATATCTCCGCATCCGATATGCGATTGAACTATTAGATTCCAAATAACATTAACCCGCACTTAATAACATTTCGGGTCCGCTCCATCGCTATCACGTGTATCCATACTCCTCCGCCGATACAATGCCATTAAACTGTTGTGATGCGATATTTTATAACGATCTCCACCGTTGATCCCCCCTTTCGATCCAACGGCCATTATCCTTCTCGATCACCAGACTTGCATTACAATTCTCCATCGTTGATTTGCGCTTAGCGGATCTAGTGGCCCACACCAATTTCGGGTGAACAACAAGCCGACAATTAACCGCTATATGGACCCGATGGGAGTTATAAATTCCTAATCTAATAAAGTTCGGGTCCGGCTTCTCAATTAAACTCTGATTACTTTGGCGCTCGATGTCCGTCCAATGGTGAGATCTCTCGATCGCCGATGCGATTTAATCTCGGTCGTTGATCATAAAGATCCAACAGCTACGATTCGCCCATACTCCATTTCTTCACTCTTCTGCTTCACTTAGATTTAACGCACTTCTTCAAGGTTTCTGTGGGTTTCCAGGTTTCTTCAAAGGTTTTCCTTTCGCTCATCTCCTGCTCAATTAAGTCCCGCTTGAGCTTATCTCTATGATTTCTTGCTCCGGGTCACTCTATAGCATCACTTGGGTGCTCTGATTGGGTTCTACGCCCTTAACGACCCTCAGTCTCTTCTCCTCTTCTGTACATTCACCTCAACTCTGTCTGCATATATGTATTGCACAAAACTCTAGTTCACATTGAATTTATCATTCAATCACTCGAAATACACACTTATACAGATTCTAATCAATTTCTGTATATATAAATACAAACAAATAATTACAGATTGAGACTCTGTCTCTTGGGCCTGATTTTATAATATTAGTGGCCTCTGTTTACATTCTGCCCGTAGGCTTAAAACCACACTCTAGCTATCTATCTAGCCTCTCTAAAACATCTAACCTTCTAACCCTTGTCTTTGCCTTTTTGGCTTACATTTATACAAAGGATTCTAAAACCAATTTCTGGTTTAGATCCATAAATCCCTTAACAAAATTCCTAAATCTCTTCCTTGTTCCTAAAACTCCTCTCTAATCCCTAAATTCATGAACTGACTCCTAATCTAAGATTTACAATCAATTCTCAAATCCCTCAATCTCTCAACTATCCTAAATCTCTCATGTTCTCCTATATTCGAGAACATTTACAAATATGCCTCACAATATTCAATTAATTCCCTATTCTAGCTTCTCTCATTAAAATCACTCAAAACATTAATAATTACATTTAATTCACTCTTAGGAAACCAACTTCCTTGAAAACACAATACCCCTATGTCTACTAAAATACAATGAGTTTTCTTGGCCTGAATGCTCCTACATCAAACTCCCAAAGTAGAAAATTTCCATGATCTCCTAATCATGTGTCTTCATAAGTTGATTGAAAAACCTCTAGGGTCCCAAACTTTAGTTTGTAGCTGCCCAAATGCTTTGTTCCTTTGTTGTTGTTGTACTTCTGTTGTCTTCTGCTCCATCTTCCTCTCCTTGTCAATCAAGTTCATACTCTGATTGATCATTCTTCCAGGTACAATCATTTTCCTCCCTATGGTCTGTTTCATCATTAGCTACCATAATTCTTCAATCTCCATCTCCAGCACATCCTTGGACTGGTCCATATTCTACCATTCTTTGTTATTTCGTTCTCTCTGTTTCAAGTTGTTGCTATTGTCCATTAACTCTTCAAACTGTTGTAGGTTACTTCTAATTACTTTGACTCTTACGCTTACTGCCTCCCTTTCATCCTTACCCTCTGTCAAGATTATCTCTGTCTGCACTGAATCCTAACTTTCCAGCATTCTCTCCAGCAATTGAACATCTCTGTTCCATGGATTAAATTCTTCCATAGAATCTTCTTCTTCCATTTTTGTTTGGCTGTCCATCTGTACCAAATTTCCTCCAGCACCTACAACTAAACCTGCACTCATAAAACACTTGTTAAAATAAAAATCATAATGCCTCAATGCGTCCTTTTCCTTTGCCCATGGGGATTTGGATTGATGGTGAATGGGTGCGCTGTTAAGGCACTCCTTGCGATAGGTCACTGGTTCAATTCCCCATGGGTACTTAGTTTAGTCTTAACCTAGAAAAAAAAAAAAAAAAAATGCGTCCTTTTCCTTTGGAAACACATCAATATGTTGCTCTGTTTTTTTCTCCTCTTCTATCAGCACATCAATATGCTGATTTGAGTTCCCAACAGAATTCACGAGACTGTCAGCTAGTCTCTCCTCCATACCATCTGCTTCTATGATGTCTTTTTGCCTTTGTCCACTGTAGTGAACTCCTTCCTCTGCAATCACACTGTCATACTCTGAATTTCCCAGCAAATACTCCAGCAATTCAAGTTCTCTGTGACACTTCATAAGTACTTCATCATTACTTATGTTTCCTGCATTTATACATAAATTATCAATCTGAAAATTACAAGGTTCAACAGTCTCAATTGTTGCTTTACATATCAGCTCTTCAGACTGAATTTCATCTCCTTTCACAAGAAACTGTTTCTGCATTGTCACAATTTCAAATATCAATGCATTATTAAGTTCTTTCTGCTGCAATAAATCACTGCTTCTCTCATTTAAGAGATATTCTCCATCCTCCTTTACTTCAGAGTTTTTATCTTCTGAAAGATATTCTCCCATACTTTTGACAGCTTCAAAAGATTGCTCATCCTCTGCAAAACCTGTAATCACATCAAAATTATTAAATTCAACAATACAAGGTTTTACCTTTTCCTGTTGGTCTGCATTTGTCCAACAATTCAGAAAGTCATCAATAATTCCTTCTTCTTCACCCAGAACTTCACCTTGCTCTGGTTCACAAATGGATACTTCCATTTCCAATTCAGCTTCTCTGAGTTCTTCAGATCTCAATTGAACACCCAGTACTTGTTCAAGCTTCATCAGCTCTTCTACTAATTGCATATTCACCTGCTGACTTCTCTTCTTTTGTAGCCTTCTCTGTAATTTATGCCACCTCACTGGCTTTTTCCTCAAGACCCAACCTAATCTTTGGTTTTCCTCAAGTATCATCATCAATACATTGAGTTGTTCTTTCATTTCTGCAATTTCTTTGTCAAGCTCCTCTTGACTCATCCTCATGCCATTTTCCTTGGCATCTTCTTCCTTCACCATTCTTCTGTTGTGGTCTTCTTCAGAACCTCTACTATGACTATCAGTAGCCATCTTCTTCTCTATCTTTGTGAGCTCCTTACTCACTTACTATGAGCTGCATTAAAGCCTCTACAACAACAAGTCTTCCCTGCTGCCACTTACCTCACCAAGCTCTCCTCACTCAGTCTTTTGGTAAGCCCTTGGTTCTCTATCTCTGGAACCTCCTTTGAGCACTCTTCTCTACTCCTTTAGGCTTCAACTCATCTGCACCTTCTCAAGAACACAACTGTCCTCTTGTATTTCAATCACCATGAAATACTTGGTTCTGACCACTTCTTCTTTCGCTTAGAAAGTCTTACCAGCTTCCTTCATTACCTCTTAGCAATTTTACCCACATCCTTTGTGGAATTGCCTTTGTGAGCTGAAACAATACCTCTGCAGTAACAAGTCTCCTCGTTGCTACATATGCTTCACTAATCTTCTCTCCTCTAAGCTCAGTCTTTTAGCATCTCTCTGGTTCTTTCTTCTAGAACCGATTGAGCACTCCTCGCTCTAGATTGCTGCAATCTTCTCACCTCCTTATGTTGTTACCTGTGCATCAATATAAAATCCACACATTCTCCAATCTTCAAATCAAATCAAACAAAACATGTCATCTCACCTTCAAGATCTCTGCATGATCTTGTTCCACCATTTACCTGTACTTTGAATGGATTGTCCTCTTTTTCTTGCATCTACAAGTTCTGCTGCACTTTATCTCTGTGTTCCTACTATTTCTCAGATTAATATATGATCTCTCTTGCTTGCATAAACATCTTAAAACACAACTCTGTTCTAAGTCCTTTTCTACAGAATTCACTTATTTTGTTCTGCTATCAATTGTTTCAATCACAATTAGGCTCTGATACCAAATGACGTAGGGTTACCCCTGCTTTACCCACATTTTGCATGGATTATGCACATATCTGATCTGTCCCAGGAATTTTAACTCTCCGCTGAGTTAAATCTTCATTTTCTAAGGTTTAAGGCCCATCCATCAGCTCCTATGATTTATGGTTTATTAAACCTCAACATAGACTAGTCCTCCATTCAATATGCATTTATTATCGGGACTTAAACTCCACACTTAACCCTTATTAAACCTTCACAACCCTTTAACCGCATTTATAACCTTCCCTTTCTTCTACTTTGGTTACATAACACTTATTGCAGGAAACCCTTACGTTCTTTATAAATGTTGGACTTATATATAAATCCTCCATATCTCCGCATCCGATATGCAATTGAACTATCGGATTCCAAATAATATTAACCCGCACTTAATAACCTTTCGGTTCTGCTCCATTCCTCTGCTGATACAATGCCATTAAATAGTTGCGATGCGATATTTTATAATGATCTCCATCGTTGATCCCCCCTTTTGATCCAACAGCCATCATCCTTCCCGATCACCAGACTTGCATTACAATTCTCCGTCGTTGATCTGCTCTTAGTGGATCCGACAGCCCACACCGATTTCGTGTGAACAACAAGCCGACAATTAACCACTATACAAACCCGATGGGAGTTATAAATTCCCAATCTAATAAAGTTCGGGTCCGGCTTCTCAATAAAACTCCGATTACTTTGGTGCTCGATGTTCGTCCGATGGTGACATCTCTCGATCGCCGATGCGATTTAATCTCGGCTGTTGATCATAAAGATCCAACGACTATGATTTGTCCATACTCCATTTCTTCACTCTTCCTCTTCACTTAGATTCAACGCACTTCTTCAAGGTTTTTGTGGTTTTCCGGGTTTCTTCAAAGGTTTTCCTTTCGCTCATCTCCTGCTCAATTAAGTCTCGCTTGAGCTTATCTCCGTGATTTCCTGCTCCGAGTCACTCTATAGCATCACCTGGGTGGACTGATTGGGTTCTATGCCCTTAACAACCCTCAGCCTTTTCTCCTCTTCTATACATTCACCTCAACTCTCTTTGCATATATGTATTGCACAACACTCTAGTTCACATTGAATTTATCATTCAATCACTCGAAATACACACTTCTACATATTCTAATCAATTTCTGTATATATAAATACAAACAAATAATTACACATTGAGACTCTGTCTCTCGGGCCTGATTTTCTAATATCAGTGGCCTTCGTTTACATTTTGCCCGTAGGATCAAAACCACACTCTAGCTATCTATCTAGCTTCTCTAAAACATCTAACCTTCTAACCCGTGTCTTTGCCTTTTCGGCTTACATTTATACAAAGGATTCTAAAACCAATTTCTGGTTTAGATCCATAAATCCCTTAACAAAATTCCTAAATCTCTTCCTTGTTCCTAAAACTCCTCTCTAATCCCTAAATTCATGAACTGACTCCTAATCTAAGATTTACAATCAATTCTCAAATCCCTCAATCTCTCAACTATCCTAAATCTCTCATGTCCTCCTATATTCGAGAACATTTACAAATATGTCTCAAAATATTCAATTAATTCCCTATTCTAGCTTCTCTCATTAAAATCACTCAAAACATTAATAATTACATTTAATTCACTCTTAGGAAACCAACTTCCTTGAAAACCAATATCCCTATGTCTACTAAAATAAAATGAGTTTTCTTGGTCTGAATGCTCCTGCATCACCTATCTCCAAGCCAAATTGGAACCCACAAAATGGTGCAAATTCCCTAGCTAACTAGCAATTCGCCTTGTCATAAGAATTAGGATTCTAGGCCCGAATATCGTTCAAAAAATTCTGAAATTGTAACCATGGACTCCTCTTAGAAAACCCAGAAAAACCCAGCAATGGTTTTTCCAAATTTTGGCCATCCAAAATCAACCCCCAAAAGGCCCTACGCCCTTCAAAGCTACTGAAGCACACAACCTGCAAATATACGAACAAAATCCTCCTCCAATGCTCCGGAAAAGCAACAATCACCCCCACTAGTGTTTGCATTGTATCTCCCGACAAGGATCAACCTCAATAGCTGAAACTCCACCTCCCACCTGTGCACAATATTCTCCCTCTGTGTTGGCCCAAGAAGTGCAAAAACCCCATTGAATAGAACCCCTCTCTCAGCTCAAAAAATCATCCAAAACACAGCAAAACACCCAAGCCTCCCTTCCAGAATTTCTCTCGACCAAAGCTCCTCTGAGAGATGTCAAAATCACAACTCAGCCTCTCCTCACTGCATCCTCTAGGAATACGCACCACCTAGAGACATTGGATACAACTGTTGGAAATCACAATGAAAACCTCCTTTGAAAGAATGTAGATGAACCTCTCTAGGGTGGCACTTGAGGTCCCTCGAAGAAAGGGTGAGCTTTCCACTTGAAGAACTCTCGCTAAACAACAAGTGACTCGGCTAAGCAGCGTGAGCAACCAAAGAGAAATTCGATATGCCAAAAATGATGAAATGAGAAGAGTTGTCTTCCTTATATAGATTTTGTGGAGCACTTCTCCCTCCAATTCTTCCTCCATTGTGGGCCCTCACTTAACCATCTCCATGCAAAACATAACCACAACCAAAATAACTTTTCCTAAGTTTAATCTCCTAATAAAATCAGATGGGACCCACTAACTCTAAAATTGGCCCCATAGCATAAAAATTATTCTTGTTCCAAAATAATTTAGGGAGGCAAATGACACCTTCTCTGTCCAAATCGAACTATCCAAGGGGTGCGTATTTCCTCTAGGAGTGGCCCCCATAATCCACTATTTTCACGATTTTCCCTTTTCTCTATAGTGGGGCCCCTTCTTAATCAAAAATTAAATCTCTTTGGGTTTTACTCACTTTCCTTAAGTTGTGAGCCCAAAATTTATCAACCTTAGGCAAAATTACAAAATTGGTGTAGCTGCCTGGTGATGTCAATTAGAGGGGATATCACATTTCTACTTCATCTATTATATTTCCTTTGTCCAAGGGGATTATAATCTTATTTCTTCCTTTTATGAAAAATAAGGCTTCTTATTGGAGCACATTCGTTGAATAAATCCAAGGTCTTCCAAATGGAATATTATAGGATTTTTTTGGTAATTGCAACACTTCAAATGTAGTCCATGTTTTGATGCCATATGCATTAGTTTCATTATTCCCAATTTCCCTAGCGATGTACAAGTTATATGATATGATATTCTTATAATAATATTACTCCATTTCAAAGTTGGTCTTCCCGACAAATCCAAAGCATATCATCTTCTTTTTTGCTCCAAGGTATACTACAACATTTTGTACTTGTCATCCATGACTAATGGAAGAATTTGTAATTCTTTGCTAAACAATGAACTCATTCTTTATGTACCTACACTATTTTAGGGTTATTGTCTTCTTCTTTATTGGAATTTAGTAGGTATTCAAATAAATCTTTAATTTTCTTCATGTGTTTCCTGCTTGGGGCCAACTGCATTGATTGATCCATCAATTCTTGGAGTTTTGTATTACTTAGGTCATTGGGGTTTATGCTTCTATGTTCCTTTTTCAACTTCTCCCTTTTTGGAATATTCATCAATACAGAGAGGAGGGGTGAATCAGTGTTGGGCACTTTTTAACAATTTTAATTATATCGATTAATCATTAAAGATTAGCAACACCATTCAACAATGTATAACATCATAGACAATACACAAGATATTTTTAGGTGGAAACCTTTCCGGGAGAGAAACCACAGAACGCATTTTAATGTCTTAAGATTACGTCAACAGGAAACTCCAACTTCCAAGATTATTCAGCAAGAACTGGAAGGAGGCTCCAAACCCCTAGTTTTATTAGCTCCAACTGAAAGGACGCACCGACACCCTAATTTTACCAAGTCCAATTGAAAGGGTGCCCCAACACCCTGGTAGCATCAATATGCTACAATAGCTCCACCCTGCCACCCTAAAGTGTTCTCGAGCTCCAACTTGAAGGAGGCTTTAATCTCCACCTTGCACCACCCTACCACCATCACTAGGGGTCACATTGGTCAAACTGATTAGCCACTGCACTCATGACTCTAATCACTCCCCAACAACTATTGTCAATAACCTTGGTGTCTCTGCTGTCCATACCACTGTTGCACTGCCTCTACTTTGTCGCTACACTGTTTTCTGTTATATAAATTGTCACAATACTACTATTAATGCCACTATTGTCAATACTGCAAAATCACATCACTGCTAGGTCTTTCCCACATTGTACAATTCGACGTGCCACAAGTTTTTCCTATGCCCAAGCTTAAGCCATCTCAATTGTTTCTTTACACAAAATCATACAACCCCTCTCTGTTGTCTCAAACCTTAGCTGCTCAGATCAACAATACACAAATGAACTAAAAACTCCACAATCAACCCTGCAAAGTCATTGTCACAACTATCAGCAGTATACAATCTTACATCAACTTACTCAGCCACACTCTCAAGTCTCAGCAGTAGTAAAAACTCATTATCAACATCCCCTAACATACTCTGGCTCAAATAATTTTGTTTAGCAACAATAAACTCATCCACACTCGCATCAACAACTCTAAGGCATTTTCTCACAAATTTTGTCTCAACAAGGTTCAATAGTACATCAAACTATCAACTTCTACTTAAACACTCTACTTAATATATAACCACTCTACTCAATGCATCTCCAACAGGATATTCTTAACTGAACAAAACAACAACATGCACTTCACATAGCGATACAAAATCCTCTCAATACACAACAAGGTACACTATCACCAGCAATGACATATTACATTCACCCCTAAGACAGACTAGCATTGTTTAGCGTATATACAACTCATACAGTAAATCCTGGTAGTGGCAATCTGATGTATAAGCAGCGACGACAATACAACTCTGCTTCATACCTCATAGAGTTTGGAGGAAATCTGGTCAAGCTTTTTTCCAATTATAATATTAAACATGCTTCCACCTTAGCATGCTTCCTTGACTCTTCAAATCTGACAGGAGTTCTATCCTTAGACTTGTCTTTAAAACATGCCACAAATTAGCTCGACAGTCCTTAGAACAAGTTTTCTTCAAGCTTCAGGACTTAGGTCTTAGAGAACAGGCCTTTGCTTCAACTTGTGACCTAGATAGGCTTTCCTCTTGCAACTTGAAGGCATCCCTTATACACAGCTCTAAATCAGTCATTCAACAACACTTAAATCAATCCTTCAACATTTTGGAGCTTGACACTCACACAGGAATCTTCCCTTAATCAGGCCTAGCGGTTGTTGAGGTTTCGACCTAAACAGGCCACCAAGCCACCCTTTGACATGCCTTGAAAATCGACTCATTGACCTCAAAATAGGCCTTATAACATGGCCTAGACTTCCCACAATTTTGCCTCAAAATCAGCTTCAAGACCTAATTTGGCTTCCTTCCATAGGCCAAATTTTGGCCTTCTCCTGTGACCCTAATTCGGCCTTACTACAGCCCTTCTGCGGTCTGGAACATGCCCTTACTACGATCCTTAAACAGATCTAGTCAAACAAACCTCCTTAGAAATTCGCTCTCTCAACCCTGAAATGACAGCAAATCATCACAAAAGAAAGATGAAACAATAAATTCCAAAACGCAAGAATCTGGAACTCCTCAAATTTGTGCAACTCTGTTATGAATAATGTTATATAAAAATAATGTAAAAATAAATAATAATAACAATCATAGTAGTGATTAATTAGTAATCATTAATTAGTGATTAGTATTAAAGAGGTATGTCTAAATGGGACATGACCTTCCATGAAGAGGCACCGCCTAGGTATATAAGCAACCCCTCACCATCATTTGTAATCATCTCACTTGTATTGAAATATTCAAATATATAATTACTTGTCCTACAATGGATATCCTTGTCTTCGAAGTATTCTGAAGATTTTTGCTGTGTATATGAACCTTGTTCGTTACATTGGTATTGGAGCCATGTTCCTCGATTCTGACCTTTGGCCATCAAGTGTCGAGCAATTGAGGCTTTTAGCCACACAAGTTTTGGAGATTTTCGATTTCTCTATCAGACCTTTGGTCTTTAAAAAATAAAAAATAAAAGAAAAAAGGTTAAAAAAATATTATAAATTTATTTTAAAAAAAAATCCAAATACAAAAAAAGGAAAAAGAATATTAAAAAAAAGTCAATATAAAAAGAAAAAAATATATATATTTATAGGAAGTTAAAGGTAAAAAAAATTATTAGAAAAAAAAGAGATTAGAAAAAGTAGTGTTAGGAATTATTAATATAAAAAAAGGGTTAGAAAAGTTATATTTGAAGAAAAAACAACAACAAAACAAATTAAAACAAAATCTTAAAAAAAAAAGAATATACATACAACTTACCTGGGCCACCACCACTGTCTGACATGTCATCAAAGGCGTTGTTACCCAAGTCGCAAGCCATAGTCGTGTCCCAGTGGTAGCCGCCATTTGTCATCTCCAGCTAACCCCATCGATCATAGTTGTCCAACCGGAAACATTGACTAGAACACAATAGTCATTGTTTTTGCAGCCACCGACAACTTACCACCGACCATTCCCGTCAGTTCCGCAGCCTCATTCATCGCTACCATTCTTAAACTCCTCCCACGCCATGAAGATAGTTGGATCCATCGGCAACCAAAGACAATTGTCGTACAAAAACATTGTAGCCACCAGAGACGACTGTCGTGCCACGAGAGGCCACCACCGCTGCTCAAGTAGACTCTACTACCACTGCGACTAGAAACCACCACCATTTGCAGACAGTCGCATGTTGCCTTCACCATCATTTAACAAACAACCTTCTATCGCCATAACCACTGGTATAAATTTAAATAATTAAGCCAAAGTACAGACAACCGCCAATGTCTAGCAATCCAACCACCGATAAATTTCGTTGAACAGTGTGTCTTGTTTGCTCACAGCCGCAATTAGCACCAACTGAACAATTTCGCTACAGCGGTTCCATTGATTCATCATACAGTTGAAACCTTCAGCGACCACCTATACATTGTACTCATCGATTAGTACAATTCCATTGTATAATAGAAGATTTAGCAAAGCCAACGAGTAAGGTCACGACTGATCCGCGCATCGCATCATTTTCAACCTGTAGAATTAAAAAAAGAGAAAAGAGGGCTTACAAATCAAAAAAAAGGGAGAAGTATTGTTTTCAAGTTGAAAAAGAAATATATATGCTAAGTTTAAAAGTGGAAAAAAGAAATACTAAAGTCATTCCAAGAATCAATTTTAGGGGAATATTAAAGGAGTTTTCAAATTTTACTAAAATATTTTAGTGGAATTTTAAAAAACTAAAAAATAAAAATATCCAAGCAAATTTTTTAAATTAAAGTGAATTTCAACTCAAGGAATTCAAAAAGAAAGGAAGATGAGTTCAACCAACAAATCGACATTTTGGACTAAATGTCCATTTTTTTTCACGAAAATTGGATATATATATTATATATTCAAAAAAATTGCAAATTAAGTTGTCCAACATGTGGAAGATTATTTAGCACCGAAGAACATCAAAGTAATTCAATGACACAAATGAAAATATTAGAGGAACAATTCGCAAGGCTTGAACCAAAAAACAATGCGTTAGAAAAGAAGTATAAAGATCTGGAAGACATGTTTTACAATAAATCAAAAGAAAATGACAAGGAAATTTTGCGCCTAAGGGACCATAATAAAAAATTACTTGAACAAATCAAGAAGTCCAAGGTTAAGAGGCAAAAATTAAAATAAGAAAATGAAAATTCAGAGAATAAATTCGAACAGAGTCTATCAGAGAAGGTAGAAGAAAATTTGCATTTAAAAATCCTTTGCACCTAAGGGACCGTAATAAAAAATTACTTGAACAAATCAAGAAGTCCAAGGTTAAGAGGCAAAAATTAAAATAAGAAAATGAAAATTTATAGAAGAAATTCAACGAGAGTCATCAGAGAAGGAAGAAGAAAATTTGCATTTAAAAACCCTTAACCCAAGGTTATTAAAACAAATCCAAGATTTAAAAGATGAGAAACATAAAAATAAGATTGATGAATCAGAAACTAAAGAACTCATATGTCTCAAAAAACATAATCAAAGCCTACTCACTCAAATTAAGAAACTTAAGGATGATAAAAAATCATTAAAAAACAAATTAGAAGAACTTCTCACGAAGGAAGTATCGAAGTCTTCAGATTTAACGGTCCAAATCAGAGAAAAAGGAATGGACACTGACCCGGTGAATATTACAACTTAGGAAAAAGATAAGCCAATTGAAGAAAAAACACTCAAATGTTGCAGTTCAGACGATGAAAAATCCAAATGAAGATTCTGTAATGAACTCAACATGATAAGAGGAAATCAAACAACAAGAATTCCTTATCGACATTCGAATCACAAGAGCAGACAACTCAATTAGTCTGTGTATTTGTATCACTCAAAATAGAAACAACGAACTTATGTGTCGAAGACTATTGAGGCTAGTATGACTCAACCTTGTGATAAAAATTCACGAAGTATCCAATCACTATAAGATTTCACAAAAGATTAATCAAGGATGGTCATATCCCTTCTCAGTACGACAATTTTGTTTCACTCAAAGGATCCTATCATCTTGTATCAACAAAGCTGACAACTTCAAGAATTCATAAAAGATACGAATAGGTTACAAGACAAGAAGTAGATGACACGCCCTTGTGAAAAATCGTGAACCCACAAGGGGAAATGGAGGCCCAAGCCTAAATAGGAGGTTCATTCATCATTTTGGGGCATTTGATCCTTTGACATTTACACTCACCTAGTCTGCAAGTGTTGTTCAGCACACGAGATTTTCAAGTGAGAATCTCACCCTACCTTCGGTGGACTTCGAGTGCCAACCCAAGGAGGTGATCTACTTTTCATTAAGAGCTAGCCCAGGTGTTTGTTCATGCAATTCGTGCGATTACTGCAGCAGAGTGGGCGTAGTAAGGGGAATATGAATATGCATCACTTGGGGAAGCTAATAGTGGAGCAGCGAAATCAATAGGCTTTCTGGGAGAGATTTAGGCCGTCATCTGCAGAAGATTTGGAGTGCTAGCTGGGCACAATTTTGAGGGAGATTTGTTATGTCCTTGCTTCGTCATCAGGCACTGCATGGGCCTGCGCAGTAGTGTTTTCATGCCATACATGAGAGCTTGCCAAAAGGATAATTGGGGGTTGCGGAGAGCTGAGACTTGTGGACGCTTCTGGAGGGGAATTTTGTTGGTCCTTGCTGCCATTTTGGGGATTTCCAATAGTGTTATTTCCAGGTGGGTTGATTTTCCCAACAATTGGAAAGGTGCGCAGAAATTGGGGCAAATTCGGACTTTAGAACTACGCCAAACCCTTTTTGGGTTTTTGTGGGTTATTTGTGGGTAGACTGGGGATAATTTCCTAGAATTTTCTGAGCACCGGAAGTGGGCCAAACAACAGTTTCTTCTAGGCAGCAGTGCATCTTTTCTGGGCCAGCATAGAGTATTGAGGGGATCATCTTCCTAGCAGCTAAGCAGTTGTTTTCATCACCTAGGTCTTGTTAACTTGCCTTAGGCAAGCCTAGGTGAATACATTCCAAGCTTATATTGTACCCCTTTTGAATTATCATAAAAATGGCTTAGTTTTGCACATTTTTTGGAGTATTTATGAGTATTTATTTTTATGTGAATTTTTGTGTTGCATGTGCTATGAATGCTTTGTTTATCACTATCAATTTTCCTTAGGAATATTACAAGGGTATCAAAGTTCATAGTCGTGGCTCAGCTTGTGGGAGAAGTCATCAGTGTATGACACTACACGACAAGCAAAACATCACGTACAGTTGGCAAAGGTATAGAAGTAGGGAAAGGAAACTACAAATTACTACTAATCCAAAAACCCTTGAGCCAGAGGTTAAGGGGCCAGATATGGAGGACAACCCAAATGATAAAGTGAGTAAAGAAGAGGAGTTTTCCCAACATCTCTTGAAGGCTATCCACGACTTGTCTAGGGGTATTGACAAGTAGAGGCAGCAGAACAACATTAACAACAAGGGCAAGGGAGTTCAGGGAGAAATTCAATTGGGTGAAGGTTTAGGTACCTCGTGTTAGCATCAGGTTTTCACCTTCATTTCGAGGCAATGTTATCGGTCCATTTTTGCGAGGTCACGCTTATGTAAAGGGGGTATTGTATTTTTGTGAAGTTCGCTAGCTAAGCCTAGGAATATGTCTCATCAAACTTTTTTCTCTTAAACCTAAGCTTATGCTAAATTTCTGGCAGCACTTTGAATTATAGTAAAATTTCAGTTGGCACTATGAAATATTTTTGTTGCACGTTTCGAAAAAATTAAAAACTTGGTTTTTGACCCATTAATCCCTCTTTTTTTAGCGTTGTAGTGGTGATTAATAAAATATTAATCCTCCTCTTGCATGATATGACATTTACCAACATTTTTTAGCCCAATAGAACCGTTTAAAATCAAACCCTAGTTTTCCCTTTTTCCTTAAAACCAACTTTTCCAACAAACCCAAATTTGTAGTTTTCTAGTGCAAAAAGGTTGTTGATTGTCTTGTAGTCTTCTGTTAGGGTATTTCAAGGTTAGAAAAAGTGTTTGCAGGTCCTGAAGTGTTGCAAGATGGGTCGGTGTTGCCACGTGAAGAGGTTTGAACCCGATGGCATGTATTTTGAAGAATACCCTAAAATGCGAGATATTTTCAAAAATGTAGGCTGGGAGCCAGTATTTCAGCGTTATAATGGGCATAACCTCGGTTGGTGCCATGGCTTTATGAAGTCCTTCAATGGAAACATAGCTAGAGTCAGGACATTGCAGTTCCTTGTCACAAAGGAGTCTATTGCTGAAGCAACGAGATTGCCAACAAAGGGTGAAAGATGGTTCAAGAAACAAAGGTTGTTGAATGTAGATTTGAATTGCTTCCTGAAAGAAGACTATCAAAATCAAGATTGGGATGCAAGGGTCCTCCAAAGTAGGTTGAAACCGCAGTGGTTTGCTGCGCTTAGAATTGTTCAGCTCTTCTTCACCTGTGAAGGTCGGTATTCCAAAGCTTACCTATATCACATGAGGTTTCTTTGTCACTTAGCAGGTTTTAGAAAAATGAATTTACCATATTTCCTACATCAAAGTTTGTTGAAAATGTGCACTAAGGCAAGGAAAAGACCTGAGCTACAAGCCCATGATATTTGTCATCATGGTCTAATCAAAATTTTATATACTCATGAGTTGAATAAGCAAGCAGAAAAGTTGAGTCAAAGGAGACAAAGGAACCCAAATCCACCTGTACCTAGAAGGTCAAAGAGTAGCCAAAATAGAGTTTATGCTCAAGCTTTAGCTCAGGAACCCAAAGAAGAATCTAACCACCACCAGGTTGAAAAACATGAGGTCCCTGTGAAAGCATCAGAGATTGAAGTTTATGAAGGAAAGACTAGACGCCAACAAGGAATTATAGTAGAGGAGGAAGAAACAAAACAGAAAGCCTCAAAAAGCAAAAAGGGCAAACAAAAAATTGAAACAGAGGATGAGGAAGCTAAAACAAAAATTAGGATTCAGGGCAAAATACCTCACACTCGCCCTACTAATAAACTGTGGTTAAATTTAAAAGCTAGGATGAACCCTATGATCAAGAAGCAGCGATCATCATTGATGCAAAATGAAAAGTAGGACAGATTTCAAAGAGCAACAAAAGACAAAGGAAAACAGAGTATGTTGAGAAGAAAAAGGAAAAACCCTAAAAGCTGATAAAAGTCCACAAAAACTTACTAGAAGGGTGACAAGGAGTCAAAACAAGTTGGACATCCTTGCTCAAGTTGCAGAAGACATAGAAAAGTGATCAGTTGACTTCAGGGGCAGAGTATGACATAAACCCTAATTTTGTTGCACCAAACCCTAATGGATGTTCAACATTTTGGCTTACTCATGGTTAATCATCAAGCAGTAAATTATTTTTGAGTATATTGTGGTCAAATATCAAATATTTTTGTGGCTAAAGGAGTACGAGTCAACTTGAGGAAAGCAATCAACGAAGGAAGCAGACGATTACACAATTTTGGTATCATTTTCAGGTTCATGCATCAGTGGGCTACAAGGAGGGAACACAAGTTCAACTCAAGAGATCAAGCATGTGAAGCAGCAAACCATTGTATATCCTATCTTGAAACAGAGACGTCACTATTTTTCCAAGATACCAGCAGGAGCGTATAACAGCCTTGTACTTTGTTTTTGATGCAGCGCTTTAACCATAGGTCTTCACAAAAACAATAAAACTAAACTGAAGATCACACCAAGCATATGCACATAAAAATCTTCAACAAATGATTAATTAATCAAGAAAATATCTACATGAGAGCTCATGGCCTATTCATGGCCTCTCACTCACTCTCACACTTCTACATCTTACATGCCTCATTGGCTCTCCTCAATTTATAAAAATGGATTAGAACCCAAGTAGGTTCTAGATCCCTCAACAAACTCCAACAATATCTCCCTTGATCCCTAAAAGCTTTCATCCAAATCCTTATCCCTAGATAAGAGCTAATTAATCCATAATCCTCTCAAACCTTCCACAATACTCTCAATTCTTCTCCTATTTACAAGAATTATCATTCTCTCTTAAAAACTATAGGAAAATACAATAAATAATTAAATCCTATCTTTCTAAACTAACTCCTCTAATAAACAATTGACCCAAGTTAGCTACACCTGGATCAGACTCCCCAGGTAAAAGAAAATCATGGTCTCCCGACCATTAATCTTCAATAGATGATAAAACTCTGTCTGGATCCCAAACTTTGTTCTTTTGCTGATCAATTACTTTTTCACACTGTTGATGTTCTGTGACTTTCTTTCCCTGTCATCCAGGGTTCCAAACATTATGTTGTAGTTGTCCTCCCTTTTCGCCCATGTATATTTGTTCAGTAATTAGTAATCTATGGTCATCTCTGGTTTTTCTTTCTTCAATGAATATCTTTTGAGATTCTTTTAATGTCAGCTTCTTCATATCTTCAATTTCAATATCTAACTTGTTTTCTGGTTGCACATTATTGCTTGTTTGCTGAACTTTGTTGTTGATCTTTATGCTTCCATTGCGCCAAATTTGTCAATTTGAAGGTGTTGACCACTACTAGTCAACTGCCCATAGCAGTACACCCCCTTTTCTTTGCAAAAAGGGTAGCGCTTGATCGACATGTCTGTGCCATTCTGCAGTCATCGACAGCTTGATCAATTTATGTTTTAAACCCAGTCTGCATGTATAAATTGTAAACAATCTTAGCAGATATGAGTCATGTCTGTAAATTGCCTAGGTGGACCTAGTTTTCTAAGTGATAATCTACGTTCCGGAAGATTTTTTGTCTCACCGATCCATGATCGGCAGAGTTTTCCTTCAGCCTAACCCCAAAGCCGGAATGGATTTTGTCATTAGAATCTTAGGAGAATCCTAGTGTGTTAATCTGCTAGATTATAGTTGTGTCACAGAACTGGGTGGTTTATGAGGGTCTATGTCAAATGGGTTTTCCCCCTTTGGGATGTAAAGTTGTAAAAGTCATAATGTAAAGTCTCTTGAGGGTTGAGAAATGTTTTAATCCCCTCATAAGTCCTAAGTCCTAGGTCCTAGGAGATTTTTCCAAAAGCTAAGTTCGAGGATCCATTTAAAATAAATTTAAAAAAAAAAAAAAAAAAAAAAAAAAAAAAATTAATAAAAAATATAAATAATAATAAAATAAAGTAAAAACCCTAAAAATAATAAAATAATAATATTTTGAGTAAATAAATGCAGAATTTCAATTTTTTAATACATTAAAAATTCGACGGATGAGATTAAGAGATATCTTGATCCTCATCGATGGTCAAGATCATTTTGACTTGGATCACTCGAACTAGCTGTTGGGAATTTCTCCTTTAAATAGGGTGCTAGGGATCATTTGAGATCATTGGATCTTGGAGTCTTGTGCTGAAGAAGCTCTCTTGTAAACTTGTCTGGTGCTAATAAAGAAAGACTTTGGGGTTGAAATCTTGCTGGTGTTACTCTCTGGAAGTGCTGTGAGCTATTTTATTTTCTGCATATTTTGATTTTCAGCCATTAGTAACAGCTTATTATAGAGTATTGTTGAACACAGGTATCTTGTTCACTTGCTAGGGTTTGAATGGTATTAGGTTTTCTGAAGTAATGGCAGGTATCTCCATTGCTTTTTGAGATCTAGTATTATTTCTTCTCTCTTTATTGATGGTTGAAGTGAGTTGTGCAGGAAACCCTTATTGAAGAAGACCAGCGGGCGTTTGGGGAAGTTCTCAGCTGAACCAGCCAACTCCCGCAAGCATTTTCTTGCAGAGCCCAGCGAGTTTTGATCCCGGGTTAATCATTTAGCTTGTTTTCTAATTTGCATGAGAGATTTCCTAAGTATTTTCACAGTAAATCTGAGGTTCTAAAATATTATTGATGATAACTGACAAATCTGGTTGTTGTAGAGCTATAATTTTGAAATTTTGGATCGGTTTGTAGGGTTTCATTTTAAATCTTTGCATATATTTTCCGGATTTTGTTTTCCATTTGCAGGTCTGAGATAAAATTCTTGTGGAAAAATTAAGTTTTGCAGGGTCGTTGTTTCGCTGTCCAAGGGTTTTCAGATCTGGAAAAATATTCACATCGGTTTCATTTGATAATCAACTTCTGTGTTCTCACTGTCAGATCATCATCTCCTCATTTCCATCAAACCCGCAGTTCTTTCTCTGCATGCTGCTACTCCTTTCAAAGCTGCCCATCCGCCCAGCCTTCCAGCTTTGTTGCGTTCAGCCCCACGCAGCCTTGGGAACTCGTGAGAACCTGCAAGCAAGAAAGGAAAGACACGCAGCTCCTACCACGCCTGGTCCTCACTGCGTCCTGCACAGAAAACTCCACTCTGCCTGTACGCTGCCATATCTACAAAAAGTCTCTGCGTCCTCTCATCATTCAGCAAACTCACAAATCGATGCCCCTTTTCCTCCAGCGTCCTGCATATCCATCCACCTGCATACTGCCATATCTCTGCCCATCATCGCCATTACCATATGCTCCTCAGCTCCATTGATTATCTACGTATCTCCTCAAGCTTCCTCTGCAACCACAAAACCAAATCGATTTTCTCTTGGGTCTAAAAACGAATTTTTTTATTTTTTTTTTATTTTTATTTTTATTTTTATTTTATTTTTCTGCGTATGATCTCGTGTGGCTCCTTGTTGCCATCGCACCTGTACATATTACACACCCACCCTGCAAACAACTTCATCTACCTGAAAACTTCGACCTGCACACATCAAGCAGTAAAAAGAAAACAAGAAATCGATTTTTGCAGTTGTGCATCCATCAGCCGTCCAACAAACTTCTACAATTTTTTGCCGCCGACCTGCGCAAGAAAACCCAAACCCGTTGAACTCTCCTCCGCCGTCAGGGTTCGGACATTCCACACGGGCCAGGTATTTCACATGTTTGGCGTGAGGTAATGCGTTGAGTGGTAAGGATCAAAGGATTTGCGTGGGCATCAGGTAAATCTCTCTCAGCTCCAATACGATTGAAAGTATTCTGTAAGCGCTGGCAAGTTTTTAGGGTGTCGATTCTCCTTTTTCGATTTCGATTTTAGCTTTTAGAATGTTATTTAGGCTTTGTTTTAATGCATTAGATTAATTTCGTTTTAGTTTTGATTTTAATTAAAATAAAATTATTATTAATAATAATAATAATAATAATAATAATAAAGACTTTCAAAAGTTTAGGACTTTGGCTTTAGATTTAGATTTAAGTTTAGTTTAGGATTTTAGAATTGAATGGTTAGTTTTAGAATTTAGTTTTATTTTTTAAATTTTGAATCTTCATAAAAAATATAAAAATCAAGTTTTTGTTTTAAATTAGATTTTATTTTGGATGGTAAGTTTGTTTCATTTTAAATTTAAAATTATAAAATCATAAAAAACAGAAAAGTTCTAGATTTTAATTCAGTTTAAGTTTTATTTTTATAAAAAATATAAAAATATAAAAATCATAAATCATAAAAATTATAATTTTTTTTGAAAAAGATATAAAGATTTTATTTTCTATAGTCTCATTTATTTAGACTTTAGTTATCCTAGTCTTGTTTTATTTGAAAACATAAAAGTATTTTGGAAATATTTTGCCAGTTTGAATCTTAGCCCAGGAATTTGTTACCTTTTTATCCTTTTCTGCTGAGGCTAAAATTTTGATGTGGGAATTAATGTTTGACATGCTTTAATGTTCATCTGAAGATTAACTACATAAATGTGATCTCTGGTTAGCATTTTTCGTGGTTGTTTAAAGCATTTACCTTTTAAAAATTTAATTGCTGGAGTATCATTAAGCTATTGAGCCTTTATTGATTATCTTGTATCTGGTAAAAGTTAAGCTTTGATGATAAATGATTGCTCTACATGGTTTATATTTCTGCAGCGTCTGATAATTAATCGATTAAACATTAACTCCACAAGGCACTGGTCTTTTAACTTAACAAAATCAATCTAGTGCTTGTTTCTTCGTGTCTCCCAACCCAACTGGTCGACAGTTGGTCTTCATCACCTCATAGGGTCTACCCCCCTTAGCCGCGGGAGACAGGCTTAAACGGAGAGATCGGGGATCAAAGTGACAGCCCCCGGTCTGAGTGTTGTCGTGTCAATCTGTGCGACAACATTTTTTGGCGCCGTTGCCGGGGATAGAGTTTTTGTCCTTGGTTATTTTATTTCGAGCTTTTTTGTGTTTCACTTCTTGTTCAGGTGGCGACTCCACTTCATATATTATCTTCAAGAGTGTATACTAGAAGACATCCAAGCAGTTTGTGCAATCCTACTCCTGATCCTGAAAGGGTCCTCAGGGTACGATTACACAAACTCTCTTCTCGTACACTTCTTGTTAACCTTGGACAAGAAGCCCTCTCTGATATTCATTTGCTTTTTAAAGGTCAAGTTAGGCACAACATCATGGACATGTATGCCCCTTGCAATTTTTCTAACATTCCAGGATATCCCAATGCTATTCCATCAGTTGGGATAGATAAATTGCCTAACTTTCAGGGAGATAATGCTATTAGTGCAAATTCGCATTTAAGAGACTTTAGTATATGGATGGCTAAATATGCAAGGTCTCCTTATTTCGATCATGAAGATGTTAGAATGACTCTTTTCATTTTAACTTTGGGGGGTGATGCTCATGAATGGTTTACTGAAAAACCCCAGAATTCATTTGATTCCTTAGAATCGATCATTAATGCATTTAAAGAAAAATATGGAGATAAGAGAGAAGAGGAAGACACCTCGTAAAAGCTATTAGCCTAATAAAAAAGAGAGAGGATGAAACTGTTGAAGAATTTAATAAAAGGTTTAATGGTATTGTTCGAGAATTACCTCAAGACTATAAACCTACAGACAAAACTCTCCAAGATTTTTACATTGATGCCTTTAGTCCTGAGCCATCTTATGAATTAAGGCGTGCTAAACTTAATGATTATAGAGATTGGCAAGCCTTAGCTATAGAGCTTGAAAAGGACAAGGCCGCACCTGGGAAGTCTGAAATCCCAGGTTTCGATAAGGCTGCTACGAAACTAAAGGAACCTAAAGGAAAAGCAGTTCAAGAACCTGAAAGTGAGCTTGTTCTCAAATTGCTTCAAAAAATTGAAACTATGGAAATTAATCATAATAAGGAGATAACCACTTTGCAGAATAGGTTGATCCAAATGGAAAGAGCGCAAACGCAGAATTTTCAACCTCGAAATAATAATAATAGAAATAACAATTGGCAAAGGAAGGGTCAATCTAGTGAGCAGAGACCTCCTAATCCACTAACTAATTTGGTCGATAATGCTCCTCCTTACTGTCGGGTTTGTGATGCTCTTCATGAAGAGGCCACTAGTCCTATCGTTAGAAGAATTTTAGATAATGGAATGTTTGGAACAAGTGATCAAATAAATGTAGTAGGCAGCAAGTTTCCATTGCCTATGGATGATTGGATAGAGGTCAAGGAAAAGAGTCGTGATGTTGTGAGTCCTTCATCAGCTTTTAGTATAAATAACCTTGAAAATGAAGATGATATTTTGGCTAGGCTAGGTTATATGGTGAAAAACCCTCTCCCGAGCAAATTTTGGAAATTGCTAAAGATAAGGGTTTGACCTATCAGAGAAGGGATAAAGATCAAAGCGGGAATCAAATTCCCCCTCAAACTTTTAACCCTGGTGTAAACTCTGGAATAGATGTCGATTTGGGAAGTTGGTTTAACAATGCAAAAATCTGGGTTCCTGTCTCCGAGATTGCTAAAATCCCTTCCCAAAGAGACAAGTTACTAAAAGCGATTCAAGGTCCTCAAGTCAATACTTCTCAACAGAAGACTCGGGAAGTTGACTATCACGATGCTCCCATATATCTGCAAAGCTTAGATGCTGATAACAAAGATCACCAACCTTTCTTTATCACCTTATTAGTTAATGGATATAAATTGAATAACTGCACGTTGGATTCTGGTGCATCAACTTGTGTGATGACTAAAAGGGTCATGGAACAGCTTAACTTAAGAGTTTCGAGACCCTACTATAACATATGCGCCATGGATTCTAAGAAAATCGAAGTGCATGGTTTAATCAAAGATCTGCAAGTCCATCTTTCAGTTTACCCAGACATCATGGTTGTCATGGATATTGTTGTTGTGGATGTGCCTGATGCCTAGGGTATGTTGTTATCTAGAAAGTGGGCCTCTGATCTAGGAGGAAGTATTCAAATGAATTGGTCATATGCTATGATTCCTTCTCCTAGGGGTGATGGTTTCGTAAGACTAAATAGAGAGCCCGAAAGAAAATTTCATGTTGAAGATCCTAAGAGACCTCACAACGAAATAATCAAAGAGCAATCTGACATTGGGAACTATGCCATCATGTCTAATTTTATAATTCCTCCCGATGATAAGATTAGGGATCTCAAGGGTAAAGTTTGGTATATGTATTCGGTGGTGCATCGTCTAAGCATGGTAAAGGTGCTGGAGTAGTGCTTAAATCTCCCCTTGGTCACATTTTCAAGTTTGCCTATCGATTAGAATTTGAAGCAACCAACAATGTCGCTGAATATGAGGCTATATTGTTGGGGCTTGAGTTGGCCAAGTCTTTGAAGGTTAAATTGCTTAGCATTAAGGGGGATTCTGATTTAGTTATCATGCAGCTTAAAAATAAATTCACATGCAGAAATCAAAGATTAAGAAATTATCGAAAAGCTGTGTGGGATACTATGGAGCATTTTGATGCCCTTGACCTCGAAGCAATTTCAAGAGAGCAAAATAGTCTGGCAGATGAACTTGCCGTAGCTGCTACTACTTTCCAGTTATCTGATGAGCTAATTAAAGATAAGATCAAAATGGAAGTAATATTCAGACCATCTGTTCCAGATAACTCAGAGCATTGCCAGGTCTTCAATGATGAAAAGCAAGTCATTCGTTTTCTTAATAGTTTGGATGAGTTTGAGGATTTCCGGATAATTTCTGAGGAGGATGGATCTTTAAATCATGAGCATATCATAAATCCTACTCCTAGGAATGTGGTTGCCTTAGAGCAACATTTTGATCGGCATGATGCCACGAAGCTGAGAGAAGAAAATAAGATGGACCCAGGCAAATATCTCGAGATAAACATTGGTACTTCTGAAAACCCAAAGATCGTTAAAATTGGTAGAGGTACTAGTGTGGAGGAAAGAAAAAAGTTAACTGATTTACTTCGCGAATATCGAGATATTTTAGCTTTTTCTTATGATGAATTAAAGGGCTATAGGGAAGATGTCATGGAACATACTATCCCCTTAAAAGATGAAAATGCTAAACCCTTTGGTCAGAAACTCAGGCAAATTAATCCTAAATTAGCACCCTTGGTTCAGAAAGAACTTGCGAAAATGCTTGCAGCAGGGATTATCGCTCAAACAAGGCATTCGACATGGTGTTCGAATCTGGTGATTGTTAGGAAAAAGAATGGTACGATAAGGCTGTGTGTCGATTTTCGAAACCTCAATCTAGCATGCAAGAAAGATAATTACCCTTTGCCAAACATGGAGACTTTGTTGCAAAGAGTAACTGGTTCTGGAATGATGTCGCTGCTAGATGGTTTTTCTGGGTACAATCAAGTATGGGTTAAGAAGGAAGATCGTCATAAAACCACGTTCACCACACCATGGGGTACCTTTGAATACATCAGAATGCCTTTTGGATTAACAAACGTTGGGGCTACATTCCAAAGGGCTATGGATTATGCCTTCAAAGGATTAATCGGGAAATTTATTGAAATTTACCAAGATGATCTTACTGTTTTCTCTAAAGATGGTAACACTCATGTAAATCATCTTAGGCAGGTTTTAGATAGATGTAGAGAATACAGGATTTCTTTGAATCCAGCTAAGTCTGTTTTTGGAGTAATGGAAGGGAAATTGCTCGGCCATATCATTTCTAAGGAAGGAATCAAGATTGATCCTGAAAAAATTGAAGCAATCCAAAAGATTCCTCTCCCTCATAATCTTAAATCCCTTCAGTCTTTCCTCGGAAAGATAAATTTTATTAGAAGGTTTATTCCAAATTATGCAGAAATAGCTAAGCCTATTCAAAATCTTCTAAAGAAAGATGCAAAATTTGTTTGGCAAGAAGACGGAAAAAAGGCTTTCCAAGAAATCAAATGTGCTATCGCAAGAGCTCCTGTCTTAGTTAGTCCCGATTATTCCAAGGATTTCATGATTTTTTCTTTCGCTTCCGAAGATACCATTGCTGGTGTCCTGCTTCAAAAGAATAAAGAGGGTCACGAGCAGCCTATTGCTTTCATGAGTAGAGCACTTCAAAATTCTGAATTGAAGTACAATACCATGGAAAAGCAGGCTTATGCCCTGGTCAAGTCTCTTAAGCACTTTAAAACTTATGTGGGTTATTCTAAAATCATTTCTTTCGTCCCACACTCTGCTGTTAAGGATATATTAACTCAAACTGATTGCTTAGGGACTCGTGCTAGGTAGGTTACTAAAATACAAGAGTATGATTTAGAAATCAGACCCACCAAGCTGGTCAAAGGCCAAGGTTTAGCTCAGATGTTAACTGAAGGTAACGAAAGGACTCTTGGTTTGTTCTGTCTTAGCGATCTATATTCGCCAGAACTGCAAAGATTAGCAGAGCATGAGTGGTACAAGGACATAGTTTATTACTTGATGAATCTTGCATGTCCTAACCATTTAGTTGCTCATAAGTGAAGGGCTCTTAGACTAAAAGCCACTAAGTATTGCCTTATGAAGGATGGCCTTGGGTGGAGAAATCCTGAGGGCATAATGCTTAGGTGTGTTGATGACGTTGAGTCCAAGAAATTAATCTCTGAGTTTCATTCAGGATTTTGTGGTGGTCATTATGCTGCTAGAACTACCGCCCACAAAATCCTGAGACCTGGCTATTATTGGCCTTCAATTTTTTCTGATGTGCACAAGTTTGTTAGAGCCTGTCAAGCCTATCAACTATTCACTGGGAAATAGAAGCTTGCTGCCCTGCCTCTACAACCTCTCATTGTAGAGGCAACTTTTCAGCATTGGGGTCTAGACTTCATACGGAAGTTCCATGAAAATTCTAGCAATGGCTACTCATGGATTTTGACTGCTACGAATTATTTTACTAAATGGGTTGAAGCCATTCCTGCTAAGAATGCCACTGAAAAGGTTATTATGGATTTCATTGAAAATAACATCATTACTAGATTTGTAGTCCCCGCTAAGATTACTACTGACAATGCCAAAGCTTTTAGTTCCTTAGAGTTTTCATCTTTTTGTTTCAAGTATGGCATTGTCTTATCTCATTCGTCAAATTACTATCCTCAGGGTAATGGTTTGGCTGAATCAAGTAACAAGAATCTCATAACCATTATCAAGAAGATAGTAGGAGATAATAAGAGATCATGGGACAGCAAAATCAAGTATGCTTTATGGGCAGATAGAATCACTAAGAAGAAAGCTACTGGTAAATCTCCCTTTGAATTAGTTTATGGCTTGGATGTAACTTTACCTGTCCACCTCAAATTGCCAGCTTATCAGCTCCTCCAGAATTTTTCTACTAATAAAGATGTTGTTCAGAATAGAATAGATCCGATTGTGGAGTTAGATGAAGCTCGTAGGACATCTTTTGATGCTATATGTAAAAATCAATCTAACATTAAGAAAAGCTTTGATAAATTCTCTCGATCTAGATCTTTGCAGGTGGGAGATATGGTATTGCTTTGGGACCGCAAGAATGAGAAACCAGGAAAACATAAGAAGTTTGACAGTTTGTGGTTGAGACCTTACATCATTCGAGATATAGCTGGACCAAACTCATTCCACTTGAGCAGACTAGATGGCGAACCACTTGATCTACCAGCGATTGGCCAAATGCTCAAGCTGTTCTTCAAAGATGATATCTGATGCCATAGGGCATCCTTTGTATTGTATTTCTATCCCTACTCCTTGTCATTTCAGCATTTCATTTCTGTTTTAGATTAGATTTACTTTTCATAGTTAAAGAGCTTCTATCTTTTATGTGCTTAAATGTTATATGATGATTTTTGAATGGACGCTACTTATTTCTGTTGTGTGTTGCGTGGATGCAGATTCTGGATTCTCACATTCCTACAGTGCAGCAACGCGTCCCCAAGTAGAGCCAGATGTTGACCACTACCGGTCAACTGCCCATAGCAGTACACCCCCTTTTCTTTGCAAAATGGGTAGCGCTTGATCGACATGTCTGTGCCATTCTGCAGTCATCGACAGCTTGATGAATTTATGTTGTAAACCTAGTCTGCATGTATAAATTGTAAATAATCTTAGCAGATATGAGTCATGTTTGTAAATTGCATAGGTGGACCTAATTTTCTAAGTGATAATCTACGTTTCGGAAGGTTTTTCGTCTCACCGATCCATGATCGGCAGAGTTTTCCTTCAGCCTAACCCCAAAGCCGGAATGGATTTTGTCATTAGAATCTTAGGAGAATCCTAGTGTGTTAATCTGCTAGATTATAGTTGTGTCGCAGAACTGGGTGGTTTATGAGGGTCTATGTCAAATGGGTTTTCCCCCTTTGGGATGTAAAGTTGTAAAAGTCATGATGTAAAGTGTCTTGAGGGTTGAGAAATGTTTTAATCCCCTCATAAGTCCTAAGTCCTAGGTCCTAAGTGATTTTTCCAAAAGCTAAGTTCAAGGATCTATTTAAAATAAATTTAAAAAAAAAATTAAAAAAATTAATAAAAAATATAAATAATAATAAAATAAAGTAAAAACCCTAAAAATAATAAAATAATAATATTTTGAGTAAATAAATGCAGAATTTCAATTTTTTAATACATTAAAAATTCGACGGATGAGATTAAAAGATATCTTGATCCTCATCGACGGTCAAGATCATTTTGACGTGGATCATTCAAACTATGTTGGGAATTTCTCCTTTAAATAGGGTGCTAGGGGTCATTTGAGATCATTGGATCTTGGAGTCTTGTGCTAAAGAAGCTCTCTTGTAAACTTGTCTGGTGCTAATAAAGAAAGACTTTGGGGTTGAAATCTTGCTGGTGTTACTCTCTGGAAGCGCTGTGAGCTATTTTATTTTCTGCATATTTTGATTTTCAGCCATTAGTAACAGCTTATTATAGAGTATTGTTGAGCACAGGTATCTTGTTCACTTGCTAGGGTTTGAATGGTATTAGGTTTTCTGAAGTAATGGTAGGTATCTCCATTGCTTTTTGAGATCTAGTATTATTTCTTCTCTCTTTATTGATGGTTGAAGTGAGTTGTGCAGGAAACCCTTATTGAAGAAGACCAGCGAGCGTTTGGGGAAGTTCTCGGCTGAACCAGCCAACTCCCGCAAGCATTTTCTTGCAGAGCCCAGCTAGTTTTGATCCCGGGTTAATCATTTAGCTTGTTTTCTGATTTGCATGAGAGATTTCCTAAGTATTTTCATAGTAAATCTGAAGTTCTAAAATATTATTGATGATAACTGACAAATCTCGCTGTTGTAGAGCTATAATTTTGAAATTTTGGATCAGTTTGTAGGGTTTCATTTTAAATCTTTGCATATACTTTCCGGATTTTGTTTTCCATTTGCAGGTCTGAGATAAAATTCTTGTGGAAAAATTAAGTTTTGCAGGGTCGTTGTTTCGCTGTCCAAGGGTTTTCAGATCTGGAAAAATTTTCACATCGGTTTCATTTGATAATCAGCTTCTGAGTTCTCACTATCAGATCATCATCTGCTCATTTCCATCAAACCCGCAGTTCTTTCTTTGCATGCTGCTACTCTTTTCAAAGCTGCCACTCTGCCTGTACGCTGCCATATCTACAAAAAGTCTTTGCGTCCTCTCATCATTCAGCAAACTCACAAATCGCTGCCCCTTTTCCTCCAGCGTCCTGCATATCCATCCACCTGCATACTACCATATCTCTGCCCATCATCAACATTACCATATGCTCCTCAGCTCCATTGATTATCTACGTATCTCCTCAAGCTTCCTCTGCAACCACAAAACCAAATCGATTTTCTCTTGGGTCTGAAAACCAATTTATTTTTTTTATGCGTATGATCTCGTGTGGCTCCTTGTTGCCATCGCACCTGTACATATTACACACCCAACCTACAAACAACTTCATCTACCTGAAAACTTTGACCTGCACACATCAAGCAGTAAAAAGAAAACAAGAAATCGATTTTTTGCAGTTGTGCATCCATCAGCCGTCCAGCAAACTTCTACAATTTTTTGCCGCCGACCTGCGCAAGAAAACCCAAACCCGTTGAACTCTCCTCCGCCGTCAGGGTTCGGACATTCCACACGGGCCAGGTATTTCACGTGTTTGGCGTGAGGTAATGCGTTGAGTGGTAAGGATCAAAGGATTTGTGTGGGCATCAGGTAAATCTCTCTCAGCTCCAATACGATTGAAAGTATTCTGTAAGCGCTGGCAAGTTTTTAGGGTGTCAATTCTCCTTTTTCGATTTCGATTTTAGCTTTTAGAATGTTATTTAGGCTTTGTTTTAATGCACTAGATTAATTTCGTTTTAGTTTTGATTTTAATTAAAATAAAAAAATTAAAAAAAAATCATAAAGACTTTCAAAAGTTTAGGACTTTGGCTTTAGATTTAAATTTAAGTTTAGTTTAGGATTTTAGAATTGAATGGTTAGTTTTAGAATTTAGTTTTATTTTTTAAATTTTGAATCTTTATAAAAAATATAAAAATCAATTTTTTGTTTTAAATTAGATTTTATTTTGGATGGTAAGTTTGTTTCATTTTAAATTTAATATTATAAAATCATAAAAAACAAAAAAGTTCTAGATTTTAATTCAGTTTAAGTTTTATTTTTATAAAAAATATAAAATATAAAAATCATAAATCATAAAAATTCTAAATTTTTTTGAAAAAGATATAAAAATTTTCTTTTCTATAGTCTCATTTATTTAGACTTTAGTTAGCCTAGTCTTGTTTTATTTGAAAACATAAAAGTATTTTGGAAATATTTTGCCAGTTTGAATCTTAGTCCAGGAATCTGTTACCTTTTTATTCTTTTCTGCTAAGGCTAAAATTTTGATGTGGGAATTAATGTTTGACATGCTTTAATGTTCATCTGAAGATTAACTACATAAATGTGATCTCTAGTTAGCATTTTTCGTGGTTGTTTAAAGCATTTACCTTTTAAAATTTTTAATTGTTGGAGTATCATTAAGCCATTGAGCCTTTATTGATTATCTTGTATCTGGTAAAAGTTAAGCTTTGATGATAAATGATTGCTCTACATGGTTTATATTTCTGCAGCGTCTGATAATTAATGGATTAAACATTAACTCCACAAGGCACTGGTCTTTTAACTTAACAAAATCAATATAGTGCTTGTTTCTTCGTGTCTCCCAACCCAACTGGTCGGCAGTTGGTCTTCATCACCTCATAGGGTCTACCCCCCTTAACCGCGGGAGACAGGCTTAAACGGAGAGATCGGGGATCAGAGTGACAGCCCCCGGTCTGAGCGTTGTCGTGTCAATCTGTGCGACAACAGAAGGTATGTTGTATTCCATCGTAATTTCTTTTGCGTCACGCTCTAGCTTTGGATTGTCCAACCATTCTTCTACGAACTTTAGTTCTGCTGCAATATCTCTCATGTTGACATTTGCCCCATCATTTTCCAATTCATCAGCAACTTGCTTCATTTCTGTATCAATTGGTTGTTCAGCAACATATCCTACACCCACACACCAATGGTTAGATTTAAAAACATAAGGTTTGACAGATGAATCTATCTTCAGGTCTTCATGCTGGTCTTCTGAACAATCTGTAGTGTCGTATGTGGGAATCGAACGAACATTCATTTCATCATCATTATCACCAAGCAATGATCCTTGCTCTGGTTCGCAAATATATATATGTTTGTCTGGAGTTTCTCTGCTTCTAAAATTTTCAATTTACGCTTTTGTCTTTTCTCCATCAATTGTTTAATTAGCCAATTAATTGTTCTTTTTATTCCCCATCCATGTTTCTGTCCTTGTAATAGTTCTAGCAACACGTCAAGTCGTACCTTTAAATTCAGTAATCTCTTTCTCGTCATAACCAATGCTAATTGCTATAGCATCATCGTAGCCTTTCTCTGGAATCTGCATCTTCTGTCGTAAACTTCACCTTGTTCCCTGTAACCTGCAACTTAATCACTTTACCAAGTTATCTCCTATGAACTTGGCCAATGGTTCCTTTCACTTGAGCCTTACTCATGAGCACACCTTGCTCCTATTTTTGCTGCAAACAACAACTGCAGTAACTTTTCAAATTATCCTTAAAACACTTTGACGAGATTTTTTGGGTGTCAAGTCTGCTGATCATGCACCCATTACATTCAAAGACTCAAACTTTTTGACTTGACTCTATGACTCTTAATCTCCTTTTGACTCCAGAGTTTACATCAATAAATCTTGGTGGTGTACTTGACTCTTGACTCGACCTCTATAACCTTTACAATTTTCTTTAAAAACCTCACTTGAACTCAACATTACAATTCCTTCCATCAAACTTGTCTCTCGACTTGATCAATTACATGGCTCTTGACTTGATTTTTTTTTACATTCAAATCTTTCTAAATTATACAAGAACCTCCTTTATAATTCATCTTTAAAACTCATGACTGGACCCATTTTAAAATTTTCACGACTTTCTTCTATTCTATTTTTCTTTTAAGTAACTAAAACTTTAACAAATCTCAATTACATACTAACCTTCTTCAAACTCAATTATAACCCTCAAACTAATGCACATGATTTAGCCATTTGATACTAACCTTCTTCAAACTCAATTATAACCCTCAACTAATGCACATGAATCAGCCATTTGATAGGGTGCTTGTGTGAGATATAATGATATGCTTCAGATTTCTATAGTCGTAAATCAAATTAGCTTGTTCCTGTGAATCGTTGTCTTCAGCTCAAATTCCCCTTTCGACCAATGCTCTGCCAATTATTGTTTTGGCTTAAAATGTCCTTTAACTTGACTTCTCTCAAACTTTGACTCGACACTTAACACAATAATCCTTCTCACTAATGTTTTCCTTTGCCAAATGACCGTTTTCTATTCTTTACATCAATGGACCTTTTCTTAATAAGATTCACTTATCACAAATGTTGACATTTTTAGAAGATTTTATGTGGCCTTTTGTTTGCCACATTTCTCTATGCAGATGTCCTGAGATTAAGCTAAACTGATTTAATGGTAGGAATATACCTCTTTTTGCTCATTTTTCTCCCACCATTTCTTGCAATGATAGTGAGCAAGGCTAGGATGAAACATATTAGCCGGGTAAGCCGGAGCGAGGGTCAAGGCACAAGCTGCCTTCGGCAATGGACCTCCGCAAAGCATAGGGTTGCTGGAATACGAAGAAGCATTGAACAAAGCCAAAGCAACCATCGTCGAAATGTCGTCATAAATCTTGTTGTTCGACACATTGAAAAATCTCAGACACGATTGATTAAGCGCGAGAATGATTCCGGTAAAATTGTTATTCTTAGCTCTTAAAACATACAACTTTTGGACCCTTGTGAGACTCCCTAGAATCGCCTCATTGAAATGCTTGAAATCAAGAACAACCACCACGAGGTGACTCAGTGTCGTGATCGATTCCGAGAATAGACGGGTGACCAAGATTGATCAATCTTGAAAGATCGACGCAATTCCAGTGAGCCCGTTGCCTTTCAGGCTCAGAACTCGAAGTTGGGTTAGCTCGATGAGCGACCCTTCTGCTAATGTCCCATTCAACTTCAAATATTGGAGTGACAATTTTGTGACTCTGCCATCGATGCAAGAATTATTCCCATACGCAACTCCTTCACTGCCATGTCTAATCCTGTGCAACAATAGCTACATTCAGTCAAAGACTCTGAAAAATCGAGAAGACAAACCAATTGAAGGCATAAAAATAAACCCACAACGAAAAGTTGTGGTCTTGGCTCTGCAGTTTGTCCAGAAATCAATGACGTTATATCTCTGATCCTTACACCAACATTGCACCATGCACGCAGAATGAAATTACAGGGGGATGATGGAATGATTTTGCAACTCCTTCACCTAGACTCCGCATAGAATTTTTGTTTTTAAACATTTCAAAGCTTTTCTCACAAAACTCTACACACAGGGATTCTAATGTCAACTACAAATTAAATATAGTTCCTCACACAGCTGATGCTCCAACACAGGTCCTCACACAGCGGATGCTCCAGCTCGGAATTTACTTTGGCTCTCTCTAGAGATACAACAGCGTATGCACCATGCATATTAAATTAACACGCAAAAGATATAGGAGAGCAAGCAAAACTTCATTATAGAGTATGGATGCTTTTAGGCAAACCAAGGAAACTATCTATGATGTTGTGCTCTGATACCAAAATTTGATGTAGCGCTCTAACCATAGGTCTTCACAAAAACAATAAAACTAAACTGAAGATCACGCCAAGCGTATGCACATAAAAATCTTCAACAAATGATTAATTAATCAAGAAAATATCTACATGACAACTCATGGCCTATTCACGGCCTCTTACTCACTCTCACACTTCTACATCTTACATGCCTCATAGGCTCTCCTCAATTTATACAAATGGATTAGAACCCTAGTAGGTTCTAGATCCCTCAACAAACTCCAATAATATCTCTCTTGATCCCTAAAATCTCTCATCCAAATCCTTATCCTTAGATAAGAGTTAACTAATCCATAATCCTCTCAAACCTTCCACAATACTCTCGAATCTTCTCCTATTTACAAGAATTATCATTCTCTCTTAAAAACTATAGGAAAATACAATAAATAATTAAATCCTAGATTTCTAAACTAACTCCTCTAATAAACAATTGACCCAGGTTAGATGCACCTGCATCAGTTTTGACCAGGGATTACATGCCAGATTAGAGATTCAAGTAGTTAAGATGATATGGTTTCTATGATTTTTGTCAATTAAACTCTCAAAATTATGTAAATATTTTGTAATTATTGCTACCATACTTCAAGGAGCTTATCTCTATTGTATTTTCCTAAATATATTTCATCAAAAATATGGAGAAAGGGTTGGTTTTCTGAAAAGATATAGTCACTGTCTGTGTGTTTTGAATGCTTTATTCATTTTATTTGCCAAGATTAGTAGATTCTGACCTTGATATAAAGATCCATGTGATAGTAGGTTCTAGTATGTACTCTCTCTATGTTTTTTCAGTTTCTCCTTTATAATCTCATGAATGTATTCCTTCTGAATGTTTGGAAAAGATTAATTGATTCAGAATTCATCTTTGTGTTGATGCTCTGAGTTAAGTTTTTCAAAGGTTCCCATTTTGATCCTCTAAAGCTACCATAGGATTCACTGTATATTCCCTATTGTAGTGGACTGTTCTTCTTTTTCTTCATCCATCTACAACAAATGGCAAAGGTCTAGGATCTACTATCCACCTTACCTTTATCAATCCTAATCAGACAACCAGTTATCTTGGTAAACCTATCTAAACCCTAGCTATTTGACTCCATCACCCAATGAGCTATTGATTTCAGGCCCAACCAAACACTACATAAAGAAAACCTATCTAAAGATCTAGCCACAGTGTAAAGGTCAGAGAGAGCCCTCTTTGTATTGAAGGGGCTATCCTTCAATCTATAAGTTGGATTGCAAGGGCTACCTTGGAAATTTCTCTCCTACAACCAAGAAAAGATTTATGAGAGCTAACACTTCGCACCACCAAGCAGCAAACCCACCCAACGCACCTCATATCTCTAGCACACCACCCAGGTTGATTATACCTACATTTTTAGCATCAAGTGTTGGAGGGTCACAGGGGTAGGAGGACATGCCCATGGGAGACTATTTCATGGAGTACCAGTCCTACGGAGCTGATTTCAGAGAGGCCATCACCTTCAAAGACTTTTGCCAACATAAGGGCAACAATAGGAGCAAGGGGCAGAGTGGAGGAGGTTACAGGCATGGCACTAACTTGTAGTGCACGGAAGGAAGGTTATTCCTTCCAACTTTTGATGGCTCGCCTAAGAGCTCAGCTAGGGCATGGGTTGAGAAGGTAGATGGTGATTTCCATCTTAACCAGATGACAAAAGTGGAGGCAATCAAGATTGCCACTTTACAATTGGAAGGAGAGGCCCACGATTGGTGGTTCCATGAATTGACCGCGATGGGGCATGCAAGAGTTACAACCTATGACGATTTCACACAGAGGGTGCTTGAACATTTTGAGAGGAGAGACCCAGAGGAGCACTTCAGAGAGTTGACGCGACTCAAGAAGACTGGTAGTGCAGAGGCATAAATCTCTGAGTTTTTGAGGGTATCCATGATGGTACTAGATTTATCGGAGGCTGGGAGGGTCTCCTTGTTTTTGCAGGGGCTTGGTGAGGTCCAACAGGCCCACCACTTTGCATGATGCAGTTGGTAAAGCCCGAGACTTGTAGGATTCTCTTCCTAGGACTAGAGCGCAGATACCCACCAGACCTGTATTCCAGCAGGGGGGAAGACACTAGACCCTTGCCACAACGAGATACTCAGGGGCGTGGGCAACTGGATGATGAGGCTCAGAGAGACCTCCATAGGAGGAAGTTGTGCTTCAGTTGCCAGGAGCCATGGGCACGGTTACCCACCATTTTGTGGGTGATATCCCTAGGAGAATTTTTTCTCCAAGATGGTCCTCGGTCGACGGCCAACAACCACTCGTAGCCACCAACTAGCTTTCTGTGCCATTTCTCCACTACTTGAGCCAGCCATGTGGTCCCTCACCCATTTGTCAGCATCGTATGTTTGAAGGTGGGCCTCCTGAACCTGAAGGTATGCCTTGTCATTTGGTAATTGAGTATTGTAGTTTGCTTATCATGGATACTTCTAGGTATGGACTAATGGGGGGGTTCAGCGGAATGAGTGCGCTAGGTATGAGCTCTTGTCCCCTAGACCTCTTTTAGATGTTAACCTTGGGCCCTAGTCCCATGGAATCTCTTTTACTGACATTTGGGATTTAGGGATGGTACTACATCGGAAAACCTGATTTTGGTTGCGTGGTCCCGCTCCCTCATCCACATATATCACTCCCCTTCCATTCATTATAACCCCATTCATCATTTCTCCCACCTAGGTCCACATTCCTCCACTGGGTCCACATCGAGTTAGCCTTCCCTCTCCCCTTTCCCACACCTTGGGTCAAGCCTGGAATGATGCCACGGAGGTTGATGTAGCTGAAAAGAAAAGTAAAAGCATAATTGGCCACATTCAATAGGAAAATGTACCACAAAATGCAAAATATGGTCGGGACAAACATATTTAGCACATGGACAAAAGTCTATACATGAGCTCTACCCCATTATCATGACCATCACCCTAGTTCCTATAGGCTCTAGATGAGCATCCTTTATCATTCAAGAACCCATGATTATCCCAATCCCTGGTGGGGAATGAACCACCCTACCTTAAAGGGGATATCCACTGCTATACCTTACACATCATGCTCATATCTCTTGAGCCCCAAGCAGTGAATCAAAGAAAAATCATAAAAGGAAAAAGGCATATAAAGAACAGTGGAAAAATTAAGGTTGGGGCACCTCATACCTCATGCACTATGATTTCTCCCTCCTATACATTATATACCCAAGTGTGGGCTTCCCTTTTACTAGCTACCCTTGTACTGCAACATGTGGCCTAGGGTTGCCCCTTTCATTCCCTACTCCATTCATCTCTTTATCACATGCCACCACCCTTTGAAGGATGTACCTTGGACATACTATCCCCTTTAAAGGTAGAAACCACCTAATAGGGTACTTGGTTAACCCCATTTGGAGCTTGGAGACATTAGCACATGCCAAAGCCCACTATGGAAGGGCATGCCATTATGAAGTGCCCACCTGTTGTCCATGGTTTGTAAGCTCTTTAACTCGATTTCCTTAAATGACTTGTTGTACTGGAAGGCTAGGGGACGCATTGGATCTTATGCAGGATTGTAGATGGTCTCCATTTTGGGTTTGGTCTCCCTATACGAGGTCCTAACCCTCTAGAGGGCTACATTGGCACATGTAGGGTGTGTGTAAAGAGCCATGGACCTCCATAGCAGTAAGCAACACTCCATGGATCCCCAAAGATGTTCAGATATTGCGCGAGATTCACCTATTGGACGCACAGTTGTACCATGCACTTGGCAGATGACCCAGGACTTGTATGTTGATGTAGCATCACTTACACCGTGATTTGAGCCCTTACAGATGGTCTATAGGCATCTTCGATCTACCTGGAGACCCATGACGTTACTTGTGTCCCCTCACACCCATTTGGAGCACCATAGGTTTATTATTTGGAGAACAAGGGGCCAGCCCCTTGTCCACTACTTTTGGGAGTCCTATTCATCATTGTGGCACTTATGGACTTCATCAGGCTTTTTAGAAGGCCGAACGACATGTAATATTGATAATTCGACCCCTTGAGAGGCTTATTTTTTTGTTTATGAGATAGTTTGGTGGGCTTGTCACCAAAAGATTAGTTGTTTTGCACATTATTTTATTCTAGCGGCTAATGTAGGCCAAAGTAGCTAAATTGAACTCATTAGAAGTGTATAAATAGATGTGATAAGGATTCATTTTTTGCATCATCAATTGGATTTGGAACTTGTATCTCTTTAGAGATTTTCGCTATGCTTGGAGGAAAAATTTTGGAGCATGGAATGAATTTTGATGTTTGGATTATTTTCATATGCCTTGGAGCTTCTTGAATGGCAAGATTTTGGATGGTTGGATATATTCTTACACATGTAAGTACATTTTAATGTTACTCTTTCCTTATAATTTTGTCACATACATTGCTGCTGGGATTTCACTATACTAGGGTTTATTTGTTGCATCTCTTTATGCGAGGTTGTGGAAATTTTGTTTCTGGATAGTGAATGCTTCATGCATGTGCCATTTATAATGAACGAATGTTCCTAGGGATGTTTCATTACTAAAATTCATCTTGATAAGCTATCTTGCAAAACGAAGAATAAAGTCTTTGAAGCTGCTTTTGTTGTTGCCCTATTGCTAAGCGAAGTTGTCTTTGAGGCCTTCTTGAGCTAGACAATTCAAAGGTACATAGTTGTAATTCTACCTGACTCCAATCTCCCCAAAGGATTAGGCATTTGTCCACCCAAAGGTGATCACCTTAAAACTTTTTCATCCTACTCCCTCTCCTTTTCTAGGCTTAGTCCATTAAGTCCCCTAGGGCATTATTTATCTTGCAAACCACCCATCAAAAAAATCCGATCTATTGGCCCCTACCATGTTGATGTGTCTCCTAGGTGCCCTCCAATTTTCAAGAAATTCCAACAATGGGATTTTCAGATATCCCAAGCCCTAACCTCGAGATTGAATCTTACCCTGGATTTCCTTAGGCTAGAAGCCTCATTGGGACACTCACATTATCTTGCATTAAAAATTCTTTCCTTGGTCCCTTTCTCCCTTCAAAATAAGTCAAACATATCATTGGTTTCTAACCCCTACCCCCAGGTCCACTTGGCCCCGTGTGGTCCCATACACTCTTAAGGGTAATTCTTCAATGATCACTGAGAATCCAAGCTTTCACAAAGATTTCATGGCCTAGGAACCTCCATTATAAGGTACATACCCCAAACCTAAACCATGAAGTTCCCTTTAAGCCCTTCCTTGAGAACTTTAAACCTTGCCTCCAAAGCAAGCAAGCCACATATTTGAGCCTCTCTTGTGTATAGGCTCCTAGGAATCACCCCACCCTATCATTGGTCTATCCATTTTGTGATCCTCATCATAACAGGTCTCCTCCCATTGGTTAAAGTCCATAAAGAGGAGGGAGCCTTAACCGAGGTGATAGTGGGCTATTGCTCCATTGTTGCCTTAGCCTAGTAGTAGCCCTTCAAGGATCCCCTTTTAGGACCCCTGCTAGTTTGAGCGGTAACACTTATGGCGTCGTTGCCGAGGAGGAAGCAGGTCTGGCTCCCTAGTGAATCAATGAGGAATTTATTCATTGATGACAATTCAAGTATTTCTTTGGCAACTCCACTCATTCTTAAAACCCCTAGTTTACTTAAAAGTGACAACATTCCTCTTGAAACTAGGGTTGCAACAAAAAAGAAGGAAAGAGCCCCATCACCCATAGGGACAGCTCCTCCCTAAATTTGAGGAGGTCAGTGATCCTATCCCAAATATGGCAACTAGTTCTATCACTGATTGTCCTAATATGACCAGGAGTGAAAGACACTTGGTTAGTGTCTTTTCCCCTTTGAAGTTGAGTGATGATCCCAACCTGAAAAGTATAACTGATGGTTACCCAAGTTCAAAGGGGATGCTACTATGAGTGCCCGAGACTTTGTTGAAGAATTATATTGACACATGTCCCCTAGAATGATCTTTGATGAAGATAGGCTCATGATGCTTTTTGCTCTATCACTTGAGGGACAAGCAAAAGAATGGTACCTTAGTCTTCCCCCAGCATGCATCGAGGATTCTGATGATTTTGAAGACCTATTCATGAAAATATGGTCATGCAATGCCCAAGGAACCTTTAACATTGAAAAGTTCTATCAAATAAATAGGGGGAGGGAAGACATCCAGGAATTCATTCAAAAGTTTGATAGGGTAGTCTGAGATATCCCTGATCACTTAAAACCCTCTAATGCTAACATCCTTAACAAATTCATATTGGGGGCCACCTCACTTATACATTAAGAGACAAGAAACCTTCCACATTGGCCAAAGCCAAAGAAATAACAATTGAGGTCGAAGAAAATATGTGCGTTTCAAGAATGGATGCCAATGACATTCCTAAAGCCAAATTCAAAGCAAGGAAGGAAAAGACTAAGGATCAACATGAAGAAACCCTTTTGGCCATCCTTAAAAGGATGGAAAAGCTTAGTGAAGAATTCCACTCACGGGATAGGGTAGTTATGAACAAAATCATTGCATTAGAAAAGGCCCAAAAGTCTAGTTACATTCCAAGGGGTAAACCTTTTCCTAAAAAGAAAAGTGATGAAGAGAAACCAAGCTCATCTCAAGTCCTGAACACTTTGGCTCCAACCAATGCCATAGAGCAAGATTCATCCTCCGAGGACGAGAAAAGTGAGAGTGATGAGAGTGATGATGAAAAGACAGATGAGCAAGCCAACCTTGTGGAATCTGATGTCTTCAACATTTTGTTGGGAGGCTCATACATTCATCCTCCCATTGGTGAGGTTACAATACAAGAAAAAAAAGAGGAGCCTATTCTTAATGCTGACAATAATGGGAGATTCAAATGGGTGCAATATTCACGAAATGATAACCATAAGGACCCCACAACCTCTAAGGAAACCAACAAAGATGAATCACCTCCCAAGCAAGCCCCTCCAAAGGATTGTAGAAATTTCTGTTTTCCCACCCCGGTTTTCAATTTCACCTTATTTCTCCCATGTAGTTAAATGCTCTTTCCCATAACCATGCATTTAACAAGCTAAAAAAATAAATATTGCTGAAAACACAAATTCTGGAAATTTTACAGAATGTTGGAAATTGCAGAAATAAAAATCAGCAGTAATAAAAAGCCATTAAAAACATTTAAACACTGAGATTTTTGGTCAACTTGACCCTGGAAAAACCCCCTACAAATCTTGGGGAAAACCAGTTCGAGAGCTCTTCTTTATTTCTGAAAATTGCCTTTTTACAGTGAGAAATATTCAGCAAAAAATCATCACGCAAATTTACAACTTATCTCTTTTCCCATGCCTCACAGCAAACTGGAAATTACAGCAAATAGGACAGCAATAAATGTTGTACGGCCTCCTCGATTTTCGTGCCCACTTTCAGCATTAAATGTTGTTGTATGGCCAGCATTAAATGTGTTGTACGGACCTCGTTTTGCATGCAGAAAAATCAGCAAACTGCTCCTGGATTTTTGTGCAAACCACACCTCGAAAATCGTGCCAAAATCTGCCTTTTACTGTGTTGAATCAGTTGTACAAATCTGCTAACTGCTGCCTTGGAATGTGTGCCAAGTTGTTGTCTCCTTCTCCTCCCTGCTCAGAAATCTCTCTTACTCTCTTGCTCTCCTTCTCCCAATCTGCTCATGAAAGAATGAATGACCTTTTCCTCCTTTAATCTAACCCCAAGTGACTTTTGGGTGATCCCTAAATCCAATGGCTGAAATAGACTTAAATCAATGGCTGAGATTAAATGCTCATTTAAATCTCACTTTCTATTTTTTAATTCACCCCACTTTAATAAAGACCCACTTAGTCATTTATTTCCAAAGTCACTTTTCCTTTCTAATTTTTCATTGACTTTATAAAAGTCACTTTAAAATTAGACTTAGTAACTTTATCACTTAAAGTCACTTTTAAATTAGATTTAACTTTATAAAAAAATTACAAAGTCACTTTAGGAGAAAAATTAAATTTTTTTGGACACTTTTCCCTAGGCCAAAGATCAAAGCCTTAAGGAACCACCTGTCCTCCGGTACCAAATTTCAACACTCCCTCTTAGCAAGGAAGGTGTTCCTCACCACACCCATCTTGTCTCTGAAGTAGACATGCTTGCCCCGTGGTAAGGCTTTGGTAAGAAGATCTGCAACCTGCTCATCAGTGGAAATATACTCAAGCTTCACAGCTCCCTTCTGAACATAGTCTCTGATGAAATGATATCTGATCCCGATATGCTTTGTCCTGTCATGAAAAATTGGATTCTCCGTGACTTTAATGCAACTCTGATTATCACAGTAAATCACTGAAGGTCTCAACGGCTGACCAAATAAGCCAAACAACATCTTGCGAAGCCAAATAGCCTCACAACTAGCTAGACTGGCTGCCATATACTCTGCTTCCGCTGAACTCAGTGCTACTGACTGCTGCTTCTAGCTGAACCATGACACTACTGCTGAACCCAACCCAAAACAACACCCTGAAGTGCTCTTCCTATCAAAAGCACAACCTGCCCAATCAGAATCAGTGTATCCTGCCAATCTCACTCCATCTCCCTGCCTGTAGTCCAGACCATAATCCACTGTCCCCTGCAAGTATCGCAAAATGTGTTTTGCAACCACCCAGTGAACCTTCCTAGGCTCACACATAAACTGACTCATCGTGTTGACTACAAAACAGATATCTGATCTAGTGTTGACCAAATACATCAAGGAACCAATCAGCTGCCTGTACAATGTGGGATCCACCAACTCGGAATCCGAAGCATGAAGCTTCTTCCAGTTGGTGATCATCGGTGTCGACATGGGTCTACAATCCTCCATGTGGAATCTGCTAAGGATGTCCACAATATACTTCCCCTGCCCCAGGAAGAAATGCCCCTCCTCCTGCCACACCTCCAAGCCCAAAAAGTAATGCATCAAGCCGATGTCCTTCATCTCAAACTCCGTCGCAAGATCTCTCTTGCAGTGCTCTATGAGTCTCTCTGCACCTGTAATGACCAAGTCATCCACATACAGCACCAAAATGAGAGGCTCCTCACCAATCACAATAAAGTAAAGGTTCGGATCTGCCTCACTCTTTGTGAAACCCATCCCCTGCAAATATGTATCTATCCTGGAGTACCAAGCTCTGGGAGCTTGCTTCAGGCCATAAAGGGCCTTCTTCAGTCTGCACACATGGGACTCCTTCCCATGCACCTCAGAGCCCTGTGGCTGCTCAATGTACACCTCCTCTTGTATGAAGCCATTGAGAAATGCGGTCTTCACATCCATCTGGTGGATCTTCCAACCCATCTCTGCTACTATCGATATAATGGAGCGGATCGAAGTATATCGAGCCACGGGAGCGAAGGTCTCCTCATAATCAACTCCCTCTACCTGGGAGAACCCTCTAGCCACAAACCTTGCTTTGAATTTCTCAATGCTGCCATCTGCAGCATGCTTTACTTTGTAAAGCCATCTGGAAGTAACCACGGATTTGCCCTCAGGCCTTGGCACCACCTCCCAAACATCATTCTTCATGATAGAAGAATACTCCTCCTGCATGGCCTCTCTCCAGACCTGTTGGCTAGCTGCCTCCTCATAGCTAGAAGGCTCAGAGTCAAGGATGCTGGTAACCATCGCCATATAGCTACAAAACCTCTCAGGTGGTCTACTCTCTCTGATCGGCCTCTTCGGCTCAGCAACAGATGTGGCATCTCTCAAGGTGTCTTGAAGCCACTTGGGCTTTCTCTTCCCTGAGCATGCTTCTCCCATAGGAGAATGAAACTCCTCCTCCTCATCACCATCAGGAGCCTGAACTCCTGATTGTCTGTCTGTTGTCCTCCTGCCTGCACCTGAACCTGTAGAAGCTAAGGTACCGTGTGAACTGTCCATCAGTGGACTCCCTAGTGAACTGCTCTGCATGCTGCCCGGAGCACCACCCCTCTGGCTCGGTGAGCCACTGCTCACTGACGGACCTGACATCCTCATAGATGTACCTCCTGATCCTCCTGATCCCTGCCCAATGGATCCCTGCGACTGACTCAACTGCTGCTGAGAGTCTGGCTGATCCAGATACTCTAACTCCCGTGACCTCCTAAAGGCCCTGTCCTCCTCGAACTTCACATCCCGTCTGACAACAACTCTCCTCTGTGCAGGAATGTAAATCCGAAAGGCCTTTGAGGTCTCACGGTAGCCCACAAAGATACCCTTCTCTGCGGTGGGCTCTAGTTTGGTCCTCTTCTCCTTGGGTATATCGGAGTATGTAATGCATCCAAAGATATGAAGATGACCAATATTAGGCTTCTTCCCAGAGAAAGCCTCCTCCAGAGTCATGTGCCCCAAGGCACAATGCGGACTCCTGTTCTTCAAGTAAATAGCTGTGTTGCAGGCCTATGCCCACAAGAACAATGGCAACCCCTGATCATGTAACATGGCTTTGGCAGCCCCTATGATGGATCTGTTCTTCCTCTCCGCAACCCTGTTCTGCTGGGGGTTGTAAGGAACAGTGAAATCCCTCCTAATGCCTGCCTCCGCACAATAGTCAACAAACTCTCCAAGGGTGTACTCTCCTCCATTGTCCGACCTCAGGGACTTGATCTTCCGACCCGTCTGTGTCTCCACAAGAGCTCTGAACTCCTGAAACCGCTTGAAGACCTCACTCTTGGTCTTCAAGAAATAAATCCAGGTACTCCTGGAGTGATCATCAACGAATAAAACATAGTACTCATATCCACTCAAGGAAACATGAGACATCCGACCGCTTACATCAGAATGAATCAAATCAAGTATCCCAGTCGCTCTGCTGTCACTGCTTGGAAAAGGGGATTTGGCAAACTTGCCCATCGCACAACCTCTGCAAGTATCAAAGTGATCAGTACTGAAATCTGGCACACCTGTAGTGATCTCCTGCAATGTCCTCAAGGCTCCATGATACATATGTCCCATCCTGCGGTGCCAAATCTCACACAACTCATAACTGCTAGCTCTGCTGTCGGTACTACTGCTCAATGCCAAAAGGGGCTGGAATGCAAACTTGTACACCTTTGCATGGCGTACACCTATCACTCTAGCTTAATCAGCTAGAGTGCCCCTGGGATACATCAACACCTGTCCTCCCCTGAACAGTACCTCATATCCTCTGTCCTCCAAAGCTGAGATGGATATGAGGTTCTTCCTCATCCCTGGCACATAAAGAACATCTGACACTTTCAAGGGAGGTTTGGACTCCCTCTGAAATGTCAATGTCCCCACCCCAACTGCTCTAACAACTCTGTCATCACTGAGTACTACCTCTATATCAGTGCCACTCTCTGAAAGCTCTGCGAAGTACTCACGGACTCCTGTCATGTGACGTGAAGCCCCACTGTCCACATACCAGATACCTGAAGATGCTCCGCTAATCGAGGGAAAAGCATGCTCCCTCTGAACCTGTGTGGGAGGTGATCCTGCACTAGAGGACTCACACGTAGTGAACGCAAACTCCCGGTCAAAACAACCTACAAAGTCCTCAATCTCTGCTGAAGCTGCCACATCCTGGTTCTTCCCCTTCTTCTTCTTCTTCTCCGGACAGACAACTGCATAGTGTCCCATCTTTTGACAATTCCAACACTTCACCTTGGAATAGTCCTTCTGTGTGTTCCCCTGTTTACCTTTACCTTTGCCTTTGCCCCCACCACTGCTTGTGGAAGCCTGCTTCTTCCCTTTGCCTTTCTTGCCTCCTGCCACCAGTGCTACATCCTCATCCTGCTCAACTGGCTTGGCTGCCCCAAGCTGACCTTTCCTGATCTTTGTCTGAATGCAATCATCCCAAAACCTCTCCCATGTGGGAAGGGTCTCACGTGCACAAACCCCATCAACAAAGTTCAACCATTAACGGGGGAGGCCATTCACTGCAATCTGCACCAACTCAATGGGTGGAATGGCCTCTCCAATTGTTGCCAACTCATCTCTCACATTAGTAATCTTTGTGAGATATCCAGCTGCACTATCATTACCCATCTTAATGTTCTTCAGCTTCTCCTTCAGGACCATCTTCCGGTTCTCATTGGTACTCTGGTAGAGATTGGGCAATGCTGTCCACATCTCATGGGCATTGCTCTTTCCTCTCACATGAGGAATGCAATGGTCTTTGATTCCGTCTAGAATCAGCCTCTTGCCCTTACTGTTCTTCTTATTATACTCAACCAACTGAGTAGCTTCAGTAGGCACAACAACAGGGCTCTGTGTGGTATGCACCATGATGTCCCAGACTTCTGCCTCCTCAAAGATACTCTGCATTCTCTCCTTCCAAAGGCTGTAATTTGTATGCCCATCCAGCCTATCCTCCACCCTCAATCCCAATGACATCCTGTTGTCCTAAAACTGAAAAATAGCACTGCTGTAGTAAAGGTAAAACCGCTGTTTATGAAAAAATCAGCTTGCTGGAATTTTCTGAGTGAAAAATCAGCCGCTGTAATTTTTCCTTTTGCTGTCCCAAACTGCCCTTCAGCACTCAAGCTGTGATACCATGTAGAAATTTCTGTTTTCCCACCCCGGTTTTCAGTTTCACCTTATTTCTCCCATGTAGTTAAATGCCCTTTCCCATAACCATACATTTAACACGCTGAAAAAATAAATATTGTTGAAAACACAAATTCTGGAAATTTTACAGAATGCTGGAAATTGCAGAAATAAAAATCAGCAATAATAAACAGCCATTAAAACACATTTAAACACTAAGATTTTTGGTCAACTTGACCCTGGAAAAACCCCCTACAAATCTTGGGGAAAACCAGTTCGAGAGCTCTTCTTTATTTCTGAAAATTGCTTTTTTACAGTGAGAAATATTCAGCAAAAAATCAGCAAGCAAATTTACAACTTATCTCTTTTCCCATGCCTCACAGCAAACTGGAAATTACAGCAAACAGGACAGTAATAAATGTTGTACGACCTCCTCGATTTTCGTGCCCACTTTCAGCATTAAATGTTGTTGTATGGCCAGCATTAAATGCGTTGTACGGACCTCGTTTTGCGTGCAGAAAAATCAGCAAACCACTCGATTTTTTTGCAAACCTCTTCAAAAATCGTGACAAAATCTGCCTTTCACTGTGTGCTGAATCAGCTGTACAAATCTGCTCAACTGCTGCCTTGGAATGTGTGCCAAGCTGTTGTCTCATTCTCCTCCCTGCTCAGAAATCTCTCTTGCTCTCTTGCTCTCCTTCTCCCAATCTGCTCATGAAATAATGAAAGACATTTTCCTCCTTTTCCTCCTTTAATCTAACCCCAAGTGACTTTTGGGTGATCCAAGTGACTTTTGGGTGATCTCTAAATCCAATGGTTGAAATAGATTTAGATCAATGGCTGAGATTAAATGCTCATTTAAATCTCACTTTCTATTTTTTAATTCACCCCACTTTAATAAAGACCCACTTAGTTATTTATTTCCAAAGTCACTTTTCCTTTCTAATTTTTCATTGACTTTATAAAAGTCACTTTAAAATTAGACTTAGTAACTTTATCACTTAAAGTCACTTTTAAATTAGATTTAACTTTATAAAAAAATTACAAAGTGACTTTAGGAGAAAAATTAAATTCTTTTAGACACTTTTCCCTAGGCCAAAGATCAAAGCCTTAAGGAACCACCTGTCCTCCGGTACCAAATTTCAACAAGGATGTCCCCTCTAAGAATCCTTCTAAAAAGGATCCCCAAGAAAAGGTTAACCCTCAAAAAAATCCCTCAAAGAAGGAGAAAATTAAAAATAAGAATAAGGACAAGCAAGTTGAACTTAACATTGACTTGGAGACTACCATAGGGAAAATAACTCTACCCTTTCCTTTAAAAGAAATTGCAAAACTTCCTGAGCAACAACAAAAAATTAAGAAGTCCCTAGGTTTTAAAGAGGAAGAATTACCTGAAGACTTACAAAATATTCATATTCCCGATTGCAACCTCGGACATGAACCATTTTTGCTCACTTTGGCTATCAATGACCTCTTGTTACAAAATTGTATGCTTGATTCAAGGGGGCTTCATATGCTCCATTGTTGCCCTCTGGAGGGCTATTGCTCCATTGTTTCCCTTAGCCTAGTTGTAGCCCTTAAAGGATCCCCTTTTAGGACCCCTGCTAGTTTGCGTGGTAATGTGCACTAGGACACAGGTGTACCAAGGGCAAGGCACATTTCATAGAGGTGTTTTTGACAGTGAGTCAGAGCATGATGCGGAGCAGGAGATAGGCGTTGGAGATGATGAGCCACTAGTAGCAGGAGGATGAGGTGGAGGCCCACTAACCCCACCAGGGGGAGCTCCTTTCTTGCTAGCACGAGGAGTGATTGCTTCACTTTAGGGAGTGTCGAAGTACCTTACTTTGAGGATCAAGGGCCTAGTGCAAGGCCAACTTGTTTCAGTGCTAGTAGATAGCGGGGCCACCCACAATTTCTTAGATGCCTAAATGGTGGAGAGGAAGGGCATATGCACAAAGTCCTTTGAGGGATTCTCAATTTTGGTGCCAAGAGACCATACCATATAGTGCACTAGATTCATTCTCGGGATGACAGCGGTGATGGGGAACTATTCTATGACAAACCATTTCTTTGTGGTTGATTTTCTAGACACCAACATGGTGCTTGGTGTGTAGTGGCTATACTCTCTTGGGCGCGTTACTACTGACTGGCAAAAGTTGGAGATGGAGTTTGCGGGGCTTGACGGGAAGATGGTTTTGTTAAGAGGCATGCATTCATACCCCCCACAGAGAATGTCAGTGCATAGGATGGAGGCAGACTTGACGCATGGTGATATAGAGTGGGTTGTGGAGCTGAGGATATTTGATGCAGGGTGGCAAGCCCCAGCCACCACACCCGAACATCCAGGCCATTCCAAACAGGTACCCAACAGTGTTTGGAGACATTCTACTAGGACGACCACCTGATAGGGGGTTTGGGCACACTATTGAGCTAGAGTCGGGGGCACAGGTAGTCATCACGACCCCATATCGACATCCCAAGGCTTATCGAGATGAGATTGAGCGGGTTATTCATGAGTTGTTGGCATTGGGGCACATTAGGCCCAACTCTAGTACCTTCACTTCATCAGTTGTCCCAGTGATGAAGAAGGATGGCACATTGAGGATCTACATTGACTATAGAGCCTTTAACAAGAAGACGCTGAAGAATCGATACCCCATCCCACACATAGAAGAGCTTATGGTTGAGCTTAGAGGAGCCAAGTACTTTTCTAAGATAGATCGGCGTTCGAGGTACCATTAGATTCGAGTGAGGGATCAGGATATCCCCAAGACAACGTTCATATGTCACTATGGCCATTTGGAGTTCTTGGTTATGCCCTTTGGGCTGACCAACACTCCTACCACCTTTCAATCCTGCATGAACCACGTGTTCTGCAAGAAACTACGCTGATTGTACTAGTATTCATTGATTATATATTGATCTACAACAAGACGTGGGAGGAACACCTGCAGCATCTCGAGGAGGTGCTTCGTATTTTGGAGGGACAACAGTTTTATGCAAAACTGTCCAAGTGTGAGTTTGGGCTGACCGACATGCTCTATTTGGGGCATATCATTGGAGAGGATGGAGTGTGGGTCAATGAGGAGAAGATTAGAGCCATTAGTGACTGGCCAGTTCCCCGAAATGTGACCGAGCTGAGGCGATTTGTAAGCATTTGCACCTATTACAAGAAGTTTGTAAAGGGCTTCTCATAGTTGTTGATTTGTGCTAGCATCGAATGCGCTCTAGCCATGAAAATTGGTGGAGAGGCTAAGGCACATATGATTTCCAAGACCCAGAAATGGTTTGGGGAAATTCCACCCGGTTGGAGAGATATTAAAATTTAATATTTTTAATGGGGTTCCTAAGTCTAAACTTAGGAAAATTAAAATATTAATGGGTATTAATATAAAATTGGGTGAGAATATTCTAAATGACATGGATCAAGCCAAATATAATCTTAGCCGTTGATTACGGACTTAATCTCGGTCGTTGAAGATTCAACAGGAAAAGTATAAGAGGAGGCTTGAGGGTCAGTTGGAGATACACGAAGATTGATCAGTGAGTTCGATTTTCTGGAGCGGGGTTTGCTGGGAAAATTAGAACAAGTGACCTGAGTTGCCGCGAGTAGCAGTGAGTACATAGCAGAGAGGCAGAGATAGTGCCAGAGGGCCAACGCAGTGACTAAGGAGGCTACGCAGAGCCAACAGGAGCTATGCAAAGGTATCCAGAGACTACGCAGAGGCTGAGGGGCCTACGTGGGTGACACAGAAGGCCAAAGAGTTGACGCAGAGAGGCAGAGGGCTAACGCAAGGGGTTCCAGAGCTATGCAAAGGCTAGGAGGGCTGATACAGAGCCTTGGAGAAGCGTCGAAAGGATTTTCGTGGCGCAGACTAGTGCTGAGAAGCTGAATATTTGCTTCCGAGAAGAGGTATTACTGTCGTGTAGAAATATCTGTTGGGTGAGCCAGTTTGGCACCCTAGTTGTACTCAAGAAATCTGCATAATAATAAAACCCTCAGAACTGCTACACCGGTTTTCCCGCATTGGGCTTTTCCGAAGATGATTGTCCAAAAATAACAGTGTCCCTTGTGTGTTTGTTTATTATTTCAGTTGATGATCTCTATATGAGTTGAGACTGCATTTGTGTTTATTTTAAGTATTTATATGGATAGATAACTTGTTAAGGAATAAACAAGTAGGTGAAATAAACCAGATAATGCACTAGGAATTTCTAGCGTGTCGGGCTTAGAAATTTCAACATGGTACCAAAGGTTGCAGATCACAGGAGGACTGAAGGCACGAGCATAATTAGAAGTATTTGCAGCAGTAGCAGTTGTCCTGAGTGGCAAACCTACTCCTAAGCAGAAAGCAGCGGAGGAGTGATGCAGAGGGCTTGCGTCATCATTTTGAGCTAGAGAGAGGGCCAGCGCAGAGGCAGAGAGAGGCAAAAGAGGCTCACGAAGAGCCACGTCATCCTACTCAGTCAATTAGGCTTGACGCAGTTGGCCAGAGGAGTGATTCAACCTTTACCGGGATTGTGCATAGCTGGAAGGCTCAGTTTCTTCAGTTGCTAGGAAATAGGGAGTTGTGGGGAGATTGTGGATTAGGAAGCTGGTGGAGTGTTGTTTCTGTCGAAAGCAAAATAGTACCTAATGGGACAGAACCAAGGTAGAGAGTCGTTGCCTTCACGGATTTCTAGTCAAGAAATCCAGATCCGAGTTGCAGTTGCAAAGAGGATTGGAGAGGAGCGAATCGACAGTTGGCAAGAAGATTTCCAACAGGGAAACCGAGGCTTAAAGGGAGTCTAAGAGAGAATTTCCAAAAAGGAAATTGAGACTCAGAGGGAGTCTAAGAGAGAACTTCCAAGAGGGAAGTTAAGACTCAGAGGGAGTCCAGAAAAGGAGCGGAGATTGCAATGAACAGATTGAAGGATTAGGATAGGTTGGACGGGGCCTCCAACTTTGTCATCTGAAAGGCCAGGACCCTGTATGTTCTGGATATACATTGCATCAAGGGCTTCTCTTTGAGAACCATGGTTGTCCCAGTCGACCCAGCTGATAATGAAAGGTATGAGGATGTAATGGCGAAGGCAAAGTGCATAATCCTTGATGGGGTCAACGATCATGTAATACTGCATATTTCCGAGAAGAACACGGCAAAGGAGATGTGGGATACCTTGACGACATTGTATCAGCACACTTTCATGTAGAGGAAGATGCTATTGGAGAATCAGCTGCAGTCGTATCATATGCAGAAGGGAGAGAAGATAGTTCTATATCTCAGCAGGTTGCAAGAGATTCAGAACCAACTTACTTCCATAGGGGCCACACTGGATCAGGAGCTCAAGTTGAGGACCGCCCTGAATGCCGTCTCTGAAGATTGGGAGACATTTGTCCAAAGCATTTTGGGCAGAGCTAATCTTCCAGGATGGGAAGAGATGTGGGCAATTCTTCGCCAAGAAGAGATCAGACGGTTGACCAAGGTGGGAAGTAGCCGCAAAGGAGGTCAAATCAAGAAAGAGGAGGAGGAGGATGCGGATCTGGCATTTGCAGGCCAGCAGGGGAAGAGGAAGAAGAAGGACATCTCCAAGGTGAAGTGCTTCCATTCTTGGGAGCTGGGTCATTATGCAACCCAGTGTCCTAGGAAGAAGAATAAGGGAGAGGTTTTTGACTCCAAGGTAGGTCTGGCTAAGGCAGAGAAAGAAATTGAGACAGATGAAGACTATTCCATGAGTGCTCGAGCACCTCTAGAGAAGATGTGGGGAGACATCGAATTGTAGTCAGGAGGACTACAGAAGATGAGACACAAGATCCTTGAGGTGCCCAAACTCTTGGATCATATCCGGCTACGAGAGCCCCGAATGACAATAGCACGATGATGGATGTCGGTAGAAGCAAGATGTGAGTGGAGCGACAAGGCAATGTTAGAGTGCAAAGGTTTGTAGCAGCGTAGTGGGTGTTGCAGCAGTGCGAGAGGCACAAAGGTGGTTGCAGCAGTGCGAGAGGCACATAGGTGTTTGCAGCAGCGCAGAGGCAGCACAGGGAGCACAAGATAGCAGCAGAGGTAGCTTCAGTATCACGAGACTTCCGAAGTGACAAGGATGTCATGACTTGGGTAGATCAGTTACTTACTTCTTGGTAACTGAGTTGCAGTGCATCAGTTAGTAGTGGTAGTGCTATGGGCAGCATGATGTATCATGTTGAGAGGGAGTTTTAGTAAAGATGTAGCAGTGGCAGTGGAAGAGCCATGGGTAGCAGTACAGGAGGCAGGAATGCAGTGGATGTAGGGCAGCAGGCCCAACATCAGCACAGGTACCGGTGTTGGAGGATCAATGTGATGTTTCAGTGGTGGAGCATTACAAGAGCACATTCCTCGCTAATATGGAGTGTTGATTTGTGGTAGCATCGGATGTGCTCTAGCCATGAAAATTGGTGGAGAGGCCAAGGCACATATGATCTCCAAGACCCAGAGATGGTTTGGGGATATTCCACCCGGTTGGAGAGATATTAAAATACTTAATATTTTTAATGGGGTTCCTAATTCTGAACTTAGGAAGATTAAAATATTAATGGGTATTAATATAAAACTGGGTGAGAATGTTCTAAATGACATGGATCAAGCCAAATCTAATCTTAGCCATTGATTAGGGACTTAATCTCGGTGGTTGAAGACTCAACATGAAAAGTATAAGAGCAGGCTTGAGCGTCAGTTGGAGATACACGAAGATTGATGAGTCAGTTTGATTTTCTAGAGTGGGGTTTGCTGAGAAAATTCGAGCAATTGATCTGAGTTGCAGCGAGGGGCAGTGAGTACATAGCAGAGAGGTAGAGATAGTGCTAGAGGGCCAGCGTAGTGACTAAGGAGGCTATGCAAAGCCAGCAAGATCTACGCCGAGGCAGCCAGAGACTGCACAGAGGCTGTGGGGCCTGCGTGGGTGACGCAGAAGGCCAGAGAGTTGACGTAGAGAGGCAGAGGGCTGACATAGGGGGTTCTAGAGCTACCCAGAGGCTAGGAGGGCTAACACGGAGCCTTGGAGAAGCGCTAGAAGGATTTTCGTGGGGTAGACTAATGCTGAGAAGCTCAATATCTGCTTCCAAGAAGAGGTATTATTGCCGTGTAGAAATATCTGTTGGGTGAGCCATTTTGGCACCCTAGTTGTACTCAAGAAATTTGCATAATAATAAAACCCTTAGAACTGTTGCACCGACTTTCTCGCATTGGGTTTTTCTAGGGATGATTGTCCAAAAATAATGGTGTCCCTTGTGCATTTATTTATTATTTTAGTTGATGATCTGTATATGAGTTGAGACTGTGTTTGTGTTTATTTTTTGTATTTATATGGATAAATAACTTGTTAACGTGTCAGACATAGAAACTTCAACAATAGCTAGCGACACCCCTCACAAATCTGCGCAAAGAGGAGGCATTCGGATGGAATGACAGGGCACAAGCAACATTTGAGCACCTCAAGGAGGTGATGAGCAATTGTCTGGTATTGGCTCTACCCGATTTTACATAGTTGTTCACCTTGGAGTGCGATGCATCAAGTGAGGCATTGGCACAGTATTGTCACATGGGGCCCACCCTAAATCTCTTGAGAGTCAGAAGCTCCTTAGTCACAAGAGGTTGTACTCGATCTATGACAAGGAGACGCTGGCCATCATGCATGCTTTGGGCAAGTTCCCACAATATTTGGTTGGTAATAGATTTAGAGTGAAAACTGATCATAACAATCTTCGCCACTTTCTGAGGCAGAAGGGCCTCAATGATAGATAGCAAAAGTGGGTCAGTAGGATTCAGGCCTACGATTTTGACATAGAATATGTCAAGGGCAAGCATAATGCGGTGGCAAATGCCCTATCTAGGAGGCCCACGATACTTTCCCTCATGAGCATCTGCCATGATTGGAAAGCACAATTGTTGGTGGAGTACTCCAAGGATCGACAAGTGTGTAAGATCTTGGAGGGTACCCATGGGGACAAGCGCTACTGCGTGATGGTAGATGTCTTCTACTACAAGGGGCACATTTATTTGGTTCTTGGTTCGCAGTTGAGGGAGAGAATCCTCCATGCAGCGCAAGATTCACCACTGTCATGACACCAAGGGTTCTTGAAGACCTACAGGAAAGTCAGGGAGCATTTCACGTGGAAGGGCTTCAAAGGGGATGTGTTGAGGCATGTGCAGGAGTGTTAGGCTTGCTAGAGGAACAAGGGGGAGTTGACCCATCTAGCGGGGTTATTACAACCACTCCCTATGCCGGAGGGGAAATGAGAGAGAATCTTGATGGAATTTATCACAGGACTTCCCATGGTGAAGGGTCGCGATTGCATATACATGGTTGTTGACAAGTTGACAAAGTATGCCCATTTCCTCGTTATCCTCGCCAAGTACTCTACTTTGCAAGTTGCATAGTTGTTTTTCAAGGAGGTCTTCCAGTTGCATGTTCTCCCCAAGACTATAGTGAGTGACAGGGATAGCTGCTTCATCGGGGCTTTCTAGCAAGAGCTCTTCAGGCTAGTGGGCACAAAGCTCACTTCAAGAACCAACTACCACCCCCAAGACCAACAAGCAGACTGAGATAGTTAAAAAATGACAGGAGGGATATTTGTGGAACTATGTGACAGGGTATCAACGAGCTTGGGAGAGATAGCTACACCTGGGGGAGTATTGCTACAATACTACCTATCACATGTCCATTAGAATGTCACCTTTCCGAGCTTTATATGGATATGATGCTTTATCTTTCGATGGCCTTTTTTTTGGAGACAGCTAGGCCCCAAGGGCCTAAGATTAGATACAGGAGAGCCAAAACATTCTTAAGGTTCTCAAGGATAATTTGTAAACAACTAAAAACCAGCAGAAGATATACGCAAACAAGAATAGGTTTAAGAGATATTTTAAGGTGGGGGACTTAGTTTTCTTGCGCCTCCAACCTTACAGGAAGTGCACGCTGAAAAAGAAGGGGGTCGACAATCTACAACCACGTTTTTATAGTCCCTATAGGGTGACCAAAAGGATTGGTGAGGTGGCATACACACTGGAGCTTCCACCTGGGAGAAAGGTATGTAATGTCTTCCATGTTTCATGCCTTAAGAACGCACTGGGACAACACATGATAGCAACCACTAAGCTACCTCCATTGGATGATGATGGGAATCTAGTTCTTGAGCCTGAGGCTATCTTGGAGAGAAGGGAGAGGAGATTGAGGAATAGAGTCATCAGTGAGTTTCTGATCAGATGGAAGAACCTGCCCGATGAGGATGCCACTTGGGAGGGTGAGCAGATACTTTAGCACCCAACACTACAGTTGCTTGAGGGCAAGCAATATCTTGGCGGGCGGGACTATGATATTCCAACTTAACAATGTTGCTAAGTGAAATATCAATTGTTCAATTTTGTCATTTTTGGGTTGTAACCTAGGAAAAGTCAGTTGCAGGGCCACACTTGCAATTTTGGGCTGAAAGAAGACTCAACATAAGGAAAAAGAGGAAATCAAATTGCTAGTGTATGGTGGGGGCCACCCCCGAAGGGAAATACGCCCCCTTGGCTAGTACACGCTCATGGAGGGAAATAGATGAGGAAGGTCATATATGGGATCCACATGGGGAATGGAGGCTCAAGGCTAAATAAGAAGTGCATTCACCATTTTGGTTCTTTTGATCCTTTGACATTTACACTCACCTAGCACGCTTGAGCTGAGAGCCAAGTCTGCAAGTGTTGTTCAACAAACGAGATTTTCAGGCGAGAATCTTGTTGAGTTTTGGGTAGCATCGGATGTGCTCTAGCTCCGAAATTTTTTGGAGGGGACAAAATACATGAGATCTCCAAGACCCAGCAATCGTTTGGTGAAATTCCACCCGGATTGTATTTTATTAAAATAATTAATATTTTTAATGGGGTTCATAAGTCTAAACTTAGGAAAATTAAAATATTAATGGGTATTAATGTAAATATGGGTGAGAAGCTTCTAAGAGACAAGGATCAAGTCTAATTTAATCTTAGCCATTGATTAAAGATTAGATCATGGTCGTTGATTTCTCAACAGGAAAAGTATAAATGGAGGCTTGGGGTTAGTTGGAGAATACACATAAAGAGATTGAGGAAATCGATTTTCTAAGGTGAGAAGTTCTGAGGAGGAAAATTGATTGGGGAGATCTTGCAACTGAGGGGCAAGGATAGTTCGGGAATACAAACAGAGAGGCGGAGAGAAGCTTGTGGAGGCAGCGCAGTAGCCAGGAGAGTTGACGATGGGCTAGTCTGGGCCCACGCAGCCTTGACACAGAGCCAGAAGGGTCAGCGCAAAAGGAGAAAGTTGCCTTCCACACAAATTCGGAACTGCCGGAAAGTCGGGAAAGTTGACGCAGTGGGCAGAAGAGCTGACGCTGAGCTCCACGCAATTACTGTGAAGGGGCAGCGCAGTTGTTGCTGAGGTCAGCCAATTTTGCTACCATATCAACCGGAATCTGCCAAGTGAAGTGAGGTAAACTCACTCAGGTTTTCTTCCATTGTATTTCTCTGTCACTGGTTAACCAGGAGGGCAACCCACATTTGTATTCAGAACTACTATTTAATAATAGAAAACCCTCAGAGTTGTTGCACTGGTTTTCTCGCATTGCGTTTTTCCGAGGATGTTAAGTCCAAAAATAAGTGTCCTTTGTGTGGTTGTCTCATTTATTTTTCAGTAATTGATCTATATAGTGGTGTAGGTTGCAGTGTATTTGCATTAATCTTTTCTGAATATTTCTAAAAATAACTTGTTAAAATGAAGAACACAAGTAGATAATGCAAATCAGTTTACTGTAGTAGGATTTATGGTTTATTAGATTCAGAAATTTCCACAAATCTCACCCTACCTTCAGTAGACTTCGAGTGCCAACCCAAGGAGGTGATCTACTTTTCATTGAGAGCTAGCCCAGGTGTTTGTTCAAGAAATTCATGGGGTTATTGCAACAGACTAAGCGTAGTAAGGGGAATATGCATCACTTGGGGACGATGATTGTGGAGCACCGAAATCAGTAGGCTTTCCAAGAGAGATTTGGGCCACCATTTGTTGGAGATTTGGAGTGCTAGCTAGGCACAATTTTGAGGGGGATTTGTTGTGCCCTTGGTTCATCATTAGGGAGTGTGTGGGCCTGCACAATAGTGTTCTTGTGCCACACGTGGGAGCTTGGGAGAAGGATAACTGGGGGTTGTGGAGAGCTGATACTTGTGGGGGCTTCTAGAGAAGAATTTCATTGGTCTTTGTTGTCATTTTGGGGCCTTACAATAGTGTTATTTCTAGGTGGGTCAATTTGCCCAGCAGTTGGAGAAGTGCGTGGAAATTGGGGCAAATTTCAGAAGTCAAAACTAGGCCAAACCCATTTTTGCGTTTTGGTGGGTTACTTTTGGGGAGACCGAAGTTAATTACCCGGAATTTTCCGAGCATCGGAGGTTGGCCAAACAACAATTTCTTCCAGCTAGCAGTGTATTTTTTCTAGGGCTAGCGCAGAGAATTGAGGGCATCATATTCCTAGCAGTTGAGTAGTTGTTTTGATCATTTGGGTCTTGTTAGTTTGCCTTGGGCAAGCCCAGGTGCATACATTCCGAACTTATATTGAAGGCCTTTTGAATTATAATAAAAATGTCTTAGGTCTGCGCAATGTTTGGAGCATTTATGAGATTTTTGTGTTGCGTGCGGTATGAATGCTTTGTTTATCACGGTCAATTTTTCTTAGAGATATTACAAAATTTCATCTATCACAGCAACTAGAAATTATTTTCCTAATTGTTAATTTATTTAACAATTTATTTGCAATTTGCTATTGCAAATACCAAATAATTCACTGTGATTTTCAAAATAAATTGCAAAAGAAAAATAGCGCAAGAATATGAGAAAATATAGCACACACACACACATAAAAATCACAGTTAATTTTGGACAAACCTCCTCGGAAAAACCCAACATGGGAAAACTAGTGCAGTAGCTAAGGGTTTTATATTATTAAGTAGCAGTGAAATCTAAGTACAATCTATGGATGCCCAACTAGCAATCCAAACAGCAAGTAAATATGGCCAAAATTATCTAAGGGAATTTCCCTTCACAAGAAACCACGACACGAGGGAGCAACTCTCATTTTGGATTCATTCTTACACCTTGCAATCAAAATTACTTGATTTTTCGCTCTGCTGTTTAGCTAAGTCAACTGGTTGTTTAGCCACGAAACTCTCAAGCGGGAGATTCAACCTCTACTTCAGGGGACCATCTGTGCCCGCCCTAGAGAAGCAATTCCATAAGTATTTCAGGGGTTTCGGGAGTGTGTTACAGCACTACCATTCAGCCACAACAAGGAGTGTGTATTTCTTGCTAACTGGAGAATACGCAAGGGGAGTTTAGAGCTATCAGTGATCAAGCATTTGCTGGGAGAGTTAGAGGATTGGGAAGCAGTGATTTCCGCCCTTCGAAGTTAGCAGACAAAGCAGTTTTCTAGGGCACCACAGTTCAGTTTGGTGTAGCAGTGGTACCAAGCTTCAGTTCAGTGTTTTCTCACTTCGGTTTTGTCATGCTTGTCCATTGAGACAAGCCCAGGTACACCATTCTATTTTACTATTGTATTTGCTCCTGAAGAAGTAATAAAATGGCTTGGCAATTCTCTATTTCCAGTGTTTCCATGGGTGCTTAAAGTATATTTCGTTTTTCTAATTGCTGGATTGTTTGCATGCTTAGTATATCACTTACATTCTCGTTTAGAAACATTACAACACTTTGCAGACTTGGCTTATGCTCAAGCGTGCTATGTCAAAGACAAGTTTCTGAATAGATGAATGAATGCCTAGAATAAGTGTCTCTTTCTCTATTTATAATTTGTGGCTCCTTCTCTCCTTGTGGTTCCCACTCTCTCTCTCCTAATTCACACCCCCTTCTCTTTCCTCTCCCTTCCAAGAGTTCGAGTTCCTTCCTTCGGTGGGATTTCTTTTTCTTATGGTCCCCACTTTCTAGTAAAGTTGCAATATTCTCTTTTCCTCCTAAGTTCGGGCACTGAAATTGCATCCTCTCCCCAAACTCATCTCTAATGCTGAAAATCAAAATTGGGGATATTACAGCCTTATTTATACTTGAGTAAGGGGGGTCTAGAGTGGGGCCACTTGCCCTAAATCATCCCTTAGAATATGGAGCTCATTGACCACTGAAGTGGCACCTGATGATTATATGAAGAATCCATGCCCATGGATGATCCAAAGGACACTTGTACCATCAGATATCATCAGTCAACATAGTTTTTTAACTCTACTTCTATCTTCTCATCATCTTTCTTGTACTCAGATTCCACACCCTACGGGGAATTGTAATAAGTGATACTAGTAATGATGAGTTTTTGAGTCTGTAACAAGCCTAGGATGTTGGGACTCGATCAGCAAATGAGTACATCTTGAAGTGTTTTTTTTATTTGATTAATTATCTCTTCTTTTTCAGAGGCAGATAATTTTCTCAGTTTTTCATTCACGTTTTACCCCAAAGTCGAGGTGACGGTTTGAAAGTTGAGCCCCTAACACATCTTAGTGTCTAGAGTCTATCTATATTACCATACTAGATCACACAAAAAATTTCGTGGAGTTTGGTTAGGTCTAGGTAGTCATTTTTTAATTTTTAAATTTTTTAAATTTTCCGCACTGCGGAAATTGCTAATAAAATTGTATTTGTAATGTAATAAATGATGTCTAGGGAAGTGCTATGGGGTATGAATAATGAAATTTGCACCTATCACCCTCAACTTTCTAATATGACACACTTTAATGGGTTAAAAATGTGTTTTGCGCCCTCAAAACCCACTTTTCCAAGGTTTAGTTCGAAATCCGACAATTAATTAAACCAGAAATTAATAAATGGAGAAAAATAAATATCCACACATGCTAAATGTTGTGGAAATGAAGTGGAAAAATATGGGGAAGTTAAAGTGAAGTCCCAAGGTGATGTAGACTTCTAAAGTCAAGGAAAGGACATGTGCTCAAATAAAATCGAATTTATGGCATTAAAGGAGAAAGCTGCTTACTTAGAAATTTGAATTTGTGAAGTTAATGCACATTTGGGAGGATTTGAGAGAATATTTGGTAGAGATTTTTGTGGGAAATTGTCCCCACATGGGTTACTGCCCATATAGTCATTCTATCATAAAATTCGAATTTAGCACATAAGGGAAGAAGAAAATGATGTCCACTTGCCAGAATTAGATTTTTACACTTGGCATTGAAATTGTCCCCACATGGGTTATCACCCATATACACTTTTCATTCTATCATAAACTTCGAATTTGGCATATAAGGGAGGAAGAAAATGATGTCCACTTGCCAAAATTCGATTTTTACACTTGGCATTGGAGCTCCATTCAACAAATTTGAATTTTTGTTTGGGATTTTCACCTCATGCCACTTATTTAATCACTTCTACATTGAGATTGGCTTCAATGCCATTTGTCATTGTTATTATTCATTGGGATTTTCTCCCAACTCTCTATATAATAGAGTCATGGGCTTTCATATTGTATTATGTAATAAGCTATTGGGCTTGAGGAAACTATGTCATTTTGTACTTGCACACTTTCTTAATACAATCAAGACTTTGGGGCTATCTCGTTGGTGTTCTCTTGGCGTTATGAGGTGATGTCCTTTCATACTACTGCTATTGTGTTTAATTTCTTTCGCATGTTGAATTAATATTAATTTATGCTTGCCATCTTGCTTGGATTGATGTATGCAAGCTATCTTGCACATATCATTGATTTAGAGTAGTATTGTAGGAATAAGTTTGCCAACTCATTTTAGGAGGAATGATTGGCTTCTCTTATTCATTATATTGCTCTAATCTTGTGCAAATTAATATGTGTTCAAGTGTGTAGGAAAGATCTTTTGTATTGTGTGCAGGAATCCATATGGAAGTGTGAGAAATCTCAATTAGATCAACTCATTCCTAGAGCCATAGTGATCCAAGACTCGGCCATTTTTTTGCTCCAAATTTTCCATTCAACGAAGAGCAAAAGGGAGTTTTATTATCCTATATCTACTTGATCATCCATTTAAATTCAAAAATACTTCTTTGATTCTAGTTCTTTCAAAGTTATAACTCCTATTCAAGAGTCATTTCTAAAGTTAGGCAAGTATGGGCGTTCACTCTCATTACTTGAGCCAATACTTTGTAAATTAATTTCTAAGTTTAGTTTTGGTTTCTTTTTCCTAATTTCACAATAACAATTGGTATTTTGTGTGTTTTGCAACCCATGGGCTTGAGCATTGGGTAGCAAAAATCTTGAGGATAAGCTTTGGAAAACTACTCACTCATGCATATGCAGGACCCTCTCATGTTATCCAAAGACTGATTTCTAGGGAGGCCATAAGCACTTGCGAGAGAGTTGCAAACTCATCTAGGTTGTGGGCCTTTTGAGCCTTGTGAATCTCTTCTAGAGAGTTTTTCACATCTTCAAGTTTGTTGTTGTTATATTTTTAGCGAGAAAGTCTAGCTTTGTTAGAGTCCCATCTTTGTAGAGATCTCTCTCATATTGTGGGCTGCCCTCTTAGAGACATTTTTACCCGGTTTAAGCGCTAATAAAAGATAAAAAAAAATGTTTGAGGGAGCTTGAGATTTTTCCCATGGCATCTCCCTTTTTCATTTAAAAGAGGGATTCTTGTGGGTGGCCTAATCTTGCTTTTAATTTTTTCTTAGCTTTTTAGCTTTTAAATTTCATATTGTACATGCTTAAAATCAATACATTTCACTCCACATGCAAATTTTTACTAATCTTGTATTTAAATTCCCACATGCATACACTCTCAAGTTTTGCAAACTATTTCTCTTTGAAGCATTAGTTTAATTTGGGGAATTAACACAATTTTCACTTCATCTAGGCATTTTAGTATAGGAAGACCCCAAGCCTCCTTAAAACTTACCTCCAACTTAAGTTGGTTGAACAGACTTTTAGGGACCCTCTGCCTCTATTCACTCCTCATTGTGAGATCCAAACATTTGGGCAAGGATGAGGTCTGAGGACTAGAGTTCAATTGTAACTTTGCCTTAGCACTAATTAATAAACTAAACCAAGAACTCATTCCATCATATTTTATTTGTTTGCAAAGTTCTTAAATTTCTTGCTATCTTGATGGTTTAAAGTCTCACATGCAAATCTTATTTCAAGAGGCACTTCGGATGCAAGCATTGTAATCTCTTTCAATTTTGCAACAAGTTTAATTTTCTTGTACTTGAAAATTCACTCATCTTTTGGTTTAATTGCATATTGTCATAAATGGTTGATTTCACTTCCAAGTACTATTATTTTGGGTTGCAAACTTAATTGCATGTTGTCATCTTAGTCTAACATTCGAGTTCTTTTAATATCCTTTTGAGCAAGATAGTTTCCATGCTTTGATTTGTAAACTTATTCATCTTGAAAGCATTTATAATATCTTGTGCTAACAATTTATTGTTTCACTTTTCAGGGTTATTTTGGCTTTCCATTTGAAAGCATTTCACTTCATTTTAAGCAAAATACAATTTCATTTCTTAAAGAGCAAATAATGTAAAGTTTTGTAGATGTTCTATGCTAAGAGCAATTTCACTTTTCTCACAGCAATCATACAAGTAGATAAGCAAAATGCAGATAGAACATATAAGCAGATCTTATAGAAGACAAATCAGAAACAAGAAAAATGTATGTGTTCGTTTCGGCGGTCAGCAGGATGCTTCAACCAGCAGAGTCTCCTTTGGTCAGCCAGCCCAGCATGTGTCACAACAACCCTCTAACCAGCATGTGTCACAACAACCCTCAACGCTGGTCAAACTTCTGCGAAACCCTAGCAGCAGAAAAATCCTCTTCGTCCTTCCCACGTGTGGCTGAAATTCGTCCTCCAGGTAGCTCGTACTTTTAGGATGAGAGAGGAAGATGTGAGTTGTGTTATGATCAAATTCTCTCCAACTTTTCCTGTATATATATATCCATCAATGAGGGTGTGTGACACATCTGTTGGGCATGTGAGCCTACATTACAAAACTGGCTGACCTTTGCACATATAATTTATTAAGAATAATAAATTCAAAATATAAGTTCTGCTCATCGGATTAAGACTATTTTTATATGGATTTTACACCTCTCAGAAAGAGGAATCCAACAAAAATATTAGCCTCTTAATCTGAGCATCAGAACATGGAGTTTGAACCTAGTTGTCCAAATTTAACATGGAAGGTACTGGTTGTTTTTGTACTTCATGCTTATCTTATGATGATTATTGCTCATATCAGTTTTTGCTTAAAAATCTTAAAGAGATAATCTATTTAACTCTAACAATTCTCTGAGAAACTCACATCTTTTTTAACTTGACTTTTCATTAGGGACCACCCCCCTAAGCTAACCTAGGAGATAGCTCAAACGGAGAGAGTCAGGATTAGTGTGACAACCCTTTCTCTAAGTTCCCTGCAACCAACCACACCTTGTCGGGTTGAAATATTTTCTCACTAACTTGTAGGTAGGTGTAGGCAATAGGGTCAACAGAGCCAACGTGACTAATAAGCTCATATTAAATTCATAAAAAAAAATTATTGTGGAGTCGACCATAACTCCTTGCAGCCATATTCATAATACAAATTCATCCTTTTGAGGTTGATTTTAGTCAACACTTGTAGCTGCCAAGACCAATATATTTTTATTCAATTTTATGATAAAGTTTGATCTAAGACATCATTTAGATTTGGGCACCATGACCACACTTTCGAGGCTTCAACTTCGAGAAGGCATATCTCAACTCTGCTTGACGAGCCACCTACCGTTAGAAATGGAATGATGAGTACTATCAACCTATGATGGGTGTGTTTACAAATACATAGTTCTTCCCATTCATTTACTTCATCAAATGTGGGGCATGTTGATCACACCACAGGTCCATTGGAACTTCCAATTAGTTCTCCACTCAAGCATGCTATGTGAAAGACAAGTTTCTGAATAGATGAATGAATGCCCAAAATAAGTGTCTCTTGCTCTATTTATAATTCATGGCTCCTTCTCTCCTTGTGGTCCCCACTCTCTCTCTCTCCTAATTCACACTCCCTTCCCTTTCCTCTCTCTTCCAAGAGTGTGAGTTGCTTCGTTGGGTGGAACTTCTTTTTCTTGTGGTCCCCACCTTCCACTAGAGCAGCAATATTCTCTTTTCCTCCTAAGTCCCGATGTCGAAATTGCATCCTCTCCCCAAACTCATCTCTAATGCTGAAAATCAGAATTGGGGATATTACAGCCCTATTTATACTTGAGCAAGGGGGATCTGGAGTGGGGCCCACTTCCTTAAATCACCCCTTAGAATGTGGAGCCAACGTGACCAATGAGCTCATATTAAATTCATAAATTTAATTTATTGTGGAGTCGACCATAACTCCTCCTTGCAACCATATTCATAATACAAATTCCTCCTTTTGAGGTTGATTTTAGTCAACACTTGTCGCTGCCAAGACCAATATATTTTTATTCAATTTTATGACAAAGTTTGATCTAAAGACATCATTCAGATTTGGGCACCATGACCACACTTTTGAGGCTTCAACTTTGAGAAGGCATATCTCAAATCTAAGGAGTTACTTAGCGAGCCACCTATTGTTAGAAACGGCATGATGAGTATTATCAACCTATGATGGGCTTGTTCACAAATACACAGTTCTTCCCATTCATTTACTTCATCAAATGCGAGGCATGTTGGTCACACCACAGGTCCATTGGAACTTCCAATTAGTGCAATCCACCGACGTATGTTAAAAGCATTCATGACAAAAATTTCCTTCTTTCCTTCACGACTTCCAAGGCAATCTTTATTCTGGTCACCAATGGCTTCCTTTGACATCAATGACAACACCATTCAACAATATCCCCCTTTGTCATTGATGGCAACACACATGCTCCCCTTGTGATTATTGCTCCCCTTGTCTCCATACTTTTGATCTCTCTGTCGATTTATCTCCCACTTTGACATCAATGGCAAAGGGTAACTCCCCCTCATGAGGTATCTCCCTCTGTCAATTTGCCTTTCTCCATTTGGTTGTTTCTCTCCCCTTGTCATGATATGCCTCTCATGGCTCGCCACAAGCTAATTCCACCTGTCAATATGCTATACTGAAAATTTACCTCTATGATAATGACAACAAGTTGCTCTGCAATTCCCCCGTGCTTGAACTTGAAGTGCCACAAACACTGTCCATGACTTTGCTTTTCAAATCAACTACTTAACAAAAAGTTGACTATTTTTTCCATCATGTTGATCATTGTTTTGATGACTGCTTCATGTGTGCCATCAAACTACTATAAGTCTTCCATTCCAAATTAAACTACCTGACAGAGAGATCATCAAATTAGTAATTGTTGCTACTTTGACTCCCTCTCTTCAACATTCATATTATTGGGAGTCTCCAAGCTAGATTGCTTAAAATGATATATGAACCTTCTTTGCTACAGGATCATTATTTTGAATCCTCACGCCTTCCTTTGTACTTTAGGTTCATCATGGTCCCACGATTTTCAGATCTTGAGTTGGACTTCTGGAATTTCTTCGTTCACTTGTTCATCTTGCTTTTATTTTTTTCTCCAAACCTTCTTGTACCTGATATAATTGTTTTCCCTTATGGAAGAATTCATCATGTTTTTGCAATCACGATCATGTGTGCATAGTTATGGCATTTGAAGCATTCAATGTGGTACCTAAATGACAAAACCACTGACGTATACTCTTTGTTGATGAAACCATTGGGATATCTATCTTGAGTTCCTACAAACTTGCCTCTAAGGTTTTGATAATGACCTTGGTAATCATCCTTGTCATAAGCTTTGCAATCCCTAGCCTTATGCCCAAAATTTGCATATGAAAAACAATACCCAGAAAATATATGTGTACCTAGATGAGATGGCTTGCCTTGATGATCTTCTAAAGACAATGTTTCTTAGAGGAGGTTCAGTCCTTTGTTGATCCCTTTCCTTGATTTCTTCAACATAACATCTTGGGGAAGCAATACTTTCAATCTTCTTTTGTCTTTCACTTTGATTTGGCATTTAAAGAACTTTTCTTTCAAGTTTTTCTTCAACCTTGCCCTTTGGGGGCTTGGAACTTGTGCCTTCATTGCATGGAGCTTCTTCACCTACTTCTTTTGCCTTCATCTTTAAGCGAACAATTTCTTGATCCTTTTCATTAATGACATGATTCTTCTTTTCAGCATCTAGCAATTTCTCTTTCTAACATTCCTTGAGACTTTCTATTTCAGCTAGAGTTGCATCAAGTTCTTTTCACTTTTGAGTAACTTTTGCCTCATAGTCTTAAACCTGGCTTTTCAAGATCTTTTCTCTCTTTTCTACCTTCTCTACTTGAAGTCTTAGGAGCGCAATTTCTTCTTCAAGTATATGATTTTTCTTCTCTGTTTTTCTAAGATCACTTAAGGCACTAATCAATTGTCTCTCCATGTCCACTTCTACTGCTCCTTCTTCATCATTGTTAGATTCTTTGATCTGAGTATCTGCTCTATTTGAATCATGATCATCATCATCATCTTCATTTGCATGCTTCTTTAAGTAGAGATTTTGAAGCTTCTCCCAAAGCTATTTGGCTGGTGAGCATTGATCCACTTTGATTTTCACGGATTCTAGTGTAATGTCCCCAATTTTGAGAATGCAGAAATTGCTAAGGAGTCTTGGCCAATGTGATATTTCCTCTTAGCAACATTGTTAAGGGAAATATCAATTTTGCCCACTTTTGGAAAAAATCGCATTACCACTTAGGAAGTGTGGGTTTAGAGGCCCCACATGTATTTTTGATTAAAGTGAGCCCAAACATTAGAGGATGGAGGAGGAAAATCGAGCCACTAGTGGTACGTGGGGGCCACCCATAGAGAAATGTGACCCACAAGGGAAACACGCACTCATTGGAGCGAGTTTGGTGGGGGAAAGTCGAGTTGGGCCCACATGGGCATTTTGGAGGCTCTTTGACAAAAAGAGCAAGAGGCACTCATTTTGGTCATTCATGAATATTTGAGAATTGTCTTAGACTAGCACGCTTGAGCTGAAGCCAAGTCTGCAAGTGTTGTTTAGCACAAGAGTGTTTCCGAGTGGAAATCTCAACCCTTGCTTTGGTGGACTTTGAGTGCCAACCCAAGGAGGGAGTCCCATCCATTCCAATTCGAACCAGCAGCAGAGAGTGCGAGTTTGAGGAGAGGTTCCAGCAGTAGTCGCGTAGGAATTGTGCAGTTCTTGGAGGAGTCACACTTGGAGGTTGAGGAGAGAAGGGAGTTTGGGGCTGAAACTTGAGGAGGAGTTCGGGGAAGTGTTTTTTTGGTGATTGCAGCCATTTTGGGGGCTTTTTACAGCACGATCGATAGGTGGGTAGAATTACCTAGCAGCAGAGCCATTGAGGGAAAATAGGGCCAAAATTCCAAGGTCAACCATTGGTAAATTCCTTCGTGGGTTATTTTGGGTATTTGGTGGAGAGCCCAGAGTTAATATCCCGAAATGTTTTGAGCACCAGAGGAGGCCCTAGCAGCTATTCTACACAACCAACAACTCATTTCCTAGGCATTTCAACGTAGAGCCAAGGAAGACTAGCCAGTACACTTAGGGGGATTTCACATTCATCATTTGGGCTTAGCTTGCTTGCATTGTGCAAGCCCAGGTGCATACTTTCCAAGCACCCATTGTACTTCATGCTTAATCAATAAAATGGCTCAGCAGCACAATTTTTGTCTCTATTTGGTGATTTGATGTTTGAGTAATTTTTCTGTGTGTTTATGTCTATGCATGCTTTGTTTATTACTGTAAAATTTCCTTAGGGATATTACAATGGTATCACAGCTCATAGTCTTGGCTCAGCCTGTGGGGAGCAGCATCAATCTATGACATCAAAAGACCAACAAAACGCAACTTACAGGAAGCAGAGGTACAAAAGTAGAGAGAGATAACTACAAATCACCCCAGCTCCAGAGATTACTAAACCAAAGGTTGAAAGGCCAAACATGGGGAATAACATGGGAGACAAGGGTTGTAAAGAGGAGGGCTCTGGTACTTCACTTCATCAAAGGGGTCATGGCTCCAATGCACCACTCATTCCCAACACACCACCCAAGTCCACCATTCCTGCATTTAAAGCATCCAGCGTTTGAGGGCTGCAAGGGCAAGAGGAGATACCCATGGGGTACTATTTTATAGAGTATCAGTCATATGGGCCTGACTTTAGAGAGGTCATTACCTTCAGGGACTTTTGTCAGTTGAAAGGTAATAACAAGGGAAAGGGACAAGGTGGAGGAAGCTACACTCATGGCACAATCTACAATGCACCATGGCGAGATTGTTCCTCCCAACTTTCGATGGGGCGTCCAAGAGTTTAGCAAGAGCATGGGTGGAGAAGTTGGATGTCTATTTCCAGCTCAATCAAATGACGAAAGGAGAGGCAATTAAAATTGCCACTTTGCATTTAGAGGGAGAAGCCCATGACTGGTGGTTCCATGGGCTAACCACGATGGGGCATGCCGGAGTGGCAACCTATGAGGAGTTCACTAGGAGGGTGTTGGAGCGTTTCGAGAGGAGAGACCTAGAGGAGCATTTTGGGGAGCTGACAAGGCTCAAATAGACGGGAAGCGTTGAGGCCTACATTTCAGAGTTTCTGAGGTTGTTAGTAATGGTGCCTGACCTATCAAAGGCCTGGAGGGTCTTCATGTTTGTAGAGGGGCCAACAGAGCCACTGAACGGGTTGGTGAGGTCCAACAGGCCCACTATCTTGCAGAATGCAATGGGGAGGGCCTGAGATTTGCAGGATTCCTTACCCAAGGCTAGAGCATCATTTCCATCTAGACAGGGATTCCAGCAGAGGGGAAGAGACACGAGGGCTCCACCACCGAGAGCTAACCAAGGGTGAGGGCAGCTAGATGAGGAGACCAGGAGGGACCTCCAGAGGAGGAAGTTGTGTTTCACCTGTCAGGAACCATGGGCACCAGGCCATAGATGTACAGCAGGCAAGGCCCATTACATTAAGGTCTTTTCCGATAATGACCTAGAGGACAAGGTAGAGTTGGAAGTGGGTGGAGATGATAGCGCAACACATGTGGAGAGGGGACCACCACCACCACCACTAGGGGGAGCTCCTTTCGCACCAACAGGAGGGGTCCTTGCATCTTTGCGAGGGGTACCCAAGTTTTTGACCTTGAGGATCAGGGGCACAGTGCAAGGGCAATGTGTTTCGGTTTTGGTGGATAGTGGGACTACCCACAACTTCATCGATGCACAAATGGTTCAGAGGAGGGGCATCACAACCGAGGAATTTGAGGGATTTTCATTTCTTGTGCCGGGAAATAGAACCATGCAATGCACTCATTGTGTTCCCGCCTTGACAATCACCATGGGGAACTATTCAGTGACAAACCACCTTTTTGTGGTAGATGTACCGGACACCAACATGGTGATGGGTGTCCAATGGCTCTATTCCCTTGGCTGAGTCACTACAGATTCAAGGAATTTGGAGATGGAGTTCACAAGGCCAGATGGTAAATTGGTTTTGCTGAGGGGTATGCACTCTTACCCTCCACAGACTGTTTCGATCCACAGGATGGAGGATGATTTGAAGCATGGTGATATTGAGTGGGCCATGGAGTTGAGGGTTTCTGAGGCTAGGGGTTAGCCCAGTCCAGCACACCCAAACATACAAGTTATTTTGGACAGGTACCTGATGGTTTTTGGGGACATGTCGCCCGGGCAACCTCTTGATTGGGGTTTTGAGCATACCATTGATTTGGAGTTGGGGGTACAAGCTGTGATCACTACACCATACAGACATCCCAAGGCACATAGGATGAGATTGAGAGGGCCATCCATGAGTTGTTGGCACTTGGGCACATCAGGCCTAATTCTGGCCCTTACGCTTCATCAGTTGTTTTGGTGAAGAAGAAGGATGGCTCCTTACACATGTGCATAGATTACAAGGCCCTCAACAAGAAGACCATGAAGAACTGTTACCCCATCCCACGCATAGATGAGATGATGGATAAACTGAGGACTAAGTTCTTCTCAAAGATTGACTTGCACTTGGGGTACCACCAGATCAGGGTGAGGGACCAAGATGTCCCTAAGACAGCTTTCAGATGCCATTATGGGCACTTCGAGTTCTTGGTTATACCCTTCAGGCTGACAAATGCACCAACCACCTTCCAGTCTTGCATGAACCACGTACTTTCTGGGTAGTTGCGTAAGTTCGTGTTGGTGCTCTTCGATGACATATTGATCTACAACCGGACCTGGAAGGAGCATTTACAACATGTAGAGACAGTGTTGCATAATCTGGAGGAGCAATAGTTCTATGCTAAGTTGTCCAAGTGTGAGTTTGGTTTGACGAAGAGGCTCTATCTAGGGCACATTATTGGAGAGTATGGCGTGAGAGTTCATGACGAGAAGATCAAGGCCATCTGAGATTGGGCAGAGCCCCAAAATGTGATGGAGTTGAGGGGTTTTGTGGGCATTTGTACCTACTATCGGAAGTTCATGAAGGGTTTCTCGCAGTTAGCAGCTCCTCTCATAGATTTGACAAAGAAGGGGGTGTTTGAGTGGACAAATGGGGCACAGAAGCCTTTTGAGCACCTCAAACAGGTCATGAGAAGTTTCCCGGTGTTGGCACTCCTTGATTTCGCACAATCTTTTGTGCTTGAGTGTGATGCATCAGGGGAGGGTGTAGGAGCAGTGTTGATGCAGGGGGAACACCTGATAGCTTTCAAGAGTCGGAAGCTACTGCCCCATGAAAGACTCTACTCCATTTGCGACAAGGAGATGCTTGCCATCATGCATGCGCTAGCCAAGATCAGGCAGTATTTGGCGGGAAACAGGTTCAGGGTCAAGACAAACCATAATAATCTTAGATTCTTCTTGGAGCAGAAGTAGTTGCAGGAGAGACCGCAGAAGTGGGTGAGCAGACTCCAAGCATATGAATTTTACATTGAGTATGTCAAAGGGAAGCACAATGTGGCGGCTGATATGTTGTCCAGGAGGCCAGCTACCCTTTCATTGATGAACATTGCATCGGATTGGTGGGCACAGTTGTTGGTAGAGTATTTCGAGGACCGTGTTTCTTGTGAGGTCCTTGACAATGCAATGGTGAATGACCGGTATCAGGTGATGAAAGAGGTGTTCTACTTCCAGGACCGTATTTATTTGGTACCCAGTTCCCAGTTGAGGGATAAGATCCTGCAGGCAAGCCATGACTAAACATTATCAGGACATTAGGGGTTTACTAAGACTTACAAGACCATCAGGGAGTGCTTTGCATGGGAGGGCCTCAAAGATGATGTTCTAAGGCATGTTTGGGAGTGTGACACATGCCAGAGGAACAAGGGTGAGCAAACACACCCTGTTGGGCTGCTACAGCCTCTTCCTATTCTTGAGGGTAAGTGGGATAGCCTGTTGATGGATTTTATCACTTGGTTGCCCATAGTGTAGGGCAAGGACTGCATATACGTTGTGGTGGACCGATTGACGAAGTTTGCACACTTTTTCGCTATCTTGGCCCGATCCTCGGCCTCAGGTATTTCGACTTCATGGTCTTCCGAAGACCATAGTCAATGAAAGGGACAACAGGTTCATGGGAGGGTTTTGGCAATATTTGTTTCGACTGGTAGGCACAAAGCTCACTCCGAGCACCAGTTATCACCCCCAGACGGATGGAAAAATGGAGATTGTTAACAAATGGCTGGAGGGTTACATACGTTACTACATGACGGGACAACAACGTGCATGGATACGGTTATTGCACTTGGGCGAGTACTGCTATAACACCACGTACCACATGTCCATCGTTATGTCCCCATTCAGAGCCCTATATGGTTACGATGCATTATTTTTTGTTGACGTGATGTTTGGAGACAACAAGGCCCCTAGGGCCAAGGATTGGATAGAGGAGGGCCAAGATATCTTGAGGGCTCTCAATAATAACTTTTAGACTGCGCAGAACTAGTAGAAGCTCTACGCAGACAAGGGCCGAGTAGAGAGGCAGTTTGAGGTTGGGGACCTAGTCTTCTTGAGGCTCCAACCGTACAGCCAATCATCACTCAAGCAGAAGGGGGTTGAGAAGCTCAAACCTCACCTCTATGGGTCATACCGAGTCACTAGGAGAGTCGAAGAAGTAGCATATGAGGAGGCGCTACCCCCGGGGAGCCAAGTACATAATATTTTCCATGTGCCTTGCCTAAAAAAGGAACTGGGGCAACAGGTTACAGCAGCTACAAAGCTATCACCTATGGATAATGAGGGGCACTTAGTTCTGGAGCCAGAGACTAGTTTGGACACTCGTGAGAGGTACTTGCGGAATAGGGTCATCAAGGAGTTTTTGATTAGATGGAAGAACCTACCAGATGAGGATGCCACTTGGGAGGGGGAGCAAATACTTCAGCATCCTTCATTACAGTTGCTTGAGGACAAGCAACGTTTTGGCGGGGAGGACTGTGATATTCCCTCTTAGCAACATTGCTAAGGGAAATATCAATTTTTCCCAGTTTTGGAAAAAATCGCAATAACACTTAGAAAGTGTGGGTTTAGAGGTCTCACACGTATTTTTTATTCAAGTGAACCCAAACATTAGAGGATCGGGTAGGAAAATCGAGCCACTGGTGGTACGTTGGGGGCACCCATAGAAAAATGCGGCCCACAAGGGAAACATGCACTCATTGGAGCGAGTTTGGTGGGGGAAAGTCAAGTTGGGCTCACATGGGCATTTTGGAGGCTCTTTGACAAAGAGAGCAAGAGGCACTCATTTTGGTCATTCATGAATATTTGAGAATTGTCTTAGACCTAGCATGCTTGAGCTAAAGCCAAGTCTGCAAGGTATGTTTAGCACAAGAGTGTTTCCGAGTAGAAATCCCAACCCTTGCTTTGGTGGACTTCGAGTGCCATCCCAAGGAGGGAGTCCCATCCATTCCAGTTCGAACCAACAACAGAGAGTACAAGTTTAAGGAGAGGTTCTAGTAGCAGTAGCACAGGAATTGCGCAGTTCGTGGCGAAGTCACACTTGGAGTTTGAGGAGAGAAGGGAGTTTGGAGCTAAAACTTGAGAAGTCCAGGGAAGTATTTTGTTGGTGATTGCAACCATTTTGGTGGCTTTTTGCAGCAAGATCGACAGGTGGGTCGAATTACCCAACAACAGAGCCATTGAGCGAAAATAGGACCGAAATTCCAAGGTCAACCATTGGCAAATTCCTTTGTGGGTTATTTTGGGTAATTTGGTGGAGAGGCCGAGATTAATTTCCCGGAATTTTCTGAGCACTAGAGGAGGCCCTAGCAGCTATTGTAGACAACTAGCAACTCATTTTCTGGGCATTTCAAGGCAGAGCCAAGGAAGACCAGCCAGTACACTTGGGGGAATTTCACATTAATCATTTGGGCTTAGTTTGGTTTCCTTGGGTAATCCCAAGTGCATACTTTCGAAGCACCCATTATACTTCACGCTTAATCAATAAAATGGCTCAACAGTGCAATTTTTGGCTCTATTTGGTGTTCTCATGTTTGAGTAATTTTTCTGTGTGTTTATGTCTATGCATGCTTTGTTTATTACTGTAAAATTTCCGTAAGGATATTATAGCCAGTGTTATTAGAACTAGATCAGAACCGGTGGAACCGGCCAGTCCGATTGTTTTTGGCCCAAATCGATCCGAACCGGGCCTCTAAACCGGAATAGGCTTGTTCAGTACCAAACCAGGCAGTTTTATAACTAAACCAACAGGTGATGTGACTGAACCGATCAGTCTGTAACTAAACTGGCTGGTTCGGTACTAAACCGACCTTTTTCACCAAACTGACCGGTTTAGGACAGGTTCCAGCATAAACCAAAAAAAAAATTATATTTTTTGAATCTTTCAATTGGTTAGCTCACTTCTAATTCTCCCCTAGGCTAGCCTAATATTCAAACTTATGGCCCTCAGCCTAATAATCAAGCCTATGGCCCTAGTATTGCTATGGAACTCATGGTAATGTTAAATTCTTAAAGTAAAAGTGGCATTCTCCTTTTTCTTTCATTTTCATCATTTTACCATGAAATGACTCAGGATGTTTGAGAGTGATTCCAACCTCATTGGATTTCATATGGAGAAAGTAGAATTTTAGATTTCACTCAAAATCCAGCAGACTTAACAATTTTTCAAGATTTCAAGATTGGGGGATTGCAATGTTTCCATTGGATTTTGTCATGTATGAGGGTATGGAACTAGTATTTAATAAAGAGCACCAAGCCCTCTATGTATTTTGATGTTAGTGCCATTGGTTGTCGAACTCCTTTATCATGACTCTTCTAAAAATGTACCCATCACTCAAGAAAAATCTCGACATGACATGCTATGTTTTTTCTTTATTATTTTAATGTCTAAATGGTTATATTGATGATGAAGACCCCAATATAAGCAATGGTTTTGATGATATGTAGGCATTTGTTGTAGCATGATTTTTTTTGGATGCTAGAGGCCATCTAGAACCTATTTTTTGGATTTTGTCATGTACGAGGGTATGGAACTAGTATTTAATAAAGAGCACCAAGCCCTCTATGTACTTTGATGTTAGTGGCATTAGTTGTCGAACTCCTCTATCATGACTCTTCTAAAAATGTACCCATCACTCAAGCAAAATCTTGACATGACATGCTATTTTTTTTCTATATTATTTTAATGCCTAAATGGTTATATTGGTGATGAAGACCCCATATAGGCAATGGTTTTGATGATATGTAGGCATTTGTTGTAGCATGATTTTTTTTGGATGTTAGAGACCCTCTAGAGCCTATGTGTTGATGGATTGCACTCGATGCTATTTTGGTTATGTGCACCCTTACATGCTATGTAAATGAGGACTTTTCCATATTTGTGTATAAATGGTTTGGATTCATATGGATGCACATGAATATATATGTTTTTCTTTAAAATATGAATATTTTATGTGTTTTTGGTAAACCATTTTTTTTCGGTTTTTTACCAATTCTGATCGGTTCCCGGTCCACAAGGCTTTTTGGTTCGATCATTGGTTTGGTTCTAATAACATTGATTACAGCGAATTTTGATGTTATTAGTAAAAAGGGAGAAAAAACTATTTTATTAGAAAAAAAGATGCAAATATTATTTGGTGGCAGTTATTATTTTATTAGGAAATGGCAAAGAAATTCATTTTATTAGAAAAAGGCGGCAAAATCCACTTAGTGGAAAGTGATCCCCACTAATATAATAATATTAAAAGAGAATCTAGAATCTTGGAAGAAATATCAATGGAAAATTATAATAGAAGGGAGAGCACTCATTTTGAGGACTTTTTGCTCAAATTGCTTAGCTAGGTCAACAGAGCGTTGTGTTGTTGCTCAGATTATACAGGCACTGTGACAATGACTCGGGTCGAGGGTTGTCACTTTGATCTTTGACCTCTCCGTTCTAGTTGTCTCCCAACAGCACGCTATGGGAGGTAGTCCCTATGGAAATGTGAAGACGAAGGACAAGTTGGCAACCAACGAGTCTGGGAGACACGATTGAGTGGCCTAGCTACTTGGTTAAATTTAGCCTGACTCAAAGATTAGATTAAATTCAAATATGAGACCAGTGCCTTACGGAGTCAAATTCTTGCTTATTATTAATTTAAGACTAAGTAACCAGATGGGCAACTATTGATTAGATGCTCCACTAAACGATATGCTATGCAAATCCTAAGATCTAGGTGTGATGCAAGAATCTTAGTTACTTTTAGTTATATGCCTATTCTAAGTAAGACCTTCCTTTTAACTGTTTTGGAACCAGTCTTTAGAGTAGGTTGTGGAATGGAAGCCAATGGGAAGCAAGCAAATGCTTGATTAATGATACCTCTCCCTATGTTCCAACCACCTAATGCCTCCGACGCTATAGACACTGTGGCTCTGACAACTGCAAGATCACCATGTCCCTAAGGGTAAAGGTGGCCCTAGAAGTCTATCAACCAATCTTATGCTTGGAGGTAAATTATTAGTGCAACCAGAATTAGGATGCTTATGCAAGGTGGATGAGTGACTTCTTAGGTTAAGATTGCTTTATGTTTAAGTACTTAAGTTAAGGTTAGCTTCTTATGATGAGAGTACTTAATGATGAATTATGAAACAATCTTATAACCAAGAATGTGCCAAATTATTAAGTGCCAATGCTAAACAATAAATCAATCCACAAGATGCTTAACCAATGATAGCAATTAAAGGAATTTAAAGCAATTATTCACATAACAATTACCCAATGATTATCAACACAAGATGTCAATTACTCAAGATATTCCAATGATGATTATCAATAATCTTATGCCAATGATAATTAGCTAAGATAATGTCAAGATTATGCTTTTTAGATAATGCCAATTATTTAAGAGATGTTAGATTTAGATGTCAAAACAACTAGATAGATTCTCAATTGCTTTAGATCATAGATTTCCCAATAATGCACAATTAGCGCAAGATATTCAAAAGCCAACTTATTGCTTACCAAATTAACACAATTGGATATCAAGAAACAATTGTGACTTGGACAACAAGATACCAATATGCTCAAAGAGACTTAAGGTATTCAACACAAAGTGATTTGAGATTAGAGTGCTTTAGTGAGTGTTATTATTATATGTGAACTTATGAATCGACTCACAACAACAAATGTGTTAGTGCACCATGAAACAATTAGAAACCAACTTGATATAAAACCATGAAACAAAAAATCTTATATAGAACATAAGCAAATAGAGAGCTTATGTTACTTGTATCCCAATAACTTTTAAATTTTAATTACTAAACTTTTAGGGACAGCAGGAAGTAAATCACTCTAAGTCCAAGAAATGACAAGCATATAAGAGCCCAATATGATCAATGAAATATTAAGTGACTTGCCAACTGAAAACAAAAGTTAGTCAACCTTCCTATGATGAATTATTCAGTGCTATATCGGATCTGAAAACACTTATGACAACAGCAACAAAATCATAAAAACAATGAACTATTAGTGCAATAACTTGTGCCCAAATGTGCCCAAAAGTTATCAAATGCCAAAGCAAGTTTGCCAATGTGAAATTACAAGTTTTTTAGCCCTCTTAATATGTAGTATTCAAAATATATCAGATCTGATTTCACTGATTATGTAGAGATATTCAGTCAGTAAACAAGCTAAATCTATGCCTAATAATCAATGCCCAGCTTACCGAAACACTAGTAAATTTTTACAATAAATTTCCTAGTGTGCTTGGGCAATTTATAAGTGAATTTTAAAGCATTTAGACAAAAAATTTACCACTGTTATGAGTGATTCAGAGTGCTGTAGCAAATAGTGAGAGAAAATGAGGGTTTAGAGATCAAACCCTAGGCCCAAGACTTTGAAGATCACTTGCCCAAAAGTTCCAATGAACTTAGCACCTGAAAACACCAAACTTGAGCCAATTTCTTCCTGCCAAACCCACCAATATTCAGTCCAAAAATTTCAGAGATGGATTGAAAGCCAAATGGGGCTACAAGAAGCTAACGCTAGGCCTAATATGGCTAGCGTTGGGCTGAAAGAGGCCTAGAAGGCCTAGCGGCTAAGGAAAAGGGCCAAAAGAAGGGCTAACTACACCTTCCTTCCATTTTCCTTTTGGGTTGACCCTACTACACTCCCACCATCACCCTTCCCTTCTCGAGTCTTCCCCATACCACCATTTTCTTTGGTGTAAGGGATCAGGATATTTACACTGCCTGCTTTTACAAGATCTTTCCCTCGCTATCTATTATCCAGTCTCTCAAGTCTACCTGATCCAAGTATGACTACCATTCCTTGATTACTGAGATGTAGCCCTTAGTTCGAACACCCACACAGCTAGCTCTTGAGTCTCACACCCAATCTTCTAGGTCTAATTTCAGTCCTACGTTCAAACAGTACAAGAAGGAGTGCAAATCCTTTCTTAAACACCTCCATTACACCCTCTTCCACAATCCCGCCTCCTACACTCTATTGCAAAAATCTTAGAAGTGTTTCCACCACAGAAGCATCTCTCCATAGCATAAAGGAGACCTGAACTGTGTACCTCACTTAGCCACACCCCCAAAGCATTTTGGCATATTGTTTCCCCCAACATTCTAAACTAGCTACTGTTATTGATCCTCAATCTGATACCAACAACCTATAAATGCAAGGATATGGCAATTAGGCTATGTTAACTCTATAGCTGCTGCTGCTGCCACTTAAGACATTGTCATAGAGGTATATGCTCAAAAAGCCTCGCCCATTGAGACCAATGGTTTAACAGTTTAAAATAACGTTTTTTTAGATTTGGATCCAATATCTGTACAGCAAATAAGTGTTAATGTAATCAGCCGCTAATCCAGTTATGCTAGAACATGAAAAAGAACTATAGCATGTGGTTTATGCTACACTCTAAAAAACTGAAGATATAGCAACACCAGATAGTATTTGTGGGGTTTTATCATCTCAAATTCCATTAGTAATCCAAAATGCAAAAAGTAAAGCAGTAGGCATAAAGATTAAACACGGCTTTCAGTGCTTTTATATACCTGGCGAGCCTCAAGATTTGACACAGCCATTGCTCCAACATAAGGAAGCCCCTCAATTACAGCATCTGCCAAATCTGAAATGAAGGTAGGTTCACATCCCAATGCTGGCACACGCTCCCAGTTCACAATACCAGATTGAAGGGCCAATTCTTTGTATTCCATATCAATTTCCTCTAGTGTTTCAATGTGCTCACTGACAAAGCTGCATTTGATCAAGACCATAAAATCCAATGTAGAAGCATATAATTACACTGATTTTAGTAAAGCTTCAAATCTGAAGTATCCTTAATGGAACACATGAATTTACTTCTTTATACAACTGAGAATAAAAATATTTTCAATAGTTTTGGGATTTCATGTTAATTGAAATTGCAGATCTCATATTCATCTTACGACCAAGGTATGCTAACTGGATCCTTTCATGTCAAACTGTGATTTTAATTACATTAACCAAAATGGCTACAAGACATCCAAAGTTGCAGAGCCTGTCTTCTGAGAGTAGTACATTTTTCACCCACATACCCACCAGCAGCAATTCCACAATCAGTTCAAATTATATAGACTTTGCCATAACATAAGTTCTCAAGTGCACTCTTGGATACAACACTTCAACCTTTTTCCGGAGAAAGACTTAGTTCACACAAGATGGTTATGCATTTTGGCCAGTCAGTCTCATACTTGAAAGTGAAATACTATGCCTTCAATTAGGAGACCTTTGTCCAAAAAATCACATTATTCAAATGAATGATTAACCTACAAATACAAAAAATTTAGTCAAACAAATAAATTTTCTTCCATACCAACTTTTCTTTACATATCTAAGTAAACAGACCTCAGAAGGATCTGAGGGAGAGGGAACAAGGCTTGATAAAATTTTCTGGCATCATTGAAGTCCATTACCTGATAGGTACTGCGAGAAGGCTTTTCACTCCCTTCTTCCCTAGCTGTTTGATTGTATCATCGGTATAAGGTTTCAACCACTCCACAGGTCCAACTCGGCTCTGCCAGCACATTTGAATTGAATGTTAGGACTGATTGCTTAATGCAATTAGTTAAAATAGGAATTTACACTCACGAACAATTTCAGCAATCCAACTCAAATATTATTAGGTTAATATTCCTTTTCTTTCAATTGCACAGTGAAGAATTTTCTGCGTTCTCTTTTCTAAAACTTTTGACAAAATTTATTATTTTCAAGGAAAAAGTGAGCCTCTTTAACATGGCACCATCATGATCACCTGCCACAATTTTACCATCTAAATAAAAAGAAAACATGCAATGAACGTAGGAGAAATTCATGATATAAAGAACGGGTTAGAGCCAAAGGTATGAAAACCGGAATTGATACTAGTGTTAATTTTTGCAACTGCAGTCAAATTCCACCTTGGACAGCTCAAATGACCAAGATTATGATTGCATTAGATTCCTCTTTTTGAGAGGACAAAAATGGACCTAAATATCACCTTATTTGGAAAAGCGAAAGTTGGTTTTCGAGTTTATTTATTCACTCATGTATATTGGGTTAGGTTGGCCCTAAGCACATGTTAAATTGGACATGTCGGCCTCAACCCCAAGTGGACCCTCGTGAAAGCCTATAAATAGAAGAGACCTCAAGTACATTTGGACACATTGATCAAGCCATCTTCTCTTCTCTTATTGTCTTGGTTCACACAGGTTTATCAAAGGAAATTTTGCGCAAGGAGCCAAAATCTGAGGGATAGAGCTCGCATAGATCTAGGGTTTTCAGATTCCTAAATGCTGGCACAAAAACTGGCATTTTAGTCCCTAGACGCTGGCACACATTAGTAAAGACATCGTCCAGAGAGCCCTAGACGCTGGCACAAAATCCTATGGGAGCATCTAGGGTTTCAAAGCCAGATCTGGAGGTGTCAGTCCCCAAACGCTCGCACAAAGTAGTCTTGGAGCATCCAAGTTGTCCCAGACGCATGCACAATAACTGGAAGAGAGCGTCTGGGGGTTTGGAACAGATCTGGTGAGTTGGTCCCCGGATGCACACACATAATGGTCTACGGAGTGTCCAGGCTACCATAGATGCTTGCATACAGTTCTCAGAGAGCGTCCAAGATTGTTATAGATGCTCGCATAGCTCCTCCTCCCTACATCCAGGACTCAAAGATGAGATTTCAATATTCTGAAGATTCCGCTAAGTGACAGCAGTGTTCAACAGTATTCAACATTTGACTACAATCAGTGACCACACATTATAGCCATTAGAATGAGGGATTTTATTATAAGCATGATTAGATCTGTTTCATGGATATCATAGTTGTTTTGTTGCATAGATAAAGTTATGAATCATTGTACTCTCTTTTGTTGAATCATTTGATGATGATCTAGGAAGAAGAAGATTTGCAAGGGTTTTGCCCATAGTGGGTTATGCCCTGGTCTCGGACCAATCCTGGCGTCTCTATGTGTGCATGTTTTTCTTCTATTTTTCCTTTATGTTCCGTTGCATTGATGATGATGATGGTGTTCTTTCTATATTATTGCATATGTTGATGAATAATGGTGTAGATCAAAATAATGTAATGACGATACGGGGCGAACTTAATGTATTAATGAAGAAATGTAATTATCAAAGCAAAGAACAATGTAGCCCTAAGGAAAATTAACATGGTTTCAGAGCTAGGATGAAGAAAAGCCATGGAGATCACCTCGATGATGACACCTTTGATGGAAACAAGAAGAGGATGGTGGAGACCTAAAAGAATTCTAGGGTTTGATGGATTCTATGAGGTTAGGGTTGGAGAGAAAACCCTAGTTTATGAAAACAATATTAAGATATGGAACCTAGCTAGTCAATGTGAAGATTCTCAAGCACTTGACAAAGATTTGATGAAGCCTTAGATGGGATATTCCCTAGCAGACCTGGTTGGATAATTGAAGGTAACATTGGTATATGGACCATGGACATTGATAGCTCTTGAAGAGTGGTTCAAGAGGGAGAGGATCACCTCTCATTGAAGATAAATATTTCCTAACTTATGATGCCTATTACTTTTGTTTAGACTTATCTTATTATTATTATACTTCCTGCATCTGTATTTGAGTATATGGATGTTTCTAACCTCCTCGATGAGATATGATAAGTGGATCCCTCTTGAGGATCATTTGAGATGCAGGAAGGATGGTTAGGGCTGGAAAAGGTTAAAAGGCACTATATGAAAAGATGACAAAATGCTTCAAGTGGCCTATGTCTAATGAAAAGGTGCACAGGTATTTGAATACCACAAGGTATGCATGGTATGTTGTATTTCAGCTATAACATTGGATGGCTCGGTAAGCCCTAAGGCATGATGAGAATGAAGCATCAAAAACTGATAGCTTGTTGACTTAAACGTAAAAATACACAAGAGGTATTTTGTAATAATAATTTATTATATAATAAAATGTACAAGTGATGATTGTTACAATGAGGACCCACATATATATACCTAAGCAGGTGTCCTTTCGTGACTGGGCATGTCTTTGAGACATGCCTTTTAAATTAACTTAATGACTACTTAACATAACCAATATTTGATTATTTAATATTTACATTTATTTTATTTATTTACTTGTTATGAATTATATTCATAACATAGCCCCTTCCTTCAGAAGCTTTGTCCTCAAAGTTGTATTGCTAACAATTTCTTCATCTTTGTGTTTGTCATCTCGGCATATGTAATTCGTTGTTCTTCATGTTGTGTTTGTCATCTTGGCATATGTAATTTGCTACAACACTATCTGAATCTCGGGTTATCAATTAATTATTAATATTTTTTTTCTATTTATAATTTATATATATATATATATATATATATATATATATATATATATATATATATATATATATATAAATTGTATATTATATAGTTTTAATTGAATTAAATTAACGTGGTTGAATTGATTTAATGCAGATGCTGACAACGTGACAGTTCGACATTGACCGGGTCCTGGTGACGACTGTTGACCACCATGATTCGGAGTCACCGCCATTTGGATTGATAACCGACTGGTTCGCTCTACGACTTGACCACGATGGCTCAACGACGGCGTAACTGTCCCGCTACAGCTTCCACACCAGTCACGTATCGATGCAGAGAGACTGTCAACACACTACTAGTCACGCTCGACCCTCACAGAATAGCTGCCAGTACATGCACTTGTCACGACACTTGCCACTGAACTAGCCACAGCCACTGGCTCAGTCGAACACTGAAGCATACAAACTGATAGGGAACCATTGAGCACAGAGTCCTGTCGGGACACGAGCTTCATGCATCTGTAAGAACGAATAAGACAAAGAATTTTTACATTTACATTGACAGAGTGGAATGCATAGACAGACAAGTGGAGTGGATTGTGTAGACTGACAGGCACGATGGGGGTCAGCAAATCGTTGACTGCTATCTGCGATGGTGCTTGGTTACCGGGTATGGGAAGACGGATAAATGGTGTTTCGGATAGCGGACAGGAGAATGGGCCTTCAAGAATTCTCATAACATTTTTCAGAGTGATTGTACTCATATATTGATCTTGAGCTTTAAAATTTCTGTCAAACAATTTCGTTCTAATGTCTCGTAGCTTAACTGTGACAAGTTCTGATCTCTCTGGAACTCCTTTCAAAACCTGACAACCATCACTCTCAACACGTATGATTACGCCAATGCTCAAATGATCACCAATCATCATCACGTTGATAACGTCTTTTAAGTAAGTTTCCTTCTAATATTCTTCTCACAATTTCTATAAACGCATGGAGGGTCGCTACAACACTAACCCAGAATGTCATGGTTTGGTCTCTGCACAAGGGTTTCGTATTTTACAATGAATTCTTCTATTTGACTATGTTCTGCTACAACAGTTTCCTCCACAGCACTTTGGTCAGTTGTCCCCTTTACAACAGCTTCCTCAGATGTCACCTCAACAATTATGGTTACCTCAGCTTTCACCTTTGAAGTTTCCTCAACAATTTCCACAACATATTCCCTACCAATTTTTGGAAATGGAATGGATGCACAATACTGATAGTACCCATTTTCATTGTACGACAATTTCTGAGACAAACGGGCTTCAGAAATCACATATTCACCCCAATTTTTGTGACCATAACGCTCTAATATAGGTTGAGCATCAAAGGAAACATTCCCCTTGTTTCTTTGGAACTTTATCATCTTTCTATGACTGGTGTTTATTACCGTTGCATGTAACTTCAAGGGGCTCCTAAAATCTTTCTCCAACATAAACCTTGTGTCTACGAAAGCATCAATTATGATTTGACAGGCATGTCGCCAACGTTCACCTCTACCAACTTCCTCAACTCAAACATATAAAATATGGGATTTTTGTGGACTTCCTCACGTGAGTGTCAAGCCTTCCATAGTCACTGCACTAGGGCAGCCTTCCAAAGCCTCCTTTACTTTTGGTGAAACATTTCTCAGGATTTTAGCTGCTGCAATTTCTTGCACCTACGTAAAAGTGTCCTTTGAAACAACAAATAGACCATTTTCATCCTACACAACAGCTGCACCATTCGCAACATATACATTGCCTAACGTTTGTGCCACTACTTTACAATAAAGTTCTCTAGATTTTTCAAGATGTGTGGCCTCCAGCTTTGAATTCTTCTTCTCATTATTAACTGTTGCCAAATAATTCCAATTCCCAAGTGAAAGATTGGCATAAGAATCCTTGCCCCTATCACGTCTTATGTAATTCTAAATGTTTCATTTGCTTTCAACCAAGCATCTGGTTTTAACTCCATATTGCCAAGCATAGATAAAGCATTGGGTGATTTCTCATCCACCTTGAGCCCATCCCCAATCAGTTCTGAAGTTAGTTGAACATTATTTTGAGTCCAAGCCATGGTTGTTTTCTCAAAGGCTACATTCTCCACATCTTCAAAAGCCCTCTTTTGCTCTAGGGACACTGGAAACACCGATGACCGTTTTTCATTGACAGCATCATCTTCCTTTGGTTGGGGTAAATCTAATAACTTTTCATTCTTAGTATCTCCAACAACCTGTTTTTCATTGACATCTTCTTCCAACAAGGATAAATCTAATATCCTTTCATTGTCAATATCTACAACAGCGTGCTCTTTCTCTAGAGCCACAGATATTAGTTTTTCATTAACAACATCTTCTTCATTGTTATGATATTGTACATCTCCTTGTTTCTCAAAATAATCCTCATCCACATCATCTTCATTTGAATCATTATCTTGATCTATCTCATCCATATCAAGACCAGCTTCATCGGAATCATCATCTTGATCATTCTCTGCAACATCTTCATCTTCAACATTATAATCATCTAATGCTTCATCTTCTTTTCTTGCTTCACCTTGTTTTGTTTCTTCATTGTCGTTATTATCTTCCTTATTATCGATTTCCTCTAGACATATTTTAAGTTCGGCATATGATTTTCTAATCGCTGAAATGATTCTTGAATTTTACTAAACTGCTCGGCGCAATCAAGACGTGAACGTAATGGCACATTGTGCGGCGAACAATGTTCAAAAACTCACATGATTCCATGGCTCTGATACCACTAAAGCATCAAAACTGATAACTTGTTGACTTAAACCTAAAAATACACAAGAGGTATTTTGTAATAATAATTTATTATATATAAAAATGTACAAGTGATGATTGTTACAATGAGGACCCGCATATATATACCTACACAAGTGCCCTTTCGTGATTGATCATGTCTTTTAGACATGCCTTTTCACATAACCTAATGACTACTTAACATAACCAATATTTGATTATTTAATATTTACATTTATTTTTTTTATTTACTTGTTATGAATTATATTCATAACAAAGAATGTCTCTTTCTTTGATGGCTCATACATGCATATACTTGGATCTATGTTTCCTATGATGAAATGATGCAGCTGGTGATGAACATTTTGATCTTCTTGAATTCTATGAGGCTATCTAATGTTAATACATTGATACACTTGATGTTTGGCTAACATCCATCTATTGGATATCTTGATCCTATAAAGAAGGCTAGCACCTTGGCTCTAGTAAATGATACTCTTGACACTTGTCATGATGGATTTCATATAGAAGGATAGCTAATTAACTCCTATACGCGAGTCTGTTGATAATGCTTGCGATAAGCACGATGAAAGCATATTGAAAGAGAGATTGACACTCTTGTTGTTTTGGTAAATCTTTATTGAATGACCTAACTTGATCTCATTGATCTTCATAAGCATGGTAACCTTGATGTTAGAGGTATAACTATGAGATTGATACTTTATATCTCTTACTACCTGTGGTCATCTCTTGATGACATATGGTAAAGTTGAATGCCCTAACTTGATGAAGTGACTTGATAGGAAGTGCTATTGTATTCATAATCTTTTGAGATATGATGTTGCATCTATATGCTGCTTTGAGTCTAAAGATTTATGTCATGATGCATATATGCTTATGATCTAACAAATCTGTTGTTGCTTGGCTTGGCTCTGGTAGAAAAGGGAATCAGGATGATGACATAGATTCCTATTCAGAGGGAGAATCTCTTCTCAAGATTATTACTCTTAGTACTGTTTGCATTCTGTACCGTTGAAGTATGATCTATGTGCATCTGACATAATTGATCTGCAGCAAAGTCTCATATCTGAGGCTTGTACAGAAATTAGGTTTTCTGCTCTGGAGACAGGCACTGAACTGGGAAATCTCGTCCCTGGACGCATGCATGCTAAGACCCAGGTAGCATCCAAGTAGCTAAAGACGCTCCCATGCTAACCTGAAGGGAGCGTCCGTGGGTTTGACTACAGTTGACCATCATCTAAAGCTTTCTGGGACTGTTTGAACTCAGAATCAAGATGTCTATGACATATTCTGTCACTGTCATCTGATTTCTAAAGTTGTTGGGTTAAATTGCTGATCACATAAAAATGAAGTATTGTGCATGAAATTGGATGGTCGCCTGGAGGATGTCAGTTCCACATATGTGTTGCAGAGAACAGTAAGATCCACAAGCAAGCAAAACTTGAATGTTTTCCATAATATGAACTTGCATACTAAACTTGTGTTTGCAAGTGACCGGGACATACATATAGATACGTCACTATGTTTGTGCTACAAGAGGTTGGCATGATTTCGCTGATTGATATAGATGAACAGTGTGTTGTCATGATGCTTGACAATAACTTTGAATTGATGATTGAGATATGCTTTGACTATAGATCTCTCTACGATAGCAAATTTGGACTTGTCCTGATGACTAATGATCTGATTTGACGATTGTTGATTTGCCCTGATGTCTATGCTATGTGGGCATAATGACTTATGTGGGTATTTAGAAAAATGATTTTGTATTGGCCTCCTCGTTCCTAGCATAATGGTTGAGGTACTAATAGTTGTGATTTAGCATGAAATTGGAACCTGCATGGCTCATCCTTGGTGTATGCATTTGCACCTAGTGACAAAAATGACTTGTATTATGATTATGTGAATGACTTGATAAAGTTCAAATTGATAATAAATGAAGTCATGACTTGACATGAGCTCTCCCTGTGTTCTAGTTCAAAGAATTGATACTATGATGTTGATGACTTTGATAATGGTTGTGATCTGACTTCTAAACTTTGATGAGCTGACTTTGTTGATGTGATGATACAACATTGATTTATGCAAGGCATTATGCTTAGTGCATCGCATGAAGCAAGCTCCCCGATCCAAATATGTCTACATTTGACAGTTATCTGATGAAGTCGGGATGATGAGTTCCATGGTATGACTTTCATTTTCGTTATGGTTTTGGCTTTATACCCTGATGGTCTACCCTTGACAGGGGATGAACCTCTGATGATTTAAATCAGAGGGAGATAACTTCTGAAGCTCAAAATGATGTATCATGGCATGATGAATCGATTTCTGGAATTTGGAAAAGAAATTCTATATTGCAAAGCTATTGAAAATGTTTTTGAGTAATGAAAATGAAAATACTTGGATACACTGATTTGAAATTCAAAGATGTTGTTGAACTTGACATGGAATCCCACTGTTGATTGAAGCATTGATGTTCCGTTTTGAACATCCATCTGTATATATATGATGTGCATAGAACCTAAATAAATTCATGAGTGATCTACTTCATTCACATAGAGTTGCCACCAAGCATCCTTTGAAATATCTACATGACATATTCTATTTTTGAAGCTAAGATATTTCTCCTATGATATGTGATTGCATGGATGTATTGTTGTTGATAGAGATTATTGTTAAGCACTTTTGGATGTTGCTTTAATTTGAGATCTATCATGGTATCTTGGATGAGAGGTCCATAGTATGATTGAGGATGACTACGATGTTGCTAGCTAGCATGGCTAGCTGTGAGGCAAGATGAAGAAGCTCCTTAGAGAGTTGCTTAAGCATGATCTAGATATGACATGGATACATTGTGATCCGATTGGCAGAAAGTCCCATATTTATAGTTGGGACTGAGATAATCTCATATATTGAGACAGTGCAGTTGTTCGAAACAAGCTCAGGCTTGTGGTTGGCACCTCCTTGAGAAGGAGGATGATTATGGTATCCTTTTGTGATTTATATGATTATTTATGTTCTAACATGATATTTGATTTGATGTCCTATATGAATAGGAAATAACTGCTATTGAAACAAGTTGATAACAGATTTGAGTATGATGAGAGCAGTGTTGATCGAGAACATTGAGCCAACTCTTCCTCCCTGTCTAAGCTCATAGGGTGAGGAGTTGAGATGGAGGGCTCCTGGGGTTGAGGGTACTCTAGACAATAGGGTATGACCCCTATTTGTTACCCATAGGGTTGGAGATGTTGCTCCCTATCTTCATAGGATCGAAGAATGTTGATCCCCTGTTTGGTCTTTGTAGACTATACCCCAGTTGGCATCATACCCACAAGGTGGGCTTGTCGGAAATATCGCTCCTCGTTTGGCCAACGAGTTGAGAGTGTACTTGAGGTGTACAAACCAAGTCGATTATGATGCAGGTGTTTTACCACATGATTATTCAAAGTCATCAATGGGAAGATCAGTAGACAATAGGACGGGTTGAGATAACCATATGCGATTCCAGGTTGAGATTGAGCTCCCTGATGATATCCCAGGGTCGAGTTGTGCTCCCCTGTGTGCTTGGATATCTTGTTTCTCGATATGGGGTTGTAGATGTATAGATCCCACATGATTCTAGGTCGAGATGTGCTCCCCGATGTGGTTACAGGTTGAGATGTGCTCCTAATGATGATTAATGATGATATTCCGTGTAGTAGCCCGCTAGCAGAGATTTTAGGTAATAGCCTAATGGATAGAGGGTGGTAGCTTAAGCTCCCCTCCGTTAACAAATTCTCGATGTTCCCCGACGTCCCTAACGCTTCCCCACGCTCTAGGGACGGGGAAACTCCTAGGGAAATGTTTTCCCCACGTCCCCTCTTTGAGAAAACTCTAGGGGGATGTTTTTCTGGTAACGAAGTGCAACTCCTTTGCAGGGGGTGGAGGGACGTTGGGGGGGCACCCCCTATGCGTCCCCCCATTTTTTGTCTAATATTTTTATAAAACATTAAAAATTACAAAAATTACAAATTTAAATATATGAAAAAATTTAAAAAAAAAATTGAAAAAATGAAACTATATTAAAACATAAAACTTGTTAAAACTTATTTTTTTTAATAAATAAATTAATTAAATTATATTAAAATTTAAAACTAAAAGCATAAAATAAAAACAATAACAAAAATAAAAATTTTAAAGTATATTAAAACTTAAGGCTTAGTATTTATTAATATTATTTAGTACTTTTTGAGAAATTTACTAGTATTTCACTGCGCAATGCTTTCTATGTTTACTTTTAGTTTAGTATTCTATGGCTATTTTAGACTTCAGCATAATTCAATGTCATTATCATATGATGAATTTACTTTTTATCGTTAGTGAAAATTTGATGCGCATTGCATAATTTCAATTGTCAAATGATGAATTTTTTAGTTTAATTTAGATGTACCTTGCATCATGCCAAATGATGAATTTAGAAGGAATGTTGCATAATGTCAAATGATGGATTTAATTTAGTAATTTACTTTTAGATTTACAATGCAGAAATGTCAAATGATAATAGTATGATAAGTAATGATGATCATATTTAGTCTTTCAATGTATATTTCATAATTATCAAGATTTTCTATTTAGTTATTGACATAATTTTGGGATTTTATTTTTTTATTTTTATATATTGAATTTTTAATTTTATACTTTTTATGACTATGACGCCCCCCGTTTCCCCAAAATTTCCCACCGAGTTTCCCCCTTGTGCGTATCCCCGCTCCTGCGTTTCCCCGTCCTGAAAACTTGGTGGAACATTGCAAATTCTTCTTCTTCTAGATTCGAGAATGTTCAGCATACGAGTAGGAACAATCAAGAGATAAATAGGAATAAGCAAGGGATAGATCGAGATGTGCATTGATGATTTGTGATGATGAGATACTTGAAGTGGTCATGGCATGATGACCACATGACAGAGATGATCAGGGATGATACGTGATGACACTTGAAGACACTAGAATGGTATATTGATTGATGGACAAATATTGGTAGGTTTCTCCCTAGTTGAAAGGGAGTGTTAATTTTTGCAATTGTAGTCCAATTCCCCCCTTGGACAACTCAGATGACCGAGATGATGATTGCATTAGATTCCTCTTTTCGAGAGGACGAAAATCGACCTAAAGATCACCTTATTTGGACAAGTGAAAGTTGGTTTTGAATTTATTTATTCACTCGTGTATATTGGGATAGGTTAGCCCTAAGCACATGTTAAATTGGGCAGGTTGGCCTCAACCCCAAGTGGACCCTCATGAAAGCCTATAAATAGAAGATACCTCAAGCCCATTTGGACACATTGATCAAGCCATCTTCTCTTCTCTTATTGTCTTGGTTCGCATGGGTCTGTCAGAGGAAAGTTCGGGCAAAGGTCCAAAATCTCAAGGATGAAGCTCACACTGCTCTAGGGTTTTTTGATTCTTGGATGCTGGCACAGCACTTGCATTTTAGTCCCAAGACGCTGGCACACAGTGGTCAATACAACGTCCAGAGAGCCCTAGACGCTAGCACAGAAGCCTATGGGAGTGTCCAAGGTTTCAGAGCCAAATCTGGAGGTGTCAGTCTCCGGACACTCGCACAGAGTCGTCCTGAGAGCGTCAAAGTTGTCCCAGGCGCACGCACAGTAACTGGAAGAGAGCGTCTCGGGGTTTGGAGGAGATATGGTGAGTTGGTCCCTGGACGCACGCACTTAATGGTCTAGGGAGCGTTTGGGATACCATAGACGCTGGCATACAATTCTCAAAGAGCGTCTAGGATTCTTATAGACGCTCGCGCAACTCCTCCCTGCGTCACGGACTCAAAGATGGGATTTTAGTATCTTGAAGATTTCGCTCAGTGGCAACAACGCTCGCCAGTATTCAACAGTCGACTACAGTCAGTGACAATAGTGTTCAACAGTATTTAGCAGTTGATTACAATCAATGACAACACATTATAGCCATCAGAATGAGGGTTTTGATTATAAGCATGATTAGAGTTGTTTCATGGATATCATAGTTGTTTTGTTGCATAGATAAAATTATGGATCATTGTACTCTCTTTTGTTGAATCATTTGATGATGATCTAGGAAGAAGAAGATTTGCAAGGGTTTTCTCGTAGTGGGTTTTTCCCTAGTCTCGGACCAATCCTGGTGTCTCTATGTCTGCATGCTTTTCTTCTATTGTTCCTTTGTGTTCCTTTGCATTGATGATGATGATGTTGTTCTTTCTATATTATTGCATAGGTTGATGAATAATGGTGTAGATCAGAATAATGTAATGATGATATGGGGTGAACTTAATATATTAATGAAGAAATGCAATTATCAAAGCAAAGAACAATGTAGCCCTATGGAAAATTAACAACTGGAACTCGCTGAGGGTTCCACAGGTGGAGAGGGATGATCACCACTTTTTTTTTCCTTTTTCTCACTCTTTTCCTTTGGTAGCATAGATTCGTTTTAGGCTAAGTCACCTGACATGGGGATTCGGAATTCATAGGATACGGGGATTCGAGTGTCGGATTCGGACATGTTGACCCCCCGGAACAGGACACGTAGGATTCATTATATAATATTTTATTAAATATATATATATATATATATTTAAAAATATATATATATATACATATATATATATTAAAAATTAGATATTTCTTACACAAATTCTAATTAATGATACAAATTCATTAATTTCAAACATAGATCTTCATCTATAGCATGCATAGTACATACAAAATTCAAATACATGTCAGTGGTCACATAAATCATGATTCATAAATGAAAGACAACTTACAACTACAAGATAGTAAGATAAAGACATTGACAGCTATAGATTTCTCATTAAGTCATCAAATCAAAATGTGTTACATAAGTAGTGCTAGTGCAATGCCAATGGCAAATAGAAATAGAAAATATAAAACAACTACAGGTATACAAGCCTCAAAGCAATAGGTAGTCATCAATCCTCAAATTCATCATCAAAATCAGCATCAATGTCCTCATCATCATGGTCACCACTGCTCTCCTCTACATCCTCCTACTACTACTACTTGCATTTTCAGGTCAATAAGTTTTACACTAGAATTTGGCTTCTACCTTTAGGAAACTTCATAGCAAGTTTCAATAAGGAAAAATTATTATCCTCACTACTTAAAATCTTTAACCTCTCACAACAATGCCTGCTTATAGAACTTGGAAATATTTCACAATTTAAACCATATTTGGAAGCTCCAAACAGATGATTCCCAGCCAGACTAACATCAGTTTTGCCAATGGCAAACAATATTTTATCTCTAGAATAGGATTCCAATGATCAATGTTGTATCTCCAAGGAAATCTCACCAAATACTGCTTATTGTTCCTTCACTTTATTGTCTTAAGAAATGCTTAGTATTTCTCAGATTCTAGAGTTTGAAAATTCTATAAGTGGACATAATAACTTCATCTCCGAGTTCTTTGATAGATCAAACATGAAAATTTACGAAGTCAGCTAAGCTCAAAGTGTTGTTGCAGCACATCGGTATCATCTAAAGGAGAAGTCAGACTTGGTTAACAAGCAAAAATAGACATAATTGTGCCTCAATAGCCAGTAGTTTTAGGGGAATCAAATCCCAAAATCGGGACACGATGTGTCTGTACAGGATTCGTACAAATCCCATACGGACACATCATGTCCCGTTCTAGGATTAGAATTCCTAGCAAATTGTTTTCGATTCACAGGATTCGGACTCGTGGGGGGTTTAGGACGAATCCGATTACTTAGGTTTTAGGCCAATTCTATCTTGAACCAACCAGTTCATGACAAAACAGTTGTCTAGTGTAGTGGCTTTGATAGCTATAGTCAAAGCAATAAGTAGTCCCTTGAGAATTCATTCCAAAACCATAAGCACACTAAGTTAAAACTACCAAGCTTCCAAACCAGTTACGTGTGTGTTCACATTGGAAGAAATGGAAATATGAGATTTTGAGAGAGAATATGGTTTAGGACTTAGGGAATTATAGACAAAAATTCCATGCACTTTCTAATAGATGGAGTGAAGTGAAATTTAGGCATTATTTTGGATTTTTCCTAAGGAAAAGGTTAAGATGTGATGTGATACACAAATCACCAGGGTAAAATACTAAGAAGTGGAGAAAATGTATGTGAGAAATGAATTTTATCTAAGTAAAAGTTATCCTTGCAATAAAGAATTTTCCTAGGTAAAACTATTGAAAAGACATCCATATGAATGGAACTATATATAGGTAAAATCATGTTAGAGGTCAACCTAGTAACACTAAGTGAAATTGAATACGATGTGATCATATTCATAAAGACGTGTGAAAAAAGATACACCCCTAAGCAACCTCCATCAACACTCCAACCTTTGGAAGGCTAGAATGATCTCATCAATTTGCACAAGTTCATTTCACCATTGAGTTCAATACGAAGGGTAACATAACCAAAAGGATCCACTTTACCCAAGGCGATGAAAATCTCTTCAAATTGTTGTACTATATCTTGCACTACCTTGAGGGTAATAACAAATTTGTCTCTCAAATAGAAACTAAAATACCCTTCAAAAACAATTGTATAATAAAGAAGGACAGCCTTGTTCTTTGGTTTTATGACTTGCACAATTTTATTTAAAAGCTTCTAGAATCTAGACTATTATAGGTTCTAATGCCTCCTTCCTTCTCCTATTGTGTCATATTTGTACATCCTTCAATCCTATCCCAAGTTGTTCTTAAGGGGAGATGTTAGAATATTCTGACACATAGGAAATAGTTAAGTATAACTTGGCCTACTGTAGAGTTAGGTAAAGTGTGTTTCTTTACTATTCACTTTTGTTACTTACAATCCAACGGTCACGATATGTTCTAGACATGAAGTGATCTGACGGTTCATTCTCTCCTTGGTATTACCAACACTTGATCCATGGCTTAACACCTAATTGGTCCATAATCTCCATTTAAGGAGCATGGAGGGTCATTTGTAGGGTGATCGTTCATGAGAGAAGCTTATGTAAATTTTATTTCTTTTATTAATAAATTGCCTGAAGTGGCTGCATTGGCTCAGGCTGTGGATTGTTTCCCTCTTTGAGGGTTTTAACCATGTCAAGAACACTGGTGTATATCTGTGATCTGTTTGTGAGCAGTGTCCTTTGGTGTTCTATCTGTAAATTCCTACATGGTATCAGAGCTATTTGAGGGCCGCATCCGTTGGTGATCCAAATTCGAAGCCGGTACAACTGCATCCAACTGTCGTTTCCTAGATCTACTATTTCTGACTGCTTTTGGCCCAAGAGGACTGCTCTATCGTGTTAGGAGCGTCTGTTCCAGTGAAGAACCCCTTTCATTTCACGCAAAAAGGTTTCCGGTAGTCCTAGCTACATCATTTTTAAGATCTAGAGCTATACAATCCTTATTTGCAGTTTTAGTTATTCATCTATGTGTTTATTTTGGTTTATTTAGCTCTCTGGTTTTTATTACTGGATCTATACCTTTCATTTCTGCGTATGCTCTTTGCCCCACGACTCTATGCGATCTAGGCAAATCAGAAACAGAAAGGAAAGATTTTTCTCATGCATATGCTCTTTTCTGTCGTGCCTTAGTGTGATCTCGAAAAAACATAAACATTGAGGAAAATATTTAGTTTCGGGTGAAAGCTAACTTCAAGCCATAAGGTTTGGTTTTTTTTGCATGTCCGTGTTAGGTTGTGTGGTTTTTTGTTTTGTAGGCAAATAGAGCTTTTTCAAGAAAGCATGCACCCCAAAGCTTCAATGACTAAAAAAAAATCCTTCCTCTTTTCCAAAAATTACTAACCTTTTAAATTAGCTCACTTGGTCCAAAGTTACTTTATGAGAATAGATGTCTTGAGTTCAAGTATTTCCTTTCGTTGAGTTACTTTTTCAAAAAGGGCATGTAACTTATGTTTTAAAGTTACTTTATGTAAAAGTGTTCTCACCCATTATAAAATGTGAGTCACTTATAATTCTAAAGTCTCTATATCTTTTATTTAAGTTACAATGTAGTGAGTAGCTCATAAAGTACCATTGTAAAAGTGACTCACTTATTTATAAAAGTAGGTCACATAAAATCTTTTTTAAAGTGAGCTAATTAGATTAAGTTTGGAAGAGGGGGGGGATTTTTTTAAATATAACATTATCATCCACTTCCGCACATTCACGCACTTTGTCGGCATCTTCAACAAGAGTGACGCAGATCCGAATCTCTATTCTCTGGTTATAAAGAACAAGCCGCTAATCTTAGTATTGTATGTGGATGATCTCTTTCTGATAGGATCGTCCAGGCTCATTAGGGACTGCAAGAAAAATCTAGCCACAGAATTCGATATGAAGGATTTGGGACTAATGAATTACTTCCTAGGGTTGGAAATTTGGCAGCAGAAGGGAGAGATCTTCCTTGGGCAAGGGAGGTATGCTACAGAAATCCTAAAAAGATTCAAGATGGAGGACTGTAGACCCATGGCTACTCCAATGATCATCAACTGGAAGAAGATTGATGCATCAGAAGACAAGGATGTTGATCCCACCCTATACAGGAAGCTCATAAGGTCCCTGATGTATTTGGTCAATACAAGCCCAGACATTTGCTACGCTGTCAACACCCTCAGTTAGTTCATGGTGGAACCGAAGAGGGCACACTGGGTAGCAGCTAAACACATTCTTAGGTATTTACAGGGAACAATCGATTATGGACTCTTGTACACCAGGAGTAAGGATATCAGATTGAGTGGATTTACTAACGCAGATTGGGCAAGAAGTTCAGTGGATCGGAAAAGTACCTATGGGTACTGTTTCAACATTGGATCAGGAATGACTTCCTTGTGCAGTAGGAAACAGAAGTCCGTGGCTCTGAGCTCATTTGAGGCAGAATATATGGTAGCAAGAACAACTTCGTGTGAGGTCATATGGCTTAGAAAACTGCTTGTGAACCTATTCAGAAGGAAAATGGAGGCTACCAAGATCATGTGCGATAATCAGAGTTGCATCAAGCTCTCTGAGAATCCAGTATTTCATGATCGGTCAAAGCATATTGATATATGGTGTCACTAGGTCAGAGACTCTGTCCAATGAGGCGCTGTATAGTTGAGCTACACTCCTATAGGAGAACAGGTGGCGAACATCCTCACCAAGGCCCTTGGCAGGACAAAGTTTGATTACTTTAGGGAAAAGATGGGGATGATAAAGAACTTGTTTCAGTAGCAAAAATGGGGGTGATAGCAGCACGGATGCAGAGGGAGTTGCAGAGCGGATGCAGTGTTGGGAGAAAAGGACCAGCAGCAACACGGATGCAGAGGGAGTTGTCGTACAAAAGCAGTAGTCGCAGTAGCAGAGCCATGGGCAGCAGTACAGGATGCAGCAATGTAGAGGATGTTAGGCATGGAGGCTTAGCATCAGCACAGGGACCGATGTCGAATGATTAGGGTGATACTCAGTGACGAGTATTACTAAAGCACAGTCCTCGCTAAGAGGGAGTGTTGATTTGGGGTAGCATTGGATGTGCTCTAGCCACGAAAATTGGTGGAGAGGCTAAAGCACATGAGATCTCCAAGACCCAGAAATGGTTTGGGTAGAATCTAACCAGTTTAAAAGATATTCAAATAATTAATATTTTGAATGGAGTCCCTAAGTCTAAACTTAGGAAAAATAAAATATTAATGTCAATTAATATAAAACTGAGTTAAAATGGTCCAAAAGTCATTTATCAAGCCAGATCTAATCTTAGTCATTGATTAGGGACTTAATCTCAGTTGTTGATGGACCAATGAGAAAAGTCTAAGAAGAGTCTTGACGGTCTGTTGGAGAATACACTGAGGAAGACCAGTCAGTTCGATTTCTGGAGCGGGGTTAGCCGAGAAATTCGAACTAGTGGTCTAGAGAGCAGCAGGAGGCAGCAAGTATGGAGCAAAGAGTCAGGATCAGTAATAGAAGACCAGCGCAGAGGCAGGAGAGGCAGACGCAGGGCCTTTCAAGAAGACGTTGAGGCAGCAGGAGACTGCGCTGTCACTATAGGGCATGCGTGGATGATGCAAAGAGGCCGAGGGCTAATGCAGACAAGCAGAGGCTGACGCAGAGTGTCTGGGAGCCACGCAGAGGTCAGTCAGGCTGACACTGGGACTGGGAGAAGTGCTGGAGAACTTTTTGCTCTGTTGGGTAAGCCAGTTTGGCACTCGGTTGTACTAAAGAATTGTTGAATAATAAAATCCTCCCTTGCTGCACCAGTTTTCCCACATTGGATTTTTCGGGGATTGTTGTCCAAAATATCTGTGTCGATGTGTTGATTCTTGTGCATGTGTTTGTTTTTGTATTATCGTATGATATTTGCAGCAGAATTTATTTTAATGTTTATTGAAGGAATTTCATAAATAGCTTATTGAAAATAAGTAGGCAAAGTAAATCAGATGTTGTAGTGATAGAATTTTCACATCCAGTGCTCAAAAAATTCCAAGAAATAAACATCGAGCTCTCCTCCAATAACCCACAAAGGAATTGACCAAATGTTAACCTTGGAATTTCGGCCCAATTTCCCCTAACTCCTCCTGATGTCGGGTATTTTGACCCACCTATAAATTTTGTTGCTGAGTGTCCCCAAAATGGTTCAAATCTTCAGCAATTCTCCTTCCCAGACTCCCCCACAAATCTCGGCCCCAAACTCCCTTCTCTCCTCAAGTCCCACATGTGGCAGTAACGAGGACAGCGCAATCCCTATGTTGTTGTTCCTGGAACTCCTCCACACTCCTACTCTGCTGCTCTCGGATCGATCTGAAAAGGATGAGTCTCCCTCCTTGGGTTGACACTCGAAGTACACTGAAGCAAGGGATGATAATTTTGCCTAGAAACCCCTTGTGCTCAACAGCGCCCGCAAACTTGGTTTCAGCTCAAGCATGTTAGTCTAAGAGAAAACTCAAATAACCAAGAATGCTTGAAAGTGATTGACTCCTCTTTTATCAAAGTGCCTCACAATTTCCCATGTGGGCCAAACCATCGACTTTCCCCCACCATTTTCCCTCCAACGAGTGTGTACAACCTATGGGGTCATATTTCTCCATGAGTGGCCCCCACTTACCACCAACAATTTGATTTCTCCCATTTTCCTAAGGTTTGGGCCTCTTCTTAACTCCAAAATTCAAGTGGGACCCATGCAAGTACGAAATAAGACAAAATTGGGCAAAATTGATATTTCCCCTTTACCAATATTACTAAGTGGGAATATCATAGCAACTCGCACTCCCTCCTGGAATGCGCAATTTTTCCTGCTGCAACTGCCACCTGCAACTGAAAATCACGAATTTCCTCCAAAAAACTAAATCTGGAAACCCTCTGAGAAAAAATCCCTCTATGTGTGCACTTTCTCTTCCAACTGGCACTGATTCTGCTTTAGTAAACCACTGCAAAACCCTTTTGCGCACAGATAAGAAATTTGTTCAGCGAGAATATTGAGCTACTACTCGCTTTGCCTGTTGGAATCGCTATTTTGGACAAGTCGAAATTTCTGCCACCCTACAACTGAAAATTGAACCCTCTGTCAAGGAATCTGCACTACATGGCTAAGGACCATACAACCTCAGAAAATTTTGGCCTACAACTCCCTCTGAACAGCGAAATTTTCTCTCTTCCACCTCTGAGCTTCCTAATCCATCAAATAAGCTCTGATAGCATGTGAAAATTCCTTAAAATGCAACAAATGGAATTAATTCTTCTAACTAGTTAATTACTTAACAATTTATTTGCTACAACAAAGAATGAATTAATCACATTGCAATCTCTTCACAAATAAATGTTGCGGAAAATAAAACGCTGGAAACTGAGAAATCTTAGCACTCACACAAAAATTATGACACTGTTATTTTTGGACAAATGTCCCCGAAAAACCCAATGCGGGAAAACCGGTGCAGCAGCTAAGAGTTTTATTATTATGCAGCAGTGAAATAATCCGAGTACAATAAAATGACATCAAATTGACATTTGTATCTGAGAGAAACGCTGGCAAAATCAACTTAGGGAAATTACCCTCCTTTCCAAGCATTCCCGACACCAACTCAGTCTCAGAATTGGCTCTGGATTACCTTTGCGTCAACCTTTTGCACTGCCTCTGTGCAGGCCCAACACGTGCTATCTGCAAACTACCTCTGATGTGACATCTAGCCTAGCGTTGCCTTTGCAAGTGATTCTCTTGATGTCCTGGAAATTTTCCCAACCACTGGAAGTTGAATTGGCCCCTGCTCTAGCTGAATCGAACTACCTATCTTGAGGCACTACGCAGCCTCCTGGAGAAATAACTCGACCCCCTCTCCTGACTCTCCGAAGCTAGAAATCTTCCTTCAGAATCATTGTCTCTACCCCCTGACACCTGCTACTTGATCACTGCTGAATCAAACTACCTTGATCACTCAGTATTTGCATGATGTATCTTCCATCTACCCATCGATCTCTTCCTATAATCTCCAGTTGGGACTTTAATGATAATGATTAAAACTTAATTGATGGTTGAGATCATCTCCAAGTCAATATGTGTGAGTTTCTAGAGAATTCTCACCTTTCTCAATTAATTACTAGTAATTAACCATTTTTCCTAACTCTAACTTAGCAAAATTTTCTTAAGTTAGACTTAGGAAAATTTCCTAAGTTAGACTTAGGAAAATTTCCTAAGTTAGACTTAAGAAATTTTTAATAATGCTCAATTATTTTAATTGAGCCATCTCTAGGTGGAATTTCCAAAAACAATTTATGGGTTTTGGAGAACTATGTTTTAGCCTCTCCACAGTCTCAAGAATAGAACACCATGTGATGCTACAAAAACTAACAGTAGGTTCGTCATATGGCTGGTGTCATGTGATATAATGATGGAACAGAGTGGGGTATCACGGGTAGGCTCCAAGCCACATGCCATGGTACAAGGGCAACAATATTGAGGGAAGCACATACATGGGCGTATAGATAAAGGAGGGAGAAATCGTGGTACATGAGTTACCTTGACCTTTATTTTTCCAACCTTCTTCATACGCCTTTTCTCTTTTCCTGAATTTTCTTTGTATAACTGCATGGGGCTCCAAGGAATGAGAGCATGATGTGTAAGAAATAACAGTGATTAGCTCGCTTAAGGTTGGGCAGTTCATCACCCACCAGGGGTTGGGACAATCATGGGTTCCTCAATGATGCAGCGGCTCATATAGGGGCCCTAGTAACCAGGGTAATGGCCATAATGATAAGGGGTAGAGTTCATGTTGGCTTTTGCCCACGTGCTAAATTTGTATGTCCCGACCATCTTTTGCATTTTATGGTACATTTCTTGTTGAAACTTGAGAGTGGCCAAATTATGCTTTTTATTTTCTTTTTAGCTACATCAACCTCTAGGGCATCATTCTAAGCCCGACCCTAAGTGTGGACAAGGCGAGGTTAACTCCTTGTGGACCCAATGAACAAATGTGGACCCAAATGGGAAATATGTGGAAAGGGGTTGTAATGAGAGGAGCGGAATGATGTATGTGGTGTCAGAAAGCGAGACGATGCGACCAAAATCGGGGTTTCTCATGTAGTGCCACTCCTAAAGCTATTAGCCAATAGAGGAAATCCCATGGGACTAGTATGCAAAACTAACCACCGAATTGGTCAAGGGGACAAGAGTATAGACTGTTGACCACTGGAGTGACACCTGATGATTATATGAAGACTCCATGCTCAAAGATGATCCAGAGGACACTTGTACCATCAGATATCATCAGTCAACAGAGTTTTTTAACTCTACTTCTATCTTCTCATCATCTTTCTTGTACCCAAATTCCACACCCTACGGGGAATTGTAATAAGTGATATTAGTAATGATGAGTTTTTTGAGTCTGTAACAGGCCTAAAATGTTGGGACTCGATCAACAAATGTGTACACCTTGGAGTGTTTTTTTTATCTAGTTACCTTTTCCTTCTTTTTCAGAGGCGCATAATTTTCTGGGTTTTTTCACTCACGTTTAACCCCAAAAGTCGGGGTGACGGTTTGACGGTTGAACCCCTAGCACATCTTAGTGTCTAGAGTCAATGTATATTACCATACTAGATCACAAAAAAAAATCGTGGAATTTGGTTAGGTCTAGAAAGTTATTTTTTAATTTTTTAGATTTTCCGCACTACGGAAATTGCTAATAAAATTATACTTGTAATGTGATAAGTAATGTCTAGAGAAGTTGTATGGGATATGAGTAATGAAATTTGCACCTCTTACCCTCAACTTTCTACTATGACACACTTTGATGCGTTAAAAATGTATTTTAGACCCTCAAAACTCACTTTTCCTAAGTTTAGTGGGAAATCTGGCAATTAATTAAGCCAGAAATTAAATAAATGGAGAAAAATAAATATCCACACATGCTAAATATTGTGGAAATGAGGTGGAAAATTATGGGGGAGTTAAAGTGAAGTCCCAAGGTGATGTGGACTCCTAAAATCAAGGAAAGGACATGAGCTCAAATAAAATCAAATTTCTGGCATTAAAGGAGAAAGTTGCTTACTTAAAAATTCGAATTTGTGAAGTTAATGCACATTTGGGAGGATTTGGGAAAATATTTGGTGGAAATTTTTGTGGGAAATTGTCCCCACGTGGATTACCACCCATATACACTTGTCATTCCATCATAAAATTCGAATTTGGCACATAAGGGAAGAAGAAAATAATGTCCACTTGCCAGAATTCGATTTTTACACTTGGCAATGAAACTCCATTCAAGAAATTTGAATTTCTCTTTGGGATTGTCACCTCATGCCATTTGTTTAATCATACGAGCTATTGTGCTTGAGGAGACTTTGCGGGATTGTATTCACTACTTGCAATATAATACAACAGTCTTTGGGGTAAAGCGTGTTGGTGTTCTCTTTGCATGTGTGGTAAATTCTTGACTTGTTATTATGCTTCTATTTATTTCCTCATGTCATTTTTTTTTATGCTTGTTTCAATTTATGTTAGTATGCATCTATTTCATATTAGCATAAGAAATGTTAAATTGGCAACTAGGGCCAAACTCTATGTGGGTCAACTTATTTATGGCAGCTGATATTTTTATTGGATCCCTCTCGTCGAGAGGTGTAGAATTGATCCAAAGATCATCCGATTCCGATAAGTATTTATGGAGATATGAATTTATTTTGTTTATGTAATTATAGTCAAACCGACCAGCTCTTATGTAGGCTCTAGAAGCCCAACCAACGTGTCTATTCATCATCCTTGTTTTGGTATAAGTAGATGAGGATTTGATATCATTTACACACACACTCTTTAGGTGATCTCCTCTCCACGTCTGGGTTTTTGGTGAAGGAGAAAGACACTAAGAGTATGCTGGGCTAAGTCGTTGATGCCCTAGCCACAGGTAATACCCTAGACGCAGTAATGCCCTAGCCGCAATAAGCAACAGGCTTATGAAGAAATATAAATGCAGTCAATGGGTCAATAAGACGCAGTAAGTCAACAAGACCTGCTCACGCATTCCTCTGCGATTCTATACATATATACGTTATACAGGTATGCCCATTCTTCGTGAAGTCTGGAACAGGGATGGCCATTTTACGGTTTGGAACAGGTATGGCCATTCTACGTGATACATATATACACTATTTATGGCAAATTATAGCTGTGACAACCGCAGTAAAGGAAGGGTAGCCGCAATTGAGGAATAACGAAGCCGCATCAATGGAGACCTGTTAACGCAGTCAATGGAGACCTGTTCACGCAGTCTAAGAAGATAAGAACTTCGCATTCTTCCTCTCTGAAATTTCGGGTGTAGTAGCCGCAGTCAAAGCGTAAGGTATGAAGTGAACTAAACTCGTGTATCTGCATTGATGGAGCAGCAAGGTTCTAGGAATTGTGATGAGGACGTAGACTAAATACATATCTCGGCATACCTGAATTTGATGACACAGTGATATCACTCGTATACATATCGAATGGACAAAGAGGACCATGTATCTAATGCAACCTCGGCATGTTATAAACAGTGATCAGGATTGCAAGAAGTAAGAAGGGTTACATCTCGGCTTTGTATTTAGATCTGTCCAGACATATCACAATGATGAAATATGTGATACTCGGCCTACCTGTGATTGAAGGAATTATCTTCGGATGAATAAATCAGAGAAGGCTAATGATGATCTCGGAATATCTATGAGCAACATCTCGTCATACCTGTAAGTGTTCTCATCAACCGGATAGAGTTGAAGGGTATTAAGTCCTGTAGCTAGGATCTCGGCATATACTTATATTTGTTTCTATTAACTCACATACCTCAAGGGGAATTAGAGTACTGATGTATGACATAAACCTAATCACTGTCATTGTAATAAAGCAGTCACAATGACAAGGATCATAAGTAGTAATGATGGTTACAGTGTCAACATAATGAGAATGATAAGGATGAATAGTCTCTGATCATGATGGGCATGGGCAGCAAAATGATGAATAGGACAACATCATGATGAATGAGAGCATGATGCATGGGCAGCATAATGATCATGGGCAGCATGATGATAATCATGAGTAGTGCAACATGGTGTTGTATGCAGTGGTACAGAAGAGAACCAAATGCAGCACGATGACAGGGGAAGGAGCCACCTTGGAGAATCAGTTGAAGCAGAATGTCTTCAATTGATATCATTGTTATACGAGATGATCTATGCTTAGATCCAGACAAGTCAAAGTGTTGACTTCTGTTGTAATTGTACTATCTCTCTCTCTCTCTCTTTCTCTACTAAACTTTGAAGATAAAAGAAGATTTGATCAAAGGGTTTCCCCACACATTGTGGGGTTTGTCCCTGGCTCGCGCCATATCTTGTGTCCTCTTACCTCGGCTTGTCTTCTGCGATTTATATTTATGTTCTATCTGCAGTTTATCTTAATGTTGATGTGATTGCTAACTATGAAAATTTAAATAAATTGCTCTAGCATAGAACATACCTAAACATAACATGGTATCAGAGCTGAGGTGAAGACAATGCCCAAGCAGGAGTGAAAGAGCAATCACCGAAGACAGTTGGGACAAGACAGAAGGATCAATGGGTTCCTCATAATTCACCTAGGGTGAAGTCAAAGCAGAGAATGTTATCAGAATGGCGCAGCAGAAGATTCTAATGGTCCATCTTAAGATCAGTTCATTGGGAAGTTCGGATCTAAGGGTGGAAGGAAAGGCGGATGCCTTGTTGAAATAAGTTCAGTCGTTATGCGAAGAAGTGTCCGAATGGCATAGACACATCTCTTGATGAAGATAACAATCATTCCTGGGACATCTTCAATGATCAAAAGAATGACTGGTAATGCAGCTCATCAAGGAAATGGTCGACTCTTCCACGAAAGCAAGGAACCCCAAAATCTCTTTTATGTACCTAATCGAACTTGATGTCCATCTCGGAAATGGGAGTCAAAGGTTACAGGGTGGCACTTATCAATGGAAAGGTACGTGTTTGAACATAGATCTTTTAAAGATGTTTTTGAGTTCAGGGTTGTATCAAGTTGCAGGAAGTCCACTGGGGACCATGCCCATTGACTCAGCACCGGAGGTCTATGAGTCAGATGGTGACTTGGATGCCTGAATTCAAAAAGAAGCATGAAGGTACATATCTGAAAAGTACCAAAGGAAAATATTATAAGGGGACCATTCCCCTCATGCAGCAGGTTCACAGGTTTGGAACAACTCGAGGAGTTTGAGAATCATGATCAAGGAATCTCATGTATACAGGTGGAAGAAGGCCCTCTATGGCTTGAAGGAAAACACCTCAGGCATAGTATGAGAGGATTGATAGCTGTCTAATGCAGCTGAGATTCACTAGGAGTGAAACTGATCCAAACCATTACTCGAAGGTTGTGGATGATAAACCTCTCGTACCAGCACCTATGTCTGACAGGTGCAGACCCTCTCATCTATAGAAGACAGAGGGAGTTGGATTTTGAATGTGAGAATATAAGCTGCAAGCTTGTGACTGCCTCGAGGATCTTAACTTTCAGAAGTTATATGGTAATGATGTCGGACCAGATTTGGGAAATGCCTCTGAGTTTCATAAACTCATTCGCGTTGATGTTCTTGGAGAACCTCCGTCCGGACATCTGTGTTGCAGTTAGCATGGTGAGCTCATATTTGGTTGAGCCTCACTAGATTGGTGCCAAGAATCTTCTAAGATATCTTCAGGGCACAATCTCTCATGAATTGAGATACACTGCCGGAAATATGAAACCACATGATTATTCGAATGATGAGTGGGCAGGAAGTATGGAGGATCACTAGAGCACTTCTCAGTGCTGTTTGGAATCTGCCTTGATATCCTGGATGAGCAGGAAGAAAAAGTCGGTGACTCTGAGCATCACCAAGTCAGAATACATTGCTGATAATATGGCCTTCTGTGAGGCAGTCTGGTTGCTAAAGCTCTTCAGTGAGTTGTTTGTACACATGATGAATATCACTATGAATCTCTGTGACAACCAGAGATGGGATTCGATTATTGAGGAATCCCGTATTTGACAATTGCTCCAGCAGATAGACATCAATTACTGCCTTATCTGGGATATGGTAAGTCGATGATCAAGGAGGCTCCATCACACTGAGATGATGTACAGGACAGAGCCCTGAGGAAAGATCAAATTTGTGATTTTCCCGAACAACTTGGAGTCGTCGAGAGACCTTTGTAAAAGGGTCCTGCATGCTGCATACATTGAGCTCTAGGAGCTTTGGGGGGCTTGCAATTCTATTGGTGCAACATGCGACCACAGGGTGACTCACCCTCCCCTGGTGGTGCGCATTGAAACAAGATGATTCGCTCTCTTGTGGGACAAGATGATTCGCTCTCTTGTGGGACAAGATGATTCGTTCTCTTGTGTAGAAGGATTGATGTGTTCTCCTGTGAGGCCTGGATTGATGTGTTCTCCATGGCGATTGTAGCAGGATTGATGTGTTCTCCTGTGAGGCCTGGATTGATGTGTTCTCCATGGCGATTGTAGCAGGATTGATGTGTTCTCCTGTGAGGCCTAGATTGATGTGTTCTCCATGGCGATTATAGCAGGATAGATGTGTTCTCCTGTGAGGCCTGGATTGATGTGTTCTCCATGGCGATTGTAGCAGGATTGATGTGTTCTCCTGTGAGGCCTGGATTGATGTGTTCTCCATGGCAGCCTGGATTGATGTGTTCTCCATGGCGATTGTAGCAGGATTGATGTGTTCTCCTATGAGGACAGGATTGATTAAGTTCTCCTGTCGAGGCATCCTACCCATGCAGTCTGGGACTCATGGGAAGTACCTCTCATCTGATCAATGAGCAGGGAAATGAAGTTAGGGACCATAGTAGTACCGATGGACGCATCGTTGTATCTACCGTACTCCCTACGCTAGGATGTCCTCCATTGATCTGGGATCAATGATACTAGTCTAGGACCAGTGGTAGGAGTTGTACATGCTATGACGCTGACTTCGGGTCGGCTGAGACTAGTCTGGGACCAGTGGTACATACTCCGAGACTGACTTCGTGTCAGTGCAGTACTGGTCTGGGACCAGTGAGAGTGGTACATACTATGACGCTAACTTCGGGTCGGTTGAGACTAGTCTGGGACCAGTGGTACACTCTCTGATACTGCGATACTGGTCTGAGACCAGTGGTAGGAGTGGTACTTACTATGAAGCTGACTTCGGGTCAGTTGAGACTGGTCTGGGACTAGTGGTATGCACTCTGAGACTGACTTCAGGTCAGTGGAGAATGATATGACTCATTCTCGATCAATTCTTCTTTTTCATAGTTCAGCGGAGATGAGTAGAGCAGAGCAGAGCCAGCAGAGCAAAGCTAACAGAGCTAAGCTGAGCAGAGCAGAGCCAGTAGAGCTGAGCAGAGCAGAGCCAGCAGAGCCAGCAGCGCTAAGCAGAGCAAAGCTAGCAGAGCTGAGCTGAGCTGAGCAGAGCAGAGCCAGTAGAGCTGAGCAGAGCAGAGCCAGCAGCGCTGAGCAGAGCAGAGCCGAGCCAGTAGAGCTGAGCAGAGCAGAGCAAAGCCAGCAGAGCTGAGTAGAGCCAGCAGAGCTAGGCAGAGTAGTGCAAGGCACTAATGGCAGAGATAGTACAGTAATACATATGGATCAGCGGATGGAGTTTTCACTAGTTGAGAGGGAGTGTTAAATTGGCAACTAGGGCCAAACTCCATGTGGGTCAACTTATTTATGGCAGCTGATATTTTTATTGGATCCCTCTCGTCAAGAGGTGTAGGATTGATCCAAAGATCATCCGATTCCGATAAGTATTTATGGAGATATGAATTTATTTTGTTTATGTAATTATAGTCAAGCTCACCAGCTCTTATGTAGGCTCTAGAAGCCCAACCAACGTGTCTATTCATCATCCTTGTTTTGGTATAAGTAGATGAGGATTTGATATCATTTACACACACTCTTTAGGTGATCTCCTCTCCACGTCTGGGTTTTTGGTGAAGGAGAAAGACACTAAGAGTATGCTGGGCTAAGTCGTTGATGCCCTAGCCGCAGGTAATACCCTAGACGCAGTAATGCCCTAGCCGCAGTAAGCAACAGGCTTATGAAGAAATATAAACGCAGTCAATGGGTCAATAAGACGCAGTAAGTCAACAAGACCTGCTCATGCATTCCTCTGCCATTCTATACATATATACGCTATACAGGTATGCCCATTCTTCGTGAAGTCTGGAACAGGGATGGCCATTTTACGGTTTGGAACAGGTATGGCCATTCTACGTGATACATATATACACTATTTATGGCAAATTATAACTGTGACAACCGCAGTAAAGGAAGGGTAGCCGCAGTTGAGGAATAACGAAGCCGCATCAATGGAGACCTGTTAACGCAGTCAATGGAGACCTGTTCATGCAGTCTAAGAAGATAAGAACTTCGCATTCTTCCTCTCTGAAATTTCGGGTGTAGTAGCCGCAGTCAAAGCGTAAGGTATGAAGTGAACTAAACTCGTGTATCCGCATTGATGGAGCAGCAAGGTTCTAGGAATTGTGATGAGGACGTAGACTAAATACATATCTCGGCATACCTGAATTTGATGACACAGTGATATCACTCATATACATATCGAATGGACAAAGAGGATCGTGTATCTAATGCAACCTCGGCATGTTATAAATAGTGATCAGGATTGCAAGAAGTAAGAAGGGTTACATCTCGGCTTTGTATTTAGATCTGTCCAGACATATCACAATGATGAAATATGTGATACTCGGCCTACCTGTGATTGAAGGAATTATCTTCGGATGAATAAATCAGAGAAGGCTAATGATGATCTCGGAATATCTATGAGCAACATCTCGTCATACATGTAAGTGTTCTCATCAACCGGATAGAGTTGAAGGGTATTAAGTCTTATAGCTAGGATCTCGGCATATACTTATATTTGTTTCTATTAACTCACATACCTCAAGGGGAATTAGAGTACTGATGTATGACATAAACCTAATCACTGTCATTGTAATAAAGCAGTCACAATGACAAGGATCATAAGTAGTAATGATGGTTACAGTGTCAACATAATGAGAATGACAAGGATGAATAGTCTCTGATCATTTTGGGCATGGGCAGCAAAATGATGAATAGGACAACATCATGATGAATGAGAGCATGATGCATGGGCAGCATAATGATCATGGGCAGCATGATGATAATCATGAGTAGTGCAGCATGGTGTTGTATGCAGTGGTACAGCAGAGAACCAAATGCAGCACGATGACAGGGGAAGGAGCCACCTTGGAGAATCAGTTGAAGCAGAATGTCTTCAACTGATATCATTGTTATACGAGATGATCTATGCTTAGATCCAGACAAGTCAAAGTGTTGACTTCTGTTGTAATTGTACTATCTCTCTCTCTCTCTCTCTTTCTCTGCTGAACTTTGAAGATAAAAGAAGATTTGATCAAAGGGTTTCCCCACACATTGTGGGGTTTGTCCCTGGCTCGCGCCATATCTTGTGTCCTCTTGCCTTGGCTTGTCTTCTGCGATTTATATTTATGTTCTATCTGCAGTTTATCTTAATGTTGATGTGATTGCTAAATATCAAAATTTAAATAAATTGCTCTAGCATAGAACATACCTAAACTTAACAAGAACTAATTATTTGTTTTAGGAAAAAAGACTTCTAGTGCATAATAGATGTATCTCTAAAAAATTTCTACTGCAATTATTTAATTTCATGTCAATTTAATGCTTTGTGGTGAAGTTTTGTAGATGAATCATTATTTGGTCAAGTTGTTCAAATGTTAGGGGAAATTCTCAAAGGAATCAATCTAATCTTGAAAAATATTCAAGGAAAACCTGCATGTTTTGAATTCCAAAGTCTCATCTATATCTTATTTGTGTCTTGCAGGGATTCTTTCAAGTTTCTTAAAGCTTTTATTTCTTGCATCAAAAGATCAAACTTGGAAAAAATTATTTTTTTAGTATTGTACACCATTTATCAATATCTGTTTATTTCAAAGAGCTAAGTCATAGCTAGTCAAAGAGGAGAGCTTGCTCATACTCTTTGGCCTACCCTCTTGTAGATTATTTTTGTAACATACTTACAGTTTTTTTTTAACATGTTCTCTTGTAGCTACTTACGAGATTATTCATCAGAAAATTACTTACAAGTTTGCATGCAAGACCTTAGGGCTCAGATTTAGAGATTATATCCACCTTTAGGCCAGATTCATCTTGGATAAGGCCGTGTTCTTCTTGAGGAAGGCCGAGTTCATTTTGGCCATCTCTCGCTCTCTCTTGGCCACGGCCATAGAGGAGGCTTATCTTCTCTTCTTCTTCGGAAAATCTGCATTTTGTTGAACTTTTGTGAGCCTCAAATTGCAGAAATCTTCAGCGAGGAAAAGTCTATGGTTTGATTCCAATTTGTTAAGACTTTCCTTTGAATTAAGAGAAGACTTCATTGTCTTTTCCTTCTTGTAACAACCAGTGTTTTTAAAACCGGAACCGGTGACCGAACCGGTCCACCTAGCTAACCGGTTTACCGACCGGAACCGGTCTAACCGGGACTGGTTTGGTCTAAACGAACCGGTTTTTAAAAAATACATTAAATAATTAATTTTTAATGAAACAAAACTATTTTTAAGATGTAAAACCATGATTCCAAGCCAATAGAGACAAAATATGCAAAGTTTGCTCATTTATATACCATGCAAAGGTGAATATATCAAAATGGCACCGAGTGCAATACATATCATCGACAAAATAGCAAAATACATAAGAAATGAGGCTCTAAATGGCCTATAAAGTCCAAAAACAATGCTGCAAGCTATGAGGCCATTGGCCTACTACAAGTCTACAGTGTACACATGATCAATCATCAAGTCCATCACCACTACTAGACACAGGATCATCATCAGGAGCTACATAGACATCATCTGGTTCAGAGTCTGAGGATGCCTCTGCCTCATCTGCAACATCAGTATCAATGCCACCAATGACAATAGAAGTGGACCTAGTGGAAGCACGAGTTTGTCGACCTGCACGACTAGTGCCTTCCATTGGTTCCTTGCCTTTCCTTGATGCCGCTACTGATCCTGGTTCTGATGCCGCCACATAATCTGCCTCATCCTCCGCTAAAGCCATGTCGATATCAAAATCAGCCTCAAACACAGGATCTTCAGTCTCCTCCACCCATTCTGATGTTGGATCAATATCGTCCAACACAATGGGATCTAGATCAGGTGATTTGCTCATCATTTGGTTCCTCCTCAGTCGAAGGTTTTATTGCACAAAAACAAGATCATTTAACCGTTTTTGTTCCAAACGGTTTCTCTTCTTCGTGTGTATGCGCTCAAAAACAGACCAATTGCGCTCACAACCTGAAGCACTGCAAGTTTGACTGAGGACTCTAATTGCAAACCTTTGCAATTGAGGACACTGGCCACCAAATGACTCCCACCAATGTGCTGCAAAGAAAAAGACAATAATTAGTAACTTAGTTTATAATTTGAATTGTAAAGAACGTAAACAATTTTAACTTGAAATGAAAAACAAAATGGAAATTGGAATTGCTTACCTGGTTGGTCCACATCTCTTGCCATCTTTGCCAAGTTTTTGCCAAAAGTACCACTTGCTTGATTGAAAATAGTAAGCTGTCTATGTATATCCAACTGGTCTACATGGTTAGGGACCATGCGCTCCAAGCAATCAATCAATCCAGCTCTGACCTCCCCATCATGCTGATCTCCTAGCCGATTTTTATAGTGATACCTTGGGTTCAAAAAATACCTGGCTGCATGTATAGGACGATGGAGTTGATTGTTCCATCTGTTATCAATGATCTCCCATATACGGCCATATTTAGCTAACCTGTCATTGTAAGCTGCCCGTATCTGCTCCTTTGCCTGATCCATAGCTTCATAAATGTAGCCCATGGCCAATCTTTCCCCATCCACCAACCTTAGCACCTTAACAAGGGGCTCGGTAATTTTCACAAGCTCTACAGACCTTTTCCAAAAATAAGTGTCTAACACTTTCTTTTTGGTGTCTTTTCCATCTGGTCTACGAGCCCACCGAGATTCAGACCATTCATCAGAGGAAAACATTTTCTGCAAGTTTCTATGTTGACCATTGAGACATTGCAACGTGAGGAAGTGAGTTGCAAATCTCGTAATTGCAGGCCTAACAAGCTCTTTGCCTCCAGTGTGTTTCCTCATTAGGCTCAATACCTATGAGTGGTTGTAAATGTATTTTGTAATGCACTTGGCATGCTCTACAGTGTTTTTTACCCACTCCACCTTGCCTATATCCTCAAGCATGAGGTCTATGCAATGTGCAGCACATGGAGTCCAAAATATGGTCTTATATTTGGCCTCAAGCATCTTTCCAGCAAGAACATAGTTTGAGGCATTATCAGTGATGACCTGCACAACATGCTGCTCCCCAACTTCCTGAATAATGTTATCCAAAAGCTCAAATAGAAGGCTTGCATCCTTTACCCTATCAGATGCATCAACTGATTTCAAAAACATGGTTCCTTGAGGGCAAGAAACAAGGAAATTAATGATAGTGCGGTTCTTTCCATCGGTCCATCCATCTGACATAATGGAACAACCTGTTTTGACCCATGACTCTCTAAACTCAAACAAATACTCATCAATGGAAGATATCTCTTTTTGCAAAAGAGCTCCCCTCAAGTCATGCATACTAGGGCCTTTGAAGCCCTTTCCTGCAGCTATAACAGAGTCCCACATAGCTTGGTAATAAGGTGAGCGAGCAGCATTAAATGGGATATCTGAATCATACCACCATCTAGCAATGTATTGGTGAGAAGTTTCTTTGCATTGTTTTTTCCAATGCTGATCCAAAGTGGGTTGAGAACTTGGCTGGGAGGAAGTGGGATTAGATTTAGAAGAGGCAATGGTGGCAGAAGATGAGAAATAACTTTGGATGTTTGGTCTCTTTGGTCCTTTTGATGGTTGGCCAACTCCAACAGAAGGATGAACATAGTGAAAGGGGTCATTGGTGGAAGGGATAGAAGTGGAGTCTTGAATCTCATAATCATCATACCCACTCTGTTTCATAAGATTCATGGTTTCCATTAATTCCCTCTTCCTTGCAATTTCATCTTGGATGGCCTTCTCCCTAGCCTTATCCTCATAAAATTTTTCAAGCTTGGCAATGTATTCTACCCTAATAGGACCTAACAGTTCTTTTGGTGCATCACATGGCTTTACTTGGCCTCTTACCCCAGCCAAGTGTTGTTTCAACCTAAGAATACCCCCACCTCCAATAGATTTATGGCATAATTTGCATATCATTTTTCCCTCAATTACATCACAATGAGCCCATGCACTGTCCTTTCCTTTTGGAGCCATGTTTGCTTGAAATAATAACAATTTGCAAATAAATCTGCCATTTAAAAAAAAAATTGCAGCTAAGGAACATGGAAAACCAATGATAAATGTAGGAAAAAAATGCACATGCAAGCTACAAAATTTGATAGCATAGAGCTAGAGACTTCATAGGCTTAGCATAGATGATAGATCATTGAAGTGAGAAGTTTATAGCACAAAAAAAATAATTCATGGACAGCAGACTCAAATGAGGAATTATCAAGTGCAAATCCTTACCTGGAAATGCAAAGTAGCTCCCTTAGCCTCCTCTTGATGATGGCAACTCCACTGACAGCTACACACTATCTCCAAAATAGCTCCAACTCCAACTCCAAGATGACTACTTCAGCAAAAACTCCACACTCTCCAAGCTCACAAACAAACTCACAAACACTCCAAATCAGTTGTGTGAGACAAATGAGAGTGAGAGGGGTGTCTTATAGCAAGTGTGAGGGTGTTTTTGGAGGGAAAACACCTTTCCCTCACCCTCAAAACCCCTAAACCGCCCTCAGAACCTAAACCGCTGCGCTTTTTTGTGTTTACCGGCGGCCTGTCCATAAACCGGCCGGTTTTTACCGGTTAGGGCCTATTTCTGGGCAAATGAGGGTCTGAACCGGGTTAGGAGGGCCGGTTCCGACCGGCCAGGCTTCCAACCGGCCGGTTAGGCCGGTAACCGGTTTTCTCCACCGGTTTTTAAAACTATGGTAACAACTAATAAAATTTCTGATTTTGGGGGCGTGGGTTTTACCCATTGGTATCCCTATCTCTCCACCTTTTAGAGAGGCTTGGCGGTCTAACTTTGTTGGTTTATTTCATTTTGCATCCATATCATCTAATTGAGAAATTAACACAACATACATCACACTCATTTTGCATGTACTTTATTTTAACTTACTACATGTTTTAAATCCATAACAAGTTCAGATTTTTTACATGAAAGCGCTTTTTACTAAATCTTATTTGGCTTGAACATAGTTCCAAGTTTACTTATGCTTCACCATTAAGCACATTTTACATGCATCAAGTATTTGGACAAATTTTCTTCATAAAGTAACATTTTATTTCATGTCAAGCAAGTACATTTCAAGTAGAAGTTAATTCTCATTGTCTAGTTAATTTATTTACAAGCCTCAAATATCACTAAAACTTACCTCCAGCTTAAGTTGGTTGAATAGACTTTTAGAGACCCTCTACCTCTATTGACTCCTCACTGTGAGATCCAAATATTTGGGCAAGGATGAGGTCTAAGGACTAGAGTTCAATTGTAACTTTGCCTTAGCACTAATGAAATAAATGAACCAAGAAAAACATTCCATCACATTTGGTTTGGTTTAAAGTCTCACATGCAAATCTTTCTTCAAGAGGCACTTTGGATGCAAGCGTTGTAATCTCTTTTAATTTTGCAACAAATTTAATTTTCTTGTACTTGGAAATTGACTCATCTTTGGTTTAATTGATTATTCTCATGAATGGTTGATTTCACTTTCAAGTACTATTATTTTGGCTTACAAACTTAATTGCATGTTGTCATCTTGGTCTAACATTTGAGTTATTTTTGTATCATTTTGAGCCAAATAGTTAACATGCTTTGATTTGTAGACTTATTCATCTTGAAAGAATTATAATATCTTGTGCTAACAATTTAGTGTTTCACTTTTTCGGGTTATTTTGGCTTTCCATTTGAAAGCAATTCACTTCATTTTAAGCAAAATACAATTTCATTTCTTACAGAGAAAATACTTGGAAGGCATGTGTTGTTTATGTATTTCATGCGTCTTATGATGGTTATTGTTCATATCAGCTTTTCTTATAAATCTTAATGAAATAATCTATTTAACTCTAACAATTCTCCTAGAAACTCACATCTTTTTTAACTTAACTTTTCATTAGGGACCACCCCGCTTAGCTAACCTAGGAGATAGCTCAAACAGAGAGAGTCAGGATTAGTGTGACAGCTCCTTTTCTTAGTTCCCAGCCACCAACCACACCTTGTGGGGTTGAAATCATTTCTAACTAACTTGTAGGTAGGTGTAGGCGGTAGGATCAACATAGACCAAACTCATTTTTTCCATTGAATGCCCCCACTAATCCATGCCCAAATGTGTCCATAATAAGTAAGCAAAAATAGCCAATTACATAACAAAAAGCCATACCTTCAAGATTGGAAGGCCCACCTTCAAACATACGATCATGACAAAATGGGCAAGGGCACATAATCACTGGCTTAGGTAGTAGAGATGGTGACACATAGAGCTATCTAGGGGTTGCAAGGGGCTGCTGGCTGTCGACTAAAGACACTGTAGGAGAAAAATTTCTCCTATTGGTGTCACCCACTAGTGGTGGATAACATGCCTCTTTAAAAAAAATCAGAATTTCATCCTCCTCTTGAGAATAATTTAGCTCGCCTCTAGAGTAAAGATAGAGCTCTCTTGTTGTATAAACTCTGACCTCTATACACCTTGGTGAAAGTCCAGATATGCCATGGAATTTGGCTTCCCTCTGTGGCAAAGATCCCACTCGCTTTGGCACCTATTTCAGCCTTATATATTTCTGGAAAATAATGCTCAAAACAACCTTGGAACAACGAGTATTTGGCCGTGTTGACCACTCATGTCAACCACCCCTTGAACAAAGTACAGTGCAAAGCAGTCATAAATTTTTCAAATTTCATCATCATCTTACAACTTATGGTCATCCTAATGTAATCCAAATTTTGTTGCCCTATGGGCCTTGATGTAAAAATGATTCTAGTATGTTTATAAAGCCATTTAAAATACCTAGGTAAGCCTATGATTTTTACCAGAGTTTCACTCTAGGGAGTTTCTTTCCTCCACCAAATAATTGTGTTTTTAAACATTTATAATTGATAAAGTTTTCCTCCCAAGCATGCCCCAAAGCTAGAGTGGGGTTCGATGCTAAAGTCTTAGCCAAGTTCTGATGTATCGAGTTTATGTAAATTGTCATACTAGATCATCTATAAAGTATCGCAAATTTTGATTAAATCTAGAGGTCATGTTTTTATTGTCGAAATTCCCCTTTTGTATGGCATTGTCTATGTAATATTGATGTAAAGATGTAAAAAGTGTTGTCTATACGAGTTTTAGGGGGTATGAGTACTTAATTTTACACCTCAACTCCTAAACTTTCTATCTAGACACACTTTCAGGGTGGAAAGATATGTATAAATCCCTCTAGAGTCATTTTTATTATTCTCTGGCAAAAAAAGGCAAAATAATTAACCATAAATTAGTCAAAAAAATAAAATGAGAGAAAATAAAATTTTCTCCAAGTGGAAAAATAACTAGAAAGGAAACGTGCACTTTCCAAAAAATGGATGAAATTGAAAGATGAGAAAAGTCTCATTTCCAAGGCAAAAAAGACCCACAAAAAATTGCTAGAAGGAAAATATTTTCTAAAGGGAAATTGAATTTTTTGGTCCAGGTGGTTATTTTGAATGAGGGAATTTCAAGAAAAGTATTTTTGAAGATTTTCCAATGTCCAAAACTACTCCAAGGTCAAAGATTGGTCCATCTAGCACATCAATTAAGGGAGTTGAAATTCTTGGATATTTGTGCAACAGTGATCAAGGGTTCGAATTTTGAGGAGGATCAAGCCATGGATCAAGTCAACTAGCCGGTTTTTCCACTTGGAGGCTCTCATGTTGTCATTTTTTCTATAAGGAAGCTCTAAGCTCCACATTGTATCATCATGTAAAGTCTTGAGCTCTTGGTCAAGTGAAGTTTTATTGTCCTTGTAATATTTTTTGTGAACAATAAAAAAAGTCTTTGGGGCAAAGCTATGGTGTTATTCTTCAGTTATATGGTATAATCTTTTTGATCTTTTGTGCTTAATGTTTTACTAATGTTTTAACTTTCTTTACAAGATAATTTACTTGCATATGTTGGAAACTTGAGAAGGTCTAAAAACATGTATGATAAGATAGTCGGCAGGTATGAAATCAACAATTTGAATGAAATCATCTCCTTGAAAGATCAACTCAAGGACACCAAGATGAACAAATGAGAGTCTGTGCAATCCTACATAATGCGGATATCTTGTCTTAGAGATCAATTGCCAAGAGTTCGAGAATTTGTGCCTGACAGGGAATTGGTGATCGTGACTCTAATAGGTCTCCCTCCTATTTGGGAAACCTTCATTACTGCCATAAGCAACAACAATGTCCTCCCGTCATTTGATGAAATTGTTGGAAAGCTTACACAAGAAGAATCAAGGATGATATCAAGAGGAAGGATTCAAAAACATGAAGAAGGAGAGCTCGCTGCATATATCACTCATGACAAAAGGAAGAAGAAAGGAAAAGGAGGTCCATCAAGAAAGACTCCTCAAAATGCAAAAAGAAAGAATGATAGAACATCGTCTCATATTGAATGCTATAATTGTCACAAGAAGGGTCATTATGCACGAGATTGTCCCGAGAAGAACAAAGGGCCATGTTACAACACTAGAAGCAACAACAACAAATACAATAATCAAAGAAGAAAAGATGATCGAAGAAATGACCGCAATAAAAGATATGAAAGTAGAAGAAGAGATACCTCAAGCGACCATGAAGAAGATCATCGTCCTCAAAAGAAGTCAAGATTTCTCAGGTATGAAAGTAATGTTGTAAATCAATCTGAATACATTCTTATTTCTGCACTTACTAGTTCTTCTCCTCCGGATTCGTGGGATAGTTGGTTGGTTGATAGTGGGGCCACTCATCATTTCTCTGGATATAAGGAAGTTCTCTCTAATCTAGTAGAGAGGGAGACTAAACTAAAGCTTATTCATGGAGACAACTCCACTCATCCCGTAAAAGGTTGTGGGTTCATCAAATTTCATTTGAATTCTAGGAATCAGCTTTGTTGCATGATGTTATGTATGTTCTAGGATTAATGAAGAATTTGGTATCTATATCCGCTTTGGAAGATAAAGGGATGAAGGTTGCCTTCATCAAGGGAAAATTTTTGGCTTGGTCTGATGGTTCACATATGAGAGATGCATTCACATTAGGATCAAGATTTGAAGGACTCTATAGAGTCACTGGAAGACCACTTCTAGCATTGGTTCATAATACTAATCACCTAAGTGAGTTATGGCACCGAAGATTGGCTCATCTACATTATGATGCTCTTCCAAAATTAAGGAAATTGGTCTCTAGTATTCATGATGTTCAAGCCCATCATGTTGGAGTATGTCCAAGTTGTGCAATGTTGGAATTTCTAAGTCTAAAAGTTAGAAATCCTTCCTATACTTTCTGATTTATTTCTTCCTACTTGATCTGTTAATTAACAAGTTATTTACCATGTAAACACTGAAAATAAATACAAGTGCAGTCTCAACACATACAGATCATCAACTGAAGGAAAAACAAGCACACAAGTGACACTGTTATTTTTGGACTAATGTCCCCGGAAAAACCCAATGCGAGAAAACTGGTGTAGCTATCTGAGGGTTTTATTATTAAGCAATTTCAGAATACAATCTAGGTGCCAAAAATGGCTCACCCAACAAAGAATTCCCACGGCAGTAGTACCTCTCAGTCGGAGACAGATATCAACCCCAATCTGCACCACAAAAATTCCCAGCGTCAACCTCTAGGGTCTGCGTCAGCCTCTCTGGCTCAGCGTCTTCCCAGCGTCAGCCTTTATGGCCCAGCATCAGCCTCTCTGGGCTTTGTGTCAGCCTTTGGAGACTCTATGTCTCCCACGCTGGCCCTCCTCAGGCTCTACGCACCTCCTGGCTACCTCTGCATGGCCTTTAGCTAGCTCTGCATCAACCCTCACCCGGCTCCTGTGTTGATGCTCCTGGTACAATCTCTGCCTCTCTACTACTGTATTCACTACCCCTCAGCTAAAACTCTGATCACTCCTTCGATTTCCTTAGCAAGCCCTGCCCCAGAAAATCGAATTCTTGATCAACTCCGTGTGTTCTCCAAGTGACCCTCAAGCCTCCTCTTATACTTTTCTCGTTGACAATTCAACGATCGAGATTAAGTCCCTAATCAACGGCTAAGATTAGATATGGCTTGATACATGACTTTTGGACCATTCTAACTCAGTTTTATATTAATTCACATTAATATTTTATTTTCCCTAAGTTAAGAGGAAAATTAATTAATTTAATATCTCCCAAACTAGTTAGATTCTGCCCAAACCATTTCTGGGTCTTGGAGATCTCATGTGCTTTAGCCTCTCCACCAATTTTCGTGGCTAGAGCACATCCAATGCTACCCCAAAACAACACTAGCTCTTAGCGAGGATTGTGCTCTAGTAATACTCCTCACTGAGCATCACTGTGATCACTCGCATCGGTCCTTGTTTTGATGCTAGGATTGCTGCCCAACATCCTCTACACTATTGCATCATGTACTGCTACCCATGGCCCTACCACTACCACTGTTGCATCCGTACGACAGTTCCCTCTGCATCTGTGCTGCTTCCCATAGCCCTGCCACTGCCTGTTGCATCTACACTCCATCCCCTCTCATCATGCTGCATCGTGCTACCCATAGCACTACCACTGCCAACAGTTGCACTGCAACTTAGTTACTGAGAAGTAAGTAACTAATCTCCCAACTCTGACATCTCCGTCAGGCTAGAAACACTCTCGATGCTGAAACTCCCTCTGTCACTGACAAGTGCTCCCTCTCTGTGCTACTGCAACAACTCTGTGCATCTTGCACTTGCTACCTCACGTTGTTTTGGGACTCCTGCACTGTAGCTCCCTCTGTCGCTCCATCCGCATCCGTCTCTACCGACATCCGCTAGTCCTACTACTCCTCTTCGGGGCTCTCGTGGCAAGGTATAATCCAAGAGGTTGGGTACCTCGAGGATCGTGCACCTCATCGCCTGTAGTCCGTTTCACTACAGATCAATGTCTTCCCACTTCCTCTCAAGTGGCGCATGAGCACTCATGGCATAGTCATCATTTGTCTCCACTTCTTTCTCTGCCCTTGCTGACACAGCCTTTGTCTTACAAGCCTCTCCCTTGCTCATTTTCCTCGGACACTGGCTCGCATAGTGACCCAGTTCCCCATAGTAGAAGCATTTGACCTTGGAGAGGTCCTTCTTCTTCCGTTTCTCCTACTTTCCCTCAGATGCTAGGGCAGCATCCTCCTCTTCCTCCTTGATTTTGACCCCCTTGCCGCTACTCCCCGCCTTGGTTAGCCTTCTGATCTCTTCTTGACGAAGAGCCACCCACAGTTCCTCCCAATCTGGAAGGGTCGACCTGCCTAGTATGCTCTGGACAAATACCTTCCAATCCTCTGAGACTGTGTTCAATGCGGTCCTCACCAACATCTCCTCATCCGACGTGGCCCCTATGGAAGTCAGTTGATCCCGGATCTCCTTCAATCAATCGAGCAAGGTGTCTATCTGTTCTCCCTTCTTCATTTGGTATGACCGCATTTGATTTTCTAGTAGCATCTTCCTCTGCACAGAAGTACGCTGATACAATTTCGTCAGGGCCTCCCACATCGCATTTCTCGTGTCCTTTTAAGAAATATGTGGTACTACATGGTCTTTGACCTCGTCAAGGATAATGCTTTTGGCCCTTGCCATTGCCTCCTCGTACTTTTCGTTCTCAGTCGGGTCAACTGGGATCGCTATCGTGTTCAAGACAAAGTGCTTGAGATGATTCTTGTCTAGAACAGACAAGATCATGGCCTTCCAAACTACGAAGTTTGCAGCTCTATCTAGTCTATCCTGATCTCTTACCCCATTCCCTACCATTTCGTTGCTCCTCTTTCGATTCTTTCGAGTCTCTCTACTTCCCTCCTAGATATTCTCGGTGTGACTCCCTCTGAGCCTTGATTTCCCTCCTAGAAACCCCTCTGCCAATGTCGAGATGCCCCCACTCCGATCATTACTGCAACTACACCATTGATCCAGATTTCTTGGCTAGAAATCCTCGGCAGCAACTCCCTCCTCCTTGGTTTTGCCCTGTTAGGTACTATTCTGACCACAGTACCCTACCAGCTTCACTCCGCAACTTACCCACAGCCTCCTATGCCCCAGCGAATTGAAGGTTAGAGCCTCTAAGCTCTGCGCAATACCGGCACCAGCAAAATCCGCACCTCCTGGCCTTGAGCGTCAATCCTTCCTCACTAAGAAAGATGACCGGGCATTGCATAGGTCAAGTTTGCTCCTCTTTGTCACTGCGTTGATCCTCTTCCCTGCTCGAATTGATGACGCAGGCACTACGTCACCTCTTCCTTGTTGCTTTTTCGATAGGAACAACGTCTGCCACTCAGGACAGTTGTTTCTGCTTCTACTATTTTGCTCGGTTGATGCCCTCAGTTATCCTGGAATCTACAACCACGCTTCGATACCATGTTGGAATTTCTAAGTCTAACTGTTAGAAATCCTTCCTGTACTTTCTGATTTATTTCTTCCTACTTGTTCTGTTAATTAACAAGTTATTTACCATGTAAATACTGAAAATAAATACAAGTACAGTCTCAACACATACAAGTCATCCACTGAAGGAAAAACAAGCACACAAGTGACAGTTATTTTTGGACTAATGTCCCTGGAAAAACCCAATGTGGGAAAACCGACGTAGCTATATGAGGGTTTTATTATTAAGCAGTTTTAGAATACAATCTGGATGCCAGAAATGGCTCACCCAACAGAGAATGCCCTCGGCAGTAATACCTCTAAGTCGGAGACAAATATCAGCCCCAATCTGCCCCACGAAATCTCCCAGCGTCAACCTCTAGGGTCTGTGTCAACCTCTCTGGCTCAATGTCTACCTAGCGTCAACCTCTCTGGCCCAACGTCAGCCTCTCTAGGCTCTGCGTTAGCCTCTGGAGCCTCTGTGTCTCCCACGTTGGCCCTCCTCAGTCTCTGCACAGCTCCTGGCTGCTTCTGCGTGGCCTCTAGCTGCTTCTATGTGGCCTCTAGCTGGCTCTGCATCAACCCTCTCCCGGCTCATGCGCTGATGTTCCCAGTACTATCTCTGCCTCTTTGCTACTGCATTCACTACCCCTCAGCTGCAACTCTGATCACTCCTTCGATTTCCTCAGCAAGCCCTGCCCCAGAAAATCGAATTCTTGATCAACTCGGTGTATTCTCCAAGTGACCCTCAAGCCTCCTCTTATACTTTTCTCGTTGACAATTCAACGGCCGAGATTAAGTCCCTAATCAATGGCTAAGATTAGATTTGGCTTGATCCATGACCTTTGGACCATTCTAACTCAGTTTTATATTAATTCACATTAATATTTTATTTTCCCTAAGTTAGACTTGGGGACTCCATTAAAAATATTAATTATTTTAATATCTCCCAAACTGGTTAGATTCTGCTCAAACCATTTCTGGGTCTTGGAGATCTCATGTGCTTTAGCCTCTCCACCAATTTTCGTGGCTAGAGCACATCTGATGCTACCCCAAATCAACATGCAAGTGGAAAGAAGACAAGGGGATCATTCCCCTCTAGAGAGAACAAGACAACTGACATCCTCCATCTCATCCATTCCAATATATGTGGTCCAATGCCTGTGCAGTCTATTGGTGGCCATCTATACTATATCACCTTCATTAATGACTTCTCTAGAAAGACATGGATATATTGTTTGAAGCAGAAGGATGAAGCCTTCGAAATATTCAAAGAATTCAAAGCTTTGATTGAAAATCAAACAAGGAAGAGAATCAAAGTATTCAGGTCCGACAATGGTGGGGAATACATGTCAAATGAATTCATAGCATTTTGCAAGAAAGAAGGAATCAAGAAGGAAACAATTGTGCCATATACACCCGAACAAAATGGACTAGCGGAAAGAAAGAACAAGTCTATATTAGAAGTTGCCCATGCCATGCTCCATGATCAAAAGTTGCCCATGCCATGCTCCATGATCAAAAGTTGCCAAAGTTCCTTTGGGGAGAAGCAACGCATACTGTTGTATATGTTCAAAACAAGGTGCCTCATCAAGCACTGGAAAACAAGACCCCCAAAGAAGTGTTCATAGGTGTCAAGCCTGACATAAGCCATCTTCGTATCTTTGGATGCCTCATATATTTTCATGTGCCGAAGGACAAAAGGAACAAGTTGGAGGCAACTGGAAGGAAAGGTACATTTGTGGGTTATTGTGAAAATTATAAAGCTTATAGAATATATATTCCTAGTCAAAGGAAGGTTGAAATTAGCAAGGATGTAACATTTGATGAAGATGTGGCTCTTCGAAAAACAAAAGATCTTCCTCCACCTCTTACTCCCAAGAAGAGGAATGATGACAGGGATATTCTAGATGGTCCTTTCGTCCCTATGTCTGAGACTAATATTGTTGATGATCCCATGGAGCCTATGTATCCCTTTGATCCTCCTCCAAGTGATCCTCCTACTAGGAAGAGACCATTTTGGCTTCGTGACACTCTACAGGATGCTGAGAGACCTGTTCCCGTTCAAAGATCATTTAGAGAAAGGACGCAGCCATGAAAGTACCATGGATATGCAGCCATGAGCACTATGATTCAAGTTGAACCTTCCACATTTGAAGAAGTCGTAAAAGAACAAGTTTGGAAAGATGTGATGGCCGAAGAATATGAATCAATTACGAAGAATGATGTATGGGAAGTTGTGGCGAGATCGAAGGGGAAATTTGTGGTGACTTCAAAGTGTTATTCAAGATCAAGCATGGAGTTCATGGGAGCATTGAGAAATACAAGGCAAGGTTCGTGGCCCGAGGATTCTCACAAAGCGTAATGATCTATGAAAAGCCTAGTGAATGACTTATTAACATACTAGGTAAATACCTAAACTTGCCAGAATCTAAAAAAAATATACTTATGGAATACTTGTTATACCACCATCATAAAATAACTAGTACAATATTCAGAATTTGTAAATACAAAAGATTTTAATTAAATAAAAGAAATTATATAATATATTATATATCAAATGAAAAGAACTATGTAAACCTATAACTTCTAAATTAAATTATGAATGTTTGAAAAGGAACTATATTGTTATAAAATAATTAACTCTTAACTAAAGGTTAAACATTAAAAGAGGTATAAAATAATAAAATCTAAAATAAATTTTAATGAAAAAGGGACTACGTAATATAGTTTGATATCACTTAAGAATCTTATAAAGTGATGTGTCAAAATAAAACGTGACTACCTCTTTAAATCATTGTGAGGAGCCACGTAATGGATAGGGGCAACGATCCTCGCCTCACAACCGGGGCGGTGGAGGATGAATGAACAGTGGTTCTAAGAAATAGAAGGAGAAGGGAGTGCGACTGAGAAGCGGGTGTTTTTGCCTTTAGAGCACAATGCAGGAAGGAGGAATTTATAATAAAGAGCCAAAGATAGATAAGCCTTGATTTTTCTTGAAGCTTTTGGGCACGGGGGCCAAATTACTTGGAAAGATGTGATGGCCGAAGAATATGAATCAATTACGAAGAATGATGTATGGGAAGTTGTGGCGAGATCGAAGGGGAAATTTGTGGTGACTTCAAAGTGTTATTCAAGATCAAGCATGGAGTTCATGGGAGCATTGAGAAATACAAGGCAAGGTTCGTGGCCCGAGGATTCTCACAAAGCGTAATGATCTATGAAAAGCCTAGTGAATGACTTATTAACATACTAGGTAAATACCTAAACTTGCCAGAATCTAAAAAAAATATACTTATGGAATACTTGTTATACCACCATCATAAAATAACTAGTACAATATTCAGAATTTGTAAATACAAAAGATTTTAATTAAATAAAAGAAATTATATAATATATTATATATCAAATGAAAAGAACTATGTAAACCTATAACTTCTAAATTAAATTATGAATGTTTGAAAAGGAACTATATTGTTATAAAATAATTAACTCTTAACTAAAGGTTAAACATTAAAAGAGGTATAAAATAATAAAATCTAAAATAAATTTTAATGAAAAAGGGACTACGTAATATAGTTTGATATCACTTAAGAATCTTATAAAGTGATGTGTCAAAATAAAACGTGACTACCTCTTTAAATCATTGTGAGGAGCCACGTAATGGATAGGGGCAACGATCCTCGCCTCACAACCGGGGCGGTGGAGGATGAATGAACAGTGGTTCTAAGAAATAGAAGGAGAAGGGAGTGCGACTGAGAAGCGGGTGTTTTTGCCTTTAGAGCACAATGCAGGAAGGAGGAATTTATAATAAAGAGCCAAAGATAGATAAGCCTTGATTTTTCTTGAAGCTTTTGGGCACGGGGGCCAAATTACTTCAAATTTTGAAGAACTTTGGAGCTGGATACCGAGTTTGTGCCCAGTTTGGCAGGGAGGTGTTGGTCTTTTGGTAACAGGAGTGAATTTGGAGCGACGACAGCCCAGACAGCCCAGGATCGACCTCAACAGCGAAAGCCAACTATGTATTGTGCATTTAATTAGTAAATTGTGTTTTAAGATATCACTATATGAATAATTAAGCTTCAATCTATCAAACTTGTAATTTTCCCGAAAATAGAGCTTTACACAAAAAGAGGGAGAGGATTATGATGATTTATTGCACTTGTGGCTCGATACACAACCATTCATTTGATAATAGCCCTTGCTGCAAGCCAAGGATGGACTCTTCATCAGATGGACGTAAAGACTACATCCCTCCATGGCATGTCACAAGAAGGAGTGTATATTGAGCAACCACAAGGATTTGAAGTAAAAGAACGAAAGACACATGTTTGCAAGTTAAAGAAGGCACTGTATGGTTTGAAGCAAGCCCCCATAGCATGGTATGCCCGCATAGACAGTTATTTGGTGAAGTTGGGATTCACAAGAAGCAACGTTGATCCCAACCTCTACTTCAAGGTAGTCCAAGATATGTCGTTGATTTTGGTTTTATATGTTGATGATCGATTCTTGACAGGAAGTGAGCCTTTGATGATCAAGTGCAAGAGGGAGCTAGTCTTTGAATTTGAGATGAAGGACCTTGGACTCATGCACTACTTTCTAGGTATTGAGGGGTGGCAAAGACCCGTTGAGCTTTTCCTTTCACAAGGAAAATATGTTGTGAAGTTGTTAGAGAGATTTGGAATGACAGAATGCAATTCCATGGCCACACTGATGGAAATGAACTTCAAGAAGTTATGTGGAGAAGTTGTAGGACCCGATCTGGCAAATCCATCTGAGTATAGACAGTTGATTGGGGCTCTGATGTTCCTAGTGAACACCCGTCCAGACATATGCTATACAGTGAACACGCTGACTCTCCATGCACATTGGATCGCTACCAAATACATCTTGAGATATTTGCATGGGACAATCACACTTGGTCTGAGATATTTTGCCAGAGATGTTCGACTCCATGGATACACCGACGCTGACTGGGCAAGAAATGTCATCGACAAGAAGATTATGTCTACATATTGTTTTAGTCTTGGATTTTCCATTATATCCTGGATGAGCAGGAAGCAGAAGTCTGTAGCATTGAGTACCGCCAAGGCAGAGTATATTGTCATTAGCATGGCTAACTGCGAAGTAGTTTGGTTAAGGAAGCTCTTCGGAGAGCTATTTGAGCAATTCCTAGATACTACAGTGATATATTGCGACAGCAAGAGTGGGATCCGTTTGGCAGAGAATCCCATATTTCATGACAGTCCAAGCACATAGAGATCCGATATCACTTCATTCGAGACATGGTGCAAAGAGGATCCGTTACACTCCATCACATACCTACAGATGAGCAGATTGTCGATCTTCTCACCAAGGCTTTGTCGAAAGGGAAGTTCTTGGTCTTCAAAGAACAACTTGGACTGATGGATGTGAGCCCTCCTGATAAAGCGTAGCGCTAATCGAGGACAATGAGCCATCTCTTCCCCCTACTGAGCTCCCAGGGTGAGGAATTGAGACAGAGGGCTCTTAGGGTTGAGGGATCTCTAGACAATATGGTATTACCCCTATCTAGTACCCATAGGGTTGGAGATGTTGCTCCCATATCTACACATAGGGTTGGAGATGGTGCTCCCCATCTGCTCTATGCAGAGTATACCCCAGTTGTGTAATGTCCCAAATGCAACAATTTGGGGTTTTCTTGAAATTCTAACTCTTAAATACTTCAGATAAAATTTTCATTCATAAACAGAAGATTGCCATGTAAAATTCAACACCATAGAACTGTAAATAACAATAATGAGAAGAAATAATCTCATCTTTATTCATAATATATAAACTAGGGTTACATGCAGATACAACCAAAAGAGTTGAGATGAAAGACTGGCCTCCAAGATAATTTGTTGCACATGTTATGCTAGCCCTCCAAACTGAACTGAACTGTATTGTTGAGCTCTCCTATGAATTCTAGATGAATTCACCGAGGGGAGATGGGTACTCGCCCAATCTCACTGAATCACCCGAGGGTTTCCGTCCTGGGGCTACCAATGGAGTAGAGAATTGGGTTCTCAACCTCTCATACAAGAAACAATATCAAATCCAAGATGTCCTCCAATGGTCTCCTCCTCCTCTTTTATAAATTTGATGGACTCCTCTAGAACCTCCTATTTTATTATTTATTTTTTCATGGAGCATTTTTCCCTCTTTTATTTCAATTAAAATATTCTTTTTAATGAGAGAAAAGGATAAATTGGCCACCATATCTCCTCAGGTCACTGAAGGTCATATCTAACCATCCTATCTTGTAGATCTTCTCGTTCCGGTTCCAACAAGCTATTACACTAAGGTGTTTTGTCATGTATTCCTCCCGGAATGCCACCTTAAGCGTAATTAATTGAGTCAGGCCCAATAATAACTCTGGTTTTTGAATGTTGTCCGAATGCACCAAAACAAAAGGCATACTATATGGATGATAGAATATACCAAGCGAATGCCATCGAACCTCATAGAAACTCCTCAAAACCCCTCCAAAATCCCCTGGGCCAACTGATGACACCAACCTGCACCTGTGACCTGTATGCCTCCCAATCTAAAAGTCCATCCTAACCATGTCATAAGGAACACCAAAAAAAGGGATATTACAAGTCCTCCCACCCCAAGATTGCTTGCCCTCAAGCAATCTAACCTTGTGAACCAATCTAGTGGTCCAACACAACTGAGACCCAATGCCTAAATCCCATACGAACCACTGGGTGACGCTCTACCTCTGTGTCAACCCACCATGAACAGAACCCTTAATGCCCAGATCCCAGACCAATCTCTAACTGAACTTTTCATCAATAAATCCTCTTGGATCCCAATGCCACAAAGAACAAGTATCAAGGCTCCATGGCTCCTACTGTGCTATAACTCCAACCATGAGTGTTGTTCCATCCACCACGTACCAACTCATCACCTCTCTCCAGTCCAACCCTTGGCATATACCAAGGTCAACCTTACCATGCTGATGTTGTGCTGAAATATTGATGAGTGGCCAACCTACATCCTGCTGCCAGCTGAAGCATGTAGTATCCCTCACCTCTAAAGGCTCCTGCAGTGCAATGCTCCTGACTAAAAAAGATACACCATGATAGGGTACCAGCGCATTATCTCTTGCCAATCCCAGGCACGGACACTTGTGTAAGAAATAAGTCTACTAGGCTGATATGGGTCCCCCCCTCAACTCACGATGCTCTATCTGGTCAATCCATAAGGTCTGTCTAAGGAAACCTGCCCCTCTCTTTATAACAGGCAAAAATGGGCAAGATGTGCTACAAGCCCTGTCTATGTACTCTTGGAGAGGGCTGCAGACTGGAAACACTACAGCTCTACCAATTGCCATTGCACCTATCTGCACCGCATCAATGGGTAGGCCCAAAGATGGATTCACCACCATCGCCAACAGCTCCTCCCTCCTCTAATCGGAAACTCTGCACTCCTATCGTCTACTAGCCTCTTGCAAAACTACCCTATCAGCCTCCAACACCTCCTGAGGACAAGTCTCTACAAATACCGTCGCCCTGATAGGTGTTTGTACATATGTCTGCTCCTAATCAATGGTTGACCCCAAGGGTTGCTTCTCATCCTCCTCCATCACGGGTTCAATATGAACCTCCAGCTGGCTTAGCCCAAAAGGCTCATTAGGCATACAATGCACATCATCCTCCCTAGTCAACTCATGCTCCACCATATGTTGCTCATTGTGAATCATCACTCGTGACTCGTCATCCTAAATGTCTCTCATAGGGTCCACTGACTACTCACCACATACACCCGAATATAAATATGGCCTATTGTCAACAACTCCACATGACTCATGCTCCTCGGAGGCATCCTCATATGAACCCATGGACTCGTTCAAAAAATAATCCTCGCCTTGAAGGTCAAAAAGAATCTCCACCTGCTCTACCTTTGTCATCTCCTTAGTGTCATTTAAGCATCAGTGGTCAGGTCCCCTGCAGATGAAGCAAATTCCCTTCCTCCTCAACTCATTCCTGCTGCATGATCCTCCAAACATGAGCAGCTCCTTCCTAGTCAACTGTCTCCTGAACAACCCAATGTTTTGCTCAACCAACCTTTCGGCCAGTTCATAAGAAATGGGTGGAACCAACTGTTCTCTCCTCCAAATGGTCAACAATCTAGCTCGCAACTCCCCGCAAATGGCATCACAAACTCTCATACATGATGACAAGATGGATTGCTTGTGTGTTATGACTATGTCAGGATGATGTTTCCTAATGCTAAAGAAGCATCGAAAAATTTGTAGGATAAGATCATCACACTCAAGATCAAACATGACTTCATATGTTCTGACCATGGCCATGACTTCTAAAATCTCCAGCTTCTTCCAAAGGTAGAGCCTGCATTGTTGTCCAAGTCCTGGAAAGTTTCTAATCAGTCTAAAAACTCTCATCATAACATCATCATTGTAAGGGGCTATATGGGTGGTTAGTCTCATGATATTACTGAGACAAGATGCCTTAGTAACTTCACAAGGTTCCTCCAAAAACTTGTGTTGTATGAGAGCAAGCATCGCTAAACATTGTGTTGTATGTGTTGTGTCCTCTTGTCTTGGCTTGTCTTCTACTATTTAAGTTTATGTTCTATCAGCATTTTGCTTACATGTTTATGTGATTGCTAAACTGAAATTGATATTGGGCTCATAAAGAAATTAAAGTAAAATTAATCTAAAGCATAATAGAACATACCATTGTTGCCTAAAATTAACATGGTATCAGAGCTGAGGCAAAGACAAAGCCCAAGTAAGAGTGATAGAGCAATCACCAAAGATAGTTGGGCAAGGACAAAAGACTCAATGGGTTCCTCATCCTACTTCGCAGTTGAAGACAAGCTCCATGATAAATTTAACTATCATGGATGGAAAATGTCTCTTGATTTGACCTTGGGAGAGAAGGAAGTGATGGATTATGTGTAGTGTAAAATCCCTGAGCCTCCTTCAAATGCATTGGCTATTGCGAAGACCAAGTACAATAAGGTTGAAGTCAAAGCGAAGAAGATTATTAGGGATTTTATTGACAAGCATTTGGTGGCCTATATCTCCGAATTGAAGACCTCCAAGGAGATCTACGACAAGTTCGTCGACATGTTCAAGGTTATTAATGCTAATCAAATTCTATTTCTCAAGAATAAGTTGAAGGATATTAAGAAGCGCAAGGACGAGGACATTCAATCCTATTTCTTGAGGATTACTAAGATCAAGAATGATCTACTCTCGATTGGAGAAGTCATTCCTGACAGGGAACTTAGTCTCACCACCCTTAGAGGACTCCCACCTAAGTGGTATGTATTTAGAACCACTATACTCAACAATGATTGAATTCCACGGTTTGAGGAATTGGTGGTGGGATGCATTCAAGAAGAAACAAGAATGGTGGAACAAGAAATGCCTTCTAATAGAAGCAACCCCACCGCATTCTCCGCTCATGCCAAGAGGAAGAACATAGCAGGTTCAAAGAAGCAATGTAAAGGAAGACCGATATTCAAAAATGGAAGGAAGGGAAGATGCTTTGTTTGCAATAAATTTGGCCACTATGCAAGGGAGTGTCCTAATAGAAGGGATACACCTCGAGATGATGACTATCATAACAACTCCAGGGGCAACTTCAACAACAACGATCAAAGGAATGGCAGGTCCAATGGCAAAGGAAAAAGGAATGCGAGACATCAAGGAAACGGTCGACCCTCCAAGAAATCAAGGAACTCTAGGTATGATGAATGCAATGTCGTTAACAATAAGCAAAAAGTGTACGGTCTTATATCATCCCTCTCCATTGCCTCTCCCCCAAACACTTTGGGAAATTGGCTGATTGACAGTGGTGCCTCAAGGCACTTCACCGGATACAAGGAAGCCCTCTCTAATCTAATAGAAAAGGAGACAAACTTGGACATCACCCTTGGAGACAATGCCACCTATCCCGTGAAGGGAGCAGGGAATGTTACCCTTTAATTGGATCAAGGTAACAATATTCATTTGCAAGAAGTACTATATGTACCCAATCTCAAGAAAAACCTAGTGTCCATTTTAGCAATGGAAGAAAAAGGATTCATCGTGGATTTTATTGATGGAAAGGTACGTGTTTGGAAAAGAAATTTCAAGGATGCTTTTACTCTTAGGTTCAAGGTTGACACTTTGTATCAAGTTGGAGGAAGTCCATTGGGAGCCATGTCTTGCGACACATCTCTACAATCTGAACTATGGCACCGGAGGTTCGCCCATCTTCATTATAAGGCCCTACCCAATGAGGGAGAAATGATAACAGGTATGCCCGAGTTAAAATCCAATGAATCCCATGATTATTGCAGAGAAGTTGGCATTAAGAGGGAGATTACAACGCCATAGACTCCCAAGCAGAATGGTGTGGCTGAAAGGAAGAATCGCTCTATTGTAGAAGTTGTCTGTGCCATGCTTCATGATCAAGGCCTTCCAAAGTTTCTATGGGCTGAAGCTGCAAATATCATCATGTATGTTCAAAATCGATGCCTTCATCAAGCTTTGGACTCCAAGACTCCCAAAGAAATGTTCACTGGTAAGAAACCCAATGTCTCTCATTCTAGAATTTTTGGAATCCCTATATATTTTCATGTGCAGAAAGAGAAAAGAAGCAAACTAGGTGCATCTGGGAAGAAAAGAATCTTTGTGGACTATGGTGAAAATTCTAAGGGATATAGAATTTGTGGCTGGTCAAAAGGAAGTTGAGATAATTCATGATGTCACCTTTGACGAAAATATGGCCCTCAAGAAGATCAACAACCTTCCTATCCTAAGGAAGGACAAAGAAGCTGACATAAGAAATCAAGGTGAATAGGACGAAAAGATGCCTGATGTTGATGATCCTATGGATCCTATTGATCCACTCCCTCATGAGCCTTCCTCCTCCAAGAGGAGACCCTCTGGCTTAAGGAGACTCTCGAAGATGCTGAGAGTCACATTGCACCAAGGGGGACTTTCCGTGAAAGCATGAAGCCGAACAAGTATCAAGGATATTTGACCACCATGAGCACTATCATCCAAAATGAGCCATCATCATTTGAAGAAGTCGTGAAGCAACAAGTATGGAAGGATGCTATGAATGAAGAATATGAGTCAATTATGAAGAATGATCTCTGGGATGTAGTCCCTACACCTTAGGACAAATCGATTGTCACTTCTAAGTGGCTCTACAAAATCAAAGCATGGAGCTAATCGAAGTGCAGAAAAGTTCAAGGCTCGCTTTGTTGCTCAAGGCTTCACTCAAAAGGAAGGTGTAGATTACGATGAGATATTTGCACCTATTTCCCAATACATTGCCATCCGCTCGATCATAGCGCTTGCTATCTCGCATAGACAAAACCTACATCAAATGGATTTCAAGACCGCCTTCTTGCATGGTTCAATCAAAGAGGAATTATATGTGGAACAACTCGAGGGGTTTGAGGTTCATGATCGGGAATCTCATGTATGCAGGTTGAAGAAAGCTCTCTATGGATTGAACCAAGCACCCCGGGCATAATATCGATAACTATCTGATGAAGTTGGGATTCACTAGAAGTGAAGCCAATCCGAACCTTTACTTTAAGGTTGAAAATGATAAACCTCTCATTCTGGTACTTTATGTGGACGACTTCTTTCTAACAGGTGTAGACCCTCTCATTCACAAATGTAAGAGGGAGCTGGCTTCTGAATTTGAGATGAAGGACCTAGGACCGATGCACTATTTTCTAGGGTTGGGGGTCTAGCAAAAGCCAGGAAAAATTTTCCTCTCAAGGAAAATATGTTGTGAAGATATTGGAAAGATTTGGGATGGTGGACTGCAAGCCTGTGACTACTCAGATGGAACTTAACTTTAAGAAGTTATGTGGTAGTGTTGTTGGACCTAAATTGGGAAATGCTTTTGAGTATTGTCAACTCATAGGAGCAATAATGTTCTTGGTGAACTCCCATCCGGACATATGCTTTGCAGTTAACACATTGAGCCAATACATGGTTGAGCCTCATCATATACATTGGATTGCCGCCAAGAATCTTCTGAGATATCTTCGGGGCACAATCACTCATGGACTGAGATACACTGCTAGAAATGGATGTTGCATGGTTATTATGATGTTGATTGGGCTAGTAGTGTGGTGGATGGAAAGAGCACTTCTGGATGATGTTTTCCTTTGGGTTCTGCTTCAATATCCTGGATGAGCAGGAAGCAAAAATAAGTTGCCTTAAGCACCGTTGAGGCTGAATACATAACTACTAGTATGGCCTCCTGTGAAGTTGTCCGGTTGAGGAAGCTCTTCAATGAGTTGTTTGGACATGTACTAGATATCGCCGCGATCCTCTACGACAACCAGAGTGGGATCTGATTATCAGAGAATCTCGTGTTTTATGATCGCTCCAATCATATAGATATCAGGGACCACTTTATCCGAGATATGGTACAACGAGGAGCAATAAGGCTCCATCACATTGGGACTGATGAGCAGGTCACTGATATTCTGACAAAGTCCCTGGGGAAGGTCAAGTTTTTGGCCTTCCGAGAACGACTTGGAGTCGTGGAGAGACCCTCTTATGAGGTTGCTGTATGAGATGAACATTGAGCTATGGGAGCTCCACGGGGCTTGGGGTAATTCTTGGAGCGATGAGCAACCATAGGGTGAGTGGTTCAGCCTTCTCCTAATGGTTTGTTGCATACAGGGTGAGTGTTTCATCCTTCCCCTGTGATACCCCTTGGCGACATGTGAGCAAGACGAGTGGTTCATCCTTCTCCTGTCGAGACATCCTAACCATGCAGTCTAGGACTCATGGGAAGTACCTCTCATCTGGCCAATGAGTAGGGAAATGAGGATAGGGACCATAGTACTACCGATGGACGCATCGTGCACTACCATACTCCCTATGCTAGGATGACCAATATTGATTTGGGATCAATTGGAACTCACTTTGGGTCAGTAAGAGTGGTATGAGACACTTGCTTTTGATTGGAACTGACTTCGGGTCAGTAAGAGTGGTACAAACACTCTCTTTTGATTGGGACTAACTTCGGTTCAGTAGAGAATGGTATGATACATTCTCAACTACTTCTTCTTCATAGTTCAGCAAAGCAGAGCAGAGCAATGCAGAGTAGTGCATTGATGGCAGAATAGTACAGATTGGAAGATGGATTAGCAGGTGGAGTTCTCCCTAGTTGAGAGGGAGTGTTAAAATTGGCATCTAGGACAAAACTCCACATGGGTCATCTTATTTATGACAGCGGATATTTTTCTTGGATTCCTCTCTTCGCGAGGTGTAGGATTGATCTAAAGACCATCTGATTCTGACATGTACAAATGAGGATATGAATTTATTTATATTATGGAGTCTGGACAAATTGTCAAGGTCGACCAAAAACTCATGTAGGCTCAAAATCCCAATGTCACGTCTATTCATCCTCAACATTAGCCTATAAATACATGATGCCTCATCCTCATTTGGACATCACTCATCATCTCATGTCTCTCTCTATTGAACTATTGAATACTAAAATAAGAATTGACCAAGGGTTTCCCCACATTGGGGTCTGTCCCTAGTTGGTGCCACATCTTGTGTCCCCCTGTTTTGTCTTGTCTTCTACTGTTTATGTTTATGTTCTATCAGCATTTTGCCTACATGTTTATGTGATTGCTAAACTGAAATTGATATTGGGCTCATAAAGAAATTGAAGTAAAACTGCTCTAAAGCATAGAACATACCATTGTTGCCTAAAATTAATTGAAGAGAACTTTCCATGTGACCCTCATGTGCTTCAAATTTGTCCCAAGAGCAAATATTTTGTGCCCTATTTGTCCCAAGAACAAATATTTCGTTGTTCTCTCTGAGGAATGGCATAGACCCCCTTTGAGAAGGGTTTGTTGTTTGTTGCTGCTAGGTTATTAAGGGAGTTTATAAAAGTTTAATCCATATTTTGCTTAATGATGACAAGGACAATTGTGATAATCAGTTCACTGTTTTCTGAGTTTGTTGAATTTCTCAGTGTGATATTCTTACAAACGACTTGTATAAGGAGCACTGAGAGTGACTGTTTGAGTTTTATCTCCAAATAATATACACAATGAACTTAAATGCCATATAAGACTTAATATAACATGAATATCATCAAGACTCATACCTATTTGCATGAATGGTTCCAGCAGACATAAATTTTCCCTTTCAATTTCAACCCTCTACAGTGAACCAAAATAACTGATGAATCCCTTAGTTACACAACTCGATCTCTGAGGTGTATTCAGCCCAGGAAATGGCCACAACACCAAGAGCTTGTAGACTGAGAGTTAGAATGAAGATCAACGCCTCCAAGTGGCCAAAAAGTTTCTGATTAAAATGATACCCCAGAACAATAAATCTTTGGTTCCTTTTTGTAGTTCACGGCATTCCATAAATGCTCCTTTGTCACTCAGTCAATCTGGTAACAACCCCTGCTATCGATCTACTACCATTGCACGATCTCTGCTACAGGATAATTTGCAGCAATTCTCCACAACAACCTCAATTCCAATTCATTCTCATGTATATGCACAATGCTATCAAGAATACAGTAGCATACAATGTTATTCTAACTTCTACAGGCAACATGTGTGCCTCATATTGTCGAAATCTTTGATGTAGGGAAATTGAACTCGCCCTTGTCAATATTGGGTCATTTGATCTCTTCAAAACCCACTATTAAGTTAAGACAACCTTTACTTTTGATCAACGTACTAGTATATGTTTGACTCATATCGATCCTTGTTATACTCACCCCATCGAAGGTACACTCTGCAATCACTCCGCTACAGATTATCTAACTCCCAATACACACGTATGCATATTTGTTCAATAGGTTTATGCGATTTGTAACAACGCTCTTTTCTCCTTAACAACATGAGCCTGACAATTTGAATACGAAAAGACAGTAGTGTTGATTTGGGGTAGCATCGAATGTGCACTAAGCCTCAAATTTTGCAAGGAGGCTTGGGCACATGCATTCCAAAGAACCCGGAAATCGTTTTGGGAAATTCCACCAAGAGACGATTTTATTAAAATAATTAATATTTTTAATGGAGTTCCTAAGTCTAAACTTAGGAAAATTAAAATATTAATGGGTATTAATCTAATTGTGGGTGTTACTTCTAGAAAAAGACGGAGATCAAGTCAAAACGATATGAGCCTTTAATTAGGAGTTAACCTAGGCCGTTGGTTGTCCAACAAGAAGAAATAAGAAGGGGCTTGAGGGTCATTTGGAAAACACACCAAGAGAGATCAAGAAATCGATTTTTTGAAGTAAAAAGTTCTCATGAGGAATATTCGATTGAGGGGATTTCTTGCAGTTGGTGGAAGGGATAGCATCCGGAGAGAGTGATTTTCTCAGCCGAAGAATCATCAGCAGAGAGAGACAAAGAGTAATCTAGCAATGGCAGCGCTAAGGCAGAGGGGCTAACACAGAGCCACGAAGAGGCAACACAGACGCTGGTGAGGTGTCTGAAATTTGCAGGGAATTCGAGTTTCAGAAGTCGAGAGCTTGGGTGTGAGACTAGGAGGCAGAAATCAAATCTCCTGGGTAGCAAATTGACCAGCGAGAGGATTGACACAGTCCCCAGAGAGCTTGACGTTGGGTTGACGCAGACACTGTGCAGAGGCAGCTAGAAAAGCCGGGGGAAATCAGTCTTGGGCTAGATTAGTTAGGATTTCCCGTGATAGTGTGAGGTAACCTCACAATTCTTTCTGCCAGTGTTTCTCTCCATAACTAAATAATCCTATGAGGTATTAAGAGATGTATTCAAAATTTGCTACTGTTTAATAATAATAAACCATCAAAGTTAGTGCACCGGTTTTCCCGCATCGGGTTTTTCCGAGGACATTTGTCCAAAAGCAATGGTGTCATATGTGTTGTATTTTCTTTCTTGCTCAGTCTTGTTTCTGTATTATAATTAATTAAGTGAAGGCTGCAATAGTATTTACTTCGACATTTTCCGTAGCAAACAGTAAATAACTTGTATGGATTAACAGGTAGGAGAAGTACATCAGTTCGCTGCAATAGGGGTTCCCCTTGTGGAATTTTCACATGTTATTAGAGCTGCACGTGAAGCAAGAAGAGTAGAGTTGGTAGATCCAGCGTTGAAGCAGAAGAAGGGAGTTTGGAAAAGCTGCAGGAGGAAGGAGTTCGAAACCCCCAAAGAGTTGACACAGTTCCAAGTTGAGAGTGCAGATTTTCAAGGCAATCTCTCTCCGAGTGAACTGACTGAGAGAAGGACTTCCAGTTCAAATTTTTGCAGGGGTAGAGGGAGCAACGCTGAAGCCTTAGCATGAGAGAGCAGGTGGGACACAAATTTTCAGCAGGCCGTTTGTTGGGCTAAAAAACATCAAAAGAGAAAAGAGAAGAACTTTGACGGAACTGTTCCTCAGCAGACTTCCCACCAAGAACTCCGTTTACTCATTGGTTGAGTTGCAGCAATGAGAAGCGGAGAGGATTTTCGACATTTTTGGTAGATATGGCAACCAGTGGCTTGAGGGATCATAACAAGTTGGACAAAGCATCCAACTACGCCATCTGGAAAGCTACAATGTAATTTCTTCTAGATGAGCATGCCCTCAAGACGTACGTCGATAGCGTGGTAGCTAAACCTGTAGATGCAGATCCATTGAAGAAGTGCAAGGTTGAGATGGCAAAGGCCAAAAGGATGATCTTGAATGGAGTCAAGGATTATGTGGTGTGCCACGTTGCTAGCAAAGCGACTGCTAAGGAGATGTGGGATGCCTTGGCCACGTTATATCAGAGATCTTCTAAGCAGCGGAAGATGTACTTAGAGCAGAAGCTGAGATCTGCTCAAATGTAGAAGGGAGAGCGTGTGGATTCATTCCTCGCGAAGCTGAAGGAGACTCGTGATTAGTTGTCGGCTGCAGGGCATACACCTCAGGATTCGGAGTTAGATAGATTGGCCCTAAATACTGTCTCGAATGAGTGGCAAGTCTTTGTCCAGAGTATCCTAGGCAGAGCAGCATTGCCACTCCTAAAGCTAGTAGCCAATAGAGGAGATCCCACGGGGCTAGGATACAAGGTTAACCACCAAATTGGATGGGGGCAAAAGATTACAAACCAAGCCCATTCTTTCTGTCGAATCCCTCCACTAATCCATGGCCAGAAATGTCCATGATAAGTAAAAAAAAATACCCAATTACGTAATGAAATCCATACCTTCAGGGTTGGAAGGCCCACCTTCAATGTCAAATGGATGAGGGTGCATAATGGTTGGCCCAGGTAGAGGAGATGATGGCACATCGAGCTATCTGGCAGCGACAAGGGGTTGTTGGTTGCCGACTGAAGATAATGTACGAAAAAAGCTTCTCCTGTGGGTGTCACCAACAAGTGGTGGGTAACATGTCTAAGGTGAGCCATTTGAGAATCTTTAGTTGTCCTGTGTACTTCCATGTGCCAAAAGAGAAAAGGAACAAACTAGAAGTTTCAGGTAAGAAAGATGCAGCTCTTAGAAAAGCAAGAGACTCTCCTCCTCCTGCTATTGCTAAAAAGCAAGTTGTTAATGAAAAAGAGCCTGCATCTGAGTCTAAATCGGAACTTGAGACTGAGCATGTTGATAATCCAATCGGTGCCATGGATCCTCTAGATCCTCCACCACATGATCAGCCTACTAGAAAGAGACCACTATGGTCGCAAGATGTTGAACATCATGCTGCTCCAAGAGGAAAGTTCAGAGAAAATAAGATGCCAAGTCGGTTTCAAGGGTATGTTGTTGCCATGAGCAATATCATTCAAGCAGAACCATGCACCTTTGAAGAAGTTGGAAAAGAACAAGTTTGGAAAGATGCCATGACTGAACAATACGAGTCCACCATCCAGAATGATGTCTAGGAAGTGGTTCCTAGGCCTCAGGTATATCTGTTGTGACTTCCAAATGGTAGTTTAAGATTAAACATGGTACAGATGCTAGTATTCAAAAATACAAGGCTAGATTTGCAACTAGAGGTTTCTCTCAGAAAGAGGGAATACATTACAATGATATTTTTGCACCTATAGCTCGATATACTACTATTCGATTTGTTGTTGCCTTATCCGCTAGCCAAGGATGGACTCTTCACCAAATGGGTGTGAAAATTGCTTTCTTGCATGGTCTACCCAAGGAAGAGGTATTTTGTGGAACAACCACAAGGCTTTGAAGAGCATGATAGGAAAGCTTATGTATTCAGACTAAAGAAAGCTTATATGGGTTGAAGCAAGCTCCAAGAGCTTGGTATGCTCGCATTAATAGATACCTAATAAAACTTGGTTTCTAAAAAAGTAGTGCAGACCCAAACCTCTACTTCATGACAGTCCAAGGTATACCTTTGATTTTGGTATGGTACGTTGATGATTTATTCTTGACAAATGGAGAACCTCTTATCCTCCAGTGTAAGAGGGAGTTAGCTTCTAAATTTGAAATGAAAGACCTTGGTTTGATGCATTACTTTATGGGTCCAGTGGTCTGGCAAAGACCTAGAGAAATTTATCTTTCTCAATGAAAATATGGTGTTAATCTTTTGAAATATTTGTTATGGTATTCAAGTCCCCACTAGCACAACCGTTTGAGGATGGGCCTCGTTAGCAAGGCAACCCAGGATCAAACCTCACGGAGGATGTTGCGCCCGTGCTAGGGGGAGGAGACATGCTAAAACCCAGTCAGCTTAAGGTTGGTGTGGCCCAGGTCGGGTGTGATCCCCACTTGACTTTGACAACTTAGATGCCCTTGGGTCGTGGTTTCTCAAGCCATTGGTAAAGCCTGGAGGAACACACACAACTTGACAAACAAACAAAAAAGAGATATTTGCTAAGGTAGAATGTAACTCCATGCATACTCCTATGGAAATGAACTTTAAGAAATTATGTGACAAAGATGCAGGATCTAATCTGGCAAAATCCCACGGAGTATAGACAGCTCATTGGTGCTTTGATGCTTTTGGTAAACATTAGGCCTGACATATGCTTTGTTCTAAAGACTTTAAGTCAACATATGATTGTGTAATGATCCTAAATAGGAAATACATGTGATAAAAGTAAATATTCTACGCAACAAAATACAAAAACGAAATGTTCAGCAGACACCCATATAAAAACTATAAATAAAGAACTTCTGAGCCATTTTATTAATTTTCTGCAAGCCAAGTACAATAGATGTTGGAATGGTGCACCTAAGCTTGTCTCAATGGACAAGCAGAACCAAACCCAGGTAGGAAAATGGTTAAGTTGAAGGTTCCCTAGCTGTTGCACCACTCTGCACTGCGCTACCAAGAAAACTACAGCTTTGTTGAAGTTCGAATGGCTGGAATGGGCACTAAAACCACCCAAAAAAATATATCCTTTTAACCTCGGACTCCTTGGCCAAAACCCAGAAAAACCCAAAAGGAATTTTAGCTAGTTTTGATTTTGGTTTTTCGACACCCTTAGAGCCTCACCCCAGCTATGGCTGCCAAATTTGACTTGCTAGAAACTGGCTGCAAATCCACCTGCAAGCTCCTCCAAAATGTTCGGTTTACCATTGCTATCCAACTCCTAACTCGCCGAATGAACTCTTGGCTCGACCCAGCTGCTCACCAAGAACCACGAAATTCTAATGTGTGGCCTCTGCACTATCTCTCAACGCAAAAATGGGAATTGCTGGAATGTTGGCTCAGCTGGCTAAAAGCTCTAGCAAAAATGCATGTCCAACACTGCTACCTTAGCTCCCTCACCTCTCGACAAGCTGTGTGATCCCTACTGGTCTCAAACTCCCTCTACATGATTCCTGGCTGCCTAGAAATACGCACTCCCTTCCTCTGCATTGTTGCTCATGTGTGTCACTACCACAAAACACCTGAAAACTCCTGTAGAACAGCCTCCCTAGGGTGGGCACGGATGGTCCCCCGAAGTAGAGGTTGAATCTCCCATGTGACAAACTCGTGGCTAAACAGTGGGTAGACTCGATTAACAGCAGAGTGAACAAATGTGTGTTTGTTTGCAAATGTCAAAGATGAAAACAAAATGAGAGTTGATGTCTCTTTATAACTCCTTGGGCCCCCTTAGCCTCATGTGGGCCCCTCCATCCACCCATTCGATTTCCCCTCCAAGCATATCAAATGGCTAATTCAAACTCCTGTGGGTGGCCCCACCATTCCACTAGAAGCTAAATAAAGTTGATTTGGCCCCTAAGTCCCTAAGTCGAAAGTGTGGGGCCCTCTTCCTTAATAAAAAAATGTGCAAAATTGTATAGCAGCACCCCATTACTAATGTGTTTGAGAAGGGACATGACAATCCTCCCCTCCCAAATGTTGCTTGCCCTCAAGCAACCCCAAAATTGGGTGCTCCAAAATATGCTCACCCTCCCATGTGGCATCCTCACCTGGCATGTTCTTCTAATGCACCAAACATCGTTTGTCCTCAAGCAATGCCTGAACAAACACCCTCTCTAACTGTGGACACCCACTATCACTGCAAACTTCACCAGGGTCCCAAATGTGCCATTGGATCGTCCCTGATTAGTGTACTATCCTATAGTGAAGGAGTCCCTTGATACCATGATCCCAAGCCAACCTAATCAACATGAAGGCCCCCTTGCTCCACTCACTATCCTACCAGATATGGGCATTAGAACCCCTATGTCTATCACCAATAAGTAGAGCATCCTGACGATGTAAAACTCTGCCCAAATCCTCATGAAGCTGCTCTATCGAATAGTCCACCCCATGCACTCTGATTGTGGGCCCTTGAAGATACAACTCAATCCCTATGCAAATGAAGCCTCTCCTGCATGAGCTCCTCCTGAAATCCTCTTGCTGGCCATCCTGCCATGTTGATGAAGTCTCCCATGCCCTTAGCGAATCACTAAAACCCGATGGAGAATATTGATGACCCTCCCCTATAGAAACCAGCTCACCCCTATGGGTATTTGAACTGCTAAGTACTATGACGCTAGGGTCCCATGCCCAACGCAGCAAGAAACTATCCTGTTAACCCCGCGACACCTTGGTCATCACTAACTGTCTAACATGCTTGTACCAGAGCCTCCGCTCGCATAGGTCTCGGCCACAATCTATGCGATGATAGAGGTTAGGCCCAACCTGCCAAAGCGAACCAATACTGTCATTACCTATCCCTCCATGGTTGGCCCCAATCTTGAGCAACAATCTACCTCGCCCTATGGGGAGGGCTTCGATGATTTCCCATGTGTCTGCCAGCGAATGAATCAATTCGCATGTTATCCTGCCCATGCTCACTGAGTGGAGTATCCCACCAATCCACAAGATCACTAGATCCCATAACCATACTAGAGGTCCAAAACCCCCAATCCTCTCTGCCTATCGCTGTGATATGTTGCTAACTGTTGGGACTCCTTCGCGCCCCATATTTGACTCCTGTAGATATCCAATAGGTAGGCACCGAGCATCAAGAACACGTGTTGTGAATAACCAACTGCTCCGCGCTTGCCAAATCACACAACAAGATCTACTATCCCAACTCCTGATGATGTGCCCTGGTCCTACTAGAAGCCTAGGCATCATCCTACCAACAAGGGCTACCATCCCTCGCACCTCATGCTCACCTAATGTCTCAAGTTTTCAAGCTGGAAAAGCACCATACAACTCCCTCTCGATCACCTCCCCAAGTGTGAGCCTAGGAGTGGAACATATGCTATCTCAACAATCAACCATGATATCCATGACATGCAGTGTTTCATCCAACTGCCTAGGGTGAACCTCCCATGCCCTGCTGCTTGAATGGAGAATGTCAAGGGGCAACAACCAAACACTATGTGACTGTAAGCAACACCGAAGGAGGATGTGTGGGTATGTCCCGAATGGTATGATCAAGAGTCTGCCAGAATGCTCAAGAGTAATCCTACGGACATCCCTGTCTCTGCCTTGGATCTATTGACAATCCCCTCGAGGCCCTATCTCCGCTAAACATGGTGTCACCAGATGCTCAACCATGTCCTCACCGATCCTAGGTGAGATGCATCCAATGGTACACCTATTTCCCCTGTCCATAAGTCTCCTTCGAAGTAACGCTCCAAGCGCCCACTGCACTGCATACCACCCAGTCTCACCGCACTCATCGACATGCCATTGTATACCGCAACCTACCTTTGTACACCATGGAATACCCCCGGCTATAGCCATACCATCCTGTATCGTCCTGTGTCCTCCTTGTGTCACTTCACCTGTCACTCCTCGCACGTCCTCGATGCGATGCGAGTCACTCCTCCTACCCCACAATGTCAACCGCCATGCTATGGTATACCACCATGTATCTCCATGCTCCTCTGCAGGCCACTGCTCCTCGGCACATAGCCCTAAGTCCCAAAGTCCAATTAATATTTTTAATGGAGTCCCTAAGTCTTAACTTAAGGAAAATAAAATATTAATGTGTATTAATATGAATATGTGTTAGAGTGGTCCAAAAGACATGGATCAAGCTAGATCTAATCTTAGTCGTTGATTAGGGACTTAATATCGACCGTTGAGATGTCAACAAGAAAAGTATAAGAGGAGGCTTGAAGGTCACTTGGAGAATACACCAGAGTGATCAGTCATTCTATTCTTTAGAGTGGGGTTTGCTAAGAGAGATAGAATCAGTGATCGGGAGAGCAGCTGAGGGCATTGAGTACAGAGAAACAGAGAAGGAAGAGATTGTGCCGAGAGACCAGCGCAGCAGCCAAGGAGAGTGACGCAAAGCCAGCAAGGGCTCACGCAGGGCCACGCAAAGGCAGCCAAGTGCTGCGCAGAGCACTAAAGAGGCCAGCGTGTCTGACACAGAGGCCTACAAAGCTAACGCAGGGCCTCCTGGGGCTGACGCAGGGCCAGCGTGAGACAAAGGGGCTAACGCAATCCAGATTGGACAGACGCTGGGGTTGTAGAGCAGTTTTGTGTTGAGGAGCTGCCCAAAGGATTTTCCGAGGTTTCAGCCAGGAGATTTCTCCCAAACTGTGAGGTATAGCTACTAAGGAAATTCTCTGTTAGGTAGGCCAATTTCGGCACCCAGATTGTACTCTGATATTGCTTAATAAGAAAACCCTCAAATAGCTGCACCGGTTTTCCCGCATTGGGTTTTCCGGAGACATTGGTCCAAAAATAATAGTGTCATGTGGTGTGTTTGTTCTTGTTTCTTTTAGTTGCTGATCTGTAATATGTTGAGAATGCACTGGTGTTTATTTTCAATATTTACTTTGTAAATAACTTGTTAAAAAAAATAACAAGTAGGTAGGAATAAATCAAAAAAAGTGCATGAAGGGTTTCTAAACTAAGTAAACTTAGAAACTTCAACAAGCCACTTTGATAGTGACCCCACCATGACACACGTCATGTCTCGTCCATCCTGGTAGACCTGAGCACCCTAACTCCACTCCTGCTGTTATATACCTAGGGGGGATAATATGGGGTACCAAGGGTGGTACCCAAGGTAATAATGTAATAATGGGATGGGCCATAGTAATAAATAAGGTGGTTAACCCATGTCATGTAAGGGACCACAAGTAGTTAATAATAATGTAATGGGCCCATGGTATTAGTTGATGGTATGAGGGAACCAGGGTAATGATGCATGGTATTGTATGTATGAGGCCTATATAAAGGCTAGAGACTCCACATGGAGAGATATGAGATGAAGTGAAGGATTATTGTATGAACAGGCATATGGCTTGTGGAGTGTTCTCCTTCCTTAAGGAGTGAATGTATGGTGTTGCCCTACCTTAAGGGTTTGATCAATAAAGAATCATTTCATATTATTTCTGGGTTTATTTGCATTGTCTTATATTTTCATATTAGATCTACAACAAGTGGTATCAGAGCATTTTCTTGGACAAACCGTGGAGAATTTTTTTTCATTTTTGCAGGGATTTTTTGGGTGGCGAATTTGCAGATCAGATCTGTACGTTTTGGTGCAAAATCTGTAGAATCTAATTGCAGATCTGTATTCCTTGTGAAAAAATAGCCGATTTCAAAAAAAAAAATCGGTTGAATCGGAGTCCGGATGAAGGAGATATCGCTGATGTAAAAATCAGTGGGGTTGCAGACAATTTTCAGGGCAGCGATTTTGCGGCGCAGATCTAGACGTCCTGGTACAAGATCTGCAAAATCTAATTGCAGATCTGGAATCTTTGGGAAAAAACACCTAATTTCAAAAAGAAATCAGTTGAATCGGAGTCCGAATGAGGGAGATATCGCTGATTTAAAATCAGCTCTTTATTCAGAAATTTTGGGTGACGGCGGAAGAGTAGCAGCGCAGATCTGAAATTCCAGTGTCTAAATCAGGATTTCTATCACATGGGCAGATGCAGAATGGTTGTTCCATTTCCAAAAACAGGTTATAATGCAGATTCTGAGCAACATTGACAAACTGTGACATTTTCAAATTTTCGCCAAGTCAGTGAATTTTTTTCCAAACCATTCATGGCTTCTAGCAAGGATATATATTTTACAGGAAAAGATGATGGTCCTACTATTGAAGAATACATAAATAAGTACAAGAGGTTAGTTAGACCCATTTGGAAATGGTGGGTAGTGCAGAACTTTAGAGATGAGGCAACCACATGGTGGGGATTACTTAAACAAAAGAAGTGTTCCAACCTGCCCGATGAAGAATTTGAAAAGTTACTTTTAGACAGATGGTCTTAGGCCAGAAAACAAGATAAGGAGAAACATGTGGGTCTGTTTTCTACTGGTATATCCTTATTGCAGGTTCATGGCTTGATTCAGAAGGAGAAAATCGTTGTGACTATAAATCCTAGTTGCAAGCAAAATCTTATAAGTGTTAATTTGGCCAAAAAATTGCAAGTCCCAGCAAAACAAATTGAACATACACAGGTTGATAATGAGGATGTTCAAGTGTACAAGGATTTGAAGATTTCTATGGATAAATATGTGTTGCATGGTGATTTTTATGCTTCAGAGATGGATAATATGGATGTTGTTTTGGGATATCCTTGGATGGAATCCATGGGTACTATCAATATTAATGTGCAGAAGAAATTCCTGAAGTTATGGTATAAAAAGAAGAAAATTACATTACAGGATATTTCCATCCATAAACAGGTAGAGCACATGGAGGCTGAAGCAGAAGATGTTCAAGGGACTGACATATCAGATGATGAGCCTTTGATGATCGACAATCAAACACAAACAGAGGCTGCAGAAGAAAAGGTTACAGGTGATGATACATCAGAGGAGGGCTCAGTGGTTGAAATCATATTGAAAAAGAAGACACCACCACAGGCACCACAGCAGGGTGAAGTCAAGCAAAAGCCATCGTGGGTTAAAACTTCAACATATCAGCACCCACATCACCCCGCAAGACAACCATCAAGATGGAAACCAAGTAGTCACATGATGGATAGAAAGGAGAGACGATCCACCTACTACACATCAACACAGAAAAACTGCCACGGTCAACTTCCATCTCAAGCGAGCGAGGCACCAGCGAGATCGAGGGTTCACCTTTCTCTTGGATGGCTAAATGCACGTGCATGGTATCAGTGGACTACTCTTTTGAGTAGATCTTATTATTTGTGTTCTTCCCATGTTTCGGGGACGAAACATGCTTAGGGGGGTGGAATGCTATATACCTAGGGGGGATAATATGGGGTACCAAGGGTGGTACCCAAGGTAATAATGTAATAATGGGATGGGTCATAGTAATAAATAAGGTGGTTAACCCATGTCATGTAAGGGACCACAAGTAGTTAATAATAATGTAATGGGCCCATGGTATTAGTTGATGGTATGAGGGAACCATGGTAATGATGCATGCTATTGTATGTATGAGGCCTATATAAAGGCTAGAGACTCCACATGGAGAGATATGAGATGAAGTGAAGGATTATTGTATGAACAGGCATATGGCTTGTGGAGTGTTCTCCTTCCTTAAGGAGTGAATGTATGGTGTTGCCCTACCTTAAGGGTTTGATATCAATAAAGTGAGTCATTCCTATATTTCTCTCTTATTATTCTTGGGTTCATTTCTATTCTCATATTAGATCTACAACACCTGCTGGGGGGGTATCTCTGTTGTGCCAATCCTCTGTGACCCCTGAGTCCTAAACCTCAATGGGAGAACATTGTCTCCATACAATATCTGGTGTGGCGGTATACCCATGCCACCTCCTGCAACCAGCTCCTACCAGAGAATGCTAATCATCATGCGCCCCCATGCACAACCAACATGCCAAAACAACCAATGGAGTCTACTCACAAACCACCTAGCCACTAGCATCAACTGGAACTCCCCTAAGGAATGCATGTGCTCAGGCACAGGGTTTACTACCTCATTAATGCCATAGCCATCCCGCATGTTTGATATCGGATAGGAAGCCCCGCCTAGATCCCAATACCAACCTGACCCTCCAGCACCCTCAATGTCTGAGAGCTCCCACTAAGCTTTACTTCGAACTACGAACATCTCCATGAGTCTAGCCTACTCCACTGAGTACCAACTCAGAATCTCTCGCCATCCAACCCCAAGAGAGGGATCGAATGCACAAACTCTAGCACATAGAACAAGCGCTCCATCATGCGAGTGTTGCACCCTTCGCAACTCATGACGCCTCAACTCACCATCCTAGTCAACATATAAAATTTATCAGGGAGTCTATGCATCTCTCTCTCCGTGGTGCAAAGGTAGTTTATCAATGTTGCAAGCGCCATCTATATAAGCCAGAGAGAGTTATTATCTAGAAGTACTGCAACTCTATTGACGGTCTATGCATCTAACAGCTCTAAGTCAGTGGTGGGCCGCAAAGAAGACTTATCGTCCTCCTCCACCATGGGCTCAACATGAGTCACGAACTACCCGTCCATGACTAGCTCACGCCCCTCTATGTGCTCTCCATGTTGTTGTATGTGGTTGTCATCTCGCAACTCTATCGTAGATCTGGGTGCCTCTGTACCTATCAACTCCTCATCAAGGGTGGTGATGTCTCTCGGCACCTCATCATCCTGTCGTGCGCTGCTATCACCTGAAAACTCGGTCACGACCCCAGATATCTCAACAACGGATGTCACCTTCACAATGATGGACATGTTTGTGTCTCCAGGCGCCTCATCAATGGATGGTCCTATGGGTGTATGGTCTATTTTCTCCCCCAAGGTGTCAATTGGTGCTATCAAAGAGGCCTCCAACAATGGTGACTCTTCTGCCACACTAGGTATACCAATGTGATCCTCACACTTCCGTGTGTCCTCTACCTCATGTTCAATCTCCTCCTCAAGCCCTTGATGTCTAAGACTAGGTCTCCACCAGCAAAATCGTCTCCTTGACTCATCCTCTAACTGTCTTTGGCCTGCCTGCTCCTTTTCAGGAGATTTGGTGCCCTGATTCTGTCGGCTTTCCCCACATAGTGTAGATGGTTGTACTCCCACGGCTTGTGCACCTCTAGTGTCTATGTTGTAAGGACAAGGATGGATTTGGTCTGACACCTTCCTCAACTGAGCCAACCTCTCATCGCTCCAGTGGATTCCACCCCAGAATTCCTGCATACTAAATCTCCCTTGAGCCATGGGTAGTGTACAGTGTAACTCGTCATTGTGCATACATGCCCAAATCTCCCATGATCTTACTAGTTACCCACAGTTGGGCCAAGATCATGCTCTGATACCACTGTAATGATCCTAAATAGGAAATACAAGTGATAACAACAAATATTCTACGTAGCAAAATACAAAAACGAAATGTTCAGCAGACACCCATATAAAAATTGTAAATGGAGAACTTCTGAGCCATTTTATTAATTTTCTGCAAGCCAAATACAATAGATGATGGAATGGTGCACCTGGGCTTGTCTCAATGGACAAGCAGGACCAAACACAGGGAGGAAAAGGGTTGAGCTGAAGGTTGCCTAGCTACTACACCACTCTACACTGCGTTGCCCAGAAAACCACTGCTATGCTCAAGTTCGAATGGCTGGAATGGGTACTAAAACCACACAAAAACTTATATCCTTCTAACCCTAGACTCCTTGGCCAAAACCCAGAAAAACCCAGAAGGGATTTTAGCTAGTTTTGATTTTGGTTTTTCAATCCCCTTGGAGCCTCACCCCAGCTATGGTTACCAAATTCGACCTACTAGAAAGTGATTGGAAATCCACCTGCAAACTCCTCCAAAATGTTGGGTTTACTCCAGCTGCTCTCCAAGCACCAAGAAATTCTGATGTGTGGCCCTTGTGTTGTCTCTTAGCTCAGAAATGTGAATTGTTGGAATGTTGGCTCAACTAGCTGAAAGCTCCAGCAAAAATGCCTGTCCAACGTTGCTACCTCAGCTCCCTCACCTCTCAGCAAGCTGTGTGATCCCTACTGGTCTCAAACTCCCTCTACATGATTCCTGGCTGCCCAGAAATACGCACTCCTTTCCTCTGCATTGTTGCTCATGTGTGTCACTACCACAAAACTCCTGAAAACTCCTGTAGAACAGCCTCCCTAGGGCGGGCATGGATGGTCCGCCTAAGTAGAGGTTGCATCTCCTGCGTGAGAGACTCGTGGCTAAACAGTCGGTAGACTCACTAAATAGCAGAGTAAACAAGTGTGTGTTTGTTTGCAAATGTCAAACATGAAAACAAAATGAGAGTTGATCTCTCTTTATAATTCCTTGGGCTCCCTTAGCCTCATGTGGGCCTCTCCATCCACCCATTCAATTTCCCCTCCAGAGTCCAAGCATATCGAATGGCTAATTCAAACTCTTATGAGGGTGGCCCCCACATTCCACTAGCAGGTAAATAAAGTCAATTTGGCCCCTAAGTCCCTAAGTCGACAGTGTGGGGCCCCCTTCCTTAGTCAAAAATGTGCAAAATTGTGTAGCAGCACCCTATTACTAATGCGTTTGAGAAGGGACATGACAGATTGATCCCTTTCATGCCCACTAGATTGCTGCAAAACAAGTACTCAGATACTTGCATGAAACTGTGAATCTAGGATTGAAATACACTGGTAAAAATGTAAGACTTCATGGATATACTGATGTTGATTGGGTTGGTAACTCTATTGATAAAAAGAATACTTTTGGGTGTTGTTTTAGCTTGAGATCTGTCATGATCTCTTGGACGAGCAAAAAGTATAAGTATGTTGCACTCAGTACAGTTGAAGTTGAGTACATTGCTGCTACCATGGCTAGCTGTGAGTGAGTTTGGCTGAGAAAGCATTTTGGGGAACTATTTGAGCAATTTCTAGACACAACAGTTATATATTGTGACAATAAGAGTGGGATTCGTCTTGTAAAAAATCTTGTGTTTCATGATAAGTCCAAGCATATTAAGATCAAGTATCACTATATTTGGGATATGGTGCAGAGAGAAGCAGTGAGGCTCCATCACATCTCCATTGATGATCAAATATTTGACACTCTTACCAAGCCTTTAATGAAAGGAAAGTTCTTGGCTTTTAGAGCAGCTTGGACTTATGGACGTGACCCTTCCAGGAAGCGGTCACAGCTAAATGAGAACATTTAGTTGTCTTCCCCCCCTGTCAAAGCTCACAGGATTAGGGAATGATGCCAAAAAACCCTTGAGGATGAGGGACCTCTTGTGTAGTGTGTGCCACAAGAGTAGGCCTCAGTATGCATCCAACCCACAGTCAGAGACGTGGGAAGAGCCACCTATCTGGCCAATAGGTGTAGTGAGACTTGTTTGTGTGACTTGTCTAGGATGTAAGTGTTCCGCCACTTGACGTTTAATGAAACTTGGTTATGTTTGATTCTTTTCTGTGTGGCTTGTTTGAGTCTTGTCCATGTGATGATCATGTCCTTTCCAAAGTTGAGTCAAACGAATGATTCTTCTTTAGATTGTGACTTCATTGTTACAGATGTTATAGAGCAGATGTGAACTGAGATGAATGAAAGAGATCAGAAGAAGCAAAGATCAAATCTTTGATGTAGAAGGAAATTCCTCCCTTGCTAAGAGGGAGTGTTAAAATTTGGCAACTCAGAGATGAATTTCTCTTAGAAGAAATCATATCTTTCAGTTATGTTTAAACCACCTATAATAAAATCTAATTTTTGACAATTCTAATATGACTTTCGAAAAATAGTAAGTGACATCTCAATTTGGAAGTGACTTTCCAAAAATAGAAAGTCATGTCTAACTGATCAAGGATGATCTCAACATATGAAATCCACTTTAAAATCAAATCAATCATGATTATACAAGTCAAGAATTAATATTTTATCCTTACTAGTATTATTATTATTATGATACTATTATTTATAAAATAATCTAAAGTCATTCACCTTTAATAGATTAATAAAAACGAATTCTCTCATGGAATAAGTAAATTAAATTGAAAATCTCTTAGTTGGCAAATCGAACCTCTCTCTTGGAATAAAATAGTAACTCTACACTTAAGAGAATGTAACTCTCTCTCACTAATTCAATGTATGGCAAAAAGTGCATCTTCTCATCATTAAATGCACTTGTAACTCTCTCACTCAATTCGATTTGTAACTCTCGCCACATATTCTCTCATGTCTAAGTGTAACTCTCTCTCTCTCTAATTCAAATTATAACTCCTAGAGACAAGTGTAACTCTCTCTCTATTCTTGGGATGAGTTACACTTCTAAAGTAACTCCTCCCTCATAGAATTTGATTCTCCTATTATTGGCTCAAGGCATGAATTCATTTTGTAACTCCTCTCCTTTCTCATCTATTTAAGCAAGAACAAGCGAGAGTTGAGAGTAGCATGTTCATTGTGAAGAATGAGAGCAAGTGTTGAGTTTGTGAAAGAGAAGTGTGAGAGCTAGTGAAGAGCAAGTGCAAGGGAAGAGTTGGAGCAAGTGTGAAGTACATTATCTAATCAAGAGAAGAAGAAGATCTTCAAGCAAAGAGCAAGTGTACTTCAGTTGCAAATTGATCAAGCATTGATGACTTTATTCATTCTCATTCTCTTTCTCTCTTTGTACTTTGTTGAACAATTGAAGAAATCTAATAGAAGAAGAATCATTTTGGTTCTCCCCCATGAGGGGTTTTGTCCTGGTCATTGAACGAAAATTTCAGTGTCTCATATTTGTACTTGGTTGTCTTCATATGATCCTTTAGTTTATGTTCTATCTACAATTGCTGATCTGAAAAGTTTTGAAGAAGAAATATCCATTCTAAATAATTATAACAACATGGAACATTTAGTTTTCTGCAAAGTACATTCAACTTTTTGCAAAGTACATTTAGTACCATTCAGTGTTCTACAAAATACATTCAGTTTTCTGCATAGAACTTTGAAGTTAAGCATAAAACTATGAAGTTTTTGCAAATAATTTTTAAATTCCTGCATAGAACTTTCATATTTTAACACGTACAAGTATATATCTAGGACAGCGTATGGTATATGTCTAAGGCAACAAAAAGGAGCAAAGTTTGTCTCTAATGTAGCTGTTGGGAAGAACCTTTGTGAAGAGACCTAATCTAAGGCAAAAGGAAAAATTGATACTTCAATGGCCAGTTTGATTTGACTAGGAGGATGGACCATGGACCAGGTTTAACCTAGTTGTTGAATTAGATGTATCTTTGTTGGACTAAAGAATTCTCTATTGAAAAAGGTTTTTGGGTTTTCCCCATGAGGGTTTTCCCAGGGTAGATCTCATGTGTCCATGTGTGGTTGTCTCTTTATGATCCTACTATCTTAAATGTTTTATGGTTAATGTCTTCTGTGTAATTATTGAATGATGGAATATTGAATAAGAATGTAAAAGGATCAAAATAATTATCAGCTTAGAAGACTATGTAAAAACAACACTCTCTACAAGACTGCTAGATTTTGAGGAAACATAGCCACAAGCCTTTAACCCATCACAACAAAGCAAATCATTCTTGGAAGAGTCTTCCTCCATATTTTTATCTAAGTCATTATTTATTTTTGGGCCCAATTGGGCCCAATTAAATCTCTCCTTTCTAGTCTTTAGTTATTGCTTTATTGACTTCAGATCTGCAGTTTCTTTTTTCTTTCACTACATCTGCTAAAGCCCATGCTCCAACTTGAAACATCATTCTTGTGAGGTTTCTGTTATAAGCTTCAAATTTTTGAAATAATTATGTGACAGCTTCTCTTATTGATTCGGAAGCAGATTTCAAATAAACCCTTTTGGCTGGCAGGAAAACCAGCTTTGATGCCACTATAATATTTCCTCTTAATTATTTCACTAAAAATTCCAAGAAAATTATCTCCAGAAAACACAATATAAATATTTGCTGAAAATATTAATAAAAATGCAACATGAAATTGCAGAAAAAATTCACTGCAGAAACCCCAATAGTATTATTAATAATTACTGAAGGGAAATTACATTAACTTTCTGAGGATAAACCTAGAAGATATGCTTTGTCCCTGGGTTCTCTGGCTCCTACAACTCAGTCCCTCTGCAAGATGGGAATTCAGCCTCCCAGATTGGTCAATTCAAACCCCTGAAAACTAATTCGTTGACCCTCCTATAATTGGGAAAATCAGCCTCCCTTATTCAACAATTTGGCCTTCTCTTGAGCCTGGAAATTCAGCCTTCTTGAATAATCAATTCGGGCTCTTATGCAAAAGGAAACGATCAGCTAGGGTGGCATCACAACCACTGAAACTAAGTGCTACCAACTAGAGTGTATATTTCAACACCGAAACTGGGAAATATCGAGGGTTTCCCCCTCACTCAATAAACTACTAGAGCTCCAATATTAATTCATCAAATATCCAACCATGCCCCCTTTCCTCAAATCTCCTTTCTTTATAACATTTTCCCCCTCCAAAACACCACGGGTGGCATAATAATACCATGCATCATCAAAATATCATGGATTTTCTCTTTATAACACTTTTTAATTTAATTATTCATTTCACTTTTCAATGTTGTTTTTTTCTCCAAGTGAAAATGAACAATTAAATTGATATTCTTGGAAAGGGACATTACACCTTTGCACTCCAACCTGTATCCCATACTATTGTACTTAACAGTCCCTTTGACCTAACTTGTGGTCAGTAGTTGAACATTAATAAATTGTCTGGACTATATAATTATCTTGTCTAAATATTGAAGTATACCTCATAGAGTAACTCAGTGGTCATTGTTAAGCATATCTCTCAGTCTATAAAGAGATCAATGTCTTGTAAAGCATATAAGGTTAAAGCTTTGCCCTTCAACAAATGATATAAAATCTCTTTTAGACAAGATTATATTATAGCACACCTTTCAGAAATGACTTTTAAGTTTTAAAGCATAAAAATCACTTATAACATAAGCCCCTTCTATCAATGTCTCCTGATAACCTAAAGCACTAATGTAAAAGTTACCCTAAAACCCAAGTCATTCAAGTCAAAGCCATTTTAAGTTTGGACATTTTCTCAATTTAGACAGTTTGCTTGGTATAAAAAACCAGCCAATGTTGTAATTTCATTATTCATGATTGAAACATGCTTGAAAGAAAAATGTGTTTACCATTGTGGTCATCAAGCAATTATGTCATGCAAGAGCCAAACAATACCAAAGATGAAAGCAAACATCTAAATATATCAGCAGGAATTGACAGACATAACAAGGCAATAAATCATGCACAGTAACAACAATGTTCAATATTAAAGATATCATTATACCACCGTAACCAGTATTAATTAGTCATGACTACCATATGTGCACATCGGATTTGTGTAAACCCAGGAAACATCATAATATATATAGTGCTCATGACATTCATATTATGTAAACTACTTGGAAGCAGTAGGGATGGGTCACCAGGGAATATGATGTGCAGGAAGAACACTTGCATATTAAATTAATCCATGGATGATTAAACCTTAATGGGCAGTACAGATATATGATGATGACAGAGAAAAATGAATAGAATGGTTAGAATATGACATACATATATGAAAGGGCAATTTAAACTTCAACTTGCAAAAAAATACTCAACAATGGCAAGTTTACCTGATAAGCAAGAGTGTGGTCATTATCCAGACCCCGTATTTTTAACTCTTTCATAATCAGGTCCACACACTCCTCCATCTCTGCTTTATATGGATCCCCAGCCTCCTCAACATATGCAAGGGGCACTCCATGTGCACTGAAAAATATCATAACCTGCCATTCAACTCACATGCCAATAAGCTCCTTCTGGACTCTTCAGTTTTCAATATGCTTTTATTCAGTAAGAAAGTGCACAAACATCACTAGCTGTAATATACCTTCTATTCCTTCAGTTAGATATTCTATTTAAAGAACGCATGGACAGCAACAAATGTTAAAGGCCTCCAATGTCTACTTAATAGAATGTCAATTCCATCATTTAGCACATACATACAATTTTTAAAAGAATAAATATAGAATCGACAGATGTTAATCTTGATCAAGGGAGTTAACTGAATAATCTACACCATTGGATAATTTCAAATTACTATCGTGTAATGTCCCTTCCTAATAATTTTCCCAAGGTGAGGAGAAAATCAATTTTGGCAATTTTGGTACTTTTGGCTTTAGGCAAATTGGATGGGAGAACTTAGGAGAAAAGGGGGTCGATGTGCTTTTAGTGGATTGTGGGGGCCACTCACCCACCCAAAAATACGCACCCCATGAAGGCAATTCGAATTTCCTAAGTGGAGATCAAAATATTTGATGGGACCCACGTGGGGCCCAAGGGAGCAAGCATAAATAGGAGGAAGTGAGCAGCATTTGGGACCTTTTTTATCATTTGAGAATTTGATTGTTGCTTTGGCTGTTTAGCTAAGCTACAAGCGCTGTTCAGCACAAGAGCTTCCCAAGGAGTGAAGCTCATCCCTCTCTTCGATGGACTTCGAGAGCCACCCTATGAGAGCTTTCATTGCCCACATCGAGTTGCCATCTCGTGGAGGAGAATTTGAGGCAGGATAGCCAATTAAACACCTAGTTCGAATTGCCGATTGGAGATACTGTGTCATCCTCACTCAAGAGTCAAGACTGCGCAGTCACTAGAGGGGGGACTCTTGGTTGGAGGTTTAACCAGAGGATTTGGGAGCTGGGCTGCGAAAGATTGCTGGGAGTCAGATTTGGAGAGGTTTCAAACCTTGTGGCAGCAGGTTACAGCGGTTTCAGTTGCAGGCAGTGAGAACCAGCGTTGGAGGAGGGCCAATCCCCAAGGGGTCAAAATTGGCAAGTCAAAACTAGGCAAAACCCTTCCTGGGTTTTTCTGGGTTTTTGGAGAGGTGTACATCCCAAAAGTTGCAGAAATTTATGGGTTGTTTTGAGGGTGTAAATCAGAGCCTGAAATCAGCCAGCATAGCAATTTTGAGGGAACAACTCAGTATTTTGGGTGCAACAAAGATTACAGCAGCTAGGCACTTTTGTATCATCCACCTAAAGCTAATATCTTGCCTTGTGCAAGCCCAGGTGCACTCCTTCCATCTTCTATTGTACTCCAGCAATTATAATTAATGAAAATTGGCCAATTTGGTGTTCCTGGCAGAATTTATGTTTACATGTGTTCACTGAGTAAATTTTTGTTTTGAATTTGTTACATGTCTTTGTTATCTCTGTAAATTTCTACTTTGGAATATTACTATGGTATCAAAGCATGTTCTTGGCCAGAGTGGGGAACAATAGCGGGTGGGTGATGCCACCGAGATACCAAGGGTTGGTTCTCCAGAGAAGCCGTGGTAGAGGCAGAGGCAGAGGTCGAGGTAGAGAAGATGGGCCAAACCCATTTTCAGACACCGAAGTGGATAACATCAGAGGCAGGATGGAGAACTAGGAAGAGAATGAGCAGCCCAGACAGAGGAACATGGACCAGGTCTTAGAGGAGCTACTGAGGGCTAACCAACAGATGATGAGGCAAGGGTAGTTGATGATGGACATGATGCAACAGGTGATGGGCCTGTAGATGGGTGGAAGGCCAGAGGGAGAACCTCAAGGTGAACGGGGTTCCAGAGCGAGAGGAGGCAGCCAAAAATATCAGCCTCCACACACCCCACTGCATGGGCAAGCTGACTGCCCCACAATATCTCATTTCGTGGAGGAGGCTAAGCCAGAGAGACTCGAGAGAGTTGGACCTAGTTGTGGATTTGGTACATTCTGTCGCATCCGGCATTAATGAGTACGAGGGGCTGGATGGCCGGATCAAGAGGATGATGTCTTTTGGAGAGTACATTCACCTCAAGGAGAGGCGCGTTACTGAGGTTGGAGGCCACTATCGAGGAGGAGCATCCAACAAAGATGTGCAAAAGCTATTGGGGAAGATAACACTCCCAAATTTTGACGGGTCAGCAAAGAGCTCAGCTAGGGGATGGATCAAAAAACTTGATACATACTTTCACTTGAATCCCATGAGGGAAGTTGATGCCATAAGCTTTGCCACCCTTCACTTGGAGGGTGATGCCCAGGAGTGGTGGTATCACGGGTTGATCACATTGGGGCACCTTCACATCACCACTTATACAGAGTTCACCTGGAGATTGTTGGAGAGGTTTGAAACGAAGGACCCGAAGTTACACTTCCAGGAGCTAGCCCACTTGAGACAGACTAGCAGCGCAAAGGCCTACATCACAGAGTTCCAGAGACTTGCAGTGATGGTGACAAATATCTCGGAGGCACGACTGATCATGTTGTTTGTGGAGGGGCTTTCTAAGCCTCTGCGTGGCTGGGTGAGAGCTTACAAGCCCACATCACTACATGATGCCATTTCTAGGACCCGGGGTATGATTGATGCATTGCCCAAGAACCGGGCTTTTGTTCCCACAAGACCCATAGCTCCATCGGGGAACAGAGATGCGAGGCCACCACAGAGAGATGGAGGATGTAGCCAGTTGGACGATGACACCCGGAGGGACCTCAGGAGGAGGAGTTTGTGCTTCACGTGCCAGGAGCCTTGGGCACCAAGGCACAAGTGTACCAAGGGCAAAGTCCATTTCATCGAGGTGTTCTCAGATAGTGAGCCTGAGGAGGAGGAGGCCAAGGCAGGAGAGGAGCCGGGAAATGAAGGGGGACCATCAGTAGGAGGGTCACCACCACCACCACTTAGAGGAGGGTCGTTTGCCCGAACCGAGGGAGTCCTCGCTTCACTTCGGGGTGTGTCAAAGTATTTGACACTCAGGATCCGTGGGACTATACAAGGGCAACGTGTGCTAGTCCTGGTTGACAGTGGGGCCACCCATAATTTTATTGATGCCTAGATGGTGGAGCGTAGGGGCATCCAGATAGCTACATTTGAGGGGTTCTCAGTTTTGGTACCCGGAGACCAGACCATGCAATATACCATGTACCCGGGTTGACCTTGAAGATGGGGAACTACTCACTCACGGACCATATCTTCGTGTCGATGTCCAAGACACCAATGTAGTGTTGGGTGTCCAGTGGTTGTATGCGTTGGGGAAGGTCACAAATGATTGGCAGAAGCTCGAGATGGAGTTCCAGGGTCCAGATGGGAAGCCGGTAATACTAAGGGGCATGCACTCTTATCTCCCTCAGACAGTTTCAGCCCACCGGATGGAGGCAGATCGACGCCAGGGAGATGTGGAGTGGGCAGTTGAGCTACGGATTTTGGAGTTGGGGACAAAGACACAGGTCATACATCCAGATATACTAGCCCTGTTGGAGAAGCACTAGGTGGTTTTTGGGGCTGTCCCACCAGGTAGACCGCCAGACCGTGGATTTGAGCACACTATTGAGCTAGAGGAGGGGGTAAACGCGGTCATCACCACCCTTATCGGCACCCGAAGGCCTACAAAGATGATATAGAGCGAGCCATTCAAAAGCTATTGAGGTTGGGGCACGTCAGGCCTAGCTCGAGTCCATTTGCTTCTTCCATGGTGCTGGTGAAGAAGAAAGATAGGACGTTGTGCATCTGCATAGACTACGGAGCTCTCAATAAAAAGACCTTGAAGAACAGGAACCCCATCCCGTGCATAAATGAGCTAATGGACGAGCTTAAGGGAGCTAAATACTTCTCTAAGATAGATTTGCGCTCAAGGTACCACCAGATTCACATGAGGGAGCAGGATATCCCAAAGACTGCCTTTCGCTACCATTACAGACACTTTGAGTTCTTGGTGATGCCCTTTGGGCTAACCAATGCTCCAGCCACATTCCAGTCCTGTATGAATCACGTGTTCCGTAGACAATTGAGACATTTTGTTCTAGTCTTCTTCGACGACATACTCATTTACAGCAGAACATGGGAGGAGCATCTTCAACATTTGGAGGAGGTGCTCCACATACTTGAGGAGCAGTAGTTGTATGCGAAGTTGTCCAAATGTGAGTTTGGGCTAATAGAGATGTTGTACTTAGGGCATGTGATTGGGGAGGATGGAGTGAAGGTGCATCAAGAGAAGATTCAGGCAATTCTAGATTGGCCCACACCCAGGAACGTGACGGAGTTGAGGGGTTTCCTGGGCATTTGTACGTACTACCGGAGATTTGTGAGAGGGTTCTCACAGCTTGCAGCACCTCTTACGGATTTGACGAAGAGGGGAGCTTTTGTGTGGACGTAGGTGGCAAAGGAGGCCTTCACGCGCCTCAAGAGGGTCATGAGCAGTTGTCTGGTCTTAGCCTTGCCGGATTTCACACGGCCATTTGTGTTAGAGTGTGATGCGTCTGGTGAAGGGATTGGGGTCGTTTTGACACAGGGGGGCCATCCTATTGCATTTGAGAGCAGGAAATTGCAGCCTCACAAGTAGTTGTACTCTGTGTACGACAAGGAGATGTTGGCAGTGATGCATGCATTGGCCAAATTCAAACAGTATTTAGTGGGCAACTAATTCAAAGTGAAGACGGATCACAACAGTCTTCGCTTCCTCCTTGAGCAACAGTCCTTAGAGGAGAGGCAGCAAAAATGGGTGAGTAAGCTCCAGGCTTACGACTTTGAGATAGAGTATGTGAAGGGAAAACATAACATGGTAGCTCATGCCCTCTCTAGGAAACCCACAGCTCTATCATTGATGGATGTCACACAGGATTAGAAGGCTCAAGTATTGGTTGAGTACTCCAAGGACAGACAAGCCTGCAACATTTTGGATGGCATGCACCGAGATGACCAATTTCACGTGATGGACGATGTGATCTACTACAAGGACCAAATTTATTTAGTGCCAGAATCTCGGCTGAAGGAGAGGATCATGCAAGTAGCCCATGATTCTCCACTAGCAGGGCACCCAGGTTTCCTCAAGACATACCATACCATTAAGGAGATTCTCCTGGCAGGGTCTTAAAGGGGATGTGCTGAAACATGTGAGAGAATGCGTGGATTGCCAGGGGAACAAGGTGGAGTTGAGTCACCTAGTTGGTTTACTACAGCTGCTCCCCATTCCAAAGAGAAAGTGGGAGATCATATCCATGGATTTCATCACGGGGCTTCCGGCAGCACAAGGGCGGGACTGCATCTATGTGGTGGTCGATAGACTGACCAAGTTCGCCCACTTCTTTGCTATTCCATCGAGATCTTCAGCTTCCTAGGTGGTCGAGTTGTTCTTTCGGGAGGTTTTCCGGTTGCATGGTCTCCCCAAGACCATCGTGAGTGACAAGGGTAGTAGATTTATGGGACTTTTTAGCAGGAGTTGTTCCGGTTAGTAGGTACAAAACTTACACCCAACACTAGCTATCATCCCAAACCGACGAGCAGACAAAGATCATGAACAAGTGGCTGGAAGGGTACCTGCGCAACTACGTGACTGGACAACAGAGAGCATGGGTCAAGTGGCTACACCTTGGGGAGTTCTGCTACAACACGACTTATCACATGTCCATCGGTATGACCCCTTTCTGAGCACTTTATGGGTATGATGCACTTTCTTTTTTTGACATGGTGTTTGGAGATAGCAAGGCCCCAGGGGCAAAGGATTGGGTTCAAGAGAGCCAAGAGATTCTCCGAGCTCTCAAGAACAACTTGCAGGTGGCCCAGAATCAGCAAAAGGTCTATGCTGATAAACACAGGGTGGAGAGACACTTTGAGGTAGGGGACATGGTCTTCTTACGCCTACAGCCATACAAGCAATCTTCGCTCAAGCAGAAAGGGGCAGAGAAGCTTCGCCCATGGTTTTATGGGCTGTATAAGGTGGTCTGGAAGGTGGGAGAGGTGGCCTACGAGTTAGAGCTACCTAAGGAGAGCCAGATTCACAATGTGTTCCACGTTTCATGCCTGACAAAGGTGTTGGGACAGCATATCACAGCAGCGTTTGAGTTGCCTCCCTTGGATGATAAGGGGCACTTGGTTTTGACACCTAAGGTCATATCGGAGACCTAGGAGAAGAAGTTGAGGAATAGGGTGATCTGAAAGTACCTAGTCAAATCGAAGGATTTGCCAGAAGAGGATGCCACGTGGGAAAGTGAACAGATCTTGCAACATCCAATTTTGTAGTTGCTTGGGGACAAGCAACATCCGGGAGGGGAGGACTGTAATGTCCCTTCCTAATAATTTTCGCAAGGTGAGGAGAAAATCAATTTTGGCAATTTTGGTACTTTTGAATTTAGGAAAATTCGATGGGAGAACTTAGGAGAAAAGGGGGTCAATGTGCTTTTAGTGGATTGTGGGGGTCACTCACCCACCCAAAAATACACACCCCATGAAGGCAATTCGAATTTCCTAACTGGGAATCGAAATATTTGATGGGACCCACGTGGGGCCCAAGAGAGCAAGCATAAATAGGAGGAAGTGAGCAGCATTTGGGGCCTTTTTGATCATTTGAGAATTTCATTGTTTCTTTGGTTGTTTAGCTAAGCTACAAGTGTTGTTCAGCACAAGAGCTTCCCAAGGAGTGAAGCTCATCCCTCTCTTCGATGGACTTCGAGTGCCACCCTAGGATGGCCTCCATTGCACACATCAAGTTGCCATCTCGTGGAGGAGAATTTGCAGCAGGATAGCAAGTTAAACACCCAATTCGAATTGCTGATTGGAGAGACTGTGTCATCCTCACTTAGGACTGCGCAATCACTAAAGGGGGGACTCTTGGTTGGAGGTTTAACCGGACCATTTGGGAGCTGGGTTGCAAAGATATTGCAAGGAGTCAGATTTGGAGAGGTTTCCAGCCTTGTGGCAGCAGGTTACAGCAGTTTCAGTTGCAGGCAGTGAGAACCAACATTGGAGGAGAGCCAATCCCCAAGGGGTCAAAATTGGTAGGTCAAAACCAGGCAAAACCCTTCCTGGGTTTTTCTGGGTTTTGGAGAGGAATACATTCCCAAAGTTGCAGAAATTTCTGGGTTGTTTTGAGGGGGTGAATCAGAGCCTGAAGTCAGCCAGCATAGCAGTTTTGAGGGAACATCGCAATATTTTGGGTGCAACAAAGATTACAGCAACTGGGCATTTTTGTATCATCCACCTGAGGCTTGTAGTTTGCCTTGTGCAAGCCCAGGTGCACTCCTTCCATCTTCTATTGTACTCCAGCAATTATAATTAATAAAAATTGGCCAATTTGGTGTTCCAGGCAGAATTTTTGTTTACATCTGCGTTTACTAAGTAAATTTTTGTGTTGAATTTGTTACATGTCTTTGTTATCTCTGTAAATTTCTACTTTGGAATATTACATATCAGCAGCTAATCTACTTACCCAACCAAATGTTTCCTAAATATCAAAAATCGTCCCACAAAACAGTCTGACTAGTAAGAACCAAATACAATAATGTTGTCAGAAGAGTTCCACCATTCTGATATCCCATCATGGTAGACAGAACCATATCAAGAAGAATAGTTCAACTTTAAAACTACCCTTACCTATTCTGAATAGCACTAAGGTACGGTGACTAGGAAACCAATAAGGGAAAGAAAGCTTTAATAGTTGAATTTAATCGAACAAACTCCTCGTGATTACATCAATTACAAAATAAAAGAACTATCTGAAATTTTCAAATCGTGTCCTTTGCAACAAATACCCATTCCTCCCTACTTCCATCCTTTCAAAAATGAATCTTATAAACCCATACTAAGTTATGCCCAACATGTTGGAAATACGGCAGCCACAGTCAGTGTTTTCATCATGTGAAGAAATAGAAATTTAAGTTTAAATTTTTCCTCCTAAAATATTCAAGTTGGCCTCCTATTGTTCAAGTCGGTTGGGCCCCTTTGAGGCACGCATTCAACCCCCTTTGAAGTCTATTTACATGAGAGGCACTTCTCTTGATTTGGGCAATTCGCATTACATATTCTTTTGTTTGTTCCAGCAAAGTTAGAAGGAGGAAAGGAGGACAAAAAGTAGATGAAAGAAACAAGAGAGGATTGTCATCTGCGAGATCATGTTTTGGTTATATGTTATCTTGATATCATGGTTTGATTGGATGTATTGATGAATATGGTGTTGATTTTTGGTAGCATCGGATGTGCTCTAGCCATGAAATTTGGTGGAGAAGCTAAGACACATGAGATCTCCAAGACCCAGAAATCGTTTGGAAAAATTCCACCCAGATGAAGAGATATTAAAATAATTAATATTTTTAATGGGTCCCTAAGTCTAAACTTAGGAAATAAAAATATTAATGTGTATTAATATAAAATGGGTGAGAAAGTTCTAAGTGACGAGGATCAAGCCAGTTGTAATCTTAGACGTTGATTAGGGACTTAATCTGGCTGTTGAATGGTCAACAAGAAAAGTATAAGAAGGCGCTTGAGGGTTAGTTGGAGATACACCAAGAGAGATCAAGAATTTGATTTCCTGGGGCTGGGTTTGCTAAGGAAATCGAGTTAGTGATCAGTTGCAGCGAGGGGCAGTTCAACAAGGGATTTTGATCCAAGGCTAAAGAACACATCGCAGAGAGGTTGTGAAGTGCTAGGAGAGATAGCGCAGGCCCAATAAGGGTTGACGTAGAGGCCTGAGGAGCCAGCGCAGAGGACGCAGAGGGCCGTAGAGGCTCACGCAGAGGGTCGTAGAGGCTGACGCGGAAGCCATAGGGGCTAACACAGAAGTCGTAGGGGCTGACGCAGAGGATGTAGAGGGCTTCAGGGACAACGTTGGGTGATTCTATGAGGCAGACTGGGAGTTGATCAGCAGATCTGAGCCAGGAGAGGGTGATGACATTCCATACAGGATGATGCAATTCCAGAGCAATGCTTGGAGAAGCCTTCGCTGTCCAGCACAAGGAACAGTCAGAGTCACTCTGGGGTTGATCATCTGATTGCTAATTTGTCGGAATATCTATCTCTGGAGAGAGGTACTACTTCCAAGGATATTCTTTGAAGGGTGAGCCATTTCTAGCACCCTAGTTGTATTCAAGAATCTGCTTAAGAATAAAACCCTCATTTCTGCAGCACCGGTTTTCTTGAATTAGGTTTTCCAAGGACGATTGTCCAAAAATAACAGTGTCCCTTGTGTGATTTTCTCAGTTTATTTTAGTGCATGATCTATATGTCTGTGAAGGTTGCATTTGTGTTTACTTCGATATTTATGCAATTAAATAACTCTTTAATGTAAAGAACAAGTAGGAGATAGTAAACCAGAAATTGCAATAGGGGTTTCTGATGTGTTAGATTCAGGAATTTTCACATATGGAACTCTCTCATAAGGAAGAATTTCTAGGTTTTCCCCTTGTCGATTTTTCCCTAACCTCAGGCCTAATTTCTGTGTCTCTTGTCGTGTTGTCTCATGGTTATTTTTCTACTGCTCTTTCATGTTTTTTAGTTGAAATTTTCTTCTATATAACTGCTTAATGATATTGGATGAATGCTATGTGAAATTAATGCTGACATATCAAATCATTTCTAGCATGTTTTCCCTAAAAATATCAACATGGTATTAGAACCAAGGAATATCGAAGAGCAGTCTAGGAAAGATGCAAATTCATGGACAAGGACATCTTTTATGTCTCTCGCTCTAGCTCTCATTGCAAAACCAAGTATAGATCCAAATTTTTGAGAAGAGGCCAAATTACTATGACCAAAATTCTATGTAAGAAGGCCGAAAGAATCCTTAGTTCATTGCTAGGTTAAGGCCGAGCCGAGTTTCTTAAGGCACTAAGTCTCTGTGATAGTGCAAGTCTCTATGGAAGTGCGAGTTTACCTCTGTGACAATGCGAATTGTCTTTGTGGCAATACGAGATTGTCTCTGTGACAAGATGCAAAGATTACCTCCGTGACAAATATAATTTACATAATCCAAGTTGATGAAGAATGTAACTAGCGTCGGTCTTCATAATTGTATTTAAATATATTTATCAAAAGAAAGAAAAAGAAATTTTATTATTAAAGAAATTGACTTACTAAAGCATGGGTTTCATGCTTTTGTCAATTGTTTTTAGGTCAAAGCCTCCATTGAAGGCTTCTAGGGTTTATGTCAAGTGTCCCTGTCCATGTCACAATGTAAAGAACCCTTCTTTGGAATTATTTGTCAAGAAAGGAAATTATTTTAATGTAATTTAGGTAAATTAGGCCTCCTCCACAAGGTCGGACTCAAGGGAAGAATTCGATCACCTAGAAAGACTATATATAAGCAGCAAGTTGACTCATTTGGAGAACTCGCATCATGCGCAAATTGTAGTAGCTGGAAGCAGTAAAAGGTATGAATTCCAAGGAAAAAGAAGGAAAGGATTAGCGAAGAAGAAGGAGGTCATTATCTTGCTCAAAAAGTCGAAATTATCTCTCTTGTCTCACACATGCAAAGGAACTGAAGTTGCTCAGGGGCCGAAATTGCAGTCTTGAAGCTGGGTTGCAATTTCTATGCAGTAGGGTCCAAAATCTGTCCTTGATGCAATATTGAAGGAGGGTTGATGCAGTATCGTTGCAGTTGATCATTAAAGGCTGAAATCACAAATTGAGGGTTGACTTGGTGGAGGAGAAAGGTCTGTTAATCTAGGGTCTTGGTCTATCTCATTTGAATTACTAAAGGAAGAGTTCTTGACTGGGTTTTCCCCTATATATGGGTTTTCTCCTAATTGTGCGCCTACATCTGATATCCCTGATCTTCATGTTTCGGTTTTGGTAATTGCTTGATGAACTAAGATAAAAGAAGAACATAAGAAAGATAATAATAGCTCAAGGAAATCATATGTTGACACCTAATCCTCAACGGATGGGTGAACTGGACAGTCATCAAGAAGATGAACTGATCCGTCATATTTATGTATATAACTGATAGTTAGCTAATGAATAAATCAATCAGTTTTTTCTTCTGCTCATTCATTCTGGAGTTACCCTGGCCTGACATGGTATCAAAGCACAGGTCCCAAGTTCTAAATATAGTTGTAACTCCTGCCTCTGTCGCTCCTCTGTCCTGAGCACTCCTCTGTCCCATATTCTGCCTCTGCCAGCGCTAACGCTTGTCTCAAACCTGCATAAGGACTGACAACGCTGCGCACTTATTATTGACGTTACTGCAGAGTGCGTTGGAAAAGGAGATGCCTTCGGCGGTCTGAGAGCTTTTGCAAGGAATTCCTCCAGAAGCATCGGCTGTTTGCTTGAGGTTTCCTCAGAAAGTCCTTTGGGTATGGACTCGGATTCAATTTTCGACACAAAACCATACTCGTAATCCCTTTTCAAAGTACTGGTGAACTGGGTCATTGGGGTCCTTGCCTCTTGTGAGCACGCTGCTCCTTTCGTCCACAGTCGCGTCAGGGGCTTCTGCACGGATTCCAGCAAAGCGCTGGCGGAGTTTAGTGGGTGTGGCACCCGGTGATGGATAAAAAAGCCTGCGTGAATCCGAGTGCTTTCCGGTCCCTGATTGCCATGACCTCCGAGATCTTACGTTCTGCGAGGAGGTATAACCTGTATCCATTCATTTGATCTCTGTTGACAATTAGTAGCATCTAATCTGTGTATCCAACCAAAGTTTTATTAATACAGTACCCCTTTATTGATATAAGTTCTATGATTATGGTTCGGTTCGATTTGAATAAAGGCGGAGTTTTATTATGAAGTTATTTAGTTGAAAAGAGCATTCTTCAATTCAGTATCGAAAAAGAGTGTAACGTAGATCCGTGCTGGAAATTCAAAAGATTATGCGGCCTGCCCATGGTGGCCTATGGGGGGCGCTCTTCTCTCTGAAACCCTGACGGAGATTTTATTTCGGTGGTTGTCGTATTTGGTAATAACGCTGTCCCATTTCTTAACACAGCGTTTGAATTAATGTTTGAATGCAAAGGTCAACATTTATTGAATGGTTTCCAGAACGCAATGGTTATTAACGCTGTGGTTTGAATAATATTCACGCTGTTTGAGTATTAACGTGGTGCGCATCCGGGAAAGCACTGAGGGTATTAATGCTGTGCGTTGTGGGTTTATACATATGCCCATCCAAGTCTGTATATGCATAGAATGGTCCAGAGTATATATATTGAATGATTTCCAAGTTGAATGCATAGAATGATGCGTATATATGGAATGTGAACTGTTGTGCGCTTGTTACCCATATTTTGCAACACCCACATGTCAATCTAAGAGTTTTAATCCCGTCTGTTCCAATCTCAGGACACCTCAGGCCATCGACTCGGTTGAGTGTTGAGCAGTTCTTCAGTGTATATTTATGATAGCAGTTTTGGTATAGCGTTGAGCAGTTTGTTGACTTCATAATATTACACAGTTTAAAGCGTTGTATATCATTCAAAATATTGCGGTGTTTCCAGAATGTCTTATATACCAAAGCATTTGTAGTACTGCATAATATATTGATATATTGAAGTGATATATTAATACATTGAAGTATTGAAGTGATCCCTTGCGCATTTTTCAAAACATAGTAGTATTGTAGTAATATGTACAATGAAATACTACTGTTTTTTTAGCAAATATTAGAGAGATGTGAAGGCTGCAACGTAAGGATTTTCTATCAGCAGAAATAATTTTTGTTACAGTATGCATTCAAGAGAAAGAAGAAGAAACTTCAGAGGCAAGGGGGGCAGACATTCTCAAGCAGAAAAGGCAGATCTGCATTGCATTCGCTGCAAACGAAATGGATCACATGATGCTTCTACATGCAAGCTACCATGGGACAAAATTGAGCAGAGAAGAAATCAGCAGAAAGGTAAAACTGATGACACAGACAAAGGTAAAGCACCTGAATCCGCTCACTATATTGAGGCACAATGTAACATTGGAGTAAATGAAGATTTGTTTAATGCTTCACTTGCTTCTTTGAAAAATGACTGGTTGCTTGATTCAGGAGCAACCTGTCATATGACAATTAGGAAAGATTTTTTTGAAGATTTCACTCATAATGTTGATGGAGCAGTATACTTTGTAGATCAGTCAAAAATCAAGCCATCAGGGCTTGGCACAATCAGGCTTAAACTGCCTGGTCTTCCAGACTTTCTTCTGGATCATGTTCTATATCTCCCACAGCTCAAGAGAAACTTGCTGTCCCTGGTCCACATCCGCCAGCAAGGTCACTCCATTCATATGTTTGATGGAAAGCTTGAGGTAAGAAAGGCATCTGACCACTCACTTGTCATGAGGGGTATAGAAGAAGAAAGACTTCTTAAACTGCAAGGAACCTCTCCTCATGCACAACATTTTTCATATATTTCTCATCATGAAGAAGGTACACTTCCATCAAGTTTATTATGGCATGCTAGATTTGGACATTTAAACTATGATAGTCTCCGCTTGTTAAAGAAAAATGGTGTTGTTGGTTTGCCTACAATTCCTAGAAAACATAAGCAATGTGATGCTTGCATTCTAGGAAAGCATAGCAAACAGTGTTTTCATGATTCACATTCAAGAGCACATAGGAAGCTTGAACTTATTCATTCAGATTTATGTGGTCCAATGCCTGTTCCTTCTGCAAATGGAAATAAATATATCATGACATTTATTGATGATTACACCAAAATGTGTTGGGTTTACTTATTGAAGAACAAATCTGATGCTTTTCAAACATTCAAAAATTTTCATAAGTGGATTGAAAATGATGCACAATCTCATATTGGGTCTATTCGCACTGATAATGGAAAAGAATATACATCAAATGAATTTGAACACTATCTTCGCCAACATGGGATTAAACATCAAACAATTGTACCTTATAATCCCCAACAGAATGGTGTAGCAGAAAGAATGAATAGAACAATCTTGAATATGGTACGATCCATGTTTTTCTTCAAAAATGTAAAGACAATGTTTTGGGCTGATGTTGTTCTATGTGCTGCATATATAAAGAATAGATGTCCATCTAGTGCTATAAGAAACAAGACTCCTTATGAATTGTGGTATGGACATGTTCCTTCGGTAAAACATCTCAGGATTTTTGGTTCCACCTGTTATGCTTTAATACCAAAGGTACATAGAAACAAACTTGGTGCTAGAAGTCGTAAGTGTATCTTCATGGGGTATTCAAACACATCTAAAGCATACCGCCTCTATGATGAAGTAAATAAAAAGTTTGTTTTATCTAGAGATGTCATTTTTCTTGAATCATCCAAATCTGACAGTGTTGTTGAGCGGCAACTTGATCGCTTGGATAGATTCACAAAACCGAAATCATTTCAAGAGTTTGATAATCAGATTCCACATCTTGAAGGGGGGATTCCTATACTAGATCAACATGTGGAATCTTCTTCTGAAGAACAATCTCCCCTGCATGACACTCCAACAACGGATGATGCTTTAAGTGATGTAATTGATAGAATTGGGAGACTCAATCTTGATTCAGACCCAACTCAATCAACAGAGCAGCCTGGACCATCTCAGAAAGGTCCCCCAAAGTGGCTGACAAAGACACTTGAAAGTGTTCATCCTGATGAAATTGGAAAAACAGGAACCAGAAATACAAACCGACAAGATGGAGGTGATGTAGATAACTCTAATTCACCTGTTGATATGGATGTTACTTATGATTGTGAATTGAACTTGTCTACAGATTTTGAACCAACTTCCTTCAAAGAAGCTGCTTCTCATGATGAATGGAAAGAAGCGATGCAGAAGGAGTATGATGCCCTCATAAAGAATGGCACTTGGAAGCTGGTTGATCCTCCATTTGGAACCAAACCAATTGGCTGCAAGTGGGTCTACAAGAACAAATACAAAGTTGATGGCTCACTTGACAAGCACAAAGCTAGGCTTGTGGCAAAAGGTTTTGCACAGAAGGAAGGGATCGATTATGAGGGAACTTTTTCCCCACAGCAAAATGGGCCACCATCCGGACACTCTTTGCACTAGCTGCTCAGAACGGTTGGAAAGTCCATCAAATGGATGTAAAAACTGCATTCTTGAATGGAGATCTAAAAGAGAATGTTTTTATGTCCCAGCCTGAAGGATTTGCTGTGAAAGGACATGAACATAAAGTATGCAAACTTGTGAAGTCCTTGTATGGCCTCAAACAAGCACCACGAGCCTGGTATGAAAAACTAACTGAGCATCTTCTGAAACTCAACTTCAATCATTTTGATCTTGATGATGCAACTTTATTTGTCAAGAAAGTTGGCAAAACAGTTGTATATCTTGTGGTATATGTAGATGATCTTTTAATGACAGGGAACAATGAAAGCTATATTGCATCCATAAAGAAAGAATTAGGAAAAAATTTTGAAATGACTGATTTGGGCTATGTTCATTACTATCTTGGCATTGAAGTAACCCAACATCCAAAGTCCATATTTCTTTCTCAAAAGAAATACATTGGAGATTTGTTAAACAGATTTGGCATGACAGAGTGTAATCCTCTTTCTACTCCAATGGAACAAAACTTGAAGCTCACATCTATTGAAGGAAAGGAATTTGAGGATGCAACAAAGTATAGACAGCTTGTAGGAAGTCTCATCTACCTCACTACTACCAGACCAGACATTTCATTTTCTGTTGGAATCCTCTCCAGGTTTATGCAAAAGCCTTGTGAGGGACATTGGTCTACTGCAAAAAGAGTTCTAAGGTACTTGAAGGGAACTCAAGACCTTGGAATCAAGTATACACAGGTGGACGACTTCAACTTGATTGGATACTCTGATTCAGACTTCGATGGAGACAAAGAAACTGGGGTATCTACTTCAGGATATGCTATGATTCTTGGATAAGGAGCTGTCTCCTGGAGATCACGCAAACAATCAGTACCAGCAGATTCCACAACAGAAGCAGAATATGTGGCAGCAGCTGAAGCAACGAAAGAAATTGTGTGGCTCAGGAAAATTCTTGAAGATTTGCAGGTAAAACAAATACAATCAACTCCACTCATGATTGATAACACCTCTGCAATAAAGTTGGCCAAGAACCCAAAGTTTCATGATCGTACTAAGCACATCAATACTAAATATCATCTGATCCGACATCATGTTGAGGCCAAAACAATCCATCTCCGTCATTGTTCCACAAACGAGCAAATTGCAGACATCTTCACCAAAGCGCTTGGAAGAGAAAAGCTTGAAAGATTCAGAACGATGCTTGGACTCACCAACATCCCTTCAGATTAAGGGGGGGAATGTTGACACCTAATCCTCAACGGATGGGTGAACTGGACAGTCATCAAGAAGATGAACTGATCCGTCATATTTATGTATATAACTGATAGTTAGCTAATGAATAAATCAATTAGTTTTTTCTTCCGCTCATTCATTCTGGAGTTACCCTGGCCTGACATCATAAGTAATTATTAACAAGAGAAAATCTTTCTGACTTTCCGATTTTCCAACATGGTATCAAAACTAAGGTGAAGAAGAAGGAAAAAGGCAACCTGAAAATCTATTGAAGAAAAGAGGATTGAAGGAAGGTGATTAAAGGGATCATATAAGGGCATAAGCCCACTATCTACAAGAACTATGTCTAACTCAATGAAGGGAGAAAACAAACTAGAAAGACCATCCAACTACAAGACATGGAAAAAGGGAATAGATCTGATCCTCGAAAAGAACAAAGTTTTGGATCTAGTTCTAGAAAAATTCAAGAAGCCTACAGATGAAGCAGAGAAAGCAAAGTTCAAAGAAACCGAAATTTTGGCCATGAACCTAATAGTGGATGGAGTAAAGGACAACCTCATTCCATATATATCCAACATAGATTCCGCTCAAGAAATGTATGAGGCTCTATCCAAATTATTCACAATCAAGAACATTGGTCAAATAGCAAGTCTCAAGAATGAATTAAGAACTATTAAGATGACGAAAGACGATACTGTGGCATCCTTCTTTATAAGGATATCTAGAATCAAATATGAACTCCAAGCAATAGACGAAATTGTACCAGAAAAGGAGCTCATAATCACTGCTCATCTTGGTCTACTGAAATCTTGGTGTGCCTTTGCATCAGGACTTAATAGTTGGAAGGATACACCAACATTTGACCAAATGTGGAATGCATGCAATTAAGAAGAAGCTCGAGTATCGTTAACTAACAACAAGGAGGAGGATGAAGAAGAAAACATCTCAAATGCATATTATGCTCATCACAAGAAGAAGGGAACCTTCAAGAAGTTCAAAGGACCAAAGAAGAAAGTTGACCTATCCAAGATCGAATGTTATAATTGCCATAAGATTGGTCATTATAAAAGCCATTGTCCTGAGAATCCAAGGAATAAAAGGAGAGATAGGGATCAAGCAATTATTTTCGATGAAGCACCACCTAAGAAGAGCAAGACTGAAGAAACGGAAGCAAAGGACTTATACTACTAAGTCCTCTCTTTCTTATCCCTCTTAGTCTTTTGTTTAAGTTTTGAATTGTTTTCCTTTATGTTTTGATTTCAAGAACTTGTAGGGCTGACATGTCTTGTTAGAACACCTTTTATTTGATAAATGTTAGGTTTCCCTCAAGATTGGATTAAGAGGGAACCTCCACCATTTTACCAAAAAGATAAGTATTTTGTTCTTCGTTGTTCATAGTTTCATGTTTGGTTTCCTTCTCACAATTTGTTTATATGGTATGCTAATAACCTTTCTCTTTATACTTTCCTTGGTCAGGAAAAGCTTGTTGAATGCTCAAAGGCTATGCAGGAAACTTCAAAGGATAGAGTCGAAGGTGAGAGAAAATCTATTACAAAGGAAGTCTTTTAGAATTGATGTCCTACAAGGTTTGTTAAGAAACAACTCAAGGTATGTCACAAACTGTAAGCTTTGTTATGAAGTTCTCTTCATATAAAAGGTACGATCATTCTTTTTTCTAAATTTGCTTTACATTACTAACATTGTCATGTCTAGCGTTTTGAATCATTAAGATTCTTGTTAGGGTGATTAATCATTAGATTAAATCTACCCTCGTTACATTATCATTCTTGTGGAACCCTACAAGGTTCACTGTAAAACCATGACCTAGGGGTATATCAATATTGTAATGTTCCTAATTAGGAAGAACAGTGATATGCAAAGCAAAATAGTACATGCAACACAAAAATTCAGAAAATTCAGTGAACACCCATAAAAACACCAAAAATGTCCTCCAGCTGAGCCATTTTATTAGATAATTGGAGTAAGAATACAATGGTATGGACGGAGTGCTCCTGGGCTTGCTTCAATGGCAAGCATGACAAGATCCAGGTGATAAAATAGAATGCCCAGATGAGAGAACGATCTACTCCAATGACGCCCTGCGCTTCCCTAGAAAACTGCATTATCCGTTGGAAAGATACTGCTGGAAATCCCACCTCTGGTGCTCAAAAAATTCTGCAAAATTAGCCCCAAGCTCCTCTCAAATAACCCACCAAAACCCATAAATGGTTTGGTTTGGTTCGGTTTTGACCCCCGAAATCAGAGCCCAATTACCACGTCCTCCTCCACTGGAAAAATGCGGCCTCTCTGCAAACTCCCTAAAAAACCCTCCAATCACTCCCAAAATGTTGAGTCTCACTACCCCAAAGTTCTCCTTAATTCACTCGGCAAAACCCAGCTCCCAAGCACTTCCCCTAGACTCCCACATGTGCCCAGAAAATGGCTTCTATACTGGCCCTGGATGTACGAATTCATAATGCTTCCAATCAACAACCTTCTGCCTCAAAACTCATCAATTAGTTTGATCTTCCCCTAAAGCTCCTATGCCAAATTTCTCCCATCAAACACTACCTGGAAGATCGTTGAAATGAGCAAAGCGTGATCCCCTCCTGCGTCCTTGAATACGCACTAGCTGAGAGAAAGGCAGTGTGTGTAGCTCTGAATCCCTCCAAACTCTCCTCCAACTTGGCACAATCTTACCTCCCTAGGGTGGCACTCATAGTCCACCGAAAGAAGGGTGAGCTCTCCCCTTGGAAAACTATGTGTTGAACAGCACTACTAAGCAGCCCGACCAACAATAGAAAGTATGATTGACCAAAGACCCCAAAAGTGGCTGAGCTTCTTCCATTTATAATTTTTGAGTTCCTTTTCCATGTGGGTCCCTCCAACAAGATTTTCAACCCCCTTCCTTGGCAACTCGAATTTCCTCCTAGGCAAGTGCGTTTTACCAATAAGTGTGGCCCCATGCTCCACTAGCAAAAAGATTTCAGCCTCCCCTTTTTCCCAAGTCTTTCTCTAAAAAATCGTGGGTCCCATGTCAACAAAAATGCCAAAATTGTGGAAAAAAACTTAAGGAAAATTATTTTAGGAAGGGACATTACAGTCCTCCCCTCCCAACTGTTGCTTGTCCCTAAGCAACTTCAGCACTGGATGCTCAATATGTGCTCACCCTCCCTGATTTGGCATTTATTCAGGACAAAGAATTAAAAGGTATTACAGACTCATGTGCATGGATGTGCTTATGTTACTTTATGCAACGGATCGATAAGATTGTGAAATACATAGACATTGAAGCAGTTAGAGAAAACACAACAGGAAAACATGTAATACAACAAGTTTAATAAGGAGTTCACCCAATGCTCCTGGGCTATGTCTCCTGGTCCAGCCTTCAGTGGTGGCCTCTCTATTATGTTTTCAAAGCAGAGTTTTTACAACAGTGAGCTCAATTTGAGTCTCACTCAACAGATATGAATCAGTAGGACTGGAGTACACAGACTCTCCTTACTGAAACTTGACCTCTACTGGTCACAGTAGTATGAGCCCAATCTGAGACTCATACATGACAGGCCTATGCCGAGGAGTTCGCTTGAACCTCTCAAGCCTTCTCTAGAGTGCACAAACTCTTTGACTCTCTCTGGCTCTGTCTCGATGTTGCCTTTGCTCTGCAGGTCAGCTCGACTTACTTTCTCTGTTCTCTGCTCTTAGCTTTCTTACTCGCTTTTCTTACTACTTTCTAGCTGCTTGCTTTTGTCTCTGTCAGTTTGTGGCTTTAAAGCCAATCTTCTTTCTAACTGTTCATTTCTGCTTCCCGACGTTCTGGTTCTCCTGCCTCTATCCGTTTGAATTCCCCTATTATGCGTCATCATCACTGTGTAACGCTTCACAGGGAGGTGGCCACCTGTTTCATAACGAACTGAGTGTCAGTTCTCTTGGAAATGTTTGAATGGTCGTTATTTCCGTTTAACTCCCAGATTTCCCGCGAACATGATTCTCCTGCCAACTCATCGTTCATGCCGGACTTCAAACTTTATATAACTCGGCCTGTTTACCCCGTTGAATCCGGTCATTCGTCAGATCGCATGTCCGCCGTCGATCTGGAGCCTCTAGATCCTACGATCTCCGTCCATATCGGGCAGGTAAGTTGCATGACGTTTACCCGTTCGATGTGAGCGGTTTTCTCTCTCTTCCGTCGAACATGTGGCACCCAGTGTGTGGCATCAGGCGGGACTCGGTTGAAACCGCTTACTGCTCGAAGCCCTTCCGATATCCTACCGGTTTTCGTGTGGGACCCGCCTCTGACGAAATCGGCGAATTCCGTACGGTTATTGACTTTTCGGTTCCGGTCACTTGGGGCTTTTCCTTCACTAAGGGGTTTGCCCAGCGATATGTGATATGTCACTAATCGCATATCAGAAACCTCCCCCGTTTCTCCAAAAGACCTCCCGTTTTGTTGTTTCATGGCAGCGCGCGTTACCATGGGCCAACGATCTGCGCACTTGACCGAGGGTCCTCGTTGCTCCGCGCTACTCACAAATTACAATTGTTCCAAGGGTATTCCTGATAAGCTCGACCTTTGTAAGTCTTTGAAACTTTGGCATGAATTTTACAAAGTTATGAAAACTTAGAGAGTGTTTTAGGATCCAATTCGGATCACTCCCAAGTGGCATCCTCATCCAGTAAGCTCCTCCACCATACTAAGTACTCCCTAATGGTTCTGCTCCTGAGCTTCCTCTCTCTAGTCTCAAAAATGGCTTCTGATTCCAAAACCAAATGCCCCTCATCATCGAGTGGAGTCAACTCCATAGTTGCTATCACCTGTTGTCCCCATAGTTGCACGAAGCGCCCCCCCCCCCCACGGTTCCAAGCCCTGAAGCGCGTCCCGTACAAAAGCGCCTAGGAAGCTTGGCCGAAAGCGGCGCTTCCGAATTCGGAAGCGCCGCTTCGGCATTTTTTGCCGCTTCCTAGACTTTTGCTTCCGCATTTTTTGCCGCTTCCTGGACTTTTCGGAAGCGTGGCGCTTCGGAGGGGGAAGCGTACGCTTCTGGAAAAGCTTCCGAAAAAGCGTTTAGAAAATCGTTTTTTTTTCAATTTTTATTTTTATTTTTGGTGAGTTTGCTTGTTGGGCTGGTCCACCTTGGGTTAGGGTGACGAATGAAGGCAAAAAAAAATATAAATATAGCAGATGCTCCCTCATGGTAATGTTAAATTCTTAAAGTAAAAGTGACATTCTCCTTTATTTTTCATTTTCATCATTTTACTTAAATTTTTAACATTACCATGAAATGACTCAGGATGTTTGAGAGTGGTTCCAGCGTCATTGGACTTCATATGGAGAAAATAGAATTTCATATCCTATTCAAAATTCAGCAGACTTAATAATTTTCAGGAATTCGGATCAATGGGATTGTGGCATTTCATTAGATTATATCAAGTATGAAGGTATGCGATTAGCATTTAATCAAGAGCACCAAGCCCTATATGTACCTAGTGTTGGTGATGTTAATTGTTGAACTCCTTTGACACGTGGCATGCCCTTAGCAAAAAATTACCTTTCAATCAAGTCAAAATCATCGATCAAGCATCTTAAGCTTTTTCTACCATATTTTAAGTCTTGGGTTAGGTAGTTTGATCAAAATTGGGCAATGTTGACTAATATTCCTAGACAATCGAGGTAGAGGCAAAGGCTAGGCAAGAGGAGAAGAATCTAGATTCTAAATGGTTGATGCTCGAATAATTAATCATTAATGTACAATGGATGCCATATCTATCTTGATTTATGCAAAAATATGCATGTTTTCATGTCTTCTACAATTAATTTGGTATTTGGGATGTTTGTTTTGAGTATAAATGCAAAAAAATATAAATATATATATATATATATATATATATATATATAGTAGACGCTTCCGTGGACGCTTCGCTTCCTAGATTTTTGGAAAATGACGCTTCGGCGTCCCCGCTTCCAAAAAACGCTTCCGCTTCGTGCAACATTGGTTGTCCCAACACCTTCTTGAGGCATGAGACATGAAAAATGTTATGAATCTTGCTCCCCGGTGGAAGCTCCAACTCATAGGCCACCTCCCCAACTCTCCTAGTCACCCCGTATGGCCCATAGAAACGTGGTTGTAGCTTCTCGACCCCCTTCTGTTTCAATGTAAACAGACGACATGGTTGTAGCCACAGGAAGACCAAATCCCCCTCCTCAAACTATCTCTCAATCTTGTGCCTATCTACATACACCTGTTGATTTAAGTTGTCAATAAGTTATCCTTGAGACCCTTGAGGATATATTGGCTCTCTTGGATCCAATCTTTGGCCTTTGGGACCTGGTTGTCTCCAAAAACAATGTCAACAAAAGATAAAGCACCATAACCATACAAGGCACGAAAAGGTGACATACCAATGGACATGTGGTGGGTGGTGTTGAAGTTGTACGCACCCAAATGCAACCACACCACAATCTATACTACCCTGTGTTGCATGGGTACCCGCACCCGGGGGTGGGGTTCTCGAACCCGTCCCGGGTTCCCGCACCCAAGTACCGGATTCGGGTACGGGTTCTTCCCAGACGAACCCAGAAGAACCGGGTTCTTCAAAAAAAAAAATGGGTTCTTTTCCTTTAACGGGTTCTTGGGTTCTTGGGTTCTTCGGGTGCTTGGGTTCTTGGGTTCTTCGGGTTCTTTGGGTTCTTCATAAAAAAACTATATTAAAAATTTAATTTTCAAATAATTTTTTTTATTGAAATTAAAAAAATAACTTACAACAAAGGTAAAACTTATAACAAAACCTAAAAAACCCTAAATCAATTCTTGTAAATCAATTTGGAATGAAACATTATTCCACGGTCCTTACCATCAAAACCTGTGTTGCACGGGTACCCGCACCCGGTTTTTTAAGTTTTTCACAAGTCTTGTTTTTTAAGAATTCTTATAAATCAATTTGGAATGAAACATTCATTCCCGAGCCAAATAACCATCAAATTATAAACTGTAAATGCACACATACAAGTTCAGACATTTCCGGTCAAATAGAAAGTAGGATTGAGACCAGCCATAAGCTGTAATCAGCTGATGTTATTAAATGGCGAAGGGCTATTTTGGACAATGGCTAAATTAAGTATCAAAATCTGCCAATTTCTCACAGCATTCCGATAACATCATGTTAAGATTAAAACTAGGAAAATATGCCTAAATCATATATGGTCTCTACAGACTTGTACACCAAGTAATCTCTAAAAACTGCGAAGATGTTTTATGTTTATATAATTAATATTCAAGCAGATCTTCACACTCAAAGACAAACTATCCCTCAAGCCATCAGATGGTTGTTGTGCATTTTATTGGGAAACAAACACTGATAAGCGTGTTTTGTGGAAGGGTAAGGTTGCCACTGTTTTTGTGATTGCTTTACCACAGAGCACACCATGCATGGGGCAGGTGGATGATTAGACATCAAGAAAATTCTAGACCACTATCAAGTTGAGAAGAATCTCCTATGAAAAAATTGTGTTTTTATATGGGAGAGACTAAACATTCAAAGCAAAGTTACAAGCTCAAGCTCCAGCCAGAATGAGCAATTTCAATAAGGAGAGAAGTTGTCTTGAAATTAGAGCAGGAGGCAGAAATGCTAACACTCCTTGGCTGTGTAGGAGGAAGGGTCTGTACGACCATAGCCTGATTCATTGATAGGCATCCTTGCAAATGAACCTAAGCTGCATAGTTATTTTAAAGCCTGTGTGTGACAAAATATGTCCCAAGTTTCACCAAAATAGCTGAGTCTAGCATTTATCCTAGTATGTATTTTGAATTTTCAGTTTTAGTAGCAGCCTTGAGCTCTCTCACATAGCTGTCACAGTGTCATGGTTACACGGAAAAGATTCAAAAGAACAGTTTTTTGGTGATAAATTTTGAAATATCAATGTCAATGTTGAATGTTCAATGATGTGCATGTTTAAATGATTATCATTAAAGTTTTCTTGTTTAAAGTTGAAAAATATACAAATTCAAATTTCATATATATTATTAATTATAAATTTATAATTTATAAAATATAATTATTAAAATTTAATATTATTATATTACCCGACGAACCCGCGCACCCTGTTTCCAAAAATGTCGTCCCCGTCCCCGCACCCACGTTTCCTGGCAACATAGATACTACCCTATCACATACTTCCATAGATAGCCCTCCAACCATTTGTTGACACTCTCAGCTTAACCGTTCGTCTATGGGTGGACCGTGGTAGCTAGTGCTGGGGGTGAGCTCAATGCCCACTAACCTGAAAAGCTCCTGCTAGGATGCCCCATGAACTGACTATCTCTATCATTGACTATGGTCTTAGGGAGTCCATGCAAGCTAAAGACCTCCTTGAAGAATAGCTCAGCCACCTGTGATGTTGAATACCTTGTTAAAATGGCAAAGAAATGAGCATATTTGGTCAATTGATCCACCACCACATAAATACAATCTTTTCCCTGCATCATAGGGAGCCTCGTGATAAAATCCATGGAGATACACTCCCACTACCCCTCAGGGATGGGAAGTGGCTACAACAACCCAGTTGGATAGGTCAACTCCCCCTTATTCCTCTAGCAAGCCTCACACTCCACATATCTCAATAATCCCGCTTGAGGCATTTCCATGTGAAACGCTCTCTGATCGTCATGTATGTCTTTTGCAACACCTGGTGCCCTGATAATCGAGAGTCATGAGTTGCATGGAGAATCCTCTCCCTCAATTGTGAACCCAATACCAAGAATATGCGCCCTTTGTAGTATATGCATCAGCCATCACCCTATAACGCTCATCAATGTGAGTACCCTCCAGAATCTCACATGTCCGTCGATCTTTAGTGTACTCCACCAACAACTGCGTCTTCCAATCATGGCAAATGCTCATGAGTGAAAGTGTCATGGGCCTCCTAGATAATGCATCTGCTACCACATTGTGTTTTCCCTTGACATAATATCAAACTCGTAGGCCTGCACCTTGTTAACCCACCTTTGTTGCTTGTCACTGAGGCCCTGCTGCCCCATAAAATGGTGAAGACTATTGTGATCAATCTTCACCCGAAATCTATTGCTCAACAAATACTATCGGAATTTGGCCAATCCATGCATGATGGCCAACATCTCCTTGTAAATAGAATACGACCTCTCATGTGGAAGGAGCTTTCGGCTCTCAAAGTGATGGAGTGTCCATCCTGAGATAAATTGCACCTACCCACTCACCTAATGCATCCTACTCCAAGGCGAACGGCTAAGTGAAATCTGTGAGTGCCAAGACTGGGCAACAACCCATCACCTTCTTGAGGCAATCAAAGGCTAACTGTTCTCTATCTGTCCATGCAAAATCCCCCTTCTTCGTCAAATCTATGAGGGGAGCTACCAACTGTGAGAAGCCCTTTACAAACTACCGATAATAGTTGCATATGCCCACAAGTCCCCTCAAATCAGTCACATTCTCAGGCATTGGCCAATCTCGGATGGCCCTAATCTTCTCCTCATGCACCCTCACTCCATTTGCGCCAATGATGTGCCCCAAGTAGAGCATCTCTGTCAGCCGAAACTCACACTTTCACAACTTGGCATAAAATTGTTGCTCCTCTAAAATGCACAACACCACCTCCAAGTGCTCCAAATGCTCCTCCCACGTCTGACTATAAATCAGAATGTCATTGAAAAACACCAGTATGAACTTCCGCAACTACCTACAAAATACATGATTCATGCATGACTGAAAAGTGGCAGGTGCGTTGGTCAGCCCAAAGGGCATGACCAAAAACTCAAAATGCCCATAGTGGCACCTGAAAGTCGTCTTGGGGATGTTCTGATCCCTCACCCTGGTCTAGTGGTACCCCGAGCACAAGTCTATCATAGAGAAATACTTGGCTCCTCTAAACTCAAACATCAACTCATCAATGCGCAAAATGGGGGAGTTATTCTTCAAGGTATTCTTGTTGAGCACTCTATAATCAATGCACATGCGCAAAGTCCCATCCTTCTTCACCAGAACAACTGATGAAGCGAAGGGACTAGAGCTTGGCCTAACGTGTTGTCATGTCCCTTTTGGAAATACTGAGAGGGGGGTGAATTAGTAATCCTCAGCAATTAGCACTTTTAAATCTTTTCAGAGCATTAGTTAATCTTCAATTATTATTAATGTTTATGCAGTAATAATAGTAAATAAAAGAACACAGTAGGCACAAAACTTTTAGTTGGAAAACCCCCTCCGAGTTAAAAACCATTGAACGCATTTCTAATAAATTCTTTAATCTTCAGCCCCAACTAAAATAAAAGCAACAACTTTCTAGAATTCTAGAAAAGCATTCTTCTCCAACTCCCACTGGAAGGATGCCCCAACGCCCTGGTTTCTTCAGTAGTCAACTGAATGGATGCCCCAACATCCTAGACCAACCTACCACCCTGAAGTGTTCACAGGCTCCAACCTGTAAGCGACTTCATGCACCAGCCTAGCACCTCCCTACCACCCTATAATGAATGAAATGAGATAAGAGTGTGGATTCCCATACTAGGGACAACGATCCACATTACAATATGATTTACAATGATTTTGACCGAACACCCATTCACACTATGACCTACAACCCAACCATGACATAATCCCAACAGACACTCCTTTACCTCCCAATAATGCCTTTCGACTCTAGGCAGATTGACTCTTCCAATGATGACACTTTTACAAATGACTCTTTTACAACTTACAATGATGACTTGACACTTCTTCACAATATACGGATGTTTGTCATGTCTTCAAAGGATGTCCTACTGCAATTCTTCATTTGATTTGATACTTCTCCTCTTGAATTCTTGCTTGAAGTTGTACTTGAATCTTCTTCTACCTGCATGCAAAATTTGCCCGGCGAAACCAATCCCAAAACAAAACAAAATACCCTTCAACTTACCTCTGCCTGCAAAACACATGTAAGTGCATAATAATGAATAAATACAAATTAAAATTACAATGCATACCTGAAGTGTGCTTGTCACTTTTGTTGTTGACTTGCCTTGACTGTTGATGTGTGGTCCTTACTACAGTGATCCTTGAATGCATGCTTTTTCTTGCCTTCTAGGAGCTCGATATTGAATCTGTTGTATCTATGTAATTTCAAATCTCCATGGTCTGAAATTTCTTCATGTGGTAGCCCTCTAAGTCCCCTTTCCAACCCCACACGTTTGATCAAGATTGGATTCTTCAAGAGTTATGCCCAATCTCCCACGATGATCTGATTATAGACTACTTCAGTAGAGCGAACTTGTACGAAGTGCCACGTGTCACTGTTGCGAGCTTCGGCCCTGAAAATGCTACTAAACAAACTTCTGTGACTATTTACGAAATTCAAATCCAATGCTCAGAGAGAAAGTTATGACGATTTTCCCAACGTCACATGTTTGACAAGGAATTTGAGAGCCTACAAAAACCCTAACTTCCTCAGATCATATCTCCGAAAATATAGCGAACCAAGATCTAAAATTCAGTCACGAGGTTCATAAACATTTCGGCTCAAATGGGTTTTAATTTCAGATTCTGAAGCTTCGCAGAAAAAATGTTATAGCAAAAATTCCATGATGACTTGTTTGAAGCCACGAAATCCCTACTAGAGGAGGATATGAGGGTCATTATTTATATGAATGTCTTGAGTTGAGAGGGTCCTCAACAAGTGAACATTGGAGGGATTTTTGGGGCAAAAAATATTTATTAATTATTGACTATTCAATGACCACAAACAATTATGAGTGTGATGCCACAACCCATAGGGTTTTAGCCCACTAACTTGGGTTACTAACTTCAAACATGAATATCTCTCAAACTGTGAAGAATTACTTGGTGTGCCATATATCAACGAAAACATCTCGACGAGTAGAATACATCTAGAAGATACTTGACTCAAAATAGAGTAATTTGTCAAGTCAAAATGCCCTTTCAAGACTGGGGTAGCCCTTGGTGCTGTTGGGGTTGACATCAATGACAACCACCGACCAACATCATGGATCTATACAATCTTTGGTCCACATCCTTTGACGAATCTTTAAAGCTTAACTTGTAACCTGTTATCATGGGGGTAAGGACTAGCTTGCAATCTTCCATCTGGAATTTTTTGAGCATTTCCTTGATGTACTTGGTTTGATATATGAATATTCCTTTATCCTACTGAGAAATCTAAATCCCCAAAAAGTATGTCAGCTCGCCAAGCATAGACATTTCAAACTCACTTTGCATTTTTGTGGCAAAGTCTTTACTTAATCTATCATCATTACTTCCAAAGATTATATCATCCACATATACCTCGATAATCGTTAGGTTATCTCGATCCACTTTCACATAGAAATTGGTGTCAACACTTCCTTTCTTGAATCCTTGTTGATGTAGATACCTATCAAGACGATCATACCAAGCACTAGGAGCTTGCTTGAGACCATATAGTGCCTTCTTTAATCTGCAAACATAGTTTTCTTTGTCAGTGAGCAGAAAACCTTCGGTTGTTCAATGTAAACTTCTCCTTCCAATTCACCATTTAGAAAAGCTAACTTAACATCCATTTAGTAGACCTTGATTTTTCTCAAGCAAGGATAAGCAAGAAACATCCTGATAGCTTCCATTCTGGCAACTGGAGCAAATGTTTCTTCAAAATCGATTCTCGCAACCTGTGCATATCCTTTGCATACTAACCATGCCTTGTTCCTGGTAACTTGTAATCCTTCAATTGTTTTGCTCCCCATGAACCTATAATGAAACTGCCATCTTGTTCAAACTACCTTCCCATCAATCGTAGACTTGTGCCATATACTATTGCATAGACTCCTCCTCTACAAACATTAAGGAGTCAACAAGCCAGATTGTTCAAAATAGTTAGTCACCTAACGGGCCATCTTGACTTGAGTTATGATCTAAAGCAACTGCTAATTCCTCATGACCTTTTGCTTTTACAAATCCTGAAAGCATAATTGTTGAAACCTTGTTATCTGCTGTGAAGGGTCAATTTTTGAAGTTTGGAACCAAGGGAAACCCTTTCTGGGTTTTTCTGGGTTTTGGGCAAGGATCACACTCCTAATTCTATAGAATTTTCTGGGCAAATCTGAGGGGTCAAACAGGAGTCCCAACTGAACCAAAAGCTAGAGGAGATAAGGGGAATTTGGGCCAAAATTCTGAGATCAACATTTGGCCAATTCCTTCGTCAGTTATTATGGGTTTCTTGCGTAGAGGCTAGGATTAATTTCCCAGAATTTTTCGAGCAACAGGAAAGGCTCTAACAGCAGATCATTTTAGGCAGCAGCACCTTTTTGAACAGTAACAGCGCAGCTCTTGGGCCAGATTACCAATAGATTTGAGGAGGTTGTTCCATTGTTCATTTTTGGCTTTTGCTAGCTTGCCTAGAGCAAGCCTAGGTGTACACATTCCAACACCTTGTTATACGCCTTTTTCCATTTAATAAAATGAGTAGACAGCATAGTTTGGTTGCCAATTTTGTGGTGTGATGGTCTGATTTAATTTTATGGTGTTATTTTTATTGTTCTCTTTGCATAGAACTATTTTCCCTAGTTTGGAACATTACAGTGGTATCAAAACATGATCTGGGCCCAGCTGTGGGAAATTAGCCAGAAGATCACGGAAGCTTTGGGTATGAGTGCACAATGATGGGTGAAACCAGAGACAAACCTATGGCTCAAGGGAAATCCAATATGCAAAAATTCTGGGGTAGAATTCATTGGGACAATGAGAGGTTGGCCCAGTTGAGGAGGGTGAGAGACCAAACCCATCCTCACCCTTACAGCAGAGACATTAGAGGTGATCAAGCCGTGTCGGTGTAGCCATCTACATCATGTGGGGAAAGTCGACCAGATCAGGGCACCAAATCTCTTGAAAAGGAGCAGGAAGGACAAAGATGGTTAGAGGGTGAGACCAGGGGGCACTTTTGCTGGTGGAGACCTGGCTTTAGATATCAGGAGCCTGAGAAGGAGGTTGAGCATGATGCTGCGAGCCCACAAGATGGTGAGGAGCACGTCGATATACATGGTGGGGCACAGGAGTCACCTTTACTAGAGACCTCTTCGATAGCCCCAGTTGACACCTTGGTTAAGAGGATGGAACCTACACACATAGAGCCATTTGTTGAGGGGGTGTCACCCATGAACAAGATACCGACATTTGTTGAGGTATCTGGAGTTGTGACTGAGTTTACAGGTGATAGATGCCCATAGCAGTTCGACCAGTTCACGGCCGACCTTCCAGCATTACAAAGGAAGATCATCGCATTAGTGCGTGAGGCTATTCTGCAGCAGAAGGAAGAGTTGTAGGGCATGAGAGCGGTTTGTGCCGAGTCCACAGCCAAATTGACTCACGTTGGGGAGCGGTTGGATTCTGTACTGGTGCAGCTAGAGTGCACATTGGGGCGTGACAGCAACCTTCTTCAGGCATATCTAGACGAATTTGGCAGCACTGTTAAGTTACCTTGGCCCATTGGACAGAGAGAGACAAAGCTACCTAGTCAGATTTCATGTATTGACTAGGATAGCGAGATGAGACGACCTGAGTTGCACAGGGTGCAACACCCGCATGCTGGGGTTGTTCTATGTGCAGGAGTTCGTGCATTCGATCCCTCTCTTGGGGTTGGATGGCGAGAGATTCTGAGTTGGTACCCTGTGGAGTGGGCTATGGAGATGGTGGTGGACCTGGGTGTAGCTCAGCAGGAGCTTCCAGGCATTGGGGATACCGACAACGTAGACTGGCATTGGGTTCCAGGTGGGACTACCTATCATTTCGCAGGTATGCAAGTTGACTACAACTGGGATGGTGCAGTTGACCTAGCAGTTGAGCATGCACATTTGCTAGGGGAGTCTCATTCGGCACCAATGGTCGACCAGTTTATGGACAGACTCTTTTGGTTTTCTTGGTATGGCATTTGTACACAGGATCATTGGGTTATCAGCATACCCTAGCAGGAGTTTGTCGGAGGAGGTGGCATTGGCAGACCACCAAACGATGCCTTGGATGGAGTTGGGGACTCTTAACCTTTGTCTGGGGCATATAGGACGCGGAGGAGCAGAGCAGTGGTGGCATCACTGCTGACACATAGGGAAAGTCACTTCTCGAATCCCTCAGGGGGGATTTGGGGGGAAGACCCATTCATCGACGAGGATAGTGATGCGATGGTGGAGGTGATGATACTGATCGAGTGTGGCTTGACACGTAGAGACATAGTTCCAGGCCATCACATCTAGGGATGTGTGGGACAATCTAAAGTTGAGCAATGGTCTACAGGTCGGCATGGAGATGCATGGTGGTGTTTGTAGTGTGTTGGACTGCATTGTGGAGTGGGAGTGCCTCACATCGCATTTACATGTGGGGAGTGAAGGGTGCAGTGACAAAGGTGGGAAGCAGGACGGTACGGGATGGCATAGTTGTAGCCGAGGGTATCCAGTAGTGTACAGGGGTAGGTCGTGGTGTACAGTGGCATGTCCAGGAGTACTGGGATGATTGGTGGTATGCAGAGGCATATGTTGTTGAACAGCGAGATCTTGGAGTGTTGCCTCCAAGGACACCCATGGACAGAGATATCGGGCATACCTTTTGGTGTAGTTCACCCAAGATTGATGGGGATACAGATGAGCGATACTTGATGGTATCCGCAGGGACTCACACGCCTGACCCTCTTCTACATTACTTATAGGAACAGGCGATTTGGTTGTTGTCCTTTAACACTCTGGGCATGAGCAGCAGGGAACGGGGAGCTCACCCAAGATATTTGGATGACACTTAGTGTGATAGAAGGGAGACTTCTCAGTGGGGGCAGCGACAGGTCGAGGGATGAGGTGATCACCGACAAGGATGGCATATCATTCATCACTGATCCTATGCCTAGGGAGCTGGTCGCAGGGGAGACATGTGTCACTCTCTTTCCACAGGGCATGTCTGGACCATGTATGTGTTGAATTTTCTAAGTCTATCCGTAAGAAAATTAATTTGTATTCTGTTGGTTTATTTCGTCTACTTGTTTAAATTTGAACAAGTTATATAATACATTTAAACACCGAAATAAACACAATACAGTCACAACATCTACAGATCATCAACTAAAAGAAACAAGCACACAAGTGACACCGTTGTTTTTGGACTAATGTCCCCGGAAAAACCCAATGCGGGGAAACCGGTGCAGTTGTTCAGAGGGTTTTATTATTATGTAGTTTTCAGAATACAACCTAGGTGCCACAAATAGCTCACCCCATAGAGAATGCCCTCGGCAGTAGTACCTCTCAGTCGAAGACAGATATTCCGACTATATCTCTAGATGAATGATCCCATAGCAACAATACAGCTCCTGCTGCTCTACAACACCATATCCAGCTCTCCAACTCCAATCTATCCCATGAAAATCTCCCAACGCTGCCTATAGGGCCAGCGTCAGCCCTCTCTGGCCCAACGTCAGCCTATCTAGCCCAGAGTCAACCTCTAGGGGCTTTACGTCAGCCTCTAGAGCCTCTGTGTCTCACACGCTGGCACTCTCTGGCTCTGCGCAGCTCCTCGCTGCCTCTACGTGGCCTCTAGCTGCCTCTGTGTGGCCTCTAGCTGGCTCTGCATCAACCTCTCTCGGCTTTTGCGTTGATCCTCCCGGTACTAACTCTGCCTTTTACTGTGTATTCACTGCCCCTAAGCTACAACTCAAATCACTCACTCAATTTCCTCAGCAAACCCTGCTCCAGAAAATCGAGTTCTTGATCTCTCTTGGTGTTTTCTCCAACTGACCCTCAAACCTCCTCTTATACTTATCTCATTGGTCCATCAACGACCAAGATTAAATCTTTAATCAATGGCTAAGATTATATTTGGCTTGATCCATGACTTTTGGACCATTATAACCCAGTTTTATATTAATTCGCATTAATATTTTATTTTTCCTAAGTTTAGACTTAGGAACTACATTAAAAATATTAATTATTTTAATATCTTCCAAACTGGTTAGATTCTACCCAAACTGGTTAGATTCTGCCCAAACCATTTATGGGTCTTGGAGATGTCATGTGTTTTAGCCTCTCCACCAATTTTCATGGCTAGAGCACATCCGATGCTACCCCAAATCAACAGTATGAGCAGAGGATACCATGTACGGCTGAGACAATTGTCTAGTATGTATCCGGGTTCCTGACATTGTATCCGCACATTATCCAGGGGGCGGGTAGCCAAACCAGTGGCGATGGTTGTCAGAAGCAGGATGGATCTGAATACACTGAGTCGATTGCGCATATCAGATACCCATCTATTGGGATGGTGCAATTGACCTAGCAGTTGAGTGTGCACATTCGCTAGGGGAGTCTCGATCAGCACCAATGGCCAACCAGTTTATGGACAGACTCTTTTCGTTTTCTTAGTATGGCATTTGTACACGGGACCACTGGGTGATCAGCAAGCATAATTTAGCAGGAGTTTGTCGGAGGAGGTGGCATTGGCAGACCACCAAACGGTGCCTTGTATGGAGTTGGGGACTCTTCACTCTTGTTTGGGGCATATAGGACGCAGAGGAGCAGAGCAGTGGTCGCATCACTGCTAACACATAGGGAAAGTCACTTCTCGAATCCCTCAGGGGGGGATTCGGAGGGAAGACCCATTCATCGACAAGGATAGTGATGCGATGGTGGAGGTGATGATACTAATCGAGTGTGGCTTGACACGTAGAGACGTAGTTCCAGGCCATCACATCTAGGGATGTGTGGGAGCATCTAGAGTTGAGCAGTGGTCTACAGGTGGGCATGGAGATACATGGTGGTGTGTTGTAGTGTGTTGGACTGCATTGTGGAGTGGGAGTGCCTCACATCGCATTTACATGCGGGGTGTGAAGGGTGCAGTGACACAGGTGGGAAGCAGGACGGTACAGGATGGCATAGTTGTAGCTGAGGGTATCCAGTAGTGTACAGGGGTAGGTCGCGGTGTACAATGGCTTGTCCAGGAGTACTGGGATGATCGGTGGTATGCAGAGGCATATGGTGTTGAACAACAAGGTCTTGGAGTGTTGCCTCCAGGGACACCCATGGACAGACATATTGGGCATACCTTTCGGTGTAGTTCACCCAGGATTGATGGGGACACATATGAGAGATACTTGATGGTATCGGCAGGAACTCACACGCCTGACCCTCTTCTACATTACTTATAGGAACAGGCGATCTGGTTGTTGTCCTTTGACACTCTTGGCATGAGCAGCAGGGGACGGGGAGCTCACCCAAGATATTTGGATGACACTTGGTGTGATAGAGGGGAGACTTCTCAGTGGGGGCAGCGACAGGTTGAGGGATGAGGTGATCAACGACAAGGATGGCATATCATTCATCACTGATCGTATGCCTCGGGAGCTGGTCGCAAGGGAGACATGTGTCACTCTCTTTCCACAGGGCATGTCTTGACCATGTATGTGTTGAATTTTCTAAGTCTATCCGTTAGAAAATTAATCTGTATTCTATTCATTTATTTCTTCTACTTGTTTAAATTCGAACAAGTTATTTAATACATTTAAATACCGAAATAAACACAATGCAGTCACAACATCTACAGATCATCAACTGAAAGAAACAAGCATACAAGTGACACCGTTGTTTTTGGACTAATGTCCCCGGAAAAATTCAATGCGGGAAAGCCGGTGCAGCTATTCAGAGGGTTTTATTATTATTCAGTTTTCAGAATACAACCTGGGTGCCAGAAATAGCTCACCCCATAGAGAATGCCCTCGGCAGTAGTACCTCTCAATCGGAGACAGATATTCCAACTAAATCACTAGATGAACAATCCGACAGCAACAATACAGCTCCTGTTGCTCTGCGTCATCATATCTAGCTCTCCAACTCTAATTTGTCCCATGAAAATCTCCCAGCGCTGCCAATAGGGCCTGCGTCAACCCTCTCTGGCCCAGTGTCAACCTATCTGGCCCAGTGTCAACCTATCTGGCCCAGCGAGTCAGCCTATCTGGCCCAGTGTCAACCTCTGGAGCTTCTGCGTCTCACACGCTGGCCGTCTCTGGCTCTGCGCAACTCCTGGCTGCCTCTGCATGGCCTCTGGCTGCCTCTGCGTGGCCTCTAGCTGGCTCTGCATCAACCTCTCCCGGCTTCTGCGTTGATCCTCCCAGTACTAACTCTGCCTCTTTGTTGTGTATTCACTGCCCCTCAGCTACAACTCAAATCACTCACTCAATTTCCTCAGCAAACCCTGCCCTAGAAAATCAAGTTCTTGATCTCTCTTGGTGTTTTCTCCAACTGACCCTCAAGCCTCCTCTTATACTTATCTCGTTGGTCCATCAACGACCAAGATTAAATCTCTAATCACCAGCTAAGATTATGTTTGGCTTGATCCATGACTTTTGGACCATTCTAACCCAGTTTTATATTAATTCACATTAATATTTTATTTTTCCTAATTTTAGACTTAGGAACTCCATTAAAAATATTAACTATTTTAATATCTCCCAAATTGGTTAGATTCTGCCCAAACCATTTCTGGGTCTTGGAGATCTCATGTGTTTTAGCCTCTCCACCAATTTTCATGGCTAGAGCACATCTGATGCTACCCCAAATCAACAGGATGAACAGACGATACCGTGTACGACTGAGACAATTGTCTAGTATGTATCCGAGTTCCTGACATTGTATCCGCACGTTATCTAGGGGGCGGGTAGCCAAACCAGTGGCGATGGTTGTCAAAAGCAGGATGGATCTGAATACACTAAGTCGATTGCGAATATTAGATACCCATCTATTGGTTGCATTCAAGTGTAGCTATTTGGCACGCGTGGTTTCTAGTGGTCATCAGTACTACGCAGTGGCAGGCACAGGATAGCTTAGCATGCCTTAGATTAGTTCATGACGTATGGACTCTGGAGCCTATAGATGGGTGGCATGCAGGGTCTAGATATGAGGGCCAGAGGGATTCCATCAGTTGTCAAGGCTATGCCACCGCAGATCTGGCTATGGGATGTAGGAATTCAATTGATCGATAGATCACTCATGGTGAGCGGAGTCATGGCAAAGAGTGATATAGTTCGCTCTAGGGATGACACATGGGGGTTCATGGAGGGTTTCATCATATGGGGAGGCAGACATTCTCTATCGCTGCACAGGTTTAGAGTTAAATTTGGATGGGTAGGCCTTGGCACCATGGAGATTCCTAGGCAAGATGTGTCTCGCCTCCTTCAGAATTCCCCCATCAAGTTGAAGGAGAGGAGGATACTATCTGTGAACGATGGGGAGTATGACATAGTCAGAGTAGCACAACATCAGCATGGTGGCACCACTCTAGGACTAGTAGGGAACTGGGGCATCACAACTCTTCACAGCTCAATAACCTTTACGGATGTGCTGACTACTGCAGGGGGAGATCATAGAGATCTTCCATTGGGCTTTGTGAGTCACTGATGGAGCAAGGGACTCGTGGTACTTGCACTGGGCAAGGTAGTGAGTGGAGTGAGGGGAGCTTCATGTTGGGCAAGATAAGTTGGGATCCTGGTATTGAAGGACTCTTTCATATCAGGATAGTGCTGAGGTCAAGGACGATTCAGTGGCACATCTGGGACCCTGGCACATGTTGCTATGACAGTGGGGAGCAACAGTTAGAGAGGATGCTCATTCAAGCATTGCTTGAGGACAAGCAATTTTTGGTGCATTGGAGGAGCATGTCGGTTGAGAATGCCACTTGGGAGGGCAAGCACATACTTGAGTGTACAACATTGAAGTTGCTTGGGGACAAGCAACATTTGGGAGGAGACGACTGTCATGTATCTTCCTAAATTATTTTGGGGCCCATTCGATTTTATTAGGAGGTTAGACTTAGTAGAAGTTATTTTGATGTGGTTAAGTATACATGGGAGCCACCCATACTAGGGGAATACGCATTCCCCAAATCGATTTGCATGGGGGGGAAATCGATGGTTAGGTGAGGGACCCATAATGGAGGGAAAATGGAGGGAAAGGTGCTCGACAAAATCTATATAAGGAAGGCATCTCTCCTCATTTGGACATCTTATCTTTTGACATATTGAAATCAATCTTAGTTGCTCGAGTTGCTTAACCAAGTTATTGTGTTGTTTAGCACACGAGTGTCTCTGAGCGGAGATCTCAAGACTTGCTTCGATGGACTTTAAGTGCCAGCCCTAGGAGGGAGTTCTTCTTCATCTTAGTGTAGCAGCAACAGGGAGACAAGTTATAGCAGTTGTAAGTCGAATAACAGCAGCACGGGGAGTTACAACAACGCGAGGATTGCGCAGTCACAGCGTGAGGTACTCTAGGAAGTTGGGGAGACAGGTGCATCCTTTCATTATTTTCAGGAGTATCGAGGGCAGCTACAAATAAAAGGGCCATCCTACACGCAGCGCTCATTTCATCACACACAGGACTGCGTCATCTCCTCCATGACTGCGCAGTCATTGGAGTGAGACTCTTTGGGGCAACACCATTCGGGGGAGTTTGGAGTTGGGGTAATGGGAGATCATTTGGAGGGTCATTTGAGGAGGATTGCTAGAGTTGGGACAACAAAGATTGATAGGATCAGTCACAATAACAGAATTTGAAATTGGAGGGCCAAGTTGTGAAGGGTCAATTTTTGAAGGTTGTAACCAAGGGAAACCCTTTCTGGGTTTCTCTGGGTGTTGGGCAAGCATCACACTCCTAATTTTATATAATTTTCTGGGCAAATCTGAGGGGTCAAACAGGGGTTCCACTCAGCCAGCAGCTAGACGAGCTAAGGGGAATTTGGGCCAAAATTTCGAGGTCAAAATTTGGCCAATTCTTTCGTGGGTTATTCTGGGTTTCTTGCTTAGAGGCTGGGATTAATTTCCCAATATTTTCTAAGCAACAAGGAAGGCTCCAATAGCATATCATTTCAGGCGGCAACATCTTTCTGGGTAGCAACAGCGCAGCTCTTGGGCCGGATTACCAACAGATTTGAGGAGGGTGTTCCATTGTTCATTTTTGGCTTTTGCTAGCTTGCCTAGAGCAAGCCCAAGTGCACACATTCCAACACCTTGTTGTACATCTCTTCCCATTTAATAAAACGAGTAGACAACGCAGTTTGGTTGCCACTTTTGTGGTCTGATGGTCTGATTTAATTTTATGGTGTTATTTTTATTGTTCGCTTTGCATAGCACTATTTTCCCTAGGTTGGAACAATACAAATGTTGAAGCCTGTCATGTAACTCAATAGATCAGAAAATAGGAGATAGAGGAGAATCCCTTAAGTTCATAAAAGAACCAAATCATTCACACAATAAACACAAACACAAAGTGCAAAGCAAAACTTTGAAGTAGGGTAACACCATTAATTATTTTTCATGGAAAGAATCACTCTACAAGCCACGCTTGCTGCAATTACAATATCCTTCTCAATAACCCCCCATTACATTGCTTCTTTTCTCTATAATTCTATCTAACCTCCTAGAAGCTTCTAGTGAAGGAATCTTCTAGCAAGCATTCTTACAATTATTGCTTTAGCACTATGCCATCTATCTATCATAACCCCCCTTGAGTACTGCTCTAGGTACCCCATATTATCTGCCCTAGGTACACTATAAAGCAATGGTATGGCAACACACAACTGGGAACAGGAAGGATGTGAAATAATAGGCATTGAAATAAGACAATTTTCTATGAGGTAGGGGTGTAGTAAAGAGGCAAAGAGCAAATAGATATATTGTTAAATTATGGTATGTTCCCTGCTTAGTGCAATTTACTTATTTTTTCTTTTATTAACCACAGATTAGCAATCACACATACATTAAGTAAAGTGCAGATAGAACATTAAATGATCAACCTAAAACAAGCCAAGACAAGAGACACAAGATGTGGTGGCTAGCCAGGGACAAACCCCAAGTGGGCAATCAATACCAGTCAAACCAGAGGTCAGATCACCTCGATTTTTGTGCCAAAAATTGCGGCCTGCCTAGGAGAGGCAACCACACCCAATTTGCACTCCTTGGAGGGTCAACGCTGGTCAATGCTGGTCAAAGATGCTTGTTGTCCTGTTTCTGCATCCTTTTTTCCCTAGGATGACTTCCTTTTCATCCACAAGTGTGAGAAAGAGAGAGACTCTTTCTGCGCAGGAGAGAGAGAGAGATGTGTGTGAGAGTGAAGTGTCCAAATGAGGAAAAAAACTCCTTGTATTTATATGCAAGATGTTGAGGTTGAATATACATGACTGTTGGGCTTCTGAGCCTACATAAGTTGCTAGTCGACTTGACAATTTGTCCATAGTCAAAATAAATTCATATCTTCATAAATACTTATCGGAATCGGATGATCTTTAGATCAATCCTACACCTCTCGACGAGAGGAATCTAATAAAAATATCAGCAGCCATAAATAAGGTGACCCACATGGAGTTCGACCCTAGTTGCCAATTTTAACACTCCCTCTCAACTAGGGAGAACTTCATCTGCAATCCGTTGGACTGTCTCTACTTTGCTCTGCACGACTTGACCCTGTTCTGCTCTGCTCTACTTTGCTCTGCTTTGCTTTGCTCTGCACGGCTCTTACTCGAACTATGAAGAAGAAGAAATGACCGAGGATGTATCATACCATCCTCCACTGACCCAAAGTCAGTCTCAGAGTGTCTACCACTCTCACTGATCCCAGATCAATGGAGGTCATCCTAGCATAGGGAGTACGGTAGATACAGCGATGCGTCCATCGATAGTACTACTATGGTCCCTATCCTCATTTCCCTGCTCATTGATCAGATGAGAGGTACTTCCCATGAGTCCAAGACTGCATGGGTAGCACGCCTTGACAGGAGAACAAATCATCCTGTCCACAGGAGAACGAATCATCCTATCAGTGGATGCCACGGAGAACGAATCATCTTGGCCCACAAGAGAACGAATCATCCTGTTCCACAGTCACCACAGAGAATGAATCATCCTAGCCCATAGGAGAACAAATCATCCTGTCCACAGTCGCCACGGAGAACGAATCATCCTGGCCCACAGGAGAACGAATCATCCTGTCCACAGTCGCCACGGAGAACGAATCATCCTGGCCCACAGGAGAACAAATCATCCTGTCCACAGTCGCCACGGGGTATCGCAGGGAAAAGGTTGAACCTCTTTACCCTGTACATAGTGTGCCACCAGGGGATGGTGAGTCGCCCTGTGGTCACATGTTGCTCCAAGAAGTACCCTGTGCCCCCCCGGAGCTCCCAGAGCTCAATACATCATACTTGACCCTCATAAGAGGGTCTCTGAACGACACCAAGTCGTTCTCGGAAAGTCAAGAATTTGACCTTTCCCAGGGGCTTTGTCAAAATGTCAGCGATCTGTTCATCTGTACCGATATGTTGGAGCCTTATAGCTCCCCACTGCACCATATCTCGAATATAGTGGTACCTGATATCGATATGCTTGGAGCGATCATGGAATACGGGATTCTCTGATAAACGAATCTCGCTCTGGTTGTCACACAAGATCACGATGGTATCCAATGTAAATCCAAACAGCTCACTGAAGAGCTTTCAAACTGACTGCTTCGCAGGAGGCCATACAGGCAGCAATGTACTCTGCCTCAGCGATGCTCAAAGCTACCGACTTCTGCTTCATGTTGATCCAGGATATCGAGGCAGAACCCAAAGAGAAACAGCACCCAGAGGTGCTCTTACGGTCCACCACACTGCCTGCCCAATCAGCATCAGTATATCCAAGTAGTCTCACATCTCCGGCAGTGTATCTTGATTCTTAACCCATGAGTAATTGTGCCATGAAGATATCTCAACATATTCTTGGCACCAATCCAATGTATGTGGTGAAGTTCAACCATATGTTCACTCAATGTGTTGACTACAAAGCATATATCCAGACGGCAATTCACCAAGAACATCAATGCTCCGATGAGTTGACGATACTCGGTAGCATTTCGTAACATAGGTCCAGCAACACTACCGCTTAACTTCTTGAATTCAAGTTCCATCGGGGTAGTTACGGGCTTGCAGTCCACCATACCAAAACTTTCCAATATCTTCACCACATATTTTCCTTGAGATAGGAAAATCTCCCTTGGCTTCTGCCAGACTTCCAGTCCTAGGAAGTAGTGCATAAGTCCTAAGTCTTTCATCTCGAACCCAGAAGCCAGCTCCCCTTACATTTGTGAATGAGACGGTCTGCACTTGTTAGAAAGAGGTCATCAACATACAACACTAGTATGAGAGGTTTGTCGTCTTCAACCTTAAAGTAAAGGTTAGGGTCAGCTTCACTCCTAGCGAATCCCAGCTTTATCAAATAGCTATCGATCCTTTCATACCATGCTTGGGGTGCTTGCTTCAGCCCATAGAGGGCCTTCTTCAACCTGCACACATGAGATTTTCGATCATAAATCTCAAATCCTTCGAGTTGTTCCACGTAGACCTCCTCTTTGATCGAACCATGTAAGAACGCAGTCTTGACATCCATCTAATGTATGTTCCATCCTTGCGAAGCAACAAGGGCTATCATTGAGGGGATGGTGGTGTATCGGGCAACAGGTGCAAATATCTCGTCATAGTCTATACCTTCCTTCAGAGAGAAGCCACGAGCGACAAAACGAGCCTTATATTTTTCTGCACTTCCGTCAACTGCATGCTTTATCTTGTAAATCCATTTTGAGGTGACAACAGCTTTGTCAAGAGGTCGGGGGACCACATCCTAAACATCGTTTTTCATGATCAACTCATATTCTTCGGTCATAGCATCCTTCCATACTTGATGCTTGACAACATTTGTGAATGATGAAGGCTCATTTTGAATGATTGTGCTCATGATGGTCAGGTATCCCTGATGCCTGTTCGGCTTCTTACTTTCATGGAAAGTTCCTCGGGGTGCAATGTGTCCTTCAGCATCATCAAGTGTCCCCCTAAGCCATGAAGGCCTCTTCCTAAAAGAGGAAGGCTTAGGCGGAGGGGGATCAATAGGATCCATAGGTTCTTCCACATCGGGCATCGTCTCTTCTTCCTTTTCCTTTGGTTCCCTGGTGTCAACTTCTTTAGATCCTCTTTGAGTAGGAAGATTGTCTACTTTGCTAAGAGCCATATCTTCATCAAAGGTGACGTCATGGCTAATTTCGACTTCCCTTTGACCAGCCACATAGATTCTGTAGCCCTTAGTATTTTCACTATAGCCCACGAAGATTCCTTTCTTTCCAGATGCACCCAATTTATTTCTTTTCTCCTTCGGTACATGAAAATATACAGGGCTTCCAAAAATTCTAAAATGAGATATGTCAGGTTTCTTACCAGTGAACATTTCTTCGGGAGTCTTGGAACCCAATGCTTGATGAGGGCATCGGTTTTGTACATATATGGCGGTGTTTGCAGCTTCGGCCCATAGAAACTTCGGAAGTCTTTGATCATGGAGCATAGCACGAACAGCTTCCACAATTGTGTGATTCTTCCTTTCCACCACACCATTTTTCTCAGGAGTATATGGTGTAGTAGTCTCCCTCTTAATGCCAGCCTCTTTACAAAAGTCATGAAACTCATTGGATTCATATTCAGTCCCATTATCAGTTCTTAAGATCTTGATCTTCTTCTCGATTTGATTTTCGATCAAGGCTTTGAAGTGTCGAAACTAGGAGAACACTTCATCCTTCTTTTTCAAGAAGTATATCCAAGACTTACGAGAATAATCATCTGTAAAAGTGAGATAATATGAAAATCCTCCCAAGGAGTTCACGGGCATCATAACTAATATGTCTGAGTGAACCAACTGCAATATATCGCATGTCTTGCTTTGGCTTGAGGGGAATGGTCCCCTTTTGAGCTTTCCTTCAACACATCCCAGGCATACACCTTCTTGTTCTACTCGGAATTTGGGCATCCCTGTCACCATCTTTCTTACATCAGGTAGAGCTTTATAATGAAGGTGAGCAAACCTTCGATGCCATGGTTCGGATTGAAGAGTTGTGTCACAAGACATGACACCTAGCGAACTTCCTTCGACCTAATATAATGAATCAACTCGAAACCCAAGAGTGAAAGCATATTTAATATTATTTTTCCATACACGTACCTTACCATCGCGAAGGTCACCTTGTAGCCTTTGTCTTCCATTGCCGAAATGGACACCAGGTCCTTTTTGAGATCACGTACATATAACACATCTTATAGATATTTCCCTGATTCAATTGAAGAGTGACATTTCCAACGCCTTTCACGGAATATTTTGTATTATCTCCAAGAACAATTTCCAGGTTGGTTTCCTTCTCTCTCAAATCATAGAGAGTTTCTTTGTAACCAGTGAAGTGCCTTGAGGCACCACTATCAATAAGCCAATTTCCCAGCGAGTCTGGGGGAGCAGTCGAAGATAAAGCTGCTCGTAGATAATATTCATCTTGCTTATTGTTCACAATATTAGATTAATACCTGGAATTTCTTGCCTTCTTGAATGGTTGTCCTCTTCCTTGATTTCTGGCGCTTCTTTTACCTCTTCCTTTTGTCCTGTCATTCCTTTGATTGCCTTGAGAGGGATTTTGATCATCGCTCCGGTGACAGTCCCTTTTATCAGAGCACTCCCTTGAATAGTGACCTATTTTATTGCAATTATAACATTGTCCTTTTCTTCCACCCTTTGGTCCAACCTTTTTTTGAATTTAACCCTGGAATTGTTTCTTCTTTTAGTATGAGAAGAAAAGGCAGAGGGATGACCCAAAGTATGGGCATTGCTTGTTCTTCCATCCTTGTTTCTTCTTGAATGCATCTGGCCATTAATTCCTCGAATCTAGGAATTACATTATTGTTGAGAAGAGTAGCCCTGAATACATACCATTCGGATGGTAATTCTCCAAGAATTGTGAGTGTCATTTCCCTGTCAGGAATTACTTCCCCAATAAATAGGAGATCGTTCTTGATCTTGGTGATCCTTAAGAAGTATGCGTGCATACTCTCATATTTGCCCTTCTTAATTTCCTTCATCTTATTTCTAACAAACAAGACTTGATTTGCATCATTAACTTTAAATAAACTCACCAGTCTATTGCAGATTTCCTTGGAGGTGTTTAGGTAAAAAACGTAGGCCAACAAGCGCTTGTCGATAGAGTCCCGGATGAGCTTCCTTGCTTTGACTTCTCGCTTGGTCCATTTGTTCTTAGCAGCAGCGGATGCATTTAATGGAGGTTCAACAATTCTTCCTCTCACATGGTCCAACACTCCCTGTTCTTCCAATGTTAGATCAACAGACATCTTCCATCCGTGGTAGTCAGACTTCTCAGGGAGTTTGTCTTCAACAGGGAAGTGTGTTGAGGACCCCATGGTTTGTTTTAAATAGCCTTTCCAACCTTCTCTTCGGTGATTGCTCTTGCTCTTGCTTGGGCTTTGTCTTCACCTCACCTCTGATACTATGTTAAATTATGGTATGTTCTATGCTTAGTGCAATTTACTCTTTTTTCTTTTATTAACCACAGATTAGCAATCACATCTACATTAAGTAAAGTGCAGATAGAACATTAAATGATCAACCGAAAACAAGCCAAGAAAAGAGACCCTTTGATCAAATCTTCTTTTATCTCCAATAGTTCAGTAGAGAGAAATAGTACAATATCTAAATTCTGTAATTTTATATCAGCAACAGCAAACCCTAGATCAGCAAAATCAAACTTGGTCAAACTAGCTAAAATTGACCTCTAAAATGCTTGGTCAATTTCTGGTCAACTTGTTTTCGAACAGCCTGAAGAAACAGCTCTAGAACAGCCCCAAAAGTTTAGTCAAAGTGCAGATTTCTAAAGTCAACTGCAGTCCTAAACTAGGGCAGTCAATACAGGTCAAACCAGAGGTCAGGTCACCTCGATTTTTGTGCCAAAAATTGCGGCCTGCCTAGGAGAGGCAACCACACCCAATCCGCACTCCTTGGAGGGTCAATGCTGGTCAACGCTAGTCAAAGATGCTTGCTGTCCTTTTTCTGTGTCCTTTTTGCCCTAGGATGACTTCCTTTTCATCCACACGTGTGAGAAAGAGGGAGAGACTCTTTTTGCGCAGGAGAGAGAGAGAGATGTGTGTGAGTGAAGTGTCCAAATGAGGAAAAAACTCCTATTTATATGCAAGACGTTGAGGTTGAATAGAGATGACTGTTGGACTTCTAAGCCTACATAAGTTGCTAGCCGACTTGACAATTTGTCCATAATCAAAATAAATTCATATCTTCATAAATAATTATCGGACTCGGATGATCTTTAGATCAATCCTACACCTCTCAACGAGAGGAATCTAATAAAAATATCAGCAGCCATAAATAAGGTGACCCGCATGGAGTTCGGCCCTAGTTGCCAATTTTAACATATATAACAGTGGGAGAGAATATTCCCAAGTCTGGAAGAGAAAAAATAATTTAATATATTGAATTTTCATTACATTGATTTCTTTGGCATTGTACAGTGTGTATGTACATTGCACACATTATTTATTTTGTTTGATGAGTGTAGAAGTCAAGTTTCAGCACATGCAGAAGGGAGGTTGGTGAATCCCTGCAATCTCTACGTTAAACTCCAAATAGGAAATCTAATAGACCAATCGATCGTTACACAAAGACATCAAAAGAAAATGGATAAACTCATAATTCTGAAGACAAATATAAGTCCAAAGAAAAATGTGTTTAATAAATCTTGAACGAATGATGATTACAATTGAATAATGGGACCTCTTCAATAATGTTTGAAGAGGTGAGTTATGGTGAATAGACATGACCTTTAGGGGACCTAACTAATAATAATTAAAAAAATAATAATGTCAATTAGGTTCATTACATGTTATTCCTCCTCAAGAGGCTCCATCCTTCGAGCAAGATTAAGGACTAATGCCAAAGATCAACTTCAACCATTGATCATATTCTTCGCTGACAATGAATTGTGTTCTTCACCGTGTATATAAGTGCTTTTGTTCATCATGAAGATAGAAAAATTTGTTCCACATGAGAAAATCATCATACTTGTGACGAGTATTCAAGAAATAACATGTAGAGGATGTTGCAAACTTGCAGTAGAAATGATGCAACATAGATCTTGATCCTAGGATTCAAGTTCAACTAATAATGTAAGATCTTCAATGAAGTCTGCTCCAATCCTTTGTGAACCAGCACCGGTAAGAGAGGTAGTGACTAAACTTTATCAACATATGCGACTCTGATTGATTCATCATCAAATGTAATGGTTTGAACTTCAGTTTTATCATCAACTTTAAAAGTTGTAAGATATGTCCCTGGTGTTACTACTTGTCTAACGACATTTACAGTGAGCGTATGTGGCACTAGTGGAACGTCTCACTTTTAAAGTTTTATCTACTAGAGCTAGTCAGGAACAGAGATAATAATTGTAATGAAATGTCTTCACTCTCATCCAAAAACAAATTCATAATCTTTTGCATTGAGGCATCTATGATCTCAATGCAATTTTCATTAGCAGTAGCAAGGAAATGTCAAATCATTTCTAAGGCAAGAAAATTACACCCAAGGCAAGACCTGACCCTTTCAACAATTTTAAAATTCTTACTCCCATTCCAAATAAGACATCAATAATTTAATCTTGCACCTGAAAGCTTTGAACAATTAGTTGAAATATTTCTCCCATCAAATCATCATTATATGGTGCTCCGAGCTATGTTGTTCAAGTGATATCCCTAGTGCAATTAATAACAGTGAGCCTTACATCCTAGTCTTGGTGTTTTAAAAATTATGGCTTACACGTGTTGTCTTGGTAGGTCATTGTTCTACCCTAAATAAATACTCATCCACTCTCTAAGGCACGAACCAATGCATCTTCAACATAGATTTGAAATTTTATCATATAATTTATTATGTCTTATATAATAAAATACAATATAATTAAATTATATATGGAAAATTTATCGTTGTATATGATTTATATATTTCTATATATCTATATAACATGGTCAGACGGTTTGATATGGTATGTGGTTTTATTTATTTCCTTCATCATCCCATATGATATAACTTATTATGCTTCTTTTTGGCATATAATATGATATAACTTATTCACGGTTTTAAAAACCTAATTATTATGCTTCTTTTTGGCATGTAAATTATGATGCTTTATATAATTATACTAAGAGTAGTAAGGTGCTTTACAAACGTAATTGAAGAAAACATGTGAAAAAAATAATAACGATAATAAGTATGTGTTTAACATATATAAAAAAATAAAAAATAAACCAACATAAACCTATTTAAACCCAGATTTATCATCAAAATGATTAACAAATTAACACATTAAGAAATTTAATAAATAAATCCACATTTATAATAGATTTTCTATGATACTAAAATATTCGTGACGTGTTGATTTTGGCGCACAGCCTTAATATTTATATTTTTTCCTTAAACCATCTCGCTGCTATTTGACCCATCTCCTCTATATGAACCGGAGCTTTCACTGTTAATGACCCTTTTTCCCACACCGATTGAGACTGTTCCTGACAGTTTGCATTGGCGGAAATTTGAACAGCCCAATCACCCCAACGCCGATCTTGTTGGATGATGGTTACTGTTCTAGTGAGCCGCTACGTCTACTTCTGACTTAATCAGACGCTGGTGTGACCCCTCCACAGCCCTGACTACATCCCTTTTGCAGGTGTCACAATACGGTCTTTAGCGCTCTGGTTTGGTCGTGCGAACATTCCCAAGGCAGACTAGCACAGAGCGCTATTCCTCAGGTTGCATCAAATATGGTCGGTTGTTGGTAGGGTTTGCTCTAATTTAAATCTGCTAAGCGAATAAGTTGATTTTTTAACAGTGATATAAGGCGATACGACATTCCATACTCAATGATTTTGGGGTGGTACGTTCACAGTTGTAATGCAGTGTGCTAATGAAGCACATATAGAGCGATGATGCAATGACGTCTTACACAATGAAAACACAAGAATGATCACAATGATGATGATGACAACGATGAAGTGTGAGTGGTTTCCAGTGTACACAGTGAAGGTACAGCAGAATTAAAGCACTTTTCGTCACTGGTTTGTTGTGGTTCTTCGGGATAGCGTTTTTCTGCGACTGATACGTTAACGGAAACCTTGACGAGAATATCTTTAAAAATGGACGTTTTTATTGCCACATGCCCGCAGAAATACTACTCTAATACCAATTGTAACCGGTGTTGCAGATATCTCCCTTTTTCCCTGTTATTCAGATCCAATGTTATGCTGGCCGACAATATCCAACCGTCAGCGGTATTTGCAACATTACTCGTAACACATTCAACCGTTGTTACGAAGCAATCTGTCCTTTGCACATCATTATCAAAAAGCAAAAAGCAATCTGTCCATAAGCTATCTTTAACCTCACATAATTATTAATATCAAGAAGCAATCTGTCCATCAGCTATCAATCTGTCCCATAAAATAATTTCTAATTTCTTCTTTCTTCTTATAAAAGGAACAAGACAGCCAAAAATATTTTATGTTGAGGCATCATTAGGAAAGGAACAAACCCATTAATCCGTAGACAGACAAAAATATGTCGACAAAAAATTGGATATACAATTTCTTATAAAAGGAACAAGACAGCCAAAAACATTTTACGTTGAGGCATCGTTACAAAAGGAACAAACCCATTAATCCTTAGACAGACAAAAATATGTCGTCAAAATACTGGATATACAATTGAACAATGGTACCTGTAATATAAATACTGAAGCGGTGACTCACGGTGAATCACGTGACCTTTACAGAAATACCCAATGCCCATAATGGGAGACACATTTATGCACCAGGACATTGCAATTCACAGAATAAGAAAACGACGAGTTCCATACTGTATTTCACCCAAAATAATTACCTCGTTTGGTCTTTCAAACTTCTTTAACTCCTTTTCCATCAAATTTGTCATAGCCTTGATATATCCTTGCCGTTGATACCACGAAGGTATCACAGTGTGCTGCATCTTGACCAGATACTCATCTTCCCTAAAATAACCATGATAAATCTACTATTGGTTCTATTCCTCATTTTTATCACACAACTTTTAAAACAGTTCAGTAATCTACGAAAGCTGCATATCACCATTAAGCTAAGACAACATAATAAACATGGTAACCATTCCCATATACCTGAAAATTCTTTCGAGGAGTCGAAGACTTGAGCCACTAGTTGAGATTGAAAATTGAGGGTAAAGTGGAAGCACAACAAGCTTGGTAATTCCGTCATTCTTAATCTGTACAGATATCTCACATGGTTACAAAAACCCAGAATTACAATTAACAAGGCACGCAGTAACATGATTTAATTGAGTTACCAATGTCAGGATACTTTGTAGAAGTAACAGAGTAGCATTTACTAAATGTTTAGAGATAAAGCTCGAATCCAAGTCCTTTCATACTGTAAATGGAAATTGGAAATTTTGAAATTCAGCTGAAATTACATTGCGGAAAAAATAAAGACGATAAAATATTTCAATTTTAAAATGCCAAACTATAATCTGATCTCCTAAAGCTTGACTAATCAATATTACATGGCTCTTAATCCCATCACTTTCTACAACAGTTAGTTTATGCATGTATTGCCAACAGGAGCAGCATACAGATCTCTCTGATAATTAAGAAAAACAATAGTCAATTTTTCTATAGAGCATGTTGTTTAGAAGGTTTGTTTTCTTTTCCACCATTGTCAACATCGATTGTACCTGTTGTAACATCAAATGTCCTGTTGAAATTTTAAACTTTCCAGCAATATGTGTGCAAAAGCTGCAATTTTTTGTCAGCTCAAAACCACCAATTTGGTGGTTGACGGTGTTGACATGATCGCATTGCAATAGCTCTGGTCATAAGTTTTCATATTTTGGTAGGAACTCCGGGACGTCTTTTAGATCATTTATCAAATACAACAGGCTTCAATCTAAGGGCATTGAAGTATTTGGTGTTAGAGGAAGCATACAGGTATTTATCCCAAACGGGATATTTTACAGATTTTGCAGAAAACTATTTCAACCAAAATTTCTCCATAAAGTTATCATTCAATTTACAGAAGATTGCCATGTAAAATAGAATAATAGAATGCATGCAATTCAATCATACAATGAGCAGAAATAATCTCAGCGTTTATTATAGTTTAGTTTATTATAATATATAAATTAGGGTTTTACATGCTGAAATAACAGAATAGTTGATATACCTGAAATAGAACTGGCATCAAGGACCTGCTCCATTGTTGCACGAGCCCTCTACAAAAACTGAACTGAACTGCCAGTGCTAAGCTCTCATGTGAATTCTAGATGAATTCACCAAGGGGAGATGGGTACTCGCCCAATCTCAGAAGTAGAGGATGGGTTCCCAACCTCTCACACAATAACAAAAATATCAAATCCAAAATTGTCCTCTAATGGCCTCCTCCTCCTCTTTTTATAACAAAAATATCAAATCCAAAATGTCCTCTAATGGCCTCCTCCTCTTTTTATAGATCTAAAGTACCCCTCTAGAACCTCCCATTTTATGATTATTTTAATTATTGAGCACTTTTCCCTCTTTATTTCAATTAAAATATTTTTTTAATGTGGGAAAAGTGTAAATTGGTCACCACACCTCCTCGGGTCATTGAAAATCACTTCTAACCATTCCATCATGTAGAGCTTTTCCTTTCGGTTCCAACAAGCTATTACGCTAGGGTGTTCTGTCAAGTTTTCCTCTCGGAATGCTACCTTAAGCGTAATTAACTGAGTTAGGCCCAATGATACCCCTGTTTTTTGAAAGTTGTCGAAATGCGACAGAACGAAAGACAAATTGTGCAGATGATGAAATACATCAAGTGAATGTCATCGGATCCCATGGAAACTCCTCAAAACCCCATCAAACATCTCCAAAAGCCCCTCGACCCGCTAATGAATTAAACCTGCACATGTGACCTATCTACCTCCAACCCTAAAAGTCCATCCTAACCATACCATGAGGAACACCAAAAAAAAGAAAATTATAAATCCTCTTGCCCCAAGATTTCTTGCCCTCAAGCAATCCAAACTTGCGGACCAATTTGGTGGCCCAACGCAACTGAGACCCAATGCCCAAATCCCATATGAACCACTAGGTGATGCTCTACCTCTGTGTCAACCCACCATGAATGGACCCCTCAATGCCTAGATCTCACACCATCCCCTGACTGAACCTGACATCAACCAATCCTCCTAGACCCTAATGCCACCAAGAACAAGTATCAATGCTCCATGGCTCATGTTGTGCTATAACTCCAACCATGAGTGTTGCTCCATCACAGGTGAATCTCTCGAAAGTGTTGATAGCATGATGGTTACCAATCAGTTTGATTGGGAGAGATTGGTCATCCTTGATCTACTGGATCGAGTGTTGAGGCTTTGTGAGTGAAGCATTGCCTGGGAGGACATCTAGCCAACACTTTGTGTTAATGTCTAGGTCCCGAAGTTGAAAAGGTGGTGTTGATTATAGAGCTCTGTTTTTGGATACACATCTAGATTTTTGGGTTGGTGGTTAGCAAGTAAGCTTGATGGTACCTAGAGGGGCTAAAAGCTTGAGTCCACCTTCTTCCCACTTGTTAAAATTGGCAACTAGGGCCAAACTCCATGTGGGTCATCTTATTAATGGAAGCTGATATTTTTCTTGGATCCCTCTCATCGAGAGGTGTAGGATTGATGTAAAGATCATCATTTCGATAAGTATTCATGGAGATATGAATTTATTTGTGTTTTGGGACAATTCGTCAAGGTCAGCCAGCAATTAAATAAACCCAACTTGTACTCAATGTTTTAGTATAAATAGAGGTGGCCTTCAAGTCATTTCAAAAGACTTGGGATCTCTTCCTCTCTACTTGTCTTTGGGTTTTAGTAGGAGGAGAGATCCTAAGGGATAACGCTATCCTAATCCAGAGGGCAGAAGTCGAAACTGTCGAGAAAAGCCAGAACTGCCGGAACTACCGGGAAAAGTCGACACTGTCGGGAATTGCCGAGAATAGCCGAAATTGCTGAAACTACCAGAACTATCGGGAATTGTCGAAACTGCCGGGAAAAGTCGGAACTGCCAAGAACTGTCGAGAACTGTCGGAACTATCAGGAATAGCCGAAATTGCAGGAACTGTCGGAACTGCCGGGAACAGCCGGGAAAGCTGACACAGATGGCAGAGGCTGGAACTGCTAGGAACTGCCGAAACTATCGGGAAAAGCCGAAACTGCTGGGAATAACCGTAATTGTCGGAACTGCCGTAACTGTCGGGAACTACCAGAACAGGCGGGGAAGCTAACACAGAGGGTAGAAGCCAGAACTGTCGGGAACAACCGAAATTGCCAGAACTGCCGAAACTGCCGGGAACAGCCAGAATTGCCGGCACTGCCAGGAACAGCTAGAACTGCCAAAACTGTCGGGAACTACCGAAACAGCCAGAGCATCTATCTTCAAATGAGAGAAGCATGCAAGGCACAACTAACTAACATTGGGACAGTTGTATGGTACTTAGCAACAAATACACCAAGCATGCAATATTACAGCTAGCATGCAAGGGACAGCTAGCATGCAATAGCAAGCATGCTAAGGACAACAAGCAAGCTAGGGACAACAAGCAAGCAAGATGCAGCCAGCACATAGGTCAGTGTGGCAACATGGTGCAGCAACGGCACATAATGCAGTACAGTGATGGGTACAGTCATGATTAATGAAGCATGATGAAATGCAGCATAGTGATGATGGGTGCAGCACAGTGAGGTGCAGCATGATGACGAAATGCAACACAACAATAGGTGAAGGAGTCACCTTGGAGAATCAGTTGAAGCAGCATGTCTTCAACTGATCTCATGTATCATCTTCTTAGAGATGATCTATGCTCTTATCTAGATAAGTCAAAGTGTTGACTTCTGTTGTAAATGTACTATCTCTCTTTCTCTCTACTGAACGATTGAAGAACATATACGAAGAATTGATCAAGGGTTTCTTCACATTGGGGTTTGTCCCTGGCTAGCGCCACATCTTGTGTCCTCTTGTCTTGGCTTGTCTTCTGCGATTTATGTTTATGTTATATCTGCAGTTTACTTTAATGCTGATGTGATTGCTAATCTAGAAAAGATATTGAGCTAACAGTGAAAATTGAGATAAATTGCTCTAAGCATAGAACATACCTAAAATTAACACCACTTGGATAGATTTCCCTGGTTAGGAATCTAGTCAATGGCATTGTGGTGCCTAAATTGTTGAGAGACCAATGGATAAATTGCCCGGGTGAGGAATCTAGTCCATGGCATTGCAGTGCCTAAAAGTTCTTCATGGTTCATATAGTTGAGATCTTCCTTGTACTTTTGTATGATGAATACCTCCCTAGTTAAAAGGGAGTGTTGGAAAATGTAACTAGGTTCGATCTTCATTTAATGTATTTGAGTCATTTGTAATGTACTTATCAAAATAATAAAGAAAAGATTTTTTAGTATTATTATTGTGGCTTATTAAAGCAGGGGTTTCATGCTGGGTCACCATGTATTACGTCAAAGTCCCCATTGAGGAATTTTAGGATTTATTCTGAGTTAATAGAGTCATTGTACTTTTAAAGAGACCCTTTTTGGGTTTTTGAATCATATAAAAAGGTTACATATTGAGTCAAATATAATTTATATATCCTCCACACCAACTCGGCCTAGAAGTATCAAGTCGACCTAAGGACACTAATTCGACCTCACATGAAGCCTATAAATACAAGAAAGTTGAATTCATTTGGAGCAACTTATCTCAAACAAGTTCTATATCTCTAAGGAAGCTAGCAAGTGCGAAGTCTAAACTCAGGAAGCAAAGGAAGTGCGAGTTGGGTGGAGTCTAAGGAGAAGAAGAAAAACGAAATTTTGGTGCCTCTCTCTCTCTGTTTCGTGCCCTAAATTGGGAGATCAAAGTCTTCTGAGTTTCACTGATGTCGAAAGTTGCTGCCTAGTCAAAGTTGTTGGAAAGGAGGTCGAAAATATGAGACGTTGACTTGGCGTGGACGGAAGATTTGCTCTTTGTCTAGGGTGAAGAGTCTCAAAAAATACTATTGAAAGGAAGAATTTTCTTGACTGGGTTTTCCACTCAACAGTGGTTTTTCCCTGGCAAAGTACCTACATCTAGTGTCCATTGTTTTATGTGTTATTGCTTTGGTAATTGCTTGATGAACTAAAAGAAAGAAGATATAAAAAATCGTAATAAAAAATCAAAAAGATCACGAGTAATTATCAAGAATAAGAAAATTTTTCTGCCTTTCTGATTTAGGAAGAAGAATGATCTGACAAAGGACAGTCATTCTTCTTGGGTCAAGATGTTGACCAGAAGAATGGTCCTAAAGGCCCAAAATTACTCGGTTGAGTAGGTTCCTTTCAGCATCAAGCTTACACTCTCCAGATAGGTTGAGTGAGCACATCTAGCATTGTTAATTTTTAGGGCTAGATTGTTCTTTGTTGTAGACATTTGCAATTTAATACTTTTTCATTATTTTCACATTACATTCACCTCAAGACATCATTTCATCATTAGCAATTGTGTAGAGAGAACAATAATATCAACAATGAAGTGGAATAGTAAGGAACAATAGAAGAAAAACATGCACAAGAGAGACACCAAGATTTAGATCAGAGACCAGGGAAAAACCCCAAAAGAGGGAAAATCCAACCAGATTCTTTTTTTGTTAGATATTCATCAATGTTCAATTGAGATATAAAGCAATGTGGAAAAATTCGAAGTCAGGATTAATTCGGCAAGGGTCCAAAAGTTGAAAAACTCGGCAAAGTCGAGATTTTTTCGAAAAAGTCGGCAAAATTAAAAAAACACAAAATTATTCATTTTTTTTAATTTTTTTTAACATCTAGAGTATCCACAACATCAAATAAATGCATTTCCACATAAACATGTAAATAAAGCTAATATATAATATGTATATGAAGTCTAGTGCTACATCACATATCAAAATAGTGAATCAACTCCTGAATTTTGAGTCCTGTCTGAGTCTTAACTCTCAAGAGTCAAAATATCAACAAAAAATATAATAAATGTACATCATGAGTCAATCTAAAAGTCATCAAGTAATCACTAATCAGTCACTGAGATCCTCTTCCCCTTTTACGGGAATAGGGAATGGCTTTGCCTTTTCCTCTAGAGGAAGAAGACCTTGCCCCTGGGGATACAAAATGAAATGGACTCAATCGTCCTCTAGAAGCCAATCGAAGAGGTGGCCTTTGTGTTATGCTGCTGTTGCTGCCCATCCTAGATGGTGTCACCTCCTCCTCAACATCCTCATCCAGCTCTGCTACTGCCTCTTGACCCTGATGTTGCTCCGCCTCCTCCTCCTCTATCTCTGGCTCTCCCTCCTCTGCAACTGCTACATCCTCTAGATCCACACCTAACCAATCCGGGATCGAGTCCAAGATCGGTCTCTCAGTCTCGACTCTCCATGAAGCGGTGGTATCAATATTGTCCAATGAGATGGCTTCCACATCAGTAGGTTTCTGAAGCTGTCTCACCCACAATCGAAGATTGTAGTGGATGTAGACCACGTCATTGAGGCGTTGGGACTCCAATCTGTATTAGGGTCATAGATTGTAAATCGGTACTTAGAAAATTTAAATATTAAAATTAATCAAACGAATTCAATAAATTTAATTTGAAATCTTTTTAGTTTTTACCTGTTGCGCTTTTTGGAGTGTATTTTGTCAAATACAATCCAGTTGCGCTCACACCCAGAGGAACTGCATGTTTGGTTGAGCACTCGAATGGCAAGCTTTTGGAGATGGGGTACTCTGGCACCATAGCTTGTCCACCAAGCATCTACAAGTTAAAAGAAAAATGAGAAACATAAAAAAAACATTGAAATTCTAAACTTGAAAGTTTGAAACAAACTGAAGCTTACCTGGCATTTTGGTCGTCCTATTCTTAATAGCCATGTTAAAACCAAATGTGCCACCTCCCATCCTATAGACCTCCATTTCTTTAGAAATATCCTCACGTTCTTGCTCAAATGACACCATCCTCTCGACACAAGTGAAGAATCCATCCATCACCTCGGCATCAAATCTGAAACCACAAGCATAAGAAAATGCAGGGTTGAGGTAGACACCTGCAGCATGAATGGGGCGATGGAGGGTATTGTTCCATCGTTGATCAATCACTCCCCATATGACCTGTTGTTTCTCTAACCCCTCGTCTCCCTTCTCTACATAATAAGCACGGATGGCTTCTTTGGCCCTATCCATGGCCTCATACAAGTAGCCCATTGCGGGCTTGTCTCCATCAACCAACCGAAGAACCTTTACCAAAGGTTCTGAAATGGCACACACCTCCTCCACTCCTGCCCAAAAGCTCTGATCATATGAAACTAGTCTACATATGCCCTCTCCATCCAGTTTGCAGCTAATAGATAAAGAACGCCAATCCGCTGAGAGAAACATGCTCTTCACCTCCCACATAGAATTCAACAGAGACCGAAGAGATATGAAAGTAGTGGCAAATCATGTAATGGCAGGCCGCACCAACTTTTTGTTGTTCGTGAATTTTCTCATCAAGTTAAGCACAGATGAATGATTATATATAAATTTTGTTATGCTCTTGGATGATTCAACAATATCCCTCACAGTAGGAATCTTACCTATATCCTCCAACATCAAGTCAATGCAATGAGCAGCACAAGGTGTCCAAAACAAGTTAGGATACCTCTCCATAAGCATCTTGCCAGCTGCAACATAATTTGCAGTGTTGTCCGTTATGACTTGGACAACATTGCTTGGGCCTACTCCGTGAATGAAGAGGTCCAACAACTCACATAATGTGCGTGCATCTTTAATGTGTGCAGATGCATCAACAGATTTCATAAACATTGTCCCCTTGGGACAACTAACCAAGAAGTTAAGAAGGGTCCTACCCTTCTGGCCAGTCCAACCATCTGACATGACTGTGCATCTAGTGTGCTCCCGTGATGCCCTAAACTCTGCCAATCTAGCAGTGCACTCAGTCTTTTCATCTTGAAGAAGAGGCCCTCTCAATTCTACAAAGGTGGGGGCTTTGTACCCCGGGCCAACGACAGCAACAACATCAAACATAGGTTGGTAGAATGGGTTTGTCTTAGCAATGTTGAAAGGAACATCACTCCATAGAAGACACCTACTGACCAACCAATCAGCTTCTGCCTTTTCCTTTTTTTTCATTGATGATTTGATCCCAAGTTGTGAACCAGTTGTTGTTCTAGGAACAAAAAATGATGAGATAGAAGGATGAGTACCCATGGGTGAGGAAGGTGATGCTGTTGTAGAAGCACTGCCACTCTCAATTCCCCCCACTCTTGAGCCCACTACAAGTTGTTTTGTTATTGCTGCCCTGGTGTCTTTTCCGTCCTCTTTATCCATCAATGATTGAATGGCCCGTAGAATGATTTCTGGAGTTGTGTTTTTGCAAAGTTCAACATTTTGCCCTGGAATTTGCCCCAAATGGAATTTTAATCTGTTGATGCCTCCTGACATATGCTTGCCACACAACTTGCAAGTCAAATACATTCTACTGACCCCCCCAGTTTCGGGTGTAGCATCAAGCTCACCAAACTCCCACATAGAATCCAAAATCCTCGGCATTTTGTTTTAAACTTTGAGCTTGAATTTAAAGTTTAAACCTGGGCACAAAAAAAATTGAAACAAATTCAAATCAGCAAAATATAATTATTAATTTGTATTGCACTCAGAATTTAGAAACAAATTAGTAAATTTAAAATTTAAAATTTAAATTACAAATTTATAGTAATTTTAATTTTAAATTTTTAGACCCACCGAACAGTGAACACTTAAGCCATATATATTTATTATTATATGTTAACACTGTGGGCTCAATTTCTGAGCTAGCATTCTTCAAGTGGCACTGATATCCTTCACCAAAAGGGGACTGATATGCTAGAGTCTGCATTGTTGAGTTAACACCAGGTTCCTAATAACTTCTGTGTACTGTAACTCTTGTTATCAAGCTGAATGAAGGACTGTGTGTTTTCATTATTTGACTGATATAAATAACTTAACAACTATATTGTTTTGGGCCTTCCACTGATTGTCCATTGTTGACGTAGTCAATTTATGCAGTGTGCATCGTTCATTGATATGTCTTGACTCTCGAGTGACAACGTTGATTGTGCTTTGAAAGAGACAAATTACTTATGCAGTGGAGAGTTGATTAGGGACATTTAAAGTCAAAAGGATAGTGATATCTCTATAATAGATTTATTAAACAAGGCCCTCAATGGGTTGATTTTGTCAAGGTTGATATCTTTGAAGTTTGATCATATTTGATCTAGTCCCAGAACTGAGAAAAGTTCTATAACGAATTTGGTATCATTGTAATATTGTTAACAGTTATACACAATACATATTGATATAACAAATTTGGAATTTGGATAATGGCTTTCCGCTGCCCGCAATGCGCATAGCCATATGTATTATGTAATATTAATTTACTAAATATATATTATATATTAACGGTTAACCATAATGATATTACATAATATGTAACTTTTAACAACCTATAGGTAATAGATTTCTAAATCTGAAGACTGGTCACTGAAGTTCAGACGCATACCTTGAGGCTTGCAGTTGCGGGCTCCTCTTGAGTCTTAAAGCAATGGCAACGTTGCAAATGCAAACTAAAAACTTGAAACCCTCGATTCTCCACAGCACGGAACAAGCCAAAACAGACAGTGAAAAATTAAAATGAACCGAAATGAACGATTTCCGGCATTTTATCCACGCGGTCATAATGCAAGCCAATTTTTTCAATCGACTCCCGATTAAATCGGGATTAATTCGATAATATCGCGATTTTTTCGTTTATGAAAAAATCGCCAAAAAATCGGCCGATATAATCGTTTAGCCCAAAAAATCGTATTTTTAGGAATAAATCCCGATTTTTTCGGGACCTTTTCCACACTATTATAAATTACAATAAGAATAAGATGCATCGATCAAATCAGGCCTGCTACGGCCAACCCAACTCGGTTCACAACTTTGTTTGTCAATTGAACGAAACAAGTCCACGAGAACTGCTATCATAAAAATAGAAGCATAGTCATTGTTGTTACTCTTGCTGCCTACACCTACCTACAAGTTAGTGAGAAAAGCCTTCAACCCCACAAGGTGTGGTTGGTGGTAGGGAACTCAGAGAAGAGGTTGTCACACTGTTCTCGTCTCTCTCCATCTAAGCTATCTCATAGGTTAGCTAAGGGGGGTGGTCCCTAATGAAAAGTCAAGTTAAAAGTGATACGAGGTTCTAGGAGAGTGTTATAGTTAAAATCGATTACTTTTAATGATCTACGAGCAAAATATGATATGAGCAATAATAATGAAAATCATTAACATGAAGAAACCATAAAACCAGTGCTCATAAAGAATTTGATCAACAAAATAAAAGATACATATGCTCAAAGTAAAAATGGAATGCTTCCAAATAATGAAAGCAAAGTAACCCTGAAATGAAAAGAAAAAATGTTAGCACAAGATATTTGTAAGATATAAAATCAATTCATGAATCAAAATATATCTTATCAAAACTCAACAATTAGAAAATTTTTCTTTAAAAATTAAAATAGGAGATGTTAAATGTTAAATCAAGATGTCAATATGGAATTAGACTTAAACATGAAATGAAAGCACTTATTAGCAATTTGAAGAAATCACAATACTTGTTTTGAAATGTTTCTTGAAAATAAACTTTGCAAAATAACAACTCAAAACATCAAGAGACAAGTAAAGTAAATGTGATGGAAAGTGCCCTTGGTTAATTTTATTATTTATCTCTAGAACAATATTGCAAATGAACTATTCAATCCTCAGACCTCACCCTCGCCCAAAGATTAGAGTCTCACAATGAGGAGTCCATAGAAGAGTAGAGGGTCCCTAAAATATCTACTTCAACCAACTTATGTTGAAAGTAAAATTTTAGTGAGACTTGGGGCCTTCCTATACTAAAATGTCTAGATGAAGTGCAAATTGTCTTAATTCCCCAATTAAAATAATGTTACATACAAATGCTTTAAAGAGAAATAAGATAATTGCAAAACTTGAGAGACTAAAATGTAAATGAACCCACACGTGATTGCACCATTAAATGGAAAATAGGTAAGTAAAATGGAATAGATTGCTTTAAGCTACAATTGTTTCAAATAAATGATAATGCTCCAATAGTTTCCATGACATATAGCATATATTGACCAAGTAGTGAAGCATGTACTTGAAGAAATTATGAAACAATTAAAACTTGCCAAAACATGAAGTGTTTACACATGAGATAAGACTTGCTCAAGTTTACATGTTTGAAGCTTATGCATGTGAGAATTTAAATACAAGATTAGCAAAAATTGCATGTGGAATGAAATGTGTTAATTTTAAACATGCACAAAATGAAATAAAGTGCTAAAAAGCCAAGAGTCCACCCACAAAAATCCCTCCTCTAAGTGAGGAAGGGAGATGCTATGTGAAAAATCTCAAACTCCCTCAAACAAAATTTGTATCTTTTATTAGCGCTTGAAATGGGTAAAAATGTCTCTAAGAGGGTTTCCCACAATATGAGAGAGATCCTTACAAAGATTGGAATTTAACAAAGCTAGACTCTCTCCCAAAAAATATAACAAGTATGAAGATAGAAAAACTCTCCGAAAGAGATTTACAAAGCTCCAAAAGCCCACGGCCTAGATGAGTTTGCAACTCTCCCTCAAATGCTTATGTCTCTAGAAATCAATCCTTAAATAGCATGAGGGGGTCATGCATACACACGAGTGTGTAGTTTCCCAATGCTTCTTTATCTGGAAATATGGATGCAAGTACAAAGAAGTAATACTTGTGGCTCGTGGGCTGCTACAGTGCACAGATCCTCTCTATGTGCTCTACCTCCTATCTCTCTTGGTTATCTTTGCTCAGCTATGGAACAAAATGCTCTCAAAAGAATGGAATGTCTCTTCCTCCTAGTGGCCCAGTTATAACACAACCCGATAGCCTACTAGTGGTTAAATTTGACTACATCAACTCTTAACTAGAGTTACAAAATAAACTCTTCTAGAGCTTTTTACATCACAAGCACGTGCTTAGCCCCTTTTCCATGAAAAATGGGGGCTGACGCGACATCCTCCTAAACTATAGGTGTGAAAACAAGAAGGTCAACTTCTGAGTGGCATAACTTTTGCATACAAACTCTGATTGACACGCTTCTTGTGTCATTGAAAAGGTCTTCGCGTGTAGAATAGCACTAAGAGGTGTTGCTCTATTGAGGCAAAGTTTTACCCCCAAAAAACGTTCTTTGATGCCTCAAAACACTCCCGAAAGGTTTATCACCTCGTTTCGCCAAACTGGGTCCTGCCAATAAAAATCGTCCTGTGAGCCGATTCCTCCACGTTTTCCACTCTAAATGCATCGAGATGGATGACATAATATAATGATCCAATTCGGATCACACCTCCCCATTTTGGGAGGTTTTTGGTCCCCAAAAGCTTTTACTGAATGAGGTGAAGAAATTTTCCTCCACCTTCTCTCTGGTATACCATTTAGCTTTGCTTGGAAGTTGTCCCTTCAACCTAATCTGCTAAAGGTCATGTTGCCCGTCTTGTAGTTGTGGACCTCTTCTACAAAATTGTATCTTCGGTCAACTCTGCCTAAGCATCTAGTCCCAAATCCTCCACAAAAGGTAGGACATGATCCTCTTCCTAATCTTGCATGGAAGGCTCATAGAGTTTCAAATTCTCTACATTCACAACTAAATAAATGTGCATATATGGTGGTAGACTGAGTCGATAGACATTATCACCCACCTTTTCCAGTATCTCAAGGGGACCATACCTTAGGGCCTTGATTTTCTTGCGAGGCCCCTGCAGCCTCTCCTTGTTCAATTGTAGCCATACTGTCTCCCACCTTGAATAATTTCTCTATTCTGTGTTGATCATGCATAGCCTTATACTTCTCCGACGACTTCTACAATGTTTCATGTACTTGTAAATGGATTTTCCTGATCTTCTCTATAAACTTTTCAACCCTCAAAGCATCACATGTAAGATCTTCCCTCACTCCTGTTGCCCATATGCAATATCCAAAGGTGAAGGTTGCAAATATTCAAAATAAGACTTAAATGTGGACTTTCCTATAGAAGTGTGGACCGCTTTGTTATAAGAATGCTATATATATATACCAAGCTTTCATCCCAGGTCTTCGGATGCTTCCAGTTGTATACCCTCAAAAGTTGCACCAAAGTCTCGTTCACTATTTACGTCTGCCATCTGTCTGTGGATGGAATGTTGTAGATCTATTCAACTTTGTGTCCATCTTCTCCCACAATGTAGTACAAAATGCACTGAGTAATCTTGTGTCCTTGTCTGAAATAATGCTCCTTAGTATCCCAAAGTGCACACAGACCTATTCAAAGAATAAGTTTGTTGCTTCTTGTCCGTTGATGGTCTTTTTACAGGGCATAAGATAACACATCTTGCTGAACCTGTCAACTACCATGAACAAGTAGTCATGTCCCTTCTTGGTTGTCGGTAAACCTCCCACAAAGTCCATGGAAAGGCTTTCCCAAGGACGAGTAGGTACAGGTAAGGGATGATACAAACCCTGTTTCCTATTGATAGCCTTGGTTGTACAACAAAGCATGCATCCTCTTATGAACCTAGCTACCTGCTCTTGCATCTTGGGCCAATACACATACCTCTACAAGTTAGCCACGGTCTTCCCTACACCAAAGTGCCCTGCAACCTTGGTGGTGTGAGCCTCTCTAATCAACTGCGAACGTTCACCTTTAGGAACACATAGCTTATCCAGCCAATAGAGTAACCCATCTTAGAGATGGTAGTCAACGGTGTTGCCGCCATCGTGCACATGACTCTGACTCTGCAACTATCAATATACCTCCTTCAAGTCCTCATCTTCTGAATATGCCTCTCTGTATGCATCATGGGTGAATGGCTCCATATGCATAAGAGTCCCCAAAGCTATAATCTTTGATGTGGGTGGCCTTGAAAGCATATCGTCCAACTTGTTTGTGTTACTCTTCTTATACTCGATCACCAAATGAAACTGTTGTAAAAACCCCATCCACTTGTAATGCCTGGACTGTTGTAGCTTACTCTGGGCCTACAAGTACCATAATGGCGGGTGATCTATGTGGATTATTGTCTCCTTTCCCATCAGATAGTGATTCCACTTATTCATAGCTTGCACCATGTCATAGAGCTCTTTATCGTAGGTAGGGTAGTTAAGAACTGCCCCATGAAAAACTTCAGAATGGTAGCAAACAAACCTTCCTCCTTGCATCAAGACAGCTCCCATCGCATACCCACTCGCATCTATCTCCACTTCAAAGGGTCACTGCAAGTTTGGTAATGGAAGAACTGGTTCTTGGTTGATCTTCTTTAGCTCCTCGAAAGCCTTCTACTAAACTTTTCCCCACTGGAAACTTTTGCCACTTGTTGTTATGGCGTGGAACGTGTTGAATTTATAAGTCTACCAGTTAGAAACACTCCATGCACTTTTACTGATTTATTCCTACCTACTTGTTATGTTACTTAACAAGTTATTTACAATGTAAATACTAAAAATAAACACTAGTGCATGCTCAACATATTACAGATCATCAACTGAAGGAAACAGAAACAAGCACACAAAATGACACTGTTATTTTTGGACTAATGTCCCCAGAAAAACTCAATGCAGAAAAACCGGTGCAACTATCTAAGGGTTTTCTTATTAAGCAGTTTCAGAGTACAATCTGGGTGCCAAATCCGACTTACCCAACAGAGAATGCCCTTGGCAGTAGTACCTCTCAGTCTGAGACAAATGTCCTAATTGAAACCCCGGATAAACCCTCCAGCAATTCCTCAGCTCCAATTTGCCCCAGAAACCCCAGCGTCTGCCTTTCTAGACTGTGTCAGCCTCTCTGCCTAGCGTTGGCCCTGCATCACCCTGAATGGGCCTGCGTCAGCTTCAGGAGGCCCTGCCTCAACTTTTTGGCCCTTTGCGTCAGCAACACTATCCTCTCTGAAGCACTGCGCAGCTCCTGGTTGCCTTTGCGTGGCCCTGCGTGAGCCCTGGCTGCTACTGCATCACTCTCTCTGGCTCCTGCGTTGATCTCCCGACACTATCTCTGCCCCTCTATCTCTCTGTACTCACTACCCCTCAGCTGCAACTTCGATCACTGATTCTATCTCTCTTAGCAAACCCCACTCTAGAGAATAGAATCATTGATCATCTGATGTGCTCTCCAAGTGACCCTCAAGCCCCCTCTTTTACTTTTCTCATTGACATATCAACAACCGAAATTAAGTCCCTAATCGATGGCTAAGATTAGATTTGGCTTGATCGATGTCTTTTGGACCATTCTAGCACAATTTTATATTAATCCACATTAATATTTTAATTTCCCTAAGTTTAGACTTAGGGACTCCATTAAAAATATTAATTATTTTAATATCTCCTAAACTATTTAGAATCTGCCCAAACCCTTTCTAGGTATTGGAGATCTCATGCGCCCCAACCTCTCCACCAAATTTTGTGGCTAGAGCACATCCGATGCTACCACAAATCAACAGAGCGGTGTTGCTACTGCTGAAAATGAAGCTATGAATTTCCTCAGGTACTGTGTTGCCCCAATGAAACTCTTGACCTCAGAAACGTTAGTAGGCACCGGCCATTTCATGATGGCCTCCATCTTCGAAGGATCTATCTTCACCTATCCTCCACTAATCACATGCCCCAGATACACCAAGGACCGTTGCGCAAACTCGCACTTCTTGAGATTTGCTAGCAACTGGTGCTTCTTCAATGTTTCCAGCACCTGTGTCAAATGTGAAATGTGCTCCTCCCAAGTAGCACTATATACTAGTATATCATCCAGATAGACAATAGCAAATGAATCTATAACAGGGCGCAGTATATCATTCATTAATCTCATAAACATAGTTGGTGCATTACATAGGCCAAATGGCATAACTAACCACTCATACAAACCTTGCCTGGTTTTTAAGGCGGTCTTCCATGTATCTTCTGCTTTGACTCGAACCTGGTGATATCCAGACATCAAGTCCAACTTGGTGAAATACTTTTCTTGCTGCAACTAATCTAGCAAATCGTATATCCTAGGCAGGGGGTATCTGTTCTTGAGCGTGATTTTATTCAACGCCTTGTAATCTGTACACATCCACCAAGTCCCATCCTTCTTTGGCACAATGATGATAGGTGATCCACATGGTGATATACGCGGTCAAATGACACCCTGTTCTAGCAGTTGTTGTGATTATTTCTTCAACTCACATGGTTCTATAACAGGTTGCCTGTACAACCGAATATCCGGCAATAGTTGGATCTCGTGCTCCAATTATCTCTTAAGTGGTAACCCTTTAGGCTCTCGGAACACATCCTTGTATGTCTGTAATAACTCCAATTGTTGTTTTTGTTTCTTAGTATACCCCTCCAGGGATGCATTTCCTCTTATCAAACTAACTTTCTCTTAACAACAATAAAACATACTTCTTGCTAGAATTGATCAATTTCTTGGCTTGGTTGGCACTTACCAGTGAAATTTTCGACTTGCCTTTGTGCGCATTGATGATGAACGATTTTCCATCCCTGATGAGTCGGTACTAGTTAGCTCTCCTCATGAATATTGCATCATGCATGTACATGTATGGACTCTCAAACACAACTCCACATACATCAAGGGGAACAACATCCAAATCTACTTCATCAATAAAATCAACACTGAAAGCAAATCTCATTTTCAATTGTTTTGTTACCTTCAGCTCTGCGTCCTTATTTACCCATCCCAGTGAATATGGGTTTGGATGATCACGAACTTCCAACCCCAACTTCTTGACCAGCTTTGCTGCAATGAGATTAGCCTGCGATCCTGAGTCAAACAGAGCATCAATATTTGTCTTTTTGACCTATATCTTTATATGGAAGAGTTTGGTTATTTCCTTCTCTTCATGTTGCTGAAGGCTACTTAGATTCACCTCCTTTTGCATTGATGTATAGACGATCTTCTCATCCACGTCCGAGTTGCTTTCAACTTGGTTGCTCGAATCAGAGGCCATGAGATTCTTCTTCTTATTATCTTTCTTCTTGTTCTTCTAGTCTAGCTCTGATACAACTTCCAACACTTCTCCTCTGTATGGCCATCAATGTTGCAGTGGTTGCCAGGATATTTGCACTGGTGTGTTGTGGTTGTTGTCTTTTTATCTTTTCCCCTTTTTTGCTTCATCTTCCCCTCCTTTGAAGCTTCATGTTGCTCCTTCTACTTCGATCCACTTGATTGTGCTCTTTTCAAGCCTATGTTCTCTAGGTACTATGCCTGTACACAAGTTTTGTCCATCGATTTGGGATTGAACAACATCACTTGCTCATACAGATGGCGGTGTAGACCCCCCAAATACTTGAGGAGTACATCTGGGTTCTTTGGAGAGATACCCAACATTATAGCCATCTTTCTTAATTCTGTGGTGTACTCCTACACACTTTGGCCCGGCTTTTGCCTGAAGTAATGCCACTGGATCCACTGGTCCTCCACGTACCCAATGGGATAAAACTGTGACTTAATGAGGGTTTTGAAATCCTTCCACTTAGTCACTGGAGGTTTTACCTCCAACCTCAGGGTTTCCGTGTGGCTCTCCCACTAAGTCAGTGCATGCCCCAGTAATTTTAGCCGCATGAATGAGATATTTTTCCCTTCCTCGATCTAATGAACGTTGAAATAAACTTCCAGTTACTACAACCACTAGTTCAGCTTCAGAGCATCGATCTCACTATGGTACGGCTTGATATCAACTTTTGCTTCCATTTTAAACAGGGATTGATTCACGGCACTCGAACTAGGTTGATATTTTCCAGGTTCTTTCTTCGGCTGGTTCTCTGTGTCTTCCCAATCTCCCGACCCCACTTTTGATTTGTCCTCTGCATTCGAACCCCCGTCTTCTCCAAATATCCCCAACGTATTGCTTATGGACGCCATGAGGAGTTTATATCTGTTACTTGTTGTTCAAGCGGCAAAAACCTCACCTCTGTAGGATCACAAGGTTCGTTTACAGATTCGTCAGCCATGATTAAGGTTTTACGATTTTCGACCCCGTCGACCTAGATCCCCTGCAAATGTCCACAAAGACCCAAAGAAACCATCTCTGATACCAAATGATCCGTAAACTGTCGTGGATATTCCACTGGACAGTTCGTCACAACAGATCTAATAATATTATATTAAAACTCTAAAAATTCTACACTATTACAGTTTATTAAACTTTAAGATCTGTGGATTTAACTGTAATTAGTTCATACATGTAGATGGAAATTATGCAGAAAAGTAGAGAACGACAAAATAAGCACACACACACACAAGACACTCTATGGAAACTCTTTCGGGAGAAAACCCAGCTAGAAGGTGAGGTTGCTTCGCTCTCTTTCTCTATCTAAAAATATGGTTGTAGGTACAAAGAAGTAATGCCAGTGGCCCATGGGTTGCTATAGTGCACAGATCCTCTCTGTGTGCTCTACCTCCTATCTCTTCTATCTTTGCTCAGCTATGAAACAAAATGCTCTCGAAAGAATGGAATGTCTCTTCCTTCTAGTGGCTTGGTTATAACACAGCTCGATAGCCTACTAGTGGTTAAGTTTAACTACATCAACTCTTAACTAGGGTTACAAAACAGACTCCTCTAGAGTCTTTTACATCACAAACACGTGGCTAGACCCTTTTCCATGAATAATGGGGGCTGACGCGACATCCTCCCAAACTATAGGTGTGAAAACAGGAAGGTCAAATTTTGAGTGGCATAGCTTTTGCAGATGGACTTCGATTGACGCGCTTCTGACATCGTCGGAAAGGTCTCTGTGTGTAGAATAGCACGAAAATGTGTTGCACTAAATCGGCAAAGTTTTACCCCCAAAAAACGTCGTTTGATGCCTCAAAATGCTACCAGAAGGTTTCAGACCCCATTTTGCCAAACTAGGTTCTACTGGTAAAAATGGTCGCGTGAGCTGATTCCTCCACTTTTTCCACTCCAAATGCATCGAGATGGATGACAGACAATATAATGATCCAATTCGGACCATAGCCCGAGGACGAAAACACTCAGGTATATTGTTGAGTGTTGGACGAAAACCCAACTCTCTATGAGGAGACTTCATCCAAGGGTTTCATAGAGCTTGAAGGATATTGGAGTGAGGATCACTCAGGTCCTCAATTGGTGCTTCATCAGTTGATTCAGTGTCGGTTGTTGTTGAAGGGAGAGTGTAGCATTTGTGGTGTTTTGAGAGATCAAGATCGGCATTTAGCAGAATATTTGGAGGTCCACTCAACTATCACCTTTCCTATTTTGTCTCCAATTGTACTTTGCATGCTATATTATAATAAATGAAGTTGATTCATTTCTTGTGCTGAATTTTCTGATGTTATTTGAGTTTGTGGGTTTACATCTGCAAATTGTCAATGTATCTGTGATGCTTGTATAATTTTTGGGATGCTATTTACTAGTGCATTTTGGGGCAATTGCGTGGACTTTTGGCGATGATGCTGGCATAAAATTTTATAAAGAAAATTTTCAGGAACATACCACAAAATCCATGCAAGGGACATTACAATGGTATCAAAGCATCGATCTTGGCTCATCCTACGGGTTTTCAGTGTTCAGTTGCAGCTATTTTGGTTTGACAAAATGCCCAGCAAATTGTTGGCCCAAGAGCAAATTGACTAATGAATATTAATCTTTCAAATTGTTGCATTATTTGAATCAAAGTTTAATATTAAAAAGACCAATTTATTTAATTTTTTAAAAGGGGAATCATCGCATTATTGAAGGGCCATAAGATAAATTGGCCGAATTCTTGGTGGGTCGTGGCTTTTTATTTTAACATTGAAAGGGCGAAAGTTGTGTCTAGGCAAATATATTGTTTGGGCCAAAATTATCCAAAGTAGAATTTATAAAATTGAAGGGGCCAATTTTAGTAATTTGTGAAGAGTCATAAAAGTATTAAGGTTGGAGGAAGGTCATAAATACTTTAAGCATCAAATTGAGGATTTTGAATGGCTCGTGCGGCATCTTCTGAGAAGGAGCTAGACTTCCTCATCAATGTGAGCATGGCCGAGAATTGACCATTCAACTCAGGACAGGAATTGACAATGCAAGCCCATATTATTTCTAAGGCAAGGCCGAAAAAAAAAATTGGAGCTGAAGAAACCGAATATTATTCCAACTCTAGGTTTATTTGAAATTTTGTGGAGGTCTGCTCAACATTTCAAAGATAAAACTGCTCAGCATTTTGAAACCAAACTCTGGGCATAAATACTTCCACATAGAGACTGAGATTATATTCAGAAAGCGGAACTTATTCCCTTCAGAAGAAGGCAAGTTACAAGATTTATTTTCCCTTCATCGAATCTCCCAGTGATACCTTCAACAAGGGAATTGAATTAATTTCAGCGAAAGAGGCCAAGGCAAACGACGCCCAGCATTGGAGACAAGGGAGGCTGAAAGACATTGCCAAGGGATATCAAAAGAATGTTATCTAATAGGAGAAATCGCATCAATCAAGGAGGAAGGACGTATTTCTTCAGGAGACCGAGCCATCAATCGTAGCACCAAGTGCTGGAAGATCATTGTGATATGTACATTTCAGACCCGGAAACCTCCATGGCCGAGAGCATTATTTTTCCACATAACAGAAGGGTCGAGTTCTAATTTTAAAACAGAAAGGACGCACAAGAAGGAGAGCCTGAATTCCCAGTATTGGTCATCTCATTGGTTTAACCGGAGGTGTTGTAGCAAGGATCTTAACAAACAGAATTTCAATCAAATTCTTGAAGGCCAAGTGGTCTTGTTGAAGGGTTGGGTGCCAAGGCATTGCTTTCCATTCCATAATTGATGCAGACTGATCATTTCAAGGAGCCATTAATTTGTTTCCATAATTGGGCGCGATTCCTCTGCAAATTCTGGGTCGACAAAGATTTGTGGTATTTTCATGAGTGTTGGACGTGTTGAGGCCCAGTCTGAGGTTGTTGCCGGCTGTGACTATTTCATGTTGAAGCTGGGAGCATATATCAGTCTTGTTCATGAGGTTCTCCAAAGATAACCTACAGGAAAGACATAGTAGTATCTTCATACTGGACATCGTGCAAGTGTTGGAAGAAATTGGTGCCTCGATTATTCTGTGTGCTAACTCAGAGAGCAGCATTCTAGGCATAACAAGTTGTTGGTTCAATATTATGTGCTTGGACAAATTCTTGGACGAGGATAGCAAGGATAGGAGAAATTACTGCCTATCTTCCATTGTTACACCCACAGCAAAAAGGCTCTTGTTGGTCGTGTTATCTACAGAAAGGGAGTCTGCGCAGAAGAAGACCAAGGATTGTGGCTAAACGTACGTCGTACTCTTTTGCTTGCACCAAATGACATCCATTGCTTCTAGCAACTGACATCCAAGTTGTTGACACATGAGAAAGACCTCAGAAAACCTCCAGGTTCTATTTTCTACTTACTGTGTTGCATGGTTATTAATTTAATGATCACAGAAAAGTAATATATATGTGTGTAGGATAATATTTCCGAATATGTGACAGTACTGGAATAAATCTGAGTGATCTATTTTTCATGACATATGTATTTTTCATGGCTGACTGAGCACTAAGTTTGAACTCCAGTATGTTATTTACACCCCTGTACTGGTGGAGTAAAATCAATCAATGCACTTACACCCACAACAGCCCTCAAATGAAGTGTTGACAGAACTCTCAACCACGCACCAAGCCTTGTAATGACTTGTCATATGCTAGTATGCATGGTACCTTATATCAAAGTTACTTAGAAATGCCTTGTATCTTATATTGCTGCAATGGCCATGAGTGGCGGAGTTGTTGGGTGTCTACATGATATAGGTGTATGGCTAGAATCTTAGAAGCCATTGGATAAAGTTGTATATGATTGAATGAGAGGGCATGTTTATTAAAGTATTGAGTCGAGTATGTCATCAATGATGATGTAATATCCTCACGGTTTGTGTATAATTCATCCCATGTACTGTCCTTATTAAACTAAACCATGGAAAGGCTCACAACACTCATGAATGAATTGAGGTGATTGAACAACATAGAAGTTAACCACCATGTACCATTGGGCCAAAAACCCACACAGAACAGCAAACCATTCTCAAAAGGGATCCACACCCTTCTCCAGCAAGAACCGCCAAAAGATTTACAGAGGGGACAGGAAATAGGACACAAAATCTTTGCACTTGGGACAGAATTGAAACACATTAGGATCACAGTGAAAATCCTTTTCAAAATAGATGAACTGGATGCACTCCTTTCCGAAGTGAACCAGTTAGAGAGGAAGAATTTGATGTGGGCTTTGAAACCGGCCATGCTAGCTTTAATACAGCCCAAGATTTTGGAGTACCCTTGTGAAGGGGTCACACTTCCAGTTGCCTCTTGTCTTAGTAGGATCATGATGTTGACCACCCCTATAGCTCCTTACAATGATGATGTTATGAAGAGAGTCTTCAAGTTGATGGTAGAAACCTTGCAAGACTTGAATAACTCCTAGGGCCCTACATTTGGGAAGAAGCTTCAGGTTTGGAAATTATGGCCATAACTAGGACTTACGAATTCATGATTGATCTAGAGTGCGATGGTTTGATCCTGCATATGTTCCAATGCTTCTTCAGCATTAGGAAACAACATCCTGACACAGTCATAGCACACATGCAGTCCATCTTGTCATCATGTATGAGAGGTCGTGATGCCATTTGTCGGGAGTTGCAATCTCGATTGTTGTCTATTTGGAGGAGAGAGAAGATGGTTTGACCTATTGCTTATGAACTGGCCGAAAGGTTGGTTGAGCAAAACATTGGGCTATTCAAGAGACAGCTGACTAGGGAGGAGTTGCTCAGGTTTGGTGGATCATGCAGCAAGAATGAGCTGAGGAGGAAGGGTCTCTGCTTCATTTGCAAGGGACCTTGGGGACCTAATCACTCATGCTCGAGTGACACTGAGGAGATGATAGAGGTAGAGCAAGAGGAGATTCCTCAAGGCGAAGATTCTTCTTTGGATGAGTCCATGGGTTCATTCGAGGATGCCTCTAAGGAGCATGAGTCATGTGGAGTTATTGACAGCAAGACAGATTTATATTGGGCTGTGTATGGTGAGCAGTAAGTGGGCCCTATGGGAGACATTTAGGATGATGGGTCATCAGTGATGATTCAGCATGAGCAGCATATGGTGGAGCATGAGTCAATTGATGTGCACAGTATGCATGATGAGCCTTTTGGGGTGATACAGTTGGAGGTTCATATTGAGCCTGTGATGGAGAATGAGTGGTTTCCAATAGTGCTTTGCATGCTATATTATAATAAATGAAGTTGGTTCATTTCTTGTGCTGCATTTTCTGATGTTATTTGAGTTTGTGGATTTACATCTACAAATTGTCAAAGTATCTGCCATGCTTGTATAATTTTTGGAATGTTATTTACTAGTGCATTTTGGGGCAACTACGTGGGTTTTTGGTGATGATGTTAGCATAAAATACTTATGAAGAAAATTTTCAAGAAAATACCACAAAATCCCCAAAAGGGACATTATAAATCATATTTTCCTTTTTAGCCAATATAAATTCTCTTTGGGGCAGTTGGGCTTCCTTTGGGGCAATAGGGTTTCTCTTCTTAATTTGGAGGGAATCATTAATTCAAATTTTACTTTTGACAATATTAAATATATTGACCATATGCCTTAACATTAGATAATAAGATGAGTGCCCCAAAATAATATTTTCCCTTTTAACCAATATAAATTCTCTTTGGGGCAATTGGGCTTCCTTTGGGGCAATAGGGTTTCTCAAGGGAAATTCATCCCATAGTTGCCCAAATTTCAACAAGCATCAGACCTAGAATTACTCACGTAGAGTGAGGCCTTTGGAGTTTCACAATGGGTCAAGGATGTTGACCTAGATGATGGTGAATTGAGACTAGTCTATACACCATGGTCAAAGGCACTGACCTGAATTATGGTGAATAGTTGATGCTAATAATGCATCATGGGTCATAGGTATTGACCAGAATTATGGTCAGAGGTACTGTCAAGAGTTATTGTGACTAGTTGATGCTTTTGATTTACCATGGGTCAGAGTTGCTGACGAGGATTATGGTAATTGGATGATGTTCATGTTGATGATGAATTGTTATAACCTTTTCTTCGAGAAATTTGTCAACAAGAGAACATCTGGATAGTCATTATGAATACCTCCCTAGCTAAGAGAGAGTGTTGAATTTTGTAGCTAAGGTCGGTCTTCATAATTAAAATTTTAGCCCTTGAAATTTATGTAATGAAAAATATTAGACATGTTCTTCATGTCATCTTCAATAGAAAATTTTTTGAATCTTTAAATTTCAATTTTTGGCTCCAAACAAGGTCAAGTAGGCCCTCCAAGAGATCAAGTCGGCCCAGTTGAAGAGATACCCATTTGACCATCCAGAAGTCTATATATAAGGCACTTGACAATTCGATGTCACACAACACAAGATATCTTCTAGGCATCTAAGTGATGGAGAAGAAGACAAGAAGGACGAAAACATCTCAAGCATCTTTTCTCTCTTTATCTCTTTGACCTCGCATGTGTGGTTTCTCTCTCATCCTACAGCTTCACACATGTGAGTTTCTAGGCAAAAGGTCCAAAATTCTGAGCAGCAATTTCTAGGCGGCAAGGTCGAGTTTCTGGGCAGTTTCTGGAAGGTTGAATTTTGGCTTAGGTAGATCAGGCAGGGCCGAGTTTGTTGGGCTGATTGGAGACTTGACAAGAGGGCAGTTTGACCAAGTGTAATTGCTTAATGATAAACTGGAAATACGAAAAGAATATCTAAATCATTAAAAGTAATTATCAATTTTCAGAAATTAGTGCTTGTATCTATTGTACTTGAAAAATCAACACAACCTAGCATATCTCTCATAGGTGACCTCTCCAAAAGGGAAGCCCCCCATTGGTGAAAGTCCATAAAGAGCAGGAATCAGTGGTTATGGTGACAGTGGGCCACACTTCATTGCTGTCCCTTGTTCTAGTTTTTGCCTTGTAGGTTACCCTCTACAAGGCCTACTAGATTTTGAGGCAACAGGCAAGAAGATGGGTTGCTTGGTTACATAGGGAAAAAGATCAATCCTTTGAGAATATAAGTGAGTGTCTACCAAGTTATGGTCTAGTGATAGAAAAGGGGTGTAACCATCCTAAAAACATAGATTCAAACACTCACAAGCCTAGATCCCTAGCATACATGATGGATAATGTGGAAATGAGGTTCATCGCTCTTCAATGAGGTTCATCGCATTTATCCTTTTATATTATAAGTTGAAAAGTTTGAATGAATTATTTGATCTGAATAAACCAGAGATTTTCTATTCGAATTGTGCATGTAAGTTAATATACATGAAAACAGCAGAGTACTTTATAAAAGGTTAAAACTTTACTGTTTAAGTTAAATAAAAAATCTACTAAATATTAATAAATTCAAGAGAGTTGTTCGTGTATAAAGGAAAGTGTCACCCAATAGACGACACTATTTTTTATGCCTATGATGTCATACCAAATAAATTGACAATCTATAAATAGGGTGATGGGGAAAGATGATATTATTCCAAATCAATATCTGACAATAGGAGTAAGGTGCCCTGCATACTATTTCTCTTTCCAATGCACATTTTGAAAAAAATTCACATTAAATATATTAAATTTGTTTCAACCATTACATATTTGTTGCCATCAAATGATGGGTTAAGATCAAGAACGAAAACCTGAATAATGCAAAAAAAAAGCAACCCCCAATAACTTCAAATTTGTTAAGGCTGTAAGTGTTGCACAGCCCATATCACAAGCACAGCAAATAAATGTCTTAAAATTATATATGAAGCTAATCCAACTATTAGAACCTTACAAACAGGCAATACGTGACAAAAAATTTATTAAAAATCAATTTGCATGCCCATGCAATGGCAGCTTCTGTCAGAGCATTTGTTAGAAAATACCTGCTTAATAGCCTCTTCAGTAAATGGATGCCAGTATCGCATTCCAACATACACTTTGGCAGGTACTTTTTTATGTTGAAGAGCCTTCCTTAATGAGTCAGCCTACATAGGGTATTGTAACTAAATTACTTGTACTATAGAACAGAATTTGCTTGTATAAAATAAACTCATTTAAGTTAAACAGTCATACATAGGGTATTGCAACTAAATTACTTATACTAGAGAACAGAATTTGCTTGTATAAAATGAACTCATTTAAGTTAAACAGTCAAGGCATACTTTGAACTTGAGGGAAACACGTGGCAGTCAATCTAGTTTTAATAGAGAATCATAAACTTATTCATTGAGCCATATACTTCCGACCCTTGATGATGTAATTTATCACTAGTCACGTGATATATTCGGCAAGCAAAGAAATTTTGAACTATTGAAATAGAAGGAAACATGTTATCAACCCATAAGCTATTCCTTAGCGCTTAAATAGAAATATAGTTTTGTTGTGTTCCATTGAAAGTTAATTTTAAACAGAAAACATCAATGTTTTTGCACCAAAACAGACACATTTCCTGGGGTTCTTAAACTACTAGTTACTTCCTTTACAAGCTCATATACGAAGACAAACTAATGTTCACCATATAAAAGTGGGTCTTTCCTTTCGCAAAACCCAAAAATGCAACAGATCAAGAAAAAGACGTTCATGAAGTTCATCAATTACAGTAACTACGGTACTGAGATGTCTCTAGTAACAATTATCAGTTTCACTTGCAATACCTTACTATAGAACATCTCAACAAAATGCTTCAAAGATGTTTCATTAACTCCAGCAAGACTGGTGCTTGGTATTCTTCCGTTTAGCACTGAAATCAGGTACAGAGTGGACTACACAATCTGAATGAAACTAGAAGCAGTAAAACCGATATTTACTGCCTTGTATGCTTCTTTATTTGGATCAAACATATTTACCAAGCAGGAAGCTTTACTTCTTGTAACCCAGAAAGAATGACTAGCAATCCTTAAAACAAAATTTCATGAAATACATATATAAGCATACAATTTCATGTTGGACGAGGATTCTCTATAATTGTAATGAAACGAAGTTTGTAATTTAAACAGTTTGTGAAGATGGATGAGGAAGAACAAGACCTGTTCATCTGTTATCCTTCGGAGAGGTGAACCACCACCAATTGCAGCATATCCTTCCCTGCTCTTAGGAGCCCTGAGCACAGAAATGAATTGTGCCAAAGGCTTTTGAAGAAAACGAAATAATCTAGGTAGACGAATAATATCCTGCCATGCATTTCTCCAATCAGTTGTTTACCAAAAGAAATTGACCCGACACTACACTCGCTAAGAGAACCAATAGCATTGTGATGTCAGCAATATATGTCTCCGTTGCCCAATAAAGTAGTGTCTACTTCATCAGTCTAATCAAAAGAGAATCACCAACTAGATATTTTAGTACCCAATTTCAATTCTATACCATGTACCAGTTCCTTTCACATTGATTTTGTCTAGCCTCCAATATATTGATATAGCCTTGTTGCAACACCACACTGTATGACAGGTAGGACAAAATATTTGAAATTGAAAATAAAGCAGGAAATTCTACTTTTCAAGCTAAACCCCATCTGAAAAAAATTCCTTGCTCCAAACTGAACGAAGTCATGAGCAAATAGACAACATAAGGTGGCATATGACGGAGTTTGAAGAAGTAATAGAAACATGCAACCAAGATAGTCAGGGCTTGTAAAGATCATTATAGCATTAGTAAAAAGTGTGGCATTTTCAAATTCTGGTTTGCAGGTACAAATATATCTGTACTTATTTAATACATAGAGACTTGCACGCATGATAATGAAATCCCATTTTAATCAATATTAAAATAGCATTTCAATTTAAATACCATACAATTTGGTAATTCAACATTCAGTCTTTCAAGAGCAACCCCTATCAACCAATTCTCGTAATATTGTTTTCTATAATTGATGTTACTTTGGTGATTATATATTATTTGCATAGTTTATTTATTTGAGAATTATAATAAAACATATCGATAGTATATTATTTTTATTATTTCCTAAGTCACAAAAAAATCTTGCCCCAGCCACAAAGTAACATTGCCGTGCAGAGAATCGCTGCCTCCCACCAAGAAATTCAAGCACTCCCCGACAGAGGTGGGAATCAAAAATCAGACTCATGCAAAGAAACATGGAGCTTGAAGGATCATTGAGCTTCATAGGGACAATCACTACCAATATGTATCCAGGTCGAAATGGGGAAGTGACCAGACTCAGTGTCCATCAAGTCAACGTACAATGAATGTTCACTCATAAAAGAAAAAATCACAACATGTGAATTTGCACAAAATCTATCCAACGTAGATTGTATGCTATGAGTATGACATTACTAACTAGACCACATGTACCACCCTATAGGCACAATATTCTTCTACCCCAAACAATATCAGATACAGTCAACAATCTTTTACAATCAATCCGTCCATGCCATACATCACCAGAGATTCTAGTATATGTCATCCAACACGAACACAAACCCACTCAACATATTACAATTGTTGAGAAATCTAGGGCATAGAGATTAAGTAATTTCTCTTCTATTAGTAACTGCTTGTGAGTGCTTTTTACTTCTTTAGATTAGGATCTTCTTTTACTTAGGTTATTAGTGTTCTTCTTCATCAAACAGCGACCAATGCATAAACCATAAAGAGACAACAGGCACAGAATATCGGCTATCAGCCAGCGCCAAAACCTCTCCCACTTGAGAGGAAAACTCGAACAAATTCTTCTTCTTATAGAGATTCCAATTGACAAATACCAAGACCACGACCCTTGACCTATTTGCCACTCCAAGACCAATGTTGATTTCTAGTAGCATCGGATGTGCTCTAAGCCTCAAAATTTGCAAGGAGGCTAGGACACATGTATTCCACAATACCAGAAATTGTTTTGGGAAATTCCACTCAGGGACAGTTTGATTAAAATAATTAATTATTTTTAATGGGTGCCTAAGTCTAAACTTAGGAAATTAAAATAATTAAACGGTATTAATCAAACTGAGGGTGAAACTTCTAGAAGAAGACAGATCGAGTCTAGTCCAAATGATCTGATCCATTGATTAGAATCTAATATGGGCCGTTGATTACTCAACTGGAGGATTATAAGAAAGACTTCGATGGGGATTTGGAAAATACATTGGAGAGAGATCAAGAGATTGAATTTCTCAGAGAGGGCAGCGCAACAGTTGTTAGAGAATCGATCATTGTGATTTCTTGCAGTGAGGGACAGGGATAGTTCCGGTTGGAGAGTTTCCTGATTCGGGAATACATCGTAGAGGAGGCAGAGACAAATCCAGAAGAGGCAGTGCAGAGGACAAACTGGGCAGCGTAAGCTCATGTAGAAGCAGCGCAGAGCTTCAGAGGGAGTCTGAAATTCAGCTGGGAAGTCGAGTTCCAAAGCAAGAAATCGGGGTGTGAGACATGAGAGCCAGAGGAACGAAGCTTCAGACAACAGGATATCAGGGAAGAGGTGATGCAGATGCCCAGAGAGGTTGATGCAGAACTTTGTACGCTGACACAGTAGTTGTGCAGAGCTAGCGTGGGGCCAGCCACCCAAGGCCTGGATCAGTGTCATATCGCCAGTGATAGTGTGAGGTACTTCTCGCTAATCTTCTACCAGTCAGATTCTCTGTATTGGATAGCCACTAAGGCATCCAAAGATTGTATTTAGAAAAATACTGCTCAATAATACAAACCCTCAATTGTTGCACCGGTTTTCCCACTTTGGGTTTTTTCGAGGACATTTGTCCAAAAACAACGTTGTCACTTGTGTTGTGTACTTCTTTCTTGCTCAGTTCTTGTTTCCGCATATAATTTTAATTGGTGAAGGCTACAGTGTATTAGTTTCGGTATTTATCGTAGGATGCAGTGAATAATTTGTTCAATAATTTAACAAATAGAAGAAGCTTAATCAGTTGCTGCAGTAGAAATTTGGGTCTTTCAAATTTTCACATGGTATCAGAGCGCAGGAGAAGCAAGAGAGAAACGCCAGAAGAACCCAACGTTGAAGAGGAGGGAAGTTGAAGCGTTGCGTAGGCAGCAAATCGAAACACTAGAGGAATTGCGCAATCCAGGCCAGGAGGGCAAAATTTTCGTGGGAAAATCTCTCTCTGAGTGAGTCGACAAAGAGATATTTCCAGATCGAAGTTTACTAGTGTCAGAGGTGTTGATTTTTTATAGCATCGGATGTGCTCTAGCCATGAAATTTGGTGGAGAGGCTAAGGCACATGAGATCTCCAAGACCCAAAAATCGTTTGGAGAAATTCCACCTAGATGAAGAGATATTAAAAATATTAATATTTTTAATGGGTTCCTAAGTCTAAACTTGGGAAAATTAAAATATTAATCTGTATTAATATAATATGGGTGAGAAAGTTCTAAATAACGAGGATCAAGCCAGATCTAATCTTAGCCGTTGATTAGGGACTTAATCTCGGTAGTTGAATCGTTAACAGGAAAAGTATAAGAGGAGGCTTGAGGGTCAGTTGGAAACACACTAAGAGAGATCAAGAATTCGATTTTCTAGGGCGAGGTTTGCTGAGGAAATCGAGTTAGTGATCAGTTGCAGCGAGGGGCAGTTCAACAAGGGATTTTCATCCGAGGCTGAAGAATACATAGCAGAGAGGCAGCGCAGTGCAGGAGAGACAGTGCAGGCCCTAGAAGGGCTGACGCAAAGGCAGCAGGAGGCCGTAGAGGCTGACGCAGAAGCCATAGAGGCTGACACTGGGCTTCAAAGGTAGCGTTGGGGAGATTATGTGGGGCGGACTGAGAGCAAATCAGCCGAGAGAGGGTGATGCAGTCCCTGAAGAGTGACGCAGTTCCAGAGCAGTGCTTCGAGCAGCTTTCATTGTCCAACACAAGGAACGTGAGAGTCACTGTGGGGTTGATCATCTGGTTGCTGATTTGCCGGCATATCTGTCTCCGGATAGAGGTACTACTATCGAGGATATTCTCTATTGGGTGAGCCATTTCTGGCACCCTAGTTGTATTCACAAAATCTACTTGATAATAAAACCCTCATATCTGCTGCACCGATTTTCCCGCATTGGGTTTTTCCCGAGACGATTATCCAAAAATAATGGTATCCCTTGTGTTGTCTCAGTTTATTTTAGTTGTTGATATGCATATCTGTGAAGGCTGCAATTGTGTTTACTTCGATGTCTACATTATTAAATAACTTGTTAATGTAAAGAACAAGTAAGGGATAGTAAACCAGACATTGCAGTAGGGGTTTCTGATGTGTTAGATTCATAAATTTTCACATGGTATGAGAGTGAATGCAGATCAATAAGGACTGAAGACACCAGCCGAAGAAATTTGAGAATTTGCAGCAGAGAAGCATGTTAAAATTTGGGTACCAGAGGACAACTGGTTCCCTAAGGCTTTGATCTTTGGCATAAGGAAAAGTGTCAAAACTTATTTGTACTTTTCTCCTAAAGTGACTTTATAAGTGGTAAAGTCAATTTAATTTAAAAGTGACTTTATAAGTGGTAAAGTTACATTCTAATTTTAAGGTGACTTTATTAAAGTCAATGAAGAATTGAAAAGTGAAAAAGTGACTATGGAAATAATTGGCTAAGAGGGTCTTTATTTAAAGTGGGTGAGTTAAAAAATAGAAAGTGAGAATTAAATGCACATTTTTTCTCATCCCTAAATCTAAATGAATCTCAGCCATTAGATCTTAGGGTAACCCAAAAGGTCATTTAGAGAGTAAAAGGAGAAGAGAAGAAAAAAGATCAATTCATTCTATCATGAGAATTTGAGAGAAAGAGAAGAGAGAGCAAGGAGAAAATTTCTGAGTAGTGAAGAAGTGGAGGAGAGCAACAAGAAGACATTTCAACAAATCTGGGAAGCAGCATTTATTCGCACGCATCCCAAAGCAAAACCGTACAGTAGGAGAAAGGCACAAAAATTGATGAAGAAGGACAGCAGCAAGGGAATGAATTTCGAGGTAGATTTGGGCACGAATTTCGAGGCAATCATACTATTGAAATTCGAACGATCTGTACAGTCCGTACAACAGGTTCCTAGCACTTTTTCGAGGCAGGCCTTACAGCATTTAATGTTGTTTTATTGCTGGAAAATTATGTTTTGCATGTTTGTTGATTGGCACGATTTTCGAGGTGGAGTTCAAGCATGGAAATTGAGATAAGTTGTAATTTGTGGTTGCTGGAATTTTTACTATGTATTTCAGTTTCTCTGTAAAAGCATTTTCAAACTTAAAAAATAGCTCTCAAACTGGTTTTCCCCAACAGTTGTAGGGGGTTTTTCCAAAGTCATATTGACCAAAAATCACTGTGTTATTTTTTGTGTGTGGCTGTCATAATTTTGTTGTGTTTTATTTCTACAATTTCAGCAGTTGTGAAATCTCTAAATTTGTGTTTTCAGAAAATATTGTCATTTCCAAATTTTAGGATTTTTATCATGCTTGGATTTAAAACTAAATGCATGGAGTGATAAGGAAAATTGATAACCGGAGTGGAGGTTGAAATTTCTTCAAAGCAGCTATCCCAAGAGACAGTGTTGTTCTAGAGCTAAAGAGGCAAGAGGAGGAGTGACACAGTGAAAAGAGGGTGACGCAGAGGCTCATGCAGAGCCTGCCTCAACACTCTGAGCTAGGAGAAGGATGAGCGTAGAGGCATAGGGGCAGAACATGCTCACACAAAGCCACGTCTTCCTTCTCAACCAGGAAGGATTGACGCAGTTAGCCGGGAGGAGCAAATTCAGCCTACACCGTGATTGCGCAAAGCCTGAAGGGCTCAGATTCTTTCAATTGTCGGGGCTAAGGGAGCTGTGCAGATTGTGATTTGAGGAGCTAGTGGGACACTGGTTCTGTCAATATAGAACAGTGTCTAAGGAGACGAAACCAAGGTAGAGGGAAGCACTACCTCGATGGATTTCTAGCTAAGAAATCCATATCCGAGTTGCAGCAGCAAAGGGGGATTGGAAAGGATTGATTCGACAGTTGGTCGAAGGATTTGTATTAAGGAAATCAGGACTCAGAGGGAGTCTAGAGGAGCTTGTTCCTTAGAGGGTTTCTTGCGCCAAAGAAATCCAGATTTGAGTTTTGTTGGGGTAGCAGTAAAAGAGGCAGAATAGAACTAGTTCGACATTCATTTTGGCAAAGATGTAAGCCACATCTCCAAGAGGGAGGTGGGGTGATCTAGAGCTGTAGATCGAAAGGACTATAGAATCGGGGGCAAGATCCTTGAGATGCCCAAACTCTTGGATCACATATGGCTACGGGAGCCCTTAATGTTGATTTGGGGTAGCATCAAATGTGCTCTAGCCATGAAATTTGGTGGAGAGGTTGGGACACATGAGATCTCCAATACCTAGAAAGGGTTTGGGCAAATTCTAAACAGATCAGGAAATATTAAAATAATTAATATTTTTAATGGAGTCCCTAAGTCTAAACTTAGGGAAAATAAAATATTAATGTGTATTAATATGAATCTGTGTTAGAATGGTCCAAAAGACATGGATCAAGCCAGATCTAATCTTAGCCGTTGATTAGGGACTTAATCTCGGTCGTTGAGATGTCAACATGAAAAGTATAGGTGAAGGCTTGAGGGTCACTTGGAGAACACACCAAAGTGATCAGTCATTCTATTCTCTAGAGCGAGGTTTGCTAAGAGAGATAGAATCAGTGATCAGAGAGTAGCTGACGGACATTGAGTAAGAGAGACAGAGAGGCAACGATAGTGCCAGGAGAGTAGCAGAGCAGCCAGAGAGAGTGACGCGGGAGCAACCAGTGTTCACCCAGGGCCACGCAAAGGCAGCTAAGTGTTGCGCAGAACACCAGAGAGACCAGCGTAGCTGATGCAGAGGGTCAGAGAGCTCACGCAGGGCCTCCTGGGGCTGACGCAAGGCCAACGCTGAGCTAGAAGAGGTTGACGCAATCCAAATTGCGCAGACGCTAGGGTTTCTGGGGAAGATTGGTGCTGAGTAGCTGTCAAAAGGATTATCCGGGGTTCCAACCAATAGATTTGTCAAAAACTGAGAGGTATTATTGCCAAGGAAATTCTCTATTGGGTTACGGGTAGGTCAGTTTCGGCACCCAGATTGTACTCTGATATTGCTTAATAAGAAAACCCTCAGATAGCTGACCGGTTTTCCCACATTGGGTTTTTCCAGGGACATTAGTCCAAAAATAATGGTGTCATATGATGTATTTGTTTTTGTTTCTTTTTAGTCGCTGATCTGTAATATGTTGAGCATGCACTAGTGTTTATTTTTAGTATTTACATTGTAAATAATTTGTTAAGGAAAATAACAAGTAGTAGAAATAAATCAGATAAAGTGCATGGAGGATTTCTAACTAAGTAAACTTAGAAACTTCAACATGGTATCAGAGGGTGATTGCAGATCACAAGAGGACTAAAGGACATCAGCCGAGCGGAGCAATAACAGCAGAAAACAGTGATCTCTAGGTGATAGAAGTTGTTTCTAGCAGTGCAGCAAGCAAGGAGAGTGACGCAGAGCCAGCCAGGGCTCACGCAGGGCCACAGAGAGGCAGCGGGGAGCTACGCAGAGACTCGGAGAGGCCAACGTTGCTGACGCAGAGGGCCAGAGGGCTGACGCAGGGCTTTTCAGGGCTGACGCAGACCCATCCGAGGTGACATAGGGCCAACGTGATGCAGAGAGGGGCTAACGCAGTCCACAGATAGGCAGTTGTTGGGGTTTAGAAGGCTACAGGAATATTGCAGAGTGGAGTTGGTGAGGTACTGTAGTCAGAAAAGTACCTGACAGGACAGGGCCAAAGGAGTTGCTACCGAAGGTTTCTAGCCGAGGAACCCAGATCAGTGGTGTCGTTGCACAAGACGATCAGAGTAGGGGGCATCTCGACAAGCGTCAAAAGGATTCCCAGGAGGGAAATCAGGACTCAGAGGGAGCCCGGAAAAGAACTTCCAGACGGGAAGTAGAGACTCGAGAGGAGTCGAACAGAGAACTTCTAGGAGGGAAGTAGAGAAGTATCATGGCACTACATGGAGTAAGAGACCAGGATAGACTAGACAGAGTATCGAACTTCACAGTCTGGAAGGCCAGAATCTTATCCGTACTTGACAGGAATCGTGTCAAGAACTTCGCCTTAAAGGGAATAGTTGTCCCAGACGACCCCAGTGATAATGACAGGTACGAGGAGGCGATGGCGAGGGCCAAGAGCATTATCCTTGACAGGGTCAAGGATCATGTAGTACCACACATAGTCGAGAAGGAAATGGCATTTGAGATGTGGGAGGCTCTCAAGAAGCTGTACCAGCATACTTCTGTGCAAAGAAGAATGTTGCTTGAGAATCAGATGAGGTTGTATCAGATGAAGAAAGGACAATCGATTTACACCTTCCTCGAAGAACTGAATGAGATCCAAGACCAGTTGACTGCTATAGGGGCGACACTAGATCAGGAACTAATGGGGAGGACAACCCTGAATGTTGTCTTAGAAGACTGGGAAGTATTTGTCCAGAGTATACTGGGCAGAGGGACACTTCCACCTTGGGACCAGATGTGGGCAGTTGTTCGCCAGGAAGAGATCAGAGGCTAGTCGAAGACGGGTAGCAGCAGCAAGGGGATCAAAGTCAAGCAGGAGGAGGAAGACGTGGCCCTAGCATCTGAGGGAAAGCAAGAAAAGCGGAATAAGAAAGATCTCTCCGAGATCAAGTGCTTCCACTGTGGGGAGCTGGGTCATTATGCAACCCAGTGTCTAAGGAAGAAGAGTAAGGAAGAGTCTTCCGAGACTAAGGCAGCACCAGCAAGGGCAGAGAAGGAAGTTTTGACAAACAATGACTGTGCCATGAGTGCACACGCGCCACTTAAGAAGAAGTGGGGAGACATCGAGCTGTAGTCAAGCGGACTATGGGCGATGAGGGGCAAGATCCTCCAGGTCTCTGGCCTCTTGGATTAGACCTTGCTACGGGAGCCCCGAAGAGGAGTAGCAGGACTGGCTAAGTCGGGTAGAGATGGATGCGGATGAAGCGGCAAAGAGAGCTACATTGCAGGAGTCCCGAGACAGCGCGAGGCTAGCAGGCTGTAGCAGTGGGAAAGGCACAAGAGTGTTGCACCAGTGCAGGATGGCACAAAGAGGTGTGCAACGATGTGAGATGCAGGGAGTTGTTGTAGCAGTGCAGAGGTCAAAGAGGGAGCACTTGTCAGCAGCAGAGGGAGCTTCAGCATCAGTGGGTGTATCTAGCCCAACAGGGAGGTCAGATTGGGAGATTAGTTACTTCTCAGTAACTGAGTTACAGTGCAGCAATAGGCACCACGATGTAGCATGATGAGAGGAGGTGCAATGCAGATGCAATGCTGGGAGAAAGGACCAGCAACATCACGGATGCAGAGGGAGCTGTCGTACAAATGCAACAGTGGCAGTGGCAGAACCATGGGCAGCAGTATAGGATGCAGCAGTGCAGAGGATGTTGGGCAGGAAGGCCTAGCATCAGCATAGGTACCAATGCCGGATGATGAGAGTAATACTCAGTGAGTATTGCTAGAGCACAGTCCTCGCTAAGAGGGAGTATTGATTTGAGGTAGCATTAGATGTGCTCTAGCCACGAAATTTGGTGGAGAGGTTGGGGCACATGAGATCTACAATACCCAGAAAGGGTTTGGGCAGATTCTAAACAGACCAGGAGATATTAAAATAATTAATAATTTTAATGGAGATAAAATATTAATGTGTATTAATATGAATCTATGTTAGAATGGTCCAAAAAACATGGATCAAGCCAGATCTAATCTTAGCCGTTGATTAGGGACTTAATCTCAGTCGTTGAGATGTCAACAGGAAAAGTATAAGAGGAGGCTTGAGGGTCACTTGGAAAATACACTAGAGTGATCAGTCATTCTATTCTCTAGAGCGAGGTTTGCTAAGAGAGATAGAATCAGTGATCAGAGAGCAGCTGAGGGGCATTGAGTACAGAGAGGCAGAGATAGTGTCGAGAGAGGAGCAGAGTAGCTAGAGAGAGTGACGCAGGAGCAACAAGTGCTCACGCAGGGCCACGCAGAGGCAGCTAAGTGTTGCGCAAAGCACCAGAGAGACTAACGTCGCTGACGCAGAGGGTCAGAGAGCTGGTGCAGGGCCTCCTGGTGCTGACACAGGGCCAGCGCTGGGCTAGGAGAGGCTGACGCAGTCCAAATTGGGTAGACGCTAGGGTTTCTGGGGCAAATTGGTGCTGAGTAGCTGCCGGAAGGATTATCCGGGGTTTTAGCCAATAGATTTGTCAAAAACTGAGGTATTACTGCCAAGGAAATTCTTTGTTGGGTAGGCCAGTTTCGGCACCCAGATTCTACTCTAATATTGCTCAATAAGAAAACCCTCAGATAGCTGCACCAGTTTTCCCACATTGGGTTTTTTCAGTGACATTAGTCCAAAGATAATGGTGTCATATGGTGTGTTTGTTTCCGTTTATTTTTAGTTGTTGATTTGTAATATGTTGAGCATGCACTAGTGTTTATTTTCAGTATTTACATTGTAAATAACTTGTTAAGGAAAATAACAAGTAGGTAGAAATAAATCAGATAAAGTGCATGGAGGGTTTCGAACTAAGTAAACTTAGAAACTTCAACACTTAACGATAGTAGCATGATGACAGGTGTCGGGTGGAGCAAGGTGTGATGGAGCAACAACGCAGTGCTTGAGTCCAGAAGTTAGTAGCAGCACAATGGAGGTTGCAGCAGTGAGAGAGGCAGAGAAGAGGTTGCAGCAGCGCAGTGGCAGCAGAGGCGGCACAGGATAGCAGCAAAGGTAGCTTCAGCATCACGAGGCTTCCAGACTGACCAGGATGTTAGTGTTTGGGTGAAGTCAGTAACTTACTTATCGGTAACTGAGATGCAGTGCAGCAATTAGCAGTGGCAGTGCTATGGGCATCATGATGCAACATGTTGAGAGGGAGTTGCAATACAGATCTAGCAGTGACAGTGGCAATGTCATGGGAAGCAGTATAGGAAGCAGCAGTGCAGGGGATGTGGGGCAGCAGGCCAAGCATCAGCACAGGTACCGATGAGGAAGATCAGAGTGATGTTTCTATGATGAAGCATTACTAGAGCACATTTCTCGCTAAGAGGGTGTTGATTTTTGGTAGCATCGGATGTGCTCTAGCCATCAAATTTGGTGGAGAGGCGTTAAATTGGCAACTAGGGCCAAACTCCATGTGGGTCGGCTTATTTATGGCAGCTGATATTTTTATTGGATCCCTCTCGTTGAGAGGTGTAGGATTGATCCAAAGATCATCCGATTCCGATAAGTATTTATGGAGATATGAATTTATTTTGTTTATGTAATTATTATCAAGCTGACCAGCTCTTATGTAGGCCCTAGAAGCCCAAACGTCATGTCTATTCAATCATCCACGCTTTTAGTATAAATAAGAGCGGATTTGGAGTCATTAACATAACACACACTTCATGTGATCTCCTCCTTACCACGTCTTGGGTTTTTGGTGAAGGAGAGACACACAAGAAGATACGCTGGACTAAAGATGATGCCCTAACTGTTGTAATACGCTAGCCGCAATAAGTTGCAGGCTTATGAGGATGGATGCAGACCTTATACGCTAGACCTTATACATTGTTAATGGAGACCATTAATACGCAGATCAGGGAATACGCTGATGTTGTACATTGATACGCAGATCAGGGAATACGTTGTACCTTTCACGCAAGACAGTCTCGTGATAAATCTGCTCCGTTGTCATATGGAAGAGCAGCAGCCATTATATGCTAATCATGAGGAGAACGCAATACATAAGGAGATATAATACCACGCATAATATGCATATGGGAATGAATGCCCTAGCTTACACGTGGATGATGCCTTAGCACTATGCGTACACACATTCAATCATAATTCGTTCTTGAAGGAAAGCGGAGTGAAAGGATAAACGAGAAAAGGGTTTCATGGGAACACTGTTGGGTTGTAGATCCAATCTAGCCGCAGATTGGATGGATAGATCAGTACCATAGAGACCGAAGCCATCTAAGGGCTAGAGGAGCCCTATCTCTCCCATCACGTGCATCCGCATACTGAAGCAAAGGATTCTGTCATCCATTTGGCATCACGAAATTACAAAATCGAGAGACTGTTATGTATGGGATGATTCTTCATGAAGTGTGAGGATAGTAAAAGGCTAGAATAGCCTATCCGAGATCATTGTTGCTGACTGGAATGGAACGTTGTAATATATGCAATATATATATGTTGTCCACGCAGTGATGTAAGCAGCAACTTCATGAATGTATGTGGATATGCAGCGACAACAACTCAATAAATATACATACGCACAACCCAGGTGGATACACAGCTCAATGAATATATATATATATATATATATATACTCGCAGTCACTCAGGTAATATATATACACGCACAGCTTTCACACTTAGCAAATATATATATTGAAAACGGATTACTGTAGATGACAGCTTGATTGTGTAGTTTGAGACTGCATGGAGGATTTCAAATCTATAGCCTAGCTGCTTTGCTAGGCTGCAAGCCATAGCAAGCAGCTAAGGCTGATGACAGTGTTATAGTGTTGCAACATGATGATGCACAGACAGCAAAGAAGATCTATGAAACCCCACAGCCATACTAAAGGAGTATATTACAATGAAAAGACCGGATCTATCATTCACAGTATACTTGTTGATTTGGTGTCGCAATGTGATGTTGTATCATGAGAGCAGCATAACAGTCAGTGAGTACACATTAGATAGGTGCAAATGCATGATGATTGAGAACAACTCAATGATTTTTGGAAGCAGCACTACATAATGAATGGGCAGCATGATAGAATCATGAAGCAGCACAACACATGGGCAACATGATGTATGAGGTCATGGACAACATGATGTGTGGGCAACATAGTGATCATGAGCAGCATGATGATACAACATAATGGTGCTACACAGTCAGGTGCAACAAATGGACGAGAGCAGAACGATGATAGGTGAAGGAGTCACCTTGGAGAATCAGTTGAAGCAGAATGTCTTCAACTGATCTCATCTTTATAGGAGATGATCTATGCTCAGATCTAGATAAGTCAAAATGTTGACTTCTGTTGTAAATGTACTATCTCTCTCTCTCTCTTTCTCTACTGAACTTTGAAGAACATAAAAGAAGAATTGATCAAGGGTTTCCCCACACATTGTGGGGTTTGTCCCTGGCATGCGCCACATCTTGTGTCCTCTTGTCTTGGCTTGTCTTCTGCGATTTATATTCATGTTCTATCTACAGTTTACTTTATGCTAATGTGATTGCTAATATGGAAAAGAAATTAAATAAATTGCTCTAGCATAGAACATACCTAAAATTAACATGGTATCAGAGCTGAGGTGAAGACAATGCCCAAGCAAGAGTGAAAGAGCAATCACCAAAGACAGTTGGGACAAGACAAAAGGATCAATGGGTTCTTCACAATTCACTTAGGGTGAAGTCGAAGCAGAGCATATTATCAGAATGGCGCAACAGAACTTTTGATGGCATACCTAAAGATCACTTCATTAGGAAGTTCGGATCTAAGGGTGGAAGGAAAGGTAGATGTCTTGGTTATGAGTTCGGCCCTTATGCAAAGGAGTGTCTGAATGACAGAGATGCAAGTCATCAAAGACACGGCCGACTCTTCAAGGAAGCAAGGAACCCCAGTAATGGAAGTCGAAGTTTCAAAGGTGACATTCGTCGATGGAAAGGTACGTGTTTGAAAATAGAATTTTCAAAGATGCTTTTAAGTTCAGGGATGTATTAAGTTACAGGAAGTCCATTGCGGACCATGTCTATTGACACATAGCACCGAAGATCTGTGAGTCAGATGGTGACAGGGAAGCCCAAATTCAAAAAGAGCATGAAAGTACATGTCTGAGATGTATCAAAGGAAAATCTTACAAGGGGACCATCCCCCTCATGTAGCAGTTCCACAGGTTTGAAACAACCCGTGGAGTTTGAGATTCATGAACGGGAATCTCATGTATGCAGATAGAAGAAAGCCCTCTATGGCTTGAAGCAAAACACCCATGGCATAGTATGAGAGCACTGATAGCTGTTTGATGAAGCTGAGATTCACTAAGGAGTGAAACTGATCCAAATCATTATCCGAAGGCTCTGGATGATAGACTTCTCATATCGGCATCTTATGCGGACGAACTATTTCTAACAGTTGCAGACCCTCTCATTTGCAAAAGTAAGAGGGAGTTGGATTCCGGACATATGTTTTGCAGGGAAGTCATTTTTGGATGAGCCTCACTGGATTGGTGCCAAGAATCTTTTGAGATGTCTTCAGGGCACAATCTCTCATGGATTGAGATACATTGCCGAAAATATGAAACTGCATGATTATTTGAATGTTGATTAGGCAGACAATTTAGAGGATCACTAGAGCACTTCTTCATGTTGTTTCTCTTTGGATTCTGCTTCAATATCATGGATAAGCACGAAGCAGAAGTCGGTTGTTGTAAGCACCGCCGAGACCGGATACATATCTACGAGTATGATCTCGTATGAAGCTGCCTAGTTGGGGAAGCTCTTTAGTGAGCTGTTTGCACACATGCTGAGTACCACTGTGATTCTCTGTAACAACCAGAGGTGGGATTCGATTATTGAGGAATCCCGTATTCGACAATTGCTCCAGCAGATAGATATCAGATACTGCCTTATCTGGGATATGGCAAGTCGATGAGCAAGGAGGCTCCTTCGCATTAAGATGATGTACAGGTCGATACACTTTGTCAAAGCCCCGGGGAAGATCAAATTTGTGATTTTCCCGAACGACTTGGAGTCATCAAGAAACCCTTGTACAAGGGTCCTACATGTTGCATACATTGAGCTCTTGGAGCTCTGCGGGCTTGCGGTTCTTACTGGAGCAACATACAACCACAGGGTGACTCACCCTCCCTTGGTGGTGTGCACTGGAACAAGATGATTCGCTCTCTTGTGGGACAAGATGATTCGCTCTCTTGTGGAACAGGATGATTCACTCTCCTGTGTAGCAGGATTGATGTGTTCTCCATGGCGATTGTAGCAGGATTGATGTGTTCCCCTGTGAGGCCTGGATTGATGTGTTTTCCATGGCGATTGTAGCAGGATTGATGTGTTCTCTTGTGAGCCCTGGATTGATGTGTTCTCCATGGCGATTGTAGCAGGATTGATGTGTTCTCCTGTGAAGCATGGATTGATGTGTTCTCCATGGCGATTGTAGTAGGATTGATGTGTTCTCCTGTGAGGCCTGGATTGATGTGTTCTCCATGGCGATTGTAGAAGGATTGATGTGCTCTCCTGTGAGGACAGGATTGATTAGTTCTCCTGTCGAGGCATCCTACCCATGAAGTCTGGGACTCATGGGAAGTACCTCTCATCTGATCAATGAGCAGGGAAATGAAGTTAGGGACCATAGTAGTACCGATGGATGCATCGTTGTATCTACCGTACTCCCTATGCCAGGATGACCTCCATTGATCTGGTATCAATGATACTGGTCTGGGACCAGTGGTAGGAGTGGTACATTCTATGCAGAGCTGGGCAGAGTAGTGCAGGGCACTGATGGCAGAGATAGTACAGTCGAACTTATGGATCAACGGATGGAGTTCTCCCTAGTTGAGAGGGAGTGTTAAATTGGCAACTAGGGCCAAACTCCATGTGGGTCAGCTTATTTATGGCAGTTGATATTTTTATTGGATCCTTCTCATTGAGAGGTGTAGGATTGATCCAAAGATCATCCGATTTCGATAAGTGTTTATGGAGATATGAATTTATTTTGTTTATGTAATTATTATCAAGCCGACTAGCTCTTATGTAGGCCCTAGAAACCCAAACATCATGTCTATTCAATCATCCATGCTTTTAGTATAAATAAGAGAGGATTTGGATTCATTAACATAACACACACTTCATGTGATCTCCTCCTCACCACGTCTTGGGTTTTTGGTGAAGGAGAGACACACAAGAAGGTACGCTAAACTAAAGATGATGCCCTAACTTCTGTAACACCCTAGCCGCAATAAGCCGCAAGCTTATGATGATGGACGCAGAGACCTTATACGTTGGACCTTATACACTGTTAATGGAGACCATTAATACGCAAATCAGGGAATACGTTGATGTTGTACATTGATACACAGATCAGGGAATACGTTGTTCCTTTCACGTAAGATAGTCTCGTGATAAATCTGCTCCATTGTCATATGGAAGAGTCGCAGCCATTATATGTTGATCATGAGGAGAACGCAATACATAAGGAGATACAATACCACGCATAATACGCATATGGGAATGAATGCCCTAGCTTAAACGTGGATGATGCCTTAGCAATATGCGTACACACATTCAATCATAATTCGTTCTTGAAGGAAAGCAGAGTGAAAGGATAAACGAGAGAAGGGTTTCATGGGAACACTGTTGGGTTGTAGATCCAATCTAGCCGCAGATTGGATGGATAGATCAGTACCATAGAGACCGAAGCCATTTAAGGACTAGAGGAGCCCTATCTCTCCCATCACGTGCATCCGCATACTGAAGCAAAGGATTTCGTCATCCATTTGGCATCACAAAATTACAAAATAGAGAGACTGTTACGTATGTGATGATTCTTCATGAAGTGTGAGGATAGTAGAAGGCTAGAATAGCCTATCCGAGATCATCATTGCTAACTGGAATGGAACGCTATAATATATGCAATATATATATGTTGTCCATGCAGTGATGTAAGCAGCAACTTCATGAATGTATGTGGATACGAAGCAACAACAACTCAATAAATATACATACGCACAACCCAGGTGGATACGCAGCTCAATGAATATATATATATATATATATACTTGCAGTCACTCAAGCAACACGCAGTCACTCAGGTAATATATATATACACGCAGTCAATACATACACGCACAGCTTTCACACTCAGGAAATATATATATTGAAAACGGATTACTGTAGATGACAGCGTGATTGTGTAGTGTAAGACTACATGGAGGATTTCAGATCTATACCCTAGCTGCTTTCCTAGGCTACAAGCCATAGCAAGCAGCTAAGTCTGATGACAGTGTTATAGTGTTGCAGCATGTTGATGCACAGACAGCAAAGAAGATCTATGAAACCCCACAGCCATACTAAAGGAGTATATTACAATGAAAAGACCGGATCTGTCATTCCCAACATACTTGTTGATTTGGGGTAGCAATGTGATGCTGTATAATGAGAGCAGCATAACAGTCATTGAGTACACATCAGATAGGTGCAGATCCATGATGATTGAGAACAGCTCAATGAGTTTTGGAAGCAACACTACATAATGAATGGGCAGCATGATAGAATCATGAGGCAGCACAACGCATGGGCAGCATGATAGAATCATGAGGCAGCACAACGCATGGGCAGCATGATGTATGAGGTCATGGGCAACATGATGTGTGGGCAGCACAGTGATCATGAGCAACATGATGATACAGCATAATGGTGCTACACGATCAGGTGCAGCAAATGGATGAGAGCAGAACGATGATAGGTGAAGGAGTCATCTTGGAGAATCAGTTGAAGCAGAATGTCTTCAAATGATCTCATCGTTATAGGAGATGATCTATGCTCAAATCTAGATAAGTCAAAATGTTGACTTCTGTTGTAAATGTACTATCTCTCTCTCTCTCTCTTTCTCTGCTGAACTTTGAAGAACATAAAAGAAGAATTGATCAAGGGTTTCCCCACACATTGTGGGGTTTGTCCCTGGCATGCGCCACATCTTGTGTCCTCTTGTCTTGGCTTGTCTTCTGCGATTTATATTCATGTTCTATCTGCAGTTTACTTTATGCTGATGTGATTGCTAATATGGAAAAGAAATTAAATAAATTGCTCTAGCATAAAACATACCTAAAATTAACAAGAGGCTAAGGCACATGAGATATCCAAGACCTAGAAATCGTTTGGAGAAGTTCCACCCGGATGAAGAGATATTAAATAATTAACATATTTAATGGGTTCCTAAGTCTAAACTTAGGAAAATTAAAATATTAATGTGTATTAATATAATATGGGTGAGAAAGTTCTAAATAACGAGGATCGAGCCATATCTAATCTTAGTCGTTGATTAGGGACTTAATCTCGGCCATTGAATCGTAAACAAGAAAAGTATAAGAGGAGGATTGAGGGTCAGTTTGAGACACACCAAGAGAGATCAAGAATTTGATTTTATGGGGCGATGTTTGCTAAGGAAATCGAGTTAGTTATCAGGTGTAGCGAGGGGTAGTTCAGCAAGGTATTTTCATCTGACACTGAATAATACATAGTAGAGAGGTAGCACAGTGCGGGAGAGATAGCGCAGGCCCTAGAAGGGTTAACACAGCGGCAATAGAAGCTGACACAGAGGACGCAGGAGGTTGACGCAAAAGCCTTAAGAGGCAGCGTTGGGGAGATTTTGTGGGGTAGACTAAGAGCAGATCAGCCGAGAGAGGGTGACGCAGTTCCAGAGCAGGCTTGGAGCAGCTTTCGCTGTCTAGCACAAGGAACAGTCAGAGTCATTGTGGGGTTGATCATTCGATTGTTGATTTGTCGGAATATCTATCTCCAGATAGAGGTACTACTACCGAGGACATTCTCTATTGGGTGAGCCATTTCTGGCACCCTAGTTGTATTCACGAAACCTGAGTAATAATAAAACCTTCATATCTGCTGCACTGGTTTTCCCACATTGGATTTTCCCGTGAAGATTGTCCAAAAATATAGATGTCCCTTGTGTTGTCTTAGTTTATTTCAGTTGTTGATCTGTATATCTATGAAGGTTGCAATTTTGTTTACTTCGATATTTATGTTATTAAATAACTTGTTAATGTAAAGAACAAGTAGGAGATAGTAAACCAAACATTGCAGTAGGGGTTTCTGATGTGTTAGATTCAGAAATTTTCACAAAAGGGAGCACCGCAAAGCAGTTTTCTAGTGAGACGCATTTTTCTGTAGCAGTTGTTGGGGCAAAAAAGCATCAGAAGGAAGAAGGAGACATTGTTAAGGGAATTTCTTCCTTAGAGAATTCTGAGCCAGGGAATTCGATTTCTCTACTACTGAGCAACAGCAGAGAGGAGTAGATCTACTAACTCCAGCAGGGAATGAGTAGGCTAGCCTAGTGTTGCACAGAGGAGAGAGGAGGCATTTCAACGTTTCGTTGGCAGAGATGGCAGCTAGTGGGTTAAGAGATCTGGATCGGTTGGATGGAGCATCCAACTATTTGATCTAGAAGGCAAGGATCTCATGCCTTCTGGATGAGCACAATCTCAAAACCTATGTCGACAGTGTGGTAGTTGTACCCGTAGATCCAGATCCGCTCAAGAAGTATACGGGTGAGATGGCAAAGGCCAAGCGGTTAATCCTCGACGGAGTGAGAGATCACGTAGTATTTCACATTTCTGGCAAGGATATTGCCCGGCAGATGTGGGAAGCATTGGCAACTCTATACAAAGGATCTTCTGAGTGGCGGAAGATGTACTTCGAGCAGAAGATGAGATCCACGCAGATACAGAAGGGGGAACGCATTGATTTGTTCCTAACAAAGCTTTAGGAAATCCGAGACTCGTTGGTTGTTATGGGATCAACACCTCAGCCTACCAAGATAGTGAAGCTGGCCCTCAATTCAGTCTCAGAAGAATGGCAAGTGTTTGTCCAAAGTATCCTGGGCAGAGAAAGATTGCCAGATTGGGAAGGAATGTGGGCTGCTCTTCAGCAGGAAGAGATGAGGAGAGACTTAGTCAAGTGCAAACTTGATAGCAGCAGCAGCAATGGAACGAAGCCCAAGGAGGAGGAAGAAAATGCAGCCCTTGCATCAAAGGGGCAGCAGGAGCAACAGAGAAAGAAGCAGGACGTCTCAAAGATTCATTGCTTCCAGTGTGGTGAATTTGGTCACTATGCTACACAGTGTCCTCTCAAGAAGAAGGACAAGGACGAGAAGCATGATTTGAAGGTTGTGTTGTCATACAAATTGTCTATGCACTGCGACAACGTTTAGAGTAAGGGTTGTCACTCTAATCCTTACTCACTCCGTTTAGACTTTCTCCTAGATAAGTAAAGGGGGGTAGTCCCTAAGGTGAATGGATGGGGGTAGCTTGTGGAAAACGGGCTCTAGGAGATTTTATGGATGAACAACTTGATGAATCTAGAATAAGTCTCAGTCAATTGAGATAGATAGACACAATCACAAGATAAAAATGACTACATACCAGTGCCTTTAATTTGAATCAACCAAAGACTAAATAAATGACCACTTATCCCGAACAATTTTCCAATATGTGACAAATAGTGACAATCATGATTGATCAATATAAATGCCCAAAACTGCAATATGCAAGATATTCTAAAAAATAAAATGATTCTCATTAATTGCCTAAATCTAGAATTTAATTAACTTTCTCCATTATGATTTAAAACATTTATCGCACCTTGACCATAGAAAAATCATGAAAATTGCATTTAACCACCAAATAACACCAAGGAACTTTAAATTAGTAATCTTTTAATGTGAGGGAATTAAAATAAATCAAAGGGTTAAAAATTAAAATTTTATTGGACCATAGGCCACATTAAAATATTAAATGTGAAAGCGCAAATCCCTTTTTAGTTTAATTTATTCAGTAGAATAAAATTATTTTAAATTTTTAAAAAAATTTAAATGTTTTGGATTTTTTTTTAATTTTTGGGAATTTTTTAGACTTTATAACTTTTTATATTTTTTGAATTTTGTAAAAATTAAAAAATCTAAATCTAAAACCAAATGTCACAAAGAAAAAGGAAAAACTTTTTTTAATTGTTTTTAAATGTTTTAGATTTTCTTTTAAATCAGATTAAAAAAAGGAAATCAAATGAAGCGAAAAACAAAAAAAAAAGTAACAGAAAATCGAGATTAAGAAAAAATGTGAATCTAACTAACACTTTAGAGAAATAAATTCGGATTCTAAAAATAAAGAAATAAACCCTAACCGTGAATACCCAAATGAAACTTAACAAATAGAAATTTGAATGCTTTTTTGTTGTTGTGCTTTGCAGGTCGAAGGGATGGCAGCAACGGCGACTGGGGAGCACTCAACAGAGAACGCAAGGAAGGAAAAATGCGCATGAAGGCAGGGTAAGGCAACATGAGGAGTTATGGAAACGCAGCAGTGGAGGGAAACTAACGGAAGAGAGGCAGGTTTGCGTGGAAGTGATGAACAGCAATGAGGGTTGCAAGCAGATTGAGAGCATATAAGCAGCAGAAATGGAGGATTTTAAATGACCGTTGCATGAAGGGAAGAGAGTTGGACGGATGACGAGGGATCCGCAGGTTGAGGAGCAGCGGGAGAGGGCAATACGCTTAGCACATGACTCAAAGGTCAGATAAATCCTCCAACAGCTAGTTCGAGCGATCTTATTCCAAGCAATCTCGACCGTTGATGAGGATCAAAATTTCTTTTAATCTCATCCATAGAAATTTTAAATTCTTGAGGAAAATTGAATTTTTCAATTAAATGCATTTTAATTAACTCAGAAATAAAATTTTGAGTTAATTTCCTCAAAAAATTGACTTTAACTGAACCCCTAAGAACAAAAGGCTTAAAATTTAGCAAAATAATTGATTTACCTTAGTCTCGAGACTTTTTAAAATTTAATTTTTAAGGACCAACGAATTTTGCCTTCAGATAATTTAAATTTACCTAGGACCTAGAATTAATTAAATTTTTGGCTTAGGATTTTAATTAATTTTTGGCTAGAATATTTACTTAATTAACTTATGAGGGGATAAATTATTTTTCCAACCCTCAAAACACATTACATCATGATTTTCATATTTTTTACATTAAGAGGAGGAAAACCCATCTATAATAGAGCCTCACAAACTACCCATTTCTGCGACACAAATATAATCCAGCAGACCAAGAATTTGTAATAAAATAACCTAACCAAATAGTTAGGATTATTCCCAAATGACTTTTACATAAACTCGATCTAAAACACCAGGACTTGCTTAAGATCCCAGTGACAAAATCCATTCCGGCTTTGGGGTAAGGCTGAAGGAAAACTCTGCCAACCATTCGAGAATGTATCAGTGAGACAAAAAACCTCCCGGAATGTAGATTGTCACCAGAAAGTATGTTTACCTAGGCAATTACATACATGACACGAATCTGCTAAGATTATTTACATCTATACATGCAGAATGGGTTTACATTACAACATAATGATCAGACTGATGATGATAGCTGGACGGCACAGACACATTGATCAGGCGTTATCCCCTTTGCGAAAAAATGGGGTGTGCTGCTATGGGTCGTTGACACGTAGTGGTCAACATCTGGCTCTACTTAGGGACACATTGCTGCACCAGAGGAATGTGTGAATCCAGAATCTGCATCCACACAACACAAAACATAAGTAGCATCCATCCAAAAATCATCATATAACATTAAGCACAAGAAAGATATAAGCTCTTCATGAAAAACACAAATCTAACTACAAACTGAAATACTGAAATAATAGGGTATAAGGTTAGAAATACAATACAAAGATGCCCCATGGCATCAGATGTGTTCAATATAGTGCATACTAAGCATTTGCCTGCTTTCAAGCAAATTTGTTGGCTGTTTCTCAGATGTGCCATGTCCAATCCTACACATAGTAGGACTTTTTGCTATTTGAAAATCAAGCTACTCGCGGCCATCAGATGCATCAAACCGCTTTCTCATTCTCTTTCTCTTGCGTCTTTTCTTTGTGGCAAGTTGTATCACTGATGATGTGGAAAATTCTACTTCAAAACTTTCAGATGAAGTATGTAAGATATGCATGACATGTCTTTCTTCATTCTGTATCTACTCTGTCAAGAATGATGGATCAGTCTCACAGGTGTCATGAGTTATAACTTGATCCTTTATGACTGGTGGATTAACCATGTGAGCATCAACCCGATTCTTATTAATTTCCATTTTATCCAGGTCACCTTCAATTAGCCACTTTTCAATGGAACAAATAACCTCCTCATAATAACATGGAGCTTGCTGCAGCAAATAGGGAGGCTTAGATCTGTTGACATTTCTTTCTTTCTTTCATCCTCTGACTGATGCTGAAATTTCTGTACTTGTAATGTTATGGCATCCATCTGGTTAGAGTATTCAACCTTCATAGCACTGACTTCCTTGGCATGGTTTTCCTCCATGGTAAATAGCTCGTTCTGAAGACATATCTGACCAGCTTCCATATCTTTTATTACTTTGTCATTATATGCTTTTATGGTCATCAAACAATTTTGCATAGAGCTCATTTCTCTGTCATGATTAGCTTTCCTGGTTTCCATTTCCTTAGAATGTTTTTCTCTCATGACAGGTAAATAGTTTTACATGGAAGTCCTTTCTTTGTCATGACCTGCTTTCATGGCCTCCATCATTGTGTTATGATTTACTTGAATAGTACTCATTTCTTTCTCATGATGACTCTGCATGTCAGTCCTCATAGCCTTCATATTCTGAGCACACTTTTCTACTATGGTGGCTACGTGATCGGAGTGTTTAATTTTCATGATTTCCATCTCCTCATCACGTTTTTCCAGTTGAGTGTACAAAGTTCTCATATCCTGGGCATAATTAGCTATCAATTTTTCTTGACTAAGCTCCATATTTTTTACCAGCTACGTTTGACTGAACTGCACGTCTTTAACCAACTGCTTTAGTTCTTCTATAAGATGCTTATCATTTTCCCTTTCATTGTCGACACTGATTTGACAACTTGTTCCTGTTTTTCCACTATGATGGATTCGTCTTGCGATGGTACAAGTGGATTCATCATGAGAACATTCACAATGCCTGCAATATGACGCATTTTGATATGGAGAATTGTCTTGAAGTATTTCATTGACAATTGGATCCTTTACAAGATCACTTTCATCCTGTTGCATAATATAAGGGGCACAATGCGGGCTACTTTGATCTTCATATCTATCTTTAAAAGCATTGATGATGTATTGTAAAGAAGCAAAAGAATCTTCAGGACAATTATGAAACCAATTCAAAGCATCACCTTCTAAAAAAAAGGCAAATAGACGCATCTTGACATCTTCATGTTTATATTGGGAAGAACTACAATATTTGATTATTGTATGAGTAACGCTAGATAGATGCTTTCTAGCAGCGGCTGAATCACCACCTGAGAACAAAGGTAATTTATGAATGGCCTCTTTCGGCATATCATGGAGAAAGTTAATAAATGACACGGGGTAAACAAGTCATCCATGATGACTTGCTTAAAGGGATAAGGAGGGACCAAATGGATGCTAGAGAGAGACCCCTGCTCAAAAAAAATCAAGAGATCCACAAGAAGCGAGCTTCTAGTAGAAATTCTTATAAGAAACGAACGAAGTGGAATCGCCACTTGAACATGAATCTAGCTCTAGGATCCAAAAGGAAAAAACAATTGGATATAAGGGAGGGCTTCTTGTTTGAGAAATAATAGATAAATAAGTGGAGTCGCCACCCAAACAAGAAACGAACCGAAATGTCCAGGTGCTAAAAGTGCAGATGAAAAGATAAATGAGATGACGAAAGATAAGGCGGTGAAAAGATCAAATGATGCCAGGAAATGTTGTGTTGATGGGATAAGAAATGATGAAAGATTAGATGATTAGAAAAATGTCATGAGGACCAAGGACAGAAAAACTCTTCCCCGACAACGGCACCAAAAAATGTTGGCGTTGCCGGCTCAAATGAAAATATGAGAAATGAGAAGAATGATGAGGAAATATCGTTGAAACGCCGAGAATAAAATATCCCCAGCAACGGCACCAAAAAATGTTGGCGCACAAAGTGTCTAAGCACTGCGACAATGCTCAGAGTAAGGGTTGTCACTCTAGTCCTTACTCTACTTAGACTCTCTCCTAGATAAGTCAAGGGGTAGTCCTTAAGGTGAATGGATGGAGGTAGCCTGTGGAACACAAGTTCTAGAAGATTTTAAGGATGAACAACTTGATGAATCTAGAATAAGTCTCAGTCAATTAAGATAGATAGACACAATCACAAGATAAAAATGACTACAGACCAGTGCCTTTAATTTGAATTAACCAAAGACTAAATAAATGACAAGTTATCCAAAACAATTTTCCAATATGTGACAAATAGTGACAACCATGAATGATCAATGTAAATTCCCAAAACTACAATATGCAAGAGATTTAGAAAATAAATTGGTTTTATTAATTGCCCAGATCTAGAATTTAATTAACTTTCTCCATTATGATTTTAAACATTTATCGCACCTTGACCATAGAAAAGTCATGATAATTGCATTTAATCACCAAATAACACCAAGGAACTTTAAATTAGTATTTTCATTATTCCTTAGGAAATCAAAATCTTTTAATGTGACGGAATTAAAATGAATTAAAGGGTTAAAAATTAAAATTTCAATGGGCCATAGGCCAAATTAAAATATTAAATGTGAAAGCGCAAATCCATTTTTAGTTTATTTTATACATCGGAATAAAAATATTTTAGATTTTTTTAATTTTTAGATTTTTTAATTTTTGGGATTTTTTTAGATTTTAGAAATTTTTATATTTTTTGAATTTTGTAAAAACTCAAAATCTAAATCTAAAGTCAAATGTCACAAAGAAAAAGGAAAAACTTTTTTTAATAGTTTTTAAATGTTTTAGATTTTCTTTAAAATGGGATTAAAAAAAGGAAATCAAATGAATCGAAAGAAGAAAAGAAAAAAAAATCATAAATAAAAAATAAAAAGTCCACAAAATCGAGATTAAGAAAAAATGTAAATCTAACTAACACTTTAAACAAATAAAATCGGATTCTAAAAATAAAGAAATAAACCCTAACCGTGAATACCCAAATGAAACTTAACAAATAGAAATTCGAATGTTTTTATTTTTGTTGTGCTTTGCAGGTCGAAGGGATGGCAGTGACGACGGCTAGAGAGCACTCAATGGAGAACGCAAGGAAGGAAAAATGTGTGAAGGCAAGGTAAGGCAGCATGAGGAGTTAATGGAAACGTAGCAATGGAGGGAAACTAACAGGAGAGAGGCAGGTTTGCGTGGAAGGGATGAACAGCGATGAGGGTTGCGAGCAGATTGAGAGCATATATGCAGCAGAAAGGGAGTGTTTGAGATGACGGTTGCATGCAGGGAAGGGAGTTGGACGAATGATGAGGGATCCGCGGGTCGAGGAGAAGCGGGAGAGGGCAATATGCAGACAGAGTGGAGGGTTTATAAAGGCTGCAGATAGATGTTTAAGACACATGTTTAGCAGCGGGGAAATGCAACGAGGAGGCTGTAGAGAGGGACGAAGTGTTTTGCAAGTGAATAGAGGCAATGGTCAGCAAAGGATCGAACCTGAAGAGCAGCAAGGAGAATGCAAATTTTTTCAAGTGTTTTCAAAACGCAGGCAGACAAAGGAAATAAGAGACTTTCCTTAAAAAAATTCAAAATTCCTACAACAAAACTACAAAACAAAAACCCCAATCAACAGACAAAATGGAAAATGTTGGCCTAATAAAACCCAGAAATTTCTGATTAAAATGGTATGTTCTGCTTCAGATTTATTAATGGAACCCCTGTAAAATCGTCTTCAAATTTAAAAAAATTAAAACCCTTGGACTTCAAAAAATAATAACCCTGCAAAAGTTGGTTTTGAGGCCAAATCTTACCCTCCAGGGCCTAGATTTGGCTTCAAATCAATCTTCACATTTAGATCTGCGACCTGTTCCTGAAAACAAAAAACACCCAGAACCCAGATATACAAAAAAAAATGAAATCCCAAAAACCCAAGTCAAAAACCCAAAAACTTTACAGATTTATGCATAGGAATGACAAATCTATCAGATCTGAGAAGTGTGAGTCCAACTTCGCTCCCAGATATGATAATCTCAGGCTCTCAACAGCCAAATTCATCAATTTCACACATAAAAAACTAAATTTTTAAATTTTAAAGGGGTGCTTAGTTCAAAACCCTTCATGCATCACCACTAAAGATCTTATGATAACCCCAGGATCAAATTAAGTTGGGCTCTTTAGAAAACACGGACTGAGAGTTGGCTAGTCCAACTGAAAACTTTTCCTAACGCTTGATGATCTAAAAATAAATACTTTCCTGCACAACTCAATCTAACCATTAAAATAGAGCGAGAAAATGATAATAAAATTCAGATAAATAGAGATACCTGCTATTACATTCAAAATTTAAATTATCACTTAAATCCCAGTGACTGAGCAAGATACATATACTCAAATCACTCTTCAGAAGCTATCATCAATGGTTAAAAAGAAATTTATGCATGAAAACAACACATCTTACAGTATTTCCATGAAGAGTAACACTGGCGAAAATTAACCCCAAAGCCTTTCTTTATTATTCAAAAAAAAAAATTACACGAGAGCTTTTCGCTTAGCACACGACTCAAAGGTCAGATGATTTGACTCACGAATGACTTTCTATTTGATCATAAATCCTCCAATGGCTAGTTTGAGTGATCCTCGTCAAAGCAATCTCGGTCGTTGATGAGGATCAAAATTTCTTTTAATCTCATCCATCGAAATTTTAAATTCTTGAGGAAATTCGAATTTTTCAATTAAATTCATTTTAATTAACTCAAAAAATAAAAATTTTGAGTTAATTTCCTCAAAAATTTGACTTTGACTTAACCCCCAGGGACCAAAGGCTTAAAATTAGCAAAATAATTAATTTACCTTAGTTCCAGGACCTTTTAAAATTTAATTTTTAAGGACAGACGAATTTTGCCTTTAGAGAATTTAAATTTACCTAGGACCTAGAATTAATTAAATTTTTGGCTTAGGATTTTAATTAATTTTTTGCCAGAAAATTTAATTAATTAACCTATGAGGGGATAAATTATTTTTCCAAACCTCAAGGCACTTTACATCATAATTTTCATATTTTTTTACATCAGAAAGGGGAAAACCCATCTGTAATAGACCCTCACAAACTATCCATTTCTGCGACACAAATATAATCTAGTGGACCAAGCAATTTGTAATAAAATAACCTAACCAAATAGTTAGGATTATTCCCAAATCACTTTTACATAGACTCAATCTAGAACACCAGGACTTGCCTAAGATCCCAGTGACAAAATTCGTTCCGGCTTTGGGGTAACGCTGAAGGAAAACTCTGTCGACCATTCGAGAAAGGATCAGTGTGACAAAAAACCTCCCAGAATGTAAATCGTCAACAGAAAAGTAGGTGTACCTAGGCAATTACATACACGACATAGATCTGCTGAGATTATTTACATCATATACATGCAGAATGGGTTTACATTATAACATAATGATCGGGCTGATGATGATAGATGGACGGCACAGACACATCAATCAGGCGCTATCCCTTTTGCGAAAAAAGGTGGTGTACTGTAATGGGTCAATGACACATAGTGGTCAACAGGCTGCATTTGCAAAGATCGAGGAGGAGTTTGCCATGATTGCCCATATACCTCGAGGGGAGAGGCAGGGTGATCTAGTATTGTAGTTCGAAAGAACTACAGATGGGTAGGATCCTTGAGGAGTCCACCTCTTGGATCAATAGCTTGCTACGGGAGCCCAGATAAGAAGTAGCGGGATGGATCAGGTCAGTTCATGCAGAGGAGTGTTGGAGTGACAGTGGCAGTGGCCAGGAGCGCCAAAATCAGAGCAACGCAAAGCCAGTGTTGACAGCAGTGTAGTTGGCACAGAGAAGAGTCAGTAGCAGCACAGTCGCTTCAGTGACAGCGCAGAGACTAGCGACAGTGAGAACTCTAGCAACAAGATGCATCATACTGAACACTTGTTCAGTGGTTTTGGATGCTTTTCCATTACTGATGCAGTAGCAGTAGTAGTTGGAAAACATTGCAGTGCAGATGTAACGTTGGCAGTGGCAGGGCCAACAGCAGCACAAATGCAAAATTTACGAGGGTTGCAGCATATATGCAGTGTTGGCAGTGGCGGGGCCAGCAGCAATACAAATGTAGCATTTGTTAGAATTTATAAGTCGAGCCGTTAGAAATTCTTCCTGTACTATCTGATTTATTTCTTCCTACTTGTTCAATTACTTAACAAGTTATTTACCATGTAAATACTGAAAATAAATACAAGTACAGTATCAACACCTGTAAATCATCAACTGAAAGAAAAACAAGCACAAGTGACACCGTTGTTTTTGGACTAATGTCCCCAAAAAACCTAATGAGGGAAAATCGGTGCAGTTATCAAAGGGTTTTATTATTAAGCAGTTTCAGAATACAATATGGGTGCCAGAAATGGCTCACCTAACAGGGAATGCCCTCGGCAGTAGTACCTGTCAATCGGAGACAGATATTCCGGCTAAATCACCGAAGGAATGATCCCACAGCAACACTACAACACTTTGCTACCCTTTGTCACCCTAATAGGGACTGCGTCACCCTATCCAGCTCTCCACCTCCAATCTACCCTACGAAATCTCCTAGCATCAACCACTAGGGTCTGCGTCAACCTCTCTAGCCCAGCGTCAACCTATTTAGCCCAGTGTCAGCCTCTCGAGGCTCTGCATCAGCCTCTGTAGCCTCTACATCTACCACGTTGGCCCTTCTAACGCTCTGCGCAGCTCTTAGCTACCTCTACGTGGCCTGTAGCAGGCTCTGCGTCAACCCCCTCCCAGCTTCTGCACTGATGCTCCCAGTACTATCTTTGCCTCTCTGCTACTGTATTCACTGCCCCTCAGCTGCAACTCTGATCACTCCTTCGATTTCCTCAGCAAGCCCTACCCCAGAAAATCGAATTCTTGATCAACTCGGTGTGTTCTCCAACTAACCCTCAAGCCTCCTCTTATACTTTTCTCAATTGTCCATCAACAGCCGAGATTAAATCTCTAATCAACGGCTAAGATTAGATTTCGCTTGATCCATGACTTTTGGACCATTCTAACTCAGTTTTATATTAATTCACATTAATATTTTATTTTTCCAAAGTTTAGACTTAGGAACTCCATTAAAAATATTAATTATTTTAATATCTCCCAAACTGATTAGATTCTGCCCAAACCATTTCTAGGTCTTGGAGATCTCATGTGCTTTAGCCTCTCCACCAATTTTTGTGGTTAGAGCACATCTAATGCTACCCCAAATCAACACTGCCTCTTAGCGAGGATTGTGCTCTAGTAATACTCCTCACTGAGTATCACTCTGATCATCCAACATCGGTCCCTGTGCTGATGCTAGGTCTCCCTGCCCAACATCCTCTGCACCGCTGCATCATGTACTACTACCCATGGCCCTGCCACTGCCACTGCTGCATCCGTATAGCAGCTCCTTCTGCATCCGTGTTGTTGCCCATGGTCCTGCCACTGCCACTGTTGCATCTGCACTGCATCTGCACTGCATCCCCTCTCATCATGCGACATCGTGCTACCCATAGCACTGCCACTGCTAACTATTGCACTGCACCTCAATTACTGAGAAGTAAGTAACTAATCCTCCCAACTCTGACATCTCTGTCAAGCTAGAGACACTCCCGATGTTGAAGCTCTCTCTGTCGCTGACAAGTGCTCCCTCTCTGACCTTTGCATTGTGGCAACAACTCCATGCATCTCGCATTGCTGCCTCACATTGTCCTAGGACTTTTGCACTATAGCACTCTCTGTCGCTCCATCCGCATCCATCTCTACCGACATCCGCCAACCCTGCTACTCGTCTTCGGGGCTCCCATAGCCAGGTATAATCCAAGAGGTTGGGTACCTAAAGGATCCTGCCCCTCATCGCCTATAGTCCATCTGACTACAGCTCGATGTCTCCCCACCTCTTCTCTCGAGGTGCATGAGCACTCATGGCACAGTTTCATCGGTCTCCACTTGCTTCTCCGCCTTAGCCGGCGCAACTTTGGTCTCAGAAACCACTCCGTTGCTCTTCTTCCTAGCACACTGGTTCGCATAGTGACCCAGTTCCCCACAATGGAAGCACTTGACCTTGTTGAGGTCCTTTTCTTTCTTTTCTTCTGCTTTCCTGCAGATGCGAGAGCCGCATCTTCTTCTTCCTCCTTGATTTTGACCCCTTTTCCGCTACTCCCGGACTTGGACACCCATTTAATCTCTTCTTGACGAAGAGCTGCCCACAGTTCCTCCCAATCTGGAAGGATCGTCCTGCCCAGTATGCTCTAGAAAAATACCTCCCAATCTCTAAGACTGCGTTCAATGCGATCCTCACCATCAGTTCCTGATCCGGTGTGGCCCCCTATGGAAATTAGTTGACCACGAATCTCCTTCAATCCACCGAGGAAGACATCTATCTACTCTCCCTTCAGCATCTGATATCACCGCAACCCATTCATTTCCATTTCGTTGTTCCTCTTTCGACTCTTTCAAGTCTCTCCACTTCCCGTCTGGAAGTTCTCGGTTTGACTCTCTCTGAGCCTTGATTTCCCTTCTGGAAATTCCTCTGCCAATCCTCGCAACAACTCCCTCCTCCTTGGTCTTGCCCTGTTAGGTACTCTTCTAACCACAGTACCCCACCAGCTTCGCTCCGCAACTAACCCACAGCCTCCTATGCGCCAGCAGTCTGAAGGTTAGAGCCTCTAGGCTCTGCGCAATCCCGACCCCTGCACAATCTGCACCTCCTGGCCACAACATTGATCCTTCCTGACTATGAAAGATGACCGGGCACTGCGTAGGTCAAGTCTGCTCCTCTCTGCCTCGCCATTGATCCTCCTCTTGGCTCAAACTGACGAAGCAAGCTCTTTGCGTCACCCCTTTCTTGTTGCTCTCTGCTAGGAACAACTTCTATCACTCGAGACAGTTGTTTATGCTGTTGATGCCTTCAGTTATCCTGTGATCTGCAACCACGCTGTGATACCATGTTGGAATTTCTAAGTCTATCCATTAGAAATTCTCCCTGTACTATCTGATTTATTTCTTCCTACTTGTTCAATTACTTAACAAGTTATTCACCATGTAAATACTGAAAATAAATACAAGTACAATATCAACACATGCAGATCATCAACTGAAAGAAAAACAAGCACAAGTGACACCGTTGTTTTTGGACTAATGTCCCCGAAAAAACCCAATGCGGGAAAACCGGTGCAACTATCAGAGGGTTTTATTATTAAGCAGTTTCAAAATACAATCTGGGTGCCAAAAATGGCTCACCCAACATAGAATGCCCTCAGCAGTAGTACCTCTCAGTTGGAGATAGATATTCCGATTAAATCATCGGAGGAACGATCCCACAGCAACACTGCAACACTTCTACTGCTCTCTGTCACCCTGACAGGGACTGCATCACCCTATCCAGCTCTCCAACTCCAATTTGCCCTATGAAATCTCCCAGCATCAGCTGCTAGGGTCTACGTCAGCCTCTCTAGCCCTACGTCAGCCTCTCAGGGCTCTGCGTCAGCCTCTGGAGCCTCTACATCTACCACGCTAGCCCTCCTCAGGCTCTGCGTAGCTCCTGGCTACTTTTGCGTGGCCTCTAGCAGGCTCTGCGCCAACCCTCTCCCGGCTTCTGCGCTGATGCTCCTGGTACTATCTCTGCCTCTCTACTACTGTATTCACTGCCAATCAACTGCAACTCTGATCACTCCTTCGATTTCCTCAGCAAACCCTGCCCCAAAAAATCGAATTCTTGATCAACTCGGTGTGTTGTCCAACTGACCCTCAAGCCTGCTCTTATACTTTTCTCGTTGGTCCATCAACGGCCGAGATTAAATCTCTAATCAATGGCTAAGATTAGATTTTGCTTGATCCATGACTCTTGGACCATTCTAACTCAGTTTTATATTAATTAATTTAATTCACATTAATATTTTATTTTTCCTAAGTTTAGACTTAAGAACTCCATTAGAAATATTAATTATTTTAATATCTCCCAAAATAATTAGATTCTGCCCAAACCATTTCTGGGTCTTGGAGATCTCATGTGCTTTAGCCTCTCCACCAATTTTTGTGGCTATAGCACATCCGATGCTACCCCAAATCAACAGCATTTGGGCAGTAGTTGGTGGGCAGTGATGTCAGACATCAGCAGTGCAAAGGGAGATGTTACAGAGTCTGGTTGATGCTTCAGCAGGTTGCATTACTAGAGCACATTCCTCGCTAAGAGAGAGTGTTGATTTCTGGTAGCATTGGATGTGCTCTAAGCCTCAAAATTTGTAAGGAGGCTAGGACACATGTATTCCACAATACCCAGAAATCGTTTTGGGAAATTCCACTCGAAGACAGTTTTATTAAAATAATTAATTATTTTTAATGGGTGCCTAAGTCTAAACTTAAGAAATTAAAATAATTAAAGGGTATTAATCAAACTAAGGGTGAAACTTCTAGAAGAAGCCGGAGATCAAGTCCAAATGATTTGAGCCATTGATTAGAATCTAATCTAGGCTGTTGATTACTCAACTGGAGGATTTTAAGGACTTCGATGGGCATTTGGAAAATACATCAGAGAGAGATCAAGAGATTGAATTTCTCAGAGAGGGCAGCGCAGCGATTGCTAGAGAATCGATCGAAGTGATTTCTTGCATTGACGGGAAGGGATAGTTCCATTGCGATATTTTTCTGATCCGGGAATACATCGCAGAGGAGGTAGAGAGATATCCAGAAGAGGCAATGCAGAGGCCATGCTGGGTAGCGTATGCTCATGTAGAGGCAACGTAGAGCTTCAGAGAGAGTCTAAAATTCAGTTGGGAAGTCGAGTTCCAGAGCAAGAAGTCGGGTTTTGAGACCAAAGAACCATAGGAACGAAGCTCCATACAGCGGGAGATCCGAGAAGAGGTGACGCAAATCCCCAGAGAGGTTGGCATTGAACGGAATAGGTTGACGCAGTAGCTGCGCAAAGCCAGCGTGGGGCCAACCACCCAGGGCCTAGATCAATGTTGGATCGCCAGTGATAGTGTGAGGTATTTCTCACTAATCTTCTGCCAGTCAAATTTTCTGTATTGGATAGCCAGTAAGGCATCCAAAGATTGTATTCAGAAAACCGTTGCTTAATAATACAAACCCTCAATTGCTGCACCGGTTTTCCGACATTGGGTTTTTCCAAGGACCTTTGTCCAAAAACAACGATGTCACTTGTATTGTGTATTTCTTTCCTGCTCAGTTCTTGTTTCCGCATATAATTTTAATTGGTTAAGGATGCAGTGTATTAGTTTTAGTATTCGTTGTAGGATGCAATAAATAATTTGTTTAGTAGTTTAACAAATAGAAGAAGCTTAATCAGTTGCTATAGTAGAAATTTGGGTCTTCCAAATTTTCACAACCAAGACACAAGATCCCTTGATGATAGTCACCCTTCTTCTCCTTCCTTTGTCTCGGCTCCTTTTCTACTTCGACCTCCTTCTGCTTCAAACCTTCAATGTGATATTCCTGCTTAGTTTTTCAATACGGGGATATCGAAATTTTGATCAATTTTGGCATTTCGCATACTTTCACTTAGGAAAAGGGCGCCTAGGGGACCCATGTGTGATTTTTGGCCTAAGAGGCACTCCAACTATAGTGCTCTGCAAATAATTGTGGCTTTGGTGTAACGTGGGGGCCACCGCGAAGGCATTTTCAGCCCACATGGAGAGTATGCTCTCATTGGCTCAAAGAAGGTGGGAGAAAGTCGATGTGGGCCCACATGGGCAGCCTTGGAGGCAATTCGATAAATGAAGGGAGGAGCTCTCATTTTGTTTATCATTCATCATTTCAGAATTTGTCTTTAACAAAAGCATGCTTGAGTAGTGAGCCAAGTCTGCATGTGTTGTTCAACACACTAGGTGTTTCCGAGAGGAAACCCAGCCCTTGCTTTGATGGACTTCAAGTGCCAACCCTAGGAGGGAGTTCTTCTTCAGCCCCCATTCGTACCAGCATCAGGAGGTCAATTTACAATAGTAGAGAGAGCCACAATAGCGCAAGGAGTGCGCAGCCACTGCAAGAGGCACCCCGAGAGTTTGGGGAGTTAAGGGAGTTCGAGGTGGAGATTTGGTGGGAAGGCTTGGGAAGCATTCTAACAAGGTTTGTTGGCATTTTGGGGACATTTCAGCAGCAGATTATTCAGGAGGTCGAATTTCCTAGCAAGAGAGCTAGTCAAGCTCGAGGGGGTCGAAATTCTGAGGTCAAGCTTTGGCCAAACCCTTCGTGGGTTATTCTGGGTTTCTTGAGTAGAGGCCCGAATTACATTCCCGAAATTTTTTGAGAGTCGCGAGGGCTCTAGCAACTCTTCATTCCAGGCAGCAACACCATTTTCTGGGAATTATAGCGCAGCAGTTGGGCCGAATTGACAGAGCTTGGAGGAGGGTGATTCACGGATTATTGTGGGCTTTGCTAGCTTGCTAAAAGCAAGCCTAGGTGCACTCATTCTAGCACCTTGATTGTACACCTTTTCCATTTAATAAAATGAGTATACAGTGTTGTTTTGGAAGCATTTTCATGGTCTGATTGTCTGTTCTGGTTTTATGATGTGTTTGTCTATTTTGCTTTGAATATTTACTATTAATTTTCACTTAGGGATATTACGCTCGGCCTCCTTAATTCAGAAACCCTAACTTGTACATAAGACCTCTTCTTATGCCTTGATTTCCCTTGCTTGGGATGGAGTCTCTTCCTAGCTTGATTCGGCCTCCCTTATGACTTGAACTGCTTCCAATCTCAACTATCTAAGAGGACTGTGATTACTGCAGCATAAGTCCTATACGTGTGTCTCAAAACAGACCCCAAAAACAGATCTAAATAATGCCACAAACCTCGCTCTCCCTTTGCTTCACTTCGTTGGCTCTAGGACTATCCTTTTTTACCCTTTTGTTGATCTTTGCATCACTTGTTGACTTCAAAACCTCACCGAAATTTTCTACAGCAGTGACCCTAAAACAATCCCAAACAGATCAGCCTATTGTTTTCCTCCTTCTCTTGGATAGAGAGACTTCTTATGAGATCTTCACACTTCTTTCTTTGCCTTAGACCTTAACCGAATTGCAGACCACCGAAATCCTTCTCTGAAATTTTGTGCCTAAATGAAATCCACACTACCCTATTTATAGTTGTTGGAGCCTGTAATAAGCCGACATGACTTGGAGATGAGCCAACGTGTCTTCTGGAGAGATATTATTATTTCTTTTGCAGCCGACTTGAAGGAGGTGACTTTGTCTTGGTCTTGGAGGGCTTTCTAACTTATTTAATGACTTGCATAAATATATAACATGCCCAAGAAAGGTCCTTCTTACATGACATAGACTCAAATTGACCTTTTTGACTAGATGACAAATCCTAAAGGCTCACAATGGGAGCCATCACTACAATAAAATCCCTTGCTCATGAAACCTATGAGACAAGCTTACAATAATTTTATTTTTCTGCTTTTCATCAATTACATAAAATCACAATTACACATGTCAATATGAAGACTGAACCTAGTTACACTTTTCAACCCTCCCTCGTAACTAGGGAGGTATTCATAATGGTACTTGGTCATTCTCAATCCGAAGAATTTCTCATAAGAAGAGTCGAATTGGTAACCCATCTATTTAGCATCATATCAACCAGCATTGTCACATAGCAAGGCCTTGACTAACAGCTCTATCTCTCCACGAGATTTGAGCACAATGCTGGCGAGACCAATGATGTATAGACACCCTCATCATTGTCTCTCTCGGAACATACCCCACCTGCTTTCTCAGGGTGTGTTCCACCAGGACTATTCTTATCCTAACTCATCCTCAAAGAGTATTATATGTTAGATTTTACCCAATCCTCCATTATGTCTTCCCAAGTGAAGACAAGAATGACGTGTCTATCTCTCCCTTTCAACTAGGGAGGACATTTCTATTCCAATAAAGGAATGTACTCATTCCTATGGAAGGAATGTACCAAAGCTCCCTCTTGGCTTAAGAATTTCCAAGTTTCTTCCAAGTAAGACACTTGTTTCTAAGCTCCCTCTTAATTAGGGACCTACAACAGCTCCTCAAGTGGAGATGATGGGGAAACCAACTACTTGAATAACTCCTCACAATACCATGAACTCTTTTCGTCATTCAGGGTTCTTCATATTTTGGGACTTCTTCTTAGGGCACAGACCATCCATCACTTTCATCCATTAGTCAATCATGTCATCATCGGAAAGTGATCCATCAGTCCATATCTGGTCTTCCTTCATGCCATGTTGCCTTCTTCATGCCATGTTTACTTAAGGACCTTTCATCCTACTACATGTGCAGCAATGGTGGAAGACATCCATAGATCTTCCCTTGGCAGCAGCCCTGCATAAACCCGTCCAGATATTTGTTCAAATATAAAGGAATAAACATTAGAATCAACATTACCTTTGTGATGGTCTTTCATCATGACATATTCTAGTTTGCATCAACATCCTACATACATATCGATACATCTCCCAAAGATATATATTGTCAAGGGTCTCTTTCTTTTTTAGACTCCATCAAAGTCTTCATATCTTCCATGGAGATATCCTAGTCAAATCTTATTGGTCTTTCAGATGTTGATTGCCTTTACCATGGTTGCATATTCCATGATCTCTTCTTTTCTTCACACATTTCATTCCCAGGAATTTCCAATCAAAATTCCTCAATTATAGTCAACCACCTCATATTACATATGAGGACATATTATGTTGATTTTAGTGAATGTGTGACCCATGCATTTTTGCATTCCTTTGAAGGAGGAGATCCTTCCTTTGATTATGCTCTCAAGATAGAGCATTGATCCATGTTACCTACAACCATATGACATGACTCTTCAATATAGACTGTAAGCATAGATACCTCATTTTTCTTTGGGTCATCTAGACTTCCTGCAGCAGCTTCCTTGATTGAAAGTGCTTCAACCCCCTGACTTGCTTTTCCTTTTATGTCATCATACCATCATCCATGAACTCCACAAGTTTGGAATTCTTGATGAAACACTTGCTTCCCCTCATGATCGGTGAACCTTTCAATGAAGATTCCATCAGAGAATCTTGAGGATCTAAAGTATCCCTATCAGTAGATGTTTCCTTTTGACAGATGTATGATGAACCTTGTACTAGATGACTTTGCCACTTATGTTTCCAATGAGATTCCAAAGAACTATATTCTTGACTTTCATAGATTCTAACCATCTTTATGTTGAAAAGTGTAACTAGGTTCGGTCTTCATAATGACATGTAATTGTGATTTTTGTAAATGATGACAAGAAGAAAATAAAATTATTATTATGCCTTGCTTCATGGGTTTCATGAGCAAGAGGTTATTTTTTAGATGGCTCCCATTGAGAGCCTTTAGGATTTATCATAAAAGTCATATAGAGTCAATGTCATGTATGAAGAATGTATATGAGTCAATAGGATTGTCAAATAGCCCTCCAACGACAAGCACAAGTCCTCCTCTTCATGTTGGCTTCAAGATGAAGTAACAAACTCATGTCGGCTCACCATTTTGGAGACACACCTATTCATATATTCATGTCGGCTTAATATGACGAACAAACTACTATATATAGGCACTTCAGCCTATTCCACAGTCGAAGATTTTCAGTCATCTCTCTGAGATTTTCAGGTGGATAGAACAGAGATAAGTTCAGATCTCTAGTACAGAGACAAGTTCGGATGGAACTCGGAGAAGGGATGAAGGGACAACGAGGACCTTTCTTTTGGGCTAATCACACACACAGTAGTTCGGATTAGTTCTGAGATTCGAATGACCATTTCAGAGAGGAAGAAAAATACAATTCGATTAGGAGACTTCAATTCAGTGAAGAGTCAAGGATTACCTTTGTAATTCGGATCAAGGTTACAGTGACAAGCATTTCGGAAAGGGAACTCAGATAGGTCTCGGTGCCATCTTAAAGGAAAGATATCAGTGTTGTCTCAAAGGTCTCAGTGCTAGAAGAAGTCACGGTGCTATCACAAAAGTAAGGTCTTTGTAGTATGACAGCGAGGAGGTCTCACAATAATGGAGATCTCAATGTGAAGAGAGTCATAAGATCTCGGTGGTGACAATTTCTTGATGCTAAGAAGGTCGCAGTGGAAGAGGAGTCAAGAAGAAGGTTGAAGGTTTTCCTCTCAAAGAGTGAGAGGTTTCGGCCCTGGCTGATAGCCAACATTCTGTGTCTCTTGTCTATTTACGTTCATGCATTGGTAACTGTTTGATGAAGAAGAACACTAATAACTTAAGCAACTAGGAGATCCTAATAACACGCGTGACAGGCACTTGAGGAACAGAGTTATCAAGGAATTTTCTATCAGATGGAGGAACCTACCAGAGGAGGATGCCACTTGGGAGGGAAAGCAGATACTTCAGCATTCTTCATTACAATTGCTTGAGCACAAGCAACGTTTTGGTGGGGAGGACTGTGATATTGCTAAGGGGAAATATCAATTTTGCCCAATTTTGTATTATTTCGTACTTGCACTTAGGAAAGGTGGGTTTAGTGGTCCCACATGAATTTTTGAGTTAAAGGGAGGCCTAAACATTAGAAGAAGGGGGAGAAAATCAAATTGTTAGTGCTAAGTGGGGCCACCCATAGAGAAATACAGCCCACTAGGAAGTACACACCCATTGGAGGGAGATTGGTGGGGGAAAGTTGATGGTTGGGCTCACATGGGCATTTGGGAGGTTCTTTGAAAAAAGAGGGGAGGCAATCATTTTTGGGCATTCTTGACCATTTGAGTTTTCTCTTAGACTAGCACGCTTGAGCTGAAGCCATGTATGCAAGTGTTGTTGAGCACAAGAGGTTTCCAGGCAAAAATCTCATCCCTTGCTTCGGTGGACTTTAATTGTCAGCCCAAGGAGGGAGTCTCATCCTTTTCAGATCGATCTGGGAGCAGCGTAGTGTGAGTGTGGGGAATTTCCAGCAGCAATAGTGCAGGCACTACGCAGTCCTTGGTAGTGTCACACGTGGGGATTGGGGAGAGGAGGAAATTTTGGGACGAAACTTGTGGGGGAGACTAGGAAGGAGATTTTTTGGTCATTGCAGTCATTTAGGGGATATTCAGCAGCAGGATTTACAGGTGGGTCGAATTACCCAGCAACAGTGCCATTGAGGGAAATTGGGCTGAAATTCCAAAGTCAACATTTGGCCAATTCCTTCGTGGGTTTTTGTGTGTATTTGGTGGAGAGCCCGGGGTTAATTTCCCAGAATTTTTTGAGCACCAGAGGAGGCCCTAACAGCTATTCTTCACAGCCAGCAGCTCATTTTTTAGGCAATTCAATGCAGAGCCAAAGGGAGATCAGCCAACACACTTGGGGGAATTCATCTTCATCACTTGGGCTTTGCTAGCTTGCCTTGGGTAAGCCCAGGTGCACACTTTCCAAGCACCAGTTGTAAACCCATGTTTTATTAATAAAATGGCTTAGCAGTGCAGTTTTTGGCTCTATTTCGTGGTCTGATTTGTCGGCAAATTTTCTATGTGTTTTTCTCTATGCATGCTTTGTTTATTGCTGTAAATATTTCTTAGGGATATTACATTATCATTTTCAATTAGAAACTGAAGCTCCCAACTCGTTTTATCTAAATTTATAACTGCCAATCGATCTGTAGTCAAACTGAAGGAAGGATCCTCATAACTGGCCTTCCAACTCTATGCATGAATTTTCCAACTCCATGAACTCGTCCATGTTCAAGGAAAGACAAACTCGGTCTTTCTGGCTAAGGCACGAGACAGATAAGACCTTCCCTCACTACCATTTTCACCAATTCAAATACATAACACCAATATGTAAGAACAATGGTGCAACAAAAGAGGATAGATGTTGTAGTGATTTATATCTATCATTCTTTTATACCTTAATCAAAGAGTGCCCTGAAAGGAGATATTGTTTTAAAACAAGAAACTAATCAGAAAGGATAGATAAAGATAATAGATGCAACCGATAGATATATTAGACAGCACAAGCTGACAGGCTAATCAAAGGACATAATGATGCTCTCCTGAGTTTTTAAATTCATTATGAATGCAGATTATGTAAAGATGATGAGCAAAGTTCACAAGATGGCAAAGGGTTCTAACTCAAGAGCTTTGACAACTAATAGGTTTCCTATACAGATTCCTAATAACCTTCATGATCCACGTTGCCATTTTATAGAACAGAGAGGAGGTATATTATATAGTAGCAAGGGAGATTACGCCCCCTATAGAGAGGAGGAATATTATATAGTAACAAAGAAGATTATGCCTACCAGAATTAATGATGAATGCAGGTATTATAACAGCATATCCAATAGATATATAATAAGGGAAAAGGATTGAAAATAAAAATTAATTTCTATTTTAGAAATCCTGATGCAACTGCAGATTTGAAAGAACCAAATATTACCGGGTCTGCAAATAGGTTGAACAAGAAAGGTTGCACATCCCGGAGTGTCTCTGGTCCCCCAAGATTTAATAACAATACTCCCACCTTAACCTGATCAAGTGATTCATCAGACACCTTCAGATTTTCTTCCGTTATGAATGTCCTCAAGGAGCAAGAAATTTGGCTCAAGGAACCTGTCCTCTCCATTACTGAAGGTAAATTTAGCTGTGTCCACTGAGAATGAATACCATGAGAATCATATTTTGCACAGTTCCATACAAAGCAAGTTTTATTTGTAATCCTTCTGCTGCAGGATGAATATTTTAGAGTTAGTCCTTTCTTTTCTGCTGCAGCTTGTAGCCAAGAATATGCCCTGCAATAAAGCATTACATACTGTAAGCTGTAAGACTATTATAGCTTTAGAGAAGATAATACAAGCAAGGTAAAGTATCCCAAGCAACATCCTGAATACCAACCTTCTAACGAGGCTAAATACAAATTAAGGGATGAATAGGAAGCACAAGGTCTTTGAAAAAATATATGCCCAGGATGTCTATTGTCAAGCCTCTCATTTTATCCGCAGCATGCAAGATACTAAGAGCAGGTTCTCAAGCCAACTTTGTTTTCTAATATGCATCAATGTGTTAAATCATATAAGCCATGTCAGAAGTTGTATGGAAACAGAAAATTTCCAGCTTTACCTTTGGAACAGGTGGTGGTGGTCAAGGCCCATTTTACAGCATGGCATTTGGACTTAGTGGGTAAGATGCACAAAAATCCTAGTAATGGGTATAAACAGATTTTAATTGTTCCTGACTAATTTACTCATTGGGTAGAGGCTATTGCCACAAGGAATGCTATTAATGCTGTTATGAATATAATTCATAACAAGTGAGATAAATAAAATTAATATAAATATTAAATAATTAAATATTGGTTATGTTAAATAGTCATTAAGTGAAAAGGCATGTCTAAAAGACATGCCTAATCATGAAAGGTCACCTGCTGAGGTATAAAAGCAGGGCCTCATTGTAACATTCATATCACATATACATTTTTGTCATTTTATATATATAATAAATTATTATTTCAAATACCTTTTTTGTATTTTTACATTCAAGTGTACAAGCTATCGGTTTTTATGCTTCAGTGGTATCAAAGCCATGTCACACAATATAATCATGTGGGTCTTTGAACGTTGTTTGCCGCACAATGTGCCATTACGTTCACGCCTTGATTGTGTTGAGCAGTTTAATAACATTCAAGAAGTATATCAGCAATTAAAAAACTCATGTGCAGAAGTTAAAGTATGTCTAAAAGATATCAATAATAAGGAAGATAATAGGGATAGTGAGGAAACAAAACCATTAGTGAAGGCTGAAAGTGATGAGGAACCAAAAAGAAAAATGGCAACCAAGGGTGAACAAATGGTAAAGGTTGTTCCTGTGAACTATGATAAAATGGATACAAGTAGTAGTGAGGAAGAAACTTCTGAAAGCGACGAGGAACCAAAAACCCAAAATGGCAACCAAGGCCCAACAACCAGTAAAGGCTGTTCTAGCCAAGCCACTTATGAAGGGTACAAGCAGCAGTGAGGAAGAAACCTCTAAAAGTGATGAAGAAATGAAACCAAAAACGGTAACCAAGATCCAGCAATAAGCAAAAATTATAAAGAAAGAAGCTGCAGCGGGAATGGAGATCCGGGTGGTAGGAAATGACGATGGTGAGAAGCTTTCAATAATTCCGGGGACCTTGGCCCAGTTGGAAACAAATGCCCGCCACTATTCTGATAATGGATACAATGACTTAAATACGTTTTATATGCAGGAAGCTATAGGAACAATAGGAGGGTCAAGTGGGTCACCTATAATTGATTGTCATGGACAAGCAGTCAGACTACATGCGGGCGGTGATACGGCTACTTCTACCTCATTTTGTCTTCCACTGGATCGAGTGGTAAGGGCCTTGAAAATTTTACAAGATTGCGAATACCAGGGCAGCAGTGCAGTCCATATTCCTCGAGGAACACTTCAGATGACCCTGCTTCACAGAGGATTTGATAAGGCACGTCAGTTAGGACTTCAACGCGAGACTGAGAAATTAGTGAGAAAGACTTTTCCTGAGTGGACAGGAATTCTTATTATAAATTCCATAGTGCCTAGAGGTCCTGCTCATAAGATGCATTTAGAGGTCGGGGATATAATTCTGCGCGTGAATAGTGAGATTCTGATAGCATTAGTAAAGTTGGAAAATCCTGTGAACAAATTAGACGCGACAGAAGTAAACCACAGAGAAACTTTTGCTGATGTGACATCTCAGACATTGATGGCAACAGAAAGACTTTGTTTGTGGACTCAGCAATGACATCGTTCTCAGGGAAGTCATTCCTCAATTATCTTGAGCAATGCCATGGGGTAAGCGACCAGTCCTGAGCTCGTTGAGTCAATCCTAGGCCAATTCAATGGCGGCTCATACTCCATTAGAGTATGATCATGTTTATAACGAGGTTGTCCCTTGGGGAATTCATCGTATTGCGTGTTTCTGCATGCCCACACGAGTCCAAGAGGCGACATGATGGCACCCAACATGATCGCCACAACATGGGTTGTGTTAAAAATACGAGTCTATGTGTGTGGAATCTCTCTCGTGGTATTGAGAACACACATTCACCACCTCCGAAGGCGCCATTTGATGCGGGAGAACCACGATGGCTGTGGAGTCGACCACCGTGGACAGCGCATCGTCACACTGTTGACCATCGGGGAGAACAATGCTCTGCAAAGCTGCCGTGGGGTAATTGATCACCGTAACACAGCTGTATTAATCACCGAATTGACGGCCGTCAATAGCCGCCCTGCTTCATTGACAATTTGACCCGAGAATCACTGTCTCGGGTCAAATTGTCAATGAAGCAGGGCGGCTATTGACGGCCGTCAATTCGGTGATTAATACAGCTGTGTTACGGTGATCAATTACCCCACGGCGCCACGGCAGCTTTGCAGAGCGTTGTTCTCCCCGATGGTCAGCAGTGTGACGATGTGCTGTCCACGGTGGTCGACTCCACAACCATCGTGGTTCTCCCGCATCAAATGGCGCCTTCGTAGGATATATATATATATATATATATATATATATATATATATATACGGCTATCATTACATATTATATAAATCATAACTTGCATATTATAACTTTATTAATATATATAGTTATATAATTTAGTATTTAAAAAAAAAATCAGTAAAAAAAATATAATTATTATATTTTTAAAAAAATCAATATTAATTAATTAAAAAAATAGAGTTATAAAACAAAACAAAACAAAGCAAAACAAAAAAATCCAAGGAAATATTACTGATGAGCTATAAGACAAGAGGATGGCCAGATTATACACATCGAGATGACAGACACTAAATGAAGAAAATCCACAGCATTAAAGCTTTGAGGACAAAGCTTCCAAAGGAAGGAGCTGTGTTATGAATATAATTCATAACAAGTGAGATAAATAAAATTAATATAAATATTAAATAATTAAATATTGGTTATGTTAAAAAGTCATTAAGTTAAGTGAAAAGGCATGTCTAAAAGACATGCCTAATCATGAAAGGTCACCTGCTGAGGTATAAAAGTAGGGCCTCATTGTAACATTCATATCACATATACATTTTATATATATAATAAATTATTATTTCAAATACCATTTTTGTATTTTTATATTCAAGTCTACAAGCTATCAGTTTTTATGGTTCAAATGCAGTTATAATCAAATTTATTGAAGATAATTTCATTACTAGATTGGTTCATCTGTCAAGATTCTCATGGATAATGCTACTGCTTTCCCATCTTTAAAGATGATTGATTTCTAGGTGAAGCATATCAATGTCCTGTCCCATTCATGTAACTACTAACCACAGGTCAATGGCTCCGTGGAATCAAGCACCAAGAATCTAGTGAGAATTTTTAAGACAATTCTTGGTGAGAATAAGAGAAGTTTAGATGGTAAGCGTAAATATGCTCTTTTTACAGGTAGGATTATCACTAAGTGAGCAACATGTAAGAGTCACATTGAATTTGCTATGGCAATGTCACATGGTGCGGGTTCGAGTTCGGATTCGGCAATGATTAGGTTCGGTTTGAGTTCAAATTTTTTGATGAGGTTCACCATTAGGTTCGTATATATATATATATATAGAGAGAGAGAGAGAGAGAGAGAATAAAATAGTAAGAAATCAACATCGGTAAACACCAAAAATGCTACACAGACATGGAACCAACAAGGATAAATTACAAGTTTGAGTTGTGACATGAAGTTATTAGTTTTGATCTATGGACTTGGTCAATGGCTATGAGGTTCGATGAGGTTCACCGAACGTCAAAAAAATTTTAAGGTTCACCGAACCTCAAAACATTTTTTAAGGTTCACCAAAATTCGAACCTCAAGGTTAAAGTTCGACGAACCTTGTGACATAGGTTTATGGTATGGACAATTCTCTTTTTGGTAACCTTAAGCTTCCAATTTATAAGTTGCTTCAAGGATAGTGTACCATTTAAAGGCTTTCGAGGCAGGGATTAATCAACTTGTTGAGTTCGATGAGGAAGGATGGATTTTGTGTTAGGATATTCATACACATATGAGTTAGTTAAGTTTAACATGGTCCAATGAATCTGTTAGCGCTTGGAATTCACCTAGGCTGAGATAGACAAACTCTCAAGGCTACATCAAACCATTTCACCTCGTAGCTAGCCCTACGAGGTATGAGAAGGCTCTCTCGGGTCAGATTTGATAGATCTTATAATATAATTAGGCTGACCAATTAGGATCAAAGATATTAGGCTAGTAAATTGATAAAGGGGGGTTGATTTAAAGATTTTTGGTTTTTTGGTGGCAATTGGAGGGAGTGCAATTCAGGGTGCGGGGATTGAGCACAGTTTTTGCAGGGGGATCTTTGGGGCAAGGTAGGAACTTGTGCTGATGCCTTTGGCTTGGATGAGTGATCAGGGAAGAAAGAGAGGAGGTTAAAGAGGGCAAACAAGGACTTTGAATCCTCTTTAAACAGTGGAAAACATAGATATTGAACAGAATTAAAAGCTGAGCATGGCATGCATGAATTCAAACTTTATCACTTTATCTTGTTCAATTAGCAGCAAAGAAAGAGAGATGTAACACATAAACAAACTTACAGTAACAATTAGAAGACACACCATCAACACAATGATCCACAAGAATCCACAATGAAGTCTGCAAAACCCTGGCCTTCCTTTCCTTAAATTGCAGAAGTAGATGTACAATACACAATAATGCTTTCTCCCACAAGAGTCCAACCATGAAAATGAGAAGGAGAGAGCATAATATAGACCATCTAGACCATCTAACTCCTTTCCCCACCTCTAGGGGTCGAGCTCAGCTTCCTAGGAGCAGTTTGAACTAATTCTAAACTAAGAACTAGAAAATAGGCAGCCCAACAACTTGCCTCTATTACTTAGCTAACTCATCCATGCATTAATTTTTCACTTTTTACATCATGGAAGCTTCTAGAAGGGTAAAGAAAGATAAAATCTACCAAAGTGCCATGAAAATATTACATTTATCCATCATCTACAAGTAAAAATAGTCAACCATAGTCAAAACAGTGTTTTTTGACCAAAAATGTGAATTCTGGCAAATCTGGAAGTTCTGGTCGCGCCCCTTCACAGCTGTTTTTGAGTGGGTTCCACTGATCCAAATCAGGTGCAAGATGGCTCATTGGAAAGCTTGGCCTGTCTACTTTCCATCCCAAGTGGAATTTCTGAATTTGGTGTTGATTTGACCCCTCAAAAACCATTTCTCCCAAGGTCACTTTCTGCAACTCAAAAAGTGGGCAGAAAGTCATTTTTTAGGTGTATTTTGAGCTTTTGGAGGCTCAAAACTCAAAATCAGGCTTCTCCCAAGTATTGGTAATTTTTCTTTTTGAATGCCCTTTCCAAAAATGCCAAGTTTGCAAAATTCCGAGCAGCCCTTCAAACTGGTCTCACCCGGGGTGAGACCAGTTCTTGGGAAAAACCTGTAATTGGCACAAAAAATTCACAAATGACAAAATTTTCTCCAAATTTCTTGAAATTTGGGCTGGGAGTCCCCAATAAAGTACCATGCTCAGTCAAAGAGGATTTGACCAAAATTTGGAGTGGATCGGGCGTTTTCCTTCGTTTTTGTGCTTTAGCCAACCGTCCTTGGAGCACCTTCGTTCTCGCCGGTATTTTTGACATTTCTCTCAAACCATGACACCTGTGTAAAAAGTGAAGGAGGTTTTTCTTCTTTGGCATGTTATGGACAAAAACCTCTCTCAGTTTTCCAAAATTCATCTTTGATTGCTCTGGAACATCATTTGAGTGCGACTTGTCCCGATGTGTGAAGCAAGGAATTTTGTCGAAATGGAGCGAGATGAAGGGGATAGGGGGCTTCTAAATTCTTGGGGAAATTTGTGGGAGTGGGGAGGGATGTTAGGAAGCAGGAGAAAGTGGAATCTCAGTGACTGAGTGAGGGGAAGGGGTCGAAAAGAGCAAAACACAGGCCCAACCTAGAAAATTGCCAGGTTGTAGCTAGAAACTAGGGTTTGTACAAAAATGAGGAATTTGGCGGATCTAAGGGATGGGAAGTGTTTGTTAAGGTACTTTAAGGATAGGGGAAGGTGTATGAACATCAGGAAACAAGTTTTGCCGGTGATTTGACCATCCAAGAAAAATTGCCTTCAAAACCCTAGGAGAGGGAAATGACCTTGCCTGGGTGGCAACTGAAGCATGAACAAGGTGTCAAATGACTCATTAGACACTGACATGATAATGACAACCCTCTGAATGATGATACACTCAGCTGAATGATGACATAGACTGACATTTGGGCAAACTTTGAACAGAGTGAAAGCAAACCCTAGACCTAATGCTTAGTGACCAAATTTTGCTTCAAAACTCTTTGAAATGACAAAATTTGACCTTGACACTTCAAAATCACTTTGTAAGAGCATATTTGATCACTGTAGGAAGCCTGGAAAGACTGACACTAACATTGGCTCCAATGGGGATGGTAGCTCCTTGGAGGTGCCAAGAACCTTAGACATCTGGGAGAGCAGACCAGTGCTTGCAACCATTGGGCGATGGAGTCATTATTTACACATGTGACCCAACACTTTGACACATTTATTAGATGAAAACTTGACTGAACACTGACTGCAACTTAACTTAAGCTTGACTCAAACCGACTCGATGGCAAACTGAAATAACTTGAAAAAACTCACTCAACAGACCAAACACAAATGACTCATGACCGACTTAAAACAAAACTTTACAAAGCTTTTTGAAGGGCAGCAGTCCATCAAGATTTGAAATCATGATGACAACCACCTGTGTTTCTTACAAGACAATATACATCAAACTATATCAAAATGCCAATGCAACCAATCAAGCAGATGCCTTCTTGATTGATTTTCCTGATTAGATCTCCTGGTCAACAATACAAACCTATCACTGGGCATCCAAAAATATAGATGACCATATTCTCCTTCATCGCTGAATACTGCAATAATCACCTTCATTGTTGACTGCAAGAGGACTGCCATTGGATCTTGAAAAACATGAAGATTTACCATTTCCACCTCGTGCTGAAAGATCAAGGTGTCCTTTGTTACAAATTCTGATCTACCTTCATCATGTGCTTCGGTAAAAGTATGCTCATGGGCTTCAAAAAATTCTGAACAAGTAGGTGAACAAATCTCTTCTTGGAAAAACATTTCAGCACATGAAACATATGAAGAATCTGAAAGGTAGTCTTGTATGCTATGATCTTCTGTACTCTGACAATATCGTAGGTCATCTTCAAATGATATGACAGCTGGATTATCATCTTTGTGAAGGAAAACATTATCTATTTGCTGATCTACAAGACAATCATTTTCTTCAACAGAGGAAGAAGTTTCCCCAACACTTTCCTGACTATGTGTGCATTGCAAATCTGCTGTAGCTTGGGCTGTAACAAGACCTTTCAAAAGCTGATCTATCTCCTCTTCAGACAAAGGAGACAATGCCTTTTGGTTTCTTTTGCTTAAACAATAATTATCTTCATATGACAAGGCATTCAAACTATCATTTATTACTGAGTGATTGAAAGGAGATTCATCACTTACTTGTACAAAGATCTCACCTTGCTGTTCATGAACATCTGAATCCAAAACTCTGCCTATGATCTCAACAGTAGAGCTCTCATTGATGGGTTGCATGCTGTTGTCTTCTGTGGGCAGATCTGAAACAAGCTCTTCTCTTTCATCATCTTCCACTATATGACCATCTTCAGCCTGCTGATCTTGATTCTGCTGCAAAATTTCTTGATCATCTGGACAAGGATCCTCTAAGTTTTCTTTATGCTGCTGAAATGGATTCTCATACAGGGCTTCCATGATCTCTTCATCCATGAAATTATCATCTTCATAAAACTTTTCAAGGCTTTCAATAAAATTATATGCATGTTGGCAACAGTCTTGAACTAGATTTAATGATGGATAAGATGCTTGATATCTTTCAATGAACATAGCATGAAAATCCTTTAAACAGTAAATACAAGCAGGCGGCAAACCTTCATACCATGATTGGGCTTCACCTTCCAGAGTGGCCAAGAATATCTTCATCAAGCAATCTTCAGGAAAATCAACCTTCAACTTGCGAATATGCATGTGAAATCTAACTAGATGAAGAGCAGCATCTTTCTTACCATCGTCATTAAATATAGGCAAATTCCTTGACCAATCTACCTTTGGAATTTTATTTGGAAAACCTGGGATGTGATCTCGGCTCAAGGGAGCATATCTTCTTGCAATCTGATTCATCTTGAAAATCTCACAGCTACTGATCTTCCTGCAGTGAAGTCACCATGAAGCATAGGTTGCTGGATTCTTCAGTGAAAGGAGTCGCCTAGTGAATGATTCAGCCTTTCAAGTGTCTGATCGTTGTCCACTATCAACAATCAGATCTGAACTTGATACATGTACTGGGGTAAAATGCAATCGAAGTGTTGTTTTCACAAGCTCACGGAGATTGACTGAAGCAGCATTTATCTACTAACGCTGATGTAAAACAAGAGCGTTTTCGAAGGCTTCTGGCGTAACTTCAGGCTCCGTCTAAGACTTATGAAACAAACACATCAACCCACAAACAAGTTTGTTCTCCCCAGTATGGTCGCCAATATGTTAGCGCTTGGAATTCACCTAGGCTGAGATAGACAAACTCTCAAGGCTACATCAAACCATTTCACCTCGTAGCTAGCCCTACGAGGTATGAGAAGGCTCTCTCGGGTCAGATTTGATAGATCTTATAATATAATTAGGCTGACCAATTAGGATCAAAGATATTAGGCTAGTAAATTGATAAAGGGGGGTTGATTTAAAGGTTTTTGGTTTTTTGGTGGCAATTGGAGGGAGTGCAATTCAGGGTGCGGGGATTGAGCACAGTTTTTGCAGGGGGATCTTTGGGGCAAGGTAGGAACTTGTGCTGATGCCTTTGGCTTGGATGAGTGATCAGGGAAGAAAGAGAGGAGGTTAAAGAGGGCAAACAAGGACTTTGAATCCTCTTTAAACAGTGGAAAACATAGATATTGAACAGAATTAAAAGCTGAGCATGGCATGCATGAATTCAAACTTTATCACTTTATCTTGTTCAATTAGCAGCAAAGAAAGAGAGATGTAACACATAAACAAACTTACAGTAACAATTAGAAGACACACCATCAACACAATGATCCACAAGAATCCACAATGAAGTCTGCAAAACCCTGGCCTTCCTTTCCTTAAATTGCAGAAGTAGATGTACAATACACAATAATGCTTTCTCCCACAAGAGTCCAACCATGAAAATGAGAAGGAGAGAGCATAATATAGACCATCTAGACCATCTAACTCCTTTCCCCACCTCTAGGGGTCGAGCTCAGCTTCCTAGGAGCAGTTTGAACTAATTCTAAACTAAGAACTAGAAAATAGGCAGCCCAACAACTTGCCTCTATTACTTAGCTAACTCATCCATGCATTAATTTTTCACTTTTTACATCATGGAAGCTTCTAGAAGGGTAAAGAAAGATAAAATCTACCAAAGTGCCATGAAAATATTACATTTATCCATCATCTACAAGTAAAAATAGTCAACCATAGTCAAAACAGTGTTTTTTGACCAAAAATGTGAATTCTGGCAAATCTGGAAGTTCTGGTCGCGCCCCTTCACAGCTGTTTTTGAGTGGGTTCCACTGATCCAAATCAGGTGCAAGATGGCTCATTGGAAAGCTTGGCCTGTCTACTTTCCATCCCAAGTGGAATTTCTGAATTTGGTGTTGATTTGACCCCTCAAAAACCATTTCTCCCAAGGTCACTTTCTGCAACTCAAAAAGTGGGCAGAAAGTCATTTTTTAGGTGTATTTTGAGCTTTTGGAGGCTCAAAACTCAAAATCAGGCTTCTCCCAAGTATTGGTAATTTTTCTTTTTGAATGCCCTTTCCAAAAATGCCAAGTTTGCAAAATTCCGAGCAGCCCTTCAAACTGGTCTCACCCGGGGTGAGACCAGTTCTTGGGAAAAACCTGTAATTGGCACAAAAAATTCACAAATGACAAAATTTTCTCCAAATTTCTTGAAATTTGGGCTGGGAGTCCCCAATAAAGTACCATGCTCAGTCAAAGAGGATTTGACCAAAATTTGGAGTGGATCGGGCATTTTCCTTCGTTTTTGTGCTTTAGCCAACCGTCCTTGGAGCACCTTCGTTCTCGCCGGTATTTTTGACATTTCTCTCAAACCATGACACTTGTGTAAAAAGTGAAGGAGGTTTTTCTTCTTTGGCATGTTATGGACAAAAACCTCTCTCAGTTTTCCAAAATTCATCTTTGATTGCTCTGGAACATCATTTGAGTGCGACTTGTCCCGATGTGTGAAGCAAGGAATTTTGTCGAAATGGAGCGAGATGAAGGGGATAGGGGGCTTCTAAATTCTTGGGGAAATTTGTGGGAGTGGGGAGGGATGTTAGGAAGCAGGAGAAAGTGGAATCTCAGTGACTGAGTGAGGGGAAGGGGTCGAAAAGAGCAAAACACAGGCCCAACCTAGAAAATTGCCAGGTTGTAGCTAGAAACTAGGGTTTGTACAAAAATGAGGAATTTGGCGGATCTAAGGGATGGGAAGTGTTTGTTAAGGTACTTTAAGGATAGGGGAAGGTGTATGAACATCAGGAAACAAGTTTTGCCGGTGATTTGACCATCCAAGAAAAATTGCCTTCAAAACCCTAGGAGAGGGAAATGACCTTGCCTGGGTGGCAACTGAAGCATGAACAAGGTGTCAAATGACTCATTAGACACTGACATGATAATGACAACCCTCTGAATGATGATACACTCAGCTGAATGATGACATAGACTGACATTTGGGCAAACTTTGAACAGAGTGAAAGCAAACCCTAGACCTAATGCTTAGTGACCAAATTTTGCTTGAAAACTCTTTGAAATGACAAAATTTGACCTTGACACTTCAAAATCACTTTGTAAGAGCATATTTGATCACTGTAGGAAGCCTGGAAAGACTGACACTAACAGAATCCATTTGGTAAACTTGTGTTTCTTAGCGTGTTTCTTTAGTGTGTTGTTTATTAGTGTGTTTATTTAGTATGCTACTATGCATTAATTGTTAATTTTCTAGTGCAATCAAGACTAGTACAATTTTTCAAATTGATAACTACTTAATGATACAGTTAGTCTTCTTATAGCATTCCAATCATTAAGCAGTTATACATGAAAAAATTTCAACCATTCACTTTCTTCAATAAACAATGAAACAAGAGACAAGAGACACTAGAATTTACACTAGCAGCTAGGAAAAAACCCACAAGGGGAAAACCTAACAATCTTTCCTTATGAGAGAGAATTCAGTGCATCAAATGTACATCAGAATATTACAAACAAGATTAATTTTTCTGACCTCAACAAATGCCAACCCAAACCAGTCAAAGGAGAGTGTACATAGTCAACGTTGGTCAAATTCAAGTCTGCAACAAAAGGTCTAAACTTTGACCTGAGATAGCTCTTACAAGAGGGGAAAATTTTGGTCAAATCTCAATCAAATGAACCACTGTAATTTTTGGTCAAATCTCAGTTGACCTGTGGTCAACAAGCCTAGAACAAAGACCCAAATTTGGTCAAGCGGAGTCAATGAACCACAGATGAATTCGGCCTTCTAGATCAATCAAAGTCTCGATCAAACAGAAGCATATTTTCCCAAGTCAACGCAGGTCAAACTGAAGTCAATTAGTTGGTCAATGTAGATCAAAATTTCTCCTTTCCTTCTTCGCACATGTGGACAAATCACCTTCTTGTTTCAAATCAGATGTAGTGGATGGATGAGGTGCCAAACTGAGGTCAACAACCTTGAATTTATATGTGATCTTGGAGGAGGGTTTTGAGCTTGGGTTCAAACCCAATCATTAAGTGGTGTCAACTTATGCATTTGAGGCCGACCTAGTCAAGCATAGAAAATCATAATTTCTCCTTCGCTTTGCCAATGAAAATACCGACCGAAGCTACCGAATTTTCAACACTCCCTCTTAACTAGGGAGGTACTTTTCATTCTGTCTCAAGACCAATCTCAATACATAGGTCTCTCAGTAACATCCCAAGCGAGAGATCAAATGTACAATTCTCTCTCTCTTTCAAGATCAATCTCCCCGACCAATCCATAGGTCTTTCAGCAACTACCCAAGGCAAAGATCAGATGTACAAATCTCTTCATAAGAAAAGATATATAGCATCCAACACATCCCATAGCCAAAACCTAATGGCATCAAGGTCAGCGCCCAACTGACGATGGGATCAATCAATGAGGCCAAACTCTCCAACCATATGCAATGTTTTCTTAGTCAAGCACAATGACCCAAAAGAGTACACAGCTTCCATCTCCCCGGCCATAAACAAAGTTTCTCGGTCCACGACCCAAGGGAGGAATCCCTACCTCAATCCCCCACTATATAGTCCAAGGTTACTTGGGAGTGGGAGCGGGAGTGGGAGCGACATTTTCAGAAGCTCCTGTTCCGACAGCGAATTGGGGAGGGGAATTTTTATATAATATATTTTTTTTTATATTTTGATGCATATATGTCAACAAAAGCATGTAGAATGGTGAATTAGATATGAAAAGCATAAAAACATAGTGTTGACCACTACGTGTCAATTACCCATAGCAGTACACCACCTTTTTTGCAAAAGGGACAGCACTGGATCGATATGTCTGTGCCATTCGATTGTCATCATCTACCCGATTATGTTATGTTGTAAACCCAGTCTGCATGTGTAAATTGTAAATAATCTTAGCAGCATGTATGTAAATTGCCTAGGTAAACCTAATTGTCTAGTGATAATCTACGTTTTGGAAGGTTATTTGTCTCACCGACCTATGGTCGGCAAAGTTTTCCTTCTGCCTAACCCCAAAGCTGGAATGGATTTTGTCATTAGAATCTTAGGGGAATCCTAATGTGCTTCGAGCTTATGTAAAAGTAATTTGGAAATAATCATAATTATTTGGTTAGGTTATTACAAATTGCTTGATCTGCTAGATTATATTTGTGTCGCGGAACTGGGTGGTCTATGAGGGTCTATGTTAAATGGGTTTTCCCCCTTGAGATGTAAAATTGTAAAAGTCATGATGTAAAGTGTCTTGAGCGTTAGAAAATGTTTTAATCCCTTCATAAGTCCTAAGTCCTAGGTCCTAGGTGATTTTTCCAAAGGGCTAAGTTCAAGGATCCAATAAAAATAATAAAACATAAATAATAAAAAATAATAAAATTTAAAAAATTAAATTAAAATTAATTAATTAAAAAATAAATAAAATTTGAAAAATAAAATTAAAATAATAAAATAATAATAATTCAAAGTTTTGAGGAAATAAATGCAAGTTTTAATTTTTGAATATATTAAAATGCATTTAAAATTTTGACAGATGAGATTAAAAGGGATTTTGATCCTCATCGACAGTCGAGATTAGTTTGACATGGATCACTCGAACTCGCCATTGGGAATTTTTCCTTTAAATAGGGTGTTAGGGGTCATTTGAGATCAGATTCGATTTTAGAGTTGTGTGCTAAAGAAAGCTCTCTTGTAGTCATTTTTTGTGCAATAAAGAAAGACTATGGGGTTAGAAATCTTGCTAGTGTTACTCTTCTGGAAATGCTGTAAGATGTTTTATTTTTCTGCATAATTTTATTTTCAGCCATTGATAATAGCTTGATGAAGATTGATCTAGGCACAGGTATCTTCACTGATCTTTGGGGTTTGAATGATAGTTTAATTTCTGAAATAATGGCAGGTATCTCCATTTGATCTGAATTTCGTTGTTGTTTTCTCCCTCTATGTTAATGGTTGATTTAAGCTATGCAGGATATCTTTAGTTTTGAGTTTATCGAGCGTTAGGGGAAGTTCTCGGCTAAACCAGCCAACTCCCGGATTGCGTTTTCTGAAAGAGCCCAGCGAGTTTTAATCCCGGGCTTATCATTAGAATTTGTGTTGCAGATGCATGAAGGGTTTTCTGAAGTACCTCACATTAAATTTAAAATTCTGAAAATATTTCTGTGGCATATTGACAAATCTAGCTATTTAGAGCCTCTGAGCTGTAATTACTGTAATTATTTAGCTGGTTTTAGGGTTTTTAGGTTTTCTTCCTTGCACATTTTATTTTTGGGTGTTCGGTTTTTGCAGGTTGCAGGTACAGATTTTGAAAAATTTTCAAGGTTTTCCATCAGGGAATCTGAAGCGGATTGATTTAAAAAAATTTACAATTTCTGAGGAAATTTCAAGGGTTTTCTGCTGCTGCCTGGAGGGTTTCTTTTTTGCAGAAGGATTTCAAAATTTTGTTTCAGGTGTGCACTGTTCAAACCTTCCAAAATCGCATTACCTGCACCCATTTCCACGCATTGTCCAGAACCATATCCGCAATCCCTATCTGTTGCTCTTTTCTTATTGTCAATCGCTGTCATCTGCTGCCGGAACCTGCAAAATAAACCTCTGCCACTCTCCACGCAGCATCATTCTGGCAACTTCAGTTTTCCACTTCTCATCGTAACCTCCACCTTTCTGCTGCCAAAAATCGTCACGATCAACTGCTCCATCCAACTCACACGTCCCTCAAAACCTCCACGTCGACTTGCACACTGCAATTTTTTTTTATTGCTCCACGTTCACCAAAATACCACGCAGCTTTCCCATTTCCTCACCGTTTCTTCAGTTGTCCGTTGGCCCATCCTGTAAGCTGCGTACCCATCTCTACCCAAACGCTGCAAATCTCCCTCACGCAATTCACTCCCTACGTCCCCTCACCCTTTCTCTCTCATCGTTTTCTCCCATGCAGCCATATGTTTCTACCTGCCCCATCCTCTCCTCAACGCTGCCTTTCTCCTTGCGTATCCAGCCTCATCCTCCTGCAGCTCCCTTCAAGCGAATCCGTATCGTCCAAACGCAGCCGCCGTCCAGCGCTCACGCAAACCTGCACATCTGCAAACAACAAGCAAACAAATGTGGTTTCATTTTTTTGTGTATGCGTGAGTAAGGGTTATCGAACCTTTTTATTATGCCCGCTGGTATAGGTTTAGCGTAGGTTTTGTTTTGTTATGATATATGCGTAGGACCATAAAAGAGAAAATTCGATTTTTTTTTGTTTGGTTTTGAATTGTAATTAGTCAGCATTCATATTTTGTTAGGTGTGTGTTTAATTTTTAGATTTTATAAATTTTACTTTTTACATATATTAGATCACATTTTAATTTAGCTTATAGTCTTCAGATATGCTATAGTTTAGTTTTGTTTTGGTTTGATTTTAAATAATATCAAAAAATCATAAAAATAAAAATAAAAATAAAAAGGCATAAAGAAATTTTTTTAGGTTTTCTTTTATTTAGTTTTAGAATTAAATTTTAGATTTAGATTAGTTTAATATTTGATTTTTTTTTAAAGTTAGTTTTTAGTTTTAGTTTATTTTCTTTTTCATTTAGTTTAGTTTAGTGTTAATAATTTTTGGTTTCATTTACTTTAATTTTTGCTTAGTTTAGCTTTGTTTTATTTTAAAAATATAAAAATTAAAAAAATTTGAAAAAGACTAATTGAAAATTCATTTTTGGTGCCTTTCATGGTTTCACTTTTCTATAGTTAAATGCACTTAAATGTTTATTTACAAGTTGGCTATATGAAAGTGGTAATTAGTTAGCATTTAAATTATATGGTTGTTTAAAGCATTCAATCTTTAGAAATTTAATTGTTGGATCATTATTAAGGCGTTGTGCGTCTGTTGAGTATCTTGCATTCAGCTTGGGTTATTTGATGATAAATGATTGTTAATCATGGAATTTTAAAGTTCATATTTCTGCAGCTTTTGATAAACAATTATTTAATCATTAACTCCATAAGACATTGGTACATTAATTCCTAAAATCAATCAAGTACTGGTATTGCCTTGCTGTGTCTCCCAACCCAACTGGTCCACAGTTGGTCATCCTTTATCCCATAGGGTCTACCCCCCTTAGCCTCAGGAAACAACTTAAACGGAGATATCAGGGATCAGGGTGACAGCGCCCGGTCTGAGCATTGTCGTGACAATCTGTACGACAACACATAGATTAAACCATACAACATCAATCATCTAGAAGTTATAATCTTCATCAACCACGTCCACAAGTTAGTAACATACAACATATTGAGTCTCATGATTCATCAATCTTAAAGTTTCAAGCTTTCAAAATTCAATATATAACATTTATCATCATTGATCACCAAAGTTGTACTTGTAAGCTAAGTGTACACTGTAACCATTACAACAAAGAATATCTAATATGAAATGAAATGTTATAAAATGAAATGAAACAACTTTCAACTTTCACAAAGCATCATATTCATAATTCATTACCAATGAGTTATAATTGCTAACTTCAAACTTCAAACTTAAATTGTCATATATTGTTTACAAAAAATATCATAATAAATATGAAAGAGTCAACAATTATAAAAACTACTAGAAACTAGAAAAGACAAGTAAATCTATTATCTATAGCTTCCTCTTGTCACCACGAGAAATGTCTAATTTATGAGCAGGTCATGGTACTAGTGCTCTTCTAGGAGTCTCCTCCCGCATAGTCTCACGACCAAAACCAAAAGGCACATGCCCTTCACGTAAGGATGTAGATGGAGGCAGCAGCAGCAAAGAAACAACAGTTGGAACTTGAGCACTAGCACTGCTACTGGATGGTGGGGTCGGGGGTGGAATGGTTGTTGTTTCTTCATCTTCATCTCTCAAATTTCTGCTTCCAATTCTTCAAGATGTGTAGTGCCATTCTCCAAATTATCGTCGTCTTGGTTGTTGTCCCAAATTTTATATGTTGGATCCCCATAAGCCCGATCACAATAATGACTCAACAACCTCAAGTTGTAGTGCACATAAACCAAGCTTTCTGCCCGGTTTTCATTGAGTTTGTTTCTTCTCACATTATGTATGAAGTTGTAGATGCTCCAACACCTCTCTACAAAAGAAGTATTTACAACCTGTGAGAGAACTTTCTTTGCCAATTTTGGCAAAAGTCCCATGCTATCATATGCTTCCCACCGTGTGAGAGCATCAAGTTTGTCTCTATCTTCCATTGCATGCAAAGAACCAAACAAACCAATGCAATTGAAGTATCTGCCTAATTCAAGACGCAGATTAGCACACTCTTCCTTGTCAGGTACCAACTTGTCTAATGCTTCCACATATCCTTTAGATACCTCTGGATCTGTATGGGGTTTGATCCTAACCCCACCCCGAGGTGCAGATTGCCCAACCAAGATGAAGAGTAGTATTTTGGCATAAGGAAATACACCAAAGCATGTAGTGGAACATTGAGTTTATTCCACCGTGCACACACACAATTGTGAATGATTGTATACAAGTTGTGACCATTTTTCTGAACAATATCTTTTATTTGCCCCAACATGTTATCCATCTGCTCATACACCTCCCCAATCATTGGTCTATCTGTATCTGCAAAACGAACCACGCTATAAATGGGCTCGGTGAATTGCAATACTTCCCTCACACGTGCCCAAAACAGACCATCAAAAGCAGTCTCGTCCACCTATTCAAAACCTTGCTTGTCAACTACGTTTGGAGCCCTGTCCCTTAATACCTGCCAGTGTTGACTTGATACCATGCCAACCAATGACTCTCTTACCTTCAAAAGGTGCCTGAAGGTGAGGTAATAGCTAGCAAATCTAGTCTTCGCAATCTTCAACAAATCCAATCTTGAGTGACTTCGGAAAAGCCCATGGCTATTGCTAGGATTTGTAATAAATTGTCATTTTTTGCCTCTTGTACAAATCACCAATCCATTTGTATTTTTGGTTTTTGTTCGTAATAATATCATGCATCAAAAGGATCATTGTGTGAACCAAACACCCAGACCAAAATATGTTGGGATATTTATCCTCAATAATTGCTCCCACTACCTTACAATTAATAGCATTATCAGTGATGACTTGGACGACATTGTATGGCCCAAAAAGTTCAATTGTTTCAAGTAATGGTTCTGGAATGTTGATGTCGGTCTTGAACTTCTCTGAGTAATCATATGCTAAAAGGAAGATGGCACCACCAACAAACACAGCAAGAACACCTATCAATGGCTTCCTTTTACATTTCTCCATCCATCAGATACAATGGACACCCCATGCTCGTTCCAAGAATTTGTCATTTTACTAAACGAATGTGCTATTTTTGCTTTTTCATGATCAAGTCCAACAGTTCTAGCCTTGTCATACCAAGGGCTCTTATACCTTTGGGGGCATCATTTATGGAAGAAAGCATTTCATGCCAATAAGGTGAGCGAAGAACATTGAATGGTATCTGGCATGTATAGAGAAACCGGTAAATTTTTTAATCCACATCATTCCTACACCCTTCGTCAAGGAAATTTGATATGGTTCTATGCCTTAAAGAGATGTTTGTTCCTATGCCACCATATCCATTGCGATGGGAGGATGTTGATGGAGTTCTTTGTGCATGTGATTGTAAACTATGTTCAAAGAAACCCTTTGATTTTTTAGATTTGTATTGGGCTTCCTCCTCTTCCCTTATGGATTTGGTTGTTTGTGTTGCTGACACACTTACACAAGCTTTGATTCCTATTTGTCTATCTCCATCCCATGGCCTTTTCCTACAGAGGTGCCTTCTAGCACGGGTGTATGAACCTGTGTAAGCATTGTCGCAATGGGTGCATGTAAATTTAGTGGTTACATGCCCTTTCCCTGCTTCAGACCTAGAAACATATTTTCACAATGAGGTTTGGTCTTGTTTAGTTTTTGTTCCCTCATCATCTCCACTCTCTTCCTCCTCACCAAGGTACTCTCCAACACCATAATAACAAAAAAAGGAACCAAAAACAAGAAAATTCCAAGCCATATAGCCATGATGTTTGAAGTTTTGAGTCTGCAAAAAAATGGAGGAATGGGAATGGGAAATAGAGAAGAAAACATTTTTATTTAGCAATGAACATATAAAAAACAAAAATGCTAGATTAGAGTGTAGATCCTACCTCTTTGGCCTTCAATTCCAAGCTCCAATCTCCCTTGCAAGCTCCTCAAGTTCCTTCAATCTCCCTCCTCAACTCAGCACCAAGCTCCTCTCTCTTACTCTCTCCAACAAGACAAATGGTAAATAATGGGAGGGGAGAGGGCCTTTTTAACCTTTCCCCCCCTCCACTTCCTTCCCTTTCCTCCCCGTCCACCGCTCGTCTCTCTGTGTCCACCAGCTGACCCTCCCCGTGTGCCACACAGCCCTTTTCATCCGCCAACAAGAACGAATTTTAAAATAGGGAGCGGCCTGGAGCAATCGCTCCCCGACTGCTCCCTCTTTTAAAATTTCGCTCCTGGAGCAAAAGGGAGCGGCCAAGGAGTGACCACTCCCTAAATCACTTGTGAAAAATTAGGGAGCGAAAAAATTTTAAGGGAGCGCGCTCCTGAGTTTGCTCCCTATCCGCTCCCGAGCGGGGCGCGAATCGAGAGCGAGTTCGAGGGGGGCGCTCCCCCACAACCCTGATATAATCTCTCAGTCACATGACCCAAGGGAGAGAATCTCAAAATCAATGTCTCTGACCAAGCTGGTCTCTCAGTCATCATGACCCAAGGGATCACTCTATGCCTTAGAACAAAGCTCCCCAACGAGATTCACTGGCCTCTCGATCAACTGATCAAAGGGAGTGACAATCTTCTAAACCATAATCTATGGAATCTCAACTACAACCCAAGGACGATTGTCAATGATATGATGATATACAATCAGTGCTCCCTCTCTCCCAAAGAGGGATTCTCAATAACTCCAAGTTTTTCTCTTAAATAAGCAAACTTCGTCCGGAAAAATGGCTTTGTCAAAACATCAGCAATCTGCTCATCAATAGGGACATATTCGAGCCACACAACTCCTCTTTGGACAATATTCTGGATGTAATCATACTTGATCTCAATGTGCTTCAACCTATAATGAAAAACCAGGTTCTCAGAAAGATTTACACATCTTTGACTATCACAATATACAATGGTCAATTCCAGAACCTGATCAAACAAACCAGTAAATAGCTTTCGAAGCCACACAACTTCACAATAGGATGAATAAGTAGTTGTTGTTTTTCCATGGTAATAGAGAATCTAGGTTAGGGTCTTAAAATCTCTTACACAACCTACTCAAATGCCACAACAAACTACTTTTCAGAGCAGGAAAAATATGGCAATAAATCGACCAGTGCACAAATAGACAACCTTTTACAATTTTTCAACAACCCAACTTCACTGTAGTATCAAACTATAATACAACAGTCTAGGGCTCTCGTACCAAGGATCATGGCCCTCACATAATCATTGATACAAGGAATACAAACTAGGGTTTCATGTCAGTCCTTTAACAACCAATCTACCTTGAACAAAACAACACTTGACCTACTTGCTAATGTGGTGCCCCGCAGCGCTTTCAGTCCACATGTCTTAAACACATTCGCTCGTCCTTCTGCTCCCAATCTACAGCAACACAATTCTGCCTCTACCAACGATTCCTGCTCCTTTAGCTCACTAAACACGGCTCATCAATCTGCCCTCTAGATGATCATTAGCCCATCAACGAATCAACACATAGGGTCTTCTTGTGAGTTGTTCACAACTCCATTTTTGAACAACTCCTAAACTACCCACTGTTGCTCCTCAACACTAAGGGACTTCTTCCCTCTATTGCCTTACTGTGCTGCTCCAATGAAGACAAACTTAGCGCATGGAAATTGCCCACTATCACTTTCAAAAGTCCTTCAACAATGAACTTAGGGCTTGTTCACTAGCCCTCTTAGGCTGCCACTTCTTCCTTCAAGGGATCAACCACTAGGCTACTCTTTCTTTGCCCTTCTAACAGTCCTTAAATTCCTTCTTAAGTGATTGTACTTAGCGCATACAGGACACCTTCCTATAGCCCTCCAATCTGTTCTTCGAGATGCCCAAATAACTGTCAACAAAATTGTTGTTCCAACTCCTTTAGGAACAGCCTCATCCCTAGCAAACAACATCAATCATGGAGGGGAATCTTCAAACTTTTTCCTGTCTCAATTTTTCTAGACTTGTGGTTCACTTCAGATTTACATGTTTGGTCCTGATTAGGCTTGTTATAGCAACTGCTATAGCCTACCAACACGGCCTCAATTTGGCTCAAAACCCTCGCTCTTCCTTCTCCAACAGGGCCTCTATCTATGTTGACCTTTATCACTACTCAACCCTCAATGCAACCACTTGTTAGGGCATTTGGCCTTCCAACTTTGAGGCTACAAAGGGATTCAACTCTTCTTCTAAAGAGACACAAAAACTCAGCCTGTTGAAACAAAGAGACACTCACAAAATCGTACTCAGATCAGCGCGTAAACCAGCACCAAAACCATCCAGAATTTCCCTCCTTGACTACGGCCAACATCTGCCCTCACACCTAGACTTGTCACAAGAAAACAAGACTAAAACCATACCTCTTTCTCAACTTCAGCTAGGGTTCTTAGGCTGTGGCTGCCTCAAACCTCCTTCTCTTGTGATGTTGTGCTCTTGGATGTATGGAATGAGGTCTCTCCTCCCTCCTTTTTATAGCTTTCCTTAGGCTAATGTCCAGCCCTTCCAAAGGGTCTCCTCAAGTGAAGTCGACTTAACTTTCTAGGACAATTAATCCACACAAACATATGAAAAAATATTTCTCCTCAATGACAAGGGCTCTCTTGGTGCTTGAAGTTGCCCCTTGCTCCTCTAAGGGTGCTCTATCATCTCCAAGTGCCAAGTCATCAAAAAACCTCTTGGATTCACACCCACAAACTTGGGTGCAAAGCCCACATCTTGGATTCTTAGCCCACAAGGCCTTTTGCGGTGCCAATTCCTCGATAACCCTGTACCCTTGGGTTTGGAGTACCTCCCAAGCTACCAATCTCAACAACAACAACATGCTCGCCTCATTTGTACTAAGAGCAACAAAAGTTTGCTTCTTCCTAAATCATGAAATCATAGCAAAGCCCAAACTAAAACAAAAACCAGAGGTGCTCTTTCTATCATCAGAGCTTCCAGCTCAATCAACATTAGTAAAACTATGCAGCTGCCATTTTCTATTAGAAACATATTTCAAACCATAGTCAATGATGCCATGCAGATATCTTAATATATGTTTCACTACAACCTAATGCACATGTCGGAGCTCAACCAAGAATTGGCTCAATGTCTTCACAACATAGTAAATATCAAGTCTATTTTTCACAAGATAGGTCAACAAGCCAATCAATTTGCAATACATAGAGGGATCAATTAGATCAAAATCACAATCACATATCTTCTTCAAAATTGTCACCATCAGAGTCTCCATGGACATGCAGTCCATCATACCAAATTTCTAAGGAATCTTAATAGTGTACTTGCCTTGTCCAAAGAAAAATTTCATCAGGCTTTTGCCAAATTTCTAGTCCCAAATAGTAATGCATAAGACCAAGATCCTTCATCTCAAATTCAAAATCAACCCCCTCTTACACTAGACAATGAGAACTTCAGCCCCTATCAAAAACAAATCATCTACATAAAGTAGCAAAATCAAAGGCTCACCTTCAACAACTTTGAAGTACAAATTCCGATCAGCATCGCTTTTCTTAAAACCAGGGCTCAAGAAATAGCTATCAATGAAAGAGTACCATGCATGAGGAGCTTGCTTAAGCCCATACAAAGCTTTCTTCAATTTGCAAACATGTGTCTCTCTATCATGAATCTCATACCTTGAGATTACTTAATATAAACGTCTTCAACAACTCCATTCAGAAAGGCAATCTTGACATCCATTTGATGCAATTTCCAACCTGCAATAGAAGCAAGGGAAATGACAGACCTAACAAAAGCATACCTAGCAACGCGAGCAAACGTGTCTTCATAATAGTCTCCCTCTTTTAGAGAGCATCCTTGCACCACAATTCTTGCCTTGTACATTTCAATACCTCCAACAGTTGCATGCTTGATTTTGTAGATCCATTTTGAAGACAACGTGAAATTTCCCTGATTGCAATAACTAGAATTTAATCTTCTATCTACTGCAGATTATTTGTCTTCAGAATTTTAATTTGGAAAATAATGATTAATTCACTATTGCAATCTTTACAAATAAAATTCAAGTAAGAAAATAATGCACACACAAAAATTTGGACAACAATATTTTTGGACAATAGTCCCTTGAAAAACCCCAATATGGGGAAAATTAGTGCAACAGGTGAGGGTTTATATTATTATTCTCCATCAATTTAAGAGTACAATGATCTACTTGTCCGATGATGGAAAAGCTCCAGCGAATAATAATCTCCATTGGCAACATAGTCTAGAGATACAAAATCTCCTCCACAAATCAATATGGCCTCTCCCCAGCAATTCGCGCTCCTCCCACCTATTTGCATTACCTGCTCCAGGAAAATTATACAGCCTCTGTAAATCACTTCTTACAAGTCGTATTGCCTCCAACACTGCTCTTGGCCCACTCACTCTGCCTCCGAGTCTTAGATTCTGCACTAGCTCACTAAAACAAGCACCTCTGCCACTCACTGTTAAACTGGGTTAACGCGCACTATTATTTCGGCCTCCTCCTACACATGAAATCAACCTCCTTTCCTATCACTAGAACACTGGAAAATTTGTGGAATCTTCTCTGAAATTCTCCTCCCAAATCTCTATTTAAACCCTTGTTGTCGGTGTCTCCATTTGCTTCAACTATGCCCTGTTGAATCACTACAACTGGGAAGTCGAACTACTCAAGAGTGTCTCTCCAACCCCATCGACTTGCTCTTTATAATCTCTCGTTGAGCAACCAACTACCATGATCTAATCACAATTGATGGCTAATATCATCTCAATCCCATCAAATGACTTTTTCGGAAGTCTCTCAACTCTAGAGAAAAATCAATTTTCCTGAATTAATTTGATTTAATTAACCAGTTTTCCTAAGTTAGACATAGGGAAATTTTAATAATTGGCTAATTAATCTAATTGAGGTGTTTCTCACAAAACCTTTTCTGGGTATTGGAGAAAATGTGTTTCTTAGCCTTATAGACACCATAGAGACTCGAATGTGAAAAATTTTGTCACTGCAACAACTGATTTATTTTACCTACTTATTTCTCAATAAGTTATTTACGAAAACCCTTCAGTAAACATTAAAATATATTATGTTGCAGATATCACACTATAATACAGAAACAAACACATGCACAAGAATCAACACATCAACACAAATATTTTGAACAATTGTCCCCGGAAAAACCCAATGTGGGAAAACCGATGCAGCAGAGGATTTTATTATTCAGCAATTCTTCAGTACAACTGGGTGCCAAACTGGCTTACCCAACAGAGAAAAATTCTCTAGCACTTCTCCCAATCTCAACATCAAGCTTGCTGGCTTCTGCATAGCTCCTAGACCCTCTGCGTCAGCACTGGGCCTCTCTGTGTCACCCACGTAGGCCATCTAGTGACTGTGCACAAGAATCAACACATCAACACAAATATTTTGGACAATTGTCCCTGGAAAAACCCAATGTGGGAAAACCAATGCAGTAGAGGAGGATTTTATTATTCAACAATTCTTCAATACAACTGGGTGCCAAACTGGCTTACCCAACAAAGAAAAATTCTCTAACACTTCTTCCAGTCTCAACATCAGGCTTGTTGGCCTCTGCGCAGCTCCCAGACCCTCTGCGTCAGCTCCTGCCTCTCTGTGTTAGCACTGGGCCTTTCTGTGTCACCCACGCAGGCCCTCCAGTGACTGCGCAGTCTGTTGCCTCTGGGTCTGCCTCTCCAACCTTTGCGTTGGTCTTTTGGTGTTGTTCCCGACTCTATGTTCCGTACCCATTGCCTCTTGCTGTTCTCCAGACCACAAGTTCGAATTTCTCAGCTAATCCTGCTCCAGAAATCGAATTGACTGGTGTCCCTCAGTGTTTTCTCCAACTGACCCTCAAGCCTCTTCTTATACTTTTCCTGTTGGTCCTTCAACAGCCGAGATTAAATCTCTAATCAATGGCTAAGATTAGATTTGGCTTGATCCATGACTTTTGGAACCTTCTAACCCATTTTTATATTAATACCCATTAATATTTTATTTTTCCTAAGTTTAGACTTAGGAACTCCATTAAAAACATTAATTATTTTAATATCTCCCAAACCGGGTACAATCTGTCCAAACCATTTCTAGGTCTTGGATATCTCAAGTGCTTTAGCCACTCCACCAATTTTTATGGCTAGAGCACATCCGATGCTACCCCAAATCAACACTCCCTCTTAGCGAGAACTGTGCTCTAGTAATACTCCATACTGAGCATCACTTTGACTATACGGCACTAGTACCTGTGTTGATGCTAGGCCTCCCCGCCCAACATCCTCTGCATTGTTGCATCCTGTATTGTTGCCCACAGCTCTGCCCCTGCCACTGTTGCATCTGTACAACAGCTCCCTGTGCATCTGTGCTGCTATTGGTCCTTTCTCCCAACACTGCATCTACACTGCAACTCCCTCTGCATCTGTGTTGTTGTTGGTCCTTCTTCCCAACACTGCGTTTGCACTGCAATCTCTTATTGTCATTCTGCATTGTGCTACTGCTGACTGCTATTACACTGCAACATCACCCCCATTTCTGCTACTGAAATGGATTCTTTATCATCCCCATCTTTTCCCTAAAATAATCAAACTTTGTTCTTCCAAGGGCCTTGGTGAGGATGTCTGCCACCTTTTCTCCTGTAGGAGTGTAGCTCAATTGTACAGCTCCTCGTTGGACACAGTCTTTTACAAAGTGACACCGGATATCAATATGCTTTGACCGATTGTGAAACACTGGATTCTCAAAGAGCTTGATGCAACTCTGATTATCACACATGATCTTGGTCGCCTCCATCTTTCTTCTGAATAGATTCACAAGCAATTTTCTAAGCCATATGGCCTCGCATGAAGCTGTGCTTGCAGCCATATATTCTGCCTCAGCTGAGCTCAGAGCTACAGACTTTTGTTTCCTACTGAACCAAGTCATTCCTGATCCAATGTTGAAACAGTACCCAAAGGTACTTTTCCGATCAATTGAACTTCCAGCCCAATCTGCATTAGTGAATCCACTCAATCTGATATCCTTACTCCTGGTGTACAAGAGTCCATAATTGATTGTTCCTTGTATATATCTGAGAACATGTTTGGCTACTGCCCAGTGCGCCCTCTTCGGCTCCACCATGAACTGACTGAGGGTGTTGACAGCATAACAAATGTCTAGCCTGGTATTGACCAGATACATCAGGGACCCTATGAGTTGCCTGTATAAGGTGGGATCAACATCCTTGTCTTTTGATGCATCAATTTTCTTCCAGTTGGTGATCATTGGAGTAGCCATGGGTCTACAATCCTCCATCCTGAATCTCTTCAGAATTTTTGTAGCATATCTCCCTTGTCCAAGGAAGATCTCCCCCTTTTGTTGCCAAACTTCCAACCCCAGGAAATAATGCATCTGTCCCAAATCCTTCATGTCAAATTCTGTGGCTAGATTCTTCTTGCAATGCCCGATGAGCCTGAATGATCCTGTCAAGAGGAGATCATCCACACATAATACTAGGATTAGAGGCTCATTCTCTACAACCAGATAGTAGAGATTTGGATCTGCGTCATCCTTGACAAATCCCATCTTCTGCAAGTAGCCATCAATTCCTCCATACCATGCTCTAGGTGCTCGTTTCAACCCATACAAGGCTTTCTTCAATCTATATACATGAGACTTCTTCTCATGTGTCTCAAAGCCTTCTCGCTATTCAATGTATACCTCTTCTTCTACCACCCCGTTCAAAAATTTTGTTTTGACATCCATCTGATGAATCTCCCATCCCATCTGTGCTGCAAGACATATCACATTTGTAATAGATGTATACCTGGCTACTGGGGCGAAGGACTTTTTGTAGTCAATTCCTTCCTTCTGAGCATATCCCTTATAGCCACAAACCTGGCTTTGTAATTTTCCACACTGTCGTCTGCAGCGTATTTAATCTTGTAGATCCATCTCGAACCTACCACCGATCTGTCTTAAGGCCTTGGCACTACCTCCCAGACATCGTTAACCATTATGAAGTTGTACTCCTCTACCATCGTATCCAACCAAACCTGATGTTGAGCAACCTCTTGAAAACTGGCAGGCTCCCCATCCTGAGCTACTAATGTCTGATATCTATCTGGTTGTTTTCGCTCCCTCTTATTATTCCTTGTTGCGCCGATGAAATCCCCTACATCTCGCAAAATCTGACGAAGTTCCCTGTTCATTCTTCCTCTGCCAGCAAGTGCTTCTATTAGCTCCTCCTCTTCCTGTGATTCTTCCTGATCCTAGAAAGAATTCTTTACTTCTATTGGTTGAATAGGTTTGACCAACGACTCATCTTTTGACTGCTCCTCGGAAGGCATTTCTCGAGATTTTTTGAAAGCCCTGTTCTCCGTGAACTTCACATCTCGTCGAACTACTACCTTCCTGTTCCATGGAAGATAGATTATGTATGCCTTAGCGTTCTATATCCGGTCTAGTATATATCAGATACATCAGAGAACCCGCCAATTTACGATAGGAGGCAGGATCTACGAGACTTGAGTCAGAGCTCCTTAACTTCTTGAGATTGTTGATCATAGGAGTAGTCATGGACTTGGAATCCAACATCCCAAATTTCTACAACAACTTGATGATATACAAAAACATTAGGTATAAAGGCATAATAGGTGGAAACAAAAACCTTGAGATGCCTCATCGAAAGAAGGTGGCCATACCATATTTCATAGGGAGTCTGATTTTTTATAGCATGAGATGGACACCTATTCTTTATATACATAGCACATAGAACTGCATCAGCCCAAAACATCAGTTTAACATTCTTGAAAACATCATTGAACGTACCATATTTAAGATTGTCATGTTCATTCTTTCAGCTACACCGTTTTGTTGGGGATTATAAGGCATGGTTGTTTGATGTTTGATCCCATGTTGGCGAAGATAGTTTTCAAATTATTTTGAAGTATATTCTTTTCCATTGCCAATACGAATAGAGCCAATATGAGATTGTGCATCATTTTCAATCCATGCATGAAAGTTCTTGAATGTTTCAAAAGCTTCATATTTGTTCTTCAATAAATAAACCCAACACATTATGGTGTAGCAATCGATTTTTGTCATCATATATTTATTACCATTTGCAGAAGGAACAAGCATTGGGCGATGTTACCCACCACTTCGTGGGTGATATCCCCAAGAGAAATTTTCTCCATGATGAACCTCAGTCGACAACCAGTAGCCCCTTGCAACCTCCTACTAGCTCGTTGTGCCATTTATTTTCCACTTGAGAAAGCCATGTGGTCCCTCACCCACCTGTATTGATCGTGTGTTTGAAGGTGGGCCTCCCGAATCTAAAGGTATGTCTTGTCATTTGTTAATTGAGTATTGGGTTTATTTATCATGGATACTGTTGGATAAAGATTGATGGGGGATTTGGCGGAAAGGGTGGGCTTAGTTTGTGCTCTTGTCCCCTTGATCTCTTTTGGATGTTACTCTTGGATCTTAGTCCTGTGGGATCTCCTTTATTGACCATTCTGTTCTAGGGTGGTACTACTTGGGTGCGTGGTCCCGCTCATTTATCCGCATATATTACTCTCCTTCCACTCACTATACCCCCATTCATCATTTCCATTCTGCATCCACATAGGGCCAGCCTCCCTATCCCCTTTGCCCCCACCTTGGGTCAGGTTTAGAATGATGCCCCAGAGGTTGAAGCAGCTAAAAGAAAAAGAAAAAAACATAATTGGCCACATTTAACATGAAATTGTACCACAAAATGCAAAAGAAGGCCGGGACAAAATAATTAGCACATGGGCAAAAGCTAATACATGATCTCTACACCAATCCATGGTCATCGCCCTAGTTCCTTAGGCCCTAGATGAGCCTCGTTTATTATTCAGGAACCCATGATTGTCCCAACCCCTGGGGGCAATGAACTGCCCTACCTAAAAGCGGGTAATCACTGTTATATCTTACACATCATGCTCTTGTCCATTGAGCCATGACTAGTTAATTAAAAAAAATCATAAAGGGCAAAAGGCATAAAAAGAAGGGTGGAAAAATCAAGGTTGGGGCACCTCATGTACCACGATTGCTCCCTCCTACACATTACATAACCAGGTGTGGGCTTCCCCTTATCTAGCTACCCCTACGCCCCAATATGTTACCCAAGATTGCCCCTCTCATTCCCTACTCCATTCCACTTATTTATCACTTACCACCCCCATCAGAGGGATGTACATTGGACATACTATCCTCTTTAAAGGCTAAAACCACCTAATAAGGTACTTGGTTAACCCCCTTTGGAGCTTGGAGACATTAGCACATGTCAAAGCCCACTATGGAAGGGAATGCCATTATGAAGTGCCCACTTTGTTATCCATGGTTTGTAAACTTCTTTACACGATTATTTTTATGATTGCTTGTACTGGAAGCCTAGGGGACGCATTGGATCTTATGCAGGATTACAGGTGGTTTCCATTTGGGTTTGGTCTCCCTATACAGGATCCTAACCCCCAGAGGTCTACATTGGCACATATAGGGTGTGCATCGAAAGCCATTGGCCCCCATAGCAGCAAACAGCACTCCACGGATCTTCATCAACGATCGGAGACTACTAGCCATCCACTTTTGGGATGATGGCGATATGCTTGGTGCATTATGCCAAACAGGCCCCCACAGGAGCCCACACATCTTGGCAGGTGTCCCAGGGCTTGTATGACGTCATGGCAGCATTCATTGTTGATTTGGTGTAGCATCAGATGTGCTCTAGCCACGAAATTTGGTGGAGAGGTTGCGGCACATGAGATCTCCAATACCCATAAAGGGTTTGGGCAGATTCTAAACAGATCAGGAGATATTAAAATAATTAATATTTTTAATGGAGTCCCTAAGTCTAAACTTAGGGAAAATAAAATATTAATGTGTATTAATATGAATCTGTGTTAGAGTGGTCCAAAAGACATGGATCAAGCCAGATCTAGTCTTAGCCGTTGATTAGGGACTTAATCTTGGATGTTGATATGTCAACGGGAAAAGTATAAGAAGAGGCTTGAGGGTCACTTAGAGAACACACCAAAGTGATCAATCATTCTATTCTCTAGAGCGGGGTTTGCTAAGAGAGATAGAATCAGTGATCGAGAGAGCAGCTAAGGGGCATTGAATACACAGAAACAGAGAAGGCGAAGATTATTCCGGGAGAGCAGCGCAGCAGCCAAGGAGGGTGACGCAGAGCCAACAAGGGCTCACACAGGGCCACCCAGAGGCAACCAAGTCTTGCGCAGAGCACTAGAGGGACCAGTGTAGCTGACGCAAAGGCTCCCAAAGCTAACGCAGGATCTCCTGGGGCTGACGCAGGCCAAGGAAGGCTGACGCAAGGCCAGCGCTGGGCTAGGAGAGGCTGACGTTGTCCAGATTGGGCAAACGCTGGGGTTGTAGAGCAGTTTTGTGTTGAGGAAGTGCCGGAAGGATTTTTCGGGGTCTCAGCCAAGAGATTTCTCTCAAACTGTGAGGTATAGCTGCTAAGGAAATTCTTTGTTGGGTAGGCCAGTTTCGGCACCCAGATTGTACTCTGATATTGCTTAATAAGAAAACCCTCAGATAGCTGCACCGGTTTTCCCTCATTGGGTTTTTTGGGGGACATTGGTCCAAAAATAACGGGTGTCATGTGGTGTGTTTGTTCTTGTTTCTTTTAGTTGTTGATCTGTAATATGTTGAGCATGCACTGGTGTTTATTTTCAGTATTTACTTTGTAAATAACTTGTTAAAGAAAAAATAACAAGTAGGTAGGAATAAATCAGAAAAAGTGCATGAAGGGTTTCTAAACTAAGTAAACTTAGAAACTTCAACATGGTATCAGAGCGTGATTGCAAATCACAAGAGGACTAAAAGACATCAGCCGAGCGGAGCAATAGCAGCAGAAAACAGTTGTCCCGAGGTGACAGAAGTTGTTTCTAGTAGAGCAGAAGCCAAGGAAGTGTGACACAGAGCCAACCAAAGCCACGCAGAAGAAGTCGGGAACTGCACAAAGCCTCAGAGAGGCCAACATTGTTGACGTAGAGGGCCAGAGGGCTAACGCCGGGCATCCCAGGGCTGACGCGGACCCATCCGGGGTGACGCAGAGCGAGCGTGAGGCAGAGAGAGGCTAACGCAGTTCACAGAGAGGCAGTTGCTGGGGTCTAGAAGGCTGCAGGAATATTGCAGAGTGGAGCTGGTGGGGTACTGTAACCAGAACAGTACCTGACAGAGCAAAGCCAGAGGAGTTGTTACCGAGGGTTTCTAGCCGAGGAACCCGGATCAGAAGTGCAGTTGCACAAGTCGATTAGAGCAGGGGGCATCTCAACAAGCAGCAGAAGAATTTCCAGGAGGGAAATCAGGACTCAGAGGGAGTCTAGAAAAGAACTTCCAAACAAGAAGTAGATACTCAAAGGAGTCGAACAAAGAACTTCTAGGAAGGAAATAGAGGAGCGTCATGGCACTACACAGGGTAAGAGACAAAGATAGATTGGACGGAGCATCAAACTTCGCAGTCTGGAAGGCCTAAATCTTATCGGTGCTTGACAGGAATCATGTCAAGAACTTCGCCTTGAAGGTAGAAGTTGTCCCAGTCGACCCCAATGATAATGACAGGTACGAAGAGGCGATGGCGAGGACCATGTGCATTATCCTTGACGGGGTCAAGGATCATGTGGTACCACATATAGCCGAGAAGGAAACGGCAGTTGAGATGTGGGAGGCTCTCAAGAACCTATACCAGCATACTTCTATGCAAAGAAGAATGATGCTAGAGAACCAGATGAGGTCGTATCAGATGAAGAAGGGTCAATCGATTGACACCTTCCTTGGAGGACTAAATGAGATCCGAGACCAGTTGACTGCTACAGGAGCGACACCGAATCAGGAGCTTATGGTGAGGACATCCCTGAATGCTATCTCAGAAGATTGAGAAGTGGTTGTCCAGAGTATCCTGGGCAGAGAGACTCTCCCACCTTGGGAGGAGATGTGCGCAGCTCTTCACCAGGAAGAGATTAGACGGCAGTCGAAGACAGGTAGCAGCAACAAAGGGATCAAGGTCAAGCAGGAGGAGGATGTGGCCCTAGCATTTGAGGGAAAGCAGGAGAAGCGGAAGAAGAAAGATCTCTCCAAGATCAAGTGCTTCCACTGTGGGGAGATGGGTCATTATGCGACCTAGTGTCCAGGGAAAAGGAGTAAGGGAGAGTCTTTCGAGACTAAGGCAGCGCCAGCACGAGCAGAGAAGGAAGTTTTGACAGACGATGACTGTGCCATGAGTGCACACACACCACTTGAGCGGAAGTGGGGAGACATCGAACTGTAGTCAGGAGGACTACAGGGGATGAGGGGCGGGATCCTCGAGATACCCAACCTCTTGGATTAGACCTTGCTACGAGAGCCCCGTTGAGGAGTAGCAGGACTGGCTGAGTAGGTAGAAACGGATGTGGATGGAGCGGCAGAGAGAGCTACAATGCAGGAGTCCCGAGACAGCGTAGAGCTACCAGGGTGCAGCAGTACGAGAGGCACATGAGTGTTGCACCAGTGCAGGAAGGCACAGAGAGGTGTGCAACGGTGCAAGATGCAAGGAGTTGTTGCAGCAACACAAAGGTTAGAGAGGGAGCACTTGTCAGCGGCAGAGGGAGCTTCAGCATCAGTGGGTGTCTCTAGCCCTACAGGGAGATCAGTTGGGAGATCAGTTACTTACTTTTCAGTAACTGAGTTGCAGTGCAACATTGGGCAGCACGATACAACATGATGAGAGGAGGTGTAGTGCAGATGCAGTGCTGGGAGGAAGGACCAACAACAGCATGGATGCAGAGGGAGCTGTCGTACAGAAGCAACAATGGCAGTGGAAAAACCATGGGCAGCAGTGCATAGGATAGTGGGCAGGAAGGCCTAGCATCAACATAGGTACCAATGCCGGATGATCAAAGTAATACCCAGTGAGGGGTATTGCTAGAGCACAATCCTCGCTAAGAGCGAGTGTTGATTTGGGATAGCATCGGAAGTGCTCTAGCCACGAAATTTGGTGGAGAGGTTGGGGCACATGAGATCTCCAATACCCAGAAAGGGTTTGGGCAGATTCTAAACAGATCAGGATATATTAAAATAATTAATATTTTTAATGGAGTCCCTAAGTCTAAACTTAGGGAAAATAAAATATTAATGTGTATTAATATGAATTTGTGTTAGAGTGGTCCAAAAGACATGGATCAAGCCAGATCTAGTCTTAGCCGTTGATTAGGGACTTATCTCGGCCGTTGATATGTCAACAGGAAAAGTATAAGAGTAGGCTTGAGGGTCACTTGAAGAACACACTAGAGTGATCAATCATTTTATTCTCTAGAGCGGGGTTTGCTAAGAGAGATAGAATCAGTGATCGTGAAAGTAGCTAGGGGCATTGAGTACACAGAAACAGAGAAGGCGGAGATTGTGTTAGGAGAGCAGTGTAGCAGCCAAGTAGGGTGATGCAGAGCCAGCAAGGGCTCACACAGGGCCACCTAGAGGCAGCCAAGTGTTGTGCAGAGCACCAGAGGGGCCAGCATAGGTGACGCAGAGGCTCCTGGAGCTAATGCAAGACCTCCTGGGGCTGACACAGGCCAAGGAAGGCCGACGCAGGGCCAACGCTGGGCTAGGAGAGGCTAACGTTGTCCAGATTGGGCAGACGCTGGGGTTGTAGAGCAGTTTTGTGCTAAGGAACTGTCAGAAGGATTTTCCGGGGTCTCAACTAGGAGATTTCTCTCAAACTGTGAGGTATAGCTGCAAAGAAAATTCTCTGTTGGGTAGGCCAGTTTCGACACCCAGATTGTACTCTGATATTGCTTAATAAGAAAACCCTCAGACAGCTACACCAGTTTTCCCGCATTAGGTTTTTCCAGGGACATTGGTCCAAAAATAATGGTGTCATGTGGTGTGTTTGTTCTTGTTTCTTTTAGTTGTTGATCTGTAATATGTTGACCATGCACTGGTGTTTATTTTCAGTATTTACTTTGTAAATAACTTGTTAAAGAAAAAATAACAAGTAGGTAGGAATAAATCAGAAAAAGTGCATGAAGGGTTTCTAAACTAAGTAAACTTAGAAACTTCAACATTCATTCCACCACTCGGACCCTTGCAAAGGATCCACAGACATCTCTGATTCATATGGAGACCCACGGGGTCATTTATGTGCCCTCAGACCCACCAGAAGCACCACAAGTCTACTACTTGGAGAACAAGGGGCCACCCCCTTGTCCATCATATTCTGAGGAATTTATTCCTCAGTATGGCACTTCAAGACACGATTAGGCCTTCGAAGGGCTCCACGACAAGCACATATTATTATTTGGCCCCTTGTGAGGCTCGTTTTTCAACTTGTGAGCTAGTTTGGTGGTGTTGTCACCAATAGGGGTTTTATTTGCACATTATTTTATCATTAGGGACTAATGTAGACCCATAGGCTAATTCAAACTCCTTAAGAGGCTACATATTGATGTTAGATACATTCATTTGGATCATCACTTGACTTGGGATCTTTCTAATAATAGAGAACTTCACATTTTTCCTTGAAGGATATTTTTTGGAGATGGATGAATTTTGAGGTATGGATTTGGGCTTTTTTTCTTGTCTTGGAGCTTTGTCTTGCAAATGAAATGTTGGTTGGATATATTCTATAACATTGTAAGTAAATGTTGACGTTATTCTTGTTGCTGCATACTACTAAAATTAGGGCTAGTTGATTCATAATTGAATGTGGAATTAAGCATGTTTTAGCTAATTTAATGTAAGGGCCAATGTTATATAAATGAAATGTCCTAAAGTTTATTTGTCTCGATAGGCTTGCATCATTTGCTTTGAAATATAAATGCTTGAAGATCACTTTTCTTTTCTTTCTCTCAACATTGGATGAAGCTAACTTTCCGGGCCTCCTTGATCAAGAAACCAAGTTCTTACTCATCATCATCCTTGACTCCATATCCCCAAGTGAAAAGGGTGACCATTTTAACCCTCTTTTTACCCTTTTTCCCTTTTTCCCTAGGTCTAGCCACATTAGGTCACCTAGGGAATCAATTTCCCAAGAATTGACCCAAGGAAAAATTTCAATCTCCTACAGGCTACTACGTTAGTGGGTCCCCTCCCTCTCTTCCAAATTTGAGGCAATTCTAACAGTTGAATCTCCAGGAATCCCAAACTCTAGCTCTAGGATCAAATTTTGCCTAGGCATCCCCAAGGCCAGAACTCAACAAGATCAATTCAACCTTTTGAGTAAATATTCTTGTTTGGTCCTTTCCTTTCACCTTGTCTAGGATAGGAACAGCATTGGTTGCTACATTCCATCCCCAAACTTGGATTGGGTCCACTTGGTCCCGTGTGTCCCACTTCTCAATAAAGATTATTTATCAAGGACCATTTGGGAATCCAAGTTTCCCAAGGATTATAGGGATTGAGAACCTCGCCTATAAACCTATTCCTTCTCCCTCAACCCTCCAATCCTCACCCCTTACCCCTGAAGGATCAAGTCCCTTGCTTAAAGAGCAAGCAAGTTCCATTCTTCACTCTATCCTGGCGGAAAGGGTTTCCAAGGTCACTTTCCACCTATCCATTGACATATACTTTACAAGTGATCCCTACACTACCGGGACTCCTCCCATCGATGAAAGTCTATAAAGAGCAAGGAGACTTAGCTGTAGTGACAGTGGGCTAAGCTTGCACCGTGCCCTTAGCCTAGCAATTGCCCTCTTAGGAACCCCTTTTAGGTCCCTTGCTAGTTTGAGCAGTAATAGGCCACATAAATTAGAATGAATGAGTTTAAGTTTTCTATGTGCTATGGAATGAGAATCATGAAAAGATTGTTTGTTGTGCGTCCGTAAGATACAAGCATCACATTGCTTAAGTTTCCCAGGAATTGTAGGCAAACCAGTAACACCATTTTTCTTTAACAAACAAAGATTGTCATAGTTCAAATGTCCAAAATTAGCATGCCATAAAAGACTTGATGGAAGTGTACCTTCATCATAGTGAACTCTGTATGAAGAGTTTTGTGCACGAGAAAAGTTTCCTTGCAACTTCACAAGTCTTTCTTCTTCTATTCCAGTCATGACAAGTGAGTGATCTGATGTTTTTTTGACCTCAACCTTGCCATCAAATATGTGAATGGAGTGTCCTTGTTGACGGATGTGGACCAAAGACAGCAAGTTTTTCCTCAACTCCGAGAGGTAGAGTACATCATGTAGAAGAAAGTCTAGAAGACCAGACAGTTTGAACCTAATGGTGCCAAGCCCTGATGGCTTGAGTTTTGACTTGTCTGCAAAGTAGACTGCTCCATCAACATTGTTAGTGAATTCTTCAAAGAAATCTCTTCTGAAATTCATGTGGCAAGTTGCTCCTGAATCAAGCAACCAAGCATCTTTCCATGAAGCAAGTGAAGCATTGAATAAGTCTTCAGTTACTCCAATGTTGCAATGTGCCACAACATAATGAGCAGACTCGGGTACTTTTCCTTTACCAGGTATTTTAACTTTTTCTTCATTTATTTCTTGCTCGATTTTGTCCCAAGGTAGCTTACATGTGGAAGCATCATGTCCATCTCTATTGCATCGTATGCAATGAAGATCAGAACTTTTCCTTGGAAATGTATACCCTCCTTGCCTCTAAAATTCTTCCTTCCTCTTCCTCTTCTGCCACCTCTTCCTCTAGAAAAACCTTATGCATGATTCTTCTCTTTGTGTGCAAGGCACATAACTTCTTCAGAACACTGAGGAGTTGTCTTCTTCCCAAAGGCCTTCTCTCTTTCAGCAAACTTCTTCTCAAGGGAGTCAAAGGAAATCTCCTTAAGATTGTCACTTGCTTGCATTGACTCAAGGTAATGTGAATAGGTGGGATATAGTGCCTTGACATAGGCTGTGAGAGGAACGTCTCTTTCAACATCAGGGGCTTTTATGCAGTGTTGCTAAAATCGTGATCGGGATTGAATTGGTGAGGGCAAATATAAGAAAAAAAATTCGTAAAAATAGAGAAAAAAAATCGGTAAAAATCTGCAACACATCAGCAACATTAAAAAATATAAAAAAATCATTTTTTTCAATTTTTTAAGTATCAAAAGCATCCACGATTTTTTGATGATTTTTATGGTTTTTTGGTGATTTTTAGGATTTATCGTGATTTTTATGATTTTTTCGCAATTTTTTCATTTTGTAAAAAAGCTTGGCGATTTTTTCACGATCTTTTGGCAATTTTTATGATTTTTTGGCGATTTTTTCAAAATGAAAAAATTGTTGATTAAATCGACTAATTAAATTGCCATGCCGAAAAAATCATGATTTGCGCAACACTTCTTTTATGTCATGCATAATGGATCTTACTTCTAATGCTAAGGCAAGAGGGTCATCATTTTTCAACTGAAAATTGAACAACTTGATCATCAGCTAAACCACTTCAAGCTCAGAGTGTGAGTCATATAATTCCTTCAACTTCTTTACGTGAAAATTTCTAAACAGAAATCCTACTGCAGTGATTAATATTATTTCTTCTACTTATTACCTCATAAATAAGTTATCCACAGTATTCTTATGGCAAATATTGAAATATATTCTACTGCAGCCTTCACAATTAAAACATTGCAGAAAGTAAATGTAAGGAAATACACTAGCACAAATACAATCACAATGACAGTTATTTTTGGACAATTGTCCCTGGAAAAACCCAATGTGGGAAAACCGGTGCAGCAGATGAGGGTTTTTATTATTCTTCAGCAAATTCTCTTGTACAAATTACAACCAGCAAAATAGGAATGAGAAATTTTACAGACACTTCTTGACCAAGTTCTACCCTAGGTGAAGCACTTCTTCTTCCCCCGGAATCCTTCTAATCCTCTCTGCGTCAAACTGCTCTCCCAAGCTTAGCGTCAAGCTGCCCACGCAAGCTCTGCGTCAAACTACCTCTCTCTACGTCACCCTTCCTGCTCTATGTCTTGCTACCTTGCACTCTCTGAATATGTTGATGCCCTCTCTCTCTTTCTCACCTGCAACTCTCCCTCTGATTCAATTTTCTCTTACCGCACTTCAACCAATGAGAAAATCGATCTTATTCGGGTAACTGAGTGTCTGCCTTTGGTGTGTTCTCCAAGTGCCCATCAAGTCTCCTCTTATAATCCTCTCGTTGATCAATCAACGGCTCAGATTAGATTCTAATCAATGGTTAGGATCATTTGACTTGATCTCTGCCTTCTTCTAGAAGTTTCGTCCACAGTTTAGATTAATACTCATTAATTATTTTAATTTCCTAAGTTTAGACTTAGGGTCCCATTAAAAATAATTAATTATTTTAATAAAATTGTTTTTGGGTGGAGTTTCCCAAAACAATTTCTGGGTATTGGAGAATGCATGTGTCTAAGCCTTCCTGCAAATTTTGAGGCCTAGAGCACATCCAATGCAACCCCAAATCAACACACCCTCTTAGTGAGGAATGTGCTCTAACAATATACTAATACTGCTTACTGCTCTAACTCTGAACCATCCTCCTCTGCGCTACTGATGTCTGACATGTTGTCCACCAACTACTATGTTGTTGTTGCAACTGTACTACTGTCACTGCCAATGCCACATTTGTTGTATAATTCCCTCTGAATGTTTGCATCTGTGCTGCTGCTGGCACTGCCACTACCAACTATCCCTGCACCGCAAAACTACTGTTGCTACTGAAACGGATTTTCAACCATACCCATCTGCTCTCTGAACTGAGTGAACTTAGCTCTTCCGAGACCCTTTGTGAGTATATCGGCCACTTTCTCTTCTGTGGGGACATATTGTAGCTGTACTACCCCACGCTGAACATAGTCTCTGATAAAGTGACAACGAATATCTATATGTTTCGATCAATCATGAAATATTGGATTCTCAAAGAGTTTGATAAAACTCTGATTATCGCAGAAAACCTTGGTCGCTTCCACCCTTTTTCTAAATAAGCCCACAAGCAATTTTTTGAGCCATATGGCTTCACATGTAGCTGCGTTGACTACCATATATTCTGCTTCTGCTGAGTTCAGTGCTACCGATTTCTGCTTCCTATTGCACCAAGATATCATCCCTAATCCAACACTGAAGCAGTACCCTGAGGTACTTTTCGGTCTACTAAATTACCTGCCCAATCTGCATCAGTGAACCCATTCAAACTAACATCCTCCCCTCCGGAGTACTTTAACCCATATCCGACTGTTTCGCGTATATATCTAAGAGTGTGTCTTGTTGTTGCCCAATTCACTCTTTTTGGTTCCACCATGAACTGACTAAGAGTGTTGATAGCAAAACAAATGTTTGGCCTAGTGTTGACCAGATACATAAGCGACCCAATGAGTTGCCTATACAAGGTGGGATCTACTTTCTTGTCTTCTGATGCATCTATTTTCTTCCAGTTGGTGATCATGGGAGTAGCCATGGGTCGGCAATCCTGCATTTTGATCTCTTCAGAATTTTTGTAGTGTACCTTCCTTGTCCAAGGAAGATCTGCCCATTCTTCTGCCAAACTTCCAACCCTAGAAAATAATGCATCATTCCCAAGTCTTTCATGTCGAATTTGGCTTCTAGATTCTTCTTGCAATCATGGATGAGCCTAGATGACCCAGTTAGAAATAGATCACCTACATACAATACCAAAAGAAGCGGCTCATTCTCTACCAACAAATAGTAGAGATTGGGATCAGCGTCACTCTTAACAAATCCCAATTGCTGCAAGTAACTATCAATCCAACCATACCATGCTCTGGGTGCCTACTTGAGCCCTACATGGCTTTCTTTAACCTGCAAAGATGAGTTTTCTTCTCATGAGTTTTGAAGCCTTCGGGTTTTTCTATATACACCTCTTCTATCACTCCGTTCAAGAATGTTGTCTTGACATCCATCTGGTGAATTTCCCATCCCATTTGAGTTGCTAGGGATATAACAGATCTGATAGAGCTATATCAAGCAACTAGGGCGAAGGTCTCTTCATAGTCTATTCATTCTTTCTGAGCATACCTCTTTGCCACGAACCTTGCCTTGTACTTCTCTATATTGTCGTCTGCAGCATACTTGATCTTGTAGATCCACCATAATCCTACAACTGATCTATCTTCTGGTCTAGGTACTACTTCCTAGACATCGTTCGTCATGATGGAGTTGTATTCTTCCACCATGGCACATACTTGGTGTTGAACATCTTCGTGAAAGATAGAGGGTTCTTCAACCTGAGCTACCAATGCCTGGTATCTATCTGGTTGTCTACGCTGCCTCTTCTCGGCTCTAGGAGCTCCAACAAACTCCTTTGTGTCCCTCAATGTCTAACGTACTTCTCTGTTGGTTCTACCACTAGTGTTGGGAGGCTCAACCAGCTCTTCCTCCTAATCCTGTCATTCAGTCTAATGAGAATTATCTGCATTTCCTCCTTCTAAGGAGATATTGGTACTGGTCACTATACTCGATCTAGGTGTATGACCTCCTACCTGTCATTTGCAACATACTTGATCTTGTAGATCCATCATGATCCTACAACTGATTTATCTTCTGGTCTAGGTATTATTTCCCAGACATCGTTCATCATGATGGAGTTGTATTCTTCCAAAGTTCCACCATGGCATCCACCCATACTTGGTGTTGAACAACTCCCTAAAATATAGAGGGTTCTTCAACCTGAGCTACCAATGCCTAGTATCTATCTAGTTGTCTACGCTGCCTCTTCTCGGCTCTAGGGGCTCCAACAAACTCCTTTGCATCCCTCAATGTCTGTCGTACTTCTCTGCTGGTTCTACCACTGGTGTTGGGAGGCCCAACCAGCTCTTCCTCCTGATCCTGTCGTTCTGTCTTATGAGAATCATATGCATTTCCTCCTTTTGAGGAGATACTGGTGCTGGTCACTGTACTCGATGGAGGTGTATGATATCCTGCCTATCTTCCTTGCTGCCCCTACTGCTCTTGGACTAACGGAACATCTCCTGGCTGATCTTCTGCAGGCATCTCACAAGATATTCTGAAAGCTCTGTCCTCCATGAACTTTGCATCTTGTCTTACTACAATCTTCCTACTGCCAGGAATGTAGATTCTATATGCCTTTGAGGTCTCGTTGTATCCTACAAGATACCCCTTTTCTATAGTCTGATCCAGTTTACTACGCTTCTTGTCTAGAATGTGACAATAAGCCACACTTCTAAATATCCTGAGATGACTGACTTTCGGCTTCTTCCCTATGAAAACTCCTTTGGACGTTCTCTTCTAGAATGCTCTATGAGGAGTTCTATTCTAGATATATATTGTTGTGTTGCAAGCTTCTGCCCATAGATACCTAGGTAGATCTTGATCATACAACATAGCTTTGGCTACCCCAACAATAGTTCTGTTTTTCCGTTCTGCTACTCCATTCTGCTCTAGATTATATGGAGTTGTCCACTCCCTTTTGATGCCCTCCTTTGCACAGAAATCTGTGAAGTCTTTGTCTATATATTCTCCACCATTATCTGAACGCAATACCTTTATCTTTTTCCTTGTCATATTTTCAACAAGAGCTTTAAACTCTCGGAAACGATCAAAGACCTCATCCTTGGTCTTTAGGAAATAGATCCAAGTTTTCCTGGAGTGATCATCAATAAAGGTGACGAAGTATTTGCCACCACTAAGAGCCCTTGTGGACATAGGACCGCAAATATCTGAGTGTATTAATCCTAATACACATTCTGCTCTATTGTTACTTCTGGAAAAAGTTGCTTTAGCGTACTTTCCTAGCACACATCCTCTGCATAAGTCATCATGTTCACTACTAAGGAGTGGTACCCGTGTAACAGTGTCTCAGAGCATCCTTAGTGTTGCATGGTGTAAATGCCCCATTCGCCTGTGCCATAATTCATTTCTTTCCTTCTCAACATTATAGTTGTTGCCTATCAGTGCCATTGGTGATTTGAGCTACAACCTATACAACTTGTTACTTCGGACCCCAATTTGCTTTTTCTTCTTCCAACTTGGATGCTTGACGTATACCTTCTTTCCCATGAAGTATACATCATATCCCTTGTCCTGTAACTGGGACAATGAAATCAAGTTGTAATGTCCCTTCCTAAAATATTTTGGAACAAGATTAATTTCTACATTTTGGGGCCGATTTTGGAAGTGATGGGGCCCATTCCATTTTATTAGGAGGCTAGAATTAGTAGAATTTATTTCAATGTGGTTAATTTGTACATGGGTGCCACCCACACTAGGAGAATACGCATTCCCTAGTTGGATTTGCATGGAGGGGAAATGAATGGTTAAGTGAGGGACCCACGATGGAGGGAAAATGGAGAGAAAAGTTCTCCATGAAATCTATATAAGGAAGGCAACTCTCTTCATTTCAACATCTTATCTTTTGACATATTGAACTCAATCTTAGTTGCTCGAGCTGCTTAGCCAGGTTACTCTCTTGTTTAGCACACAAGTGTCTCTGAGCGAAGATCTCAACCCTTGCTTCGGTGGACTTCGAGTGCCATCCCTAGGAGGGAGTTCTTCTTCATCTCAGTTCGTAGCAGCAGCAGAGAGACAAGTTACAGCAGTTGTAAGTCGAGTACCAGCAGCAGGGAGATTTACAACAGCGTGGGGATTGCGCAGTCACAGCATGAGCCGGGAAGTTGGGGAGACAGGAGCATCCTTTCATCATTTTCGGGAGTATAGAGGGAAGCTACAGACAAGAGAGCCATACTACACACAGCTCTCATTTCATCACACGCAGGACTACATCATCTCCTCCATGACTGCGCAGTCATTAGAGTGACTCTTTGGGGCAGCACCATCCGAGGGAATTTGGAGTTGGGGTGTTGGGAGATCATTTGGAGGGCCATTTGAAAAGGATTGTTGGAGTTGGGAGAGCAGAGATTGACAGAATCAGTCACAGCAACAGAAATCGAAATTGGAGGAAGGTCACGCTATGAAAGGTCAATTTTTGAAGGTTGGAACCAAGGGAAACCTTTTCTGGGTTTTTCTAGCTTTTGGGCACGGATCACACTCCTAATTTTATAGAATATTTTGGGCAGATCTAAGGGGTCAAACAAGGGTACCAACTGTTGATTTGTGATAGCATCGAATGTGCTCTAGCCACGAAATTTGGTGGAGAGGTCGAGGCACATGAGATCTCCAATACCCATAAAGAGTTTGGGCAGATTCTAAACAGTTCAGGAGATAGTAAAATAATTAATATTTTTAATAGAGTCCCTAAGTCTAAACTTAAGGAAATTAACATATTAATGTGGATTAATATAAAACTATGTTAGAATGGTCCAAAAGACATGGATCAAGCCAGATTTAATCTTAGCCGTTGATTAGGGACTCAATCTTGGTTGTTGATATGTCAACGAGAAAAGTATAAGAGGGGGCTTGAGGGTCACTTGGAGAGTACACTAGATGATCTGTCATTCTATTCTCTAGAGCGGGGTTTGCTAAGAGAGATAGAATCAGTGATCGGAGTTGCAGCTGAGGAGCAGTGAGTACAGAGAGACAAAGAGGCAGAGATAGTGTCAAGAGATCAGTGCAAAAGCCAGAGAGAGTGACGCAGTGACAACCAGGGCTCACGCAGGGGCACGCAGAGGTAGCCAGGAGCTGCGTAGTGCTTCAGAGAGACCAGCGTAGCTGACGCCGGGCCAACGCTAGGCAGAGAGAGGCTGACGCAGTCCAGAAAGGTAGACGCTGGGGTTTCTGGGGCAGATTGAAGTTGAGTAGCTGCCAGACGGTTTATTCGGGGTTTTAGCCGAGACATCTGTCTCAGACTGAGTACTATTTCCAAGGGCATTCTCTGTTGGGTAAGCCGGATTTGGCACCCAGATTGTACTCTGAAATTGCTTAATAAGAAAACTCTCAGATAGCTACACTGATTTTCCCACATTGGGTTTTACCGGGGACATTGGTCCAAAAATAACAGTGTCATTTTGTGTGCTTGTATCTGTTTCCCTCAGTTGATGATCTGTAATATGTTGAGCATGCACTAGTGTTTATTTTCAGTATTTACATTGTAAATAACTTATTAAGTAACGGAACAAGTAGGTAGGAATAAATCAGTAAAGTGCATGGAGGGTTTCTAACTGGTAGACTTAGAAACTTGAACACCAACTCAGCCAACAACTAGAGGAGCTAAGGGGGATTTGGGCCAAAATTCTGAGGTCAACATTTGGCCAAATTATTTCGTGGGTTATTTTGGGTTTCTTGCGTAGAGGCTGGGATTAACTTCCCAGAATTTTCTGAGCAACAGGGAAGGCTCTAACAGCAGATCATTTCAGGCAGCAACACCTTTCTAGAAAATAACAGTGCATCTCTTGGGCCAGATTACCAGCAGATTTGAGGAGGGTGTTCCATTGTTCATTTTGGGCTTTTGCTAGCTTGCCTAGAGCAAGACTAGGTGCACACATTCCAACACTTTGTTGTACACCTCTTCCCATTTAATAAAATGAGTAGACAAAGCAGTTTGGTTGCCAAATTTGTGGTCTGATGGTCTGATTTAATTTTATGGTGTTATTTGTCCACTTTGCATAGCACTATTTTCCCTAGTTTGGAACATTACACAAGTTCATCCCTAATCTTGGCACATGTAGAACATTGGTAGCTCGGATGTTGGTCCCTTCTTCCATCTGAAATGCTATGGTGCCTCTCCCTACTGGAGTACATTGCGTTTTGTTTCCCATAGTTATTTGGAAGTCCATTTGTTCTTCTTGATAGCTTGATAAATGTTGTTGTACTCCAGTCATATGAGTTGATGCCCCACTATCAATGTACCAAACATCTGTTGACACTGAATTTGCTAGGCATGTGAATTCTACATCTAATCTAGTAGATAAATCTGAGACACTGAGTATCCATATTGTGCCAATTTCTGACGCTAACCTGTCCCAGCAACTGCTACAGGAAAAACTGCATCCCACCTGAGACAACCCTCCTTGCTAAAGCTTCTGTTGCGCTATTCTTTCTACCACTGGAAAATTTCGAATGGAAAGACTTACCTCTCTATCGACTCGCTCAAAGAGAGTTTTCCCACGAAATCCAATCTTCTTGGCTTGAATTGCAAAATCCTCTGGGAGATTCGAATTTCTGCCCCTGCAGGAATTTCAAATTCCCTTCTCCTTTCAATGTTGGGTCCTCCAGCTTATTTCTTCTGCTTCCCAGTAGCTCCAATACCATGTGAAAATTTCTGAACAGAAACCCTATTGCAGTGCTTAATATTATTTCTTCAACTTATTACCTCAGAAATAAGTTATCCACAGTATTCTTACTGCAAATATCGAAATATATTCTACTGCAACCTTCACAATTAAAACATTGCAGAAATAAATGTAAGGAAATATACTAACACAAATACAATCAAAATGACAATTATTTTTGGACAATTGTCCCCGGAAAAACCCAATGTGGGAAAATCGGTGTAGCAGATAAGGGTTTTTATTATTCATCAGCAAATTCTCTTGTACAAATTACAGCCAACAAAACAAGAATGAAGCACTTCTTCTTCCTTGGAATCCTTCTAATCCTCTCTGCGTCAAACTGCTCTCCTAGGCTCAGCGTCAAGCTGCCCACGCAGGCTCTGCGTTGCCTCTTTTTGTGTCACCCTTCCTGCTCTACGTCTTGCTACCTTGCACTCTCTGAATATGTTGATGCCCTCTCTCTCTTTCTCACCTGCAACTCTCCCTCTGATTCGATTTTCTCTTGCCGAACTTCGACCAGTGAGAAAATCGATCTTACTCGAGTAACTGAGTATCTGCCTCTGGTGTGTTCTCCAAGTGCCCATCAAGTCTCCACTTATAATCCTCTCGTTGATTAATCAACGGACCAAATTAGATTCTAATCAATGGCTAAGATCATTTGACTTGATCTCTGCCTTCTTCTAGAAGTTTCATCCATAGTTTAGATTAATACCCATTAATTATTTTAATTTCCTAAGTTTAGACTTAAGGTCCCATTAAAAATAATTAATTATTTTAATACAACTATTTCCGGGTGGAATTCCCAAAACGATTTATAGGTATTGGAGAATGCATGTGTCTAAGTCTTCCTACAAATTTTGAGGCCTAGAGCACATCCGATGCTACCCCAAATCAACACTTGCTTCAAAAGCATTTGAAAATGGGGAAATACGATGACTCACCTCTTCATTTACAGACATTGCAATCAAGACATAAGCCTTGCTGTTATTATTTTCCCAAATGATATATGCCCCTTTTAAAAAACGCTCAACAAATTTATATGCCATCACATCACAACATGTGCTCATTTAAAATGAAGCTTTCATAACTTACGTATCCATGAACCATAATGTTTCCATAACTTACTTATCCATGTATGCCACGACCTTTTTTTTCTTTAAATCCATTATACCCTGTATCACGGCCTTTAAAAAGAATTAAAATTAAAACCCTTATGCATCACGGTCGGTTTTTTTTTAAACTTGACATCACGGCCTATTTAAAAAACTTAACAAACTTATCCAATATCCAAAGCATATAACATAGGTCAACGCAGCTCAATGCAGCACGGCATTTCAACAGTTTTAAAAGGAAACATACACGCACTCACAGTCTCCACACTGGTCTTCAAGAAATAAGTTAACGCGGAGAGGATTTCAAAACACCACACCAAGTTTACATGCTCAGTTTACGTCTCTCATAATAGCATTCAATTTAAATGCATCAAAGGCATCATACGAACAGCACACCAGCACATTCACATAGCAAACCAGTGTACATACCAAGGTCTCGGTCAAGCCAACTTATACTCAAGAATTAAGACCAGAATCAATGCCTCTTCAATGCTTGATACAAAGGAGCAATACACGAATAGGATGTTGCTCCCACCATCGCATACAGCCCATAGACTCAACCATTCCACATTCACCGCACCAGGAGTCACAGCAAGGTTAATATTTCCACCATATACTCAACGCACCAAGAGTTACGCACAGTTTTTTCAATGCTTCAAAAATCAGTGCTCACACTGGACGTTCAACGCATCTCCAAGGGATTTGAAAGCACAAAATCTTGTAGAGAATATGGCAGAGAACAAAGGCACAGAATATGACAGAAAATTGACAGGAGTTACAGCACAAAAAAACTGATTTGGGAGTTGGCTCTGATTCCATGTCAGGCCAAGAGTAACTCGACAAATGAATTGTTGTATTTGCATTAAGATAGAACATGGATATATACAAGGAGAGGGAGACTATGAGGTTTCATCTTCCAATGTCTCTTCGTCTTCTAACTTCCTTTATTTTCGTTATTTATAATATTTACATAAGTTTTCCTAATCCCAAAGATTATGTGTCAATACGTTAAAATTGTCTTTTTCCAATGAACACGACTTTTCTGACTATGCCAATTTGAAACTTTCTTGATGTGTTACGATATGAGTTTTATGGGAATCTCAATTAAGTATTAGTCCAGTTTTGTGTATTTCTTCTTGAATCCTTGCATTTTTTCCAAATTTCAAAACAAAAATGGAGAACAGCTTGATATTTATGCCACAAACTACTTCTATTTCATTCAAGTTTCGGTGAATTCTTAATTTTTTAATGTTTTTTAAATATATTATTAGCATCCCAATCCCCCTCCCCCTGAAAACTTCAGATTGTGCTTTAGCCATGCCTAACGCCCATTTCCTTGCACACCCTACCCAAACACACCACCCCCCCAACAAATCCCCCGAGGTTCACATGTTCCAAAAACTCATGCAACAGAGATTATTACTAGCCTAGATCCATCTTAACTTCAGATCTACCAAGCACCGAGCGGAATCAAATCTCTTTTCACTCTAAAAGATGTTTGCATCTCAAGAGATTTGATCCCTCTCAGTGCTTGGTAGATCCGGATTAAGATGGGTCTAGGTTGGTTTAATTTCCCCCTTACATAGGCTATATTCCACATGAATACCATGGGTCATTTTTATTTTTATTATTATTTTATTTTTATAGGGTGTTTTTTTTGGACGGAGTTAAAATGTACATTACATTAAGTTACGACATCTCTACCATACTGGGCTAGAGAGTGCCTCTCGGCACAATTAGTGGTAGCAGCAGTAGTAGTTTATCCATGTTACAGAGATTGCAAAAATGGTCAGAAACAAGAATACTGTAATATGTCTTTTGCAGTTGCAAAGGGGTTCATAACTGTAGGGTTTTGATATCGGCAAGGCATCCACATCTTTTGTGGGCCCACTATTGTGATAAGAGGTAGTGCATAAAGATAAATGGATAGTCGGACTTCATGGAGGAGAACTTTGAAGCCGAAATAGCACATCAGGTCTTGCCAAGATAATATGATTTTAGTAAAGAAATTGTTTCTCTAGAGACTGGAGCTTGACTCCTGTTGTCTACTTTGAGCAAGGAAGTTGTTCCTTAGTGACATGATATAACACCTGAAGTAATTTTATTGTTCATTGATGTGAAACAAGATGAGCTTGCTTTTCAAAATGTCATGCATGATCCTAGGAATAGTATAGCATGTGTTGAAAAAGATTGAGCGTGACAATATATCAGCCAACTTTGATTAAAACTTCTTCATCCAGGTGTTAATAAGCATCTCAAATAAAAATTAAAACTAAATTAAAACGAAAGGGATCTGCAGAGAAAATAGTACCTGTTTGTAGGGGATACTTGGCAAGTAGAGTCGGAAGATTTAAACTCCACAGTCCCATATTCAATTCCTCCCCTTGTGCTAGCTTGAAAAGATGACGATACCCTTTCCCCTGTAGTAGGAAATACAAATAAGGAGTTATTAAGTTAGTTCACACAAAGTGAATATTGGCATGGTTTTAGAAGGCCACAACCAAAAGGAAGCACTAATTGATTAAACCTCTTTTATAGTAACACTATAGAAACACCATAGTTTATAAATACAGGTATGATTCTTCTAGCTTATTTATAAAATGTTTTTTTCTTTGTTCAGATTTACACTCAACATGAGTCCATGGAGTGACATAGGTATCCGTTTTCTAATTTTAGGCACCATTAGCCGTTATATTCAGTCATCATGTGTTTTTGGCAGTCACATATGCACAAAGTTATGTTAGGAAATGGAGGTAGTTTTTGACTCTTGGGATTATTTTTATCCATAGAACAGTCTTATCCTAGTGACCAATTATAACACCACGTTGCACCATGAATATGTTTCCATGCACTCTTTTGTAATATGAAAAAAAGTGTATAGTATATACAGTTGAGAACATGTGTTTACTTTTTCTCTGTTGCATTCTCTTGTGTATTCTCCATTCAGTTTCCACATTGTGTGCTTCTATCAGTTTGGTAAGTGTTGTTTCGAGCTCTCACCCTGCATCTTCAAAGACAGTCTTGCAACCAGGCTAGTGCCACAACTCAACTTTTCCTTGGAGCCTGCCTCTAGGCCAGATCCATAGTTGATAATTCATGGATATCCAAATTTTTTCAGGTTTGCTTTCTATTAATGTTTTTGTTCTCAATCTTTTGATATTTTAGTCCTCTACAACTGCTACTAGATCGCACTTTTGAGATTTACTATAGTTTTGAATTAATGGTGTCAAATTGTCAATCCATACTTATTGGACATGTTTTACAATTCCTTGCACTGCCTTGCATATACCTTGGTGGTTGCGTGTAGTGTACCGCACAATCCTCTGGCTATTGCACCGCGCATCCCAATATGAACTAGACTAAATCATGTTGTCCTACTTATGTTGTATACTCCAACGAGTGCTTACCGTCAGACTTCGGTAACACCACTATGCGATTCCACATTTTTTTGTTGCTATAGAGTTTAGCTAATGGATATAAGCATGGGCTCCAAGGAAGAAGGAACAGTCTCAAGGGGTTAAAAATAATAATTCAAATGGCATCAAGGCATTCATTCAAGTGTGACAGCTTCAACATCATATTCAGTGTCAGCAACAGCGTGAAGTTGCCCAGCTGGTTCATGTAACAAATGAACACTGTGCTCCAGCAATTACTTAACAAACTTCAACAAATGCCTCAACAACAACAAATTTACAATCAAGAGGCTCCAGAGAAACAAACCGCTTCAACATTTTCTGTGCATTCACAAGCAATAGTGATGATAGCCAGAGGCCTGACCAATCTTCGTAAAATATCGTTTATCTGTCTACAAGAAAAGAATATAAATGATCCAGGGAAGATAATACCTGCATTTGTAATCAGTGCAAAGCCTCCCTTCATCATTGTCCTACTGCACCACCAAAACAACTAAAGAACCACATGGAGAAGTGCTAGGCTGATGTTTTCCTTCTACAAGTAGGTGGGTCAATGGTCTCTCAGTTTTGCACTCCTAGAACAATGGTCCCATATAGGAGTTGTTATCCCTCTTTCACCAGGGGTACCTGTTGCCACACAATCTAACAGGGGTCCTAGGAGGGGTACCTAAGGGACCACTTGTAACGACCCATCTATAAATATAAAGAACGCAAAAATAATAGCAGGTATATGGTACATGCATATGATAGCTACATATGCATGTGTCGCATACACCACACTAGTATTTTATACTAAATTGACTATAAGTGCTAAATACCATGACACTTCTTTGAATAGAGATTCTACTCATTCATCAATATTGCTTAATGTATGGGTAGATCTTAAAAGAAGACTATATATATTATATATTCCAGATTATTGATAAAAATTATATTAATAAATTAGTAAAATAAATTTTTAAAATATATATAAGTAATTAATTAAAAAGGGATCTAAGTATAAAGTTATGATGTTACATTAAAAAAAATATATAATAAAACAATGTTATATATTAAAACATAATGTTTATAATGTAATGTGATATATATAAGATATAGTGCTATATTAAAGGAATATTTTAATAAAAGTATAGTATGATTTCAAAAACATAAATCATGTACATCCTCGACCTTAAAAGAGATAAGGGAGGAATACGTAAGAGAGGGCGTGTCATCAACACGCTGAGCGATGGGCTGCAGATGGAAGAGCGGCCACCGCCAAACAACAGAATAAAACCACGGGACATGGATTTGTGAATGGGGCAAAAAACCAGAGGGAAGAATTCTGGAGGAGAAGGAAATCACCACAGGAAGAGCTTGAATGTTCTGAGGTTCTGGACATGGGAGAACAATCGGCTTCTGTTAAGAAGCTTACTGGATTGAGCAGCCAAGTCCTGCTCAGTTTGGCTGGGTGGATTCGGTCTTTTGGAAACTGTAGCAGCGCAACCGAAGACATCTTCAACCGCAGCGGCACAGGTAGGTACCTCAGCAGTGCTGTTAATTGATTTTGTAAGATCTCGGGAAATTGTTTACAGGGTCATGATAAATCCCTTACTATTTTTCTTTGCATCTGTTTTTTGGTTCTTACACAACTACTAGACCAAATGACAACAATGGGACAAAGACCCACTCTTAAGTGGACCCAGTGGACCCAGCTTAGGTTAAGGGGAGGAGGTTCAACAACCAATGATGATCTTAACATAAACAAGGAAGGGTAAAGGATCAAAACAAAAGCTTTCACTTAGAGGTGCCAAATTGATCATATGAGATACTAGCCTAGGGAACACCAGGGCAAAGTTCGGTCTCATGGCTAGGGCTTGGGATATTTCGCAATCCCACAGTCGGAATTTCTTCAAATTTGGAGGAGACCTTGAGGATACACCAACGCAGTAGAGGCCAGGAGGTCGAACCTTTCTATGGCTACTTTCTAGGGAAAATGATGCCCTAGGTGGCCCAGCTTGGCTAGACCTAGAAAAAGGGGGGAAAGTGAAGAAAAAGAGGTTTTAAAGTGCTCACCTTATGGTGGATCAGTGCCTAATTCCTTTGGGGATATGGAGTCAAGGAGAATTATGAGAGTGGATCTTGTTTCTAGCTCAAGGAAGCTTTAAGGGAAACTTCGTTTAGCATTAGGACAAAAAAAGAGAGTGACCTTAAAGCATTTATACTTCGTTTGGGAATCAAGATGGCTTACAAAATAACTTCGATCTCTAGGAAAATTCGTTCAACAAACACGGCCCATACATAGAGATATGCTATATAGAAACATAATTCCACAATGAAGCAGTGAATGCATGCAACAATTAGCCCTAAAATAGCGAAAATCCCATGATCAATGTATATGACAAAGTAAAAGAAAATAACATCAAAATCGTATTTACATGTAAGAGAATATATCCAACCATCAATACATTTGTCGATTAAGAAGCTCCAAGATAAGAAAATGCAATGCAAGTATCAAAATTCATCCATGCTCCAACTTCGTCCACCAAGAAGGAAATGTGAAATTCTCAAGAGAGAGAATGATCCAATCCAAGTGATCATACAAAATGAATTCATGTCACTCCCATTTATACACTCATAAGGAGTTCGAATTACCTAATTGGGCCTAACTAACTTTTGGTGACAAGCCTACCAAACTAGCTCATAAATAAAATAATAAGCCTCTCAAGAGGTCAAATGATAAAAAATGCATATCATAGGGCCCTCCAAGAGGCCTAATGAGGTCCATTAGTGCCATAATGATGAATAGGACCCTCAAAAGTGTTCTCTAAACAATAAACCTGTGGTGCTCCCAGTGGGTGTGGGGGCATCCAAATAACCTCATGGGTCTCCAAGTAGATCAAAGATGTCTGTAGACCATCTGTAAGGGCTCAGATAATAATATAAGAGATGCCACATCAGCGTACAAGTCTTGGGTCATCTGCCAAGTGCATGGTACAACTGTGGGGTTAGTTGGGCATGATGAACCAGATACATCTTCCTCATCCAATAGGTGAATCTCGAGCAATCTCTAACCATCTCTAGGGATCCATGGAGTGTTGTCTACTGTTGTGGAGACCCATGGATTTCTACACACACCCTACATGTGCTAATGTAGCCCTCTAGAGAGTTAGGACCCCGTATAGGGAGACCAAACTCAAAATGGAAACCATCTGCAATCCTACATAAGATCCAATGCGTCCCCTAGCCTTCCAGCACAACAAGTCATTAAAGTAATCGGGTAAAAGAGCTTACAAACCATGGACAACAGGTGGACACTTCATAATGGCATGCCCTTCCATAGTGGGCTTTGGCATGTGCTAATGTCTCCAGGCTCCAAAGGGGTTAACCAGGTACCTTATTAGGTGGTTTCTACCTTTAGAGGGGATAGTATGTCCAAGGTACACCCTTTAAATGGTGGTGGCATGTGACAAAGAGGTGAATGGAATAGGGAATGAAGAGGGGCAATCTTAGGTCACATATCGGGGTACAAGGGTAGCTAGAGAAAGGCAAGCCCATAACTGGGTATATAATGTATAGGAGGGAGCAAACGCGGTACATGAGGTGCCCTAGCCTTGATTTTTCCACCCTTATTTATATGCCTTTTACATTTTATGAGTTTTCTTTGATTAACTACTCGGGGATCAAAGGATAAGAGCATAATGTGTAAGATGTAGTAGTGAACACCCCCTTAAGGTAGGGTGGTTCATTGCCTACCAAGGGTTGGGACAATCACGGGTTCCTGAATGACAAAGGAGGCTCATCTAGGGCCTATGGAACAAGGGTGATGGCCATGGATATGGGGTAGAGCTCGTGCATTGGCTTTTGCCCATGTGCCAAATGTGTTTGTCCCTGGCCATATTTTACATTTTGTGGTACATTTTCCTATTGAATGTGGCCAATTATGCTTTTACTTTTCTTTTCAACTGCTTCAACCTTCGAGGCATCGTTCCAAGCCTGGCCCAAGGTGGGGGCAAAGGAAAGGGGAGGTTAACCCTATGAGGACCCAGTGAGGGAATGTGGTCCCAGTTAGGAAATGTGGACCCAGGTGGGAAAGTTGATGAATGGGGTTATAATAAATAGAAGGGGAGTGATATATGTGGATGAGGGAGTGGGACCACGCAACCAAAATCAGGGTTTCCCATGTAGTACCACCCTAAAACCAAATGGTCAGTAAAAGAGATCTCACAGCACTAAGATCCAAGGGTAACATCCAAAAGAGGTCTAGGGGACAGAAGCACGGACCTAGCCCACTCTTTCCACTGAATCCCCCCATTAGTTCATGCCCAAAAGTGTCCACAATAAGTAAACTCAATACTCAATTACCAAATGACAAGACATACCTTTAGGTTCAGGCGGTCCACCTTCAAACATACAATCAAGACAGATGGGTGAGGGACCACATGGCTAGCTCAAGTGGTGAAGAAATGGCACAATAAGCTAATTGGTGGCTGCAAGGGGCCAAGCCCACGAAAGGGTGGGTAACAAGCCCAAGGTCAGAAATCAAAGCCATGTAACAACCATGTGAGGCTCGTAAGAATCCTAGACCCTGTGTCATATAGAGCTAGTCTATTTTTGGTCAAACCATAATCGGTCCCTTTGAGTTCACTTTGGGTTCCTTTCATTTTGGATAAAATTGGAGGTCCTTAGGTGAGCTTATATGTGGACTCGTGGTTTTTTAGGAGCCTTCGTTTTTGTAGGGTGATCACGTCAAGTGCACCTATGCCTTTCCACATGGTTATGAGACTATCGAGTTTGTATGTGGCCTTCGCTTTGGTGTTGTATCCCTCAAATGTTTCTAAAATATAGCAGTCTCATAGTCAGCGACAGTTTCACACTTCCAAAGGCAAAGTGACCCCGAGATTCAAGAAGTTAATAAGGTCCCAAATTGCAGAGCTTAATGAGAGGACAACATGCCATGTGGGATTTTTCCATTTGGAAGAGGCATTCTCAAGTTATGGTCAATCACAGGCAGTCAACAGGGGTGCACAACTTTCCAAGAGCAAAAGAGCTAGAGTGTTGCATCATTTTGGACATGCATTACATCTAAATTTTGGTCTATTTGTCGAGAGTAACAAAAACCATGTCTCAGAAATATTTTATTATCAAGGGCATTGGAGATCCAAGGTTTGACCAAGTTTTTCAAGGGTTTTACCAAGGTTATGCAGCAACAACTTAGACCTTTAAAGGTAATTCAGCATATGATGTGGTATCAAGTGGCAAAAGGAGAAACATAGCATGGAACACTTGGCCAAGTAGGCTAGGCATTGGAGATCTTGAGGAGGAGACAAAATTGACTCAATAATGCATGAAAAGTCAAGTCAAATCGTAATATAGGTGTTAAAGAGGTCAAACTAGCTACTAAAGGTTACTATTTCCTAGAAAATGCTTTTGTGGACAAAAAAAGTAATTGTTAAAAGTCAAGTTGCTAGTCTTATCTTACGGAGGGGATTACCAATGTTGGAGGCCTATTGCCAATCCAATTAGCAGGGTTGTAAGGTCTTGGAAAGCTGCTAGATGGGCACACACAGGGCAGGGGCCCACTATCACCTCGGCCCACGCCCCTGCAGTTTAGGCCCAACGACCTCCTAAATGGACAAGTGAGGAGTCCCTAAGATAACCCCAAATGATCCAAAACAATACTAGTGCCTTATATGGGGTCACTTGAAGTGGAAGTGTTAATCTTTTGAAACTATCTAGCTATAAAAGATGTTACTTTGCAGCAGGATAATAAACAGGGGATTTTAGCAATGCCAAAATACAAAAAATACAGTGTAACCAATGAATTTTGGTCTAAAAGAAATAATCTAACCAAATATGTAATTAGTTTTCAATTTAGGCTAATGTTTAAAAGGTTATAGATCAAAACAGCTTGTCGTCCTGTATATCATACTGCAAAGTTTACAAAAAATGCAAGGACAGACCTATTTAGTCTACAATAGCCACCTACAAGTGCCTAAGCACTTTTAAATTGTAATTCTAGGGTAGGAGAGGCATGAGAGTCACTTTTGAGGCTATTGGGACCTCCCCTCGACTTAAACAGCTAAAAAAGTAAGTTTCCGGCAAGCTGGAAATTATTTTTCAGAATTTTGAGTGAAACCCTCTTGGGTAAACTCACCCAATAATTTCCATATTTTGATTTGGCCTTTTAATATGGCTGGAAATTACCTAAAATTTACTCTAAATGATAGAAAATGTTGAAATTAAGTGCAATAGAGTAAATAAAAGAAGCTTGGTGAAAATGTAACTTAATTGGATAATTGAAACCTATGTTTCTGTCGTTGATCTTGTTTATTACAGCCAACAAATGTTTCGATCTGCAAAAAAAATAAGTGAGATACAAGCGTAAAATGGGAAAAAATAGTTACCTGTACCTATCCTTGGTTAAATCTATTACTTTAATCAATTTTCCCCAAGGAGATGCTTTTTGAATAAATAAAACAAACAAAAACTGACAAGTTATTATTTCCTAAGAGCTAAATGTTGAAAACTAAAAGTTCTAGAATTTTTTGAAGAGAGGCGGTGGTTGGGTTATACCCATGCCTTACTTACCTCACCCTTGCTAGAGTGCAAAATCAACACCTTCTTAGGTCGATATAGCTTGATAACTCAAGGAAGTATATTTGATCTGGAAAATAAACCACCCTCACTATTGACTTAACTTCCTTGATAATTTTCAAACCCACTTAGGAGAGGCCCCTCTCAACGTGGTATCTCCAGTCTGTAGATCCTGTGTGGGATGAATGCAAGATCCTTCACAATTTGAAGCTTCCCTTTGGGATGGTTTGGTTGCTTGGATCGATCTACCTGCAAAAGAAATTGAAAAAGTGGGGTTGCCACCTAGTTTGCCCCTTCCATGTGATTGTGTAGCCCCTCAATGGAAATATCTGTTAACCTTAGTATAATTATACTTATTATCAAAAGAATTAGATAAAACCCCAATAGCATATATCAAGAAAAACAGTGAAAATAAAATTCGCTCCATACAATGCATATAGAATAGACAAAGGTTTGTAAGAAAGGAGCTTTGTATTAATGATGGCACCAATCTCAAATGACAACAACAATACAATGAGGGGAAACTAGCCTTTTATAGAAAAAGTTGTAACAGCTAGTTTTGAAAACTCCTCAAGAAATTATTTTACTAGTTATCCACAAGTTGGAGACTTAGTAATTTTTCTCATAAAATATTTCATTACAATTTTCTAATTGTCCTCCAAGGGATCAACTTGATTAGATTTCTTGATTTGGTCCATGAATCTCTTTGCTATTGGCCTGATATGGTCAAAGAAGAAAAATAGTACATAATAGCAGCTCAAGGTTCCACTTATTTGCCTTGAGGGAATTTGACTTGGTCCTTTTGGAAGAATAATTTGTCTTCTAATAGCTACTTTCTTGCTCCATTACTCAACAACTTGGTCAATGAAATCTACAACATCTAGTTAAACCCTCTAATGGCTAGTTTGAACTGACTTTTTCTTTTACTAACTCGAACTTGACCACCGTTTTGTAGTTCTCAAACTCCTTGATGAATTTGTCAATTCAAACATGTAAGTTTACTGTAACTCGGACTGATTTCATCCTGATCTTCTTTGTGTGACCAAATTATGCCTTGTATTACCACATCATCCTGCCCTGTGCTAGATCTCTAACACCCTTCGGAATTCGGAGAAACTAAGACATGGGTTTTGTTCCTGTCATTCTGTAGACCAACTAGACATATTACATGTCAAATTTTCACAGAATATGCCCCTGTTATGCCACCTGGAAACTTGTTTTGCCACACCATCACGCCCAAGTGGATGATCTATAACACCATTAAGAATTTGGGAAATCTGAATGGGTTTTCTTATTCTCGTTGAGTAGACCACATTTGACGTAACGCATGCATCATTCTGCCCAATGCTGCCCCTATTCTGTCACATGGGATCCTGCTTTAACCTATTGACCAAGTTTGACCAAGTTGTAACTAGCCATTGCCTTCCTGATTGGAAAAGTTCTTTATAGCATGGATTCTTCTCATCAAACTACACAATCTGAGACTAAGTTGACTGTTTGACCACTGGGACCACTTTGCATTAGGAAACATGAACTATCTCAAGAAACATGAAGGTTCTCAATATGAGAGTATAATGCATGAGATTTGTTTATGGAGTACTGCACCAAAGCCAAGGCCACCTACAGACCCCATAGACCATAACCAAGTGGTAAGAAATGCGCCTTGATGCAGGCTAGACTAGCCCATGTATTGGGGATCACCCTTACAAATGAAGGCTCCCATAAAACTATCAGTCCTCAAGAAAGCTCACCTAAGGCTCTCCAATCTTGTATAGGACAAGAGTAACCTGAAGTAAGACTTCAAGGGGCCAGCCATGGTTTGACCAAGACGACAAGATACAGACACCAACGACACGGGTCTAGGAAACTTCATACAGAGCCTCACATGGCTTTTACATCACTTTTGACATGTGACCTTGGAGTTACAATGGTGGTGATAAATACTACATAGTGTTCATATGTACCCTTGTTGGCATGAGGGGTATTAAGGCCTAAAGGTCGACATTGAAGGAGAAATGGGCACTATTCTCCACTGTTTTCGAACCTTCACATTGCAGAACAAAAAACATTGGGAGAGTGGAAAGCAATTTGACCCACCTAGTGGGTAAACTTGATGCAACCAATGTAATAAAATATCATTCCTCTCATGAGTCTGCTTATCCTTCAAATTCATTATGGATGACAAGTCAAATATTATCCTCAAGTGATTTTGACGGCTTAGATACCCCTGGGTTGCGGTTTCTCAAGCCAAAGGTTAAGCGTGTGATCATCTGAGGACTCACACAACTTCGCAAACCAAAAAAGAACATGTCAAATATTATTATTTTAATGGAGGAGGAAACTAGTCATTAGCAATGAAACTTATAAATTGCTAGCTCCTCCTCCCATTAGAGGTTGTTAACTGTGAGATCATTCTATGCTATGTGATAAGAAACCACTTTGCAAAATACTCTCTCTTGTGTATTGGATTGATTCTTCTATGCTTTCCTTTTTTAGCTTTAGCCTATAATTTATGCTTAATAGACTTACATGCAAGTATAGTTTAGTTATCAAAAACTTGTTGCAGTGATCCATTAAGGGCCAGACAATCACATGGAAGGGTAGATTCTCATCTCACCCTTATCTACCATTAAAAAGACACAAATCTAAGTGTTGGGCAAGCCCTCTAGGGGGAATCTTCAACAAAATTTGTGGGATATTGGTGGCACTGTTGCTGTAGCAATTGGGGCATCTCAAAGGAGTAAATTCTCTTAGTGGGATCAGATTTATTGCAGGTTATTCTAGACTGGTTTGAGTGGGATAGTTTCACCCAAGTCCCTATTATCTCCTTGTCCTCAAAGGAAAGTTGACAAAAAGAGGGTTGTAATCACAATCTAGCAAAGTGGGGAGAAAAAACAAAGGTAAAACCTCACTTCTCAAACATCTATTTATAAAACATTCTAAATCAATTTTCTTTAAAAATTTATTTATTTTTTATCTTACTAACTTGCTTTAAATTTTTGTATTTTTCTAGCTAATAAAATATTGGAGAAGAGTGCATGATTTAGATCTTAACCTCGTTTTGAAAAGAATAGATATATCTAATTTTTTCAGCTTTGCTTACCATATTTTACATGAGTATATCTAGTCTGTTTGTGCAGACCTGCAAATATAATTTGTTGATATAAATTTCACATTGCAGATTTCCACCAGAAAGGTACTCTACAAGGCTTCACACATCAAGTATTTTATTTTGACTTGTATTTGTTTAGATTTGTTTTAATTGTTTTATCATTACATTTGTAGCTTAAAATAAGTTATTTCAACTTTAAAAAGTCTTATCTAGTAGTTCAAATAAAAAATTTGGGTGAATACCTTAGGGGTTTTGTCTTTAAGGCCTCTAAAATTGAACTCCAGCATGTTCATTCTCCCTTACACCATACTTACACTTTCCATGTCACATTATAAACCCTTTATATACCATCTCCATTCTTCGGGCCCAGCTTGTCATTGGTTCATTGGGATTTGGCACTCTCTTATCCACATCTTTGAGTAGGGTGAAGAAGCATTGCCCTGGGGGTTGATGTAGCTAAAGGAATGGAAAAGCATAAGATGGCAACAATGAAAGAAAAATAAAAATCAAAATGCAAAAGATTGGTCGAGACATAAATTAGAGTGTGTGCAAAAGCCTAGCATGAGCTCTACCCTCTTCATTAGCCATCATCAAGTTCCTAAGCACTTAATGTTCTATTTCATCAAAAGGAACCCTTGCATGTTCCAGCCCTGATGAGTGGTAAATTACTAAATTGTTTCATCTTAAGGGGCAAATCAAATGCTATATCATAAATAGCAAGCTCTAACCCTTGAGCTATGCACCCAAAATAAAAAGCATTATTATGAAAAAGTAAAAGGCGCATAGAGGGGTGGAAAAAGCAAGCCAAGCAAGGTAACTCATGCCTCCACAATTGCTCCTTCCATTACATTTATATCAAGATGTGGAATCTGCCTAGCTGGTCCCTTGACCATGGCACTTGGCCATGAAACCTTTCCCTTCCATTGCCACTCAATTACACCAACACCTATTGATTGAAGGGTTAACCTCGAAAATGCCACCTCCCATTGGGGGGTTGGAAGCACCTAATAGGTCGACTATCAGCCACCCCTACCAAAGTAGGGAACAACTTTACGGGACTTTGTCTCTGTAATATCCCTTTCAGGATATTTTGTAGATTTTGCATAAAACTAATTTGACCGAAATTTCTACATAAAATTACCATTCGATTTACAGAAGATTGCCATGTAAAATAGAACAAGAGACTGCATGCAATTCAATCATATAATGAGCGAATAATCTCAGCGTTTATTATAATATATAACTGGGGTTTTACATGTTGAAATAACAAAATAGCTGATATATTTGAGATAGAATTAGCCTCAAGGATCTACTCCAATGCTGCATGGGCCCTCCACCAAAACTAAATTGAACTGCCACTGTTAAGCTCTCCTGAGTATTCTGGATGAATTCACCAAGGGGAGATGGGTACTCGCCCAATCTCACTAAATCACCCGAGTGTTTTCGTATTAGGGCTACCAAGGAAGTAGAGAACCGGGTCCCAACCTCTCATATAAGAAGAAATATCAAAATCCAAGATGCCCTCTAATGGCCTCCTCCTCCTCTTTTTATAGATTTGATGGACCCCTCTAGAAGCTCCTATTTTATTATTATTTTAATCATTGAACACATTTCCCTTGATTAAAATATTATTTTTTCTTTTTAATGTGGGAAAATGGTAAATTGGCCACCATGCCTCCTCAAGCCACTGAAAAACACTTCTAGCCATCCCATCTTGTACCATGGTTCGATTTCTCACACTATGCTTTGATACCATGCTTTGATTCTTCCCATGGTTTGATTTCCCTTTTTGGTAACCTCCACAACTTCTGTTCACCTTAACTTTTTCTTCTTTTCCTAAGTCCCAACCATTTCATTTTCTCCAAAATTTATTTAATACCTTCACAACTTATTTCTCGTAATTTTATTTATCTTAAAATATTTATTATTCGCCAAAATTGCAAAATTGAGAATTTCCCTTAGCAAAATTATTAATTGGGGACATTACAGTCCTCCCCACCAAAAATTGTTTGTCCTCAAGCAATGCTTGAACAAGTGCCCTCTTTGACTTTTGATCACCATTGTAACAAGTGCCCTTTCTGTTGTGCATTATCATGTTATGTTGTACATAAATACGCATGCCTGCACTCCTCTGCATAACACTGAAATCTAAGGCACAACTTTGTGCACCACTGGATACCAACGCTCACTGTCGTACCACCCTGTACCATATGGCATCCCATATGTGTCAATGCATCTGCCACTCCACTAGCAAACCCGATGTGGTGTAATTCGCTCCTCCCACTCCATGGTACAAATACATGCACCACAACACATCGCCATGCATCTACGTGATCACCTACAAACCACTGCTCGACACCGCATGCTCCTACACGACACTGGATTCCATGATCTAAAGTTGAGATAGTACGTGTCGGCCTGCTACCTACCAGTATCGCCACCTCCATTGTCGCATCACCATACACTCTGATGTATGGGCCTTTCCTCCAAAATCTCCCTGAGAGACACGAGAGGTGAATCCCCCTATGTACTAGTGGTGATGACACCACTATGCTGCTCCTCCATGACCACTATGCCCCACATAACTAGGGAGAACCCTCAGCCCCATACAAGGCACTATCTGGCAGCCTGCTAATGCCACCTCCTCTGAAAAACTCCTGTCGAGGTATGCTAATCATCCTGTGACTCCATGCACAACCAACATGCTCAAACAACTTGCGGAGTCTACCTGCTCCCCTATCAATCCAACCCGTCACTAATGTTGATGGAGATCTGAAAGTGTGTGGATGCTCAGTCACTGGATCCATCACACTGCCAATGCCCTCACCAGCCACATCCATGATGTGGTGGGGAATTCCACCTAGATCCCAACAATCGCCATCCTGCATCTCAAGTATATGGTAGGAAGCCCCACCTAGATCCCAATGCCAACCTGGGCCTCCAGCATCCCCAATGTCTAGAAGCTCCTATTGAGCTTCGCTCTTAACTACCATCGTCTCCATAAATATAGCCCACTCCACTGGGTACCAACTCAGAATCTCACGCCATCCAACCCCAAGGGCATGGTTGAATGCATGTGTACCCGTACGCACAACAACTCCAACCTGCAAACGTTGCACCCTGCGCAACTCATGTTGTCTCATCTCACAATCTCGGTCAACACACGAGATCTGTTTAGGTAACTCTGCCTCCCTCTCACCAATGTGCAGAGGTAACCTATTAGTGTTGCAAGCCCCATCTATATATGCTTGAAGAGGGCTGCTTTGATGCTCCAATGTGTACTCCTCTAGTTGTGTCGCTAGGGAATCCAACCGCTCCCCAATGTGAGCCAGTTTGATCGTTGTCTCGGCACAAGCTACTCTCATGCCATCCAGCTCCTTGTTTTGTTGCACAATGGTCTCTCGGACTGTCGTGCCCTTCCTTTTCAATGTTAGAAGGCCAGACTAGAGTTGTTGAAACCGCTGTGGGTGGCTATCATCTGTAAACTCAGTCACAACTCTAGATATCTTTGTGTCCCCTGACACCTCATCAACGGGTGTATGCTCAACTGTCTCCACCAATATGTCAACGAGCCTACTGAAGGAAACTCCAACAAGGGTGGCTCATGTGTCACATTGGGTGTATCAATGCGCTCCTTACAATAATGCGTGCCCTCAATATCCTGCTCAACCTCCTCCTTAAGCTTGCTGTCAATGTACCCCGGCCCTAGGCCCCACAATAGGAAGTAAGATCTCCTCCTGGTCCCATCATCTAACTGCTCTCATCCTGTCCACTCCTCTTGAGGAGGTTTGGTGCCTTGATTCTGTTGACTTTTCCCACATGGTGTAAGTGGCTTCATTCCCGTGGCATGCGCACCTCTAGTGCCTCTGTTATAAGGATGAAGATAGTTTGGTTTTATTCCCTTACTGATACACAATTGGGCTAACATCTCTTCATTGTTTCTAAGGATCTCCTCCATGATTTCCTGTGTACTCCTCCCCTTTTGCGTCATTGTAATATCCACAAATTTCACCAATCACTATGCATGCATGCCTACACCTCCATGATCTTGCTAGCTTCCCCAGAGCTGGCGAAGATCATGCTTTGATACCACTGTAATATCCCATTCTAGGAAACACGATGAATACCAAAACATGCACTAAGCTATAGCAAGAAAATACAACCATGCAAGCACAACTTTTACACTAGCAGAAATAGATCAATAAACCATAGAATAGCAGCAACAAATCTGAGCGATTTTATTAAAAATTCTTTGGATCTAAGTACAATAGAGTAGAATGATAGAATCTAGGCTTGCTAATGAAAGCATACAATACCCTGGTGAATATCTAAGCAAAACTCCAACTGAAATGGCTCAATCTGTCCCAATATACTGCGTAGAAAGTTGCTGCTATTGGAGGCGAACTATGATTTATACCATCAAATTTGCTCCAAACCCAGAGAAATCTTGGGCTAATTCCAGTTGACCCAGAAAGCCCCAAAATGTGCAAATTACCCAGAAAATAATGTTGTTGTTGCTACTGCTACTGCTAGAGGCAAACTGCAAAATGACCCCTTAAAGCTGCACCAAATATTATGAAAAATTATAAAGAGGCTCCTCACACTCCAACCAATAAAACCCAAAACTCTTTTGAGCTAATTCAAGCTGACCCAGAATGCTCAATCAGTGCGAAAATCCCAGCTAAACCAACAATTCTCCTTGCTATAAGAATGAGGATTTGAGACCCAAATATTGCCCAGAAAATCTGAAATTTTAACGACGAACTCCTCTCACAAAAACCGAAAATTATTGGGTTGAATCCACCAATCACTGAAACCCGAAAATTTGCGTGTAGTCCTTCACAGTCTACCAATGAGCTACAAAAATCAAACTGCTACAAAAATGCACAATTTTCCTAAAGGGAAACACTCCTCCAATTCCCTGCAAAATTCCTTCCTCAAACTTCTGGGCAAAATCAACTCCAATACCTGGTAAGCACTATTGTTCAACCCTTGCAAAATAGTTGGAAATCCAACCCACAATAGTTGATCCTCCAATGAGCAACTTGAACTGCCTCTGTGCCCAAGGAGTGACAAACTAAGTGAATACCTGCAATAAAGTTTTGTGGAAATCCTGAATTGGACTCCCCAAATTACCTCACTATTGAGACACTTGAAGTTCTTCGAAAGGGTGGAATTCCACTTGGAAATTCATTGTGCTAAATAGCACTGGTTGACATGGCTAAGCTGCCCAAGCAAACTTTCCAATTCTGAAATAAAATGCCAAAAGAGAATGATCAAAATGAGGATCTAGCCTTCATTTTATCGTTGTTTTCCTTTAATCATACCATGGTTCGATTTCTCTCACACTAAGCTTTGATACCATGGTTTGATTTCCCTTTTTGGTAACCTCCACAACTTATGTTCACATTATTTTTTCTTCTTTTCCTAAGTCCCAACCATTTCATTTTCTCCAAAATTTATTTAATAATTTCACAACTTATTTCTTCTAATTTTATTTATCTAAAAATATTTATTACTCGCCAAAATTGCAATATTGAGAATTTCCCTTAGCAAAATTATTAGTTGGGGACATTACAAAAATTAACATGGTAATAGAGCCCATGTGAAGGCAAAGCCCAAGCAAGAGAGAAAAGCAATCCCTAAGAGATCTGTTGAACAAAGATTATTGGACAAGTCTCCTTGGCCTCTACATCTTAATTCAAGATTGAGTACAAACTTAATGACAAATCTGACTATCATGCATGGAAGATGACTTTGGACCTGACTTTATAGGAGTATGAAGTATTGGACTATGTGCAGGAAAAAGTGGTGGAGCCTCCTTCAAATGCACCGACTACTGCTAAGACGAAGTATAGAAAAGGTAAGGTCAAAACAAATAAAATTTTGATTGACTCCATTCAAAAGCATTTGGTTGCCTATATTTCTGATTTGGGAACTTCTAAGGAAATATATGATAAGTTGGTTGGGATGTTCAAAGTGAACAATGCAGGTTCTCGATTCTCTGATATAATCCTTGAAGCTAAAGGCAATCAACAGTGAAATAATTTCCATCAACAGTTATGCAAAAGATTTTGAATCCTCTTAGACAATTTAACTTGCACCATCACTCTCTAAGAATTCAATACAGACTCTAACCTGCTCATGTGCCAAGATTTGCACAACAACTTATGTCGTTATCATTCGTAAGCAGCTACAGATTTATGGAATCCAAATTAAGAAATTCAATGTCAACATTCTCCTCCCAAGGATCCTATTGGAAAAACTTTAGGAGATCATTAGTAACAAAAGGATTTTAAGGAATGCTAATAAGTATGACCATGATATCCTTGGTCCTATTATTGAGAACTTCATTGGCTATTGCATAGGTCTTCACACCTCCTGGCCACATTCTAAGGCTTCTTAGCCTCTGCTCCATCAATATTGAGGCATTCCTAAGGTTAATAATAAGACCTTTCAGCCCATCTTTAACCAGACTGAGGCCTTTTGGCCCTCAACAAAAATCTATCCTGAGGCCTTTCAACCCCCCTGTCACAATCTTCTAGGGCTTCAACCCTTAGACAGAACAACGTGTTTTGACAGCTCTTCTTCATAGTCAAGGCCTAGGAGGATACTCGACCTCCTTCACAAGGATGATTTCTACAAGCTCAAGGCAGATTCAACTATGCAAACTCAACCATGTTTTCATGAGACTTCTTTATGATCCAAAGTCAAAACATGATCCCAAGCTCCCTTTGTCTTCCATTTTGAGAGAGATAGACAAGTTGTTGAATAACCTTCTTCAAGACAAACTTTTCAAAACTTTGTTGGTCTTCAACCTCGCTTTGATACCATGTTGATTTATTAGGATTTCCTATACTGATAATTATTTCCAATGATTTCTTCATTATTTATGTTGTCATTTCATCATTAAGCAATTATACTTGGAAAAACTTCAACAGTAAAGACAATAATGACAGTATAATCATGAAGAGACAACCAAACATAAGAGACACAAAATTTATCCTAGGAAAACCCTAGCCAACGAGAAACCCAGCAACCTTTTCTTAGAGAAATAATCCAATTCAACAAGAGATACAATCTGAACTTTCCAGTCAAATAAAGTCAAACTGACCAGTAACCAAACTCAAGTCATATCTGGTCAGACTATGATAAATTCAGTCTCCTTAAATTTCAGCCTCATATACCTTCCTCAAAATTTGGACTGTTACCTGGAAAGATACTCAGTTTGTTGCCTCAAAGGAATCTCGATTTATTGCCTCAAAATTCGTCCTTTCTAAACTCCCACGTGTGAACAAAAGATGAGTATATGTGCTCCAAATCTATGCCAAGATGAGGAGGACAAATTGCCTTTATATAGTGATTTAATGAGCCCGAATAGGTGTGTCTTTTGGGGTTGGCCGACTTGAACTTCTTAGAGCCGACCTTAAAAAAATTAATTTAATTCAAATCTTAAATTTGATTTTCTCTCCACTTTAAATTTATTAATCGCCGACTAGAGTAGCTGGGAATACCGACCGCAGCTACCCCAAAATTCAAAACTCTTGCCTAGTAGGTAAAAATCTCCCTAATGCACTAAGGGAATATCTAAACAAAAGAAGCCAATTCATTAAAATAACCACAAATTCCAAAAGATCTGAGACCCCAACAAGCCAACATCAAGCATGACCAAGAGGGGCAGTGGGTGTTGGGGGGTTTCGCTAAAACAATGTTTTGTCGCTCGGATTGTACATGCACCACGACAACGGCTCAAGGCGTGAATTGTCACTCTGATCCTCACCCACTTCATTCTAGCTGTCTCCCAACAGCAGGCTATGGGGGGTAATCCCTATGGAAATGAGAGGATGAAAGACAAGTTGGGAACCAACTTATCTCAGAGACACAGTTGAGTGGCCTAGCTACTTAAGTTAAATTTAGCAAGATCAATGATTAGATTAGATTTAGTATGAGACCAGTGCCTTATGGAGTCACAATTCTTACTTATTGTAAATTAATATCAAGTAACCAGATGGACAACCGCTGCTTAAATGACTTACTAACCTGTATGCTTGTGCAAATCCTAGGGTCTAGGTGTAATGCAGGGATCTTAGTTACTTTTGATTATATGCCTAATTCAGATAAAACCTTCTCTTAATTGTTTCGAAGCTAGGCTCCAAGATAGGTTGTGGGAAGGAGGCTAACAGTTAGCAAACAAAGGCTTGATTATATCTTCTGTTAGGCTTCTATCACCCGATGCCTCTGGTATTGCAAAGACTATGGCTTTGATGACTACAAGGTCGTCATGTTAACCACCGAAGATTTGTTAAGCCCCTCAAGCTAGAAGAGAAGGGTGGCCCTAGGTTTTTATCAACCAAGCTTATGCTTGGAGGTAAATTAGTAAGTGCAAGACTAGTCCTAGAATAAGATGCAAGGCTTATGAGTTAGTTTTGAGTTAAGATTGTTTAAGTCTTTAAGTACTTAAGTTATGATCAGTCTTTAATGAGAAGAGTACTTAAGAATAATTAGAAGACAATCTTAAAACACAATAATTAGAAGACAAACTTAGAACAAGACAAGTGCTTAATAATACAAGTGTCAATGTTAAACAATAGATCAATCCACAAGATGCTTAACAATTAAAGGAACTTAGAGAACTTATCCACTTATCAATTGGCCAATGGTTATCAACACAAAATATCAATCACAATTACTCAAGATATTCTGATGATGATTTTATAACAAGATTACCAATGACCTTATATCAATGTTATAATGCCAATTGGATGCCAAAACACATATAAGAGAGAGATGCTTCAATTTAGATTTCAAATTCCCAAAGTAACTTAAACCATCAACAAGATTAGAGAATTAGAGCTTAGATACGTGAGTGATTTAAGTGCAAGAGTTTGACAATTCTTATAGCCAAGACAAGACAAACAAGTGTTAGATTCCAATGTGTGGGCAACAATTCTTCTCCAAAATTAATTACTTAGAGCATGAAACAATAAAAACCACTTATGATGAATTATTTGGTGTATATCAAATGTAAAAACTCTTATTACAATAGTGATAAAATTATGCAATTAGTGAGCTATTAATGGAATGACTTATGCCAAAGAGTGCCCAAATTTTATCAAATGCTAGAACAATTTTCCCAAACTAAAAAATTAGATTCTTGCCCTTTAAAATGCAATATTCAGGAAATATCAAATTTGATTATTCAGTTATGTTCCAGCAAGCAAATGATTAGATCCAGGCTAGATACTGAATGCCCAAGTAGCCAAAAAAACACTAGCAAAATTTAGCAGTGGACTTATTAAGATGTTAAGACCACTTAGATATGATTTTGGTGCACATATATCACTATTATGAAGAATTTATGACAGTTGAAGCAGAACAGAGATAAAATGAGGGTTTAGAGAGCAAACCCTAGGCCCAAGGCCTTGTAGATCACTTGCCCAAATTGACCAAAATTTTTCCAATGAGTATGTCACCTGAAAACACAAGTTTTGAGTCAACTTTTTCCTGCAAAATACACCAAAATTTAGTCTAGAAACTTCAGAGATGAGCAGAGGGTAAACTAGGACTAGGAGGAACTAACACTAGGCCCAATAGGGCTAGCATTGGGCTAGAAAAGGCCTAGAAGGCCTAACGGCTAGGGCTAAAGGCTAAATGAGGGCTAAAAAGGGAGCAAAGAGAGGCCAAAAGGGAAGACGATTGGCATAGGAGGAGAGAGAGAAAGCCCTAAAGGGGTTGCAGCTAGGCCTTAAAGGCCTTAGGAACCCATTGCAAGCCCTCTAGGGCTGTCATCTAGGGTAAAGGACGGGGGCCGAGGCCTCCTAGGCACACGGCCAGGCCTAAAAAGGCCTTAAATCATTGTCGCAAGGCCTTAAAGGAAAGGTCGAGACCCCTAAAGGCTACGGCCAACCCTACAAGGGCTAGAAAGGATGATGTTAGGGATTCTAAGGCTGATACAGGGGCTTAAAAGGATAACGCTGGCCTTAGAGAGGCTAGATCTGGGCTCGAGAGGCTTGAAAATTGAAACCCTTGATTCAGAAAATTTTATTTGCTTCAGGTCTGCAATTCTGTTCAATTTCTTCAATGGTTGGCCCTGCGAAAAAAATTGGAGACTAGATCTTACCCTCAAGGGACTAGATCTAGCTCTATTTCAGCTCTTGCACTTTATTTCACCTGCAAAAATGGAAATAAAATCCCTGAAACCCCAATATATACAAAAAAATCTTAAAACCCCAAACCCCAATTAGGAAAAATAATCTACAAATATATTATACAAATATACTTACAAAGTTTACAAATATACAATGCTTTTTAAAAGAAATTTTGAGAAATATTTTTTTATGGAGTTTTTCTTTGATAAATGGCTAATAATACTTTGGAAAATGAATGCAAGTTATAGCCTTAGCGAAGTTAGATAAACCACAACAAATATCTGAAGTCCAAACAAACGGCTTATGCCCACAATTTGTGAACTTGGAGCCCAGAGACTAGGGAACCTATAAACACGATATATCTTCCTCAAGAAAGCTTTTTAGACATATGGCGAATCGGATCACCTAAAATAGACCCAAAATCTATTAATAGAATGTTCTTATCACCATCTAATGAAAAACAAACTTCTGAAAAGATATTAAGCACAATATAGGAAAGCCCGTACCCAGCACATACCACAAATCGGTGAATAATAAACACTATGAACTACATCCCAAAGTCTTTATTATGATTCAAAAAACATTCCCAGCGGAGCAGTAGCGTTACATCAGCTTTTCTACAGAATTTTCTTAGCTAAAAAATATGATGGCTTGAGACTCAAATGACTCTCTATTTATAGATAAATCCTCCAAGTGGAAAAATAACGGCTAGTTGGCTTGATCCTAGCTTTGAGGTGAGGTTGGAGGGAAAAATAAATGAATCAATGAGATGAAAAACCTCTTAGGATGAAACTCTTGCCAAAATAATAGGCTTACCTAGGTTGTTACATACACACACGGTCTTCCTAGCATCATTTACATTATAAATTTGCAAAATGGGTTTATGATGACACAAAATGTTGATGGTTGATGACCTCGATCTTTTGAAACAGAAGGTACATCTGCTTCCTCGATATTTTTACAAAATGTGTGCAACGCAATGGACTTTCATGAATAATAGGCAAACTGCAAATAGTGAACCAATTATATAAGGCAAATGCTAATGATGAATGTGTAAATTTTACAAATCATCTTTTGAATCACTAATTTCTCTTCAATGCAACGTTTTTACTTTAAAAGACCATACAAAGACATAAGATTAAGTTATTCCAAATGATGGTGCAAAGATGTATGACGAAGTTATGTTAAAAGATGGTGAGAAGAAGTTGCAAAAATGCAAAGTGCATAAAAAATTAAAGCAACAAATAGAAGAAGCTAAAACTTGGGCTCAAGTGGTAAAGAAACCGTTGGTTGAGCAAAAAGAAACTATGGAGAGACAAATCAAGAGGCAAATAAGAGAAGAAAAAGCTAGGCAAGACAAGGCCACAAATGTCATCATCAAAGGCTTGAAAGACTATGGAGAAAAAGAAAAAACAAATATTTTAGCAAGGGATTTTCTCAAGGACAAGTTGAATTGGACAAGTTATATTCAGGAAGCAAATAGGATTGGTAGGAAGGCAGAAAATGGAAAGGATAGATATGTCAAAGTTTCATTAAAAAATATAGAAGACAAGATGGATATCCTAAAGAATAGAGGGCTACTTAAAGGGACTCATATTTACCTAGATGATGACTTGACACTTGAACAACAAGACGAATGAAGGAAGGAATAGGAGAAAGTGAGATCAGCAAGAGATGCAGGAAAATGGGCGTGGCAGGAAGATGGGAAAGCCCAAGTCAGCGAGTGCTTAAGAAATCAAAAATAGGGATTCGGAGCTCCCCGGGAGTAATTAAACATGGTAAGTTGGAATTGTAGAGGTTACCCGTGGAGGAGAGGACCGGGATTGGGGCCCATAGCAGAAGGGAAAGACATCATTATCCTTACAGAAACCCATGAACATGATGGTTCGAGGGTTCCAAAATTCGAAGGATACAATAAAATTTAAATGCGGAACGAAGAGACTAGTACAGGGAAAGGGCATGGAGGGATCACCATTCTAATAAGAGAAATGTGGAGTGGAATAGTGAAAGTGGAAAAAGAGGATCCAAATAAGCAATTTATATGGCTAAATATAACAAACAACAAAGTAACATTCAGGCTGGTTATATGTTACTTCGCCCCAAAAAACTCAAAGTTCTACAAGAGGACAAATTTAGATAAAGAAGACCCTTATGCTTCTTTAAAAAGAGATATTGTTGCTTTCAAGAGTTTAGGAGGTATAGTTCTAATCGGCGACTTTAATGCCCGAACAGCAAACAATCAGTGCATTCAGTTGGGAAGTGATGGGAATTTGGACAACAATCCTCTTTGGTTAGAGGAGAATGAAGAGCACACGTGGAAAAGGACTTCTCAAGATGGGAATGGGAGTGTGTCGCACTTTGGAGCTGAGTTGTTAGGCTTATGTAGCCTCCATGACATGGTAATTTGCAATGGCATGAAAGCTTGGCCAACATCCGGTGGCATCATGTGTAAAACATACAATGGTCAAAGTGTGGTGGACTATGTAATATGCTCTCAGAGCTCTATTTGCAATTTGTTAGAGTTCAATATTGAGGCTTGTCCTATTGAGATGAATTCTGACCATATGCCTCTCTATATTAAGTTGGGCATACACTCAAGTGGGATACAGGAAGGGCAGACCCAACAATACCATAAGAAAGTGCATGCAAATGGAAGAATCCTCATAAATCAAGAAAACCAAGATCTCTTTGTTGCTGCTCTAGAAAAACACTTTCAATGGGAAAAAATCAACACAAAAAACAAAGAAGACAATGCAGAAATAGAATGCATTGGCAACAATATGTTGATCCCTCTAATCCACAAAGCCTTAAAGGTGTGCAAAAGATCTTGGCCTAAGAAGAGGGTCTCAAACACCTTTCCAACTAATCCTTGGTATGATGAAGAGTGCAAGGCTGCTAAAAGATCCCTTAAGGGGAAGGAGGCAGACAATGAAAGCAGGAAAAAGTATAAAAATATGATAAAAACAAAAAAAGAAATTTATGTGACTTCAAGAAGAAATGAATTAATCTCTTTGGGAAAGCACAACCCCAAAGGATTTTGGCAGGAACTACAACAAAAGAGAAAACAAATAGATAATAATATCTCGGATACTCATTGGTTGGAATATGCAAAGCTTCTCTATGAGAGAAATCAAGAGAAAATTAGCCCCCCCATAATCAACTCTACCACTGTGTTATTTTCAGTGGAGGATGTCAAGCGTGGCATAAAAAATTTAGCGAGTGGTAAAGCCCAAGACATTGATGGGTTATAGTCAGAGTTCTTAAAATGGGGTGTTGAGATATTGGCCCCAATCATCAAAAGGGTCTTCAACAACATCACCCAAGGCAATTTTCTAGTTGAATGGACAACAAGTGTCAATACTCTTCTTGGAAATTGTTTGGGAGCATGATGGAGAGTAGAATCGGTAGTTGGGCAAAAAAATAGGGTAAAAGAGCAAAAGGACAGGCTGGTTTTAGGCCAAGGCACTCTACAATTGATCATTGCATCACTCTTAGGCACTTCATCGAAAAAGTATGGGACATTCAGGGTGGGGAAGCCTTTTGTTGCTTTGTTGATTTCAAAAAAGCTTTTGACATTGTTCCTAGGGATAAGCTTTGGAGAAGAATGGAAGAGCTTGGAATCCCAAATGAATATAGAGTTGTTGTCCATAAACTATATGAGAAAGTTAGTGCTAAAATCATAACTAAAGAGGGCTTTTTAGAATACTTTGATAGTGACATTGGGGTCAAGCAGGGGTGCCCCCTTTCCCCACTCTATTTGGTTTATATATTGATAAGCGAATGGCTAAACAACACCAGTGGAGAGGGTATTCAACTAGCATGGTATGTGGTGAAGCTACTTTTATATGCTTATCTTAATTGTAAAATTTGCCCATGGTTTGAGAGAGCATTTGAAGGCCTTAGAGCTCTTCTGTCAGGAGGTTGGGATGCAAGTAAACACTAGCAAAACCAAAGTCATGATCTTCTCTTTGAAACGGAAAAAGCAACAGGTTAGCTTCATATTTGAGGAAAAACCACTAGAGATAGTGGAAGAGTACAAGTACCTAGGAATTGTTTTTCACAACAAGCTTAGTTGGGAGACATGCATAACTAAAAGGATCCAAGGGGGTTGGAGAGCTTCTTACCTTCTTCAGAACAGATGCAGGAAAGCAGAATTATGGGACTGGAGAACCAAGAAAACTCTTTTTGGAGTGTTGGTTACCTCGATTGTCCTATATGGATGTGAAGTTTGGGGGAGCAGCATGTCAAATCACAAGTGGAGATAGCTAGAAAGAATTCAAAAGCACTTAATCATTAGTAACCTCAAAGTCAAGTCAACGGTCCCATATGAGATCCTGCTAGCTGAGGCTGGAATGTTCCCAATGGAGGCTTCAACAATCATTCGTTTGTTAAGTTATCTAAAAAAGGTGGAAAGAATGGAGGCACATCGTTGGCCCAAGATGATTGTCGACGGTAGCAGAGGAGCTCAAACGTAGGAAGAAAACTTGGAAGAAGCAAAATGATAAATGGATGAGCAAATGGGGAAATAGTTGGCAAGATTGTCCTAATTCTAAAGAGGAGATTAAAAAATGGGTGTTTAAAAAATTTAGGACTGCCATGTGGGAAAAACAAGTTCGCTGAAAAAAGCGATATATGTCAAAAACTTCAACCCATCACAATCACATGAAGAAAAAACTTATTTGAGCGCCGCAAACAAGGGTAAGGCTAAAATTTAAATAGCGCAGCTGCAGACCCGATCTCACCATCTTAGGTGTGAAACAAGTAGATGGATAACCCCCAAGGAAGAGTGGGAAGAAAGAATTTGTATCTTTTGCAGGACAGGAGCAGTTGAAACCGAGTGGCACTTCATCATGGAATTTTCAGCTTATGAGGACATTCGTAATCAGTTTGAAAGTGGTCTAAAGGTGGACAGTTTGAGCACGTTGTTTGAGGAAGCAAAGCTTCACAAAACCGTGATTTTCTTGATCAAAATTCACGGCAAAAGGCTTGTTCCAGAGGGAAACTTGAGAGTGTGATGTCTTGTCTGATGTGGAGTTTGGGTCCCTTAAACCGTGGGGTCTCATGGTGGTCATTAAAATATATCTTATCTTATCTTACATTATCTTACAGTATACAAAAACATAGAAGATGTTAGGCTTAAGCATAGTTGCATCAACTCTCAAGGACAGTGGGAGGAGTTTTATGGATTGTTGGAACTTAGGAGGTACCTTCATCTTCGAATCACCAAGTGATAAAGGAATAAGGAAAAATAATAATTATTTAAAATGAAAATAAAAATAAAAAATATTAGGAATTCAATAAGTTTAAATACACAAAGTAATAAAGGAATATAAGTGTAAATAACTTTTGAGCATTTGTATCAATAGGATTTATTTTAGGTTGTTGGGAGGAATGATTGTCATCGACTTCACCCAAGTTGTTGAGTTTGAACAGCTCCTTGAAGAGGAAAACATGTATGACCCTCACATCTCCCGGATGTCCCCATTTTCCCGATAAATATACTAAGCATATGGGGACATCACCTGGAAAAGGAGATATCCTGCATCATTCCCTACCCTTTCGGGAATGGGAGGGAATGGGGATACATCTCGAGTGCATATTGGCTGATAGAATATCAAGCCACTGTTCTTTCATGCGAACCCTCCTTGAAAGCTGAGAAAAGCATTGCATCATTCCCCAACCTTTGGGGAAAGGGATGGAATGGAGATCCATCTCGAGTGCATATTGGCTGACAGAATTATCAAGGCACCGTTCATTCGTGTGAACCCAGCTTGAAAGCTTAGAAAGCATAATTTTGTACCTATGGGGTTGTATTTAGTATTGTGTAGTTAAAAATAAAATGTGATAACCGGTATATGTAGTTGCTCTGCCATAAAAATAAAACTTCGTAAAGTCAAAATATAATTATTGTTTATTAGTTTTATTTTTTGAAAAAAGAAATTACAATTCCGTCCACGTTAAAGTGTTAGAACGGCTCACGACAAATGCTGATGTCAACCCTACTGTTGCACTTCGAAAGTTTGAATGACTCTACTGTTGCACTTCGATGCTGGTAAAGCTGTACCGTATGAGAGAAGCCCAGACCACAAATGTATATAGAGAGGGAGATGTGAGAAATATGCTGTGGCATGAAAGTAAAATATAGAAAAAAAATCCAAAATCTAGTATCATAGGATAGGAAAAGGCTGGATTTTCGACATTTTTATTCACGAGGAAATGGTAAAACCATGACTTACAATGAGAATGAGATGGGGCTACAGTAATAGCAATATTCACGGACAACGACAAAAGCTCTACGCCCATTGCCACTGCCTCCTCTGTCAAAAAGCAAAGCTGGGGTTCTCTTACTTAAAAGATGTGAAAGAGCTTTTCGCGTTCGTAGATTGAGTCTACACTGCTAAAAGTTGCTGCAAAATCAATCGAACTCGTGCCTGCGTGTTTCCAGCCGGCCTGCCAGCATATCTAAAGTTGAGCCAAAAGAAGCAGTAGCGACGAGTAATTGTGGAATTGCCTTTGAAACCCCAAACCCAGATACGTTTCGAATTCTTCGAGTTGACTCCTGACGTTTAAGCTTTTGAACCCTATTTGGAGTCTGCTATGAAGATACGGAAACTATTCCTTGTTTGCATCTATCCATCTCTGCCTAGGATTACAAATGTTTGTATAAGCTGAAATCGCTCGTGCATTGTCATCTTACCAGTGATAGATGAGATGAGATGAGATGAGACGTGAGGGCTTCTCCACTCATTCATTCCCAACCATATAGATTCTCATCCTCCATCCAGCAATGATGTTCACTGTTATGTTTGGTACGTCTTTCCATTAAATCTCTTTTCTCTTTGCTCTTTATGCGCACGAGGTATGGCCACGTGGAAATTTACCAGCGATTTTAATATTTGTAATGACCCTGACCACTACAGTCTACGACCCTTGTTTGCTCAATTGCCTCCCGCTCAACAACTTTTACCTTTGCCTCGTTGGTGCCATCCAAACAAGTTTACCTTTCGATCCCTTAGGGGCCATCCAACTACTTTAACGCCATCAACACAGTGTGAAGGTTAACTCCATAACATTACCATGTGGTGTGAAGTTGCATGACTCAATTTGTGCTTTGTTCATTTATGATAATGGATAGAGTGATAAGGTTGACTTTTACTTTACATTCTTGTATTATGCTTCCGAGATGAGCTTTGGCGGTTGAGGATTCCGTTTGAGGATTCCGTTGGCTAAAAAAAAGGTTACGGACATTAATGATGCCTTGTGAGCTGGGTGGAAAGATAAAATGTAATTATTTACCTAATTTTATGGCGAGTTTAATGAATGCGCAAATGAATTTTCCTAATTAGTTCAATATTGAACCTGACTTGGACATTGGAAACCATTTTAATGTGTAAACATCTTTATAGTTACTTTTACTTAATCTTCCATTACATCCAAACAGTTTTGCAATATATTATTTTGTGTTGAGCATTAATAAGGTTTAGAATGTCAGTTTTATTATTTATTTTAATTAGAAACATGAGGTGGGGATACCTAAATTCTCCATCTCTTCACAAAGGTATAAGTGAAATGAATGTTTTGATGTTGATTCAAATATTGCACATTTTCAATTAAAGAGCATGGTATTCCCACATTGTATCTCTAACTTTACTATTAATAAATTAAAACTTATAAAAGACAAATGACATGTTGATGAAACTTATATCTCTTTAAGCACTCCCTCAAACTTGTCATAGTTGTAAAATTACTATTTTCAAGTATTCATTATATCCCCTGCAAAGAGTGATGTATATGACTCTTCCACTCTCATCTTGTATCTTGTGTGACCCTACCATTATGAGGGAATGCAAAGAGTGACGCATATGACTCTTCCACTCTCATCTTGTATCTTGTGCAACCCTACCATTATGATGGAAGACAAGGATAGAGATATCATTTCATGACATGCATCCTTAGGTATCTACCAACTTCCAACCCACTTCTTGGAGCACCCAACCTTCTTCATCTTTTCGTTCGAATCTTACATCACATGGATCATACATGTGCCATGTTATTTTTTGTATATTGTTATTATAAAGTGATTATGGATGCATGGTTATTAGTATTGTAATGGACATTGATGTACATTTTGGACGGGTACATTATTATTTTTCTATGGTAAATTCATAGACATGCATTCATTAGTAGTTTGATTTGGTATGGATCATTTTCGATTTTAGCATAAATGGATGAAATGATCACAATTATGTTACAAAATCATGTTTTTACTTCAACTAATATGACACAACAAATTGTTTGGGAAATTATTATTACTATGGTTCATTTTCTATTATGTGGCAACACATTTATGATTATTTTATGAATATATGTTTTTAATGTTAATAAATGGGTAGATATAAGGAAAAGAAACGAGGAATAAGGAAATTGATTAATATTTTCATAGGGGATCATAAGGTGGTGTAATATCTAGGAAATCATGACCCATGGAAGTTATTAGTGCATTAAATTTTTTCTAGGCGATGAGCCTCAACATTTTGAGTATACCCTTGACAATATCCTTGAACACATTCTAAGTTTAAAGTGACTTCACTTTCCTAAATACATTACTCGTTTTTATTCAATTATTATCGTTATTAAACAAGTAAATGCATTGCTTGTAATTTCTAATTACATATAAAAGTGAGAACTTAAAGAGGCAAAAGAGGGAGGATGAAAGGTGTGCTAAAATTTGTTTCTTGTAGAAAATCATGATGTTGTTCATTTCCACGTGATCCAATTAGTAGGATCTAACAATGTTGATGACAACCAAGACACTCTACAACGATATTATTGAATGTTTGGATCAAAACTTTCTCTCATGAGGTTCAAGTATATTTTGTTTTATATTAAATTGAGAGTCATTTGTGTTATGCGTTTGCTTAGTTCTAATTGGTGATTGATTTATAGAAATATCCTATCCAATGAGAGTGATATTTCATCTCTCTAAAGTCACTAATCTAAAATGGATAATTATATAATTTGTTATTTATTTCGGTACTTTTTGGGTGGAAAAAGTGAAGTTATTAACTTATAAAGCCCATTTTCCCCACTTTGGTGATTTGGGGTCTAAAACACTACAAAAAATCCTTGCGTTTAGCTCCCTTTTTTGCTCCCTTTTTTGCTTCGAAGAACTGTTTTAGTGTATTTTTCTCCTTTTTTTAAAAAGTCAGCGTTATTTATCAGGATGGACTATTTTTGGCATTATTTGTGCTATCCAAAACATTTAGGCATTAAATCAAGCACTAATAGTGCCAAAAATAGCATTAGAAATTGTGCCAGAAATTACTCCAGAAATAGCGCCAGTAATAGCGTTGGATTTAGCTCCCCTTTAGCGGATTCATTAGCTTCCTTTTTAGCATCGGATTTCGTGTAGGGTGTGGCTAAATAGTTAATTAATTGAGGTGTTGGGGGTTAAGTGGATAGGGGATTTGAGGATTATGGGATTTAGGGATTTGGGGTACAAGGATTAAGGGTTAAGGGATTAGGGGTTAGGGTTTAAGGGATTAAGGGTCAAGAGCTAAGGGATTTGGCGCTTACGAGTTAGGTAGTTTAATGGTTAATGGATTAGGGATTATGGGTTAAGGGATTAATGTTTAAGTGCTTAGGGCATAAGGGTTTATGGATTAAGGCATTAGGGCTTAGGGCTAAAGTATTTAAGGGTCGACGGCTTAGGGGTCAAGGGATTTAGGGCTTTTGCGTTAAGGGATTACTGGTTAACTAGGGTTGAGGGATTAAGGGTACTTTAGGGATTAGGGCTTAAGGATTTAAAGATCAATGTAGGCTTAGGATTAGGGCATTTAAGGCTTTATCATAACTCTCTTGAAATGTCATGGAACGTCTTCAAACACGCCCATCACTAATTTCATCCACTGATGTTGCACGATGAGCAGTGAATGGGGCCAACGTTAAAATTTCTTCAAACTACTCTTGTATGCATCAAAACTTGGCATGGTTAGAAGACACATGCCTTGACAGTATGCGAGAGTTTCAAGACTCAAGGATGCTTGATGTCCCTGCATAATCTTTGAAATCATCCATGTTTGCATCAACATTCATCATGGAGTCTCATTAGCATCATTTGGCATTCCCATCTATGGAATCTTTGTCGAAACTCTCTTGAAATGTCACGAAACGTCTTCCAACACACCCATCACCAATGTCATCCATCGATGTTGCACGGTGAGCAGTTAAAATGTTAATTTAAAACATATTATTGAGATTGAATATTCATGTTTTGATATGAAATAGGAAACTAAAATTGAGCTTTAATTTATTAAATTTTCATCTAATTCTAAGAGATTAAAATATTTTATTTTGTTTCATTATTTTATGTTTAGTTCTTGATAAAACATGTCAACCAACATTACAATGCAAACAATATAAAAATAATGAAGTTAACAAAGTTGCTTATTCAAATCATTGTGAGATACATGCATTAATATTTTATTAACTTTTATATACTCACGAACATATGTTGATACAAAATGAATGGAAGAAGAATTCAAGTAATCCTATTCTTTTCTGCCAACAATTCATGCCATATCTTGAACAATTTAATGATATTACAATAGAATACTGAAGCATTTAAGAATTTAGGCCATAGGAATCATCATTTTTTAAACATGGATTACAAATAATTCTGAAAATTTCAAGTCTTGGCCATTAACATCATTGTTTGCAACAATGTCATCCAACATATCATTGTCAATGTTCATATGATTTTTCAAGTAGTTAATATTATCATCATCCTCATCTTGACCTGCATCATCTTCATCATCATTGAGATCTTACCGTAGACCATCCATATTGTTACGAGATGTATTTGGATCATCAATTTCTATACCATCTGTATTGTTGTCTTCCATAACATCATCTAACTCTGTATTGTTTTCTTCTTGTGCTTGAACATAACCATCTTCAGCATCATCATGGATGTCAATTTCTTTGATGTTCCTTTAATCCCTCTTTCTCATTTTGTTGGCCCTCATTGTTTTGCTCAGTATCCACTAATGCATCATCAAATGCATGCCTTAATCTTGGATCATTGTGTATGACAAATATCCATTTCGGGTCCAGTATATCTTCATAGAATCTAGTATATCTTCATAGAAAAATACCTTCACATGAACGAGTACAAACATATATTAGACGTATGTTATAACAATTTTATTGATTAATAAACACATGTATATATTCGCAATAAAAAATGTATTAATAGATTATTGGTCACTCTTTGATTTAAAGAAATACCTTCTCATAATGAATTGGTAAAACATAAGGCTCCTTATCCTCTAGTAGGAACTTTGAGGAATCTATAGAAAACAATTCACTATGGGTATCATGTCTTTGTGTCCTCTCAAATTCTTCATACCATATATACTTAAAAATACAACATTTAAAAGAACAGTAATCCAACTCAATAATTTCTTGTATTTTCCCAACATTTTGTAGATTCCCTTTAATAATATTCCTATCTTTGGAGCTTGATCGACTGGATTGTTTGAAGTCAACCATCATGACACAATTGAAGGATCATCTCTTTACATCTACACGTTCTACATGATAATGTTAACCATATGCCCACATTGATGGATATTTCCTTGCTTGTGAAAGACCATTTATTTCAGTTAAAAAAAATATAATGATGAATATTAAAATACTTAATAGTGTCAAAACTGTAAGGAAACAATGTTATGTAAAATTCCAACTGTACCTTTATTTCACATCCTCTAAACATGTTGATTTCATCTTCTATTATGTTTGAATCTATACCTACATCTTCTATTTGATTTTGAATTTGTTCAGTAACCCATTCTAGTGTGCAATATTTGCCCCATTCCCCTTGCAGATCAATAGGAAATGGGGTATTCCTTAGGTTCGATATCTTAAATTTTCTCCTTGCTTCTAACACTTCTTCTCTCTTTTTATCATACAAATCAATCCATTTGTTCATCAAGCACATGGGGTACATAATGAACTTGTCGATTATAGCACTTTCGTCTACACCTATTACATGTCAACATGTTTATTTCAAACTCCAAAGGCCATGTTGTTAATTTGAAAAATAAATTACAAAGTAAATTAATGATTGCAATAAAAACAACCACAATGATCATGAGTTTACTTACTAATTTCTACTTGAACACCATTAGGTTGTGGTTTTTCTCCTTCAATAATATCTAATGCTCATTCTTCATCCCAAAATCATGGCCCATATTTGAAATCCTTACTAAGGAATTCACATAGGAAGATAAATGTCTCATTCAATACATACCCTTCAGCCATGCAACCCTTTGGATGTGCATTTTGTCGTGCATGTCTTTTTAGAGTTTTCATATAACTCTCAAAGACAAAAATCCTCTTCGTCGATACAACACCCGCCAATTCAATGTCATTGACTAGGTGTGTAATTAAATGGAGTTGTAGGTCCATGAAACTTGTAGGGATCTCCTTGGATGTCACCCACCTAATAGAAGAATAGTAAATTAGTATGAACCTTTAGGCACAAATTAAGATGCAATACAATATATTCGTGCCTCTCACACATGAACATTCCATACCACATACCTTACAAATGCTGACAATCGATTTATGGCATTCCTTAAGTCAACGGTAAGACATGAATCCCCTCTAATTTCCAATGGCATGATATGCTATCAAACATATTTATCAAAGGTCATTAGTTATTTTTGTCACACTAGAAAAATAGAGTATATTTAGTACCTAATCAATTTCACGAGTAAATGTTAAATGATGATATATAATACCTTCATAAAATTATGAAAATCATGTGTTTTAAATCTTGTGATATGTCCATCAGCTGTAAAAGCTTTATCTAATCGTGACCCATAGCCAATGGGTGTCCTTATTGAACATATGACATTTTTTAGTTGGTCTAACTCTTTCTTTTAAAAATCCATGGAGCTTCTGTGTATTTTTCATTTTCCCTGTTTGGCCACAAATGTTTTCTATCAAATTTGGTATGCGAAAGAGAAATATCTCTCCTCGAAGACAAGGTGTCCTTCTTTTTTCCTGTTATATGTCAAAATATTGAATTCAAGACTTTTTTTAAGATGTGCATAGGATCTAATAGGTGATATATTAATAGATCCTTCTAGTATGGGAGCTCATAAAATATGGATTTCCTTTTCATCCCTGCTGGCATCTTAATTTGAACTTTTTTCAATTCTTCAATAGAGTCACCCCCTTCAAAAAAATCATGCCAAGCTTTCAATTCAGCATCTTCATACTTCTTAAGCCAATCAACTAGTCCCATAATCACTGGAGGGTCTCTATTTTCAAATTTTCCATCAAATTGATTCTTATGGTGGTTTCTAAACCTATGATCTAGTGGTAGAAAAACCTTGTTGTTTGCATAAATAAATTGATGTATATATTTACAATACCACTCTTGAAATTTTTTTGTGCATCTTGAACATGAAAATATCCCATTTGTTTGAAGCCATGCAATTTAATAAGTAAGGTCGATAACATCAAATAGTAGTATAAAAGTAAGTATGAAAGTTGGGATGCCCCTGATTGGGGTGACGAAGTGGAAGCGCACAAGCATTATGACTGACAGAAGGAGAGGACGACCAGGACCGCCGACCACTGCCCACATGCTTGTACAGCAGGGCGTGGTGGCGTCCTGCATGACCGCTGGACAACCTAAAGGGAGAAGTGGCATAAGGCAGGCGATAATGAGGAGAGAGGGTGATGAGAGTGGTGGCGGCAGAAGGATGGGACGTAAGGTAGGTGTGAAGGGGTATGTGAGGGTGGTTAGTGTAGGGAGAATGAATAGAACGCAGAGAAGGGAAGACGGGAGCAGGGCAGCGCAGGCGTCTGGGATTTCTTCGGCTGAGCGTACTGTATCCGGGTATGTTTTATCCTGTCTCATTCCTGTAATTCCCATTGAGAATTATAGCATGTCGAGCGAGGGTGGCGAGCTCTGGTACTTTGGGAAGGGGTTGCCAAGGGGTAGGCCTGAGGACAGGGATGAGGGGCAAGGGGATAGCTTAGAACTACTGCCAATTAGGACCCAGGGCCTAGGCGTGCCCAGGGAGTGCAAAATTCTGATAAAGGGTTGGCCCTGGGAAACAAATGATGAGAATTCTCGGGTGGAATGGAGGTCAGAAGGCCTGGCCTCTTTCCTCAGACCACGTTGGGGGAGAGCCAAGGAGTCCCAGAGCGACAGAGAGGGGCTGAATTGGGTGGGAAATCTAAGAAAGAAAGAGATGCTTAAAGCATGGACGTGTGAAGATTTTTTAGTTCTAATGTTTCATGTTGATAACTGCAAACAGGGTTCTGACAATGACGAGATGGCTCGCCTAGGTAGAGGGAGACTGCAGGGGTTGAGGGCGATCGAGCCTGGCAGCAAAAGAACCTAGCACCTCGGAGACCTCAAATCCTAAAAAGGGTAGGAGACCCATTGATGTGGCGGTCAATGAGGCGGCCAAAGCCTACAAAGTAGGGACGGATGTCGGCATTCGTAAGTTGATTCAGGAGATGGAAGGTAGCATAATGGAGGAAGACTCAGAACCAGAAATGGAAGAATGGAGGGACTTTGTCCCTAACCCAGGGAACACTAGGGGCAAGATGTCACAATTTAAACAAACCTTGCAATTGTACTGGGTCATGAAGCAACTACTAGCCAGGGTTTTGGAACAAGTGGCGGGGGAGATGGCGGAAATTACCTGAGGCATGCCCGACCTCAAAAAAGATCTGAAGAATATGCATATTTTGTTGTTCATGCAGGATAGTAAGTTGGATAGGATCCAGCACAGAATCATGGGGTTGTCCCCGACACCGGGTGACTTTGCTGCAGCATTGGCCATCGTGGACTCCGAGCAAGATGATAACAAGGACTAGTTTTTGACAGTTAGGCTCTAGGCTATGCTGGACTTTTTAGCGGATAGCTTTTATTTTTCTTGTCTTAGTATGTTTGTTAAGACCTTAAACTGTATATCTAGCTGTGAAGTGTATCTAGCTTGGGTAGAAAGACTTGCTAGATGGCTTATAACAGGTTCAGGTTGCCAACAGACTTGGTTTCCCATTTGGGCAAGTTGAGGCCACCCAGATTTTGCATATGGAACAACTTGCTATTATAAATAGAAAAGAGGATCTACTTAAGCTTACAAAAAAAGTATGAAAGTTGGGATGAAAATAAATTATGAGTGTAAATACGTAAGTTTTTTTTATCTTAATGGAACAAACACCAAGTCATGGAAAATCATGAATAATCCAACATATCACACCATACAGCATGAAGGACCTATTTGATGGAGAATGTGATGTCATACATTCTTATGCCTTTCCATAGCAGGTGCATCTCATAAATAAAAGGTGCAAGATAAACATTCATTTTTTTAACTTGATATTTGTGTGGAACAATGAGAATCAGAATAAGGTGATCCTTTCTAACACTCATCCATGGGGTAATATTGTATACTATCAATTCAACTAGACAAACACTATAATTTGAGATCATGAAAGAGAATGTGCACACTCCATTAATTGCAAGACCAAACCTAATACTACAGAGTTCATCTTTCAATTTTCTTGGTCATTTTTCCTCTATGTGTTTCAATGCTTTGGAGTCGGTTGGAATTCGCATAAATCCATATTTACTCCTATTCTTTCCGTGTCATATCATTAATTGTGCAAGCGATTTGCAACAAACCATCCGTTGATGTCTAGGTATAATTAGCACGTGACGTAAAACCTTATTTGGAACTATAGGACCTTGTACATCTGTGTAATATCTCCTCTTTGCAAACAGGGCATTCTACCTTGTCTTTTATATTTATCTATGTATAAAATGCAATCATTTTTACATGAATGGATTTGCTTATATTCAATCCCCAACTCAACCAACAATTGGCACACTCTCTGCAAGTTGATGGCAACACATTCTCTTTAGGAAATATTTTAGTTTTTATTGCCCTGTAAGATTTCCAAAGATTAGATCAATTGAATGTTTGACTTATGATGAACATATTTGATATGCCAATCTCTATTATGACTATTAATTTACAATATATGGATTTAAAATCCCCTTCAAGAAATATAAACGAAGTTGATGAATGTTTATGAATTACGTACACCAATTGGCAATGCATTATAAGAAATAGATTTCAACTCACTTTAGTAAGGTGGTGAACCCTTTGTCTAACCAACCAAATAGTGACTTGATTTCTAATAATATTAATTTGCATTCCAATTTTGAGGTTCTACTTGCACTCAATTTGAACACGGTTGTCTTTGTTTCTTGCTTGTTGAAGTCTTTCAGGTTGTTATCATCAACATTACATTGGTGGTAATTACCCCTACTATCACCATTACTGCCAATCATATTACCATTATTGTCATCATTGTTTCCATCCCTAAAGAAACTTGTAAGCATTTCATTTAGTCCTTCTTCATGCACTGCATTTTCACTATCATGATCATCATCATTGAGGCTAGGTGGCATGTTATCAATGTATGCTAATCTCATCTATTGTTCAAATTTCTTAGGTGGTAGAGTTCTCTCTAAATATGATCTTTTCACTTTTGTATGGTTTAAAGGATGGTTTGGGTCGTCCCATCCAAATCTCGATAGCCCAATTGGATCTTAGGTATTAGTAGTTGTTCTTTCATCGTCATCTTCTACCTACTGTCAAACACAACCATTATTTAATGTTTGGCAAGAATTGAATAAATCATAAATGTATCAATTTCAAAGAAATATAATCAAATATCACTTAACAAATCCCATCCCATGTACTATAGTCTTGACCAACCTCTTCTTCAGTGCAATTATTTATTATGTCTAGAGAATCCATTGTCATATCCTCTTCCACCCACTATGTTCTTCATGATTTAACAGTTTTAGGTCCACGCCCATGTACATATGTTTTTTTTTTGCTAGTTGAATGCTTATGTTGTGCACTTGATCCAATCGCCATTTGAAATATCAAAAACATGCATTAATTTATTTAAAGATTGGATAATACACTATAAATTCTAATAATATTGTGAGAAAGGATGGACGTGTCACAAAATGCTTCCTAAGTTCTGTCAAAAATTGATTACCTGAAGTCCTGCGATATCCTTTGTGTCCTTATTTGATATGACACAATATGTTGCCATGGCCTCATCTTGCCCCTATAATACATAACATATTTAATGATGTTTAGTACACCAATTATATCATTTCAACCAATATGTTATCCAACACAAAACCTCACTTTACTCATATATTTGACATATTGATATCATGTTTTGGATTTGAAAAAAACAACAACATAGTTTATATAACTTTATCTCATCTATGTTGTAGCATTTGTGAATTCATAAACACCATCCTCCTTTGGTTGAGGTTGCTTTGTCTTCTTACCTTTATTGTATCTGCAAATTCCATATTTGATTCTATGGCCACCCACTTTCCTCTCGTTTATTTAGTAGGTCTACATCGTCCAAGTCCTTTTTCCATGGCCTCCTCTGTATCTTGTAATACACAACAATGACATTAGTCATATAGCATTTATGCACTTTGTTGTTGCTCTGTCCAATTGGATAAACACATAATCGATTTAAGCTCAGTTGGTTTTAACTACACCTTTCTAACTAAAATGCCCCTATTTTCAATATATACCATTTTTATTAATTTCTACTCCCAATATGGTGACATGACACAACTCTTATAAATCTTAGATGAGGATTATGAAAACTAATGGAATATTTTTTCTTTTCTTTTTTTCATATTTTCAGTTAACTGAATTCAAACCCTGCATACATAATTTTAAACCACCAAATATCTGTATTTTTGTATAATTTAAAAAAATGCTTTGACCCTATATGTTAGAGAATATACTATTTTCAAATTTTGATTTTTAAGTCTTCTAAATGAACTCAATATATAATACAATAATTAGTATAAGTTAACTTGTGGATGAGATATATTTTCAACACCACCACCCACCCTATAATAGATTAAGAGTGAGTGGCGGGATCGAAAATGTTTGTGTCACATGTATACATAATCACTAAGCAACATAACCTTTAAAGATGAAAGTGTTGTATGTAACTATAACTAGTGGATTGTTACGTTATGAGTGATTGGCTATTAGAATAAAATTAGAACGTTTGAAATCACACCAAATTCATTAGTGGGTTAGGAATATTTGACATAAAATATCTTCCATTGGGTTAAAACACCATTTACAGGGATTTACATCAACCAACATTTCAACTTATCCCATGTGCCTATGCACATTGCACATCCAATATTGGTATTCAAACCTCATAAAAAATAACAATAACATGAAAGCCTTCCACATCGAAATTGCAAAGTGCAAATATGACAATGAATACAATTTGGACGAAGAGAAAAAAAATGCAATATTGTAGGCACTAAATTAGGGGCAATTAACGACCCATTTGGCACCCCAAACTGACTACATTTTTTTAGCCAATAGTTGGTGCTAAATTCAGCACTAATGGCACCCAATTTAGTGCCACCTATTCAATCATAGCAAATAACTAATCGATTGGATCTCTATTGATGGTGGGCAAAGATATTGATAGACCTCTCATCCCTTGTTGTGGATTTCAATAAAAAAAATTGATTTATGGGTGTGATTTGGGCTCTAGCAGTCATATTCACCCCCTACCAAAGATGAAAATCAAACTTATGTCCATCCATTTTGCAATACTCATGTTTATAACAGTTAGAGAGAAGGGAGTAAAGAAAAGGGATTTTCCACAGTCTGGAGGAAAAAAATTCACTCTAGAACACCAAAAAATGTCAAGCAACATAGGGAAATGAGAAAATGGATCCGATTCTTTCCAAAATGAGGTATTTCATACTCAATTTATAGATTTGTACATGTTTCCATTGCTTGTTTGAATTGTACTTTTTAGTTTTTAATTTCAAACTATAAAAGAAGAAATTTGATATATATAGTTTATTTTTAATTTCAAATTTAAAATAAAAAAATTGTTGTACATATATAGGAACATGACAGTGAGAAGTTGAAAGAGGCAATGGATTTTATATTGGGGATAGAAGCAGTGAAAAAACTAGAAGGTAAGAACTTGTCCATGCTTGCCAAATACATGGAAAAACGATCTACTAAAGGCACTGAAACAGTCCAACCAAAGCCACCTTGTCAAAGGGAATCAATTGATTCCCTCTCAACTCCTGGATTGAGCAAAAGATCTAGGAAAAAATCAATCACAATAACCTCTAAAAATGTGGAACATGGGATAGAGACATCCTGATGGATCCAACCCCTACGACCTTCAGATTAATGATAAATATGTTGATTGGATTTTTGTATTAAACGGTGGTTGGTTGACTTTAATCGGGTGGTACTGTTGGTTTATGGAGACGAGGACATGTGTCCAGGTCTCGGGCTTTGCTCCTTCCCACTCCTTCTATGCCTCGAAACCCTAACTATTCATTTCATTTGCTATGCTCGTTTTGATGTGCCGCTATGCTACTGGTGAGGTCTCTGGTTCTACCATACGAGGGTTTGCTCTGTCACTTGTTTGAGATTTTGCTTTTGTTGTGCCTGGTTTGCAATGTGGTGTGGGTTTTCACCTGTGGACGATGTCTCGGCCTATTCTGTGCTCGGCTTCGAGACCTGGGTGTGAAACCCTCGGTATCGGTCTCTGCTGTCAACTTTTGCTCGGCTCTGTTTGTATTCTCAGTTGCAGCTTTTGTTTATTTGTTTCTTCTCCATGCGCTGGCTTCACAAGTTAATGATTTGTTTGGTTTTGTCTCAGGTTGCGGCTATGGAGTCGCTCGGCTTTCGGCTTCCACTCGGCAGTCTCCCGAAGGTAAACCCTCCTTCTATGCTAGTTGTTTTTACTTCATTTTTATCAGGCACTGATAGCCTCTCCTCCTCGTGGCAGTGAGAAACTCTGTGGCTACGACCTCAGCTCCGTGGCTTCTCTGGTGGCTTACTCAGGCTCGACTCTTCCCTAGTAAGTTCTCACAACTCTGCCCTCTGTCTTGGTTGCATTTTGTCACCATAGCTGTAGCTTTCTTTATGCTTGTTACTGATGGCTTGGTGGTTGGCCAACGCAAGTGAGCGACGGCTTGTTCGTGGTCCTCACGCCGGGGATTCCTACACCTAAACCGGGTAGGGTCGCTCCTTGGTGTCTTTCTGTTGTTTGTGTGAGGGTTTACTCTTCATAGGGTTTTATGAGTCGTAGTTGTAGTCTGGCTTGGTTCTGCGATTTCTTGGCACTGTGCCTGTGGCTCCATTGTGTGTTTGTGACTCTGTTGTTTATAAATTATGTATGTATTTAAATGGCCCTGTAATGGCCTCGCGAGGGTTTTGTAGTGCGGTTGACTCAGTTCTATTTGTTGGTCATTTGATCAATGTGTTGTAACGTTCGACTTCTTGACAAATATATATATCTATATTTATGTTGTGAATTTGATTGTTCAAATTTTGCAAATGAAAATGGGAATGTGGTCGTTTTCGGTACCTGAAACTTGTCTCTGTGGACAGTGGCTTGCTCGGTTCCTTCGTATTTTCGTTCTGTTTGTACTGTAGCTTATCCGATAGCTCTCCTCGCCTTTGTGCTTGTTGTTCACCTGTGTGTATTGGCTTTGCTTATGGAAAAGAAAATAATTTAACAGTATTCAGTAGGAATAATTTTAGGACTGTAACATGAATGGATTCAGATGTTGTCTTCAGAAAATATTTATGTGCTTTCTCTTCATTCAATTCTATGATGGCCAAAAGATTACATTAGTTGCTTTTTCCTTTTGTTTTGTAGAGAACACTGGACAGTTAGCAAACTGTGAATAGTTACAATATGTAGTTATAGTAAATGGTTTCTGAATAACTGTCTTTTCTTTCTTTGTAAATTAAAAACAAATCTTAAATAAAACTAAAAATAGTAAAAAGAAATACGTAAACAAACATTAACATTGGCTAAGACAACCATTCCTAGAAAATGAAACTAATAAAACTCAAAACTTTTTTGAAAAAGACAAACTCCCGCCATGTCCTTCCCTGAGCTAGATGCTCCTGCATCAGGCTCCCTGGGTAGGTGAAAATTCATGGCTCCGGTCCATGAGCTCCTCGACAGAATACCCTGCACATTGTATCTGTCCTGCATCAAGCCATGAACTGTCCTCAATAGGGAAATTCTTCCACTTGACGAGGTACTGTAGGTACTCCTTTCTCTGAGTCCACCTGGCCACTTGTGTGTCGAGGATTCCTTCGATTTCAAGTGGCTGAGTTGTAGGCATTTGTCTTATCCATGAACTACCCTTTTCCTGGGTGTCCCTCTTTGGATGTGTTGAATTGTCCTCTTCTAGACTAGCAGTGTATGGGAATAAATTTGCCACAATAAAAATGGGCGATAACCCTATACCTGGATCAACTGCAGTTCATAGGCATTTGCAGAAAACTTACGCAGGATTTTACAAGGTCCAATTTTTTTGAATTTCAGCTTATTGTATGCGCCCTTAGGAAATATTTCCTTGCGCAGATGCGTTAGGACCTCATCCCCTACATTAAATTGTACCTCACATCATTTCAGATCTGCTTTCTGTTTGTACCTCTGACTGCTGTCCCGTAATTTCATTTTCACCTACTCATGTAGGTCATTAATTGCTCTTGCAAAGTCTTCCCCGTCAAAACCTCTTTTCTCTAACTGTCCCAAATCCCGCAGCTCATGCACTCCTCGGGGATGCATTCCATACAAGATCTGAAAAGGACTGCTTCTTGTGCTTCAATTCGATGAATCGTTATAAGCGAATTCCGCTTGAGCAAGTACACAATCCCACATTCGTGAATTTTCTCCAACTAGACTCCGCATCAGGTTTCTTAAACTTCTGTTCACCACCTTCATTTTCCCATCAGTCTGTGAGTGATAAGCAGAGCTAAATTTTAACTTTGTGTCCAGCTTCTTCCACAAGGTGCGCCAGAAATGCCCTGTGAATTTCACGTCCCTGTCAGAAATTATGGACTTAGCTAAGCCATGTAGTCTGGCAACTTCGACGAAAAACAAGTGTGCTACATGGGTAGCGTCACTAGTTTTTCTGCAAGGGATAAAGTATGGAATCTTTGAGAATCGGTCCACCACCACCATGATGGAATCAAAACCTTGTTATGTCTTGGGTAGACCCAGGACAAATTCTAGACTGACTGAATCCCACGATTTGTTTGGAATAGGCAAGGGTGTGTATAACCCCGTGTTCTGACTGTGCCCTTTCGCCAACTGACATATCTTACACCTGGTCACATACCATTTTACGTCTCTTTGCATCTTCGGCCATAAATAGAAATGACTGAGCTAATCCAAGGTCTTATCAATGCCGAAATGTCTAGCTAGACCTCCACTATGTTTTTCTCGGATGATGTTCTCCCTCATCGAACATTCTAGGACACACAACTGTCCTCCCTTGAATAACAGCTCCTCCTGCAAGTTATAGTCCAGCCACGGACTATTATTCCTCAGCAATGGATTCTGGCAGGCTTCATAAGTCTCCTTGAAATCTACATCTGTTTCATACAAGTCCTTCAGGTGCTCAAATCCCAACACTTGTATCGTGCTCTCCTGCAAGAGTAGAACTCTTCTGCTTAGTGCATCTGCTACCTTGTTCGCTTGACCACTGATATGCTTCAATACGAATGTGAAGCTCTGTAAGTACTGCACCCATTTTGCATGTTTGTGATTCAGCTTGTGTTGTTGCATAACATACTATAATGCATAATTATTAGAAAACAAGACAAACTCATTACCCAACATATAATGTCTCCAATGCTTTAAAGCTTGGACGACGGCATAAAACTCCTTGTCGTAGGATGTATACTTTTGCTTGCTTTCATTTAATTTTTCGTTGAAATAAGCTACTCTGGTTTGTCTTCCTGGCTGAGTATAGTTCCAATGGTTGTACCACTGGCATCACAATGAACTTGAAAAAGTTTGTTGAAGTTAGGTAGCCTCAAAATTGGCCTCTCAGTGATCTTCTTCTTCAATATTTGGAAGCTCTTCTCTACAGCTTCAGTCCACTGAAAAGGTTGACTTGCCTTCTTGATTGTATCCAACATAGGTGCACAGATTCGACTAAAATCTTTTAAAAACTTGCGATAGAAACTTGCCAACCCATGAAAAACTTAGAACTTTGAACATAATCTTAAGGGATGGCCAACTAAGTATAGTTGCAACTTTTCTGGGTCCATTTTCAGCTCATTTTTTGCAATCACGAAACCCAAATAGACTAACTCCTTCTGAAAGAAAGTACATTTTTTCAGATTTATTAGCAACTTGTTTTGCTGCAACTTCTCTAGAACATATCGAACATGTCGAAAATGTTCCTCCTTGGTCTTGCTGAAAATCAGTATATCCTCTAGATACACCATGACAAATCTCCCAATGAACTCCTTCAACATCTTGTTCATCAGGCGCATAAAAGTACTAGGGGCGTTACTCAACCCAAATGGCATCACCAGCCATTCATACAACCCTTCATTAGTTTTGAAAGTTGTTTTCCATTCGTCCCCTTATTAGATTCTAATATGGTGGTATCCACTCTTCATATCTATCTTCAAAAAATATGTTGCCCCACTCAAACATTCCATCATTTCATCCATTCATGGCAATGGAAACCTGTACCTGATCATAATTTTGTTTATTTCTCATGAATCTGTGCACATCCGCCACTCGCCTCCTTTCTTGGGAGCAAGAACTGTCGGAACTACACATGGGTTTAAGCTTTATCGAATCAGTCCCTTATCCACAAACTCCTATACTTGTTTCCTAACCTCCTCATTTTCCTTGGGGCTCATCCGTGAAGCAGCTTTATTCGGTAAACTAGCTCTAGGGATGAAATCTACATGATGACTGATACTCCGCTTTGGTGGCAATTTATCTGGTATATCGTCCACCACAATGTCGCTGCACTCCTACAACATTTCCTGGATTTCTTTAGGTAAATCAGAAAGTTTAGTGTGCAACGACACTGTTCTTGGTCTCCTTACAACAACATACTTCACCTCGTCATCTTCAATCTGTTTCAGAAATTCTTTTCCACTCACCAGTAATACTTTTGTTCCACTAGTCTCTGTTGTTTCTTTCTCCTTGATGGGTACTAGCGTATGCTTAATCCCATCCTTAACAAAGGTGTAATAGTTTGTTTTCCCATCATGAACAACTTTTCGGTCATACTGCTATGGTCTACTTAGCCGAATATGACACATGTCCATGGGCATGACGTCACAAATAACTTTGTCCCTATACTTGCCAATATGAAATTCCACTTCGCACTGCTCATCAACTAGCAGTTGGCGACCCTTATGTAACCACGAAACCTTATAGGGAGTTGGGTGCTTCAATCATTTTAAATCCAGTTTCTCCACCATCTCTGTTGCAACCAGATTATCAGTGCTTCCACTGTCTATAATCAGTTTGCAGCATTTGCCATGGGACTTGCACACAGCCCGGAATAATGCCTTCCTCTGGGTTTGTTCAGCTATTTCTTTTCTCGGTTTTAGCAGTACCTTGTTCAAGACTAAGGCCTCTCCTGTCTCCTATACATTCTCTACCTCTTGAGGCAGTGCCTCTACTTCTTCTGTCTGAGCAACACATGCTCCTCTTTGACCAGCATGTTCTCCTTCAGGACACTCGAAGGATCTATGCCCCCACTTGTGGCACTTGTAGCACTGGTAGCGAGCTCCTCTGCCTCTGCCATTTCCCCTTCCTCTCTGGTATGACCTTCCTCCTCTAATGCTACCTTCCTTTTGTTGCCCCTGAGGTCTTCAAGCTGCTGCCCTCTTCACTGTTGTTGGAAGTTCTTCCTCTGCCAAAGGATTGTCCTTTCCCTCTACTAGTTCCTCTTCCTCTCCTGCCATTCTGCTTTCTTATGATCTTTTCCTCTACCTTTAAGGCACTTTGGTATGCTTCCTCTATGGTTTTTGGAGAAAGAATACTTATCTCGTCCAATATTTCCAGCCTTAGGCCATTCACAAACTTTGCGGTCTTTTATGGTGAGTCTTCAATATAACCAGCTCTCAAATTCACCCGATAAAATTCTTCGGTATATTCTTTCACCATCATTCCTCTATGCTTCAAATTCTGTACCTGTTGATGCAGAGCAATCTGGTAATCTTTGGACAAAAGCCTGCCCTTCATCTTGGTGACCATTCTGGTCCACTTTTTAATTGGTAACTTATTCAATCTTCTCCTCTTTGTTTGGACACCGTCCCACCATAACGTCGTGTGTCCTTTTAGCTTGGTAGCAGCGAATTTAACTCTCCTATCTTCGCTGACCTCCTCACATTCAAAATATTTGTCCAGCTCACTAATCCAGTCCAACAACACTTCTATGGACAAACTGCCACCATAATTCAGAATTTCAGGCTTTGGCATACTGCTAGCCAACAAGACTGACCTTAACCGTTTGATCTCGGGTCCTTCTTCATCTGATCCATCTGTTGTAACTATAGCTTCTTCCTCACTGTCATCCCCTACTTCCGGATCCCTTCTCCTTCCTGCTTCTATTGCCGCCAAACGGGCACTTAGGATCCTAATCTCTTCCCTCAATCCCTCATCTACTACTCTCCGAATAGCTTTGCCATGACCTCTTCTTCCAGCTTCCATTTTATAAGAAAATAAGTTAATTGTTTCTGCTCTGATACCAAAATCTGATGGGTCCAGACACTACGACCTTCGGATTAATGATAAATATGTTGATTGGATTTTTTTATTACATGGTGGTTGATTGACTTTAATGCGGTGGTACTCTTGGTTTATGGAGATGAGGACATGTGTCCAGTTCTTGGGCTTTGCTCCTTCCCGCTCCTTCTATGCCTCGAAACCCTGACTGTTCATTTCATTTGCTATGCTCGTTTTGCTATGCCGCTATGCTACTGGTGAGGTCTTTGGTTCTACCATACGAAGGTTTGCTCTGTGTTATCAGGAAATCTAGTGTCTATGCAAAGCTGCTAGTCCCATTAAGACTGGTAGATATCTTAGAAACAAACAAACTAAAACTACTTTCGTTTTCCTTTATGAGAAGTAGATAAGAGGGGAACAAAGGAGACCAACCTCTGTCTTGCGCTTGGTTCCTAGCTTGATTCCTCTCCCTTCTGATAGATCTTTACCACTCGCTTCCTCGTCTACCCAGCTTCAAAGAGCACCTGTGGAATTAAAGCAGCATAACACTATCCAAGAACAAAGATCTACTATCATAAACAATAGAAGACCAGATATATATTGACCACACAAATGCATATATCATCAATCATACAAGAATGTGGAGGAAAACTTGAATAGCTTTATTAATATCAAGAATAGAAAAGAGGATTACAACCAATTGTTCTGACCCAGCATCATCCTCTCAGCAAGAAAGCCCTTCTTCACCTCATGAAAAGCTTAGATCACCCAACACTATGATGTTACACCAAGAAACCAGCAACACTTCCTTACAAGATACAAAATTCCAGCCTCTGGATCTCTGGGATGAGGGATCCATAAATAGATGTTTGCAAGGGGGGTGAGTCAGCTTCTGAAATTTGATTAGTGTCCTCCCTCTGATAGTTCTTGATTCCACTTGGAGATTGATGATCTCTTACTCATCCCTGGGCGAATGCAGAGAGGCAAGTGTCACAGGAGAAGTTTCTGGAAGATTCCATGATCCTCCACCTCGCAAATTGACTCTTCCATTTGTCCACTCTCGCCCATCGCACCCCATAGAAGGGATTTTCAGTATGCATCGCACCTCCCGTGTGCATTTAGGTGGGATGCAACGCACTTTGACCATGGAGCAGGTGAGATGGTCCAGTTTTGACCAGTTCTGAGTAGTTTTTCATGGAGAACTTCTGGGAGATGATGTAATCAGTTGACCTTGTTCTTTTAGGGGTTGGAAAAACACTTTTAGGGACTTAGGAGCCCTTGGTTTATGGACATAATTGATTGGGGTTGCAGTGCCCAAAAATGTCTATAACAGTTGCCCCCTAAAGCATGAGGTCGTTAATCTTTTGATGTCGGGTGAAATGCTTTATCATGAGGATCCAAAGTTTTTTCGAGCTGGAAGGCAACCTGTAATAAGATACAATACAATACATTATCTTCATAATATTTTCATGATCTAGCTGAGGCGGGCATTCCCATGCTCAGCTTTATAAATTCATTTTCATGTACATAAGACAGACAATCGTCTGTGTGCAGACTGATGATTCTGGTAGAGCCATCATCCCTTAGATTGGATGATTATCTGTGCAGCAATGATTTACATTTGATGTATTTATTTTCCTGAACATATATCGTAGCCCGGATGGATGAAACTATATCCGGGTCTTCAATCTCGTTCGATCTTCACTCAAAGTACAAGTCAATCCATGTGAGAGATGTTCTGGAGTCGAACATGGAAAGACATCGCCTGATTACCAGCCAATGATGTAAGCTGTTAACAGGCGCGAGAGGAATCACCGATAATGATGATGACCCTCAAGGTACTACAGTATAATTCACGTGGTGTGAATAAGGGACTTGGCATCGAACACCACACAAAATCTTTCGGTCGAAAGCCATTGATGTAAACTTGTCACCGGAAGTGAGAAACTTGCCATTGAGGCATGCAAGCTTCAAAGTACTCAAAGGGTTGTTCCTAGATCGACTTCTTGGATAATGAGCTGATGTCGACAAGAAGCGAACCGTCATAGGAGGGCCTTAGTGAATCCCACATCTATGACACGGAATGGAGCAAATGATTTTAATGGAGGTGAAAACGATCTGATGATATAAGGTTTAGGGTGGCGGTCATGAAATAATGGAGTGTGAATGTATTGTTGTGGATGAGACACAGGTGAATTCTCTGAGCGACTTCTCTTGAACATATCGGTGACACTGACATGATGGATTGGTAGCGTTAACCCGAAATATGGATGGTGTGATGGACCAATGGTGATATGACCAGTGAACAGAACAACCCAACCCGACTCGGATGGAGTGAAAGTGTCATGTTCAAGAGCGACTTGCTACCAATAAAGTTTCTTCAAGTTTTCTTCCCAATTTTTCCCCAGTCATTGCTGACCAGTACCTCTTTATTTTTTTCAAGCTTGAGGAGGATAACATATGCTTGTTCTATAATTTGCCCTTTGGGCAAACCCATCGCTATGTTTTAATGAGCCTAGTGATAGTGAAACTCGTTCTTGTCTGTATGGACAAGTTTGTCGCTATTCGGTTTTAACGAGTTTAATGACAAAGATAACTCGGTCCTTTTCAATTTTAGAGAGTCTGAAAGAGACGTAAAGGAAACTCCAACAATCCTTTTTCGTCATATAATCCCTTAAGTCCGAAAAGTATAAAATAATACAAAAGGGATGAATTTTCGGTAATTTTAATGAGCCGAACAAAACAAGCGCTCGATATTTTTGTGTAATAATCCCTCAGGTCCAAAAAGATTAAAATCTAAAGGAGGGATAGAACTTCCGGTCACTTTAACGAGCTGGAGAGGCCAATTGCTCGACAATCTTTTCATATTTTACGAGTCAGATGAAAAGAGCTTAAAGGAGACTCGTTTTTCGAGGAACGAGTGATAAATTCGGGTAGCAGCTAATTCCAGGTAAGGTTTGGAATTTTCCAATCACGACAGTGTTACAAGGATGGCTAACAGGATCACTCTTCGCAGCTGTTCCTCGAAAAGGGTAAACAATCAAATGGAGGTGAATGATCGGCCAATACAGAGTGGAGGTGATAATGAGAACACGACCAAGGCTTCAAAGGCTGATGATAATGCATTCACGATGATTATTTACCAGAAATTGTTCATTTTTTAATGAATGAGCTTAAACTTTGGGGGAAACATTTGCTCACTACTTATGTTTAATTTTTAACGAGCTTGAACTCCACATAAAAACTGCTCGATCCAGTCGTATAACAAGGATGTCTCATCTAAGATGACATTTTTTCAAAGCTTTGCCCCGCATCCTTTCTTTATGAAAGTTAGGAAATGACCAATCCTACGAGTTTAAAGGGTTAGAGGACCTACAAATTTAAAAAAATAAATGGTCGCTCTTCGCTTGCATGCCCCCAGGTATAGCGAAAAATTTCCAGGTTACCAAAGATTGTTCTATCCGCACTTCAGACAAAACACTTCCTTGGCGATGTCTACCGAAATAAACTGTTAGACCAAACAATGCGCAGCGGAAATATAAATAAACATACATACACAGCACATACAAAATCACAAAACCATAACACAAAGATTTTAACGTGGTTCACCCAACCAATCTAGGCTACATCCACCAGAACAGAGGCATCGACAATCTTATTATTCAACAGGAGATTACAACCAATTTTAATTCTTCACACATACTCTCAGCTCACCCTATATTCTCTACACTCACACAATCCTCTACGGGATTACATTTCTTATAGATGGAGTATAAAACTGAATCATAAATTCCATCACAACAAATATAGGATGCATTAACTCCTCCTCAAAAAATACTGGAGCTAATATAGCAACTAATCCTATTGTTGTCACATACATGAGATATTTTCCAAAATTAATTAAAACAGAAAATCTCAACAATCTCCACCTTGACAATAATTAGCCTAATACCCTGTTCATTTGTTATTTTTATCTTTTCTGCAAGCCAAGAGAAGCCAAACACCAACATAGCTTCTCTAACAAAACTGGTTTCGTGAACATGTCTGCACGGTTTTCCTTCGTATGCACTTTTTCAAGAGAAACACCCCTTTCAGTGATAACCTGTCTACAAAATGGTACTTGATAGGTATATGCTTAGATTTACTATGATAGGCCGGATTCTTAGCCAAATGAATTGCACTTTGACTATCACAAAATAACTTGATGTTGTCCTGTAACCTACCAAACTCACTAATCAAACCTTTCAGCCAAACCGCTTCTTTGCAAGCATGCGAAGCAGCTATGTATTCTGCTTCAGTAGTGGATAAAGCAACAATATTCTGTAGCTTTGACATCCAGCTAATAACTCCACCTGCAAGAGTAAAGACATACCCTGAAGTTGATCTTCTCTTATCCATATCACCTGCAAAATCGGAATCAACATATCCACAAACAGATTCACTACTCCTGTTATAAGTGATACAATAATCACTTGTGCCTCTCAAATACCGAAGCACCCATTTCACTGCTGACCAGTGTTCTTTTCCTGGATTTTCCATATACCTGCTGACAACCCCAACTGCATGTGAAATATCTGGTCAAGTACAAACCATTGCATACATTAAACAACCTACTACATTGGCATATGGAATTCGAGACATATATTCCTTTTCTTCATTTGTATTAGGACATAAACTCGAAGAAAGCTTAAAATGGGAAGCTAAAGGGACTGAAACAGGCTTCACATTGTTCATACCAAACCTCAAGAGTATTTTCTCAATATACTTCTGTTGTGATAGCCACAGCTTACCATTGCTCCTGTCTCTGAAAATCTCCATGCCCAAAATTTGTCTTGCTACTCCTAGATCTTTCATATCAAATGTCCTAGCCATCTGAGCCTTTAACCTCTTGATCTCTGTTATGCTTTTGCTTGCTAAAAGCATATCATCAACATATAACACTAAGATAATGAACATGCCATTACTTAATTTCTTAAAGTAAACATAATGATCATATTCACTTCTTATATAATTTTGACTCAACATGAAAGAATCAAATTTCTTGTACCATTGTCGAGGCGATTGCTTCAGACCATACAATGATTTCTTGAGCCTGCAGAAAAATTTCTTGTTGTGATCTTGAACAAACCCTTCCGGTTGTTCCATGTAAATCTCCTCATCTAAATCTCCATGTAAAAAAGCAGTTTTAACATCTAGTTGCTGTAATTCTAAATCAAGTAAGGCAACTAATGCTAATACAATTCGAATTGAAACAATTTTTACAACTGGTGAAAATATCTCATGAAAATCAATGCCTGCTTTCTGAGAAAAACCTTTTGCGACTAGCCTTGCTTTGTACATGTCCTTTGAACCATCAACACCCCTTTTCAATTTGTACACCCATTTACATCCCACAGTTTTTCTGTCTTTAGGAAGTGCTACCAGATCCCATGTGTCATTCTTGTCTAATGCCATCATCTCGTCCTTCATAGCTTCTTTCCACTTTTCACTTTTAGAACCTTCTACAGCTTCCTGATAGAAAAAAGGTTCATCATCGTTAGCGGTTAAAGCAACTGAAGTTACATAATCATCATACCTTCTAGGAGGACGTTTAATTCTCGTGGACCTCCTTAAAGATGTTTCTGGTACTTCCACAATTTGCTGATTATTATCTGTAGGAACTTCTTCATGATCTGCATCTGAAACATGTTCATGATCTACATTTCAAAATGTGTTCATGATCTACATCTGAAACTTGTTCATGACTAGCATCTGAACCATGTTCATCTTGATCATCATCAGTATTTGAACTGGTTTCAAATTGAATGTGTTGAAGCTTAGATACATTATCCTGTTTCAATTTATCATCTACATCTGAACTTTCAAGTGAGGATTCATTAAATTTAACATCTCTGTTAATGATGATCTTGTGAGTAGTAGGATCCCACAATCTGTATCCCTTAGTCCCATCACCATATCCAACAAAGATATATCTTTTTGATTTAGGATCTAATTTAGAACGCTGATGTTTTGGAACTAGAGCATATGCATCACAACCAAAAACTTTCAGTTTAGAATAATCACAAGGATGACCTTTCCATACCTCTTGAGGAATTTTGCATCCTATCGCAGTTGATGGTGATCAATTTATCAAATAGAAAGATGTAGCAACTCCTTCTATCCACAATTCCTTCTGCAAATTGGCGTTACTCAGCATACTTCTTGCTATCTCTAAAAGAGTCATGTTCATGTGTTCAACAACTCCATTTTGCTGAGGAGTATACACAGTGGTTTTATGTCTTTCGATCCCAGCTTCCTTGCAATAATTATCAAATTCCTTTGAAGTAAACTCACCACCATTGTCAGTTCTTAGACATTTAATAGTTCTTCCAGTGATGTTTTCAACTAATGCTCTAAACTGTTTGAAAATTGTAAACACATCAGACTTCTTCTTTAACATGTAGACCCACACTTTTCTAGAGAAATCATCAATAAAAGATACAAAATATGACAAACCTCCATATGAGGTTGTAGGAGACGGACCCCAAACATCAGAATGGATATAATCAAGGATTCCCTTACTAGTATGTTTTCCAGTTTTAAACTTCTGCTTGCTTTGTTTCCCAAACAGACAATGTTTGCAGAAATCTAACTTAACAGACTTTATATTAGGAAGTAACTTATGATCAGATAAAATCTTTAAACCTCTTTCGCTCATATGACCCAACCTTTGATGCCATAAACGAATATAATTACTGTAATTTTCAGACACTGTAGAAACATGATCTCACTCTTTTCTTCCTTGTAACTGAAAAAGATTTCCAACCTTCTTTGCTTTCATTACTAGTAAAATTCCTTTATAAACTTTCATTACTCCACCTTGAATAAAGGTTTTATATCCATTAGTGTCTAGTACTCCTAATGAAATGAGGTTTTTCCTTATTTCAGGTAAATGTCTTACATCAATTAAAATTTTATTTGTCCCATCAAACATTTTAAGCTGAATGCTTCCAATTCCCGCAATGTTACATGTGACATCATTTCCCATGTAAACTACTCCATCATTGATTGGTTTATAAGTTTTAAGCCATTCCCTAGGAATACACATGTGATTTGATGCACCATAATCTAACAGCCAATGTTGATCATGACTAGACAAATCAACTGATAACACTTCATCACTCATACCTGTCTTGGATGCCGAACCTATATTTGTTGTGTTTGCTTCTTTCTTCTCTGTTGAAGAGTCTTCTTTGGATGCTTGTTGTCTCTTCCAACAGTCCTTCTTCAAATGTCCTGATTTGCCACAAAACCAGCGCTTTACCTTACTCTTCTTCCCTTTCGATTTTGAACGCGAGTCGTTGTGCTTACTGGAGCGTCTTTCTCTAGAACGACCTCTAGCCATCATTGCTTCTGATGCAGAGGTTTTGGAATTTGACCTTTTCCTTGTCTCTTCAGACAACAAAGCTCCAACAACATCATCAAATTCAAGGGTTTCTGATATACTTAGACTTATAGAAGTAACAAAATGATCCCATGACTCGGGCAACGAGCATAATAAAGTTATAGCTTTATCCTCTGATTCAAATTTTACTTCTATACTTTCTAATTGCACCAAGAGAGTATTAAAGACATTCAAATGATCAGTAATAGCTGTACCTTCCTTCATGCGCAGACTGTACAATTGTCGCTTCAGAAGAATCCTATTGGTTAAGGATTTTGTCATGTACAGCTTCTCAAGCTTTGTCCACAAACCAGCAGCAGTTTTCTCTGACACGATGTTAAACAAAACATCATCCGCCAAACACAGTTGAATACCGCTCAGAGCTCTTCCATCCAAGTCATTTGTCATGGTGTAAGGCTGTTTGGATTTTCCCAACAGTGCCTTCGCCACGCCTCGTTGCACAAGTAGATCATGCATCTTCACTTTCCAGATTTTGAAGTTATTTTTGCCATTGAACTTCTCGATCTCAAAACGAGCACTTTGAGTTTTTGCCATGTTGTAACAAATAGAATCTCCAATTCCAAATTAAAAAATGCCTTTTCTTTATACTATAAAATGCCTCTGTCGTACTGTGTAATTACAATTTGAAAAGAAAAACAAAAAATTGCAGGTTTACCAGAAGGAAAAACTGTTTGTCGCTTCTTGACGGCCGAAGACCCGCGCCTGAAACAAAATTCGTGCAAGGCAGGAAATTGGTGCGATTAACCCTTTCGTTTCCACACCAATATCCCTTTCTGGCGCGTTGGCGCGCTGGCGCGACTGTTCCTGGAACTTCCGCGCCAATTGGCGCGACTGTTACTGAATAAACCGCGCCAGCCCCTTCTTTAGCTCAAAATTGGCGCTGTTGTTCCAACCAAAACCGTGCCAACCAAAAAAGCTTCACTTTCCACGTCTCTGCCACAGGTACCAGCTCCACAACCAGAGATCTGTAGGTTATGGGCCCTCCACGCTTCCGCTGCGCCGCTCTGATACCAATTGTTAGACCAAACAATGCGCAGCAGAAATATAAATAAACATACATACACAACACATAAAAAATCACAAAACCATAACACAAAGATTTTAACGTGGTTCACCCAACCAATCTGGGCTACATCCACCAGAATAGAGGCATCGGCAATCTTATTATTCAACAGGAGATTACAACCAATTTTAATTCTTCACACATACTCTCAGCTCACCCTATTTTCTCTTCACTCACACAATCCTCTACGGGATTACATTTCTTATAGCTGGAGTATAAAACTGAATCATAAATTCCCTCACAACAAATATAGGATGCATTAACTCCTCCTCAAAAAATACTGGAGCTAATATAGCAACTAATCCTATTGTTGTCACATACATGAGATTTTTTCCAAAATTAATTAAAACAGAAAATCTCAACATAAACAAAGGTGAGCGGCGCAACTGGCTCCACTCACATAACTTTAACGGAGGAATCTTATTCCAGTCTAATCTCATAAACCAGTCATATATCCAAGAAAGCCAACTGAAATTGCTTGTTGTCAAGATCCAACATAAACAATAATCTCTTTTGACTAGATTAAATAAGTGGCAGACTTTAGAGATTCATTTTTCTTCTTTATCTTTATGAACCTAGTAAATATATTCTGACTGCTAGAAGAAGGAGAAACTGGTGGGTCAGATGTGGTTGGTTCCATTTGTCTCAAAGAAAATATAGGCTCGCTTGACACTAACATTGTTGTCGTTGGCACATCTATAGTTGTGACTTCAGATGATTCTTCTTATGTCTCCCTATTTTTCCTTCTCTTTAACACTCTGAATTCTGTTGATTTTGATCCTGAAGGAGTGGGAGAAATGCTTCCAATTGTTCTTTTTAGCTCTTTTTCCTTTAGGCAAGGATTTTCAACTATTTGAGTTCTTACCCGTTCTTCTGGAATTTCTTGCAGAGTATTATCCTCCTAAATTTTCCTATTGGTGAACTACTCAACTTTTGGCTTTGAAGCATGAATATAAGGAGTAGATTTTTGTTCAGCCTGATATTTTTCCAGTAGGACCATAATTCCAATTGAAACTCATTCGAAACTTCATTTGAGTTAACAAATTCTCTACTTATTTATCAATTTCTCTAGTATTTTCTATGAAGGGGCCTACCTGAGCCTTCAATCTAAATTGAGCCTTTTGTTTTCTTGACTCAAAATGAACATCATCTACGTTCAAACTCTGCCTTATGAACTCCAAAGAAAAAAAATCTCATTGGAAAAAATATTGGTAGCTTATATGGTGACAATCACAACCAAACACTCTGATCTCTATGAAAATCTGATATCAATACCAATATCCTACCTTTGTCTGCTCACTTAAATGCAAAATTCTCTTAATTGTAGCTAAACCCCTTAGAACTGCATCACTACTAAGAATACAAAGTGAAAAATATAGAAATTGGTCCACGAAATCACTGAATGAATACTCTTCTGAATTTTTTCTAACAAATAAGGTCCAGTTAATAACAGATTGTGATCTCCCTTATGAATCCAGCTTTTGTAATGGCATATTAAACCTCTCAGCTTGATGGTATAAGAATAGATAAACTAACATAGATTGATGTTTAAAGGCTCTTTTAGCATTGAACTTTAATGACTGCTCATGAATATTATCTGAGATAAACTGGCTAAAATTGAATAGGACAAAAGGTTTTTTTCTAGATGAAAAGATAGACATGAACCTTAAAATAACTTCATCAAACCATTCATCACTTTGATAACATAAAAGACAACAAACAACGGAAATTATTTGTCTGTACATTTAAGGAAATATGGTTGAGGAAGAAGGCAAATTATGATGCAAAAATTCAGATCCTTCTGGTAAAAATGACTAAAAAATATGGCCTCTCTCTTGAAATGTAAGTTTTTGGTAATTTTCCATTAATGAGTCAACTGAAAAGGAATGTCATTTTTAGAAAATCCTGTAGATTCACAAGCTCATGCAATGTACTAAAGCACATGACAAGAATCTACTTCTACTTTCAACTAGCGGAAGCCAATAAATCAATGAAAAAAATATGAACAAGAAGATAATAAATCAATGGCACATAATACAAGATGTATATGTGGAAATCCATTGCTCAAAACCCTGCTATATGTATTTCATATATCAGAAATATGAGTGAAGATACAAGACTGTTCTCACTAGAATAATTCCGCACAAGTCTGCTCAACTCTCTCAGCTCACAATCTAGCTCTTGGCCAATTCTGCAGCTCTTGAAGCCCCTAATCTCTTCTGTAATTCCTAGGATTAGTAGCCCGTATATAAAGGGAATTCGTGCTTCCAAAACTGTGCAATCCAAACATAGGATCAATCTCTAATGCATGCATGATATTTACACTCCAGTAAATAATACAACTGATAGTACACTGTCCCCACACTCTAGTCTCAACTAGGTCTTTCTCGGAATCAACACGCATGAGTTTCTGATGAGTGAATCTTTAGTTAACTAGAGTGACATTTATGGATGCACTAGTGTGCCAACTGACTGTTAACTCTCTATTAGTTCCTCAAATAGTTTGGAACTAATTTAACTGAACTTAATTCAGTAAACTGAGTGATCTAATTACAACTCACAATTTAACACATACTGGACCCCTAAAACTTAGGGAGAACATATACATGACTACAGAAAGACTTCCAACTTGAAATTCCTAAGCTAATTAAGTTAATTAAAATTAATGAACTATTTACAAGTTGCTATGAGAATAGAATGTACAATTTTCACCTGTAGATCAACTGATATATGCAATGTCCTAAAGCATAATACTAGATCTACTTCTACCATAAACTTTGCGGAAGCTTAAACATATATGAGCATCATCAAGCATGAACAGATATAACTGAGAATGAGAAGTAATCAACCATAACATAGAAGATATATCACTGGGGAAAGCACCAGCCTAAAACCCCAACTCTGTATTATCATACAAGTGGAAATCTTGTTCAAGTTACAAAAAGAATCAGCTCTCAAGCTATCCTGCTCTCTCTGTAATCAAATGATACAGTTCACAAACTGAATAGACATAGAATATATATTCCTCAAGCCCTCCAAGCCTCCTATTTCCTTGTGCAGTTTCGATTGGGGTCCAATGATATCACATGTGTGAATTGGCCTCATCACACTCACTGTAACCTCAGGTCCAACTGCGCAATCCTCAAGGAATAATATTCCTTTTGCATGCAAGGAATATTCACCAAGGAATATCCTAGCAACTGATAGTACACTGTCCCTCCATTTGATCTCAACTGGGTCTCTGACTGAACTGACATGCATGAGTTATCCATGAGTGAATACTCAGTTATCTGAAATACAATAGTTACATGCATGCAAGATTAACTAACTGAACTCTCATTGATTTAACAAACTGTTAAATTAATCTAACTGAACTTGACTCAGTTAACTGAGCCAACTAATTACAACTCACTCTTATCTCTTTAATTGATGGATAAATCCCTTAATCAAAGGAGAAATTGTTGCATGTCCTCACATAGACTTCAAGTTTGATTTTCCTTAACTAATTAACTCAAGATGAATTAATTAATTAATTTTCAAACTGTTGTTAATATCAAATTCGAGTTTTACTTCCTATGTTTAGTCCAGGGATTGACTAAAATAAGAAGGGATCCTGAAATGCTATTTTTAGAAAAGCTATTTTTAGCACTTTCACTTTTCACCCACTGTTGCTAAAATCACCAATCGTTGAACTGCTATTTATAGCAACATTATTTTTAGCATTTCTTGTTGCACTTTTCAATGCTCCCTCTCAACAAGAAAGGGATTATCAGTAACCCTGATCCTGTCTCTGTGGAACTCGAACTTGCAATTTGACAATGCCTTAGTCAAAATATCTGCATCTTGCTCCTCGGTCGAAACATACTGCAACATCATGATCCTCTTGACCACACAGTCCTGTAGATGATGGTAATGGATATCTATATGCTTGGACTTCTCATGAAACACAGGATTCTCAAAGAGTTTTATACAACTCTGATTATCACAGTATATCACTGTAGGATCCATCATCTGACCAAACAATCCCACTAGAATCTTCCGCATCCAAATGGCCTCGCATGCTACCTAACTGGCAGCCATGTATTCAGCCTCTGTTGAGCTAAGTGCAACTGATCTCCGTTTTCTGCTATACCAAGAAACTACAGCTGAACCAAGGTTGAAGATTCCTCCAGAAGTGCTCTTCCGGTTTGATGGACTACCTGCCCAATTCGCATTTGTGAAGCCTTTTAGCTTCACTCCCTCTGTCTGTCTGTACCATAATCCGTACTGTGTAGTGCCTCTGAGATATCTTAGCACATGCTTCGCTGCCTTCCAAAACAGCTTGGTAGGCTGAACCATAGCTTGACTCAGTTGGTTCACCTCAAAGCATAAGTCGGGTCGTGTGTTCACCAGATACATAAGTGAACCCATCGACTGCCGATAAACAGTGGCAACTATTACCTCACTTGAAGTAGCATCCTCCTTCCTCCAGTTCCCAGTTAGAGGATTCTGCATGGGTTTGCACTTCTCCATGTGAAAGCACCTGAGTATCTCATTGGCATACTTGCCTTGAGAACAAATACTTCCCTATCTTTCTACGACACTTCCATGCCTAGAAAGTAGTTCATGAGGCCCATGTCCTTCATCTCGAGCTCTCTTGCAAGGTCCTCCTTGCAAGACTGTATCAGCTGGTCATCACCTGTCAAAATCAGATCATCGACATAAAGTACAATAATCAATGGCTTACCATCTACCATGATGTGGTAAAGGTTCGCATCTGCTTCACTCTTCGTGAAGCCCAAACCGCTGAAATAACTGTTGATCCTGGTATGCCAAGCACGGGGTGCTTACTTCAACCCATACAGTGCTTGCTTGAGTCGGCAGACATGCGGCTCATTATCGAAGGTCTCAAATCTTTCAGGCTGCTCAATGTATACCTCTTCCTCAATCTTCCCATTGAGGAACACCGTCTTCACATCCATCTGATGGATCTTCCAACCCATATGTGCTGAAAGAGCTAGCATCGATCTGATAGATGAGTACCTTGCTACGGAGCAAAGGTCTCATCGTAGTCAATCCCCTCAACCTGTGAGAAACCTCAGACAACAAACCTTACCTTGTGTTTCTCAACACTTCCATTAGCTACCTGCTTTACCTTGTAAAGCCATCGAGAACTAACCACTGACTTGTCCCTAAGTCTACTGACAACATCCCACACACTGTTCTGTATGATAGAATCATACTCTTCTAGCATTGCATCAACCTAGACTGGTTGCTGCACTGCCTCCTAAAAAGAAGAAGATTCGGTCGCTACACACTCCCCAACCAGGGCCATGTAGTCAGTGTATCTCTCAGGAGATCTCCTCTATTTGTGCTGAGAGGATGGCTGCCCCACATTCTCTCTCGCATCAAGCATCAATCTTTCAGCTTCTCGCGAGCATTTCTGCCCGTCTCTGGAAGACTCTCCAGGAGTGGTGGTCTCCACTACTAGATCCTCTGCATGTGGCTGATCCACATCATCAGGAGGCTCCTCCTCCTTTGGAACTAAAAGTTCCTCATCACCATGCAACTTGAGCTCCCTCTCAAGCGACACTGGCATGGATCTCTACTCGTCAAACTTCAGATCCCTGTGAACTATGGTCCTCTGACTGGCAGGAAGAATTACACGATAGTTGTGGTGTGTATTTGTGTACCCCACAAGTATCCCCAACTCAGCTGTTGGGTCTAGCTTCTTCCAAGCATCTTTGGTCACATGAAAGTAAACTAATGATCCAAAGATGCAGAAGTGACTCACATCTGGTTGCTTCCTCGAAAAGGCCTCCATAGGTGTCTTCATCCCCAAGATATGATAAGGACTTATGTTTTGAAGGTACATTGCTTTATTGGATGCCTCAGCCCATAGATGAAGTGGTAGGCTTTCATCATGCAACATCACTCGAGCTGCTCCCACAATAGATCTGTTCTTCCTTTCACCACCCCATTCTGTTGTGGGTTATGGGGTGCTGCCAGTTCCCTTTTAATTCCTTCTGCAGTGCAGAAGTCTTTAAATTACTGGGAAACATACTCTCCACCATTGTCGCTACGCAAGGCTTTTACTTTCTTTCCAGATTCTTTCTCTGTCGATGCTTTAAAATCACAAAACCTCAAGAAGGTCTGATCCTTCTTTTGCATAAAGTAGATACAACATCTACGAGAAAAAACATCAATAAAAATAACATAGTACCTTTGTTTAGCGGTGGAGGTTGTAGAGAATGGTCCACATACATCTGAGTGAACTTGATCCAAGATTGCTCTAGCTCTACTATCCCGATCTTGAAAGGAAGATTTCACATACTTACCCAAGGTGCATCCTTTGCATGTATATGTTTGCTCTAGTTTTCCCTTGGGTAAGTCGATAGAAATTTGCTGCATGATCTTCAAGGCCCCGTGATGCAAGTCGCCCAGTCTTCTATGACATAGATCGCCAACATCTTGGCTTTGCACCACCTCTGCTTTGGAACTCAGTGCAGCACAGTCTTCTACCTCCAGCTTGTAGAGATTCTTTACTCGAATCCCAATTCGCTTGGTCTATCCGGTGCCGATATGCCTCAGGAAAACTTTTCCTTTACTAAAGACTACATCATAACCTTTATCTTCTAGCATAGCAACAGACACAAGATTCTTTTTCAGACCTAGTACATACTTAACAGTAGATAGGGTGAGAGGAGCACCATGCTCCCTCTGAAACACAATTGTACCTTCACCTGAGACACAGTACTTTCCATCATCGCCCATCTTGATCTGCATCTGGAGATCCTTCTCCTCCAAGGTATTGAAAATATTCTTGTCATCTGACATGTGGAAAGAGGCTCCACTGTCCAGGTACCAAACACATCCCACCATGGATGAAACCATGCATGCGGTAAGAGAGAAATCCAGCTCAAACTATGAAGCCAGTGCATCACCATCAAATCCCTTTGAGGAACCCTTCTTGGATTTCTTCTGTGGATAATTCATAGCATAATGGCCCACTTCGTGAAAATGAAAGCATCTCACCTTCGACTTGTCAACCTTCTTCCCACCATGAGAAGATTTGGATTGGGACGCCTTCCCTTTCCCTTTCTTAGCTTTACTCGCTAAAGCTAGATTTTCTTCATCATCTTGTTTTGATGAAGATCCATCCCTGGTGCTTCACCTTATCTCCTCCTGCATTAGGTCCGACCAAAGTCATTCCCAATCTGGCAATTTCTCTCTTCCATTAACTAAGGCCTGGTAGCTATGCTAGCTCTTAGGAAGACCGAGGAGTGCTAGACTCACCATGTCGTCATTAGTTGTCACAACCCCTAAGCTTTCAAGCTCATCACTGCAGGTGGTGAGCTTGTTCAGGAACGTAGAGATTGGGTTGCCCTTTTCGCACTTGATCTTTTGAAGTTTGTCCTTCAGCGCCATCTTCCTCTGATCGCTGCTATTATGATAAAGACCTTTCAATGTTTTCCACATTGAAAACGGAGTCTCCTTCCCATGGAGGCTCGAGACAATGTGATCTCGACCTCCCTCCAGGACTATTCTCCTTGCTCTAGCCACAAACTTTTTCCATTCCGCCAGTTGAGTAGCATCAGTCAGCTTTTGGACTTCTTGATCAATGAAGTCCTTTAGATTGTTATCTTCTGATACTGCCTCCATGCGATCCTTCCAGGCTATATAATTCGAACTACCATCAAGGGCATATTCGAGTCTTAAACCACTGAAAGCCATAGGTGAAATAGATGTGATAAGAACTCAATTCAATATTCAGAAACCAGACTTCGTACTTCTCCTGCTTGTATATCGTTCTTCCTTGATAACCTGGCTCTGATACCATGTAGAATTTTCACCTGTAGATCAACTGATATATGCAATGTCCTAAAGCATAATACTAGATCTACTTCTACCATAAACTTTGCAGAAGCTTAAACATATATGAGCATCATCAAGCATGAACAAATATAACTGAGAATGAGAAGTAATCAACCATAACACAGAAGTTATATCACTGGAGAAAGCACCAGCCTAAAACCCCAACTCTGTATTTTCATGCAAGTGGAAATCTTGTTCAAGTTACAAAAAGAATCAACTCTCAAGCTATCCCGCTCTCTCTGTAATCAAACAATACAACTCACAAACTAAATAGACATATAATATATCTTCCTCAAGCCCTCCAAGCCTCCTATTTCCTTGCACAGTTTTGATTGGGGTCGAATGATATCACATGTGTGAATTAGCCTCATCACACTCACTGTAACCTCAGGTCCAACCGCACTATCCTCAAGGAATAATATTCCTTCTGCATGCAAGGAATATTCACCAAGGAATATCCTAGCAACTGATAGTACACTATCCCTTCATCTGATCTCAACTGGGTCTCTGACTGAACTGACATGCATGAGTTATCCATGAGAGAATACTCAGTTATCTGAAATACAGTAGTTACATGCATGCAAGCATTAACTAATTGAACTCTCATTAATTTAACAAACTGTTAAATTAATATAACTGGACTTGACTCAGTTAACTGAGCCAACTAATTACAACTCAATATTACAACTCACTCTTATCGCTTGAACTGATGGATAAATCCTCAATCAAAGGAAAAACTATTGCATGTCCTCACATATACTTCAAGTTTGATTTTCCTTAACTAATTAACTCAAGATGAATTAATTAATTAATTTTCAAACTGCTGTTAATATCAAATTCGAAGTTTACTTCCTATGTTTAGTATAGGGACTGACTAAAATAAGAAGGGATCCCGAAATGCTATTTTTAGAAAAGCTACTTTTAGCACTTTCACTTTTCACCCATTGTTGCTAAGATCACCAATGGCTGAATTGCTATTTATAGCCGGGCTATTTATAGCAGTGCTATTTTTATCATTTCTTGTTGCACTTCTCAACATAGAATTCAATTTTAATTCTCATTTTAATTCAAGGACAAATTAAACTGGAATTTCTTGTTGCCATTTCTCAACGCTCCCTCTCAACAAGAAAGGGATTATCAGATACCACAATCCTGCCTATGTGGAACTCGAATTTACATCTTGACAATGCCTTTGTCAAAATGTCAGCATCTCGCTCCTCTGTGGGAATGTACTCTTACAACATAATCTATCTCAATACACAATCTCTGAGATGATGATATCAAATATCAATATGCTTGGACTGACCATGAAAAATTGGATTTTCAGAGAGTTTGATACAACTCTGATTATTGCAGTGAATCACAGTTGGATCCATTTGTTGACCAAACAAACCAACCAGGATCTTTCTCATCCATATGGCCTCACATGCTTCTTGAATCACAACCATGTACTCTACCTCTGCCGAACTGAGTGCAACCAATCTTTGTTTCCTGTTGTACCAAGAAACTGTCACTAACCAAATATTGAAGATCCCTCCTGATGTTATCTTCCGGTCAGATGGACTCCTTACTCAATCTACATCGGTGAAGCCTTGAAGCTTGAATCCCTCTATTCGTATGTACCATAATCCATACTGAGAAGTGCCCCTGAGGTATCTCAACACATGGTTTGCTGCCTTCCAATACAACTTGGTAGGCTTAACCATCACTTGAATAAGTTAGTTAACTGCATAGCACATATCTGGTCAAGTCTTCACCAAGTACATGAGTGAACCCAAAAGTTGCCTGTAAACAATAGCTTCCACTACTTCCACTGAAGTAGCATCCTCCTTCCTCCTGTTACCCGCTAGAGGAGTCTCCATGGGCTTGCTTCTCTCCATGTAGAATCTCCTGAGTATCTCATTGGCATACTTGTCGTGAGACACAAACAACTCCCCATCTCCCTGCCATACCTCCATGCCAAGAAAGTAATGCATGAGCCCCATGTCCTCCATCTCAAACTATCTTGTAAGGTCCTCCTTACAGGACTTGATCAGTTGATCATCACCTATCAGTATGAGATCATCAACATAAAGTACAATGATCAACAATTTACCTTCCACCACTATGTGGTTCAGGTTCACATCTGCTTCACTCTTCGTGAAGCACAACCCGGTAAAGTAGCTATCTATTATGGTGTACCAAGTATGGGGTGCTTCCTTCAACCCATACAATGCTCTCTTGAGCCGACACACATGCGACTCACGGTCAAAGGTCCCAAAACCGTCAGGCTGCTCTATGTACACCTCTTCCTCAGTCATGCCATTAAGGAAGGTTGTCTTTGCATCCATATTATGTATCTTCCAAGCCATCTATGCTGATAGTAGCAATATAGATTTGATTGACGAGTACCTTGCAATAGGAGCAAAGGTCCCATCATAGTCAATCCCCTCTACCTGTTAAAAGCCATGGGCCATAAATCTAGCCTTATGCTTCTCCACACTCCCATATGGAACTTGATTTACCTTGTAAATCCAATGGGAGCTCACCACTAACTTGTCCTCTAGTCTTGGGACCACATCCCAAACATTGTTACAAACTATGGAGTCATACTCCTCCACCATGGCACTAATTCTTTAAAAGAATATGGTTCTATCACAACACATTCACCCATAAGAGCCAGGTATCCATTGTACCTCTTAGATGACCTCCTCTACCTGCACTGAGAAGTGGGTGATCCCACATTTGCTCGTGCATCATCCAACAATCTGTTAGCTTCTCTGGTGCACTTTCTTCCCTCTCTAGAAGACTCTGCCTAAGTGGATGTCTCCACTCCCAGATCCTCTGCATGTGGCTGCTCCACATCAATTTGATGCTCCTCAACCTTAGGAGCTAAAATCTCCTCATTCACATGTAGATCAATCTCCCTCTCAAGGAAAACTTGCATGGCCTTCTCCTTATCATATCTAACATCCCTACAAACCACTGTCTTCTTGCTGGTCGACAAGTACACCCGATAGTTGTGAGGTGTATCAGTGTACCCCACAAATATCCCCAAATCTATTGTAGGCTGAAGATTCTTTCGTGCACCTTTGGTCACATGGAAATATATCGATGACCCAAAAATCTTGAAGTGACCAACATCTGGCCTCTTATCGAAATAAGCCTCCTTTGGCGTCTTCATCTCAAGTATCTAATGTGGGCTACAGTTGTGAACATAAACTGTTGTGTTGCATGCCTCATCCCATAAGTGTAATGGTAATACCTAATCATGCAACATCACCCTCGCTACCCCTACTATGATTTTATTCTTCCTCTCGTCCACCCCATTCTACTGAGGCTTATGGGGTGTCGTCAACTCCCGTTTAATCCCTTCCGCTGCACCGAAGTTCTTAAACTCGTTTGAGACATATTCACCACCATTATCACTTCATATGTCTTTAAACTTATTTCCTAACTCTTTCTCTTCCAATGCTTTAAACTCACAAAACTTTGTGAAAGTTTGATCCCTTTTCTACATGAAAAATATCCATCATTTACGAGAATAGTCATCAACAAATATAACATAATACTTGTGTTTGGCCATGGATGCTGTCGAGAATGGTCCACACACATCTGAATGGACTCACTCTAGAATAACCTCTACTTGACTGTCTCTGTCATGAAAGGAAGACTTGGTTTATTTTCCTAAAGTACACCCATTGCATGTATCAACTTTCTCAAGCATACATTTCGGAAGATTGATAGAGATCTGCTGCAATATCTTCAAAGCCCCATGATGCAAGTGGCTCAATTTCTTATGCCAAAACTCACCAACATCTCATCTTTGAACCCTTTTTGCTTTTGTGCTCAAAGCCTCTCCTTTACCTACAACTTATAGATATTCTTCACCTGAATCCCTATCTTCTTCACTTGACCCATGGCTATGTGTTGAAGGAACACCTTTCCTTTCGAGAAGGTCCCATCATAGCCTCTATCCTCAAGCATGGAAATAGATACCAAGTTCTTCTTCAACCCAGGAACATACATAACATTCTTCAAGGTGAGTGGAGCCTCATGCTTCCTTTGAAAAGTAATCGTTCTTAATCTAGTAACATTATACTTCCCATCGTCACCCATCTCTATATGCATATGGAGATCTTTCTCCTCCAGGTCATTGAATAACTCTTTATTTCCAGTCATGTGGAATTAATCTCCACTGTCTAAGTACCATGCATGTAATGATGGAAAAGTCCAATTCGAAATAAGAGGCCAAAGCCTCACCCACCACTCCTCTTGAGGACTTCTTCTAGAACTGCTTGAGTGGACAATTTGTAGAAAAATAGCCCATCTCATGACAATGAAAGCACTTAACTTTCATCATGTATTTCTTCTTACCTCCATGATAAGAATCTGATTTAGAATGGGAAGTTTTCCCTTTCCCCTTCTTCACCTTAATCAATAAGGCATTGCTCTGTTCATCATCAGTCTTAGATGAAGAGCCATCCCTGGCGTTCCTCCTGATCTCCTCTTGCATCAAGTTCGACCATAGTCATTCCCAATCTGGAAACTTCTCCTGGCCATTGACAGAGTCCTGATAATTATGCCAACTCTTTGGGATTCCTAGAAGAGCAAGACTCACCATCTAATCCTCGGTAACTGTGATTCCAACACTTCCAAGTTCATCACGACACTGAGTGAACTTTGTCAAGTATTTTAGAATTGTCTTGCCTTTCTCCATATTGATTTTTCAAAGTTTATCTTTCAGTGCCAACTTCCTATGGTAACTATTGTTCTGGAAAAGGTCTGCCAATGCTTTCCACATAGCATATGGAGTCTCCTTCCCATGGAGACTCAAGACAATGTGGTCTCGAACTCCTTGAAGGATTATCCGCCTCACCTTCGCCACACACTTCTGCCATTCAGCTAGATGTTGAGAATTTGATGTTGGTGGCTTAGAAATTTTTTGATCAATGAATTCCTTCAAGCCATTATCCTCCAACACAACCTCCATTTTGTCCCTCTAGGCTATAAAATTTGAGCTGCCTTCCAAGGCATACTCTAGCCGAAAACTGTAGAATGTCATTTGCCGATCCTGAAGTATGTATTGAAAATTCGAATTTCACTTATAAACCAAAACTTAAAACTTCGAAATCTCCTCTTGTATATTGTTTCCAGCTCTGATACCATGTATAAAATCCTGTAGATTCACAAGCTCATGCAATGTACTAAAGCACATGACAATAATCTACTTCTACTTTCAACCAGGGGAAGCCAATAGATCGATGAAAACAATATGAGCAATAAGAATATAAATCAATGACACCTAACACAAGATGTGTATGGGGAAATCCACTACTTAAAACCCCTCTATCTGTATTACATATATCATAAATATGAGTGAAGATACAAATTTTGTTCTCACTAGAACAATTCCGCACAAGGATGTTCAACTCTCTCAGCTCAGAAGCTATCTCTTGGTCAACACTTAGCCAATTATGCAGCTCTCCAAGCCCCTAATCTCTTGCATACTTCCTAGGATGAATAACCCGTATTTAAAGGGAATTCATGTTTCCAAAACTGCGCAATCCAAACATAAGATCAATCTCTTATGCATGCATGATATTTATACTCCAGTAAATAATACAACTGATAGTACATTGTCCCTGCACAATAGTCTCAACTGGGTCTTTCTCAGAATGGACATGCATGAGTTTTGATGAGGGAATCTTCAATTAACTATAGTGACACTTGTGGATGCACTAGTGCACCAACTGATTGTTAACTCTATATTATTTCCTCAAACAATTTGGAACTAATTTAACTGAACTTAACTCAGTAACTGAGTGATGTAATTACAACTCACAATTAAACTCATATTGGACCCCTAAAACATAAGGGGAACATATACATGACTACAGAAAGACTTCCAACTCGAAATTCCTAATCTAATTAAGTTAATCAAACTTAATTAACTATTTACAAGTTGCTATGAGAATAGAATTCGATTTTAATTCTCATTTTAATTCAAGGACAAATTAAACTGGAATGTCTTGTTGCCATTTCTAAACGTAGGTAACTTGGAGGATTACTTTTCAAAGCTTGAAGAATAGACCCTAATGTTATATGGAACAAAGTTTCACCATTTCTGGCTACTACTGCTATCTCACTAAGTAAATATCGGCTTTTGCACCAAGAGACAAACTCAAGAAAATGATGAGTTTGAGGAAAGACAGATTGAGGCAACATGGATTCCAAAAAACTAAACTCATCACTGACGTATTCAAACTTTTGAAAATCTCAATTATGTAATTCATATAAATCAAACTCACTCTTGGTCTCTACAATCGTAAAATCTAAGTTTACTAATGGTAACACATCTAAATTCGGGACTGCATTAAGCATGGAGTTTTCAACTTTTTACTTTCCTTTTTCTTTCTCAGTACTCATATTGAAAATTTAACAAAGAGTAAGGGAAGTTGAATACTAGGTAAGAGTTGAAGACATTGAGAGAATTTTTCGTGCAACTATAGAACTCCTTTATTGATGGATCTCTCTCAGAACACTGTAAGTTTGAGAAAAATGGTCAAATGACTTGGAATAAACTATGCTTTTAGAGGAAATGAAATATTTGTTGATAAATATAATGACTGGAGTGTCTAACAGATGTCCTAACATTGGAGAGAATTAATTGTGAAGTTTGGCGGTTATGCATTGGAAAATGGTGAAGGAAATAACGAGAGATAATTTGGCAGAAGAATATCAAATGGGATAGCAAGAGGGATAAATTTAGTGGGGCAAAGAGTAATTGGGAAGGCAGTTTCGGGGGGGGGGGGGGGGGGGTGGAGTGATAAGTTGTTTTGAGTGCAGGGAGGGGGGAGGGGGGTACACAATGCACAAACGCGCAACACATCACTTTCCATCGATTGCGGACCCTCCCCTCCCCCTTCATTAAACATCAAGATCATGGTGGGGGGGGGGGGGGTCCCACAATTCTTTATTGCCCATTGATCTGATAGGATGAGATATGAGCCATTAACATCATGGAAAATAATAAGGCACGGTAAGACCCATTATTTAAAAAAATAATACAAATAAATAAACAAAAGCGCCTAAATAAAGTTCACACGGTTTATTATAAAGTGCATGATTTTCTTTTCTTTTTCAAAATTTGAAATAAAAACTTCAAAATTTGACTATGCAAGAAATTGTTACAACATCAGCTCCATATGGGGACTACTTCCCCCTGCAGGATGCAAAGAACATGCAAATCCATGAGCCTTCTCATTGGGCTATAGATTCGTTGCTGTGAAAAAATCACACTTTCTCTGTAAATGTAAATCATGCCAATTTATTTACAGTGATTATGAGAGAACTTACTCAATATTGAATGTAATGTTTCAAATATTTCCCATTCACTCGTAATGGGATATATTTTCCTTGCAGATTTTGAATGATAAAAGTATTATTGCCTTTGACATCTACAATCTTAGAAGGACTCGACCAAATATTGTCAAACTTGCCATGTTTGTTTTTCTCTTCTCTTCTTCCATCCCATCTTAGTACTAGGTCTCCTTACTTGAAGTCCCTTTCTTTGGCCTTCCTATCAAATAAAGTCTTCATCTTATCCTGATACTAGAGTAGCTTATGTTGAAATTCTTCCATGTCTTGATTGAGTTCAATAATTTGATTAATTCTCTTTGAAAAATCATATGTTTCTTCATAGGAATCCTGCAAGATTTTCATCACTGGAAATGCTATTTGAGTAGGAAAAATAGCTTCAGTACCATAAATTAATTGAAATAGGGATTTTCCAGTAACTCTCTTAGGTGAAACTATGTTTTCCTAGACTGCAAATTTTATGTGACTATCCTAGTTTCTTTTGTGTTATGCTAACACCTTTTTGATGACCTTGGTTAAAATTTTATTTGATGGCTCTGCTAATCCATTCCCTTATGGATAGTAAGGTGTAGAATGATGTAGAGAAATTTGGTATTTATGACAAAGCTCTATCATTTTTACAGAACTGAAGGCTTGAACATTGTCTGTAATTATTTATCTTAAACAACCAAATCTAGATAAAATATTTTCTTCAATGAATTTCATAACTACATAATTAGTTGTTTTTCTAATAGGGATGACTTTTACCCATTTTGAAAAATGGTCTATATCTGTTAAGATCCACCTATGTTGATTGCTAGATTTGGGATTTATTTCACCAATAAAATCTAAACCCAATTGCAGGAAAGGAGCTTCTACTAATACATGTATCAGAGGTAGAGAGGATGATTTTTTGTTCACCTGCAAATATTTGGCAAGGAATGCAACTTCGAACTTTTAATCCAACTTGAGTAAATAATTTAGGTCAATAGAAGCCTGCTTTGAGTATCTTTTGTGCAATTTCCCTCTAAGCATAGTGATCTCCACATACTCCATGAAATTGGTCAATCACCCCTTCAGTTTCATTTTCAGTTAGACATAACAATAAAATAATCAAAGGATCCTTTCAATATAGGTTGGCATTAGCTATGAAATATTTGATAAAACTAAGTCTAAAAGATCTGTATTGATTTTTTGTGAATTTAGGAGGACATTCAAAATTGTGCAAAAAGTGAACAATATCCTTGTACCAGTCTTACAACATAATTTTTTTTATCAATATGCAAAGAGAAATTTATAGGTATTGAACTAGAAGAAGGTTCTCTTGGATTCTTCCCGTTTGAAATTTGAGAATGTTATTATGAATTCTTACCCTATGAATTTATATATTATAATTGCATAATTGAATTCAGACCCAGGATTATCCTAGCAATTTAGCTAATCCTTGTCCTTTTACCAACTTTGTTGGTTTGATATCCAAATCAAACTCTAAAATCTTAGCTATCCACCTTCCCATTTTTCCATATGTATCAAGTTGAGTGAGAATTATCTTTACTGCATTTTTGGGTACATATGTTGTTATTTTAGAATGCAGTGCATAAGTTCTGAAATCTTTTAAAACTTGAACTAAAGCATAAACATGTTTCTCAATAATATCATACTTTAGTTCTACATCCCTCATGACTTTACTAAAGAAAACAATTGGTAACTCACAACGATCTTCATTTTGCTGTAATAAAACTGTTGCTATTGTAGTATCTAATGTAAAGCAGAAGATACTAAAAGATTTTGAATAATCAGGGCTAGCTAAGACTGGTGCTTTTGAAAGTGCCTTTTTTATCTGATCAAATGAAAATCTAACATGTGTATTCCATTTAACTTCATGATTCTTTTTTAGCATATCAGTGATATCTTTTACAATTTCAACATAATTAGGTATAAATCTTCTCAAAAAATTGATTTTTCCCAAAAATGCTTGAATCTCCTTCTTTGTTCTTGGAAAACTGATTAACTGAATAACAGACACTCTTTTTGGATCTATCCTGACTCCTTCCTTTGAAATAATATGTCCCAACAATTTTCCTTCGTGCATGGCAAATGCTAACTTTTTTGGATTAAGAGAAATCCCAAACTTCCTACATCTTTTGAAAACCTTATTTAAATGTTTAATACGCTGAGGGTCATATTAAAAAAAGACAATAAGGTAATCAAAGTAAATAACCATGAATTTATTTGTTTCTCCAACAAAAGCTAGATCCATATCTCTTTGGAGCGTTGCTCCTGCATTTATTAAACCAAAAGGAATTTTGGAATTCATAAATGTACCCGAAGGTGTAGTAAAAGTAGTTTTAATTCTATCATCTTTATTAATCAATATATGGTTATATCATGAGAATCCATCCAACATTGAAAATTTGTTTGATCTTGTTACCTTTTGCAAATCATCTTAGGTAAAGGATAATTATCCTTCAGAGGTAATTTGTTCCGGCTCCTAAAATCAACACATAACCTTATTTCTCCACTCATTTTCCTAACAGGAACCAAATTAGCTATATAATTAGAATATCTTAGAGGTACAATGATTTTTGCATCAATTAATTTCTTCAATTCTTTCTCAATCACTGACATTAAGATTGGATTTATTCTTCTCAATTTCTTCTAAAAGGGTTTGGCCTTTGGTTTTAAAGGAATCTTATGTTAAAAAATAGATGTATCATATGTCTTCATATCTTCATATTTCCATGCAAAAACATCTTTATACTTATTGAACAATTCAACATATTTATCTTTGATTTCATGTGATAGTGAGCCTAAAATTTTGATGTTTTTAATATCTTCTGCAGTACCAATATTACATTCATGTACATCATCCTCTTAGGAATTTAGGAAAGACTAATTATGGATATTATTTTGGTCAAACAATCTTTCAAGGGGGGGATTAATCCTTTCAAAATATGATTATTAGACAACTAAAGAATATCATGATATGTTATCTTTTGCTTCAAATTATCATCTTGCTTATATATATATATATTTTCCTATACTTCCTCATTATCATCCTCATCAATATGTAAACATGAAAATTCTTCAATTGCTTGTAGAATTTTTTTCAACTGTTCATCATCTTCAAATACTTGCCAGTGTTTCACATTCTCTAGGATAGAAGGTATGTATCTAACTTCAACCTGATATTGCAGCTGGAAGGAATCTGGAACTTTAAAGGTGCTTGCTGAAACTGCTAGAGAATTTGCTTGTACATTATCTTCCCTTGGTATGGATAAAATGTTGAAAGCTTGAAAATAATTTTCTATATAGTCTCATACCTCATTCCTATAAGCTTTCAATCTAGGATGCTTAGTCTGACAAAAGTTCCTAACTTGTTTCACCACTAACTCAGAATCACCAAATACTGATAATCTTTGCACTTTCATTTTCTTAGCTAATTCCAAACCAAGAATTAACACTTCATATTTTGCTACATTATTGGTGACTTTGAATTTTAGTTTGAAAGATTGATTAATAACTTTCTTTTCTGGTGAAATCAAAACAACTCTAGCCCCTAATCTATCTTTAGAAAAAGCTCCATTAAAATATGTTTTCCAAATATCATTTTCGAATGAGTCAGGAATATTTAAGATGCATGCAATTCTATTTTGTACATTACATTATTCATTTACAACCAAAATGAAGCACCCTAAGTCTTGATCAATGGAATAGATAGGGTGGTTCACAACTTGTCTAGCATCAGTAACTGTATTTATAAATCTAACTTCTCTGTACAATCTTAAATATTCTCCTCCATAGACTGGAATGGTGGCATATGACATATCCATTTGTAAACTTCCTCCAAGCTTAGCACACCAGGACCTTGATAGCAACATACCAAATTTGGGAGGGATATTTGTGACTACTATATCCATTACCACACTTTTTACAGGTATTTTGGATAAGTTCACTACCAGATATTTGATTAATCCCAAACAATGCACCTTCTTAGAATCAAAAGTATAAAAATCATGGTAAGGCCTTGTCACCTGCAACTGAAGTTGATCCATAATGATTTTTCACGTTAAATTATGAGATGCTTCAGAAACTAACATACAATTATAAAGGAGAAAATCACAAATCTTTAGAGTTAGATAAAAAAGAGGAACACTCATCTTGAATATCAAGACTTGGACCAAAAACAATAAAAGGTTTTTCATCTTACAAATTGATCACATCACCTTCAATGTCCACACTTGAAGATTGCATCCATTTAGACGCTTGTTTATTATAACCAAGATTTGTTGTGAGCTCAAATAAAGGATTTGGAAACTTAACATTTTCTAATTCCTTTTCTACATTAAAAAAAGAAGGAACCACCTTTTCCACTTTTGACTGGTTGTGTGATTGGGTTTATTGTTGTGAGGATGAAGTTTCAACAATATTATCTTGTGATACATCAAAAGTAAATTTCTTAATTGGTCTACCCGGATTTTGTCTTGGCCTTAAATCACATCTTTTAATAAGTCCAACAATTAGAAATTCTGAAAAACTTGATATTTGGAAACATTAAAGGATTCCACATTCTAAACTAAAGATTTATTTTGATTTATGGGAATTATATCACCTTCAAGTGGCTAAACAACACAATAATTGATCATCTACAAATGGTGTTATTTCCTCTATATATTGATCATTATTCATTAATGGAGGTTGAATTTGTTGGACAATATTTTGTCTCTCTCTATAAAATATGTGGTTGAAAAGGCCTTCTGTATGGTCCTGGAGGTCTATTTACATTTTCTTGAAGGGCAGTCAAAATTAATGAGATTCTTCTTTAGCATGATAATAGTTTGTGAAGTTATTTTGCAATTTTATCTTAGCTTGATCTTCATATTATTATTAGTATGTGTTTGCTTCATCAAATTGCTATAAAAAACAAAAGAGATAAGAACACAAAGTATTTGGCTTTTTGCCAAGGCCAAAACCTCTCCCTATTAGAGAGGAAAACCCGTAAAAAATTCTTCTTATAGAGATTCCAATTGACGAATACCAATACCATGACCCTTGACCTATTTTGCTACTCCAAGACCAAGCCATCAATCCTCTTCGTGTCATTGTCGAGATCATCATCACCACTATTGTTACATTGAAGTCATCATTACTGATGTCATCACTGCTTGCATCACTAAGGCCATCACTGTGACCCTTACTTCTATACCATTGCTATACCTTCATCAGGATCATTCCTACTCCTTCGCATAACACTTTCTGCCTCTTCACTATAACAACGAGATATGTATATATATATATATATATATATATATATATATATATATATATATATATGTATATATATACATGTATATATGTATACATATATATATATATATATATATATATATATACATATATATATATACATATATATATATATATATACATATATACATATATATATATATACATATATATATGTGTGTGTATATATATATATATATATATGCATATATCTATATATATATATACACATACATAAATATATATATATATATACACATACATACATATATATATATATATATATATGTGTGTGTGTGTGTGTGTGTGTGTGTGTGAGAACTGTACCAAGATCTTTCATCAAAATTCTGATCTTGAACCTATTACGATCATGACCAAGATCATGATTACCATCGTTCAGAATATAAGCCAGGACAGAGTGTCATTGTGAGATCTCCACATATGCTGAGATCATGACTGCATCTATATGAATGCCGAGACTATGTGTTGTTATGAGATCACTGTTGTGCCGAGACAATGAGTGTATCTTCTCCATGTTGAGACAATGATTAGCGCAATGATCTTTATCATTTTATCTATACCGAGACAGGGACATTCTTGCACCGAGATTGTCATCATAGTTAGGCCGAGACTGCCTCCTGTAATGCGGATTAGATCCTTGTACCCATCTGAGAGAATCCAAAGTGTTTGTGCTTCTTCACTTCCCTGAGATTGTATCTTGTCTAAGATTGTGTATCTTGTCCGAGACTGTGGCATATGAAGTGCAGAGGTATGCCCAAAATTCCTCTAGCTGCACCTCATGCCTACCTGTGATCTCCTTCCTATACCTCATACCCATCCAAGATCCCAGGGGAGAATCTGAGTTTTGTGCTTCTGATTTGCAGATACCCTAGCCACATATTTATAGTGGTTTGTCCTCCCAAAAAATAAGACGAGTTCACAAATGAATCATTGTGTCTATTTCTCTAAGCCGCCATGACTGTCATTCTTGCTATTTAATTAATTTTGAGGTTGGCATGATGATCTCCTTCTCGTTTTGCTTGCAGGCTTCTTTGTGCTTGTAGCTGGAGGATTGTGCTTGGCCTTTGGAGGGCTTCTTCACATTTTGTAGACTAGTATAAATTAAATATAGGCTCAAGCAGAGTTGCTTCATACATGACTTGACTCTTTGACAATATTAATAAATCCTAAAGACATGAAGAAGAAGTCTTTTACCTATGACACTTCTTGCTCATGAAAACCAGGCAGCAAGGCATACAAAATAAATTTAATTTATTTTATTACATCATTTTCAAAGATCAAATCATTATGAAGAGTGAACCTAGTTATAGTTTTTTCAACATGTTTTGTTGTGATTGTCTAGGCCGAGTTTCCATCCTTGAGATTTTAGTAGATAAATTTCTAAGCTCTGATACCAAATGTTATGCAACTAGTTCACCAAATAGAAGAAAAGATAAAGCAACGACTTCAAAATTAGCCTCTTCCTCAATAATGACAACATTCTCTCCCCGATTTGTAAATTGTTCTTCTTTCTATAAATCAATAACATATTTTTCCTTGTCAACCCTAATTCTTTTGATTTTAGATTGTTCCTCATCTATTTCCATATTTTCCACCTCTGATATGCCCCTTTTGTTCACATTATCTATTTTTTTGGGGTTTGTATTTCTATTGTAAGAGAATTTACTTGAACTGTAACATCCCGAGAATCTTGAGAATATTGTATCTTATAAAATTAAATCAAAGGAGACTTCCAAGACCATATCCTAGACCCCTTCTTCCACCAATCAACCAGTTAGATTTCCTTCATAGGTCTCCAAGGGCAATGAGATAGGTTCTCTTCAAACAAGACTTTTCAAGAACAATTGTGGTATCTCTTGTGACCTCAGACCTGAGGTAACCTTAAGTACCTCGCATAAGACATAATAGACCTCATTCACATTCCTTGGAGACTCTCTTTCATACCTTCACTTCTCCTCCAAATCACAGACCAAGTGCTAAGATATGCCAGCTCAATAACAATGCCAAGTTAAGATTCTTTCTATACTATTGACAACTCTAAGACTTCCATGAAATTGTTTTTCTTAATTGGAATATGAATATAGATGCTACTTCAACCTTTCAAGCTAGGCTTCTACATTAACTTCTACTGTTCTTTCTTCTCAAATCAATGAATCTCTGATACCTATTTCTTGAGATATTTGAAGCCTTGTTGGAGTAGGCATTTTTATGACTTCAATTATCAAACTAGGATTCATATGTTCATTGTATATGTTTTAAGAATAGGCCTATAGAGTCATCCATATAGGTCGACCTATTTCCTCTATCATATGTCTTCTCTTACTGGCTAGAATGACTATTTCTAGTCTATTGAAATTTTAATTCATTTTTTAGAAAATGTGATTACAAGACTTGATTTTTAGGATTTCCTCTCCCTAATGGGATCTTCGATCTGGACTAAGCCTCTGCTTTCCCTTACAGACCTATCATAAAATGATGATAAGGTTTCCTATGTGGCCTTTTCTCCACTTTACAATACCCATGGTCTTTTATCCATAGTTCTATCCACTGTCATAGTTAAATTATTATAGGGTTAATGCTCTCTCCCTTCAATCAACGAGAAAAATAAAACATGCATATTTCTTCTAAGCCAGATCTAAAACTCTCGGTAGCTCTTAACAAGGTCATCTAGATATGTGGTATTCTCCTGAAGTAGAATCTAGGTTTTTCAACCTCCCAAATCATGCTTATGGTTATGTTTATAGTTCCTTTTATGGCCTTGGCTCAAGTTTTCAGATCCGTGGCTATTGGTTCCAAGATTGGAGAAATAACAATGAAGAAAACAAGCCTATTCTAGGCCTAGAGAATCTCAGTCATCAAGGAGATTGCAAGTATTCAAGCCACAATGATCTATTTAGTTGTCAATGTTTTGACCTTAGTTGTGATAACATGTTGGAAAAATTAAATATTAGGAAAGTTATTATTCCATTTTCCATACATGACATTTATCTATGATATTTAGTTCTTCTTCTTTGTTTATTATGCTTATGTTCATCATCAAATAAATGCCAAAACAATACAGATCACAACCATAAGAGAGAGACACTAGAAATAGGCTCCAAGCTAGGGAAAAACCCCTCCAAAGGGGAAAACCCACGAGAACTTCTTCTTATAGAATTAAATCAAAGGAGACTTCCAAGACCAAATCCTAGACCCCTGCTTCCACCAATCAATGAGCTATACTTCCTTCATAGGTATCCAAGGACAACGAGATAGGCTCTCTTCAAATAAGACTTTTCAAAAAAAATTGTGGTTCATCTTGTAAGCTCAGACTTGAGGTAACCCTAGGTACCTTGCATAGGACATAATAGACCTCCTTCTCATGCCTTGGAGAATCTCTTTCATACCTTTGTTTCTCCTCCAAATCACGGACTAAGAGCTAAGACATGTGGGCTCACTTGTATTTGTTCAAATGGAGAGAGAAATAATAGTTTTATAGCCTTTTGCGCGTCTTCTCAAGCCTATATAAGGCTGACATAAACTAGCTGGCCAACTTGAACTTATGGAGCAACTATATAGTTCTAAATCATAAAACAATATTTCTTTTTTTTTTATACAAGTGCCCATGAGGGTATTTAAAAATATAATAATTACCTTTGACTCATGATAAACCCTGTAAGCATTCAATGGAGGCTTTGACCTATTGACCAATGACCCAAGCATGAAGCCCATGATTTATAAATAATTTTCTTTTGATATTTACATCAATTATTTTTCTTATTTTCATTAATACATAAAGATTACATCATGACATGAGTCAAATGACAATTATGAAGACAGAAACTAGTTACATTCTTAAACACTTATAAGTTGATGAGTGGTGAGGGATATATTGTTGGATGAGTTATACAGCTATGCTACCTTTTGAACAAATATTTTTGAAGGTGCAATGTTGTTGTTGGTATGGTTTACCATTTTTTCACTAACACAATCCCTTGAGCACATATATTTGTTAATCCAAGCTATCTATTCATTCTAGGAAAAATGGAGAGGTCCTTAGAAGCTAGATATACCTATTTTATTGCTTAACCTCCTATAAAGAAAATGTTGATGGAAGCTTCCATTTCTTTGTACCATGAACTAGAAAGGGAAGAAAAAAAAATATTAAGTACATGATTGGATGTTGGTTTTCTTTGGGAAAGTTATTGTACTTGTGAGAGTAATATCTCAAGTTGCCACACTAAGGATTTCCTTTGATTTTTTTGCAAAATAAAATCATATAGAACCATTATTAGCACATTATATCTAAATAGGATTCTTAAATAATAGCCATATGTCTTGATTCTTGAGTGATTGATATGTTATGTTAAGAAAGAAGCCTTCTTTCCATATGATGAAACTTTTTTGTGTTTTCTTAATGCAAAGTGGTGCCAACAACATTAGTATAAATGCTAAGGAAACACATTATACCCGCAAAGAAGTTGTTGGATAGTTTTGGGTTGAGATGTTTGTACACCACCACACCACACCTACCTAGGAATGGCTCGACCATAACCAAAATTGTGGAAGTCACTTAATCACCTTCTATGAATTATTCTAACTTAAACAATAATGAAACAAATTACATATATAACCATAAATACAAAGATGTAGTAGAAACAACACTTCATTTCATTAATATCAAAATATTTAAATATGCTTACAAATAAATGGAAATAAACTAGCTTGGGCGATGGTAGCTTATCTCTGAGAAGAGATGTGGTGGCTACATGCCTCTGAACTGTGTTACAATGAGGGTCAGGGGCCTATTTATTATTGAATAACAAGGGAAAACCCTAAAAAACCAAAACCCTATGGAACACCAAGAGTTTGTGGGCCCCAGGTTATTTGGGCAACCAACTTCTCAGTGTCATAACTTGGTCATATTATCTCCGTTTGGCATGTGCGATACCTTTTTGGAAAGGACTCTTTGAGTACTACATGATTTGTAGCAGGCTCTAGTTATGCTGCAGACCTAAAAAAATGTCATTTAGGGGGTCAAAACTGCTCTGAAAGTTCAGGACCCGAAAATTTGCTAAAAATAGTAAATGCTGAAATAAACAAGTAAACAAATGAAACCGACTGGAGGCCTAGGTGGAATAGGAGGGTGGCCACCAATATCCACCTATATCAATCCTCCCTCCTTAGGAAACAATGGTCCACATTGCGTGCAGAGCCTCCATGAGGTGAGGAAATTTCTGTTGAACTTGGTTCCTGGTGAACCACTTGCCCTACCTTGATAACTCGATATAGATAGACCCTTTATTGGTGAGTGTTATTAATCTACGTGTCCATGAGTTGATTATTTGTGGCCTGTTTCATGCAGTTCAGGTTTTGCTTTGTTGGTGTGAGTTGTTCTCCAATGTCAAATGTGTCCAACAATGGTGGAAAGTATGGCCGAAGGTGGTCTACATTGAACACTGGGTGAAAACCAAGGAATGGTGGGATGTTGAGCTCAAAGGCATTGTCCCCCACAACCTTGGTGATAGTGTATGTCCCATATTGGAGTGGGTGAAGCTTGCGGTTGGGTCCAACGAGGTGCTCCTTCTGCAAATGTAGCCAAACTTTGTTGCCCACCTGGAACTTGTGCGACACTCGATGCTGATCATGGTGTTGCTTGTACTTAGCATTGGCTCTGTCCAATATATCATGGAAGTCCTGGCAGATGTGTTGAATTTCCTCAATGAAGCTATTATCCCTATCAACTTGAAATTAGACGTGAGCCGAATCTACCTGAGTAGCTGCAAATGGTATGGCCACATTAATGGGAAATAATGGCTGAAACCCCAACCCTACCTGAAAGGGGCTATGGATCGTTGAGCTATGGAGAGCTCTATTGTAGCTGTGATGGACATAGGGGAGGCTTTCATCCCATGTGTGTGGATTCTTCGAGTTGTACACATGCAAAATTTGTATGATCATCCTATTGACAACCTATGTTTAGCCATCAGTTTGGGGGTGGAACGTCATGGATTTAGTGACTTTGGTATCCAAAATCGACCAAAGACTTGACCAAAATGCGCTAAGGATGCTGGTGTCCCAATATGAGATAATGGTCTATGGGATCCCAAAGTGTACCCACAATCGCTCAAAGAAGAGCTTAACAGTGGCCTTTGATGTGATACTCTTCTTGTAGGCTGCCATGATGGCCATCTTAGAGAATTTTTTGACGATCATGAAAACGCAGTCATGGCCATTCTTAGTAGAAGGAAGGCCCGACATGTAATCCATGGAGATGGATTCCCAAGGTCGAATAGGAGTAGCTAGAGGAGTATATAGGTCATGCTTATTGATGGTTGGCTTGGAAATGACGCAGGAGCTGCATGATCTAATGTCATTCCCAACATCCTGGCAAAGTTTCGGCCAATAAAAATACTTCTACAATACCACCACTATTTTCTCTACTCCGAAATATCTAGTGACCTGACTTTAGTGCACCTCCCAAATCATCATGGAACACTTGCTTGAAGGAACAAAAATGTGTCCCAAGTAGCATAATAGCGCATCCTGGAGGTGAAAATTTGGAACTTTCTTCCCTTCTAGGAGTGTCTGGTATGTGCTATCAAATTTTGGATCACCTTGTACAGATGTGGCCACCTCGAAGTCTCGTGCCCAGAAGAGTCGAGCACAGTGATCAGTGCCATGACTGGTGGTCGGCTAAGGCAGTCTGCAACATTATTGGTGATGCCCTTCTTTTACTTAATGTTCAAATGGAACTTTTGTAGGTATGTGGACAATTTCTGATAGAGATCGTTTTGCAACTTCCCTTGTGCATGTATGAAATACAGGGGTCTGTGGTCTGTGTGGATGACCGTTTCCTTCCCTAGAATGTAATGTTTCCATTGGCGACAAGCCTGAACAATGGAATACATTTATTTCTTGTAAGTGAATTACTTTCAGACTGTGTCTAAAAGTTTCTCACTGTGGTTAGCCACTGGATGCCCCTGCTGAGCAAGAACTGGACCAATAACATAGTTGGAGGCATTTTTCTCAATCTCAAATGGTTGTTGCATGTCTAGTAATGTGAGAAATGGTTTTGGATTTAAGACCTCTGTGGTTAATATCTTGTAACTTAGTAACCAGAGAACCCACAGTAAAAACCATTTTTCATCAACTTTTCAAATGCCAATAGGGATCCATCATCAGGACTATTTTGAATGTTGATAGAAGAAGAGCTCAATAGCAAGATTTAAATAGTTATGAGGTGAGCTGTTTTATTTTAAGTAAGAATGAAGGTCGGCTGCTTAATAATTAATTTTATCCAAATATTTAGGTTTTTTGGTAAATTAATACTAATAATAAATAATAAAGGTGAAATTTCTTTATAGTAATTAATAATATTTCATAATAATTAATAATTTTTATAATATTAAGTAGAGAAATGGTGCAGAGTAGAGGCGATGCTTCAAATCAACAAATGCCTTCTGTTGGGTTTCAAACCAAAAAAACGTTGCTTTTTCTCCACCCTTCGTGACTCGACTTAAATGCCAAGTGATGTGAGAGAACCCCAAAATGAACATGCGGTAGAAATTGGCAAGACCCAGAAAGATGTGGATCTCTATTAGAGTGGTTGTGCTAGCCAATACCAAATGACTTGTATCTTGGTTGGGTCCACATGCACACCTTGCTCATCAATGATGTACCCTAGATATTGAACGCGGGTCATTCCAAAAGTGTATTTCTCCAAATTAGCACACAACTTGTGTTTTCATAGGGTTTGAAGGACCTTTCGAATATGGTGGAGGTGCTCTTCCCAACTCTGGCTGAAGGTCAAGATGTCATCTAAATACACCACCACAAATGCATTGGTGAGGAGTCGTAATATGTCATCCATCAATCTCATGAAGGTTGTGGGGGCATTTTTCAACCTGAAAGGCATGACCAACCATTTGAAAAGGCCCTCCATGGATTTTAAAGTAGTCTTCCACACATCAGAGGTTTTGATAGGCACCTGGTGATAACCAGACTTTAAGTCAATATTGCTGAAATATTTGGCCCCTTTGAGCTAGTCCAAAAGGTCATCAATCCATGGGATTGGGTACCTATTCGAGACAATGATCTTTTTCAGCACCCGATAGTCAATACAGAGTCTCCAAGTCCCATCCTTTTTCTGTACCAATACAATTAGGCTCCAACAGGGTGACAAGCTTGGATTGATGTGCCCTTTCTCTAAATGCTCCTGAATCTACCTCTTGATCTCATCATTCTCTATAATAGAACGTCTATAGATTGATCTATTGGGTAGAGGTGTGCCCGTGGTCAGATCGATAGAGTGCTTGCCCTGACAGTGCAGAGGTACGGCTCTAGGTGAGGCGAAAATGTCCCTGTAGTCCTCCATGACATTGTCCATTTGCTGCTGTTGTGCGGAGGAGCCCTATCTAGATGTTGTGGCCATAACCTTTTTCTTTCCCTGAGGGCGAATCACAAGGAAAACAAATTTCGTAGTATGGGAAATGATCTTACTGCATTTCTTTGCTATGATCAAAGAGATGGCGGTAGGTGGGCTACCTTCAGTATCCTGGATAACTTATTTCCCAAATTAATAATCATAGAGCGAGGTCTAGACTCATATACAACATGCCACTTCCACAAGTATGGTGTCCTAATAATACATCACAAACTTCAAGAGGAGCAACATCACACAATACCTTATCCATGAAGGGCTTAATGTTGTAGGGAAGGCGACATTGCTGGCTGACGAGGAGATCTCATCCTTGGTGAAGCCACCTGATGGTGTACGGTTGCAAATGTGCTATCATCAGTAGGTCCAACTGCTTCACGACCTCTATTGAAATGAGGTTCTTTTGGATCCCACTATAGACAATGAATTGCAACGGAGAACCCTTCACCCACATTTGTGAGTGGAAGAGGCGTTCCCCCTCCTCTGGATCTTCAGGGTCATTCTTCTAGATCTTGGTGGTGACCATGTGGCATTGGGCTCCACGTTAATGATATGCTTCCCTTTGTCATTACCCTTGTCAGGTTCTAACTCAGCGTGAGAACATGTGTCTGATTCGGAAGCCTTTAGGTCAGCCACTAGTGACTGCTTGGCCTAACACTCACCTGTGTTGTGAGTGGAGCTCTTATGGAACTCAAACCATTTTCTTGTGTCCTTCTTTCTCTCCGTGGTGTTGTTATTTGCTTGCGGCTTCGACGGGTTGTCCCGGGTCACCCTGCCTTGGCTTTGGCCTTTGCTATGTAGTTTGGGGTCGCCTTTTCCTTGCTTCAGATTCATAGATCCAAAGTCTCACTTCTTCTATTTAAACTTCTGCTTGATATTGACAATGTATCGGTATGTCATGCCGAGTGAGGAGATGTATAGGAACTCCATCTCATCCCGGATGTACTTGTGTAGAAAACCATGGTACTTGAGTATCAAATGCTGCTCAAAATACTTGATATCTAACTCTGTGTGGAGGGTATGAAAGACATTTGTGAACTCCGACACATCTTGGTCCCTTCCCTGCCGTTGCATGGTCCACTTTATGTATGTATCTTCATAGCTCCATATAGCATAACATTGTTTCTTGATGTCGTATCGAAAAGAATCCCAAGTGGGTGCAGCTGAAAATACTGAGGATTCCCTCTTGTCCTTTTGTTCATAGTAGGTTTCCCACCAGTCCTTAACGTGTGGGGCGGCCTTGAGAAGTGCAAAAGTAATCTTTTCTCGATTGGAAAAGCCATGAACTGAAAAATATCCTTACAATAGATTCAACCATTTATCTATGGCGTCTGCATCTATCAAGCCCTCAAATATGGGAATATCAAAGTTAACTTATACCTTAGAAGGAGTGGCACCTCCAGAGTGGCTGCTAGATGAAGATGCATCACATGTGGGTAGCCGTCAAAGGATTTGGGCAAAGTTATCAATCATCGTGTTCCTATGTCGCTCGAGGGCTTCGTCGAGCAATATTTTGAAAGGATATCCCGCCCCCTCGTCTTTCTTTTCTTCCGCCATGGGAGGTTGTTGGGGTTTGTGAGGCTAGTCTTGCAAAGGTTCAACCAGATCAAGGCCTAACTCCTTATATACTAATCTTGTTGGGGAAATGCAAAGAAAGACAAAGAAAGAGAAGATCGCTATAATACCACTGATCTGTACTTAAACAAGAACACAACAAATTACAGATATAACCATAAATACAAAGGTGTAGCAGAAATAACACTTCATTTCATTAATATCAGAATATTGACATATGCCTACAAACAAAATGGAAATAAACTAGCTTGGGTGATGGTAGCTTAACTCTGAGAAAATATGTGTCGGTTACATGCCTCTAAACTGTGTTACAATGAGGCTCAAGGGACTATTTATTATTGAATAACAAAGGAAATTCCTAAACAACCAAAACCCTAACCCCAGGAGATGGAACACCAATAGTTTGTGGGCCCTGTTGGGGTTAGTTGGGTAGCCAACTTCCTGGGGTCATAACTTGGTCATATTATCTTTGTTTGGCGCATATGATACCTTGCTGGAAAGGTCTCTCTGAGCACTTTAGTATTTGCGATAGGCCCTTGCCTATGGATATAGGATTGTCGCGGACCTAAAAAAAAAAAAAAAAACACCATTTAGGGGGTCAAAATTGCTCCGGAAGTTTAGTTCCCGAAAAATGACTAAAAATAGTAAATGCTGAAATAAACAAGGAAACAGATGAAACCGACTGGAGGTCTAGGTGGAATATGTGGGTGGCCACTAATTTCCACCAGGATCATTGAAATTTACCATTAAAAACACTTAAGGTGCTATTTTTAGTTTGTCCATAATAACATCAACCATAAATGTCACGAGACAATAGCACCATACACCAAGTTCATAGTGGGAAATCCTCATCCTTACAATAAATCCACCTGAATATTGTTTAACCAATTCAAAGCTTTATAGTACAAGATACATGGGTCAGGCTCCGTTCAGAATGTTTGTAACCTACAAATAATTATGACTAAACAAGAAACAACAAATGGTTTTTTTGGGTCATTAGGAAATGAACTACCACTATATGTTACATTAAACTCTACTACTTTCCATACCAACCTAACAATTGTTGCGTTGGAGTCGTGATTTTTTTATTTGCATGTTTCATGTCTTTTATTCTCTACGCTCTTGGAAAAACATGTCTACAACCTTTAGAATGATGCCTTGGTCCATCACTACAATTAAAAATTAAAAAAAGAAATCATTAGAAACATATCATTATATATTCTAGAAATGGTATAGTGTATGGTGTTTTGTTGGCCTTAAATTTCATGATCATATGGAAACAATAAAATTGTTTTGTATTGCACAAGGATTGTATGGGAGGATTAAGATCCTATAACATGTATTTAGTAGTGGAAGTGCCATGGCCAACATGATATTTTAGTTCTAATTTGTGAACTAACATACATGTAAAGACAAAGATAATCACAATAGATATATTTTTGTGACATATGAAGACCAACAATTAATGAGAACAAGGCAACAATTCAATCCTATGCATTGAAGTAAATGTACCACACTGGGTGGTTCGAAACGCGTCGACAAATTGTGTTTCATGTGATCTTCGCCGAAAAATATTTTGTAAACTTGATATGGATCACAGAAGCCTCAACTCTACTATGTTATGTGTTCTCAGGCTACTTGAGGGAAGGCTCATCCGATACATAGAAATTGAGCAAGCTGAATACTTTAATAGTATAAGTAGAAAAAGGTAGCAAACATCACTATTTTTGTTTATTCTTAGACATGGAAGCTTCATGAAATATATACACTCATATTTGGAGACGATATATATTTGGAACCCATATACAGAAGTTGGAGCATGCATGGTATTGTATCTCTCAGGATACAATTCCTAGTTGTGGGGAGCTCATGCCCGAGACATCTTCAGATTAATTAAAAACAATTTGAAACCAATGGAAAGAAGGACATGCCATTAGGGCTTGCAAGCAAAGCTTTTAGTTCCAAAACCCTACCTTTCCAAAGCAGAATGGCTAGAGAGGTTATGAGAGTTGCAGGGTGGAGGTGTAAAGTAGAAAATGGAAGAGACAAAGTTTTGGCATATGAAATTAAAAATTTGTGCTTTAACTCTATAGAAAGAATAATTTAAGACTGAGATAATATAAATGAAATTCCTCGATGTGGAGCCCTTCATTAAAAGATTCAAGATTAATTTTAATGAGTACAATTAAGTAAATTCATCAAAAATCAAACCAAAGCACCCACTGCATCTTACATTGTCCAAGAGAGGAAAATACAAATTTGAATTCTGAAACTCAAGAGTAAAACAATCACTACAACTTCCCAATGTTGGAATCAAACTGCAATTTCATCTTCAGATTTCATAGAGAATATTTTGTTTACATTGCCAGTCATGGATGACTGTGCCCTTTAGAACCCCTCAAAAATTTCATTTTCCAGATTTTATCTTCCCTCCCCAACCTAACTAACTAATTGTCAAATTCAATTGGTTTAAGAATTGATGCTTGATTTGGTTGCAAAGTTGTTTTTAAACGGTTATAAAAACTGTTTATTAAAAATATAGAAATCTATTTTTACTAAATAATGATAAATCTTAAAGTAAAAATGCATATATAGTGACCTTGATTAAGAAGCATATCCCGATTCTTTGTCATAAAATCATCTATGAATTTCAAACTTTGGTATTTAGGACTCATTAAGTATGGATTCTGTTGTGGGTCTTGGTGTTGTACCCTTGTATGACTTGGAAAAACCACCTACGACTTTTGTAAACCATAAAACCACTTACAGAAGCACCCTTAGCTATTTCCGAAATGCAGGGAAGGTGATGCTGTAATAAACCCCGACCGTAGATCTCTTCATGGGTAGTTTTGACAAAATCCGCTTACGGGAGCACACTTTGGCATAAACTCTGTGCAACTTTCGGTGTCGGGACTGTTTTGGATCTTGACACGAGTGTTATGAAGTAACGATCTCTTCTAGTACTTAGAAAGAGCATAACAACATTTGACAACTAGAAATATGAAGAATAAAGACAACGTATATAATTGTGTTGTTAAAGCACGAATTGCGGATGAGAGTGATAGTTATTTATACGATGTATTGGTAACATTTGTGAGTATTCGAGAAGGCTCTTGAATGGATAACTGACATCATTTATATTCCTCTGATTTTGAGCTAGGCTTCCATGTCTAGAATATTTGTATATTTTTTATCCTTCTTGATAGGAGAAGTGAAGATAGGAGGGAATGCTTCTCCATTTGAATATGAAAAGGACATGTCATTGTCGATTTTTCTATCATTGTCTAGTATTCCAGTTTTATTGTTCACTTCCATGCTTTCAAGCTCATTGTTGGTGCACTAAGATGTCTTTTTACAGGCAATCTTAATTCTTACATTAATTGTCAACCCAAGGCAAGTCTTTTTATTTCAAGAGTGTTAGCACTATATATGTAGTGAATTTAGAGGTTAACTAATAATAAATCATTGCAATTGCTAATGACTATCTCCTCAAACTCAATCCAAACAATTCTGAAAGAAGTAACTCTGAAAGAAATTCATAACATACTTTGCAATTCTACTTAACCTATTATGAAAGCAAAGGAATCTGAATACAACTGTAAAGAATCACACTTGGCAGTCTTAAATGGAATTGAAACTAACTCACTCAATCATTAAAGAGAACTGCGGCAATTGAACAACAAATTCCGATTGAACAACAACTGATAATTGAACAACAAATGATAATGGAACAACAAATGATATCTGAACAACAAATAACTATATTATGGAAAGCGATCAATTCTGTCTTCGAAATCTATGATAACATTACTTGGAATGAGCATCCATAACCAATTCAATCAAAATAATTACTTATATATAACACACAGCTCAATCTGAATCTCGAATAAGCGGCACGATATAAGACAAAGCAATCAAAGAAATACATGTATTAGAGGCGAAATGGTCAAAAAATAAAAAACATATATTTAAAACATTATGTCAAAAGATTTTCACCTTAAGTGGTATTAGTAACAAACACATAATTGGCGGTAAGTATTAATGACTGTCATAAAGTGATTGGACAAATATAATATAATGAATATATAACATACGTTACCATGCATGTTGTCTTGTAAGAGTGTTGTTCAAATGGGAAATTTCCTTTAGAAATAAATCCATAGGTGGTAATAGAATAAAGAGAATTTGACAGTGTAAGATAGTATTCCGGTACGACAAGCAGAGCCACTGCTGCCAGCTAACGTTCATAGCCTCGACATGGTTTCTTTTTAACCCCATAAATGAGTTAGAGTCCTCCTTTTAGCATGTAGATGATTCTTTCTTTTCTTGTCATCAAGAGACCACTATGCTAACATGGTGACCAGATAATCATAGTGCCATTCACCAAGATATAACAAAGTGATTAGCTTGGCTCGTGATGAGACCCCCTGTCCTTTTGACAATTTTAACTATCAAGAAGGTCATTACCTTGGTTTGGTGGCCAAAATGGAATGTCACTTGTTACATCCTTATGATCATGGTAGGCTAGCTTGTGATGAGACCCCCTATCCTCTTTTGTTGTATTTTCATGTTTCATTATTTTCATATTTTTATGCTTTTATTGTAAAAGGAGGGAGGCTCATTTACTCCTTAAGAGTTAGGGATGGTGTAAGAAGTAAGAAAAATAACAATGAAATTTTATACTTTTATACCCATCTCATCATATCAAAGGGATTTATCCATTTGAAAGTGTGAAAATAAGTTAGCATGGTTTTAAAATAATGAATCATTTTATGATGTGTCCAAAGAAAATATGTTCCGCTAGTCATTATAGAGATGTACCATATCAAATTTTGAATAAAGGTAACCATCAAAAGGCTTCATAGGTCATAATGGTATTGACATTACTGTTTTTCTTTATGTTAGACACAAATCCACTTAGATGGTGTTTATTCAAAACATAAAGGAAAAAGAAAGATGACACAATGACCGACGATGAAACAATAAAAGAAATCACAGTTCTTCCTATAAAAATCACAAAAAGTGTTATTCAATTGATTGAAAAAGAATCGTTCAATCGATTGAACAACAAAATAAAAAAGAAAACAAAACTATTGTTCAATTGATTAAACAACAATCATTCAATCGATTGAATAACAAAATCAAAAATAAAACAAAACTGTTGTTCAATTGATTTAACAACAATTGTTCAATCGATTGAACAACAAAATCGAAAAGAAAATAAAACTGTGGTTCAATTGATTGAACAACAATCGTTCAATCATTGGAACAAAAAAATTGAAAAAGAAAAATGCAAAAGTGTTGTTCAACCGATTGAACATCAATCGTTCAATTGTTTGGACAGCAAAAGTCGAAAAGAAAATAATGCGAAAGTGTTGTTCAATCGATTGAATAACAATAGTTCAATCATTTGAACAACAAAAACTGAAAAGAAAATTTCGTGAAAGTGTTGTTCAATCGATTGAACAACAACCGTTCAATAGTTTGAACAACAAAAATAAAAAAGAAGAAAAACGTGAAAGTGATGTTCAATCGATTGAACATCAATCATTCATTTGTTTGAACAACAAAAATTGAAAAGAAGAAAAAACGTGAAAGTGTTGTTCAATTGATTGAAGCATAATCGTTCAATCGTTCGAACAACAAAAATCGAAAAGAAGAAAAAAAGCTAAAGTGTTGTGAAATCGATTGAACAACAAAAAAAAAACGTAGAAGTCTTGTTCAATTGATTAAACAACGAAAATTGAAAAGAAAAAAATGCAAAGTGTTGTTAAATTGTTTGAACAACAATCATTCAATCGTTCGAACAACAAAATCAAAAATGCAGAAGTGGTGTTCAATCGATTGAACATCAATCATTCAATCGTTTGAACAACAAAAATTGAAAAGAAAAAATGCAAAAGTGTTGTTCAATTGATTGAACATCAATCGTTCGATCGTTTGAACAACAAATTAAAAATGCAAAAGTGTTGTTCAATTGATTGAACAACAATAGTTCAATTCTTGAACAACAAAATCGAAGAATGCAAAAAAGTGTTGTTCAATCGATCGAGCAAAAAAAATAAAAAAATGCAAAAAGTGTTGTTTAGTCGATTGAACATCAATCATTCAATTGTCTGAACAACAAAATTCAAAAAATACAAAAAGTTGCTATTCAATTGATTGAATAGAAATCATCCAATCGATTGAATAACACTTACCAAAAACAAAAAAAATATCATATTTACATGGCGATTCCTATTGAATTGAAATCAATAAAAAGAAGATATACATTAGTTACAATTTAAAGAAAATCACAATTTTACGAAAGAAAAGGTGCCGTGTCATCACTCCCTGCACCTAAAATTTGCATGGAGGGGTCCTCGCATACTTGTTGGCAAAAAGAGTCCTTGGTGAGTGGTTTGTGGTTGAGACGCACCCGATTCCCATTCACCTTGAAAGAATGACCAAACCTGTCAATGGTAGTCAAAGTGAGAGGACCATTGTTATGTACTTCTTGAATTTCATAATGTCTGAGCCATCTTGTTTGCAACTTGCCCGGAAAATACTAGAATCTGGACTCATAGAGGAGTGCCCAATCCCCTTTTTGAAACGTCTTCTTTTTGATAAGGCTATCGTGCCACTTTTCCCTTTGCTGCTGAATAATTGGAGTCCGTTGCAGAGCAAGCAGTCAAGCAGTCAAGCCTCATCTAGTTCATTGATTTGTTGAAGTCACTTGGTTTCGGCTTCTGTTAAATCCAGTCCCACTTCCTGAGCCGTTCTTAGAGTCTTTATTTCGAATTCAATCTGAAAAATAGGTTCTTTTCCGAACACAAGTTGGTACGGAGAGTATCCAGTAGTATTCTTCCAAGTCGTGCGATAGGCCCATAAGGCCTTTGATAGCATAACAGCCCAGTCTCGCCGATGTGTTGAGATTGTTTTGGTCATAATTTCTTCAAAGACCTTATTGGTGCTTTTGACCTACTTGTTTGACTACGGTTGATACGGGGAAGTGGTCCTATGTGTAATGTGATGATTTCTGAGAGTGTTTGTAATATTGTGTCCTACAAATTGCGCTTCCCCATCTGTTATCACTTCTTGCGGTAAACCATACAACACAAATAACTCAAAGAGGAAGTTAATCATGGCTTCCTTTGTAGCTATTAATTAATATACTATTTCCACCCATTTTGTCACATAATCTGTGGCAACCAATATGTAGGCTTTTTGATTTGATGGTGGATGGAGTGGGCCAACAAAGTCCAATGCCCATCATTCGAAGGGTTCTATGACTAGTTGAGGTTGCAACAACATTTCATCAGATTGGCCAGGCTGACCCATCATTTGGTAGCTATCACAAGCCTGGGCATATTTCTTAGCATCTTTAAAAATAGTGGGCCTATACTAGCCCATATGTAGTACCTTATGCCCTGTCCTTCGATCTACGAAGTGTCCCCCACAAGGCTCGTCATGGCAAGCCTTCAGGATGTCATAAATCTTATCCTCACAAATGCATCTGTGTATACACATATCGGACCTTGTGTGAAAAGGATATCCTCCAATCCAAGAGAATCGGGAGCTGCGTTGAACGATCTGTTTCCTTTTCCTTGCTGGAAAATGCATGGGCAGCTTCCCCACTGCCATATAATTTGCCACATCCGCGTACCATGGCACCTTGACTGATATGACAAAAAAATGTTCATCTAGAAATTGGTCATCTGCTAGTGGATCATTTACCTTTGGAACTCGGGATAGAAAATCAGCGACTGGGTTTTCCTTCCCCACATGATATTTGATAGTGATGTCAAACTCTGTATAATTGAGCTCTACACCAGTAAGATTTTTGCTAATATAATATATAGCATATGGTTTTCTATCCTCCTCCTGGCCGAGAACAACGCCTATCACTGCATCTGATGCATCTATGGATATGTGAAAAGGAATCTCCCAGTTTGGTCCACGTAATACTGGTGCCGTCGAGACTAGTTTATTTAAACCTGTAAAAGTTGTGTTACATTTGCCATACCACTTATTGTTAACATTTCCAGTTAAAGCATATAAAGGCGCAAAAATTTGTGAAAAGTTTTTAAAAAACCCGCGATAATAGCCTACATATCCCAGGAAGCTACGTACCTCCGTCTGAGTACAGGGTGTAGGTAGTAAATGAATTACCTGTATTTTTGCTGGATCTACCTGTATCCCTGCTGCAGAAATATAATGTCCCAAGACTACGCCTTCGGTCATCATCATGTGACACTTGACATTACTTAAACATAACCTGGTAATGTTGCATCGTTATAAAACCTTTTCTAATGTTTGTAGTGCTTGATCAAAGTCATCCCCATATAAGTCATCCATATATACCTCATGTCCTTCATTTATCGGGTCGGAAAAAATGTTGAGTATAACTCTTTGAAATGTGGTTGGGGCATTACATAAGCCAAATGGTAACACTTTGTAAGCGAATGTTGCCCGGGACATGTGAAGGTTGTTTTGTCTTGATCTTTAGGGGCGATTTGAATCTAATTGTAGCCGCTGAAGCCATTTAGAAAGGAAAAGAACTTCTTCCCTGCCAAAGTATCAAGGACCTGATCAATAAAGGGAAGAGGGAAGTGATATTTCTGTGTTGCCTTATTCAATTCCCAGTAATCCACACAGATACGCCACTTCCCATTTTTCTTGGGGACAACCACCAATGGAGAAACCCATTTTCTATCCGAAACAGGATAAATGAAATTCACATTCAGCAGCTTCTATAACTCTTCTTTCACAATGTCCATGAGATGCAGATTCAATCTATGCTGAGGTTGTCAGATAAGACGCGCATCCTTTTCAATATATATTTGATGTGTACATAGCTGTGGGTCTATACCCTTCATGTCAGGATAATCCCAGGCAAAAACCCCTTTATATTTTTGCAGGACCTGAATGAGCTTTTATTGCTGAGCACTATCCAGGCTATCATTAATATTTAAAACTTTGCTTGGTTCAATTTCCATAGGCTTGCTGTTATGAACAACAGTCATCTGGATGTGTTGATCATTGATATCCTCAAGGGATCTTCCAAGGCTTCATTATCCAGAATTGATTTTAACATTTGACACTTTACATTTCTCACATTAGCTGGCTGATTGATAAAGTTGTTGATAACATCATATTCAGTATGATCTTTGAATTCAAGTGCCTCTGCTACTGTGAGTGGTGAACGAATGCTTTCTTCCAGGTATGCTGGTGGTTGTTTACATATTTTTACAATCGGAAGACTTGGTTTGATAGGGAGATATAAAAAAGGTTTTTTACAACATCCCACTTTGCAATAGTCATGTTGCCCTCTCGACAGCCTATATATGCATTAGTTGTTGCCAGCCAAGGTCGGCCCAGTATCAGAGGGTGCCCATCCAATCGAATCTTTTGGTTTATAACAAGAAAATCTACTAGATACTCCCATGACTCAATAGAAACTGTAATATCTTGTAAAGTTCCTTCTGGCCTTACCACCGAACGATCAACAAGTTCTAGTAAGGTGGTGGTTGTTCCAAGGCTATAATACCAAGTGCTTGATAGGTTTCTATTGTTAAAATGTTAATGGTTGCTCCCATATCAACTAGGGTATTGGGAAAAGAGCGGCCATATATTTGAACTGTCACTATGGGATTCTCGGGATCTTCATAATTGACCGGAGTTTCCCCTCCCAAGAGTAAATCAGATAAGGTTCCTACAACATGAATGGTGAGGTTTTTTCTTTCCTCACAGGATTCTTTACACATAGCTCTTTAATTGTTTTAGCATAGATGGGAATGTCCTGGATGGCCCAGAGGAGCAAAATTCTTAGACAAAGATTTTTTAGTTCCCCTACAAGATCAAAATCTGGTTAAACAATCGGCTTAGGTATCGTTAACCTTTCGGGGAATGGTGGAGAAGTGACCCTGAGTTGTTCAGGATCTTTATGTTGATCTGTCTCTTCTCCTTGTTTTATTTTAGTATCAATTATAGGTGGTGGTATATGTACAGGTGGTGTTTCGATCTCAATTGATGGCTAGTCCCTGTTTTCCTAAGGGGTGATGATACATACTGACCTCAACCTTAGTTCATTATATTCTTTTTGTTCAATCTCATAGTCTGAGCTTTCGACAATTTGCATTAGCTGAACTGGCCTATTATTGAGATTGAGATTCGGTTGAGTTGGCAATTGAGGGCGCAGAAGAGGTTGAGGAATTTGCTGTAATGAATAAGGAGTTGATAATGCAGGTTGAGGTTGAGGACCTGTCCCCATAGGAGTATTGGATATTCCCAAAGGTCGCTGCCAATTTGTAAACCAGTTCAGATTTTAAGAAGTGGAGGCAGGCCACTGGGATGGATAGGGATTACCTTGCCAAATAGGAGTAAAAGAAGAATTTGGCCAACCATTACTCGGAAAGGATTGATTTGAACACGGTGTCATAGGGAATGCCAAGGTTTCCAATTTGAGTAAGGTAATTGGCCTTGCCATGCTGCCCTAGGGTTCTATTGCTGATTAAGCTGTGAAGAAGGAAAGAACTGGGATGCATCTTCTAACATACCCTTAGGTTTGGCTTGCCATTGTCGACGATGGTTCATTAGATATACTGGCTCTGTCTCCTCTTTTGCTTCCTTGAACACTGCTTTCAGCCTTGGCAGTGATGGAAATTATTCAATGGCATGATCCTTGGTATAAATAGCGCATGTTTGAACCATGTCTAATGGACGCTCGTTTTGGTTGTGCTTCTTTCGACAACATGGGCAAAAAACAACCAAGTTTTTTTCTACTACGGCTTGTTTCTATTTAGCCTATAGGACGTCCAACTGCATCGTGAGGGTGCCCAAGATGTCTGTCTTGAAATCTTCCAAGAGTTTACCAACTTCCATTCGTGTTACGCCTCCACTGTGTGGTTTGTTTCCCTTGCTCATAGGATCTCGGCTTCCTGCGTCTATACGTGTTCTTCCTCACGAACACCTGATGTACAAGCGAACGATTTCATCAAAATATTCTTGAGAAATATCCCCTTTCCATTAAGTTTATAGTTTCTATCCACTCTTCTTTCATTCCTTTAATTAAGATAACTCTTAGGAGTTCTTTTGGTAAGGTGCTGTGTGGAGATCTCTGCAAATTATAATGAAACCATTCGATGTATTCTTCTAGATTTTCATTATCCTTTGCAGCCATCTTAAAGATTTCATATTTTAGCTCCCTGGTCTTGCAAAAGTCCTAATATCTTGTGAGGAAGGAAGTCTTCATATCATCCCAGGAATTAATAGTACGTCCACCTAGACCCATGAACCATTTTAAATTTGGTCCTTTCAGAGTAGAAGGGAAATTTTTTAGCTTTTGAGGGTCTGTGGTGTAGTCATACTCTCTATAGAGGACATCAAATTCAAACAGGAAGGCATCCGGATCCTCTATGGTCATCCCATGAAAAGTTGGGATGCTTTGCAGAGGAATAGCCTTCATGGGGGCATTAGCTACTTGGTCGACTATGGGGTATTCCAATGTCAAGGTTTGACCTTGAGGTGGTTGATTTTCCATTTGGTCAAAGATGTGCCAATATCCTTCAGGGATTTCAGGGGGTGCTTTTTGAGTAAGCAGAGGATTAGAAATCCGGGTTGGCTTTGCAGCACTGCCTAGATCTGGGATCACAGGAGATCCTTGTTCCGACAGCTGAGGTCCTGCCTTAGCAGTTCCACTGGTTTCTCCCTCTCCTTCTCTTAAGTTACACGACTTTCCCTCTTGTAGTAACCTGAAGACTCTATTCAAGTCCTCCAATTTGGCTTTGAATCTCAGCGTAATCTGTAGACAGTGAGCCTGTTGCCTGAGGGATTACAGTAGGAATTTTTCCAGATACAACCCAGAATCCTACTGATGCTTGAGACTCTGCTTTTCTTACAATTTTGTCTATAAAGGTCGTTCTCCCAAGGTTCAATGATCCCTTGGGTTTTGTGGATTTAGGTGGGGGGGGGGGGGGTTTGATCTTTTTCTATCTTTCTATTCCTAATCATTCATAAAACCCATTCCTATTTAACCTCTAAGATTTTGCTGAAAAGCGGGTTGGTAAGCAAGCACTTTACTTGCTAGGTACACAGGTTCTTACCTCCCATTTTTAGAACCCAATTCTTTTGTAGCAAGATAAAAAGGAAATCACTTTGAAACACTCTCCCCGACAACAACGCCAAAATGTTGGTGCACTAATATGTCTTTTTATATGCAAGCTTAATTCCTACATTAATTGTCAACCCAAGGCAAGTCTTTTTATTTCAAGAGTGTGAGCACTATATATGCAGTGAATTTAGAGGTTAACTAGTAATAAATTGTTGCAATTGCTAATGACTATCTCTTCAAACTCAATCCAAACAATTCTGAAAGAAATTCATAACATACTTTGAAATTATACTTAACCTATTATGAAAGAAAAGGAATTTGAATACAACTATAAAGAATCACACTTGGTAGTCTTAAATGGAATTGACACTAACTCACTCAATCATTAAAGGGAACTGCGGCAATTGAACAACAAATGATAATTGAACAACAAATCCCAATTTAACAACAACCGATAATTGAACAATAAATGATAATGGAACAATAAATGATAATGGAACAACAAATGATATTTGAACAACAAATAACTATATTATGGGAAGCGATCAATTCTATCTCTGGAATCTATGATAACATTACTTGGAATGATAAGCGATCTAATGCATAACCAATTCAATCAAAATCATTACTCATATATAACACACATCTCAATCTGAATCTTGAATGAACAACAAAAGCAAATCAGAATCAACAATCCTCAAGATAATCAAAAGGATATTAACTTAACATTAACAGACAATAAATAATAAATAGAAAGGATTATAGCAGAGGTGAAGCAGTAGATCTTCTCTTGACTGGGCCCAGAGTCGCCAGAAGTCTCCGCTATGAGATACTCAGAATATAATTATGATTTAAACATTGTATTCTTCATTAAAATGAATAACAAAGTTACAACATCACCAATGTAACAATATTATATGTCCAAAAGAATAATTATAAACTTTGAATTTTTGAACTAGTCGTGCAGTTTGCCTTTCGGCCTTATATATAAAAATTAGAAAAGTAAATAGATAAAAGTGAACCCTCAGGATTAGGGGATCTTTAGGATTTTGTAATACTCGATCTAATTCCATCATAAAATAGCATTGGTCAGCTCGATCTTCTGCTGTCCCGCATTGCCTTTGATGCTGTCCCTTTCCTTTATGAGATGCTGTTGTTCTATCGATTGAACAACTATCGTCCAATTCACGTCTTTTGCACATAAAGATAGTAAAAATCAGTTTTTCTTGCTTAGATTTGTGTAGTTTTTTATTGATTACTTTTACCCAACTTTAGCTATTATTTCCTCTACTTTTATTCATAAACAAAGATAATCATGTGAGGATGAGTGCTAAATAAATCTATTACACATACGTTTTTCTTGACCCAACACTCATCATATAAAGTACCCTTCCGAAAGAAATCCACATAGTATTTATCATTTTCTTCATCATCTGGAAGTTCTCCATGCACAAGTTTTGCATAGAGTTCTGCTTTCTTCTCCAATGCCGCATGGCTAATTGATCCATCATTCTCAGGTTTTAGTTGAAGTTTATCCCTGTGAGCTCGATATTTAACATCAGAGTCCTTGTTGGAGAAGATATCATGAGGGGCATTATTCCTCTTCCTTGCCCGGTGCAAATCAACGTTAGGGGTGATATCCTTGTTGTGCTTGGCTTCCTCTTGGGTTTTTTTAGAGCTAAGCCCTCAGTTCTAACATTGAAGACACGACTACCCCTTCTATGGCGTGCTATTTCTTGGGCATCACCTCCCAACGACCCAATTCTCTTCTTATTCGCATCCATTATAATTCAATTCAATCAGCGATGCTATCACATTTATGCTCATCCTTGAGAGTCTTCAATGCCCTTCACGCTTGCATACACCACACTTATGAAATTCCCACAATATGTTCTGGTTTTCCTCTATCTGTTAGAGTCTTTCATATCAATCAAGAAGAAAGAAACCAAATGAATACTCAAATTAGATGCAAAAGGAGCATAGTGATAAGGATAAAACCATTGCCACAAACATATGCCTTGGTAGTAATAACGCATAACCCAACATAGTCCTCCAGTATATTTCAAAACATGTAGTTATTTAGGTCAAGAAAGCACCAAAAATTTCATTTATTTCATCTTTATCACACAACCCAACCTATGTGTGCCATGGTGTTTCTCCTGTTCATATTTTTCCTTTGCAAAGCGTTGCAATTTACGTAATTTCTTCTACTCCTTTTGGTCAGCGTTAAAGGTTGGGGTGGGGGCGGAAGAGGTTCAGCTGGAGGCTCAATTAGCTAAGGGTGCTACACATATATAGTAAGTTTTTCCATTTTCACTTTTAAATCAACTTCAAGTTGGTCTGCTGCTAAATGAGGGAAACACTGTGTTAGCTAAATCCGAGTCTTCCAATTTTTGAAGGGGGACACGCCCCAAGCATGGTCCCTCAAAGACAATTTTCTCTGGCAGTAGGAGTGTGTGCAGGTTGACCTTACTCTCATCAATATCCTTCGGCAAATTCGTTTTTCTCGAGCGCGGAGGAATGTAATCAGGTAGCTTAGAAAGGGGGTCAGACCCCTCAACCTCTACATCCTCCATTTCCACCCTAATATCCTCATCATCAATGCGGATTTCTTCAAGCTCTTCTTCCAACTCTAGGTCAACTACCTTTCCCTTTTCCTATGCGGTGGGATTATCATTTTGTGGGTGCTTTCTAGGTGATGCGCGCATTGGTTGTGGTGTCACGGCCTGTTTGCCTTTCTTGTTCTTCGGACCCTCCTTGGTCGGGGTAGGCCTTGGCCTGGGTGACCGTGGTGACTTAGATACTTCAGCTGGCACTTCCGCAGTTACAATTGCCAGGACAACTCCCTCTGCTGCCATGGCTACCCTTGGAACAATTCCTTCAGCTGTCATTGCTTCCCCAACATTTACAGTCTTAGCTAGCATCGACATGATGCTATTCAACAACTCCTATACCTCCTTTGGAAACTTCTCAAATGTTGAGCTCTCTATCAAAGCTTCAAAGTTTTCACAGTTCATGTGTGCCTGAGATCTCAACACCTCAATTCTCAAAATACCAAGTGTTTTCCGCTGGGAAACCCTTTGTAATTTATAGGCATTTTTTCGACTTCAAATTTGATCATTCCCCCCACAATCGGTTCATTAATTCTAGATTGGCGACAGATTTTCAAACATCTGGTCCATAAATTCCAACTTAAATGTCGCCCCCTGCTCCATTTGGCCATTTTGCATCATCAAAGCATGAATAGTGACTTTAACGGTCACTTTCCAGCTATCCTGCACAGTTTTTTCTTTGGTAGCACAACTGCCTACACGCTTATGCAGGCTCTGTGACATTTCTTCGGTCTGTGTAGTTCCCGGATCACACAACTCTCTGACCCGGGCAGTGTAGTTTATAGTCCCGCGCTTCCTTTCAGCTGCCTGGAGCGCTAAAATTGTGCTCCCTCATATAGTCACCTAGCTGGATCACCAGTGTATGACTTCAATTGGCTGCCATTCACCTTCCTTGGGAAGGGTTCTCCATTTAATTTGATCAGCTGAACTGTTCCACCATTGGTAATCTCCTTGATGACATACGGCCCTAGCCAGTGCATCCTAAATTTCCCTGGAAATTTATCAAATTTTTTGTCATATAACAAGACCAGATCATTTACCTTGAAGGTGTGCAGTTTGATGTGCTGATCGTGCCATGCCTTTTCACGCTCCTTTTGAACTTGTTGATGAAATCCAACTAGAAATCGATCCTCCTCAAGCTTTGCTAGCTGCGCGAGCCTCTCTTCAAGGGCTTTGTGATCTACCATTCTTGTGAATTCCGCTATGCACAGACTAGGTACAATGTATTCCATTGGCATCACAACTTCTGTGCCATAAATGACTATGAAAGGCGTTTGTCCAGTCAACTTCTTACAAGTCGTTTTGTAGGCCCATAGCATCGCGGGTATGCATACATCCCAGTCATTTCTCTGAGCATATAAAATATTCGTCAGCGTGCTCTCTAATATCTTATTGAATGCTTCCACCATCCCATTAGCCTGTGGATGATAAGGCATACTTTTCTAATGATACACTTGGAATTCCTCTGTCAACGTGCTGATTGTTTCATTAAGAAAGTGTGTACTACGATCACTCATCAAAATATTTGGACACCCGAATCTCATCAGGACATACTCAAAAATAAATTTTGTTGCTGTCGTGCCTATGCAGTCCTTCACAGGATGTGCCTCCGCCCATCTGGTCAAATACTCAGTCGTGGTGATGATGTACCACATACTCATCTTCTTTCCTGGAGGCTGAATCTGTCCCACAAAGTCAATTGCCCATTTTTCAAATGGTTGTAACGTCACCTGCAGTATCAGAGGCATCTAATTCCTTTGTGATGGCCTACCAGTGCTTTGACATGCATCACATGCCATACAATACGCTTTCGAATCCTTATGCAGGGTCGGCTAGCACAACCTAGCGCATAGAATCTTCTGTGTTATTGCTTTCCCTGCATAATGTCTGCCCATGGCTCCTCCATTAGCCTCAGCGAGGATGCTGATCCATTCAAATTCAGGCACATAACGTCGCAATATTTCATTTGATCCCATTTTGTACAAGTTCCCTGCAATGATAGAAAAGTCTGCCGCACGCACTACTAGTTCCTTCTTTTGTTGACTTGTATAACCTTCCGAAGCCATTCCTGTCATCAGGAAGTGGATAATAACTTCAAAGTGACTTTTCGTGATGCACACTGCGAAGAGTTGTGCGTTAGGAAGTCCTTCCTCTAAATTAGTAGGTTCCTCTCCAGTTTCAATGCATGTCAGATGATCAGGTCCTGCATTCAATCTCTTGGCTTCACAATAACTTCGAAGCCACACTCATAAAACAAAAACAATCACTACATATTTCCCCCCCAACACAGGCTTGTTGACTAGGTACTTCAACGCGGAATGATCCGTATACATCTTAAAGTGTCCGCCCAACAAATAGTGCCTGAACTTCTGGAGCACGTACACCATAGCTAATCCTTCGTGCTCTGTCGTGGAATATTTTTTCTCCACTTTAGACAACTTCCTACTTGTGAACGCTATAGGGTGATCCAGTTCTCCCTCACCAGCTTGTGTTAGTACAAATCCTAGTGCAATACATGATACATACATATGCACATGAAATTCCTTCTTCCAATCTGGGAATACTAGGATTGACGCGGTGACCATTTTCTATTTCAGCACATCCAAGCTCTTCTGACATTCATCATTCCAATATAATGTAGCACCCTTTTTCAAAAATTTCTCCATAGGTGTAGTGATCTGGGCATAGCTCTTGATGAACTTCCTATAGTATATGATATGCCCCAGAGTTGCACACGGCTATTTCACACTCCTCGGCGTCTCCAAGTTGATTATCACTGCGAATTTCTCGGGGTCTACCATCAATCCTTGTCTGCATACCACATGACCCAACAAGATCCCAAAAGGGACACAAAACAAACACTTCTTCAGATTGAGTGTGATCTGGTATCTCCTACATGTATCTGGCATCAAGATCAGACTTGCCACATGGCGCTTGACTAATCCAAAAACTATCCAATCGTCAAAGTATAGCTCCAAAAATTTATAAATGAAGTATTTGAATGCCGCAATGTCTACGCATGAAAAGATCGTTGGCGCATTCGTTTGCCCAAAATGCATTACGGTGTATTGAAAACATCCCCATTTAGTCGCGAAGGTCTTCTTGATTCTATCCTTAGGTGTGATTTTGGTCTGATGGTACCCAGAGAACCCATTAGTGAAAGAGTATGCTTCTTGGCCACCTGCATTATCCAGGACCTCATCGGTGAACGGGGTCAGGGAAGGGTCATTCACACAAGCGTCATTCAATTTCATGAGATCTACGCATATCCTTATTTCTTCCTTCTATTTCTTTTCCTGAACCACTATTTGGCTTACCCAATCAGATTCCTCCATCGGTTCAATAATGCCTTCCACGAGCATCTTATCTAACTCAACGCGGACCCTTTCCTTATACTTCGGTTTGAGATGGTACGGTTTTTGTTTCACAGGTTTCTCGTCCAGCTTTAGGGTGATCTTCATGACATCTAGGTCTCCTATTATCCCTTTCAGATCAGAAAACTTCTTGGGGAATAAGTCCTGATATTCACAGAGTAGTTCGATGACCTTATCTATTGTCGCATTGTCCCAATAGTCCCCAATATTGGCAAACTTCGGTTCTGCTTCCGTGACAATGTTCACCTACCTGATCTTGAGTGGCTCAGTTATGTCTGGGTTCTTTAGCTACGGTCCTTCAACTCCGTGATGACCTTTAGTCTTTGGGTTATTAATCTTTCTCAGGTCTTTGTCTTCTTCTTCCATTGTTACATTGTAACATTCCAGCACGTCGCTTAGCAGGGTAGTCCAATAAGGTTGAATCGGGTTTGGAGGATCTTGCGGTATCCTAAAGATGTCTGTCTTAACCTCCTGAAACACTTCATCAATGGACTCAAATCCATCCTCAAAACTGAACATCATCAGAAATCCTTGGCGTGAAACATCCCATTCTTCAGTGCCATGACAAAGTTCTGTCTCCAAGTACCAATTCATTGGCATAACCTCCAAAGTATGACAAAATAGATGGACCCACTCTAGCTGAGGCTTCGCTCTGTATGCTTCAGTCCACTTGGCCAAATGATCGCGTGGATCATTCCTCCCATCATACTTTTCTGTTAGTCATACCTTTGGGTGGCCAAAGTTTATCCTCATCATCCTCCTATATTCGTGCCAATCATCGAAACTACCCTTATGTGCACCCTACCATCTTGCAGGTGTGGAGCGCAACGCCCAATATAATGCCTAGAAGCGATGCTTCTCATGCAATTCCCTTTCGAATGCATCCAGAAAGCAATCAACGTTAGTTAGCCCATCATAGTGAGGTATATTCCTTACCTATGACGATACGTGGTGCAACGACTTGGTCATCATATTAAAGCACATCGTAGATACTTCATGTAGCCGATTCTGCCAGTGCTGTAGTTCTTTGTCCAAATCTGATGCGCAGGAGCTCTTGCGGTCCCATGCAATACGTTTGTCTGTAGTTGGATTCACCCAATCCCAGCCTCGCACTGCTATCTTATAAATATGGTCCAAATCATCATCACTTTCATAATTGCAGACCATTTCTATATAGCGCGGTCCTTCTACAGGATCCAGTTTTAGCACTACGTGGAGCGATTTCTTTTCAAATATCATCTTTCACTTCTTCAGGTTGATTACCCCATTCATGTCAGTGGCCCAATTAATCCCAAGGAGTGCAGGGTAGGGATTTATATCATCCAAAATCTTTGTTACTTCAAAATTCACCATTGCGCTCGCGCCTTCTATGTCAACTGTTACCCCTTGTAGCCTCACCATTGGGATGATTTTTTGTTCATTTGCCATCCTTAGCTAGATCGAAGACCACTGGAGCACAGGTCTCCCCATTCTTTCCCATGTTTGTTTTGGAAAAACATTTGTGTCAGACCCTAGATCCAAGATAACTTGGTCCATTTCATATTCCCATATCTGTGTGGTGAGTCTCATCTCATGTCCAGTCCTCACCTTATGCTTTCAAAGCTTTCTGACCACGCCCGGTTCGCTAGTAGTGTTGTCTTTTCCAGCACACCAGTTGATTAGTTCCTGCAATCCCTTCACAACCTTACTATCACGGAGTAGTTTCATGCAAGTCTCCAAGAACGTGGTAATCATGGATGGGTCCATCTCTTCAACCGATTTCTCCTGACTTCTTGAGGTAGAGGCCTCAGTGAAGATTTTCTTTGATTCCACAAATATTTCTTTTGCACTGTCCAGATCAAACAAAATCTCCTTTTCTGGTGCTTTGTGGACCCACTCACCTTCTGTAGGCTGCTTCCCTTTATCCTCACTAGTCGTCATTCCAATACGTAGCATAATGTTTACCTTAGGGTCTTCCACACGAGGCTTAGCCCTCATCAACTGTAGGTTCTGAGTCGGCTGCGGAGGCTGTGCCCCCTTCTCACGAATCTTAGCCAATAATATTGGGCAATCATCAGTTGCATGGTCAAACTGCGTAGAGTAGCAGCATGACAGTCGCATCAGATTTCGTAAGTCTCTCATGTAGTGTAATGGTCCTCCATAATTGTAACAAATAAGCTGCCCTCAGCCTCGATTGCGGCCCTGATACTCACATCGCGCTCCCCCAACACCTTGGTTCGGAGGCCACATTTTTGCCTACACCCTGTATGCAGGTGTCATATCCATCATTAATTCATAACTATGGAAATTGCACTCGTCATGACCTACTGATTGACAAAAATTGCAGAAGAGTATTGTGGTGTCTGTACGAATTTCTGCAGCAAATGGCAATTGTTGGTTGCATGTTTCTGAGCTACCTGGCATATAGCACACCATAGCATGGGCCCTGTACTTGGCCCTGCCGCAGCCTCCGGCTTTAGAGGCATTAGTCCCCCTTCTGCAACAGAGTTCGCAAAGACTAGACAATGATCCTTGCCATGCCCTTGACCTTTGCGTTTCAGGAACCAAACTTCTTCACACGCCTTTGGCTGAGATGTTCTATCTTTCTTCAGACTTTTCATTTCGAGGCAAAGGTTCTGCAACTAGGCGTGAATCTGCTGAACCCCCATATTAGCATCCTGTATTGGTGTCTCATGCAGTCTCATTGCGATTTCCAGAGCGTCTGCCTGGGTCCTAATATTTTGTTGTGATAGTGCAACGCTTAGGTGGGGCAAGAGTGAGGCTAAAAACCATTCGCGGTGCCGCCCATTAGTTAGGTTCATGTTGGCTTCACGGATCGTACACTTCAATATTTGATCCAACTTCCAAGGTGTCTCCCCAGGCTTCATCATGATCTTCTTGAATCCCACAATGGGTTGCGCTTGAGACCTAGGTATGTTGAATTCCCTATTTAGCACAGTCTGGATATCTTCCGACGCGAACGTAGGGTTATCAATACTATACTTTATGTACCATCTGAGTGCATTTAATATTGTGGTAAGCTAGTTATTATCTATTGATATTGAAATTTTAGATGAAGATAAGTGCATTAGTTTTTCGTGTTTTCTACCATATTTGTGGGATAGTCTAGTTTTAGGTAGCAATGCAACTGCCTTGCATTTTGATGAAATAGTCTCATTCTTGCTGACGGAGGAGATGAGATGGAAAAATATGGAGAGCCAGAATGGTGATGCCTTGCCTGTACGAGGGCGGTCCCAGAACACAAAGAAAAATAAGTCATCGAGTGGGAGATCTAAATATAGAGGGAGATCTAAATCTCCAGGAAAACCTGTAAAGGTGTGTTGGAAATGCGGAAAGGAATGGCACTACAAAAGGGACTATAAATATGAAGCTCTTGACAAAGGAAAGGGATCTGATGATGCTCTTTTTGCAGAGGCGAAAACCACTTCAGATGAAGGTGGGGATGTGTACTTGGCTTCTTCAAGTACACATATAGATCATGAGGCATGGTTGATTGACTCAAGTGTATCCTTTCACTTCACTCCCCATAGAGAGTGGTTTTGTGAGTATGAGAAATATGATGGCGGTGATGTCTTCTTGGGGGATGCTAGGAAGGCTAGAATCATTGGTCGCGGAAAAGTCAAGTTTAAGTTGCAAGGTGGAAGGATTAGAACACTTCCGGGTGTTTTGCCTATTCCTGCATTAGCCAGAAATCTGATTTCTGTAAGTAAGCTAGATGATGCAGGTGTAAAAATAGTGTTCGAGAAAGAAACCTGCAAGATGGTTTGGGGAGAAATGGCACTAATGCGGGGAGTTCGTATTGGAACTCTGTACAAGCTGCAAGGTAGCACTATTATTGATGGGTGCAATCGTTCTATGGTTCCTGAAAGTGGAGTAGAAAATCTAGTGGTCTCTAAAGAAAAGACGAGGTACCCGTGCTGGTGGTCGCACTGGCTAAGCAGTGCACGGAGGGGGTCCAGTTTAACTGGTTTGAGTTCCTATGCACGAAATTTTTAGAGAATTGCCGGGAAGCCTAGGAACAAGGCAAAATGTACCACTATGCATGGCTCCTACTATCCATAGTGCTCATGGCAGGGAATTACCAGAGGAGAGTCAATTTCCCATAATTGACAGGGACTTACTAGAGGCCGCGAAGTACGCTTCACTTTGGGCCACAAAGGATTCCACTAGGATCCACAACAACAAAATATTCTAGATGTTCATGCAGATGAACCTCAGAAAGGGGATCAACCGCAAGCCGTGTTTGTCGTCCACTGTCTACAACAGCCTTCAAAGTTTTGCGGAATGCAAAGCATACATGCATAACATTTACATCAGAACACGCAAGGACCCGACTAAATATTGTAGGAAGCTACCCTTTGTAGCCATAGACGATGTCATCTTTAATGTCCTGGAGCCATGGCCGCCGAAGTGGCGTGCCCCAGACATCACGGAGATAGAAAAGTCGGCAGCGCAGAGGAGGAAAGATGAGGCCAAGATGCACATTGCACAATTAGCAGAAAGGAGAGGGGAGGAAGCATTGACAGTAGAAGTGCGGGTGGCGCAGGACATTGCATAAAAAGAAAATGAGAAGGAAAAGGCCACAGCAGCAGCATTAGCACAAGAGGCAGCCATGAAGGGGGGCAAGGGCCAAACAACGCCTTCGCAGGGGCAGGAAACAGGAACAACAGAGGGAGGTGTGGACCCACAAACCGCGTCAACGCAGTTAAAGCGCCAGCACCCAATAGAGTGGGCAGGGTCACAGAAGAAGGTCAAGGCATCAAAGTTCTCTATTGACCCGTTCACCCTAACCGAGGGTGATCTGCACAACATCAACGAGACAGTGCATGATGTCACCTCTAAGGCTCTCCAAGATTTCATGCAGGAAAACTAGATTGTGTTGGGGGCCCTCAGAGCACAGTTGCAAGAATTACAGGCGTGCCCTCCTTAGGCTGGTACCCTTTCGACCAGCCTCGCAGTCAGATCATCAACAACAGAGCAGATGTTGCATGTGCGGATGATGAATACCATAGTGTTTCCGGAAGGGGCACTAGTGACATCAAATGAGGCTGACAGGCCTACGGTTAGCGCATTGAAAGGTCTCAGTCTCAATATGGCTACACTCCCGCGAGAGACCTTATATGTTTTGCAGGATGGGATAACTGCAGAACTGTGCGCTAGGGAGAGCCGTGCACTGCAAGTCCTTAATGAGTAGAAAATTAATATGGAACAACTGAGCTTGTAGTGACATGAAGTGGTGTCAAAGAACCAACAGCTGGTACAGGTAATAGATGACGCTTGCCAAAGAGTCCTAGAGCTGGCCATCCCAGCATACATGCCAGTAGAGGCACGAATCCACAGGTTAGTAGCAGGGGTCCGCAAGGCAAGGGAAGAAACGGAAAAGGTCCAGCTAGAGCTGAACCTTCAGATTGCTGAGCTGCGGTTGAAGGCGCAGCCGTCCATCCCCTCGGAAGTCTGAGAACAACACACTAGTGCTATCACAGTGGGATTGGAGGAGATTGGTGGTGCAGTGTGAGACAACACCAATATGTTGGAAGAATTACTTAAGGTCCTCACAAATCTAGAGGAGGACCCCAACATCCAACATTTGGAGACAAAAGCGCGAGAACTCCAACAATAGTATCACAACATTCGAGGGACTGCGTAGATGGTGGTCCTCACTCAGAGGCTCGTGTGGATGCAACAGGCTAAAGCACTGAAGGAGTAGGTGGACGCGACACGACACAAGGAAGCAGTCTTGAAGGCATGTGTCCAAAATTGGATCGATGAGGCCTTCACCATCACAGTAGAAATTGAAGGCAAGCTCACACACATGCAGGGGATGCACGTATTGATGCAAAGAAGCACTTCTGACACAAAGGTCTCGGAGCAACGTATTCATCAAATCCAGCAAGTATTAGCTCAGTGTGTTGCTGACCTTGCCGCAGTTCGAGAACAGTTGGGGGGACTCCGCGCAAAGATCTTCGCATTGACAGAGTGATTCAAGGGCGAGTCATGATGTTTGTGTTGGGGGCTTGTTGGGCATGGAATCCCCCCAAGGCATGTTTTGGGGCTTAAAGCCCAAGTTTTTGACCAAATCTTGTTGTACAAGCTCCACGAATTACGGGCGCGAGGTGCGAAAGTATGATAGAGTCATAGGGTTGTCCACCCTAGTTTTGTAATGTAATGTCGGCTGAATAGACCTACCCATGGTTCGCGGACCATGGGATTGTATAAATAGAGCGAGGCTCTAAGTGTGAAAGGAAGGGGAATAACTACTAAGAATGAGAAGTCTAAGTGAAAAGTGTGTCTGTGGGTCATAGAGTAGGAGAAGGCTCTGCAACTGAGTGCACAGAGGCCTAGTAGTCCGCAACTGAGTGCGCGGACCCCTGCTGCTCAGTGCGCAGGGCGGGTCAAGTCTGTAACGGTTGAAGAATGAATAAAGAGAAGTTTTGCTATAATTCCATGTATCTGTTTTTGGTTTAATGCATGATTGAATATAATTTACAACAATATTGTTTAATTACTGCATGAACCTGTATGAATGTTTTGTATTTGTTAAGTATAACTTAAGACATTTAAGTTGGTGAAAGTGCTTTAATAAGACTGGAAGATAAATAAGATCTCCGGTAACAGCGCAGAGTGCAACACAACCCCTGGTTAGGGCTGCACGAAGACAGGGTATCAGGTCATGAGGAACATAAGGTGCATGAAGCCACCTACGTGAAGGAACAGATAGTGGACCAGTCAAACTCATTAGACATATCCAGGGTGCGAAAACCTGGTTCTAGCACCCTCCCATACTACTTCAGGTGAGACCTCAGTCCGTACTTCGTGGACTGTTGCCGAAAGGGCCAGTAGTACCGGGATTTGTTTGGCTAATTAACTTCGAACCTGGTTCAGGCCCCAATAAGCCAACAAATGCTTTCAATTTGAGGATTTTATATTGAAATTTGGAGAATGAAGCTGGACATTCAAAATGGATCAAGAAATTTACAATATCTTGATACCAGTTTGACAAAAGAACTTTCTCATCAATGAGTAGAGAGATGGTCTGATCTGAAGGTAAAGGTTCTCGTGGATTGTTTTCTTTAGGATGGTGGGAAGGTTCTTGTGGATTCTACCCTTCTGCATGAACAAAATTTTCCTGTGGATTCTCCCCTTCTGCATAAACAGAAGGTTCTTTTGGATTCTTCTTATCTGAACTTTTAGAAGGTTCTTATGTATTCTCCCCTCGTATTTGCAAAACAGAGTTGATTCCCAACACTTTACAGTTGGATTCAACTAGAAGCTTAGCTAATCCTTGACCCTTTACTAGCTTTGTGGTTTTGATAGTTAGATCAAACTCCAGTATTTGAGTGATCCATCTACCTCTCTTCCCATCAGTGTTTGGTTGGGTTAAAACAATTTTTAAAGCACTATTAGGAATATAAGCAGTAATAGGTGAATGTAGGACATACATCCTGAATGATTTCAGAGCTTGTATAAGGGCATAGGCTTGCTTCTCAATTATTTCATACTTAACCTCGACATATCTCATAACCTTACTGAAAAAGGCTATAGGTTTGTCATGGGAATCCTCATTCTTTTGTAATAAAACAACAACAAGGTTTGTTTCAGAGGCAAAAGAAAATATACTGAATGGCTTGGTATAATCAGGACTGGCAAGGGTTGGGGCTTCAGAGATAGCCTTCTTGATTTGATCAAATGCATACCTAGAAGAGACAGTCAATTTAACTTCATGATCCTTTCAGATCATATCATTTATGTCTTTCACAATTTCAACATAATTCAGGATAAACCTCATTAAAAAATTAATCTTGCCTAGAAAAGCTTGAATCTCCTTCTTATTTCTAGGTAATGATAATGTTTTTATAGCAGAAACACATTTGGGATCAATCACCACTCCTTCTTTTGAGATTATGTGGCCTAAAAAATTTCCTTCATGGATAGCAAACAAATACTTTTTAGGATTGAGGGATATTCCAAATTTCCTACACCTGTCAAAAACCTTCAACAACTGCTCTAGATGTTTTTGATTAGAGTTAGAAAAAATAGTAAAGTCATCAAGATAAATGACTACAAATTTGTTTACCTGTACCACAAAAGCTATGTCCATAGCTCTCTGAAAAGTTGCTCTAGCATTGCACAAGCCAAAGGGAATTCTAGAATACATAAATGTACACAAGCGTGTAGTAAAAGTTGTCTTCTATCTATCTGCTGGATCAACATTTATTTGATTGTAACCTGAAAAACCATCAAGCTTGGAAAGTCTTTGTGCTCCTAAAACCATCTGAAGTAACTGATCCATTTTTTTTAAAGGATAGTTATCTTTTAATGATGCTTTATTCAAATTCCCAAAAGTCCACACAAAGTCTGATTTCCCCATTCTTCTTTCTAACAGGAACTAAATTAGCAACCCAATTAGAGTATCTAAGAGGAAGAATAATTTGGGCATCTAGAATTTTCTTAATTTCCTTTTCTATAGTTGGTATAAGAGCTGGATTAATCCTCCTAAGTTTTTGTTGACAAGGATTTTTCTTCTAGTTTTAAAGGAATCTTACGCTGCATCAATGATATATCAAAAGTCTTTAGATCAACATAGGTCCATGCAAAAAAATCCTTGTATTTTTCAAATAACTTAAGGTGTTGAGCTTTGATTTCGGGATCTAAGGATGCACATATTTTGATGTTCCTAATGTCATCATTTGTTCCAATATTTACTTCCTATATGTCATCTTGTGGAGAAATTGGTTGTGGGTTTCCGAGGACATCATTTTGATCAAACAATTTCTTTAAAGGAATGAGACCTTTGGGAATAAAATTGTTAGACAACTGAAAGATATCATGATTGGCAATTTTTGAATTGAAATCTGAATTATCATTTTCATTTGTGTTTTCATTTGTTTCTGTTCTATTTTCATCAATTCGTAGAACTGAAAATTCATCTATAACCTGCATAAAAGATTTTAACTGTTCATCATCTTCGAATATCTGCCAGTATTTTAGATTATCTAGGATGGATGGCCTGTATTTTACTTGTATTTGATAGAGCACATTAGTTTGATAAGGAATTTTAAATGAAATAGCAGAAATAGCTAGGGAATCTGCATGAATATTCTGATCCCTTGGGATATAAGTCAAATTAAAAGCATTAAATAAATTTTCAACTGAATTCCAAACCCCATTTCGATAAGATCTAAGCCTAGGATGTTTTGTTTGGCAAAGATTTCTAACTTGTTTAACAATGAGCTCTGAGTAAGTAAAAACAATCAGGTTTTGTACTTTTAAGCTCTTGGCTAACTGCAATCCTAAAAGGAAAGACTCATATTTAGCTACGCTATTTGTACAAGAACTATCCTTTGTAAAAGAACCATCAAAGGATAACTTCCACACATCAGTCTGATTTGGTATATGACTTTCAATTACATCTTCAATTTTTACTTGAGTTTCATGTGTTTGGTTTGAAGAGAGTTTAAAACAACCAAAATCTTGATCAATTGCATAAATGGGATCATTCCTTGGTTGATATGTTTTGCAAACATTCAGCACAAATCTTACTTCTCTATACAGCCTTAGTTGTTCTCCCCCATAAACTAGAATAGTGGCATAAGACATGTCCATCTGAAGAGTTCCTCGTAATTTGGCACAACAAGACCTTGAAAGGAGCATTCCAAATTTGGGAGGGATATCTGTGACAACTATATCTAACATTACACTTTTCACTGGGATTTGGGCGAGAGTGACTACTAAATCCGTAATTAGTCCTAGACAAGGCACCCTTCTGGAATGAAAGGTGTAAAAATCATGATAGGATGTAGTTATGTCGAGATTTAAATGATCCACGATAGTTTTTGGCATGAGATTATGTGATGCTCCAGAATCAAGCATACAATTGTATAACATGGAATCATTTGTCTTAAGAGTCACATACAAGGGGGTACTATTTCATCTATCATATCTTAGTTAGGACCAAAGACAACTGCTGGTTTTTTATCTTGAAGAATAATATTATTAGTTTCAGCATCAACCGAGGTGTTTTGTATCCATTTGGAGACTTGATTTTTATATCCAGGGTTTTTGGATAGTTCAGAAAGTGGTATAGGGATTTTAACTCTTTCTAACTCCTTTCAACATTAAATGCAGTTAATTTTTTTTTTTTTTTTTTCCAATTTGAGCAGTATCAGTTGACTGATTTAATTGTCGAATAATAGTTGTCTGAGTTTCAACGACTTTGGTACGAGGTTCAATTGTTGGAGGTTCCTTAGGAGGTCTTCCAGGACCAGGTTTAGGCCTAAGATCGTATCTTTTTTTTAGCTCTACAATTAGGAATTCACAAAAGGCATGGTATTTGGAAGCCTATGATGAGTCTTGATCTTCTTGAACCTACTTTTGTTGAGAGAGAGGAATAATAGCGGTTTGACCAGAAGAGGTATCCATATTGTTAATGTCTTTAGTGATAGTCATAGTATTGTCATCAGGCTGTTGATCATCTATCAATAAAGGAGTTGGAACCTGCTGATCATTACTAGGCCTTTGAAGAATTTGTAATGGTGGATTTCTTTTGTATTGACCTTGATTTTGATTTTGGGGTCGAGTGGCCGTTTGTTGAATTGTTCTAGGCTGAGTCTCAATCTTGGAAATTCTATTAGATAGATTTGTAAGAAGTGAAGTTATCCCATCTATTTTAGAATATTTAGTTTTAGTATTATAGGAAGTAGAGGCCTCTTGAATCGATTTAAGTTTTCTTTGGGCCTTTTCCTCTTTAGCTTTTAAACTGGCTGAGGCAGCCCTATTTTCTTCCACCTCTATAGCATTAGTTTTCATATATTTAAGAGTCCTTGAAGTTCTTTCTATTAACATCACAACAAAATCATCTTCAAAATATTTTGAAAACCTAGACTTGGCTGCTGCTACAGGGGGTTTGCAACCAGGGAGCATCTTATGATAAAGTTTGTTGAACCTTTTGATAAAATCAGAGACAGGTTCACCAAAGTTTATTTTAAGTTCTTCAAACTCAGTGAAAAAGTAAAGAGCATATTTCTTTACTCCTCATTGATGTTTGAATATATTTGTTAGCTCTTCCCAGTTTCTAATGGAATTTGTAGGTAACAGCCTAAACCAAGTCCTCACATTTTTTTCAAGAGTCTGAACAAACAACCTCATGTAAACATTTTCTTGTTCTATGTTCATGTTATCTACAAAGTCTAGAAATTCTTGAAGATGGTCCTCAGCTGATGGACCAGTTTCTCCATTATCTCTTGGAAGGTGTTTTAAATATCCATTAGGGAAAGCATCAAGGGCTGGAGGTAAAACCAAAGCTGCATATCTTGCTTATACAATGGGTTGGAATGCCATAGTAGAAGATGTTGTATGAAATGTTTGTGAAGATGATTATAAAGAAAAGGAAGATGGTGATAGAAGGGGTGAATTACTATGTGGGGTGAAGAAGGAGGATATAAAGAAGGTGGAGACGTCCTAAATGATTTTAAAGGAGTATTAATAACCAACTTGCGGACCTGAGAATCAATATACTCTTCAGTTTCAAAGAGTGGATTTGAATATATAGCAAAGGTCCCTTCAGGTTGTTCAGAAGTAGAAGATTCAGGTTATTCAGAAGTGGAATGAAATGAATAAGTAGTGGGGGATATAAAGTCTGTAGGTTTGTATTCAGGTAAATGAACACCCAAGTCAGACTTAGTTTTAGGTGATCCCGGTGGAAGTGGGGGTTCTGGATGAGATTCAAGTGAATGAATAAGGAAAGCTGATTTGAAATCAAATCCCCTATCTAAAAGTTCAGTAACCCTTGGTGATAAGTGTGTGTACTCTGGATTGGATGGAATGTTACTATAGGGATCAAATTGTAATATATCTTCAAACTACAAGGCTGAAATAGAAGAAGATGGTTGATGTATTATTCTAGAATTGGCCTTTCTCACAAGTCTTTCTAGATCTGACAGAGGACTAACTGTGTCAGATTCAGAATGGGATCTAGTGTGCTTAAAAGGTGTCAGTTTGGTATAGTGGAGTCTCTAGATGAAGGATTTTGACCTATCTAGACCTTTAGTCACCTTAAAGGAATAGGAATTATATCTTTGACCCAAGAAAACTTAGTGAAATTCGAGTCCCCAGCAATAGCGACAGATTGAAGTTATATCTCTGAGATGATAACGGTCATCTATCATGCCAGGGCATCTAAGATATTTGTTTTGGGGGGATTTTGTTTAAATTTTGGAGGACTAATGTATGAAACAGATTTAAAACAATCATGCCTAACCTTTTTGAATAGTATTAATATTTAAACAGAGGGCTACTATTAAAATCCACATAGTGATATAGCTTGTTTAATGATGAGAAGAAATTGAAAGATGATATGACTATTACAATTTTCAAATAGAAAATTAAATAATCATAAGTAAGAAAACCTTCAAACAATGTTCAGAGAGTTTAACAGAATATGCCTAAGACTACAAAAGATGTTGATGATTTTATGATTTAAACGGAATTAGTTAAACAAACAGTTTATATAATTCATTCTCTTTAAAGGTGATCACTTTAGAAGCTTATAGGAGTAAATTGAAACACAACTATTCCTACCTATTTATCTTTGTAAAACTTAAGAATATGAAGAAAGAATACAATAAATGAAATCTGGAAAACTTACAGGGAACACAAAATTGTATGAATCAAAACCTAGAATCCTTTGCTTTTGTATTAATGATTCAGAAAAATCCAAGTACATTTAATGCTTACAAATGTTTCTTTCAAGGGTGGAACCCTTAATAAATCGTGGAAGGGAGTTATTTATACAATTTTAGAGCTAAGAAAATATCTTAAAGAAATTTACAAAAATAGATGAATACAGAATCAAGAATATAAACTGATAGTCGATCTGTCACTATTTTGGTGTTGAGCTGTTGATGACTATTCCTGGAAACGTTGAAAACTGTTGAACTATTGATGACTGTTCCTGGAAAAGCTGAACACTCCTGAACTATTGATGACCTTTCCTGGAAACATTGAATGTTGTTTTTCCTCTTTTCAGTCAAGTAAAACAATTAATTGTTCATAGCATTACTTATTTGGGATAGATAACTTAGTTACCCCTCGATAAACTTCATCCGTTTTTGTATATTTAGAAAAAGTGGGTTTTACTGGAAATATATGTCTGATTTCATTTAAAATGCAAAATGCATCTCTAAGTGCATTCAACGCAACCCTTGGTTTTGCTACACCTCTTATGTTTGAAACAGAAGTTGCATTGGTACCTACCTCTGCAAGATTTTGAACATAATCTTCAATGGGCATTAATTTGTCATTTATCACAAGCATAGAGGGAAAAACCTTGCTGGTCAAGGGTTATAACCTATTGAAAATTTGTTGAACTATGACATTAACATTGTTGCATTTTTCCTCCAACTAAAGAATGAAGTTTTTCTTTGTAATGATTTTCTTCATTTCAAGTATGGTTGATGTCCTATCATTTATACCTAATTCTTCAAGCTCATAGCTATCTTTCGAATTCAGAAACTTGATTACCTCAGTGGCAACTTCTGGCATGTCCTCAATTTCCTTGGAGATAGTTTCAATAGCTTCATGAGATTTCTCCAACAAGTCTTTTTGATCAAAGATTATCTTGATATAAGGCCAGATATCCTTGAATGATTCAATAATTTCTTCCCATAAAATCTCCTTTGCCAAACCTAGTTTATTTCCAAGGTAAGATTCTTTGATTTCTTTCTGCAAAACTTCAATTTGACTTTTTTCCCTCTGTAACTCAGCTACATGTGAATTGTCTACAACTGCTTTCATCTATTGTAATTCCTTCAGTTCATCCTGCAACTTCTTGATTTCTACTGTCTGAATGGACAGGTTCTGAATCACCTGTTGTTCCTAAGAAGTAGTGGAATGAGTGGGGGACTGAGTATACTGTCCACGAGACTGTGTAAAAAGAAAAGTCTCTCCATGTCCATCAAATGTTATTTTTTGTGGCTCATTTGTTGCACTAACCTTCATAGAGATCCTAGGTCTCTTCTTTCTATGTACAATTCTAAAGCGCTTGCTTGATGCTTCAGTTGTAGGCGATGACTGTTCTCCCTTCCTAGTTTAACTGTATTTTCTTGTGCTAGTGGAGTTTGTACATTTGAAGTAGAGATTGCTTGTTCCTCAGCTTCTTGAAGGGTGTTCTCCTTCCATTCTAACTGATATTTGTACAACTCTATTTCAGGCCCGGCTATGTGGTGGTATGAAGTAAACTTATTTTCAACCTTGAGTTTTGAAATTACTCCCATTGGGTCATAAGACCAAGTGAAGCTGAGACCAAACTTCATTTCCTTCAATAACCTGTCTGCTTCTTCTCCTACTGCTCTAGTGTTACAGATGAAAGGACCAACCTGAGCCTTTAGCTTGAATTGTGATTTCTTCTTTGTAGCTACAAAATGTACTTCATCTACATTTAACCTCTGCCTAATATATTCCAATGCAAAAATTCTGATAGGGAGGTACTTAGGAAGTTTGTAGGGTGGAAGCTCACAGCCATATACTCTGATTTTTGTATAGTTTTGGTAAAGATACCAATCTCCTGTTGTGGCTTGATCAACCAGCTGCAATACTTTCACAATTTCATCACTGATTCTTGGTACTGGAGTGCTGCTCATAAGATTAATAGCTGGATGAACAAACAATTCTATGAACTGTTTATATGTAAATTCTTCCTTCTCCTTCATTCCCATAGAAGTCCAAAATATCACTGATTTTTGATTGCCTTCTTCATCTAACTTCTGCAAGGTGAATGGAAACTTGTCTCCTTGAAAATATATAAAAAGATATACAAGTACTGAAGCATACTTGAATACTTCTTCAGTATTAAACTGGACAAATTGTTCATGGATGGCCTCAACTAGAAATTGGCTAAAATTATAGAGAATAGTGGGTTTGGAATCAGTAGAAAGGATAGACAAGAAACCTATGATGGATTCAATTACATATTGATTAGAATTGTAACCAAGCAGATAAGAAAGAATAGTGGTAATTTTCTTGGTTTTGTCTGGGAACATGGATGAATCACAGGGAGGTTTTTTTTAGGCAGAGGGCTATCTACAGCTAGGAAAAGTTCAAGAGTTTGAGATCTTTTAGTGAAATATAGCTTTTGATAGGCTTCTATCAGGCTTTCATGAGAAAAAGGATGGGTTGGTGCAATAGTTGGGGCCTGTAACATCTGTTCAATAGATTGAGCATTGATGAAACATAGGATTTCTCCTATAGGTGAAATGATAGCTCTTTGAATGGGATCATAGGATTCATGGAATTTCCTAACAAATTCAGGTGCTCCATGTATCTGAGGGAAAATGAATTGAGGAAGGTGGGATTCCCAAAGTCCTATTTCATTTGTTTGATCAACTAGTTGATCCTCCATCTAGTAGTAGATTTCATATAAATCAAATTGAGAGGAATACTCAATTATTTTACAATATCTATCAACCAGGGGAGTATGATTGAAGTCAACTTGTGGATGAATGAGGGGATTTGGGATTTCTGCAATTTCCTTTCCCTTAGGAGGAATTTTGTTAAGTGAATTGCAAGCTGAACTTGGCATAAATGGTAAGAATTGGTCTGAAACATAGTAATAACATAAAAATAGTATAACTGAAAATGGATTAGGTGGACTTGGATGTTGGCTTGATTCCGAACATAATTGAAAATTTAGTTGAATGATGAATTTGTCGTTTTGACTGCAAGCTTCAAATATCCAGCAAATTATGAGAATGCACTGTGTAACGATTGTTGTGAAAAACAAGGCTTATAATGAAAAACATGGAGCGGGTCCATTAATCAATGGTTAAATTGTCATTAATTCTCCAATGGGGCTTATTAATGGATAAATGGAATATTTATGTATGAGTGGGAATCCTTTACACAGTATGGGGGGATGTTGGAACCAAGTTTCCACACCCAGAGATGAGCGTGATGTCGTTTTATGCCCCAAACCTTCCTTCACGTATATCGATAAGCCCTTAAGGCTTATCGATATAACTTCCTTTTATCAGTCTCTAGACCTTCGTGAAGGTCCACGATTGTCTTTCATGAACCCTAAATAGGTGAATCAACCACTTACACACCTCTATAAGTTCTATATTTACCCAGATCAACTTAAGTGTTTGATAACTTTAACATGCATTAAGATATCCTTCGTGTAAATAGATATTATTACTTGTGTTCTTATAACAATGTAAAATATGTAGAATCATTTATCAGTACAGTATTATAGCCCCATTATTCTTCATAACATAAACATATTCACTAATAGCAGAAGTAAATGGACAAAACAAAAATATTTATGGGATAATCTCTTTATTGATACTTCAGTTCTACTTACAGACTCAATACAACCCTACGCACTTAGATGCAGGGGTCCGTGTACTCAGCTGCGGACTCTACTGACTCATTATATTCATATTTATCAATATCATCAACTTAACTGAGCTGCCTTAGACTCACTAAGACTCTCCCTTTTATACAATCCCATGGTTTTTAGACCATGGGTAGATCTACTAAAGCCAACACAACTTACATAATAGAAGGGTAAAACCATTTATGACACTTAACTATCTACATGCTCCACAATCACAACTTGTGGAGACTTTACACTTTACATAGCAAAACTTGGGCTTTTTCCCGAAAACTTGACCCTAGGGGACCCTGTCCCAACAGGACCCCAACACAAATATCGTGACTTGCCCCTAAGTCACTTTTATGGCGCGGAGATCTTATTGCGAAGACCTCCTAGCTCAACTTGTGCCACTGTTACCTTAGTCGCACTTTGCGTGGCTGCCTACTTGATCTACTCCACTAGCTTCTTGGTTGCTCGTCCTGCACTATCTTCCTCTACATTTTGCTGTGTCCATTGTAGGCTCACCAACTTCTCCTCAATGGTGGCAGAGATAACACAAGCCTCGTCCATCTAAGGCTCTAATCTAGCCTTGAAAACCACCTCTTTCTGTTGCATTTCCTGCACCTGTTCGAGCAACTGCTTTGCCTCATGTAGCTTATCCAATCACTGCCATATAGTGACGAAGCGCGTTGTCACTCTTGCTTCGTCGTATTGTTGCTACAATTCACGAGCTTCTATGTTCAACCTCTGCAGGTTAAGATCTTCTTGTAGAGTTGTAACGACCTCCATAGATTGCTCAAAGAGCGCGGTGCAATCCGCCACCACAACATCTATTGCTGCAACTATATCCTTCACAACGGCTTCACACTATGCGATTACCTTTGGTGGAGTTCAAGGCTGTGACTTCAACTCAAGCTCAGTGATTTTAAGGTTTAGTTTAAACTAAACCTTGGCTACTTCTGTCTTTGCATCATGCACACCTACAACTAACTTCCTATTCTTGGCCTCCAACGACGCCTCTTCTGGTATATTAGTTTAGGAACCGTTTTGCATGCTTCGAATACCACAACTGTAGTTCACTCGTTCTGCTCCTAAACCTTCTTCCACACTTCTAGCACTTCCATCTTCTCAACAAACATCTGTTCGTTTTTTACTTTTTGCTCGATGATCAAGCTCAACGTGCGCTGCTCTTGGGCCCTAATTTTTGTAATCACACCTACTTTCATTGTGTGAATGAATTCACTAGGGAGCACGACCAAATTGAGGCCAACATTCCTCAAATCGCTGACAGTAGCCTTGTCAACATCTTCCTCCACACTCAGAGCTCCATCAGTCAGTGTGACTACCTGGAGATCCAAGGATCGAACCAACTTTGCTGCTTGAGTTGTCCCCGACGCGAAACTAGTTGAGGTCGCGCTGCGATGCCCTGCACTGGCCTAGAGTATAGTTGTTTGGATCTATATCTCATGCAGACCCTTCTGTAGGGCACTTAGTGCCTGCTTCTACTACTGCTCAAACTACTAAGATAGTTCTACTATCATATCCCTTACCTTATCTCCAATATTGTCCAACTCACCCTCCATCAAGGTGATTGGATCTAGCGACAACTTGGAGGCTTTGGTATTATTTCACTATCTCCTATTCCCTATGTCACTTGATGCGGAAAGGAGTGCTCTCCTGATCATCACCGCCCTGGTCTAACTACTCTTATTCCTCCATTTGGGGTGAAGGAGATTTCTGACTTCTATCAAAGCTGCGCTCTTCCTGCTCTACTTGTTCCTTTGCAGCGTGCTCCGCTTTTGCTTGGCCCTTCTCCTCAATCTCCTTCTTCCTCTTTTTTTCCAACTTTTGAACCTTTAGTCAGGTCGCTTCCTTTTTCTGCTTTTCTGTGGACTTGCTAGTCCTGACGGCCAGATCCGATGTTGTATGCTAATCTACAGGCCAACGCTTAAGGACTTCAATGATGGCATCATCCGTACGTAGGGGAGATCATACCACTTCTAATACAGATCCTTTCACGCCCATATGTAAACACGGTGGAATTCTGCTTTGAACTTTGCGTAGCCAGATAACTACTCAAAGACGGTTGGTGACAACTGCAACTTTCAGTTGATGGCTGCGCAAATGCTAGCCTCCATCAGCACCCAAAACACTTTACTTTCCTTGACTCTGTCAGCGTCCTTGGTAGCCCACAAAGATGAAAAATTCACGGCTTCACGAAAACCTGTCTCAATTGGAGGAAATTGGCTATCCTCCGAAAGCTCCCACATGACCAGCACAGTCAAGAGTAGTAACCATGAGTAATGAAATGTCGTTCTTTGGTCCTGTGCCTCTTTGCAATTCAGGAAGAACTCGTTGTACAGGTAGCATGCCTAGTTAAATTGTATGCCCTCCGTGCACTGGGCTTCCAAAGAGACCACTGGTGCCAGCACCTCGTCCGCATGATGCATCCTCATCAGTTTACTAGCCAAAATTTGAGTAGGCACCTTCACTGCGGGGTTAGTAACGCTAGTAGTGGAATACCTGCGCGACTTCTTGACAAGTTTGAACTGGATTTAGTTCTGAATGAGGTGACAATATGATTTGATGGATCAACATATCCGTGATTGATATCGGCTCACTCAACCACAATAAACCATCATGCACAAGGCACAACAACTGCTTAATGATTTTTAAATTTATGGGGGCGTGGTGGTAGTGAGGCACCATAGGAGGTTCAACGACCCTACCTTGTTTACCCCATGAATCCATTCCACTGGCTCTAGCGCGGTGACACCAGACTCCTTGTAGAAAACTCGCTTCATGAAGGTATCGGTAGCCAGGTGGGGGAACCGCTCAATGTCCCCCAAATCCAAATCTTCAAGCTTCAGATGTGGGATGCACGCCAAGCGTGAACCTTCAAAAGTTATATTTTCTGGTAGCAGGGGTGTGGTCAAGAGGAACTGTCCCTCATCTGGGTCCTTTGGGACCTTCACCTTGCCTTGGCGTGAAGAGATGTTATCTGGCAGCTTCAAAATAGGGTCTACCCCCTCAATATCTATGTCTTCCGTGCCCACCTCAGACTCCAGGTCTTACCACTTTGCCTTTCTCCTACGCGGTTGGCTTTTATTTTCTCTGAGCCTATGTGGCTGCATGATTCCGCGGTGACTCATGCACTGTCATCGGTTTCTTTTGTTTATCCCTTTTAGGCTTGGTAACCTCTCTCGTTGGCATAGGCTTCGGCCTAGGCAACCTCAATGCCTTAGGCACTATTGTGGGAACCTCCATACTCATGACCTCACAGGAAGCTCCCTCAGAGGCAATAACACCCCCAGTATTAGCGGTCTCAGCTGGTGTAGACATGAAGCTATTAATGAGGTTCTGATCGGACTCAAGATACTACTCAGACACGGGGCTTGCAAGAAAATTCTCAAAGAGCTCACTCAATAGACATCACAACTCAGAAATTCTCAGAATGCAAAGTGTTTCTCTCTGGACGACCACTTGTAATTTATAGGCAAATTTGAATTGAAATTCGACTGTTCCTCCCAAAATCCATCCATAAATACGAGACTGGCGGTATTTATCCAAATCTTTCACACTTGATTTTAGCCTTAAATGCCTTAAATTCCTTAAATGTCAGCCGCTCACTCCTCTTAACTATCTTCTGGCAGTCAAATCATGAAAAATGACTATAATAGTCACTTTCTGGCTGCCCTACACGGTCTCCACCCTTATAGCGTAGCTCCCTTCATGGTTCTGCTGATACTATGATACCCTTCCGCTTCACGCAACCCTACAACTCGGGTAATATAGTTTATAGTCTCGCGCCTCCTTGCAGTTGTCTAGGGTGCTAAGACTATGCTACCATCATGTAGTCATTGGGTTGAATCCCCGGTGTATGGCTTCAATCGGTTTCCATTGACCTTTCCGGGAAATGGATCTCCATTCAATTTCACAAGATGAACTGCCCCACCATCGGTAATCTCTCTGATAACATACGGCCGTAGCCAATGCATCTAAAATTTTCCTGGAAATTTATCAAACTTGCTGTCATATAATAAAACTAAATCATTTACCTTGAAGATGAGTAGTTTGATGTGCTGATCGTGCCATGCCTTTTTGAGCTCCTTCTAAAATTGTTGATGGAATCCAACCAAGAATCTATCTTCCTCCATCTCTGTTAGCTGTGTGAGTCACTCTTCTAAGGCTCTGCGATATGCCATACCTGTGAACGCCGCTATGCGTAGACTAGGCACAATGTATTCCATCGACATCACAACTTCTATGCCATAGACCAGCCTTAAAGGTGTCTGTCCAGTCAACTTCTTACAAGTAGTTTTATAAGCCCATAGCACCGCTGGTACGCATATGTCCCAATCATTCCTCTACACATTGCAAACATTTGTTAGCACATTCTCCAATATTTTATTAAATGCTTCCACCATCCCATTGGCCTGAGGATGATATGGTGTACTTTTCTGATGATAAACTTGGAATTCTTCCATCAGCGCATTTATCGTTTCATTGAGGAAGTGCGTACCGTGATCACTCATCAAAATCTTCGGGAAACTGAACCTGGTCACGCCATATTCAAATAGGAACTTCTCTATTGTTGCCCCTGTACATTCCCTTATAGGCTGCACCTCCACCCATTTGGTCAAATACTCGGTCATGGTGATGATATACCACGCACCCGTCTTCTTTCCTTGAGGCTGCATTGGTCCTACGAAATCAATTGCCCATTTCTCGAATGGCTACAATGAGACCTATAGATTCAAAGGTAGCTCATCCCTCCATGATGGCCAGTTGGTTCTTTGACATGGTATGCTTTGGAATCCTTATGTAATGTTGGCCACCACAACCTAACGCATAAAATATTCTGTGCTATCGCTTTTCCTACATAATGGCCTCCCACAGCTCCTTCGTGAGCTTCAACTAGGGTACTCCTTCGTTCAAAATCAGGCACATAGTGTCGTAGTATCTTGTCAGATCCCATTTTATATAAATGACCTGCAACAGCAGGAAAATAAGTTGCGCACACCACCAATTCCTTCTTCTGTTGACTAGTGTAACATTCTGGAGCCATTCCTGTAGTCAGGAAGTGGATGATGTCTGCAAAATGATTGTCTGCCACGTGCATCGCAAAGAGCTCTGCGTCAGGCAGCCCCTCCTCTAAGTTGGTAGGCTCCTCTCCGATCTCAATGCACAACAGATGATTTGGTCCTACATTCAATCGCCTTGGCTTCACAATTACTTCAAAATAATACTCTTGAAATAACAACAACCATATGCATATTCCCCCCCGAACATAAGATTTTTTACTAGGTACTTTAGTGTAGAATGGTATGTGTACATCTTAAAGTGTCCACCTATAAATTAATGGCTAAACTTATGGAGCGCGTACACCATAGCCAACCCTTCACACTTCGTCGTCAACTAGTTATTTTCAGCCTTAGATAGCTTCCTGCTCGTAAATGCTATCGAGTGATCTAGTTCTCCTTCACTCACCTGTGTTAGTACTGCTCCCAGTGAAATACATGACGCATCCACATGCACATGAAATTCCTTCTTCCAATCTTGGAAGACTAGGATTGGCATGGTGACCATATTTTCTTTTAACACATCCAGGCTTCACTGACATTCTTCATTCCAATAGAATGTAGCATCCTTCTTCAATAGTTTTTCCATTGGTGCGGTGATATGACCATAACTGTTGATGAAATTTCGATAATAACCAGTATGACCCACTATTGCGTGCAGCTGTTTAACACTTCATGGTGCCTCCAAGTTAATTATAACCGTGATCTTAGCAAGGTCCACCATTAATCCTTATCTGCACACTACATGACCTAGCAAGATTCCAAATGGAATGAAAAATAAGCACTTCTTCAAATTTAATGTGATTTGATACCTCCGACACATATCTAGTATCAAGCACAAACTAGCTACATGGGGTTTTACGAGCCCAAACACCATCCAATCATCAAAGTATACCTCCAAAAACTTGTGAATGAACTCTTTGAACGCTACAATGACTATGCGTGAAAAGGTTGTCGGCGCATTCTTAAGTCCAAAGGCATTAATTTATACTGAAAGCAGCCCCACTCGATCGTGAAGGTAGTCTTACTCCTATCTTCTGGCGTGATCTTTATCAGATGGTATCTAGAGAACCCATCAGTGAACGAATATGCTTCCTATCTGCCAACATTATCCAATACCTCATCCGTGAATGGAGTTGGGAAAGGATCATGAACACAACCATCGTTCAGCTTCCTGAGATCTATGAAAATCCTTATCTCATCCTTCTTATTCTTTTCCTGAACTACCATAGGACTTACCCAATCGAACTACTCCACTGGTTCAATAATACCTGCTGCCAACATCTTGTCCAACTCCAAGCAGACCTTTTCCTTGTACCTAGGTTTAAGGCGATATGGCCTCTGCTTCACAGGATTCACATATGGTTTCAACATTATCTTCATCACTCCTAAATCTCCTATTATACCCTTCAAGTCTGGAAAACTTGTAGGGAACAAATCTTGGTATTCGCGGAGCAACTCAATGACCTTACCCATCGTAGCATCATCCCGGTAGATCCCCATCTTCGAAAACTTCGGCTTCGCCTCTGTTCCAATGTTCACTTGTCTAGTTTTTAGTGGCGCGGTGATATCTGGGTTCTCTATTGGCGGCCCCTCAACTTCACGGTGACCTTCTACCTATGGAATATTAATGTTCCTTGGATCCTCCTCTTCTTCTTCATCAGTCACATTGTATCACTCCAATGCATGGCGCAGCTGGGTAGTCCAATCTGGTTGAATCAAATCCAAGGGATCCTATGGGATTCTGAAGATTGTTTCCTTTACCTCCTGCAATGCTTCATCGATGCACTTGAATCCATCCTGAAAGGTGAATGTCATCAAGAATCCCTGTCTCAAAATATCCCATTCATGTGTTTCATGGCAAAGCTCTGTCTCCAAGTACCAGTTCATCGGTATTACGTCCAAAGTGTGACAGAACAAATGCACCCACTCTGGTTGCAGTTTTGCTCCATAAGCATCAATCCATTTTTCTAAGTGATCGAGTGAATCACTCATCCCATCATATTTCTCTGTCAATCGCACCTTCGAGCAACCAAATTGCAACCTCATGATCCTTCTGTATTCATGCCATCCATCAGAATTTTCTTTATGTGTACCCCACCATCTTGCAGGGGTAGCGTGCAGTGCCAAATCCAAGGCTTGGAAGTGATGCTTCTCTGGTACTTCCCTTTCAAATGCATCCAAAAATTTATCTACGTAAGTTAAAACATCATAATAAGGAAAACTTCTTACCTCTGATGATACGTAGTGCAACGATTTAGTCATCATGTTACAATGTTGCGTTGATACTTCGTGTAGCCTATTCTTCTAGTGTTCCAATTCCTCATCTAAATCTAATGCGCAGGAGCTTTCACGGTTCCATGCAATACGTCCATCAGCTATCGGATTCACCCAATCTTGATCTCGTGCAGTTATCTTATAATTCTGGTCCAAATCATCGTCACTTTCATAATCGCGGACTGGTTCAATATAGTGCGGTCCTTCTGCAAAGTCCAAAGGTACTACTATACAGAGCGATTTCATCTCAAATGACATTGTCCACTTCTTCAAATTGATCACACCATTCATGTCAATAGCCCAGTCAATCCTAAGGAACGTGGGGTAGGGATTGTTGTCATCAACAATCTCTATCACTTCAAAATCAACCAACGCTCTTGCACCTTCAATATCTACTGTCACTCCCTGCAATCTTTCCATGGGGATGATCTTCTGTTGATTTGCCATCCTTAATTGAATCGGAGACCACTGCAGTGCAGGTCTCCCCATTCTCTCCCATGTTTTCTTAGGAAAAAAATTCGCATCTGACCTAAGATCCAGATTAACTTGGTCCATTTCATACTCTCCTATTTGCATGGTGAGCCTCATCTCACACCCTGTTCTTGCCTTATGTTTACCAATTTTCCTGACCATGTGTGGTCCCTTAGGATAATTTTCTTTACCAACGCATTTATTAATAAACTCCTGTAATCCTTTCATGACCTTGCTATCACGTAGCAACTTCATACAGGTCTCCAAAAAGGTAGTAAGCATGGATGGGTCCATTTATTCAGACTGCTTATCCTGACTCCCCGAGGTAGAAGCCTCAGTGAAGCTTTTCTTTTCTTCCATGAAGGTTTCTTTCACACGCTCTAAATCAAAGCCAACCTCCCTATCTATGGCTTTGCAAATCCATTCACTTTCTTCAGGCTGCTTCCCCTTAACTTTGCTAGTTGTCATTACACTTCGCAGCATGATATTCACATTAGGATCCTCTTCACAGGGTTCATCCCTCATCATCTGTAGGTTCTGGGTAGATTGCCGAGGCTGTATCCCCTTTTCATGCATCTTAGATATTAATATAGGGCAGTCTTCTATTGCGTGGTCAAACTGAGTACAATATGGGCACGAGAGGCACATCGGGTTCGTACGCTCTCATGCATAGTGCCCTAGCCCTCCAAAATTATAGCAAATAACTTGTTCCCGACCTCTTGCAGGTCCTCCTCCACCTCGGTCTCGTCCGCTCCCCTGATATCCTCCTCGTGCTCCCCTAGTGCATTGATCTGGAGGTTTATTTTTTGTCTGCATCTGATACGTGGGTGTTCTCTCCATCATTAACTCATAACTACAACAATTATGCTCATCGTGACCTACTGATTTGTAGAAGTTGTAGAAGAGCTGTTGCAGTGTCTGTACAAATTTCTACAGCAAGTGACAATTGTTTGTCACATGTTTTCCATCTACTAGATAGATAACACACCACAACATGGGCCCTGTACTTAGCCCTGCTTGAGCTTCCAACCTTAGAGGCATCAACCCTCCTCCTGTAACATAATTCGCGAAGACAGGGCAATGATCCTTATCATGCCCCTGACTCTTACATTTCAAACACCAAACTTCTTCGCGCACCTCTAGCCGAGCTGCTCTATCCTTTTTCAAACTTTGGAACTCTAGGCAAAGATTTTGCAACTCCACGTGAATCTGCTAAACTCTGAAAGAAACATCTTGAATCGGTGTCTCATGCAATCTCATTGAAGTCTCCAGGGCTCCTACCTGGGTCCCATTTTTTTGCTGTGATAAAACAACCCTTAGATGAGGCAAGAGCGAAGCCACAAACCATTCGTGGTGCTGCCCATATGTAAGATTCATGTTAACTTCACAGATCTTGCATTTCAGTCTCTGATCTAGCTCCCAGGGTGTCTCATTAGGCTTCATCATGATTTCCTTGAATCACACAATTTATTACGCTTCAGACTTGGGTCTACTAAATTCCTTATTCAGCACAGTCTGAATGTATACCAACATAGATATCGGGTTATCAATGCAGTACTTAATGTACCACGTTAGTGTGTGATCCTGTAAAGTAGTAACCAATGTTGCTTTCTTCATCTGATCATCTGTAATGTTCCAAGTTTGCCACGTAGGCCTCGTAACGAACCAAAACTGGTATGGATCCTCATTTCCCAAGCCCTTGAAAATGGACAACTTCACTGTATTCACGATATTGAATAATAGTAGAGGTGGTGGCAGTGTGGGTGAAGTTGTATGCGAAAAAGGTGAAGATGGAGGTGGTGTGGGTGGATGGGGTATTTGCAGGGATCCTTGCCTTATTATCTGGACAATGCTCTGCGGTGAAGCCTGTGCTTCTCCCTCGTCATCACTTAGAGGAGGCTCAATTAGCGGGCTATATTCAAGACCTATTCTCCCTCTATTCCTGAATAACTTTCCACTTTACGTAGCTCCAAACATCAAGGTAATTGCATAACTCACTTTTCACACAATTTTAATACAAGTATTCAAAGATATCAAATAGTTACTTCGTTGCCCTTTGAAGAAGCGTCTCTCTGCTTCGCTGTAGCTGACCAAGGTATCGACCACAAAATCTATCACAAATCCTTTGATGATAGGATCAAGCCAATGATCGATAGCGTGTGCGATCTTATCTTCAGAGGCTTCCAATCTCCGCACTAGCTTCGGGGTCCACCCTATTAAACCGTCAAGCCTCCACCTTCCCTGGACGTCTGCCAATTTAGCAATCCACTCATATAGCTCGATTGGGAAGGAACATAAGAAAATTTCATGTATCTCTGTGTACAGATACCTGTCTAACCATTGTTCTTTCGTCAAACGTGGATTTCTGTTTTCTTGTGTCGCGAATTCGTGGATCTTTCTATCCAACCACTCTTCAATTTCTTTCTTTGTTGGATTCCAGTGATCCGACATCACACATCTCTTTATGCAGATCTCAGTATCGACAATGGAACCATTTGTTGGATTAGTGGGTCCTGACCTAGGTTCATAGTTAAGTTTTCCAAACAAATCCCTATGCTACTAGCCCTTTTGGCATCAACTCGTGGAGTGCGGGCTGAAGTCTCACCCGAAGCAGTATGGGGGGATGCTAGAACCAATTTTCTGCACCCAGAGATGAGCGTGATGTCATTTTATGCATCAAACCTTCCTTCATGCAGATCGATAAGCCTTTAAGGCTTATCAATATAACTTCCTTTTATCAGCCTCTAGACCTTCGCGAAGGTCTACGACTGTCTTTTGTGGACCCTAAACTGGTGAATCAACCACTTATGTGCCACTGTAATTACCCAGATCGACTTAAGTGTATGATAACTTTAACATGCATTAATATATCCTTCACGTAAATAGATACTATTACTTGCATTCTTATAACAATGTAAAACATGGAAAATATGCGCATCAATATAGTATTAAATCATAACCCCATTATGCATCATAACATAAATGCATTCATTCATAACAGAAGTAAATGGAAAAAACACAGATATTTCTGGGATAATCTCTTTATTGATACTTTAGTTCTGCTTACAGACTCAAGAATACCTTGTGCACTCAGCTGCAGGGGTCTGCGCACTCAGCTACAGACTCTACTCTAGGCCTTTGCGCACTCAGCTGCAAAGCCTCTCTTCTACTCTAAGACTCTTCTCTCTTCACTTCTACTGACCCATTACATTCGTCTTCATCAATATCATCAACTTAACTGAACCACCTTAGACTTGCTAAGACTCTCCTTTTTATAAAATCCCATGGTCTTCGGACCATGGGTAGATCTACTAAAGCCGACACAACTTACATAATAGAAGGGTAAAACCCTTTATGACACTTAACTATCTATGCACTTCGTGACAACAACTTGTGGAGACTTTACACTATACATAGAAAAAGTTGGGCTTTTTCCCCAAAACTTGACCCTAGGGGACCCTGTCCCAACAAGTGTGAATTCGATATTTTTGAATTGCACCATTAGTTAAAACAAACCTATTAGAAATCATAGGATGAAATTAACCTATGGGAATCCCTATTTCCCATGTTCGTGTTCCCTTAAAATCATCCATTTCCTGATTTAGTTATGTGGTGTCAGGCTAGGTATAATTCCCTGCAGAGAATTGTGGGAGCTCAGAATGGAGGCATTTTGATATCTGTTACACAGTGATTTGTCATTGTCCTCATCTTAGTCCATCTACTGTGTCATGTGTCAAATAAACATGTAAGAAGATTAAGCAAATGCTCTCTGATGCTACAATTGACCCTCATTCCCTAAGTTTCTGCCTCATCGTGAGTAAACCCTTAATATACGCGACGGTCCTCTATCATAAATGGTCTCATCGTGAGCCCGTCACAGGTGTACACCTGTTTCCCGCGACGGTTGAATTTCAAGTCCTGGCACAAAGCTATTAACTATGTCTCATGGTCTGCATGCATTGCCTCTTAGCGATGCCGTCACTAAGACTTCATGGCTAGTGACAATCCAGATTGGGTGAATTTGTTCCAACAGTCAGCCTTTTGGATGTCTCTATACCTAGTTGTTGGGTCAGTTTGGGTTGCTTTTCCCCCTCTGGGATGGTAGTTCCGTCTTTTGTGCTACCTTCCTTGAAGATAAGCTCCCTCTCCCTCATTTCAAGGAGACTCCTTCTCTTATAAAATCACTCACCATTGCTATGATCAGTTAGTTCTGGAGTTTTTTTGGTTATATAGTGTTGCTAGTGCATTTGAGTTTGGTAGATAGCTTTGGTGTGAGTGTGACAAGTGTGGGATTGCTAAATAGTTTGCAAGAGGTTAGGGAGTGCCCTTAACCTTGTATTAAAGCTTGTGAGTGAGAGAGATATATTGTTTATTTGGGAGACCCATCCTTGAGAGTGAATTCTTGAAGAAACATACTGGCTGGACCATCTGAGAAGGCTTGCGACATCAAGACTTGGTTGTAAGCTTTTCTCTTCATTTATTATTAATACAATCAATGATGATTTCCTATGTCTTGTATGTAATTTACTTGATAGCTCATGATTTCTTGACTTTGTGAGTAAATAGATCATTGTTGTTCTCAGTTACGCGCTATATTATTTTGTTATGGTGTTTCAGGTTGATTTCTCATTGAGGAGAAGAAACGGAAGATGGAGCAGCGCAACGAAACTTCACCAACCACCGGTTTGAGGTAGGCCTCCAATGATGACTATTTAAGGGAATCAATTTTTGCTTTGTCTTTGTTGTGACTAGACCCACTCTAGGGCTAGAGGGGTTGCCTTTGTTTGTAGAGGGAACACTTTCCTACTTGACAAGTTGGCGACTCCACTGGGGAGTCCCTTGTATGTTTTTCCTTGTTTGCTTTTGTTTGGTTTTGGTTTAGTATCTCTTGAATTTTGGGGTTAAACCATCAGTCTTTTGGGTTACCTGGGTCAATGCGGGAAATCCCTTTACTATTTGGAAGAATAGTCTAGTATTTTTTGGGAGTTTTCATTCATTTTCCATTGTTTTTAAGTTCATCACTGGAAAAAGCTTAATAGTCGTGTCGAAGTCGCCCTGTCTCTATTTTATAATCCTCTGCGACGCTGAATCCTGTCGTACAATCGCGACGATTCCTGGAATCGGCCCATCATGGAAGAGATGTGTACTCTCGCGATGACGTCGCTCTATTTCTAGGGCTAGTGGCTGATCGTCCCTAGTTGCTGGTGTTCTACCCACAACGATTCCTGTAGAGTTGGTTTTCTCAATTCGACCTCCTAAATTCACCAGTCTTGCTAATACCCCGCTGTCTTTCTCTTGCCCATTAGTTTGTTTTTAATTGCTTCTGGTTAAGGTACTCTCTCTTTGGTTTCATTGAGTGAATCTTGCATTTTTTTCTTTGTGACCTAGTTTTTTCAAGTCTTTTGAATTATTTGGCTTGGTTTCTTGTCTGTCCAAGGTTCATTCGCAGCCATCTTGTTGATTTGTTTGAGGCTTTTTCATTGCTTGTTTTGCTGGTTGATGTTTAGTGTCGATTATGGACCAATTTTGATATTGATTCAATTTTTCACTACCAAAATAGATCACCATTGTTTGGATCAATCAATTCACACTTGCTCATTTGTCTCTTTAAAATTCAAAACAATCAAAATCAAAAGATTGCATTCATTTAGTATACGAAAGTGAAAGTACATTTGCATTTCAAGTTTTCATGTTTGAGAAACTGGAAAGCAAACTTAAAATCTATCATTAGTAGTATTGATGCATCGTGAGATTATTGTATTGATGCATTGTGTTTCTTAGTGTTTGCTTGGGAATGAATTTTCTACCCTCCTTTAAGTAGGTGTTCATTGAAACAAAAGATGCTTTACTCATTATAGTTGCATCCTAAGTTTTTGATATACATATGGTAAGGTCTAAACACTGAAACATAATTCAAGATCAACTCTAAAATGAACTGAATGAACTTAACAACACATTGGAACATAATGCACATTATTTAGAGGTATAGGCTAGAGACATGCTCCGGCATTGTTAAACCTAGTCACTATTGCTTTCACTTAAGGTTGGGTGATTCCTCCTTCTGTGACTCAATAGCTGTTAGTATGGACTTGTGCTCCCAGTACCATTGAGTATATGTTGGGAGACCCCACTACATTATCATCCTATATCCTTAGGAAGCTATGTCTGCCGCCTTGCAAACCGTAACACACCGAACACAACATTCGGGAAGATTGACTGCCATACGGAAGTCCTTGGTTTTCTTATGATTGCTAAGGTGTATATGCAGTTTTACAGGTTGTTTGGTAAACCTTTTTCCTAGCTCTCCAGAGTAGTCACTTTTGTTCCTTTTCGAACTCCTTAAAAGAAAAGGTCCATCTGAGCACCTGTCCTTTCTGGGTCATTAAACCTCGAAAGAGATAGAGTCACCTTTTCGTCCTTTTCTCGACTCTTGAAACATGAAAAGGTCAAGTTTTGTTCTTGCGTCATAAAATTTATTGCCCATGAAATATTCCTGGTAAGAGTTTGAGTTCTTGGTTGTGATTAAGTGTTTTTCAGGCTCGTTGCCAATGGAAACATTCCCCGAGTCTACCGGCCAAGGTCTTCCCACAGATGGAAATCCTGGTGCGTTTCTGCCTTTTGGAAATGCTGGTGCTCCATATATGGCAACATTATCTTTGCCTGGGTTAACCATCAGTCTGCCCATTTGGTTGTTTTCAACTTTGGTGGTCCCGAGTGTCATGACTCCTATTCCACCGTCTCCTTCATCTAAACCATGACACGTTGATTCCAAGGTTGAGCCTACGTCTTCTTCCCCTCTTTCTTCATCTTCATCTCCTCCTTTGCCTAGTGAAAGTATCACATCTAGTAACCAGGAGAGTAAGAAGAAGAAGAATATGATGATGAAGAAGAAGAAGTTCAATAAACGTGAGACCACCTTTGCAGCTATTGCTCCGAGTACATGTTAAGTCGGAACACCTTTTTCTCCTCTGCGGAAGGTTAAGTTTCCTTGTAAATTGTGCAAGGGTGACCATCTTCTTCGTGATTGTCCTGGCATCCCTAGGATCTTAGAAGTAGGGTCTCATGATCTAGCTTGTCCCTCATCATCCTCTAAAGCTCACGATGATGCTACCCTATCAACTGGTGGCGATAAGAAGAAAGGGAAGATTAGATTCCCCTGTAGGCTATGTGAAGGCAACCATCCCCTTCACCTTTGTCTGCTCATGGATACAACTTCCATTGTTTTGGAAAGTCTTACAGCTTCTTCACCTCAACTTCCCATTGGTTATCAGAGGCTCTCTTCAAATCCTCTCCCTGTTGACAAAGAGATTGACTTAGATTCTTCTCTTGTCCATCGTCCTCTTTCCAAACCTGGCTATGCTAAGCCTGTTCTCGACCAACCATTGGTCGGAGAGAGTGATAAATTGGGTTCACCACCTGTTGACCACTCTGTTCTAGAGGAGCATCATGATTATACTGCTCATGTTCTTCTCGTCTCATCAGATTCTTTAGAGTCCGAGAACGACCCTGCTATCACAGTTGATTTAGAAAGTCCTTCTTTGGTTCCTATCGAGCATGGGGGCAATCACACGATACCCCCACCAAGTAGTTCAGTCGTTTCCTTCGACTGGAGTCATTTGAAAGCATTCCGCCTTCCATCCTACATGCCTTTCCATATTATAGTACATGCGTATGATAAGGCAGTTCCTGGCACTATCTTGGATGAAGGTGCATCGGTTAGCCTCATGCATTTCACTACTTGGCAAGCTTTGGGCTCCCCACAACTTGTGCTGGTCACTTAGAGTCTGTTGGAATTTGACGGAGGAACCAGTCAACCTTTAGGGATCCTTTTGAAGTTCCCTGTTACTTTGGGAGGCAAAACCATCTATATCGACGTGATGGTTGTCCAAGGTGCTTTAGATTTTAGTATTCTCCTTGGCCATGATTATATTTATGCCATGGGAGCTCTGGTTTCTTCACTTTTTTGTGTGGTTTGTTTTCTGCACGATAGAAGAATGGTGGCTATTAATCAATTGTCATTCTTTAGTCACTCGGTGCCTTCTGTACCACCATCATCCCCCATTGGTTCTCATCTGCAAGTAGTACCTTCCTTGCCATAGGTCAATTATGTGGCTACCCGTTTCATATCTGCCTCTATTGATGATCATGCAGATGGTCTTGTACATCATGTACTGGGGGCATTGGAACCCGATCTGTAATTAGTGTCTAATGACATGTGTTTCTCCCTGAGCATGCTCCTTCCATCTCGCGAAGACCTCTTGGGAGCCATGTTCTCATATGGCCCATGAATAGGAGTATGAGGATAGTTTGTTTCTATGTCAACCTCGTTAAGAAATGAAACAAGAAGTGATGGGCACAGTTCCCACTCTTGTGTCGACCTCGTTAAAAAATGAAGGAAGGTCGAGGATAGTTCTGATCTTATGTCGACCTCATTAAAAAATGAAACAAATGTCATGAGGAGAGTTCCTTTTTCTGTGTCAACCTCATTAAAAAATGAAAAAAGGGTTATGAGGATAGTTCTTTTTCAACCTCATAAAAAATGAAACAACTCCCTTTTCCAAATTGAGTCTTTGATTAAGATCTCATAAAATTTGAGTCGAGTCTTTCCAAGATCTCAAAAGTGAACCTTCATTCCATCTACCTCGTTGAATGCAATGAAGCTTGGGGGGCATGTACCTCGATTTGCGTTATTATGCTGGGGGCATGCAAACTTATAACAAGCATAATTTTTCGTTTCAAGCTTGTGTAAACATAAAACCGAATCCAAGCAGAGTTCTCCATGGTTCAAGCTTGTGTAAACATTAACCCATAGCTGATTTACATCTCGTGATCATTGGTTTTTATCTGCTAAATTTTGTTAGATGAGCCTTGGTTGTTTCATTCCATCACCACCATCTTTTTGGCCGATCGTATGCTTTCACTTGGTTATTTGTCCTTTCCTGAGGGACCGTAGCGATGAGTGGTTTTATTAGCCCCTCTTGACCATTACAAGTTTTGAGCAGTTCCACCATTGCCGGAACCAGTTGCTACCCATTATACCACTCGTTCCTCTAGGACGAGTCACCTTTAAGCTCTTTTTCTGAATCGTAAAAAATGAAAATATTGCTGAGTTTTTCCCTTTTTAACTCGTTAAACAGAATAAAAGGCAGTTCACTTTGAGCTCTTTTCTGACCATATAAACATGAAAAGATCATTGGACTTTTGTCATTTCAAGTTTGATACTGGTTACGAAACGACGTGTCTTCAATCACTTTTTATTAGATCGAGGCAAGAAGTTCTCTTGAGTATTATTTTATATTTTTTCGGGCTCGAGGGACACAAATTTATGAAAAAGGACCCCCTTGGAGTTTTCTTTTTCGTGTCTTTTTCAAACTCTCTAAACATGAAAAAGACTCCAAGTTTTCCATATGTCGGACTCATTAAACCCTGACGACATCAGACTCGTCGCCATGACGAGGCTCAAGCTTCTCCTCCCTAGGGCTTGTTAAACTATCACTAGGTTGGATTCGTCCGAAGGTCAAACTTATATTACAAGCATATGCTATCCCCTTCAAGCTTGTTTCCAAAAATAATTGGGGTGTTCGCCAGCAATGGTGGGGGAAAATTTGGAAAGTCATCATTGGTTACCTGCGGTAGCTAGTCACTCTTGAACATTGACACTTTTGCTTCTTGTCAGGTTGGGATATCCATACATCGTCATTTGGCCTTCCGGGGTTTTGGGTTGCCATTTTGCCTCATTCCATCTGATCCATGTTGTCTCCATCGAGCCTCCAATCCTTTGGTACCTAAATGCTGCCACATTCTAGAGTCGTGTCATGGATATGTTCAAGAGTATAATCCTTCTGTAGTTTACACCCTTACCTCCTCCTCTGATACTCTGTTTCACCATCTACCACTTGTTCCTTATCTCATGTCGTTGATGGGGGAAACATTATGGCCCTCCTATGACTGATCGTCTCCTGTCGACATCAGCTCATTATCCAGGATATTGGTCTAGAGATCCCTTTCGGTACCTTGGAGCATGCATGACTCAATGGCAAGTTCTTCGTGCCTGATGATAGACTCTCATCATTGGTCTTCGATTGGGTGATTCCACGAGTGTTCGAGATAGTACCTTGAGAGCCATTGACATTATTGGTGGTTTCTCTCGCACTTGTTAACGGTTTTCATCATTGGCCGATACTCAAGCGACTTTATACCATGCTCGATCTCAGCACATTTGTTCGCATGCTAGAATTTACTATGATCGGTTAGATTTCAAGACCTCGAAATAAGATTACATATGTTTGGATTGCGTGGATTGGTTCGTGATTACATACATGACTCTTTGATGGATGTTTGCGACCATACTTGAGTCTTCATGGATGGCTACGACCATACCTTTTTTCATTATCATGGTCTTATCAATTGGGTGGTTGCATCCATACCACAGACCAAGTTCCATATGTATTTTGGATGGTTGCGCCCATGCCTGGACTACTTGTATTTCACTATCAGAGATATCGGTTGTACTTGCACCTATAGGTTCTTCCAGGTGGTTTTCCAGTGCAAACAGTTTCGTAAAGCATTTCACCCCTCCCACTCTCTTGGGCTTCATGCTTTAGGGGGCATCTGTTCCACAGTTATTTGTCATTGTCCTCATCTTAGTCCCTCTACTATGTCATGTGTCAAATAAACATGTAAGAAGATTAAGCAAATGCTCTCTGATGCTGCAATTGACCCTCATTCCCTAAGTTTCTGCCTCGCCGCGAGTAAACCCTTAATATACGCAACGGTCCTCTGTCATAAATGGTATCATCGCAATCCCGTCGCAGGTGTACACCTATTTCCCACGATGGTCAAATTTCAAGTCCCGGCACGAAGCTATTAACTATGTATCGCGACGATTGGTCTGCACGCATTGCCTCTTAGCGATGCCGTCACTGAGACTTAGTTCACAGATAACGACGATCTAGATTGGGTGAATTTGTTCCAACAATCGGCCTTCTGGATGTCTCTAGACTTGGTTGTTGGGTCAGTTTAGGTCGCTTTTCCCCCTTTGGGATGGTAGTTCCATCTTTTGTGCTACCTTCCTTGAGGATAAGCTCCCTCTCCCTTATTTCATGGAGACTCCTTCTCCTATAAAATCACTCACCATTGCTATGATCAGTTAGTTCTGGAATTTTTTTGGTTGTATAGTGCTGCTAGTGCATTTGAGTTTGGTAGATAGATTTGGTGTGAGTGTGACAAGTGTGGGATTGCTAAATAGTTTGCAAGAGGTTGTGGAGTGCCCTTAACCTTGTATTAAAGCTTGTGAGTGAGAGAGAGATATTGTTTATTTGGGAGACCCATCCTTGAGAGTGAATGCCTGAAGAAACATACTGGCTGAATCCTCTGAGAAGGCTTACGACATCAATACCTGGTTGTAAGCTTTTCTCTTCATTTATTATTAATATAGTTAATGATGATTTCCTATGTCTTGTATGTAATTTACTTGATAGCTCATGATTTATTGAATTTGTGAGTAAATAGATCATTGCTGTTCTCGGTTACGTGCTCTGTTGTTTTCTTGTGGTGTTTTAGGTTGATTTCTCATTGAGTAGAAGAAACAAAAGCTGGAGAAGCGCAACGAAACTTCATCAACCACCAGTTTGAGGTAGTTCTCCAACGATGACTATTTAAGGGAATCAATTGTTTCTTTGTCTTTGCTGTAACTAGACCCACTCTAGGGCTAGAGGGGTTGCCTCTATCTGTAGAGGGAACACTTTCCTACTTGACAAGTTGGTGACTCCACTGGGGAGTCCCTTGTATGTTTTTTCTTGTTTGATTTTGTTTGCTTTTGGTTTAGTATCTCTTGAATTTTGGGGTTAAACCATCAGTCTTTTGGGTTACCTGGGTCAATCTAGGAAATCGCTTTACTATCTGGAAGAATATTCTAGTATTTTTTTGCGAGTTTTCATTCGTTTTCCATTGTTTTTAAGTTCAACACTAGAAAAAGCTTAACAGTCGCACCTAAGTCGCCCTGTCTTTGTTTTGTAATCCTGTGCATCGCTGAATCCTGTCATCCAGCCATGATGATTCCTAGAATAAGCTCATCGCAGAAGAGATGTGTACTCCCATGACAACACCGCTCTGTTGCTACGGCCAGTGGCTGATTGTTCCTAGTTGCTGGTGTTCTACCCGCGATGATTCCTGTAGAGTTTTTTTTTCCAGTTCTACCTCCTAAATTCACCAGTCTTGTTAATACCCTGCTGTCTTTCTCTTGCCCATTAGTTTTTTTTTTAATTGCTTTTGGTTAAGATACTCTCTCTTTGGTTTCATTGAGTGAATCTTGCATTTTTGGCTTTGTGACCTAGTTTTTTCAAGTCTTTTGAATTATTTGGCTTAGTTGCTTGTCTGTCCAAGGTTCATCCACAGCCGTCTTGTTGATTTGTTTGCGGCTTTTTCATTACTTGTTTTGCTGGTTGATGTTTAGTGTTGATTATTGGACCAATTTTGATATTGATTCGATTTTTCACTACCAGACATAGATCACCATTGTTTGGATCAATCGGTTTACACTTGCTTGTTTGTCTCTTTAAAATTCAAAACAATCAAAACCAAAATATTAATTTAGTATACGAAAGTGAAAGTACATTTGCATTTCAAGTTTTCATGTTTGAGAAATTGGAAAGCAAACTTAAAATCTATCATTAGTAGTATTGATGCATCGTGAGATTAGTGTATTGATGCATTATGTTTCTTAGTGTTTGCATTCTCTTGTGTTTGCTTGGGAATGAACTTTATACCCTCCTTTAAGTAGGTGTTAATTGAAACAAAAGATGCTTTACTCATTCTAGCTACATCCTAGGTTTTTGATATACATACTGTAAGGCCTGAAAACTGAAACATAATTCAAGATCAACTCTAAAATGAACTGAGTGAACTTAACAATGCATTGGAACATAACACACACTATTTAGAGGTCTAAGCTAGAGACGTGCTCCGACGTCATTAAACCTAGTCGCTATTGCTTTCACTTAAGGTTGGGTGATTCCTCCTTTTGTGACTCAATCGCTGCTAGTACGAACTTGTGCTCCCAATACCATCGATTATATGTTGGGATACCCCACTAAGTTATCATCCTATATCCTTAAGAAGCCATGTTTTCCACCTTGCAAACTGTAACACACCGAACACAACATTCGGGAAGATTGACTGTCATACGGAAGTCCTTGGTTTTCATGTGATTGCCAAGTTGTATATGCAGTTTTACAGGTTGTTTGGTAAACCTTTTGCCTAGCTCTCTAGAGTAGTCACTTTCGTTCCTTTTTAGACTCCTTAAAAGAAAAGGTCCATCTGAGCACTTGTCCTTTCAGTCTCATTAAACCTCGAAAGAGATAGAGTCACATTTTCATCCTTTTCTCGACTCTTGAAACACGAAAAGGTCAGGTTTTGTTCCTGTGTCATAAAATTTATTGCCCATGAAATATTCCTAGTAATTGTTTGAGTTCTTGGTTGTGATTAAGTGTTTTTCAGGCTCATTCCCAATGGCAACATTCCCCGAGTCTACTGGCCAAGGTCTTCCCCCAGATGGAAATCCGAGTCCGTTTCTGCCTTTTGGAAATGCTGGTGCTCCGTATATGGAAACATTGTTTTTGCTTGGGTTAACCATCAGTTTGCCCGTTTGGTTGTTTTCAACTTCGGTGGTCCTGATTGTCATGACTCCTATTCCACCGTCTCCTTCTTTTGAACCACGACATGTTGATTCCAAGGTTGAGCCTGTGCCTTCTTCCCCTCTTTCTTCATCTTCATCTTCTCCTTCGCCTGGTGAAAGTCTCACATCTAGTAACTAGGAGACTAAGAAGAAGAAGAAGAAGATGATGAAGAAGAATAAGTCCGATAAATGCAAGACCACCTGTGCAGCCATTGCTTTTAGTACATCTCAGGTCAGAACACCTTCTGCTCCTTCGCGGAAGGTTATGTTTCCTTGTAAATTGTGCAAGGGTGACCATATTCTTCATGATTGTCCTAGCATCCCTAGGATCTTAGAAGTATGGTCTCACGAATTGGATCATCCCTCATCATCCTCTGAAGCTCACGACGATGATACCCTATCAACTAGTGGCGGTAAGAAGAAAGGGAAGATTAGATTCCCCTGTAGGCTATGTGAAGGCAACCATCCCCTTTATCTTTGTTTGCTCATGGATACAACTTCCATTGTTTTGGAAAGTCTTACAACTCCTTCACCTCAACTTCCCATTGGTTATCAGAGGTTCTCTTCAGACCCTCTCCCTGTTGACAAAGAGATTACCTTAGATTCTTCTCTTTTCCGTCCTACTCTTTCCAAACCTAGTTGTGGTAAGCCTATTCTCGACCAACCATTGGTCGGAGAGAGTGCTAACTTGGGTTCACCACCTGTTGATCTCTCTATTCTAGAGGAGCATCATGATTATACTACTCATGTTCTTCTCGTCTCGTCAGATTCTCTAGAGTCCGAGAATGACCCTCCTATCCCAGCTGATTCAAAGAGTCCTTCTTTGTTTCCTGTCGAGCATGGGGGCAATCACACGATACCCCCACCAAGCAGTTCCTTTGACTAGAGTCATTTGATGACATTTCGCCTTCCATCTACATCCTTTCCAGATTATAGTGCATGCCTATGATAAGGTAGTACCTGGCACTGTCTTGGATGAAGGTGCGTCAGTTAGCCTCATGCCTTTCACTACTTGGCAAGCTTTGGGCTCCCCATAGCTTGTGATGGTCACTTAGAGTCTGTTGGCATTTGACGGAGGAACTAGTCAACCTTTAGGGATCCTTCCGAAGTTCCCTATTACTTTGGGAGGCAAAACCATCTATATCGACGTGATGGTTGTCCAAGGTGCTTTAGATTTCAGTCTTCTCCTTGGCCATGATTATATTTATGCCATGGGAGCTCTTGTTTCTTCACTTTTCCATGTGGTTTGTTTTCCGCACGATGGAAGAATGGTGGCTGTTGATCAATTGTCATTCTTTAGTCACCCGGTGCCTTCTGTACCACCATCATCCCCCATTGGTTCTCATCCACAAGCAGTACCTTCCTTGCCACAGGTCAATTATGTGGCTACCCATTCTGTCTCCGCCTCTGCTGATGATCATGCAGATGGTCTCGTACATCATGTATTGGGGCATTGGAACCCGATCTGTCATTGGTGTCTAATGACATGTGTTTCTCCCTAAGCATGCTCCTTCCATCCCACGAACACCTCTTGGGAGCCATGTTCTCATATGGCCCATGAATAGGAGTACAAGGATAGTTTGTTCCTGTGTCAACCTCGTTAAAATTTGAAACAAGGAGTGACGAGCACAGTTCCCACTCTTGTGTCGACCTCGTTAAAAAATGAAGCAAGGCTGAGGATAGTTCTGATCTTGTGTCGACCTCGTTAAAAAATGAAACAAATGTTATAAGGAGAGTTCTTTTTTCTGTGTCAACCTCGTTAAAAAATGAAACAAGGGTTATGAGGATTGTTCTTTTTCAACCTCATAAAAAATGAAACAACTCCCTTTTCCAAATTGAGTCTTTGATTAAGTTCTCGTAAAATCTGAGTCGAGTCTTTCCAAGATCTCAAAAGTGAACCTTCATTCCATCCACCTCGTTGAATGCAATGAAGCTTGGGGGGCATGTACCTCGATTTGCGTTATTATGCTGGGGGCATGCGAACTTATAACAAGCATAGTTTTTCGTTTCAAGCTTGTGTAAACATAAAACCGAATCCAAGCAGAGTTATCCATGGTTCAATCTTGTGTAAAGATGAACCCATAGCCTATTTACATCTCGTGATCACCGGTTTTTATCCGCTAAATTCTGCTAGATGAGCCTTGGTTGTTTCATTCCATCGCCACCATGTTTTTGGCCGATCATATGCTTTCACTTGGTTGTTTGTCCTTTCCTGAGGGATCGCAACAATGAGTGGTTTTATTAGCCCCTCTTGACCATTACATGTTTTGAGCCATTCCACCATTGCCGGAACCAGTTGCTACCCATTATAACACTCGTTCCCCTAGGACGAGTCACCTTTAAGCTCTTTTTTTGACTCATAAAAAATGAAAAGATTGCTGAGTTTTTCCCTTTTTAACTCGTTAAACGAAATAAAAGGCGGTCCACTTTGAGCTCTTTTCTGATCGTATAAACATGAAAAGATCACCAGACTATTGTCGTTTCAGGTTAGATACTGGTTACGAAATGACGTGTCTTCAATCACTTTTTTAATTTTTCAGATTGAGGCCACTAATTATGAAAAGTACTCCTTGATCGTGATGGTCAAGCGGTTCTCTTGAGTATTATTTTATACTTTTTTGGGCTCGAGGGACACAAATTTACGAAAAAGGACCCCCTTGGAGTTTTATTTTCCGTGTCTTTTTCAAACTCTCTAAACATGAAAAAGACTCCGAGTTTTCCCTATGTCAGACTCATTAAACCTTGACGACATCAGAATCGTTGCCATGACGAGGCTCGAGCTTCTCCTCCCTAGGGCTTGTTAAACTATCACTAGGTTGGATTCGCTTGAAGGTCGAACTTATATTACAAGCATATGATATCCCCTTTAAGCTTGTTTCCAAAAATAATTGGGGTGCTCGCCAGCAATGGTGGGGGAAAATTTGGAAAGTCATCATTGGTTACCTACGGCAGCTAGTCACTCTTGAACATCGACACTTTTGCTTCTTATCTAGTTGGGATATCCCTACATCGCCATTTGGCCTTCCGGGGTTTTGGGTTGCCATTTTACCTCATTCCATCTGATCCATGTTGTCTCCATCGAGCCTCCAATCCTTTGGTACCTAAATGCTGCCACATTCCAGAGTCGTGTCATGGATATGTTCAAGAGTATAATCCTTCTGCAGTTTACACCCTTACCTCCTCCTTTGATACTCTGTTTCACCATCTACCACTTGTTCCTTATCTAGTGTCATTCATGGGGGAAACATTATGGCCCTCCTATGACGGATCGTCTCCTGTCGATATCAGCTCATTTTCCAGGAGATTGGTCTAGAGATCCCTTTTGGTACCATGGAGCTTGCATGCCTCAATGGTAAGTTCTTCATGCCCGATGATAGACTCTCATCATTGATCTTCGATTGGGTGATTCCACGAGTGTTCAACTTCAGCTCATTTTTCACACTTAGTGGATTGTACTGGACAGTACCTTGAGAGCCATTAGCATTATTCGTGGTTTCTCTCGCACTTGTTAAAGGTTTTCATCATTGGCTGGTACTCAAGCGACTTTCTACCATGATCGACCTCAACACATCTGTTTGCATGCTAGAATTTGTACTATGATCGGTTGGATTTGAAGACCCCAAACTAAGATTACATATGTTCGAGCTACGTGGATTGGTTAGTGATTACATACATGACTCTTTGATGGATGGCTGTGACCATACCTCTTTTCGTTATCATGGTCTTATCAATTGGGTGGCTGCGTCCATACCATAGACCAAGTTTCATATGTCTTTTGGATGGCTGTGCCCATGCCTGGACTACATGTATTTCACTATCAGAGATATTAGTTCTACTTGCGCCTGCAGGTTCTTCCAGGTGGTTTTCCAGTTCAGACAGTTTTGTAAAGCGTTTCACCCTTCCCACTCTCTCGGGCTTCATGCTTTAAGGGGCATCTGTTACACAGTAATTTGTCACTGTCCTCATCTCAGTCCCTCTAGTGTGTCATGTGTCAAATAAACATGTAAGAAGATTAAGAAAATGCTCTTTGATGCTGCAATTGACCCACATTCCATAAGTTTCTACCTCGTCGCGAGTAAACCCTTAATATACGTGACGATCCTATGTCATAAACGGTCTCATCACGACCCCGTTGCAGGTGTACACCTGTTTCCCACGACGGTCGAATTTCAAGTCCCGACGTGAAGCTATTAACTATGTATCGCGACGATTGGTTTGCATGCATTGCCTCCAAGCGATGCCGTCACTGAGACTTAGTTCACGGCTAGCGACGATCCAGATTGGGTGAATTTGTTCCAACAGTCGGCCTTCTAGATGTCTCTAGACCTGGTTGTTGGGTCAATTTGGGTCGCTTCCCCCCCTCTAGGATGGTAGTTTTGTCTTTTGTGCTACCTTCCTTAAGGATAATCTCCCTCTCCCTCATTTCATGGAGACTCCTTCTCCTATAAAATCACTCACCATTGCTATGATCAGTTAGTTCTAGAGTTTTTTTGGTTGTATAGTGGTGCTAGTGTATTTGACTTTAGTAGATAGCTTTGGTGTGAGTGTGACAAGTGTGGGATTGCTAAATAGTTTGCAAGAGGTTGTGGAGTGCCCTTAACCTTGTATTAAAGCTTGTGAGTGAGAGAGAGATATTGTTTATTTGGGAGACCCATCCTTGAAAGTGAATGCTTGAAGAAACATACTAGCTGGACCCTCCGAGAAGGCTTGCGACGTCAAGACTTGGTTGTAAGCTTTGCTCTTGATTTATTATTAATACAATCAATGATGATTTCCTATGTCTTGTATGTAATTTACTTTATAGCTCATGATTTCTTGACTTTGTGAGTAAATAGATCATTGTTGTTCTCGGTTATGTGCTCTGTTGTTTTCTTATGGTGTTTTAGGTTGATTGCTCATTGAGGAGAAGAAATGGAAGCTGGAGCAGCGCAACAAAACTTCATTAACCACCGGTTTGAGGTAGGCCTCCAACGATGACTATTTAAGGGAATAAATTGTTTCTTTGTATTTGCTGTGACTAGACCCACTCTAGGGCTAGAGGGGTTGCCTCTGTCTGTAGAGGGAACACTTTCCTACTTCACAATATCTATCACACCTAAAACCATAAACAAAATTCTTCTGATTCCTAGGAATGATTGCCTTAGTCATTTTTCTGCTATTGTCCTCTTGGATCTATACCATAAGCTTACATTCCCCCAAAGAGCTCAAATTTTTTAGATCTTTCTTCCTGAAGATGTTGAGATTCCCAAAAAGAACCCTCCATATCCAGCCTCAATGTTCCCAGAAAGAGCTAGACACATTATCTCTTTAGTTTCTTGGCTGTTAGGTTACTAGACAAACCAATGGGTAGATGAACCTATTTTGGGTTATCTATCCATCTTCTCCAAAGAACACAAGGGAAAATTCATGTATAATTACAGTCACTTTTTGGCTGAAAATATGCATGAACAGTTAATGAAAATCACTACTGAGGGTGTATTCAAGTATTCTTCTATGCTAGTTCATATGTTCCTTTTTCAACAAGGATACATGTTACCAATAACGATACACAAGTAGGATGATCAACAAATAAATCAATCAGTTACACAATGGACCTCATTGGTCAAGAGAAACTCAACTGAGTTTAAATTTTCAGATTCCATTGATTGTTTCATTTATCTAGTTGCACAGATTCTTAGTAGCCAGAGTGAACCAAGAATCAGCCAAGAGATAAAGAGAATCACGAAAAATAAAATATCAGTTAAAGATCAAGTCCCAAGTGGGACGCTTTATTTGTAACACCAGAGCAATAAGAATTGAAGCAGATTCAATTCTCAAGCAGATGGGATTTCAACCAAGTTTTACCTAGTATTATGACCCATTCAACATAATCTTTGATTTAAGGGTGGAACTTAAAACGACACCTTGTAATCAAACTCCAAGACCAAATATTGAGAAATACATAAATCAAGAACAGTGGCAGGAGAACAAACTTCAAGAAGCAGAAGAGAAAATTCTACCTCCTTCTACCCTGTAGACTCCCACTTCTCAAAGTAAGTAGGAAAATACGTCAAGAGAAGAATCATAATCATCAAAAAAGGGTGCAAAGGATTTTCTCATTTATTAGAAGAAACAAAATACTGACTCTAAATTTACCATTGCTCAGGGTCAGAAAGAGACCATAGTTATTAATTTGGATGATTCATATGTTTCTATAGGATCAGAGGAAGTTGTCTTTAACACTCCATATTCCTCTTCAGTTTCACAAAATTTGTTGGAAATTACACAGTCAACAGGAGCAGGTGAACAAGAGGAACCAAACATTTTCACTAATTTTCTTGAAATTAAGCAAAAGAATGAATCTTTGAAGGCCAATGTCTATGCTCAATTCTAGAAGCAGACATCTACTTCACAGCATAGATTGTTGAAAACATTTGACAATGAAAAGGGAAGGATGCAAATGGAATTCTTACAAGCTCAAGTGCATTTTCCAAAAGCTTCTTTAGACTACAAGAAAACCATATTTTCTTTTGATGTGAATCAAATAAATCCTATTGACCAAATGGACATGCATAGATAGCTTGTGGAGATGCTTTTCTCTATCATGACTAACACTGCCATGGCACTGTCAAAGTTGAGAACAACTCTTTCAAATGTGTAGTCACAGTTGCAGATTGAGAAGATATCCTCCTTGGAAAAGGATAACAGAGTCAAATCATTAGGAAGATTTAGTGATCAATATTGGATATGACCCTACTAATGTTAACGATGTAGAGGACAACATTAAGAAGAAGAATGAAGACATCGCAACACTAAGGAAGAAACTCAAATTTCCTTCTACAGAGGATCCTCAAACCAAGGAAATTGAAGAAAGTGAGCAACATAAAGTATAAATTCTCAAACTAATCATTGAGAAGAATCTACAAAAGAAGAAGATGGAGGAACAAATAGAAGCTTTTCTTAAGGAAAATGAACAATCTCTACAAGTGTTGATAGCTCCAATTATAGCTATACCAAGCACAGTGGCAGGGACAATAGGGGAATTGACATTAGCAATGGCAGAATCTACATCAATGACAAATGATATAAATAAAGTTATACAGGAGTTGTCTCTCCAGAGAAAGAAAATGAAAAACTTCAGAAGAAATTCAAAATTATGGAGACACAAAAAATAAATAATGACACTCTTAATATGGGAGAGATGCGGAAGACCCACAGACTGACCAAGAATATTCAAGAGTTGGAAGATGATTCATTAATGGCTCAAACCTTGGACCAAGACAAGGAAAACACTTGGGCAGATATAAGTCAAGATATAGTTGAAGTTTTGCCCTCTATACATATTATTTTTGAAAAGGAAGAGCTTATTACTAGATGTCAGACAGTTGTTGAAGAGGTCAAAGAAGCCCTTAAAGATAAACCAATTGAGGCCACAAATATGATTAAGGTTCTTAATTCAAAAACCAGAGTTGAATTAGAAGAAATTCATATTACAGACAAGACCGAAACCATTCTTGAGATTAAGAAATTTTTGCAAAAGAAAAATATCATGACTTAGTTGGAGACAAAGTGCGAGACTTGGAAACTGTTGTCTAGAGGTTTCATTTTATGTTCAAATTTCTCAAACAAAGAGGATTGCGAGGACTAGTGGCACCTAATAATAGATTGATTAGTTTGGAGGAGTATTTCCAAAATATTTACACAATTGAAATTGATAAAGCTAAATTTGTAGGTATCAAAGGTCATCTTACATGGAAGGATTTCTTAGAGGCTTTGAACTTTGATTTAATGATCAAACATGAAATTAAACATATCTTTGTCAATAAGCCTACTTTTGAAAAGTATACCGAGGTGGATGAAGTCTACAGGAAATTAATTAATCTTTCTATACCAAGTGAAGATAGATGGGATCACTTGTGTGAAATCATTGAGTAACTTTCATCACCAATTGACAGACAGCGAGGCAACACATTTTGGGGGCCAGATCATCAACAAATTCCTTGAATATAGTGCCAATAGCTTAACAATTTTTGGATTCCTATATTTTTATACTATTTTTATATTTTGTCAAAGGATATTTCTAGAAAGTCAATATTTTGTATAAATAAATCTTCCTTCAAGTTATTGTGGGTTGAACCCTTGCATGATATTTTCAAAGAAGAATTGTAATCAACTGGAGATTTGCTTCAAATTAATGAAGGGATTATGGATTTGCCTCAAATAGTTTGTCTCCTTGTGAGTCTTTCTCATGTTTTCATTTCATTATGTTATTCTTCATGTATTTAAGTTTTAATGGAGAACCTTGGGTAAGATTAAACTAAATGTCAGTTTATCTGAAATACCTGGTAAAGTTATAATCAATAATCAGAGATTAGTTTATAGAACTGTCAGTTATTATAAACTCCTATATATATATATATATGCATATATAAATTTTCACACCCATCTTCATAAAATTAAATACATTTTGTTGAGCAGGTAAACATTGTTTATTTGTACTCTGCCTTATAATTAACTAAATACTCAGTTTCAATATTTAGTAAGTTATAACCCTTCCAACTATGCTACTCATTCAACTAAAATCAATTAATTGTTTAGAGAGAAACAAACAACCCTTTCATTAAACTCAACATTGCTAAAGTCTAGGCACTTGTCTTTAACTGTTCATAACATTGGTCATCCAAAAAAAATTAAAACAACAAAATATTTTAGATGCTTTGGCATGGTTAATTAACCTAGAATTATCTCAGAGGACAACACCAGATTAGCACTGTTACAGGGAAAAGTGTTTATGCAAAACTGCTAATCCCACTAAGGCGTGGTAGCTACCTTAGGAACAAACAAAGTAAAACTACTTTCGTTTTCCTTTATGAAAGATAGATGAGAGAAGAATAAAGAAGACCAACCTCTGTCTTGCACTTGTCTCCTTGCTCGATTCCTCTCTCTTCCGATAGTCCTTTGCTACTTGTTTTTTGGTATACCCAGCTTCACAGAGTACCTGTAGAATCAAAGAAGCATAACACTATACAAGAACATGATCTACTATCATAAACAATCTAGGATCAGATGTAAATTGACCATACAAATTCATAAAACATAAATGACACAAGAGTATGGAGGAAAAATTGAATAGCTTTATTGATAATAAGAAAGAGCCAAGAGAGTTACAGCCAGTTGTTCTGACCCAACATCATCCTCTCAGCAAGTGAGCCCTTCTTCACCTCATGCAAAGCTTAGATCACCCAACACTATGATGTTGCCTCAAGAAACCAACAACAATTCCTTACAAGATGCAAAATTCCAGCCTCTGGATCTCTGGGATGAGGGATCCATATATAGATATCTGTAAGGGAGATGAGTCAGCTTGTGATTTGATTAGTGTCTTCTCTCTGATAGTTCTTGCTTCCACTTGGAGATTGATGATCTCTTACTCATCCTTGGTCGAATTCAGAGAGGCAAGTGTCACAGGAGAAGTTTCTGGAAGATTCCATGCTTCTCCACCTCGCGGCTTGACACTACCATTTGTCTCTTCTTGCCCATTGCACCCCATAGAAGGGATTTTTGAAATGCAATGCACCCACTGAGTGTACTTAGGTGAGATGCAACACACTTTGCCTATGGAGCAGGTGACATGATCATGTTTTGACCAGTTCTGAGTAGTTTTTCACGGAGAACTTCTGGGAGAAGCTGTAATCAGTTGACCTTGTTCCTTTAGGGGTTGGAACAACATTTTTAGGGACTTAGGAGCCCTTGGTTTATGGACATTTTATGCTTGGGGTTGCAGTGCCCAAAAATGTCTATAACAAGCACCATTACCGGGGAACGAAAATTGAAGTATTTTTCCTTGGGACAATGATAAAACTTTTCCTTTAAGGTGAATAAGGGAATAGTAGGTTAAATATTTCACCTGGTGACTTCACAAACCCAAACTGGTTCCTTCAAGGCATACTAGGTCTCATTCAGACTCTGAAATTATCTCTCCATTATCTGATCCATAAAGAATGGTAAGAGAATCCTCTTTAATAAGGATACTTGAGGTTTATACCTCTTCTTCTGTGCCTTTACAACTTGAAGATATTTCAGTTTATGATCCCTTAAGGTCTATTCCATCTCCATTACATTTGGCTGATTTAACACCTATGGTTTTAGAACTATTATCCAAAGGAGTTGATCTACAGTAAACATTTTTAGTCCATTCTTTGGAATCATATAAAATCCATGAAATATTTTTAGATTCACCCAAGTCAAAAGAAGAATTGGATGTACATTTACCAGAGTTAAAACCTACTGATTTTATCTCCCCCACTCATTATACATTTCCATCTACTTCTGCCCAACCCGAGGAAACTTTTTCTGTATATTCAAATCCTTTGTTTGAAAATAAAGAAGAAGTTGAAACAGAGGTTCAGAAGTTAGTTATCAAAACACCTTTTAAAACTTTTAGAGATCCTCCACCCTCTTTTCCTCCTCCTCCTACTTTTACACCTCCATCTTCACCTACAACTTCATTATCCTCTACCTCATCATCTACCACATCTTCTACTGATTCATATTCATCTTCATCTATGGCTAAATTTCAACCTATTATTCAAGCTAGGTATTCTTATTTATAGCTTCCTAATGTACTTAATAATTTTCTTGATGGGTATTTAAAACACCTACCAAGGTTTAACAGAGAAACTGGTTTGTCTGTTGAAGATCATTTAGCTGCCTTCTTGGATTTTGTTGATAACATGAACATAGAACATGAAGACGTATATATGAGATAATTTGTTCAATCACTAGAAGGGAATATTAGGATTTGGTTTATACAACTGAGAGATAATTCAATTCGTTCTTGGAATGAATTAAATACCATATTTAAGAATCAGTGAGGTGTTAAGAAGGATCATGTTTACTATCTCACAAAATTTGAAGAACTGAAAAGAAACCATGGTGAGCTAGTGGAAAAATTCATAAAATTATTCAATAAACTTTATCATAAGATGCCACCTGACTGTAAACCACTAGTAGTAGCATCAAAATTTAGAATTTATAAAATATTTGAAGATAATTTTGCAGTTATGCTTAGGGAAAGGACATCTATACCCTAGAAGACAAGCAAACAAATGCTATAAAATTTGAAGCCAATAAGTCAGCATCAGCTAAACTTAAAGCTAAGGAAGAAAAAACTGAAATGAAAATGAAATCTAAGGAAGAAGGTTCTTCCTAAAACACTAAAAATGAATATTAAAAGATAGATGAAATAACTTCATTACTTAGAAACCTTTCAAATAAAATTTCAAAAATAGAAACTCAACCTAGAACAATTCAAAAAACTCCTACTAGACCTCAAACTCAATTCATGAGAGCTCCCTAAACTCAAATATTACAAAGACCAAATACTGATCAATAAATTCAACCTCCATTGATGGTTGATGATAAACAACCTGAAGACACTTACTCTTTGATTACTGAGGATATAAATAATCTTGATCATTCATGTGTACAAAATGCTATAGTCTTTGTTCCTTTAAATCAGTCTTCTCAACAAGATGAAGAAGACTCACAAATTTCAAAGTATCAGGCCTTTTCTGAGTTTTTAATTGCAAAAATGAATAGGATATATGACTTAAGACCTAGGTCAGGGCCTGGTATACCTCCCAAAAATCCCATTGTAAATGAACCACAAATCAAAACTATTGAATCTCAAACAACAACAATTCAACCATTGAATCAATCAACTGAAGCAACTTCAAATGATAAAATTTCTTTAATCACTTTCAATGATGAAAAGGAATTAAAAAGAGTCAAAATACCCATTCCTTTATCTAAACTTTCAAATAATCCAGGATACAAAACCAAGTTTCTAAATGGATCCAGACATCTAATGTTGATGCTGAAGGAGATGTAATAAGTTTACAAGATGAAAATCCTTTAGTAGCCTTTGGTCCCAGCTCATATATGATTGATGAAAATGTACCACCTTTTTATGTGACTCTAAAGGTTCATGATTTCTTGTTATATAACTACATGTTAGATTTTGGAGCCTCCCATAATCTGATGCCAAAGGTTATCATGGACCAGATTCAATTAGAGGTTACCAAAACTTATCATGATCTTTACACTTTTGACTCCAAGAAAGTAACTTGTCTTGGACTTATAAAAGATCTAATGGTCACTTTAGCTCGAATCCCTGTTAAGAGTGTGGTTTTAGACATTTTAGTCATTGATATGCCTCCTAAATTTGGCATGTTATTATCAAGATCTTGTTGTACCAAATTAGGAGGAATTATTCAAATGGACATGTCTTATGCTACTATTCTTGTATATGGGGGTGAACATATCAGATTATACAGAGAAGTAAGATTCATGAATACAGTTTGTAAATCTGATCAAGTAAGGAATCATTCCGTTTATGCAGTGGATCAAGAAATTGGATGTTTTTAATTATCATCAAATAATTCACCAAACACTCAGCTAGTATTGAAAACATTGTAGACAAGCCAAAAACCATTAAGACCGATATTTGGAGATTATACTTTGATGGTTCTTGCTCAAAGGAAGGAGCTGGAGCTAGAATTGTATTAATTTCACTAGAAAAAGAGAATATTACTCAATCCTATAAACTTGAATTTGATGTGACAAATAATGTTGCATGGTATGCAGCCTTACTGCTAGATTTGAATTAGCCAAAAGTATTAAAGTGCATAATCTAAGTGTATTCAGTGACTCAGAACTCATTGTCAAACAAGTAACGAATATTTGTCAAACCAAGCATCCTGTAATTAGATCTTATAGGAATGAAGTGTGGGATTCTGTGGATAATTTATTTCAAGCATTTAACATCACTGTTATTCCTAGAGATGAAAATATTCATGCAGATTCTTTAGCAGTTTCAGCTAGTTCTTTTAAAATTCCTGATCAAATGCTTGTCCAATATCAAATTCAATTTAAGTATAGACCATCAATTCCGAACAATCTTAAATATTGGCAAATATTTGATTATGATAAGAAGTTCAAATCTTTTTTGCAAGTAATTAATGAATTTTCAGCTTTGCAAATTGAAGAAGAACATCTGAATAACAATGAGTTGGATAAAGAAAGTCAAATTTCTCAATTTGACTCAAAAATTTGTGATCACAATATTATTCAGTTATCCAATAATTTCATTCATAAGGGTTTAGTCCCTCTTGAAAATATGTTTGACCAAAATGATGTCCCTAAAAATACATTATCAAATTCACCATAAGAAGATATAGAAGAATCTAATATTGGAACTTTAGAACAAATTAGAAATATTAAAATCTCTGCATCCTTGCTAGTGGAAGTCAAAGATAAATATTTATCTCTCCTTAAATCTTATAAATATGTTTTTGCTTGGTCTTATAGTGAGTTGTAGACATACGTTACATCTCTCATTGAGCATAAAATTCCTTTAAAACCAAAAGCTAAACCTTTTAAGAAAAATTTAAGGAGAATTAATCCTTCCCTTCTTCTTACCATTGAAAAAGAACTTAAAATGTTACTTGATGCCAAGATTATAGTTCCATTGATATATTCTAATTGGGTAGCTAATTTAGTTCTAGTAAGAAAGAAAAATGGTGAAATTAAACTATGTGTGGATTTCAGGAACTTGAATAAATCTTCTTTGAAAGATAATTATCCATTACCCAAGATGGACCAATTGCTTCAGAAAGTTTTAGGTGCTAATAGAATTTTTAATGTTAGATGGTTTTTAGATCACGGTGAGCCCAAAAGATAGAGAAAATACAACATTACAACTCATTGGGGTATATTTTTGTATGAAAGGATGCCTTTCAGATTAACCAACACTGGAGCTACCTTTCTTTTTTTTGCTTAAGCAAGAGTCGTGCCTTCTATATCATTAAATCAAACATAATTTACAATATCTACACAAAGCCACCAAACTGTGTGGTATTAGGCTTGCTAGGAGCATGCTCAACAGAATCCAAGCCCTCAAACCCCAAAAAATACCCTCCCAACCCTTTTGAGTACAAACAAAAATAAAAAATGGGAATCACAGGGCCCGAGAACCCTCCCCGCAAAATGCCGCTCCATCAAAAACCTAACTTGCCTCTAAATCACTAACGTCCATTCTTCTTTTAAAATCTAATGCTGGAGATACATTTCGTACCATGAAGAAGCAAGATGGATAACCCCCAGACCCCACCAAACCGCTCGTTCAATCTAGATCGTTGATCGGCCTATCAAAATCAGACGGTGGAGCTGCATATCGCACGGCTGAAGTGATCGAACTTTAGTGTGCGATGAGGGTGGTTTTCAGACCCAGCCCTCATCCACGTGTCAGGAGTTGTATGGTATCACTGCCAAAATTTCAAAACCACCTTCGGCTTGAAAGCGGTGCGATCGCTCCGAAACCACTTTGGAAGCAGTTTTGTCTCCCGCCACTGAAAATTGGGAAATGGTGCCACCAAAACAGATGCCATCGATTATTACTTTCCACCTCCCTCCTGACCGAGAAAACCTTGCGCCTGACTCCGGGGATTTTTAGGGAAGTGATTCCCATGGCTGCTGAGGCCGACCCTGGCCAGTCTTCCATCGTAGGCTTGTCTGACCAAGAAAGTGAATCTTGCAGAAATCTACTCATTGAGAATTAGCTTCCTTAGTTTTGTTCTTATACACTTCTTTGTCCTCTTCCTCCTGGTTATGGCAAAGTTCTTTTAGGTTGCTTGGCAACATTGTGAGCCAATCCGTCGAAATTCTACTGTCCTTACAGCTGACACCTTGGTTGGCAAGAATATCCTCCAACTTGTTGGCCTTTCTACGCACATGGATGAATCTTAGTGTTCATAGTCCCTGAAGATGTCCCTGAATTTTATGGAGAACCCGTATTAACCTCCAATGTTTTGTAACTTTTTCTGGCCTTGTTCCATGACTAATTCTCTTGGCTGCATTGATGACTAACTCTGAATCAACTTCTATTATCACATTTTGGCAATTGTTATGTTTCAGAAATTCTAAGCATTGCTCCAATGCCATTAATTCCGCCATGTTGTTGGTGGCTTTTCCTAGATGACCATGGAAGAGGGAGATAATGCTTCCGTTTTCATCCCTAAGAACTCCTCCAAAGCCTGCCATGCTTGGGTTACCTTTTGAAGCTCCGTCGATATTATACTTTAAAAAACCTTCCGGGGGAGGATTCCAGAAATCTTTAACCATTTCCCTCATGCTTATTTTCCTATCTAGACCTTGTGGAATAAGTCCCTGCATGCCTAACTACTTGAGAATTGATAACTCTTCTTCCGAGGGAGGATTTTTGGGGGGATCCCTTACTGTAGTGCTGACTGTCTCCTTAAGCTATTTTAAGATCTACTCCAACAGGTGAAGAGAGGAATTCTTCTCTTCTTTGAAGATTCTTCTATTTCTCTCTTTCCACACATTCCATATAATGAAACTTGGCAAAAGAGCCCAGGCAGAGTTAAGAACTTCATAATCCGAAAAATTATTCCTCCAATTGTTTAGGGTTTTAGTGATCCTTTCTTTGTCTCTATCAGACTGATTGAAGATGGTGGCAAAAAAATCCCATAACCTGGAGGTGAAAATGAAGTTGTTGAGAAGATGTTCAATAGTCTCCTCTTGGGCTTCACAGGGCTGGCATCTGGAGGGTCCCAACATACCTATCTTTCTGATATTATCCTAGGGTAATATTTTCCTATGGTGAACCAACCACATAAAGAGTTTGATCTTCATCCAGCCCTTGTGCCTCCATAGCTTCTACCAAGTTCTATCCAGATCTTGGGATTCCAGCCCAAGGAGAATACCTTTTGCTTCCTTAATATTAAAGTTGCCCTCTTTGTTGATGTCCCATCTTAATTGATCCTGCCCTTCAGTAACTAAAATTATCCTCTAATCCAACATCCTCTTAAGGGTCTCTGATCTACTATTGAGGGTTCTTTCCTCTCTGCCATCTATTTTTTTCCAGGTTCTCCATTTTTCTGTATTGTGAGAATGCTCCTAAAAGTCCTTTACTTTCACTAATCCTTGGTTGTCTGTCTCATGTTTGAGGCCCAAAAATTCCTCTCTCAAAAGAGTTGGTTCTTGTTGCCATTTGTCCTCCCAGAATAATGCCAAATCTCCATCTCTGATTTCCCAGAAACTGTTTTCTTGAACCACCCCTCTGTTCTCCCAGGCCTTGTTCCATATGGGAGAGACCTTTATGTTTCTAGACATTCTTATGATATCATAAGAAAGCCAAGTGCTGGCATATTTTTCCTTCCAGATGCTTGCCTATTGAGCCTTAGGATACTTAACCCACTGCCACCAAAGTTTGGCCCTTAGAACCTTACTTAGAATCTCTATATCATCCAATCCTAGGCCTCCTTGGTTCTTGGGTTTACAGATCTTTTCCCATGAGACTAAAGCCCATTTTTTCCTTGTTTCCTCTTTGCCCCAAAGAAAATCTCTTTGGATATTTATAAATTGCTGTAAGACTCCTTTTGGAGCTGGGAGAGCTAATAGCAAGAAGACAGGGATAGCTTGGAGCATTGCCTTTGTGAGAACCAGTCTACCAGCCAGATTTAGAGACCTGTTTGCCCATTTCCTGACCTTATCTTGCATCTTAATGATTAACAGTTCCCATATGCTCTTGAGCAAAGGTTTAGCCATTAGAGGAACTCCCAAATACTTAGAGGGGAGGGAGTCTCTTTGAAATCCGAGAATTCTGGAGACATTTCTTTGAATGGATATATGGGTATTAAAGAAAAATATTTTTGATTTGGAAAGATTAACTTCGATACCTTATGCCAAAGAAAAGTCCTTCAAAATTTGTTTGTATGCTAGCGCTTCCTTGACTGTGGGAATCCCCTGTAACATGGTATCATCTACAAACTATTGATGAGTCAGAACTTGACCATTCTCTGAAAGTTGGAGTCCTTGAATTTTTCCGGTTGCTCTAGCATGCTTAATGGACCTCCCCAGCCCTTCCATCATGAGGATGAAGAGGAAAGGAGAGAGTGGATCTCCTTGTTTGAGTCCTCTAGAAGGAAGAAAAATTTCAGAGAGCCATTAACTAAAATTGAAAAGCTGGAGGAAGTCACCAGGGCCATGACCCACCTGACCCAATTATGATCAAAACCAAACATGGCAAGCACTTTCTTGATATATGTCCAATTCACTTTATCATATGCTTTGGCTATGTCCAATTGCATGATCATACCCGATTTCCTTTCACTAGTTAACGAGTGGACCACCTTGTGAGCTTGAATGATGTTATCTAGAATTTGTCTGCCAACCACATAACCCTATTGTTCCCTCAAAACCAGCATAGGCAGCAAAGGTTTGAGTCTATTGGCCACAACCTTGGAAATTATCTTATAAACTACATTGCATAAAGCGATGGGCCTATACCTCTCTGGCATTTGGGCATTATCCTGTTTTGGAATTAGGGAGATAAAGGAGGTATTGAGAGCTTTCAAAATAGTTCTGTTTAGCTTGGAGTCTTCCACTACCCTTAAAATATCCTCTTTGACAATATTCCAACAAGATTTGAAGAAATCCACATTGAATCCATCCAGACCTAGAGCCTTGTCATTTTGCATTTCCTTGAGGACCTCACTGACCTCCTTTTCGGTTACAGGTCTGTTGAGATGACAATTATCCTCTCTGGATACCAACTTAGGGATATGTTTAGTGAGGTCCTTGATGAAAGGAACCCTGTCTAAAGTGTTTTCCTGAGCAATACCTCGGAAGTGTTTACCTAACATTGCTTCTATCTCTTCATGGGATTGATGTATTTGCCCAACCTCGTCCTTGATCGAAGAGATCCTGTTGTGAGTCCTATTCGCTATGGTGGATTTATGGAAAAATTTAGTGTTATGCTCTCCTTCTTTTAGCCATTGAACTCTTGACTTTTTTTTCCAAAAAATTTCCTCTTGATTACATAGCTTTTCCCATTCTTGGTGATGTTTCTCTACTTGATCATTTTTGTTCTTATCAAAGCGTTCCTTGATCAAAGCTTGGTTGAGCTCCAGAATTTTATTTTCCATAGCTTTCTTTCTTAGCAAAAATATTACCAAATTCATTCTTGTTCTAGGCTTTAAGATTCAGCTTGATGTGCTTTAATCTTTTGTCAAGCAGGAACATTGTTGATCATTGAGTCTGCAAATCCCCCGCGCACCATTCTTCAATGTTACTGACGAATTCTAGGTGAGAAAGCCAAATATTTTCAAATATGAAAGGTCTATTTCTTGGGGTACCTATGCCCTTGATCTCCATTTGAACCGGCCAGTGATCTGAACCTCCAAAAGGAAGAATTCCTGCTATTATTTCCTTGTCTAGAAGCATGAGATCCTCAGAGATCATGAATCTATCTAACTTGGAGGCTACCTGTGAGTCCCCTCCTCTTTTATTGTTCCATGTGTAGAGGCCATTGTTTGTCTCAATATCAACAAGCTTCATGCTTTCTGAAAAGATTTGGAAGGCTAAGGAATCTTTATTTAGAGCTCTTGTACCCCCTTTTTTCTCCGAGAGAGATCTAATCATATTGAAGTCCCCTCCTAGGACCCAAGGTAGTCCTGCATGTCTGACTCGTAGATCCACCAAGGATTCTATAAACCTGATTTTGTCATCTAACATTTGAGGGCCATAAACATTTGTAATTAGATAAGTGTCCCTGTCTCTTGCTGGCTGTATAACAACTGATACATAATTCCTTGATGCCTCCACATCAATTATTCCAATTTTTGGGGATTCCAGAGAGTGAGGATACCCCCTGCTGTATTTTCTGCTTTAACATCTAGAAACTCAAATCTACTGAGCCATTTAATATGGATTTTCCTTAATTTTTGAATGGAGCATTTTGTTTCTTGGACAAAAATTATATCCGGAGCTGCTTGTTTCATTCTATTATTCAGCATTCTCTATTTTCTCTTGCTACCAAGACCTCTAATATTCCAAGTTGTGAACTTCATAATTAAAGATTGGTAAAGGAGTAATTGGTTAGGTCTTTCATCTTACCTGAGTCTACCATAAGCTTTCCACATTCCATCAGTAGCTCGTTCTATTTTTTCCTGCCTCTTTTTTTCCTGGATTTCTCGGTGCTAACCCTAGAGTTGTTTTTACTGCTTTCACCCCTTCATTACTTTGTCTTTCAATGTTGTTTACTCCCTCCAAACCCTTTGCCTAAGTTTTCCATAAGAATAACTGTTGTATTCGATTGAACTCTTCTTGTGGTAGTGATTCTACCCCGCCAGTTGTTCCCTGAATCAAGAACCCTTCTAGATCCAGTTTTTCTCTGTCAAGAATCTCCTGTAGCTCCTTGTCCTCCATATCCATTTCACTCTAGGTCATTTCCTAATCCATTTCCAGCTCTGATTCATTAAGCATGATCCCTTTCTATTTTTCGTTTTCCTGTGTCTGATCTCTTTCTTTTTCCTTTTCCTTCTTCTTGTAATATTCATTCATTACTTGATCTTCTACTGATATTTCTTCATCCTCTTCAAGAACTTGGAACTAGTTCTGACTAACCTTTTGTCCTTTAGTTTGGTGTTGCTTTGGCCCTTTTTTGCTGCTTTTTACTTTATGAACTACTTTATGAAAGCTATCTGTGTCTTTCATTGTGTTAATTTTGCTTTTGTTATCTGCTTTACTGAGGGGGCAGTCTCTTAGAAGGTGCCCATGTTCATGGCATCTATGACATCTAAATGGAATACGTTCATAGTTGACTGTTTGCACCCATTCCTCATCAAAAATCTCCAAGATGACTTCATCCGAAAGAGCTCCAGATAGATCCATCTCCACACAGACCCTTGCAAAAGAGGTGTATTTCCCCTCCTTGTCGCTTCAGAAGCTTTGACAAACCTTCCTAATTTATTGCCTATGGCTGCAAGCGATTCTGTTTGCCAATAGTCAAGAGGTAGAGAATAGAGTCCTACCCAAAATGGGACTGAAGTAAAAGTTTCCCACTCCGGAACGAGGTTCATTATCCATAGTCGCATATAGAGCCCTGCTGCTGCATAGAAGTGGGGCCCGCCTTCAAACACTCTGTCTTTATCTTCAATGTTAGTGAACACCACAGTAAAGAATCCTTTGGACCCCAAATGAAGATCAATGCTTCCTTTAGGTTTCCAGTGGTATCTTTTCCATGTTTGTAAAGCTTTTTCAGTGGGCCATAGCCCCATGAATTTTCATATGATTGCATAAGTCCGCATGTGATCTCTGTGCGCTTGCAGCGCTGGATCATTTAAAACTACTCTAGGAGTGATTTCAACTTTGGGTTTGCACGGACCCTTTTGATTTTTGTCTTTTGTTCCTTGTATTTTGTAATTTTCTTCCTTGTCTTTTATGCCATCCTTCTCCTTTGATTTGGTACTTTCTGATTCCTCCTCCCTATTTTTTCTTCCTTCCTCAGCATTACCTCTACCTTTTTCCTGAGGTTTCTTACCCTTATTGTTCACCGCCTCCTTGTAGGAGGGAGTGGAGCTCCCTCCTCTACACCCATCCATGGAGAAAAACCTCTTCAGAAGATTGAAACCCTAGTCGCCTTCGCTACTCTCCCGCCCCTGTTCTAGCATTGTTAAATGTAGGAGCTCCACTGAGCTACCTTTCAAAGAGGTATGGATTTAGAATTTGTAGGTAAGACAAACAATTTTTTTGTCATTTATCTTTATGATTTGATTGTCTTTTCAAATTTTGGTAAAAAAAATTTGAAGATATAGAAGAATCTAATATTGGAACTTTAGAACGAATTAGAAATATTAAAATCTCATCATCCTTTCCAGTGGAAGTCAAAGATAAATATTTATCTCTCCTTAAATCTTATAAATATGTTTTTGCTTGGTCATATAGTGAGTTGTTGACATATGATACATCTCTCATTGAGCATAAAATTCCTTTAAAACCAGAAGCTAAACCTTTTAAGAAAAAGTTAAGGAGAATTAATCCTTCCCTTCTTCCTACCATTGAAAAATAACTTAAAAAGTTACTTGATGCCAAGATTATAGTTCCATTGATATATTCTAATTGGGTAGCTAATTTAGTTATAGTAAGAAAGAAAAATGGTGAAATTAGACTATGCGTGGATTTCAGGAACTTGAATAAATCTTCTTTGAAAGATAATTGTCCATTACCAAGATGGACCAATTTCTTCAGAAAGTTTTAGGTGCTAATAGAATTTCTATGTTAGATGATTTTTAGTTCATGGTGAGCCCAAAAGATAGAGAAAATAAAACATCAAAACTCCTTGGGGTATATTTTTGTGTGCAAGGATGCCTTTCGGATTAACCAACACCGGATCTACCTTTCAAAGAGCTATGGATTTAGAATTTGTAGGTAAGACAAACAATTTTTTTGTCATTTATCTTGATGATTTGACTATTTTTTCTAATTCTGGTAAAAAACATTTAAAGCACTTGAGGAAAGTTTTTGACAGGTGCAGGAATCCCAAAAAGTCCATGTTTGCACTCAAGGAAGGAAAATTTCTTTTCCATATTATTTCCAAGGAAGGAGTAATCATTGATCCTAAAAGTGTTTCAACTATACAAGCACATTCATTACCAAGAAGGAAATTCAAGCTTTTCTTGGGAAAATAATTTTTTTAAGAAGGTTTATACCTAATTATGCTGAAATAGTTAAGGATATCACTGATATGTTAAGAAAGAATTGTGAAGTTAAATGGACCATTCCAGCAAGATATGCTTTTTATCAGATTAAAAATGCCATTTCCAAAGCCCCCATACTGGCCAATCCAAACTATTATGAACCATTTCACATCTTTTCCTTTGCATTTGAAACTACCTTAACTGTTGTTATTTTGCAAAAGAATGAGGATGGAGATGAATAACCTATTGCCTCTTTTAGTAAATTCATGATAGATGCCTAATTTAAATATGATATCATTGAGAAATACGCCATTCCTTAGTCCAAGCTCTGAAAGCTTTTAGAGTCTATGTCCTTCACTCTTCCATTATTGCCTATGTTCCTAATAGTGTTGTTAAAACTATGTTAACTCAACCTAATACTGATGGAAGGAGAGGAAGATAGCTTACCAATATATTGGAGTTTGATCTTATTATTAAAAATACAAAGTTAGTAAAATGTCAAGGCTTGGCTAAACTCTTAGCCGTGTCAAATTGTAAAGTCTTGGGAATTAATTCTGTTTTCGAAATTCAAACAGAGAAGAATCCACAAGAACCTTCTCAACCTCACGCAGATAAGAATCCACAAGAACCTTTTCAACCTCAAGCAGAGAATAATCCACAAGAACATTCATCTTCAATAGAGAAGAATCCACAAGAACCTTCTTCAATCCTACCAACTCTAATTCACATTGAGGAGAAATTTTTGTTATCTAAATGGTACACTGATATTATGTATTTTCTTAGAGATTTTGAGGGTCCATCTGAATTTACAAAGGATCAATGTAAAACACTAAAGTTGAAGGCCATAAAATACTATATTATCAATGCAAATCTATATTGGAAGGATCCACTCAACATCCTTTTACTTTGCTTAACAAAAACTGAGATAGAAGGAATTATTGATCAATTTCATGCAGGTATTTTTGGAGGCCACTATGATTGGAGGGTTACAACATATAAGATTTTAGCAGTAGGATTTTATTGGACCACATTATTTTCATAGGTAGGAGCAAAGGCTAGAAGTTGTACCCAATGTCGATTGTTTGTTGGAAAACAAGGATTAATAGCACTTCCTCTAGTTCTAGCACTAGTTCAAGTGCCTTTCCTAAAATGGGGATTGGATTTCATTGGGGAAATTCATCCAGCATCAAGTAGCCACCACAGATGGATATTGACTGCCACATATTACTTTATCAAATGGGTAGAGGCAATTCTAGTTAGAAATGCAACTGATATTGCAGTTATTAAATTTATTGAAGAGAATATACTGTCCAGGTTGGGATTCCCCCCAATAGATAGTTACAGATAATGCAACAACATTCAACAGTATCAAGATGATTCAATTTTTTTAGAAATATCAAATTTTGTTGCATCATTCTTCCCCTGACTATCTGTTGTGGGGAAAAATGCCTATGCAGGACGATCCTATCCACCTAAGGTGTGAAAGTGCCTTAGCAACAAACGAGTACAGCTATATTGGTTTCTTCCTTTATGAAATGTGAAAGAAGAGAGATCAATAGACTTACCAGTGTCTTCCGTTTGTCCCTCGATCCGGTCTCTCTTCTCTTTGGGTGTTCACAGCTACTTGCCCTCTTGCTTATCCAACTACAACTTCCTGCAAGATCACAAGAGAACAACTACTTGCGACAAGAGAACAACTACTTGAGACAAGAGAAGAACACTACACAAAGACAGATATTCACATTCATAACTAGTTTAGGATTAGAAATAAACTAAACATGCTAATACATTCATACATCAAAATACATCAGCATATAGGAGAAACCAAGATAACTTTATTGATGAATAACAAGGTTCAGGAAGAGATACAACCCAGAGGGCTCCAATCTAGCATCTCCTTCCCAGCAAATGGAATTCCTCTCTTTTCCCCCTTCAAAGCATTAAACACCCAATGATTCCAATCTCAAACCAACAACAATTCTTTGCAATAACAAAATTCCAGCCTCTAGATCTCATGGAGGAGAGATCCATATATAGATGTTTGGAGAGAGGATGAGTCAGCTTGAGATTTGACTAGTGTCCTCTCCCTCTGTCAGTTCTTGAGTCCACTTGGAGGTTCTTGCTTCCACTTGGAGATTTGGAACCTCTTACTCATCACCAGTCGAATTCCCTGAGGCAAGTGTCATTTTGGAAGCTTCCTGGGTTTTGACACCTTGAGAAATGAGCCTGCCACTTGTCCATTCTCGTTCAGTGCAGGTAGCTAGTGTTCCAGTTGACATTCAACACAGGTAGCCAGTGTTGGCTTTGACATTCAGAGCAAACAGCTAGTGTAGCCACTGAAATGATCCTGAATTGACTTGTTTTGAGCAGTTTTTTGGTGGAGAACTTCTGTGAATTGCTGTGGTTTGTTAGCCTTGTTCCTCTAGGGGTAGGAACAACATGTTTAGGGACTTTGGATCCCTTAGATTATGGACATTTCATGCTCAATGCTGTAAGGCACAAAAATGTCTATAACACTATCCACAAGGAAATGGACTGGCAGAGTCTTCAAACAAGAGTTTGGTTAAAGTCATTAAGAAAACACTGGAGGACCACAAAAGTTGTTGGGACAACCATCTCATATATGCAATTTCGACAAACAGGATCTCTCCAAAGAGATCAATAATCTCCTTTTCAACTTGTTTACGGAAAGGAAGTCATATTTCCTACACATCTAGATTTTCCTGTCATGAGGTTTTTACAAGAGGAAATGAAGAGCCTGATGATTTTTCCAAAAGAATAGATCAGATTATAGAACTCAATGAAAATATATACGAAGTTCATTATAATCTTTGGAAATATCAAAACAAAATGAAAATTTTGTTTGATAGAAAGGCTAGAGAAAGAGATTTTAAAGAAGGATATTTAGTGTTAAGATGGGATGCTAGGAGAGAGGATAAAGGGAAACATGAAAAGTTTGATAATATTTGGTTTGGACCTTTTAGCATTGCAAAGGTTAAAGGAAAAAATAATTTTATCTTGCATAACTTGGAGGGACAATATTCCTCATTTCCCATCGATGGGAAATACTTGAAGCATTATATTTAATATTGAGGAGTTCCTAATTCATTCATCATCTGCACATCACCAGAGTGTTTTATTTTACATGCACTGTGTAATTGTTTTCAATAGAGACTCAATTAGCCCGAGGAGAAGGCACATGGATCTACAAGTTCTCTACATCATGCCAGAGGAAGCAGTCCCCAATTGGAGCTAATGTTGTAACATATTTGGTTTTGATAAGTTAGTTTTTGTTTATAAAAGAGGGTATAAAAAATATAATAAAAAATGAAAATACGATATAAAAAATGATGAAATGAAACCCCATCAAAAGAAAAAAATTGCAGAAAGTGAGAAATTTAAATGCCACTAGAAAAGAGTAAAATTACATTGCAAACAAACTAGGGTTTTGTGTGTAGCTTGTTTAGAATGCCACAATCTGATGTTTTGATTTGAATCATACAGCTTAACCATGTCCAAATCATTTAAATTTATGTCTCTATATTAGTGAATAAGTCCACCAAATTGTTTAATCTTGGAAGAACATGATTAGATAGGATATGATAGAATACAATTTGGCCTGATATGCTCAAACCATGGCAAAACTATGTATTAGAATAGGATTAAGGAAAATAAATGGTCGCTAGATATAATGTGCCAATTCATAGCTAAATTTTTCTTCTATTAGGGTTAATTACCTTTATAGGTGATTAATATTGTATAAATTAAGATCGCTAATGTTTAGATTAAAGTCATAAAATGACAAAGGTATTTTTTTGTGAAGCGTTTTCAAGTGGATAATTTTCGACAGTGATCCTATTCCCCGCCCAGATAAATGACGGGGAAGCCATTTAGCACGCCTTGTACCATTTCACATTAATAACAAGGGGGGTGGGGGGTCAAAAAAGTGGTTTCCTTTTCGGCGGTCCCATTGCAACGTGTCATCTTCTCACCACTTCGCATCCCCCACGCTCAATACCATTTAAGACTACCTTCCCAAAATATACTCATCCCATCTCATCTATCGTCGTTTCCCGTGCCTTCCTCCCATTAATCATTTTCATCCACGTATCCTTACCCATTCTCTTATCTGTTACACTCATACTCGTTCCTCCATTCCCACTCATACCCGTTACCTGCCTCCCGTTGGCCATTAATGCACACCAATCCGTAGGATAATAGTGCGATCTATGGTAATCGCTACCCTGTTATAAATAAACCCTCCATCCCTTTCGTGAAACTCCCTTGTTTTCATCGCCACTATTTTAATTATATATTTTTAAGCTTGGATTTAGTTAAATTCTATCACATATTGTGCCTATATTTCAAGCTGACAGTGCACTCACTAGTTTTTTACAGGGATTGCTCTTTATTTAGTTACCCATTTCATCAACATCATGTTACTCTTCTTCCTTATATATTAGAATATGGCACCCAAAATAAAGGACCAACCCTCTGGTAGCAAGACCCCTACTCAAGAAAATCCAAAAGCCACTGATACCCTAGATCTTGACCACATCCCCTTAGTTGACCATTTTTTTAAGATTGTGGACATAGAATGTGAATTCAATATTTTCGAATTGCACCATTGGTTAAAACAAACCTATCAAAACTCAGAGGATGAAATTAACCTATGGGAATCCCTATTTCCCATGTTCATGTTCCCTCAAACTCATCCATTTCCTGATTTAGTTATGTGGTGTCAAGCTAGGTATAATCCCATGCAAAGAACTATGGTAGCTCAGAATGGAGACATTCTAATATCTATCACACATGAAACCATAAAAAAATGCTTATGATTGCTGAGAATGATTCCCTTAGTCATTTTTCTGCTGGTATCCTCGTGGATCTATACCATAAGCTTACATTCCCCTAAAGAGCTCAAATTTTTGAGATCTTTTTTCCAAAAAATGTTGAGCTTCCCAAAAAGAACCCTCCATATCCAGCCTCAATGTTCCCAGAAAGAGCTAAACACATTGTCTCTCTAGTTTCTTTCCTGTTAGGTTACCAGACAGACCAATGGCTAGATGAACCTATTTTGGGTTATCTATCCATCTTCTCCAAAGAACACAAGCCAACATACATGTATAATTACAATAAATTTTTTGTTGAAAATATGCATGAACAATAAATGAAAATCACTACTGAGGGTGTATTCAAGTATTCCTCTGTGCTAGTTCATATGTTCCTTTTAAAAAAAGGAGACATGCTACCAATAATCCTACACAATCAGGATGATCAACAAATAAATCAACCAGTTACACAGTGAACCTCATTGGTTAGGAGAAAATCAACTTAGTTTAAATTTTTAGATTTCATTGACTGTTTCATTTATCCAATTGCACAGATTCTTAGCAGCCAGAGTGAACCAAGAATTGGCCCAGATATAAAGAGAATCCTGCACCTAAGTGACCAAGATAAAATTGGAGACTGGTATCTTTACCAGAATTACATAGAGATTAGGGTATATGGTTGTGAGTTAGCTCCATACAAATTGCCTAAATATGTTCCAATGAGAATTTTCTCTCTGGAATATATAAGGAAAATGATCAACATGGATGAGCTACATTTTGTTTCAGGGAAAAGAAAATCTCAGTTCAAGATCAAGTCCCAAGTGGGACCCTTTATTTGTAATACCAGAGCAGCAGGAATTGAAGAAGATTCAATTCTCAAGTAGATGGGATTTCAACCAAGTTTTACCTGGTCTTATGACCCATTCAACATAATCTCTAATTTAAGGGTGGAACTTAAAACCACACCTTATAATCACACTCCAAGACCAGAGATTGAGAAATACAGGAATCAAGAACAGTGGGAGGAGAACACACTTCAGGAAGCAGAAGAGAAAATTATACCTCCTTCTACCCTCCAGACTCCCACTTCTCAAAGTAAGCAATAAAAGAGGCCGAGAGAATAATCATCATGTTTAGCAAAGGGTGCAAAGGAGTTTCTCATTTATCAAAAGAAACAGAATTCTGACTATAAAGTTTCCACTATTCAGGGTCAGGAAGAGCCCATAGTTATTAATTTGGATGATTCACAAGTTTCTAAAGGATCAGAGGAATATGTCCTTAACACTCCATCTTCCAATTCAATTTCATAGAATTTATTGGAAATTACACAGTCAGCAGGAGCATGTGAACAAGAGGAACCAAACATTTTCACTAATTTTCTTGAAATTAAGCAAATTAATGAATCTCTGAAGGCCAATGTCTATGCTCAATTCTCGAAGTAGACATCTAATTCACAACACATATTGTTGACATCATTTGATAGTGAAAAGTGAAGGATGAAAATGGAATTCTTACAGGCTCAAGTGCCTTTTACAAAGTTTTCTTCAGACTATAAGAAAACCATATTTTCTTTTGACGTGAATCAAATACATGCTATTGACCAAATGGACATGCATAGATAGTTTAGGGAGATGATTTTCTCTACCATGACTAACACTACCATGGTGTTGTCAAAGTCATAATTGAATATTGAGAAGATATCCTCCTTGGAAAAGGATAACAGAGTCAAATCATTAGAATATTTAGTGATCAAGATTGGATATGATCCTACTGATGTTAAAGCTGTAGAGGACATCATTAAGAATAAGAATGCATACATCACAACACTAAAGAAGCAACTCAAATTACCTTATACAAAGGATCCTCAAACCAAGGAAATTGAAGAAAGTGAGAAACATAAAGAAGAAATGCTCAAACTAATAATTAAATAGAATATACAAATGAAGAAGATGGAGGAATATATAGAAAATTTGCTCAAGGAAAAGGAATAGTCTGCACAAGTTTCGATAGATCCAATTACATCTATAACAATCATAGTGGTAGGGACAATAGGGGAATCGACATTAGCAACATCAGAGTCTACATCAATGACAGGTGATCTAAATAAAGTTATACAGGAGTTGTCTCTCCAGAGAAAGGAAAATGAAAAATTTTAGAAGAACTTGAAAAATATGGAGACAGCGAAAATAAAGAATGAGACTCTTTATGTAGAAGAGATGCATAAGACCCACATACTTACCAAGAAGATTTAAGATTTGGAAGATGAGTCATTAATGGCTCAGACCTTGGCCCAAGCCAAGGAAAACATTGGAGCAGATATAAGTCAAGCTATAACTGAAGTTTGGCCCTCTACACAAATTATTTTTGAACATGAAGAGCTTATCACTATATGCCAGACAACTATTGAAGAGGTTAGAGAAGCCCTTAAAGATAAACCAAGTGAGGCCACATATATGATTAAGGTGCTTAATTCAAAAACCATAGTTGAATTAACAAAAATTCAGATTGTAGACAGGACCAAAACCATTCTTGAGATTAAGAAATTTTTGCAGAAGAAAAATCTCATGACTCAGTTGGAGACAAAGTGCGAGAGTTTGAAAATTGTTGTCCAGAGGTTTCATTTTAAGTTGAGCTTTCTCAACCAAAGAGGATTGTCGGGACTAGTGGCACCTAGTGGCAGGTTGATCAGTTTGGAGGAGTATTTCCAAAAACTTTACATAATTGCAACTAATAAAGATAAATTTGCAGGTATCAAAGGTCATCTTATAGGGAAGGCTTTCTTAGAGGCTTTAAAGTTTGATTTAATGACCAAACATGAAATTAAACATATATTTGTCAATAAGTCTACTTGTGAAAAGTATACCAAGGTGAAATCATTGAGTAACTTTCATCACCAACTAACAGACAATGAGGAAACACTTTTTGGGGGCCAGATCATCAACAAATTCCTTGAAGATAGTGCTAGCAACTCAGTAGTTTTTGGATTCCTATACTTTTGTACTATTTTTATATTTTTTTAAAGGCTCTTTATAGAAAGTCAATATTTTGTATAAATTACTCTTCCTTCGAGTTATTAAGGATTGAACCCTTGGATGAGTTTTTCAAAGTAGAATTGAAATCAACTGGAGATTTTCTTCAAGCTAATGAAAGGATTCTAGATTAGCCTCAAATAGTTTGTCTCCTTGTGAATCTTTCTCATGTTTTCATTTCATTATGTTATTCTTCATGTATTTAAGTTTTAATGGAGAACCTTGGGTAGGATTAAACAAAATGTTAGTTTATGTGAAATCCCTGGTGAAGTTATAATCAATAATTAGAGATTAGTTTATAGAATTGTCTATTATTATAAACTCCTCTATATCTATAGATTTTCACACCCATATTCATAAAATTAAATACATTTTGTTGAGCAGGTAAACATTGTTTATTTGTACTCTATCTTATAATTAACTAAATACTCAATTTCAATATTTAGTAAGTTATAACCCTTCCAACTCTGCTATTCATTCAACTAAAATCAATTAACTGTTTAGAGACAAACAAACAACCCTTACATTAAATTCAACATTTTTAAAGTTTAAGCACCTGTCTTTAACTATTCATAACATTGGTCATCCAAAAAGCCTTAAAACAACAAAACATTTTAGATGCTTTGGCATGATTAATTAACCTAGAATTATCTTAGAGGACACCATGTACAATTCCAATATCTTCACTGCCCAACTTCACTAGATCTTTTGCTTTGGAATTTTATTTCTTAACGAAAAACATAGGCACCATTCTAATATAAGAAGGAAGATAATTTTCATTTATGTTTAAACAACATTGTGAGTCGAATTTGGACAAATCCGCCTATGATTTTTTTTTTTTTTAATTTATTTATTATTTATTATTTATTTATTTATTATTATTTTTTTTTAATTTTTAATTTTATTTATTTAATTTTATTTTTTTTCCATTTTGCACGTTGTAGATAGTTGGCATCCCTACTCACTTTGACAATGTTTCTAGATAATTGACCAATGAATCCTCTTATACTTTGTGGAGAAAAATATTTCATCCATTGAACAAAAAAAATAGGCTTCCAAAAATTTTGGGCTATAATCATGAAGAAAATTGTAAAAAGGTTAAGGAGAACCTGGCAGTTGATGCTCTCTCTAGAAAATATGAAAAGGAATCCTCCATATTTTCATTCCTCTTCACTGTAGTCAATTAAGTGAATGAAATCTCTAATGAATGGTTCAGATATCCCACAATTATTAGTCTGATCCAATAACTTCAACATGATTATAATTCATCTCCAAGATACACTTGGAACAATGATGAGATTCACTTTAAAGGGAAATTGTATTTGATCAACCAATCTAGTTTTTGAAATCAATTAGGCTATAAAAAATCCATTCCTTTTTAATGTCTAGCCATTATATATTTCATTAAACATATGAATGGATCAAATTCTCATTCTTATAGGAAGGAAGGAAGAAGAAAATCCACGCTTATATTCTTGAATTCAAACTTTTCCAATGACACAAGGTTGAAATAACGGAAACTCTAGGAGTACTATAACATATATCTAGTGTGCTTACTATATGGATTGACATTTTTTTGGACTTGATTATGGGGATTACCCAAATTTGGAAATAAATCTATCATTATGGTCGTGGCCAATCCCATTTGCAAGTATTCTCATTATTGTGTCCTCCAACACCCCTTTAAAGCTTCCATGACCATGTAATTCTTCATAGATGACATAATGAAACTACATGAAATTCCACAACCTATTTTCCTGAACCATGATCCTAATTTTAGTAGAAAATGATTTCAATAATGGTTCAAGATTCAAGGCATTCAATTACATCTTAGCACTCCATATCACCCCTGTGACTAATAGTGAGACTAAAGCTATCAACAAGTGTATGGATGTATATTTTTACTGCCTGAATTCTTAGTAAAAATCCTAATGGTTCCAGTGGTTACCATTATTAATATGGTGGTGTTGGGAATGGGTCCCCTGGGGTCAATTTTGGGGTTAAAAACCCAAGTTTTGGGGCAGAAATCTTGAATTTTGTATAAAGAAATGTAAAGTCTCCACATTTTGTGACCATGGAGTGCGAAGATATCAAGATTCAAAAAGGGTGTCTTCCCTTAGTTTAGATAGGTTCTGTCGGCTTGATGAGATCCAACCTTGGTCTGCGGACCATGGGATTGTATAAAAAGGTCTTAGAGGAGTCTAAGTCAGTTTTTAGTAAAGAAGAAGAGTTGATAGAGATGGGGCCATTGATGAGTATGTAAGGAGCTAAGAGCGAGAGTCTTAACATAAGAAGAAGGCTCTGCATCTGAGTGCATAGGGGCCTAGGGTAGAAGTCTGCAACTGAGTGCGCAGAGCCCTGCAGTTGTGTGCGTAGGGTAGTTAGAGTCTTTATTGGAAATCTCAATCATCAATAAAGAAGAGTATTATGAAATTAATGTGTATTTTACTTCTGTCAATTGCATGCGATTATGTTATGTTAAGCATTTGGTTTACGTTTTATTTCTAAATTTATGCGTGAATCTTTATGTTTTCCTCTGTTATATGAATGCAAGTAGAGATATATGTTTACGCAAAGATAATATAAATTTCATGATAGAATTGGTGAACACTTAATATAATTAAGAGAAATATGAAACAAAGTAGTTACAGAGGTGTGTAAGTGCCAAGGTCGCTTGTTAGGGTTACACGAAGGACGATCGCAGACCTTCGCAGAGGTTCTGAAGGACTAATAGAGAAGTACATCGATAAGCCCTAAAGGCTTATCAATCTACACAAAGGCAGAATTAAGGTATAAAACTGACATCACAACCATCTCAGGGTGTAGAAACTTGGTTCCTGCATCCCCCCATATTGCTTCGGGTGAGACTTCAGTCCACACTTTGTGAATTGATGCTGAAAGGGCCAGTAATGTAGGGATTTGCTTGGCTAACTAATGCTGAACCTGGGTCAGGGTCCTTTAAGCCAACAAATGGTTTTTTTGCTAGGACAAGGATCTGCATAATGAGATGTTTGATGTCACATCATTGGAATCTAACTAAGAAGGAGATTGAAGACAGGTTGGATAGAAAGATCCATGAATTTGCGGCGCAAGAAAACAAGAATCCGTGATTGACGAAAGAATAGTGGTTGGACAGATATCTGTACAAAGGGATACATGAAATATTATTTTGTTCTTTCCTGGTTGAACTATACGAGTGGATCCCAAAGTTGGTAGATGGCTAGGGAAGGTGGAGGCTTGATAATCTGATTGTCTGGACCCCAGAGTTAGTGCAGAAATTGGAATCCTCCAAAGATAAGATCATGCACTGTCGATCATTGGATCGACCTTATCATAGGAGGGTTTGTGACAAAGTTCACGGTTGATACTTTGGTCAGCTACAGGGTAGTAGAGTGCTTCGTGTTAAGTATTTGAAATCATTAAATACCTGGATTAAGATGCTCTTGTGTGAAAAGTAGGTCATGAAGTTACCTTGATGTTTGGAGCTACATGAAGTGGAAGGTATTTCAGGGATGGAGGAAGAAAAGGTCTAGAGTATAGCCCATTGATTGAGCCTCCTCTGAGTGACAATGAAGGAGCAACATAGGCTTCTCCACTGAGTGCTATTTGGTTGATAATACAAGGGTTCCCGCAAATACCTACACCGCCTCCATCCTCATCCCATCCATCCACACTGCCTCCATTCTCACCTCCACCACTTACCCCATTACCCACACCGTTGAGCTAACACCTCCACCACTGTTCAACATGGCGAACTCAATAAAGCTACCTGTATTCAAGGGCGTAGGGAATGAAGATTCGGACTAGTTTTGGTTCATCGTGAAGGTTGTATGGGAAGATCAGGTTATCATGGACAATAAAATGAAGAAAGAAACTTTGGTTAGTGCTTTGCAGGACTGCGCACTAACATGGTACATTAAGTGCAATACTGATAACCCGACATCTGCTTTGGCATATATCCAGACTGCGTTGAATAGGGAATTCAATAGATCTAAGTCTCAAGCGCAATCCATTATGGGATTCAAGGAGATCATGATGAAGCTTGGGGAGACACCATGGCATTTGGATCAAAGATTGAAGTGTACAATCCGTGAAGGCTACATGAACCTAACTGATGGGCAGCATTGCGAATGGTTTGTGGCCTCGCTCCTACCCCACCTAAGGGTTGCACTATCACAACAGAAGATTGTGACCCATGTGGAAGCTCTATAAATCACGATGATAATGCATGAGACACCAATGCATGATGCTAATCTGGGGTTTCAGTAGATTCACGCGCAGTTGCAGAACCTTTGCCTCGAAATGCAAAGCCTAAAGAAAGATAGAACATCTCAGCCAGAGCTGCACGAAGAAGTCTAATGCCTGAAATGCAAAGGTCAGGGGCATGACAAGGATCACTGTCCAATATTTGTGAATTATGTTGCAGCAGGGGGACCAATTCCTCTAAGCTAGGAGGCTGCAATAGGGCCAAGTATAGTGCCTGCGCTATGGTGTTCTATATACCAGGTAGCTGGGAAACATGCAACTGGAAATTGCCATTTACTGCAGAAATTCGTACAGACACCACAACAATTCTTCTGTAATTTATGTTAGTCAGTAGGTCATGACAAATGCAATTGCCATAGTTACAAATTAATGATGGACAAGATACCAGCATACATGGTGCAGGCAAAAATGCAGCCTCCGGACCAAGGCACTGTGGGAGTGCAAGGTGATTATCAAGGGCGCAACCAATGTAGAAATTTTGAATAATTTAACACATATTCAATGGAGATTATCCTGATCATGTACTATTGCGGAAAACATACACAATACATAAGCTCCTCTACATTGATCAACAATATAGCAGCATCAATAACAATAAAACATCAAGAGCATTCACACATTAACACAGTATGTATCCCGGGGAAAGCATCTCGCTAAAAACCCCAACTATCTGTATATTAATGATTGAGTCATGTAACATTACACAGCATAATACTTCTCACAAGTATCTCCACCTCTGTTACACACAATACAGCTCAGATCTGATCTCCAAATCTCTTCCACTGCTTGCCTGCCTCCACTGCTCAATACCTGCTCAAGAACTGATGAGAATGGCTTCCCAAACTCGTTTTTCACCTGCAAAATAGTCACTCACTCTTTGTGGACGTGAGAAAAGGCTAAAATGTGGGCCAAATACGTGAGCAAACTCATTGGCATACTCAATCCCTTGATTGTGCAAGATCTGATGCACAACTATAGTCACAACTGATAGCAATCTGATTCTCTACCACCTGTCCCTATTGAACTGAACATGCACTGACATGCAACTGAGTTAAATGATGTATTCATTAGTTATATTATGAGTTAATAACTTGTGAATTAATTAATAACTAATTCACTCAACTCATCTCTAGTCTATTTGCCAGTTAGACTAAATACAACCAGTTTAACAAAGCTAAACTGAACACAACTCCATCAACTCCACAATCAACTCCACCAAACTCAACTGATTGAGTTCTAACTGAAGTCATGCATGCAACAACTCAACTGACTCATAAGAAAAGTGTATTTCCTTCTGACAGCTGCATGTGCCACTTCTGTAGCTCAAACTGAAGTGCTCCAAGAGAATAAGATTAAGTTTATAGTCCAAATATTATTGTGAGATAATAATATTTGACTTTTCTATTTTTTACAGCCAGTCTAAAAATAGACTTTGATCACTCACACTGTGATCACTCACACTTTCATCAAAAATAGAAGTCCATCTATTTTTCCCAACTTGATCAATCATCCATAAACATAGACATGATCCATATGTCTAAAAATAGACATAGTCTAAAAATAGACTTGCGCCAAAAATAGCCTGCGGACCCACTTAGTGAAGGCGACTCTTTTCACTAAGCTCCATCATCTTGTTGCAATCTCAACACTCCCTCTCGACAAGATATGGATTATCAGCAACCCCTATCCTGCCTCGGTGGTACTCGAATTTGCTCCTGGTGAGAGCCTTCGTCAGAATATCAGCATCCTGATCCTCCGTTGGAATGTACGAAAGTAACATGATCCTCCGCTGCACACAATATCTGATATGATGGTACCTGATGTCAATATGTTTAGATCTATCATGAAATACAGGATTAGCCGAGAGTTTAATGCAACTCTGGTTATCACAGTAAATCACAGTAGGATCCAAATGAGAACCGAACAAACCAACTAGGATCTTCCTCATCCATATAGCCTCGCATGCAGCCAAACTTGCTGCCATATACTCGGCCTCCGCTGAACTGAGTGCCACGGATCTCTGCTTCCTGCTGTACCAAGAAACTACTGTCGATCCGATACTGAAGACCCCTCCTGATGTGCTCTTTCTGTCTGTTGGGTTCCCTGCCCAATCTGCATCCGTGAAGCCACATAGCTTCACCTCATCCTCCTGTCTGTACCACAAACCATATCCTGATGTGCCTCTCAAGTAGCGCAATATATGCTTGCCCACCTTCCAGAAGAGCTTGGTAGGCTTAACCATAGCTTGTGAAAGCTGGTTAACTGCATAGCATATATCAGGTCGTGTATTGACCAAATACATCAGCGACCCCACCAACTGTCGATAAACAGTGGCATCCACTTCTTCTCCCGAAGTGGCATCCTCCTTCCTCCAACCTCCAGGAAGAGGAGTATCAACAGGCTTGCAGCCATGCATGTTGAACTTCTCCAGTATCTCCCGAGCATACTTGCCCTGAGAAACAAACAGTCCACCACTGCGCTGCCATATTTCCAATCCTAGGAAATAGTGAAGGAGGCCCAAATCCTTCATCTCAAACTCTGTAGCAAGATCCTTCTTGCATGACAGTATCAACAGCTCATCACCCGTTAGAATCAAATCATCAACATACAGTACAATGATAAGCAACTTACCCTCCACCACAATCTGGTATAGGTTCGGATCCGCCTCGCTCTTGGAGAATCCAAGTCCTGTGAAATAGCTGTCTATCCGTGTGTACCAAGCACGTGGTGCTTGCTTCAACCCATACAACGCTCTCTTGAGCCTGCACACATGTGACTCGCTGCTGAAGACTTCAAAGCCTTCGGGTTGCTCAATGTACACCTCCTCCTCAATGACTCCGTTGAGGAACGCAGTCTTCACATCCATCTGATGAATGTGCCATCCCATCTGCGCTGAGAGAGCAAGAATCGTCCGTATGGAAGAATACCTTGCGACAGGTGCAAAGGTCTCCTCATAATCAATCCCCTCAATCTGTGAAAAGCCTCGGGCAACAAATCTTGCCTTGTACTTCTCCACACTCCCGTCAGCTGCCTGCTTAACTTTGTAGATCCATCTCGAACCTACCACTGATTTCCCTTTCGGTCTAGGAATAATCTCCCATGCACTGTTTCTGACAATAGAATCATACTCTTCCACCATGGCATCTACCCATGCGGGATCCTCCACAGCTTCCTCGAAAGAGGATGGCTTAGTCACAACACACTTGCTCATAAGAGCCATGTATCCAATGTACCGATCAGGTGAGTGTCTCTGCCTGCGTTGGGCTGTAGGTGGTCCTACAACTTTCTCTGCATCTTGAGCCAGTCGCTCAGCTTCTGTCAAGCGCTTTCGCCCTCTGATGGTTGGCGCTGCATGAGTGGTCTCTTCCACTCCATGAACCTCGTCCTGTGGCTGATCCACGTCCTGAAGCTCATCCTTAGGAACTAATAGCTCCTCATCTGCATGCAAGTGTAGCTCCCTCTCAAGCGAACACTTCATGGCTTTCTCCTCCTGAAATTTTATATCCCGTCGCACAACAGTTTTACCACTGTCTGGCAAATACACACGATAGTTGTGGGGCGTATCAGTGTACCCCACAAATATCCCAACCTCTGCAGTCGGCTCCAACTTCTTTCTGGCATCCTTCGTCACATGCATGTAAACGTTAGCACCAAAAATCCTCAAATGAGAAAGATCAGGCTTCTTACTAGAATAAGTCTCCTCAGGTGTACTCATGCCAAGTATCCTATGAGGACAACGGTTCTGCACATAAACTGCTGTATTGCATGCTTTCGCCCAAAAGTGAAGGGGTAGGCCCTGATCATGCAACATTGCCCGTGCAACACCCACAATCGTTCTGTTCTTCCGCTCAGCTACCCCGTTCTGCTGTGGGTTATGGGGAGCTATGAGCTCTCTACGAATCCCTTCTGCCTTGCAGAAATCCTTGAACTTGTCCGAGATGTATTCACCACCATTATCGATCCTAAGAGCCTTCACCTTCTTCCCCGACTCCTTCTCAATCAGTGCTTTGAATTCATAGAACTTTGAATATGTCTCGCTCTTCTTCTGCATGAAGAAGATCCAGCACTTACGAGAGAAATCGTCAACAAAAATCACATAATACCTGTGTTTTGCTGTCGAAGCAACTGAGAAAGGTCCACACACGTCTGTGTGAATTCTCTCAAGGATCGTCGTGGCACGACTATCCTTCTCGTGAAAGGTGGCTTTCACAAACTTCCCCAAAGTACACCCCTTGCACTGATCTGACTGCGCAAGTGTGCCTTTAGGAAGCCCTGTAGTGATCTGCTGCAGTATCTTCAAGGCTCCATGGTGAAGGTGACCCAATCTCCTGTGCCACAACTCGCCATCATCCCGGCTCACCAATCCTTCTGCCTTACCTGCCATTGCTGCGCATCCATCTACATGCAACTGATAAAGGTTCCTCACTCGAACCCCTATCTTCCGGGTCTCACCAGTTGTCTTGCTGCGCAGGAAGGCCTTTCCCTCGCTGAAAACAACATCATACCCCTTGTAGTCTAACATCGCCACTGAGATGAGATTCTTCTTCAATCCTGGAACATGCATGACTTCCTTCAATACAAAGGGTTTACCAGACTCCCTCTCAAAGAAAATGGTACCGATACCGGTCGCACTGTATCTACCATCATCGCCCATCTCGATGTGCACTCCAAGATCTTTGTCCTCCAGATCAGAGAACAAATCTCTATCTCCCGTCATGTGAAAAGACGCACCACTGTCCAAGAACCACACTGATCCCATCACACTTGAAACCAAGCACGCGATCAATGAAAAATCAAGCTCAAACTGAGAAGTTAAGGCCTCTCCCCCTGCAGATCCAGCAGCTTGCTTGTTCTTCTTCTTCTGCGGACAATTTGTGGCATAGTGTCCATGCTGGTGACAGTGAAAACACTTCACCTTGGACATATCCTGCTTCTTGCCTTTCGCACCGGAATGAGAATCTTTCTTGCTCTTCCCTTTCTTTGCTTTGGCAGCCAAAGCACGATTCTCTTCATCAGATACCTTTGATGAAGATCCATTCTCACCTTTATTGTTACTGAGTTTATCCTTGAGCGCCAGGTCGCTCTTGCTTTGGAATAACATTTGCAATCCGTTGAAAGACATTTCAACAACACTGCTGCAAATTTGATTTCCACCAGCTCCAAACTCAACTGCCTCCGATCTAGAATTCGTGAGAACACAATATTTCTCGTACAGAGATTGACTGTATGGGCATTCACCAGATATCTCACCTTCCAAAAGAAGGATGAATCCAGAGGCTACCTGGACCGATTACAGACTCTGCCTAAAGAAATAGAATGTAAACACTTCCTGAATAGTAGATCTGATGATCAACCCTCGCTTGATATCCTGTAAAATTCTCTTCTACAAATCAAGAAGCTCCGATACCATGTAGAAATTTTGAATAATTTAACACATATTCAATGGAGATTATCCTGATCATGTACTATTGCGGAAAACATACACAATACATAAGCTCCTCTACGTTGATCAACAATATAGCAGCATCAATAACAATAAAACATCAAGAGCATTCACACATTAACACAGTATGTATCCCGGGGAAAGCATCTCGCTAAAAACCCCAACTATCTGTATATTAATGATTGAGTCATGTAACATTACATAGCATAATACTTCTCACAAGTATCTCCACCTCTGTTACACACAATACAGCTCAGATCTGATCTCCAAATCTCTTCCACTGCTTGCCTGCCTCCACTGCTCAATACCTGCTCAAGAACTGATGAGAATGGCTTCCCAAACTCGTTTTTCACCTGCAAAATAGTCACTCACTCTTTGTGGACGTGAGCAAAGGCTAAAATGTGGGCCAAATACGTGAGCAAACTCATTGGCATACTCAATCCCTTGATTGTGCAAGATCTGATGCACAACTATAGTCACAACTGATAGCAATCTGATTCTCTACCACCTGTACCTGTTGAACTGAACATGCACTGACATGCAACTGAGTTAACTGATGTATTCATTAGTTATATTATGAGTTAATAACTTGTGAATTAATTAATAACTAATTCACTCAACTCATCTCTAGTCTATTTGCCAGTTAGACTAAATACAACCAGTTTAACAAAGCTAAACTGAACACAACTCCATCAACTCCACAATCAACTCCACCAAACTCAACTGATTGAGTTCTAACTGAAGTCATGCATACAACAACTCAACTGACTCATAAGAAAAGCGTATTTCCTTCTGACAGCTGCATGTGCCACTTCTGTAGCTCAAACTAAAGTGCTCCAAGAGAATAAGATTAAGTTTATAGTCCAAATATTATTGTGAGATAATAATATTTGACTTTTCTATTTTTGACAGCCAGTCTAAAAATAGACTTTGATCACTCACACTTTCATCAAAAATAGAAGTCCATCTATTTTTCCCAACTTGATCAATCATCCATAAACATAGACATGATCCATATGTCTAAAAATAGACTTGCGCCAAAAATAGCCTGTGGGCCCACTTAGTGAAGGCGACTCTTTTCACTAAGCTCCATCATCTTGTTGCAATCTCAACAACCAAGGCCGAGGTGGAGGAGGGCTTGTTAGAGGCTGAGGTGGAGGAGGGCCCGTTATAGGCCAAGTGCAGCTTATTTGTTACAATTGTGGAGGACCAGGACACTACGTGAGAGACTGCTCAAACTCGACGTGATTGACACGCCGCTATTGTACTCAATTTCATCATGCAACTGAGGATTTCCCTATATTATTGGATAAGATTTGCGAAAAAGGGGGCGCAACCTACGCAGCCGACTTAGAATCTACAGATGATGAGGGTTGAGCCTCACGAGGAAGACCCTTAGGTAAACATTATGCTACAGAGTGGAATGGCGACTGGTGAGGATAAGGGGAAGTAGCTTGCAGAGGGTGAGTGGGTCCGCAAAGAACTAGAAAAGGAGACTGAGTTTGATCTGGAACGTGAAAAATAAACATTTATGGAAGAAAATAAAAGTTTCATTGAGGCCTCTACCTCAGGAAGTCAGGAGAAACCATTTGAAGAAATGGACACATCCATGATTACCATGTTCTTGGAGACCTACATGAAACTGCTCCACGATAGTAAGGCTGTGAAGGGACTACAGGAAATGATCAATCGGTGCACTGGAAAGGATAGTGATACTGGAAAACTGCATGTAGTCAGAAATATTGGTAAGCATAAGGTGAGGACTGGACGTGAGATGAGACTCACCATGCATATAGGAGAATACAAAATGGACCAAGTTATCTTGGATCTGGGGTTCAATGCGAATGTTTTGCTGAAACAAACATGGGAAAGAATGGGGAGACCTACACTCCAGTGGTCTCCGATCTAGTTTAGGATGGTGAATCAATAGAAAATCATCCCAATGGGAAGGTTTCAGGGTGTAATAGTTGACACTGAAGATGCGAGCGCACTAGCGGATTTTGAAGTAATAAAGATTGTGGATGATAGAAATCCATACCCTACACTCCTTGGGATCGATTGGGTCACTGAAATGAATGGGGTAATCAACCTGAAGAAGTGAAATATGATATTTGAGAAGAAATCGTTCCATGCATAGGGTGTGATGCATCTCACCTATTACAGACGGGGGGTGCGATGCATACTGAAATCCATTCTGTAGGGTGCGATGAGTGAGAGTAGACAAATGGCAAAAGCAGTTTGCTAGGTGGAAACCTAGAGAATCTTCTAGAAACTGCTCATATGACACTTGCCTCTTCAAATTCGCCTAGTGATGTGTAAGAGATCTAAAATCTCCAAGTGGAACAAAGAACTATCAGTGAAATGACACTAATCAAAATCCTAGAAGTCGACTCACTCTCCTGTAAACATCTATATATGGATCCCTCATCCTAGAGATCCAGAGGCTAGAAATTTGTAATCTGCAAGGAAGTGCTGTTGGTTTCTCTTTGAAGACATTGTTGGGTGATCTTGCTTTCTATGAGGTGAAGAAGGATTTCATGCTGGGAGGATGATGTTGGATCAGACAGCCTGGTTGTAATCCTCTCTTCTACTACTTCTATCAATAAAGTTATTTGGGTTTTCCTCCATAAGCTTGTATATCTCTAAATCTTGTTTATGTATGCATTTATATGGTTAATGTACATCTGATCCTACATTATTTGTGGTTATAGATCTCTATGCTTTGATGGTATTTTGCTTCCTTGGCTCTACAGGTGTTCTTTGAAGCGGGACAAGTGAGAAAGGAGTGGCGAAAGCTCTATCAAAGGAGAAAGGAAACAAGCAAGGAGACTAGCAAAAGACTGAGGTTGGTACTCTCTAGTTCTCTCTCATCTATCTATCATAAAGGAAAACAAAAGTGACTTTACTTTGTTTGTTTCTAAGATAGCTACCTATCTTAGTGGGAATAACAGCTCTGAATGGACACTAGTTTTTCCGATAACAAAATGGCGACTCCACTGGGGAGTGAATAGTTTGTTTGTTTTTTTACTTTTGTTTGCTTTATAAACCACAGACGGAGCCTGAAGTCAAGCCAGCTAGCCTTCGAACTGCTTTTGCTATGCAACTGCAAAGTAGATCAATGTTGCTTCAGTTAATATGCAAGTTGGTTTATGAACTGAACATATAGCTTGCAAACATCCTAAGTGCCCTGGTGGTAGCTCAAATAACCTCATTATATCAACCCCTATACTTTGCGTTTACTGACTATCATTAGCTAAGCTTAAACCCTTGAACTTAGCTGCAAACTGTGAATGAAAACCAAGCACAGTCTCATCCCTGGACCATTACACTGTCTCTTCTTGGAAACCTCGATGCATCGCACCTCCTGTGTGTTGCAGGTGAGATGCATCCCTATTTCCCTGTGTTACAGGTGCGATGATTGACTAAGACTGTTTTTGCCTCCAACTTTTGGTTTTTTCTTCATTTTCTTCAGCTTTATTCAGAAGTTTTGCTGTCTATAATCTGTATATCTATATTGAAACCATCTTCCTTTGCATTATTCAACCTCCATCAGAAGGAATTGTGAATGTTTTTTTTATGTATTTTTCATCATTTATAGTTCTCCTCTGCAAATAGTAGCTTAATCGAACTGTCGTCTTTTGATTTGAAAGTGTCACAAGTGTTGTTTTCAGTCAAGAAAAAGAGTGTCACGAAGAATTCCTCTTTTAGATAGTCTATTACACTTTTTCCATTGTATTTGATTTGAATTAATATTAATTCAAGTGTTGAAATCAGATTAAATTCAAAATCGCAAAGCGTCGTCCTGGCCTTACTTTCATTTTTTGAAAAGAAAATTGTTAATACTGTCGCTTTGAAAGAAGATAGTTCAGATCTATACTTTGTTTTCTTTTTGTCATTCTCACATTAAGGAAACTGAAAAACAATACATGCATGTGCATTTGCATTAAGACTGCATGTTGAAGTTGATTTAAAAAAAGTGCATCTAGTGTGTGCTCTCTGCTCTATGTTGAAAGAATTTGATTTCTCTTTCCTTAGTAGCTAGGATTTTCATTACAGAAAGAAAATAAACGATTGTTTATCATCTTAGATTGCATATTTAGGAATTATATATCTACATCACGCGGTGAACCCTAAAGGCAAACTTCTTAAGAAAGATCAACTGTAAAATAAACTTAAATGAACATAAAAACACTTTGGAACCTAATGCACAACATTTAGAAGTCTAGGCTAGAGACGTATTCCGGTGTCGTATAGCCTGGTAACTATCGCTTTCATCGTAGGTTGGGTGATTCCTCCTCTTTGAGACGACAAGTGCCTGTACGACTTGTGCTCCCACATACCATCGAGTATATATTGGGAGACCACAATATGCTACATCCTTTATCCTTAGGAAGCTGTGCCTGCTTCCCTATCTATCGCAATGCACTGAACACAACATTCAGAAAGATTGACCGTCGTACCATAAAAATTATTTTGTAGTTTTGTGATTGGTTTGGTAATCCCTCTATCTAGATTTCCAGAGTAGTCACTTTCGTTCCTTTTCAGACTCCTTAAAAGAAAAGGTCCATCTGAGCACTTGTCACTTCAGGCTCATTAAAAATTGAAGGCGACTAGAGTCATCTTTAGCTTTTTCTTGACTCTTAAAAATTGAAAAAGCAAGTTGTGTCAAAGAATCATAAAATTTATTTTAATCCGAATAACGTCACTATTCCCTCGCTGGTCTTAGGTTGAGAAATGGAGTCTACCAATCAAGGGTTTCCCCTTGGAGGAAATCCTAGTCCCTACTCCTCTTGGGGCGATGTTGGTGCTCCACACATGGCCACATTGTCCCTTCCAGGACTCATAATTGGCCTGCCAATATGGCTTTTCTCAACCTCTGTCATTCAAAACACCGCGATTCCTTAGCAATCCAATTAGAAACCAGATGAAGTTGCTCCCCAACCTTATACTTCGTTTGTTTCTCCCTCTCCTTCTTCCTCTTCGCTTGGTGAAGCTAGTCACACTAAAAACCAAGTAACTGAGAAGAAGAAGAAAGGGAAGGAGAAGAAGAAGAAGAATCCAACAACAAAAGGGGGCAACCATACATCATCTAGCGAAAATCCACAAAATGCACCTTCCAAACCTAAATCTCGATGTGTCATTTGCAAGGGAGACCACTATCATCGAGATTTTCCCTGCATCCCACGGATCTTGAGGGACTAGTCCCCCCGCTTGCACAATCCAGTGTCTTCAACCGCCGACGATCATGTTGAGAGCACACCATCAACTAGTGAAAATGAAGTCAATGGAAAAAAAGGAAGATCCAAATTTACTTGTAGACTGTGTGAAGGCGATCATGCCCTCCATCGTTGTCCCTTCCTAGATGAAGCTAAAAGAGTTTTGGATAACCGTCCTATGTCACCGTAGTGACTTCCTCCTAGATACAAGAAACTCTTGACGAGTCAATCGCTAGTTGAAAATCCAACTGACACACTGTTGTTGTTGGTCGAAGCACCTATCATTGAAGATAAACCCTCCGAGTCCACACTGGACCAAAGTCAACAGGTCGAGATGGCAGTCGACCCAATCTTGTCTTCAGAGGGCCCACCTTTAGATGATACTGTCACCAAAGAGAATGAGAACGACACCATTCAAATTTTCTTCGTAAACACAGACTCCGATGAACGTGGGGGAAATCTACCCATTCCTTTACCGTAGGAAGGAAGTTCGTCAGAGATTTATCTGGCCGTTTATTCGGTCCCACCTCTAAGCAATCTAGTCGTTTCCTTTGATTGGAATCTACTAGGCAGACCCCGCCTACCATCTAATGCACCATTCTGAATCATAGTACAAGCTTACAGAATGATCATGGTTGGTACTATCATAGATGAAGGGGCTTCTGTGAGTATCTTTTCCTCAAATTCTTGGAAAGCGCTTGGTTCGCCATCACTTCTGCCTGAGATTCAGAATCTGACAGGCTTCAACAAAGGAACCAGTCGATCATTAGGGATCCTTCCAAATTTTCCTATAAATTTGAGAAGGAAAAGCGTTCATCTAAACGTGATGGTAGTCCAAGGACCTCTAGATTACAATCTACTCCTTGGGCGTGACTACATTTATAGCATGGGAGCTATCGTTTCCTCACTCTTCCGAGTGATGTGTTTTCCACATGAAGGCAGAGTGGTCCACCTAGTTGACCAGCTTTCATTCCCTGGTTCAAACACAACGATTAGTCAAATGCCATCCCTAACTGGTCTTTTTGCACAAGGAATGTCTCATCAATATCCATTTCGTCCACCTGATGATCGCGAGTGATTCGGTGACTGTGACTGAAACCTAGGAGGCATGCGCCCTAGCCTGCTTTGGCAGGGAAACCCCGGATATAAGGTAGGTTTCCATGTAGGAATATGACTAGCCTGACTATCCTGTCTATTTAGGAAAATGGATCAGATCAGAAAAGGATTCCTCCATCAAAGGTTAGGTGATTGGAACTTGAATCACATTTGTCCATTTTGATGGACAGAGCCGAGGAAGCATTTTATCTACTATGTGGATGGAATAATCTTGCTAATGCAAGAACTTCCGTAAGGCAACCTGGAAGCTCTATTTCATTATACCTGGGGGCATGCAAACCTTTTTGCATGCAAGTGAAAAGAAACCTTTTATTTTCTTAGTTTGTAGGCTCTCAACCATTTAAACTCGTAGGTTGGTCATTCCTAGCTTGCATACGAAAGGCTTTGAATCAAAGTTTCGATGGGGAAAGCTCCCTAAAAAATGAATCGTCTAATGAGAGACATCCTTATTATATGACTGGCACGAGTAGTTTTACACAAAGTTCAAGCTCGTTAAAAATAAACCTCGCCATGAGCAGTTTTATGCGAAGTTCAAGCTCATTAAAAAATAAACCTAGCAATGAGCAAATGTTCCCATAGAGTTTAAGCTCATTAAAAAATGAACCCCACCTTCGGTAAATAACCATTGCGATCGCATGAATATCAGCTTTTGAACCTTGGTGGTGTTCTTACCATCACCTCCACTCTTTTTTAGCTGATCATACGCCTCCATTTGATTGTTTACCCTTTTGAGGAACAACTGCGACGAGTAATTCTATCAGCCACCTTCTTTACAATGCCGTGATTGAAAATTTCCAAACCTTACCTGGAACCAGTTGCTATCCAAAAACATCATTCGTTCCTCAAAAAACGAGTCTCCTTTAAGCTCTTTTCATATGACTCGTAAAATATGAAAATATTGCTGAGCAATTGGCCTCTCCAGCTTGTTAAAGCAATCGAAAGTGCCATCCCTCCTCTAGATTTTAATCTTTTTGGACCCGAGGGAGAATTACACAAAAAGATCGAGCGCTTGTCTTGTTCGGATCGTTAAAACTATCGAAAAGTCATTGCTTTCATATTATACTTTTTCGGACTTAAGGGATTACATTACAAAAAATGACCACTGGAGTCCCTTTCCATCCCTTTCTAGACTCTCTAAAATTGAAAAGGACCAAGTTATCTTTGTCGTTAAACTTGTTAAAACAATAGCGACAAACTTGTCCATGCAGACAAGAGCGAGTTTGACTGTTGCTAGGCTCGTTAAAACATAGCGACAGGTTTGCCCAAGGGAAAATTATAGAACAAGCATATGTTATCCTCCTCAAGCTTGACAAAAATAGACAAGTATTGGTTAGCAATGACTGGGGAAAAAGGGAAGAAAACTTGATTAGCTTCATTGGTAGCAGGTTGCTCTTGAACATGACACTTTCACTTCGTCACCATGATTGAGCCAAGTTGGGTTATTCCATTCATTGGTCATATCACCATTGGTCCACCGTACCATCCATTTTTTGGGTTAATGATACCAATCCATTTCAGTGTCACTGATATGTTCAAGAGAAGTCACTCAGAGAATTCACCAACCTAGCTAACGTCTCATCTGTTGCAGTACCTTCACTCTCCATTTTTCATGACGCCACCTTGAACCTTGTATCATCAGATCGTTTTCACCTCCACAAAATCTTTTGTTCCGTTCCATGTCATAGATGTGGGATTCATTAAGGCCCTCCTATGACGGGTCACTTCTTGTCGACATCAGCTCATTATCAAGAAGTTGACTTAGGGACAACCCTTTCAGTACTTTGAAGCTTGCATGCCTCAATGGCAAGTTTCTCACTTTCAGCGACATGTTTACATCAATGGCCTTCGACCGAAAGATTTTACGTGGTGTTCGACATCAAATCATGTATTCACACCACGTGAATTATACTATAGTACCTTGAGGGTCATCATCATTATTGGCGATTCCTCTCATGCCTGTTAACAACTTACATCATTGGTTGGTAATCAGGCGATGTCTTTCCATGTTCGACATCAGAACATCTTTTCACATGGGTCGACTTGTACTTCAGGCGAAGATTGAACGAGTTTGAAGACCCCGGATCTAGTTTCATCCATCCGGGTTGTGATATATTCAGGAAAAATAAAGACATCAAGTGTACATCACAGCTGCACAGATAATCAACCAAACTAAAGGATGATGGCTCTACCAGAATCATCAGTCTGCCACACAGACGATTGTCTGCCTTATGTACATGAATATGAATTTATAAAGATGAGCATGGGAATGCCCGCCTCAGCTAGATCATGAAAATGCTATGAAGATCATGTATTGTATTGTATCTTATTACAGGTCACCTTCCAGTTCGAAAAACCTCGAATCCTCATTATAAAGCATTTCACCCGACATCAAAATATTTACGACCTCATGCTTTAGGGGGCAACTGTTATAGATATATTTGGGCACTGCAACCACAATCACATATGTCCATAAAACAAGGGATTCTAAACCCCTAAAAGTGTTGTTTCATACCCTAAAGGAACAAGGTCAGCTGATTACATCATCTCCCATAAGTTCTCCATGAAAAACTACTCAGAACTGGTCAAAACTAGACCATATAGACTGCTCCATGCATAGGGTGCGATGCATCTCACCTATTACACATGGGGGGTGTGATGCATACTAGAAAGCCCTTCTGTAGGTGCAACGAGAGAGAGCAGATAAATGGCAGAAGCATTTTGCTAGGTGGAAACCCAAAGAATCTTCTAGAAACTACTCATGTGACACTTGCCTCTCTGAATTCACCTAGGGATGAGTAAGAGATTTGAAATCTCCAAGTGGAACAAAGAACTATTAGTGAAATGACACTAATCAAAATCCTAGAAGCTGACTCACTCGCTTGTAATCATCTATATATGGATCCCTCATCCTAGAGATCCAGAGGTTGGAATTTTTTAATCTGCAAGGAAGTGTTGTTGGTTTCTCTTTGAAGACATTGTTGGGTGATCTTGCTTTGTATGAGGTGAAGAGGGCTTTCATGATGGGAGGATGATGCTGGATCAGACAGCCTGGTTGTAATCCTCTCTTCTACTACTTCTATCAATAAAGCTATTTGAGTTTTCCTCCATATGCTTGTATATCTATGAATCTTGTTTATGTATGCATTTATATGGTTAATGTACATCTGATACTAATTTTTTTGTGGTTATAGATCTCTATGCTTTGATGGTATTTTGCTGCCTTGGCTCTATAGGTGTTCTTTGAAGGGGGCAGAGTGAGAAAGGAGTGGCGAAAGCTATATCAAAGGAGAGAGGAAACAAGCAAGGAGACTAGCGAGAGACTGAGGTTGGTACTCTTTGCTTCTCTCTCATCTATCTCTCATAAAGGAAAACAAAAGTGAATTTAGTTTGTTTTTTTCTAAGATAGCTACCCATCTTAGTGGGACTAGCAGCTCTGAATGGACACTAGTTTTCCCGATAACAGTAGTGGTGCCATTGGATCCTGCATAAGGGTCGTGCTATAAAAAACTGGTCCGCGATTATGAAAGTGATGAAGATTTGGACTAGATTTACAAGAGAACAACGTGAGACCAGGATTGGTTGAATCCAACAATAAACAGACGTATTGCATGGGATTGTGGGAGCCCCTGCACATCAAATTCAGACAAAGAACTAGATCACTGGCAGAACCGGCTACATGAAGTATCTATGTTTCACTGTAATATGATGACCAAGTCATTGCACTGCGTGTCATCAGAGGTAAGAAATCTGAGTCACTATGACGGGTTAACTGACATTGATTTCTTTTTGGATGCATTCAAAAGGGAATTTCCTGAGAAGCATCGCTTCCAAGCATTAGATTGGGCACTACGCGCTACACTCACCAGATGGTGGGGTACACACAAGGACAATTTTGAGGATTGTCGCGAATATAAAAGGATGATGAGGATATGCTTTGGCCACCTGAAGGTACAATTAACAGAATAGTATGATGGGAGGAATGATCCACGCAATCATTTGGCCAAATGGACTAATTATATGGAGCAAAGCCTTAGCCAAAGTGGGTCCATTTGCTTTTTCATGCCTTGGATGTTATACTGATGAATTGGTACTTGGAGACATAACTCTATCATGGCACTGAATAATGGGATGTTTTGCGTTAAGGATTTTTGATGACGTTCAATTTTGAGGATGGATTTGAATCTATCGATGAAGCATTAGAGGAGGTGAAGAAAATGATATTTAGGATAACACATGATCCTCTAGACCTAATTCAACTTGATTGGACTACCCAGCTAAGCCACGCACTGGAGTGTTACAATGTAACAGTGGAAGAAGAAGATGAAGACCCAAGAAAGATTAATATCTCAGAGACTGAAGGTCACCGCGGAGTTGAAGGACCACACCTAGAGAAACCAAACATAACTGAGCCACTCAAGACTAGGTAGGTGAACATTGGCATGGAGGCAGAACCAAAGTTTGCAAATATTGGGGACTATTGGGACAACGCGACAGTAGATAAGGTCGCCGAACTACTCTGCGAATACCAAGACTTGTTCCCCATGAAGTTTTCCAATCTGAAAGGACTAATAGGAGACCCGGGTCTAATTAAGATCACCCTAAAACATGACACAAAACCTATGAAACAAAGACCTTACCGCCTCAATCTAAAGTATAAAGAAAGGCTCCACGTTGAGTTAGATAAGATGCTTGTGGCGGGTATCATTGAACTATTGGAAGAATCTGATTGGGTAAGCCTAATAGTGGTTCAGAAAAAGAAGCAGAAGGAACAAATAAAGATATGCGTAGATCTTAGGAAGTTGAATGATGCCTACGTGCATGATCGCTTCCCAACTCCGTTCATCGATGAGGTCCTGGATAATGTTGGCGGCCAAGAAGCGTATTCGTTCACTGATGGGTTCTCTAGGTATGATCAAATCAAGATCACACTGAAGGATAGAAGTAAGATGACCTTCACGACTGAATGGAGATTCTTCTAGTATATGGTGATGCCTTTTGGGCTGAAGAACGCACCAACAATATTTTTGCTCGTAGTCATCGCGACGTTCAAGGATTTTATTCATAAATTTATGGAAGTATACTTCGACGATTAGACAGTGTTCGAACTGGTGAAGCGCCATGTGGCAAGTCTGCGCTTGATGCTAGATACATGCCGTAGATACTAGATCACGCTCAATATGAAGAAATGTTTGTTTTGCCTCCCTTTTTAGATTTTGCTGGGCCATGTGGTATGTAAATAAGGCTTGATGGTAGACCCAACTAAGATTGCGGTCATAATCAACTTGGAGGCGCCAAGGAGTGTGAAACGGCTATGCGCAACACTGGGCATATGAGATACTATAGGAAATTCATCAAGAGATACACCTAGATTACCATGCCGATGGAAAAATTGTTAAAAAAGGATGTTACGTTCTATTGGAATGAAGAATGCTAGAAGAGATTAGATGTGCTGAAGGAGAAAATGGTCAGCGCCCCAATCCTGGTCTTCCCGGATTGGAGGAAGGAATTTCATGTGCATGTGGATGCGTCATGTATTACGCTGGGAGTAGTACTGACACAGGCCAATGAAGGGGACTTGGATCATCCTATAGATTTTTCAAGTAGGAAGCTGTCCAAAGTGGAGAAAATTTATTCCACAACAAAGCGCGAAGGCTTAGCTATGGTGTATGTGCTCAAGAAGTCCATGGACTATTTTTTGGGCAGACACTTTAAAATGTATATGAACCATTCTGAATTGAAATACCTGGTCAACAAGCCTATGTTGGAGGGAAATATATGTAGGTGGATGTTTTTGTTCCAGGAGTATTATTTTGAAGTTATCGTGAAACCAGGACGTTTGAATGTTGGACCAAATCATCTATCATGCATTGAAATGGGAGAGGAACCTACTAATTTGGAGGAGGGGCTACCTGACGTGCAGCTCTTTGTAGTGCACATCACGGACAATCACTTTGAAGATATTATACACTTCCTAATGACAGGTATGACTCTGGAAGGATATACAGGCCAACAGAAGAAGGAACTGGTGGTGCGCGCGACAGACTTTTGTGTCATTGCAGGGAAATTGCACAAAATGGGGTCATATGAAATATTATGATGTTATGTGCCAGATTTTGAACGAAAAAACATCCTCACTGAGGCTCATGACGAAGCCATGAGAGGTCATTATGCATGAAAAGGAATAGCGCAAAAGATCCTACGCGCTGGGTTATGGTGGCCAACCTTGCATAAGGATTCAAAATCATATTGTAGGGCATGCGACGCGTGCCAAAGGATGGAAATATCCTCATGTAGGGATGAGCTTCCATTGAATCCACAGATATCACTACAACCCTTCGAGAAGTGGGAGACTAACTTTGTAGGACCAATTCAGCCTCCAGGGAAGAATATGGGTGCACAGTACATCATCACCGCGACTGAATATTTAACCAGATGGGAAGAGGTACAACCTGTGAAAGACTATATGAGTGCGACAATAAATTTTTTTATCTTTGAATATGTACGGACAAGGTTCGGTTGTCAAAAAATTCTAATGAGTGCTCGTGATACACACTTTCTCAATGAGATGATCAATGCAATGATGGAGGAGTTTCAGATGTACCATCAGAAGAGTACACCCTGTCATCCATAGGCTAATGGGATAATGGAAGCGTTTAATAAAATATTGGAGAGTGCACTCACGAAGGTTTTTAATGCTCAAATAAATGACCGGGATGTTCACATACACACGGTGCTATGGGATTATCGAATAGCTTGCAAGAAGTTGACTGGACAAACCCCATTCAGACTGGTTTATGGCATGGAAGCTGTGATGTCGATGGAGTACATTGTACCTAGTCTTCGCATAACGACATTAACGGGAATGGCGGATCGTGGAGCCCTCGAGGAGAGGCTCACATAGCTAACAGAACTTGAAGAACATATATTTCTAATTGGATTCCATCAATAGGTTCAAAAGGAGCACGAAAAGGCATGGCACGACTGACAAATCAAATTGCACACCTTCAAGGTAAATGATCTGGTTTTGTTATACAATAACAAGTTTGATAAATTTCCAAGGAAATTTAGGATGCATTGGCGGGGGCCCTATGTCATCAAGGAGATTATCGATGGTGGAGTAGTTCAATTGGTAAAATTGAATGGAGAACCATTCTCAGGATGGGTGAATGGCAGCCGATTGAAGCCATACACTGGCGATCTAGCTAGATGACTACATGATGGAAGCATAGTCTTAGCACTCCAGGTAGTTGAAAGGAGGCACGAGACTATAAACTACATTGCCCGGGTTGGGGAGCTACGCAATTGGGGAACTTCACGGAATGAAGGAATGTCACAGTATCAGCAGACATGCGCAAGGAGCCGCTCTATCCAATAAGGGACCACGTAGGGCAGCCGAAAGTGACCATTATGGTCAATGTTCATGACTTGACAGTTAGAAAATAGACAAATGGAGCAGGGGATGACATTTAAATCAGAATTTAAGGGAAATATCTGTGAAAATCTGCTGCCAATCCAACATTTATGCACAAGTTATTGGGGGAACAGTTAGATTTGAATTTGAAAATGCTTATAAATTACAGATGGCTGCCCAGTGAAAAACACTTGGCATTTTGAGAATTGAGGTATTAAGCTTTCAGGTGTGTATGAACCCTGAGATATTTGAAGCCTTGATAGCGAGTTCAATATTTGAGAAGTTGCCAACAGAGACACAGGTGTTTTTTCTAGCATAATGTTGGCACCCACAAAATCTTTGAGTGCAAGAGAAGCAATGACAGCTGAAGGAATGACACCGAAGGTAGTAATGGAAGCTAAGGGAGTTTCTCTAGAGGTTGAAAGTGTATAAGTACTGGCTGAAGTGCCTAAATCGCCAAGGACACCTAGGCCGAGGCCTACGCTGACCAAGGAGGGTCCAAAATCAAAGAAGGACAAGCAGAAAGTGTAGTAGCAGGTGCGCGCATCACTCGGAAAGCACCCATAGACAGGAAAGCCCACCGTGCAGGAAAAGGGTAAGGTGATTGACCTAGAGCCTGTAGCCAAGGTTGAAGAACTCCATGTGGGCATGGATGACATTGATATGGAGGAGGCAAAGGACATTGATGTGGAGGGGTCTGACCCCATTTCTAAACTGCCCGAGTGCATTCCTTTATGCAGAGGCAAGACCAAGGTTCCGAAGGATATTGATGAGAGTAAGGTCACACTACACACACCCTTACTACTGGACCAAATCGTCTTTGAAGGACCACACCTGGGGTGTCTACCCCTTTTAAAATTGGAGGACTGGGATTCGAATGATGCAGAACATTTTCCTCATTTAGCGATAGACCAACTCATGCATCGCATCTTCTACAAAGATTCTTGCGTGACCACCCTGGAGATAAGAAAATATGTGAAAGGGGTGGATAAGGCGGGTCTATTAAATATGTTGTGGGTTCCGCATTACAACCACACACCCATAACGATGGTAGTGATAAAGCAGCTGCTGTGCTTGGTGCACGATGGGTGTATGTGGCTAGAAGAGCTGATACCCATCACTGACATGCTGATCCATAGGATCACTCGGCTACCGCACTCGGGAGAAAATCCGTCCATGGCGTTTAGCAGAAAGACATGTGAGCATGACCTCATTGAAGCCATGAAGGACAAATTCAAACCACCAAGAAGCCACATGGCTACGCCATCACAGGTATATCTGACCCCGCGGTCAAAGTAGTGATGCAGATCTTGGTAGGAAAGATTACGCAAAAGTGGTGTGCAGATGAAGTGTCGACACCAATAGTAGCCTTAGAGCACTCTCCAATATTTTATTAAACGCTTCCACCATCCCGTTAGCCTATGGATGATAGGGTGTGCTCTTTTGGTGGTACACCTGAAACTCCTCCATCATCGCACTGATCGTCACATTGAGAAAGTGTGTACCGCGATCACTCATTATAATTTTTGGGCAACTGAACCTTGTTAGTACGTATTCAAAGATAATTTTTGCTGTTGTCGCGCTCATACAATCTTTCACAGGTTGTGCCTCTACCCATCTGGTTAAATATTTAGTCGCGATGATGATGTACCGCGCACCCGTCTTCTTCCCTAGAGGCTGAATTGGTCCTGCAAAGTCAATCACCCACTTCTCAAAGGGCTGTAGTGATATCTACAGATTCAATGATAGCTGATCCCTGCGCGAGGGTATTCCCATCCTTTAGCATGTGTCTCATGCTCTAAAATATGCTTTTGAATCCTTATGCAAGGTTGGCCACCATAACCCAGCACATAGGATTTTCTGCGTTGTTGCTTTTCCTGCATAATGACCTCTCGCGGCTCCATCATGAGCCTCAGTGAGGATGATGTTTCGTTCAACCTCTGGTACATAATGTCACAATATTTCATCTGATTAGTAGCCAACAGGTGGTATAATACAACTTATCATGGTGTCACTCACATGACCCCCTTCAAGGTGGTCTATTGTTGGATTGAGGGGGTTAGACCCAAGTTCAGAGTTAGTTGCACTAACCAACAAAACCCTTTATCACTGACCCTTTCGACAATGATCTGCTTGCGTAGACCACAATCTCACTCAAGGTGCTATTGAGGGATGCTAGAACCAGGTTCCAGCATGTAGAAGGAATATGGAGTGTGGTTGTTAACTTAATCTGACTCAGTTACAGATCTATTACTACACTACATGATATTACTTAATATTATACCAAAACCAATCTATTTATACAAAAGACTCCTTAGCAGATCTAAAACTTTATCTACTGGGAATAAACCAATGGATCTTAACTGTAATTATCTATAACAACATTCAAATATTAATTATGATCTTATCTTTTTCTGTGCAGCACAAAAGTTAACAGTAATTGCATAAAGTAAAGTACAAAATGTAAGTACACAGATCTGCCTTCAAAATATTCTTTATTATCTTCAAATCTCCACGATTACAATCCTTCTTACCTTGTGCACACAGTTGCAGGGGCCTTCGCACACATCTACAAACCTACCAAGGTCTCTGCACACATAGATGCATGAGCCTTCCCCTTCACTCTAACATAGAAAGATATGACGATTACAAACTCAAAACATCAAAACATATCCATCAATCAATGATTAACTTTTCACTTACTAAGACAACCCTTTATATATATATTTTCCTTACAATACCATGGTCCGCAAACCATGGGTAGAGCTCAAAACATACAAATTGATCCCACACGTTTAAAAATAAGGAGCTTTGACCTGCCCTAAAGCCCCTATGTCTCCTAAAATACTGTGCCAAGTGCGTTCTACCCCTCAAAATGCAGGCTCTTTACAAAACTTTGACAAAACTTTGACCTAGGGGGGACACTACTCAACATATATGGCTAGAGTTCATCGTCAATGTTATCTTACTTACTAGGTAGATCAAGGTATAGGAGGTCAAACTTATACTTACAAGTTGAGCTAACATTATTACCACCCTTAATGATAATTTGATCATGGATAAAAATCAGATGAAGTAACAATTTCATTAGCATAGCTCTAGATGCCATTTTGAATAATGGGATAAGGTATTCCTTCATTTACAACCATATAAGTAGACCTCCCTCAAATAAGACCACCACAAGAAGCTTTATACACAATTTTATTGGGCTAATGACTTACAAATTAGCACCCAAACACTCTAAAATCCATCCCATATGTCATGTATCCTAGTTAAATAAATTGGTTGGATCCAATTTCAATGTTTTGGCTATTCTACTTAAATTGGTTTCATAACACACCCTATATTCACTTCTAGGTATGCGTCATGAACTTAAACCTTTGTAACTATTGAATTTTAAAAATTCTTTAACCGAGTTCATATAATTCAAAATTATAGTACAATACCATTAAATAATCAGTTACATCCTTCCTAAAGAATCATATAACCTTATAATCTATTCTAATACTAATCTAACTTATGCCATGCATATGAAATAATATGCAAAACCAACAACATCAAACACCATGCATACTATCATATGCAAGTATAACAAAATTAAGCATATACAAACACATTATAAACATCATATAAAAGCATGTAATGATAAAACAATATTTCAATAAAAGAGCCAACTAATATATACCTTAGACATCTTGCCTAGCCATAAACATTATAGTTATAGCTCTCTAAATAGTATGCCACCTTTGATACAAGGATATGAATCCACTAGGGAAAAGCATTCCTAAAAGGATACCTAAGCTAATGATATCTCATAATTAGCACAAACAATGTCTAGGCCAAAATACCAAACTATAGAACCAATTCCACCCATACTCTCATCTCTCTCATCTCTCACAACTGAAGGAGGTGTAACCCATTCTCTTATTTATAATCCCTCAAGCTATCCCACTTCATTTCTAAGGCTCTAGCATAGGGAAACTATAAATTCTTAAAGTTGTGGGTCTAGGAACTCCATCTTCCCTTATGGAATATCCAAGCATCCTCTATGCTTGACATACGGGAAACATATCCCCAACAATTCTCCCTCTAGGGTTTTATGCTTCTCCAAAGCCACCCAAGGAGAAATTTTTACCCAAATTATCTTAGGATTTCATAGAATTCACAAAGCTATAAGGATATGGTGGCTCATTATCTCACACCGAAAAACACAATAGTCAAAAAAGGTCTAGGAGTGGATAAAATAAATTGATTTCTCAGTGAACCCCAAATATTTTATATGCATGGCCCCTTTTGACACATGGCACCCATGGGGACCTTTTTCCATTACTTTGGAATGAGGATAAAATCATAAAGTATGGCTTCAAACTTAGGAATATATTATTATATTCCTTGTATTAATACCCATCGTCTTAGCCCCTTTTCTTAATCCCTTATCCCCCCGTTTCCTCTCATTGAGTCATAAGCTCCCATACTCTCTTGTCCAATGTAATTAGTAGAGAAGATGTATTTTATTGATATAACAGAGTGTGATTAGAATTTTCATTGTAAAGCTCACTAACATTTCCACACATATGTGTTTTGGCCTAATATTATGTTGGGTATGTGTTATAATCTTTGCATTGTGGGAAACAAGAGGTGCATCCCACCCTCTTTGGGGGAGGGGAGGTAGCAAGGGGGAAGAAGCCCCTTTGTGCAGGGGTTTGGGGTAATTAGTTATGAAGAAAAAAATTGGGTGGTTTTTTGTGGTTTTTAGTACACAATTTTCACCTTTAGTATTTTTATAGCATATGGTGGTCTACCTTATGCTTTTATAGTAATGGATAATGAACTATGATTGTATTATAACTCAAGTTAAATGGATTGGTGGTTTATGGATGTCATGAGATGTATATATTGTATTGTAATACTGTATAAAAGAATATATTGAAAAATATTTCTAGTTTTGTCGGTTTGGGTTTCTAGTGTAAAATCTCTATGTTGATGTGCGTGTTTACTGTTGCGTCTTTTCTTTTTTATTAATAATATGTTTTTAGTAATTAATATTATGGGGTTAAAACCTACATTTGGCATTATAGTAGTTTTGTCTTCAAGGAAATTCTTTTGTGGCTAAGGGGTTTTGCTCAAGCTTGTGGTTAACCCCATTATAGTGGGATATCTATGGAATCAGCTCTTGGGGTGAAAGGAAATGAAAATTACTTAAATATAGATATCGAGAAATTGAAATGGTAGATTTTTTAGTTGTGGAAGCTCAAAAAAAAAATCTATTGGTGTACAAATATTAATGGACTTTTGTGGATTTAGGAACTACACTAATAGGGATGTCGACAAAACACTCGACCAAGTTGGATCGAAAGGAAAAGAGAAAAATATGATCATGTCTCTTAGATTTAGTATTACCTAATCTTTTAGGAGCAGCGAAAACAAAGTAATTGTGGAACAAATTGGGGACTTTGTATCATTCTAAGTCCCCAGTGAACAAAGAGCTTCTATGGAAAAATTGTATAACCCGAGGATGAAGGATATAAACTCAATGATAGAGCATCGAAAAACCTTCAATATAACTATGATAAGTCATCTATTACCTATTGATATTAATATTTCTAATGAATATAAGTATATTATTTTATTTTCTTTACCATAATTATGGGATAGTTTGGTTGTTTCCAGAGGTGGCAATGCAACTACTTTATGTTTTGATGATATATCTTCATCCTTGTTATTAGAGGAGATGAGACAAAAAAATATGGAAATTTAGAACACAAATTACTTGTCTATAATAGGAAACTCCCAAATAGAAACAAAAATATGTTCTAAAGTGGGGGATCTAAATCTAGAGGAAGATCTAAATCTCTAAGAAAATTCATAAAGGTACGTTTGAGATATGGAAAATAAGGGAATTATAAAAACTATTGTAAATCGAAAATTGCTAAGAAATGGAAGGGATATTATGATTCTCTTTATACTAAAGTAAAAAACCTCCTTAGATGAAGGATGGGATGTGTTTTTGGCTTCATAAAGTACACATGTATATCATGAGGCATGGCTAATTGACTCATGTGCATCCATTCATATGACTCCCTACAAGGATTGGTTTTGCAACTATGAAAGCTATGACAGTGGTGATGTTTTCTTAGGAGATGACTCAACAACTGCAATCACAAAATCAAGAAAATTAAGTTGAAACTTATGGGTGGAAGGATTAACAAACTTTCTGGTGTTCTGCACATCCCAAGACTAGCTAAAAATTTGACTTCTATAGGTAAGATGAGTGATGCAAGTGTAAGAACATGTTTAAAACGAATACGTATAGGTTGGTTTGAGGAGAAATGGTATTACCAAGGGGAGTTCAGATTGGAACTCCATATAAGATGTTGGGGATAATTTTTAGTGATAAGTGTTGGTGTAACCCTAGGGAAAATCTCTGGTTGGGAGGAGGTCAGTGCCTAGGACATTTATTGCAAATAAATGAAAATATTTACTTTTGAAAAACTGTAAATTTTATTTCTGAGAGATAATTTCTTAAAGTGTAATGTAATTTCGGTTCTTGGAAAACATGAAAAAATCTTAAAAATGGCCAAAATGTTTGTGGCTATAGTTCACTAAAGTTGAAGTATGGCAGGAATAAAATTGAACATAAATGTTTGGTATAAAGGGCTAAGATAGCATGGTTTATTCAAAACCTTTACATAAACTATGAAATGATACAAATGAATTTATGAAAAAGTGGAGAGCTTATTAAAGTTTCTTTGAATAAAGATTTTATAAGTACTCTTTGCATTTTTTTAATGACATTAGCAAATTTGTTTAGGAAAAGAACCAACGACTTCATTACACACTTTCAATAGAAGAAAAATGCAGTAAAAGACTTACAAAGATAAAATACAAAGCCATAGCTATCACACATGTGGAATCACTTGAAAATCTTATTAATTCTCCACGACAACTTTTTCACATTACACAGCAAAATTTTGATCTCAAGGCCAAAATTTGCAGCCCCTCCCTTGGTTCCTTTGTCTTATTTTAAAGAAAAAATTAGATTGAGTGACAGTTATGAAAATTGTCAACTACTTTAACTACTCTATAGGTAAAGTACTAAAACCCTAATCTTTAGTTTTTTATATATAGATCGATATAAATAATTATATTTGATTCTTTTTATTAAACATATTATTAAATATTATATATATCGATATAAATAACTATATTATGTATTTATATATATCGATATAAATTACTATATAATATTTATATATTTAAACATATAATATAAATAATATTTATTAGTATATTATAATTTAATTTAATATAATACAATAAAAATTATGATTATTTATTATTTTTAATCTCTGATTATTATATTGATTATATCGATAAATAAAATAAAAGATTCAAATATCATTAAAACCCTTATCAAATTTAGTCGTTATTAAGTTGATATATATATATATATATATATATATATATATATATATATATATATATATATATATATATATTTTAATGAAATAAACAATTATTTAATTAATAAAATTTATCTAAATATTATTAAACAATCCCCTTTCCCTCCCTCAGTCAAATATAGATGTTATCTTCTAGCTATTAGGTTGACCGGTCTCCCTATTTAACCTTCTTCATAGCTTTGTTTCTTCATCATGTCCTGAAGATGAACCACACTTGTTGGTTCAAAACGCGTCGACCAAAATATTCAATGTGATTTCTTCCAAAAAATTCTTTATACATCATGATATGGATTACAGAAGCTTGAATTCAAATACTCTATAGGTTTTAACACTGTACAAAAATTACAAGCAGACAAATTCTAAAAAACAGAAAATAAAAAAGTGACGAGAATATAAAAAAATTACACATATATTTTCCCCTATATCCCGAAAATGGGACTACCAGATTGATTTTTCATTATGTTCCTTACAATATTACAATACATATGTATACATGTTGCAGCATTCATAAACCCCAATCCATTAACCCTATATTATATCATAACCGTAGTTTCCTTGACCGGATCTACAAAATACCATGGGGAGAAAACCATCATGCCCAAAATCATGTGCAACACCCATGCACAAAACCATAAGTAGGCATACCCACCTAATATAGGGTCCCAAAACATTTTCCCAGGGTGTTTCCCTTGACCCCATACAGGGGGTATACTGCCCCCATGGAACCCCCCGACAAGGGGGACTACACCCCCCTTGTGACCCCCCTGTTGTGCCAGACGCAATGAACATGGGGGTCTAATGCCCCCGCTATGACCCCCCTGTGAATGTGACTAGTCGTGGAAAGAATATAACACACACCCAACATACTCCTTAACTAATAAGTTCACTTAAAACACATAATAATTATTATAGAATAAAATGATTTCATAAAAGTAAATCATATGGAACTTCAAAACCCTAATGATTTTTACATATTTGCTTCTTTTGATGAAGTCCCAAGCTCAACAACGCGAACATTCTAATGGAGTGATAAGACCTTGGAATTTTTTTCAAAGTGCCAAATCAGGCACTAGACATTTGAGCATCCTATTGTAGGCCATCCTTAGATTGATTAATTTTGTATAGCTTGTCTTGTCTATAAACAAGGTCTTAATTAACCAAAGGAATTGTAAATCCCTTTGCAGATAGTTGACTATTGTGGATCCCTTTAACATTGCAGTATTTTCATGTGAAGAGTTAATTTTTCTTTTAGCTTCCACTAATAGTGTTTCATACTTCTCCCAGGAAATAAGGTTTCCATGTTGATCCCAGTAGGTTGCTAGCCTTGGTCTAATCCTTTTGTCAAAGTTGGAATTGAAAGATGCAATTGATTCTTTAACCTCATCCAACCTGATCTCTCTCTGTCTTTTATACATGTTTTTTTGTACCATCTTACTTATTTCTAGCACTATAGCTATTCTATCTGAAATATCTAGAGCTATCAACTCTTGAGAGGATTTGGCATTCAAATAATCAAATATTTTATTTGCTAGTTGATCCATAAAATATCTTGGATATTCCACTGGATAGTTTGTCACACTAGATCTAATAATATTATATTAGAACTCCGTATTTTTACACTATTACCTTTTTAGTAAAATTATAGATCTGTAGATTTTACTGTAATTAGTGCATGCATGCGAATGGAAATTATGTAGAAAAATTAGAGAATGAAAAAATAAGCACACACATAAGACACAAGATATGCTCTAAGGGAAACCCTTTCGGGAGAAAACCCAACTGGAAGATGAGGTCACTTCACTCTCTTTCTGTAACTGGAAATATGGGTACAGGTAAAAAGAAGTAATATCTATGGCCCATGGGTTCCTATAGTGCACAGGTCCTCTCTGTGTGATCCACCTCCTATCTCTATTGTTTGTCTTTTCTCAGCTATGGAACAAAATTCTCTCAAAAGAATGGAATGCCTCTTCCTCTTAGTGGCTCGGCTATAAAACAACATGATAGCCTACTAGTGGTTAAGATTGACTACATAAAATATTAACTAGAGTTACAAAATAGACTCTTCTAGAGTATTTTACATCACAAACACGTGGTTATCCCCTTTTCCATGTATAATGGGGGATGACACGACATCCTCCCGAATTATAGGTGTGAAAACAAGAAGGTCAACTTTTGAGTGGCATGTATTTTGCATACAGACTCTGATTGATCTGCTTCTTGTACCATTGGAAAGGTATTTGTGTGTAGAATAGAATTAAAATGCATGGTGTGAAATAGATAAATTTTTACCCCCAAAAAACATCATTTGATGCCTAAAAACCCTCCTGGAAGGTTTCAGACCGCGTTTCGCCAAACTGGTTCCTGCTGGTAAAAAATGTTCCTGTGAGTTGATTCCTCCACCTTTTCCACTCCAAATGCATTGAGATGAATGGAAAAAATTATAATTATCCAATTTAGATAACTAGTTGTGCACCTTCCTGTGAGTGATTTTTATTTGTATAAATAATTGACTCAAAGGCCTTGATCATAATTTTTTCTTCTGCGATGACATTCATATGCTCCCAAACTGCTCAAATTTGTTGAAATATGCCATTCCATATAATCTCCCTTGTTTGAATCAAAGACTCATTTCATTTAACCTTCTGTTTTAATTCCTTTACCTCATCACATGTTTCCTAATACTTGGTATTAAATTGATTTACATTCTCCCCTAACATGTTCAATTGTCTCTCCTTATGCTTTAATTGTTATTTGGTGTCATCCAAATATTTCTGCAGCTACTTCAACTCACCTTGTAATATTTTCAATTCTGTCATGACCACGATTAATTTTTCAGTTGGGTCCTCTTAATCAGCTGGTACTAATACTACGCAAACACGTTTTTCTATTATTTATAATAGTTTTGAATTTTGTTTTTTTTAGGGTTGCAACTTCTTGGTTTTTGTTTAATAATTCTTCACTCAAAACCTCCTTCATTTTCTCCATTTGAGCTAATTCAGGCGTTTGGACATGTTTTACTACAGACATATTTAATTTTTCCTTAAAGATTAAAATTTAGATTCTGCACCTTGAATCAAAACTTAGATGGTTGCCCTATCTTCTGGATTTACCCCTAGTTTAATAATGGACTTCTTGTATTCCTCATTTTAGGTATGAAGGGCTCTAGAATTTTCCTTCTTTTGCTTGAGATGATATACTACCTTATCTAGAAGTTCCTTTCCCTTATTTTTTGCCAAAGAGGTCTTCCTGAGACCAATGAAGATTAGTTCTCTTGTTTCCCAATGCAGATTTATTTTGTTTGGGAGAGGAATATCTTTGGTATTGACAGATAGATTTACAGTCTTGAATATATACCAAAGGAAATAGAATGGGAGACTAGATGAGTAAAATATAATTCCAATTGGTTCCTCTCAAGATCCATGGATGAGAGGAGCCTGGTTTGATAATTGGAAACCAATTGAGATTCTAATTGTGTCATAACATTACTGCTCACCTTAACATTTTTCTCTTCAATTTGTTGAAAGTTTTCTTTCAAAGTATCCAGGGAAGACAAATCTTCTTCATTAGGAATTGTAGATGAGGGTGTGCACCCTATACCTCCCAATTTCACTTGGAATCAAATACCACTTGAAGGTTTCTCTATCACTGTGAAACTTCTGTCTCTCCTTCTTGGGTTTTTTTGTTTTTGCTGGATTGAGAACTTTCCACATCAATTTCCATGATTTATTAGCATTTGTTTTCAATTCCTTCTCTCTAGGGAGAGGGATTTCCACATCGATGCCTTGTTTTTATTCCTCTATATTGAAATTTTCTATCTTTTGTAATTTTGGTCTTGCTTCATGAGTGTATGTAGAACATGATATTTCTACCCTCATTTTAGAGATTATTTGATGTGGATCATAATCCCATCTTCCCCCTTGTTGAAAACTCAACTCTTCGATCATCCTTTCAATCTCCTTTATAGGTTGTCTATTATTTACAATGAATGGACCTATTATTCTAGGAAGCTTGAACATAGACCCCATCATAGTTGGGACAAAGTGGACTTAATATCCATTCAAACTTCATCTGACAATTTCTAGTGCAAAAATTCTCATACGAATTAGCGTACGAAGCTTGTATGGTGGAATTTCTACACCATATAACCTTATCTCCAAAATGATCTTCAAATATATATTAATTTCCAACTTTAAAGTCTCTTCTTAACTACATCAAATATTGAGCTTCTGGAAGAATTATGGGATAAAACATGTTGTTTATGATTATGTATCCTACTGACATGAAAGTGGCTATATAGTAGGAAAAACCATCATTATTCTCTTTCCATCCAACGACATCAATCCAATTTACAACAATTTGTTTATGCTTATGTAAATTAATAATGTTCAGCCCTAAACCCATGAACTGATCCACATGTGTATATGAAAATAGATAGACCATTAAATATGGGAATCTGAAGCATCTATATATGTTAAAATTCAGAAGTGGAAAATTAATGGAATGCTCCCAATAAGTAGGAATATCTAACACAGTATTTGGTTGCATCATCAAATAGAAGAACCCTATAGCCTAGAAATTGATGAATTTGGTATCATATTTTCCCAATACACCCATAATAACAAACATAATTGGCTTGATACCCTTTGAAAAATAAGTTATGGGAAGCTCAATAACCTCTAGAGAGAGCATACAACTGAAAGGTAAAATGAGACCAAACAACCTATTTATATCCTCTATGGAAAGGCTTTGATGCAAAGAAAAAAGGGAATCATCAGTGAACTCCATATAATTGTTAGATTGTGGGAAATCTAAAGTTTAGTCAATCAACAAAGAAGAGACATGTAAAAAAACTTCACCCCTTGAGTTCATGATGAAATTTTGTTGATGATACAAGTATGAAGTAATCCAAGTAATGACTTCCAGGAAAGGGTATGTATGGGGAATGATAGCAACAACGAGACCATATTTTACTACTCGTGGGGAAACTTCTGCTTCAATTTGACTAACAAATAAGTTATGAAAAATTTCCTTGAGGTTTAGGAAACAAACATCGTTAATGCTATTTCTTTCTGTATCCATTAGAGGTATATGAGTGGTAGACCTAGATAATGAATAATTTTTAAACATTTTATATTTTATTATTTAATGCGAAATGGAGGGAAATAGGTGGTATGATTACTGAGATTCTTTAGGACGAATGCGTTGCAACTATGAACTGAAAATGGGATCGGAGACAAGAAAAAAAATATCCTCACAATAGATGAATTTTTTAATGACAGTATGGACAAAAATGACAAAAGAGATGAGGTGGAAGATGATGTGGGAATAGGGAGTGATGTGGATAGAGTGAGAAGGCTCACCTATACACGCTTGCTTGTTGTCATCAGTAGAATCCATTGAACCCTTTTACCACCCTCGAGGGCACTTTGGATGGTAATTTGTTTTTCCTGGAGTGTTAGTGAGTTAGATCAGAATCATCGATCTCCTGAATGGTCACTTCGTAAAACTGCCATTCGGGGGAACTTCCCATCATATTTCTCGTTCACTTTGTGTCGTCCGGTTTCATTTTGAGTGTAGTTTGATTGGAAAATGTGGTGATGTGCTCAATACTTGTGCATTGTTTACCTCTTCTGCTGCTTCATATATAAATGAGATGTCCCAACTTTGGAAACTTTAATATTTACATTGTCATGCTCTACTTTGCTAAGTTTTAGCCTGTAGTGTTAGGATTATACAAAAAAATTATAGAAGCCTCACAATAGACTAACTCAATGAGTCCCTACATCTTTTTTTTCCTTTATATATATATCTACATATATATATATATCTATATATATATATATATATATATATATATATATATATATATATATAGAGAGAGAGAGAGAGAGAGAGAGAGAGAGAGAGAGAGAGAGAGAGAGAGAGATTTATTTTTTGAAAAATACACTAATGAAATAGCTACGATAGGTGCAATAGTTTTCTTGTTCTTGAGAGTGGATTGGAATAGGAGAAAAATCCTACAACCTTCAAAGAAAATACTATGTTGTGGCATCAAATACTAGTACATATATGAGAGAATAGCCTTCAAGTACGTCTTGGTAATGTTATGGTAGAAGGTATGTCTAATTTCTCTCTAGATTTTGATTTATGTGAACATTGTTTATATGGGAAGAAAAATTGAGTAAGATTATCCTCTTGTGATTCAATGTCAAAGGTAATATCATAATTGGTGCACAATTATCTATTTGGACCTATGTAGCTTCCACCATAAGGTAAATATTTTTACCATGTCTCAGTTATACATAAATCCTTTGAGTATTACATGGATTTATTTCCTTAGGAAGAAGTATTTGACAAATTCAAAGAGTTTTTGGTAAGGAAAATTTTAAGGATGAAAATTTATTTTAAAGTTTGAAAATCTTGGCGAATCTTGCTAGTGCATAATATGCAATTTGTAAAATGTTTGGAAATGTTTTTGTAAAAGTATTCAAATTTCTAATTATTTTATATAGTCTCTATATAATTTTTTGGCGATTTTTAATGTAAAACTTTTTGATACTATACAATTTGTGTGAATTAATTTTAGAAAAAATGAAAATTAATGAATATTTTTTTGGGAAAAATCATGGAAAATTAGGTAGAGAAGAAAATTAATGTGTTGAGGAAATATAATGGTGGAGAATTCTATGAGAATGAATTCAAATAATTCTACAAGAAGTGATATCAAGGTAAAATAATACTCCATACATAATTCAATAGAATGGAGTTGTTGAAAGGATGATCAAGACACTAATGGAGAATGAAAGGATCATACTCAGTGGTACTAGGTTAGGATAGTAATTTTGGGTAGAGGTAGTGGACTCTGCATGTTACAAGGTAAACGGATCCTCCTCGCCAACATTAGATGACAAGAGTTCGCATGAGGTATGCACTTGTAAGAAATCCTATATTAAACATCTTAGGGTTGGTTTAATTATTATGTACATGTTCCAAAGGAAAATATAAGTCAGTTAGATAAGTTAGCTAAAACATGTATCTTTATTGGATATAATGATTGTTTGAAAGTTTATAAGCTCTGGAACCTAGAAACTAAGAAGGCTATGTAAGGTAGAGATGTGGTATATATTGGGTGTGTGTTATATTCTTTCCACGACTAGACCCCCCACGGAGTCCAAGGCAGTGCCACGGGGAAAAAAAATTGGACCCTATATTAGGTGGGCGAACATACTTATGATTTTGTGCATGGTTTTTGCACATGGTTTTGGGCATGATGGTTTTTTGTCCATGGTATCTTGTAGATCCAGTCAAGGGAACTACAGGTATGTTCTATTCCAGGGTTAATGGATTGAGTTTCATGAATGATTTGGAATTTATACATATGTGTTGTAATATTGAAAGGAATATAATGAAAAATCAAACTGGTAGTCTCATTTTGGGATCCAAGGGACAATCTCTATGTATTTTTTTATGTTTCTCGCCATTGTATATCTTCTATTTTTTAAGAATTGGTTTGTAGGTAATTTATGTACAAGCTTAAAACTTACAGTATATAGATAAATCAAAGACATTATCAAACAAGAAGTCCTATTAAGGGGGAAATAATAAAAAACAATATGTTTGAATTGAAGGGTGATAAATTAGAATCTATAAAATTAAAAGAGTGAAAATAAGAAGAAACACATACTCTGGTATTGAGGAGATGAATATAGGAAAGAAGATACTAAGAAAGGTATACTCCACCTAATTTCCATTCATATTTTTCTTTGTTTATAATTGATGATGATACTATAACTATAAGGGGGAAATGAATTTAGAGGATCAACAGCTCTAGAAAAAGGTCATGGTTGAAGAAATGACATCCCTTGATAAGAATGAGTATTGGGATTTAATGGAGTTATGGGCTGGAAGAAATATAATTAGTAGAAAATGGGTGTTTAAGAATAATTCAAAGGGTAAAGTAGAGAAATAAAAATCTTGGTGAGTAGAAAAAGGTTATGCCTAGGTAGAGGGAATTGACTTTCGTGAGATCTTTTCTCCTATTTCCAAGTTAACTTCTAGTATATTTAATTTATATTTTTTTTGTTTATTTTGATTTTGAAGTGGAACATATGGATGTAAATTCAAGGTTCCTACATGGGGATATGGAAGAAGAAATCTATGTGAACCATCCAAAAAGATTTGTAGTGAATGGAAATAAAGTGCCAGTGTGCATGCTGAAAAATGTCCTTATATCAGTTATATAAAACACCAAGAATGTGGTATCCGTTGAATGGTATTGTAATTTATTCAACATTTGTTAATGAACACTCTTAATATTTGTTTGGATTACATTAGTTGGAAACACCAATGGAAGCAAGGTTGGAGACCCTAGTAGCCCCACATTTGTTGAGTTTTTTAAGGATGAAGATCAATGAAATTGATCTGAAGATCGTCACCATTAGATACTCCTCATTAAGCTGATTTTTAGAAACATAATTATTATCAAATAGTTTTTCCAATGCGACTAATCCTTTAGGAATAAAATTATTAGATAATTATATGATATCATGATCAAGACTTTTAGGGCTGAATGATGTTTCTGGACTTTGTTGATCTAATTATTGGATAACTTGTTGATATTCTTCAATTTGCATATTCGAAAATTCCTCAATGACTTGAAGAAAATATTTTAATTGTTCATCATCTTCAAAAATCTGCCAATTTTTAAGGTTATCAGGAATTGATGGTCGATACTTAACTTGGATTTGATATTCTAACAATATTGGCTCAGGGATTTTAAAGGAGCTTGCTGAGACAACTAGTGAATCAGCATGCATGTTTTCATCTCTGGGAATAGCAGTTATGTTAAAACCTTGAAAAAAATTATCAATTGTGTCCCAAGCTTCATTTCTGTAGGATCTAAGCCTTGGGTGTTTAGTTTGACATGAATTTCTAACTTGGTTTACTATAAGCTTAGAGTCAGAAAAGACACTCAAGTTTTGGAGTTTTAGACTCCTAGCTAACTCAAGACAAAGAAGAAAAGCCTCATACTCAGCCACATTATTAATGACTTCAAATTCAATTTTACATGACTAAGTTATGTTTTATTTTTTTGGTGATATAAGAACAATTACTGCTCCTTCTCCTTGCTTTGAGAAAAAGCCATCAAAATAAAGTTTCCAAATACTTGATTCTACAATTTTAGGCTGGGAAACGATATTTTCAATGGCGAGTTGAGTGTTTGATGCATTTTGTGAAGACAATTGAAAACAACCAAAATCCTGATCTACTGCATAGATAGGGTGGTTTTTTTCTTGATCATACCTACAAATAATATGAACGAAGCATACTTCCCTATATAACCTTAAGTTATCACCTCCATAGACTGGGATAGTAGAAAAAGACATGTCCATCTGAAGTGACCCTCCTAGTCTAGCACAACATGATCTAGATAGAAGCATGCCAAACTTGGAAGGAATATCAATGACAATTATGTCTAGAACTATACTTTTGACAGGTATTTGAGCTAAGGTCACAACTAGGTCTTTCATCAATCCTAAGCATGGTACTTTCTTTGAGTCAAAGGTGTGAAGGTCATGATAATCATGGGTGACTTGTAACTGTAGCTAGTCCATTATTACCTTTTGCATAGGGTTATGAGAGGCTCCAGAATCCAGCATACATTTATACAAAATAAAATCATGAGCTTTTAATGTTACCTAAAATGGTGGAACAATTTCATCGATCATATCCAAACTAGGTCTGAATACAATTGAGGGTTTTTCATCCTGTAGACTAATAATGTCTCCCTCAGCATCTACACTAGAAGACAATATCCATTTAGATACTTGATTTTTGTAACTAGGATTTTTGGAAATTTCAGCTAAAGGTATAGGAATCTTGACCCTTTCCAATTCCTTTTCAATATTAAAAGTAGTCAAAACAGTCTTATCAAATGGAAGAGTTTTAGTGGATGACTCTATAGTCTGAGGGATTGGAGTTTGTGTTTGAATGGTTTTCAACTGCAGGTTCGATTATGGTGGTGGATTTTGGAGATCTACCAGGACCTGATCTAGGTCTCATATCATACCTCTTATTCAATTATGCAATTAAAAATTTAGAGAATGCTTGTTATCTAGAAATTTGAGTATCTCCTACTTCTAGTTCGAAAGATTGAGATGAAGATGAAGGAACTATGGCCGTTTGTATTGATGAAGAATCAATATTATTGATATCTTCAATAATCAAAGGGCTTGTATCTTGTGATTGTTGATCATCAATAAGCAAGGGTGGCTGAATGTTTTGGTCAGAACCTGGTCTTTAGAGAATTTGCATTTGAGAAGCTCTTCTAAATTGAGCTTGAGCTTGAGGTCTAACAACAGTTTGTTGAGGAGCTCTAGGCCGAGTTTCAGTTTTTGAAATTCTATTAGAAAGGTTCCTAAGAAAAGATGTAATTTCACCAATTTTACTATCTTCTAATTTAGATTTAGAGGAGGATGAATCATCTATCTTAGCGTTCAGTTTTCATTCTGCTTTTTCTGCTTTAGCCTTAAGTTTACCAGAAGTTGACCTATTGGCTTCTACCTCTATATAATTTATTTTCATGTCTTCTAAAGTATTAGAAACTCTTTCTCTTAGCATGAATTCAAATTCATCATAAAATTATTTAGAGAATCTGAAATTCGTAGCTGCTACTGGTGGTTTACAATCAACAGACATTTTATAATAGAGCTTGTTGAATCTTTTAATGAATTCAACAACTGGTTCTCTTGGGTTTCTCTTTAACTCCTCAAATTCAATAAGGAAGTAGACAAGATCTTTCTTTACCCCCCATTTATTTTTGAATATGGTTATGAGTTCATTCCAAGTTCTGATAGAGTTATCCCTAAGTTGCCTAAACCAGATCCTAACATTTCCTTCTAGGGACTGTACAAATAATCTCATATAAACATTTTCCTCTTCAATGTTCATATTGTCAACAAAATCTAGGAAGGATGACACATGATCTTCTGTTGAGGGTCCTATTTCTCCATTAAATGTTGGAAAACGTTTTAAGTATCCATCGTGAAAATTTCCCAAGTTTGGAGGGAGAACTAGGGAAACATATCTAGATTGAACAATGGGTCAAAAATCAATGACAACAGGAGGAGTGTTTTGGAGAATTTCGTATCTATGGATAAATACTAATTCCCTAGATAAGTAGCTGTATCTAGAACAACAATTTAAAGTGTTTTAGTCTTTTCCAATAAGCAATAGATAAGATGAGAAGATGAGAAGACCTACTTGCAGTTCCACTTTCATCTCATCTCCCTTGTATCGATCTTGTCGCTCCTTCCCGTACTTAATATGCTTGAGAAGTACCTGTAAACACAACATAAAACAAAGAATTGATCAAAGCACACAATCTATTGAATATAAGTGAAAGGAATCAGATACAAATCACACATATAAGCATTATGAAAAAAGACAAACATATGGGAGAAAGGTTCAAAAACTTTATTGAATAGAAGAAGGAATTACAACCATTGATGTCTAATTCAAAGCCATTCCTCCAGCTTGGATCCCATCCACATCACATCAAAAGCATGGCAAACTTGTAGCATTACAATACTTGCTTCAAATACAAATCTCATAGCAAAATTATCTCCTTACAATTCAACATAATCCAGCCCCAGATCACTTAGATGAGTGGTCAATTTATAGGAAGATGAAGGAGGTTTTGTCATAAATGGTGGCATTGAATGGCCGTCCATACTTAGAATTAGTTCCATGGAGGAAGGGATGAGAGGATGGGATGTACCTTAACTCATCCCTCATCCATTTTCGAGCTCATAGGAGTTGATAAGTGAGGGAACCTTCTAGATGACTCCAAAAGATAAGAATATTCCCCAAACCCTATGTGAATTTCGCTCAATCTCGCCTAGCACAGGTGAAAGGAAGCCTAACTTCTCTGTAGAGCACCCTGGAAGTGGACTCAATTGCTCTGCAACACACCTTTACAAGGGATTACCTGCGGCGGTCCCTCTAGAGGCTATTTATGGACGCCTTCAAGTCATGAAATTGTCTGGGAAGGAGGCATTCAATGGGGCAACTTGTTTAGGGCATGAAGAAACTGAAATTAGGGTTTGATGAGCCCTAAAACACTAATCTGGATGATGGGATTGATGTGCCCAAATGCATTTGTAACAAGGAGTATGGGGTGTATGAGTGGATGTTGATGAGGAAGAGGAAGACGATGAAGATGAAGGACGTGAGGATGAGTCAGTAGGTGTATTAATGTGTGGAGGAGAGGGAGGAGACCTCTTTAAGGGTTTGAAAGGGGTTTTAATAACCAATTTCTGAACTCCTGGTGGGAAGTCTTCCCTATTTTCAAATAAAGGATTCGAGTAGACAAAAAATGTCTCTTCAAAATTAGTTGAGGATGATGGAAAAGAATAAGGAGTTGGATTAATGAAATATTGAGGTGGAATAGAATAAGGAGTTGGAATAATGAAATCTTGAGGTTTGAATTCAGGTAAATGTAAATTCAATTCTTCCTCAGACGAAGGTGATTTGATAGGAATGGATGGGACTTGATATGTTTCAAGTGACTGTATCAAAAATGTTGATGGAAGGTCTACTCCTCTAGAGATAAGATCAGAGACCCTAGGAGGTAGTTTAGTCCAATCAGGGTGAGTTGGTATAGATGAGAATGGATCTACAGATGGAATGTCTTCAGGGTGTAAAGCTGAAGAAGAAGAAGGTTTTATACATCTTCCCCTTGAAGAGGCTCCCCTAATGAGTCTTCCTGGGTCTAGTGGAGGGTTAACAATCTCATAATTAGAATGTGATCTTGTATGCTTATAGGGAGCCATCTTGGACTAGTGGAATTTCCAGGTGAAAGATTTTGACCTATGAACTTATCCTTTATTCACCTTAAAGGAAAGGGAAAATTGTTGCCCCAGGGAAAATTTAATTTTCAGTACTTCGCTCCTCGACAACGGCGCCAATTTGATGTTGTCCTTTGAGATAACCTAAGGTAAATTGGCTATGCCAAAAAATCTAAAATATTTTGTTTAATTTTAATGGTTGGATGACTAGTGAACTGCTTATTAACATGTGCTTTAAACTTAGAAATATCTTTAATAAAACAAAAGGTTGTTCTTTAAATACATATGGTTATTTTGATTTTGAATGTGATAAATAAGAAGAATATAGAGAAATATAAATGATTTAATATTCAGATAGAGTATTTCACCATTTACAAGCAAAAATTGAGAAAAATGTGTTTTCTTAATTAACAAAATATAATCAAGTCATTTCAGAAATCTTGTGCAATTTAAATCCAAAGAGGAATTTACAAGAACACGGTCCTGTAAATTAATCTCTTAATTAAACTACAACTTCACAGCGGATTCAAAATGAAACTGAAATTCAGTTATATTTTCAATCAGATGACTGTAAATGAAATAAATTATATGAGGAATACATAATGAAAAACATAAGAAAATAACTCACAGAGAGACAAGCCATATGAAGTAAATACAGAATATTTTATTTAAAAAAAATGCTCCAACTTAGTACAAATATGTCTGGAAACTATCTCAATGCAACCCTGAATACTTTGACAGGATGAAGTATTTAAACAAAAATAAAAAATATCACAATCAATACCTAAGTGACGAGGAATGCTATTATTACTTAAAATTTAACTGAAAGAGAAGAAATTCGGTCCAAAAGAATGAATCTGAACATCTGGCCCTGTTTTGATGGAAAATTGTTGCTGAGTGGCCACTATTTTGGGGCTGTGCTAGTCAAGTTGATCTATCTTCTAATCCTGATATTTGCACAACTTTTCCCACCGTTCTTCATTTGGAATGGGTATTTTAGTTAATCTACGGTAGATCTCATCTACCTCAATATACTTGGAAAAAGTTGGTTTTTTAGTTAAAATATGTTTTATCTCATTCTAAATAAAGCATATGTTACTGATGGCCTCATAGAATGCCCTGCCTGTCATGGAACCTTTGATGTTGGAGGACTTGGCTATGTCCTTGGCAATGTCATGTAGCTTCTTCAAGTAATCCTCCCTAGTCATTATCTTATCATTGATGAAAAACAATGAAGGTAGAACCTTCTTGTTTAAGGCATCAATTCTTGTCGAAAATCTGTCAACGACAATTTCCAGTGTGACACTTCTCAACTAACTATACTACCAAGTTATTTTTAATTAGGACTTTCTTTACCTCCATAATGGTTTCTGTCCTGTCATCCACTCCTAGATCATCCATTTCATACATGTTCTTAGAGTTGAGAAACCTTATTATGATGTTGGCTATAGAAGGCATCTCTCCGAGTTGAGCATTTATATTGGCAATTGTCTGGTTTGCCTTTTCCATTAACTCCTTTTGCTAAAAAATGATCTGGATACATGGCCAGATTTCATCAATCTCCTCTATGATGTTGTTCCAGATAATATCTTTGACACTACCAAGAGTGTAGCCAATGGAAGACTCAGTGGCTGACTTCTTCCATGCCTCAAATTGATTCTGAGCTCTCTGAAGCTTTGTTGCATGAAAAATGTCACACTTATTTTGATGATCCTCTAGTAGTTTTACTTGATCTTGCAGTTTCTTAATATCTTTAGTCTACAGGGACATATTTTGAACTACACTAGCTCACTGTTCTATAGCCTCTCCTGTACTAGTGGTAGTTGATATTGCAGTTGGAATGTTTGTGATGGGAAGTGCTTCTAAAGGAGTGGTTTGTTTAACAGCCTTCTCCTTTTCCTTGATTAATTTCTCCATATCTATCTCCATTCATTTCAGCTAAGAAATATGTTCTATGATTAGTTTCATCATGTATGCCTTTTCAGTTTCCGTTTCTACAATATCCTTAGCTAGAGGACCTTCAGTAGCTGGGAGTTTCAACTATTTCCTTAGTGCTGCTATATCCAAATTCTTCTTTTTGATCATCTCTTCTGTAGCATTGATGTTTGCAGATCATAACCAAGTTTAATTAACAAATCTTCCAATGTTTTAATATTGGTATCTTTGGAAAGAGTTAAAACTTTCTGCATCTTTAGTTGTGACTAAACATTTTCTAGTGTTACTTGTAGTTTGGACAAGGTCATAACTGTCCTAGTTACAGTAGATAAAATCATTTCTCTAGTCTGTTTATGCATCTCCATTTTTTCAATGGGATGTAGTGATATCAAACTCAAAAATATGTCTTCTTATAATTTGATGCTCCTTTGGGATGAGGAACTTGTGCCTAAAGGAATGCCATCTAGATTTTCCCCTTCTCCGAGTCAAAGGCTGAAAGTAGCCTGCTTTGGGCACCAAAGATTTGTTTCCAAAATTGGTTGTATATGTTTATCTTCAAGGCTTCATTTCTGACCTTTATTTCATTGAAGACATCCATGATGCTCTTCTATGGCTTGCTTGAAGTAGATGTACCTGTGTGCATAATCTGTTGCTGCTCTTGTGAGGTTGTGGAAGTGGTAGGAGACTGTGTAGACTGATCACCTACTAATGAAGATACAAGAGGCTCATCAGTGGTGATGAGAGTTTGTTGCTCTGACTCTTTGCTAAGACTTAGTCTGGAGCTAAGCTTAGCCTTCTTTCTATACATGATTTTAAATCCCTCACTAAAGATATCAGTCCCTAAAGGAGACTCTTCCTCTCTACTCCTCTTGGCTATATTTTCTTGCATTGTAGGAGTCTTCATTGTTGATGAGGAGACCTATTGTTCTTCTACCTCCTGTAATGTGTTTTCAACCCACTCTGGCTGATTCTTATATTTTTCTATCTTTGGCCTAGGCGTGTGAAAATAAGGAGCAGACTTGGTTTCTACCCTCAATCTGAAAATTATCCCTAATGGATCATAGGACCAGGTAAAACTAAGGCTAAACTGCATTTCCCTAAGTAGTTTGTTGGCCTCTTGCCCTGCTGTTGCAAATGAATGGACCAACCTGCATTTTTATCTTGAACTAAGACTTTTTCTTGGCAACAACAAAATGGACTTCATTCATGTTGATCATTTTCTTGATGTATTCCAAGGAAAAATTCATCAATGGGAGGAATTTTGGCAGCTTATATGGTGGCAACTCACATCCAAAAATCCTTATCTCTATGTAATTCTCAGATAAGTACCAGTTTCCTATTCTTACCTGTTCTGACCGCTGCAAGACCTTCTTGATTTATTCACTAATCCTTGGTTCAATTCTGCTACTTAGGAGGCTTATGGCTGGATGGAAAAACATCTCTGTAAACTATTTGTAAGTATATTCTTTCTGCTCTTTCATAACCAGAGTGGTCCAGAAAATGACCGACTTCTGGTTTCCTTTCTCATCCAGCTTCTGCAATGACAAGTTCATGTTGTCCCCCTAAAAGTATAGGAACATGTAAACTAAGATAAAAGCATATTTGAATACCTCCTTTGTAGGAAACTTGACTAGCTGCTGATGGATAGATTCTGGAAGGAAATGGATGAAATTGAACACAATTGAGGGCTTAGAATCATTAGAGAAGATGGATAAAAATCTTATTTTGACCTCATCTACCATTTGGTCAGAATAGTAGCTAAGGATGTAGGAAATGACAATGATTATCTACTTGGCCGTCTCATGGAATATGGATGAGGGATAAGGAGGATTTTTCTTTGGTAATGCAACATCTTGTGATAAGAATAATTCAAGAGCTTGGGCTCTCTTAGCAAAGTGTAATTTCTGGTATATTTCAACTAGAGCTTCATAGGAAAATTGGGTAACATTGTTGACAGTGGGGGCTTGCATCATTTGATCAATAGCCTGAGGGGTTATGGTGAACAGAATGTGTCCATTGGGATTGACTATGGCCCTTTGGCTTGGAAAATATGAGGCATGGCATTTTCTAATGAAATCAGGAGTGTTGTGGGTACGAGGAAATATGTAATGAGGTAGGTTTGACTCCCACAACTGGATATCATCTGATTTGTCAATGTATTTATCTTCGAGCCAATAATACATCTCGAAGAGGTCGAGCTCATAGAGTGTTTCATGGATCTTGTAGTCTCTATCATCCATAGGGATATGATGAAGATATACAGGAGGATAGATAAGAGGATTAACAGTTTCCTCTGGTCCTTTGTCCTTGGGAGGTATGTAGGCTAAGGTTGATCATGAAAACTTGATTGGGAAAGGAGACAATTCACGGACATATAGAAATTTCTGGGGCCAAGAGTAGAAGGAATAATTTGACAATGATTGTGAAGGTATTGCCATTGGTAGTTGACAGTGTTGGGATCTGGCGAGCAACCTGCAATCACATAAATGGCAGTGATAAAAAAAGAATTTTGTAACTTGTAAACAGACAAGAAGGTTTATATAGTGCTGAAATATGACAACAAGAATATTCCAATTTAAGTTGTCCTTGAATTAAATTGTGAATTAAAATCGAATTTAGTACTAACAACTACTTGGAAATAATTAATTAATTTATTTTAAGTCCAGTTAAATTAGTTCCAAACTGTCTGAGGAACTAATAGTGAGTTAACAGTCAATTGATGCATTAATGCACTCAACTATTGCTACTCTAGTTAACTAAATATCCCCCCATCAGAAACTCGTGCATGTCGATTATGAGAAAGACCTAGTTGAGATTAAAGTCAAGGACAATGTACTATCAGTTGCACGTGTTTTCTCATGGAGAAAACTCATGCATGCAGTCAAGGATTTATCCTTGAGGATTTTGCAGTTTTGGAGGAAGAGTTATCCACTTGGTAATAGGTGAATCATCCACAAGGAACATCGTAAGGAAATAAGAGCTTGGAGGGAAGAGAGGAAGGCTAGAGAGAAGCCAAGATTTCATGTGAGCATCTGTGAGGATTGTGCTGAGAGCTGGCTAGTGGTGAGAGCTGAGGCTTTGTATAATTCCTATGTATTTCCACCATGTATGATAATACAATAGTGTGGGGTTTTTAGCTGAGGCTTTCCCAAAAGTATTTTCATGTGTATTGTGCCATTGATTCTTCTTCTTTTGGTTATATTGTTTAGCTTGATCTTTAATCTTCTGCAAATTGATAGTAGAAGTAGGTTATAATATTCCGCTTTTGATTTATATTGCATTATCGGGTTAACCTACACAGATTTTCTACATGGTATCGGAGCTAGATTTGTAGAAATTTTCTACATGGTATTAGAGCTGTGAACAATATACTGAGAAGAGAATTAGAAGTTTGAATTTCAGGGTTGCAGGTGCAAATCGAATTCATATCATACTTCAAGGTTGGCCAATGGCATTCTAAGGCTTGAGACTCGAGTATGCCTTGGAAGGTAGCTTGAATTACATAGCATGGAAAGATAATATGGAGGTTGTATTAGAAGACAATGGCTTGAAGGAATTCATTGATCAAGAAATCCCAAAGCCAACTTCAACTAATGCACAAGAGTTGGCTGAGTGGAAGAAGTGTGTGGCGAAGGTGAGACAGATCATCCTTGAGGGAGTTCGAGACCATATTGTCTCGAGTCTTCATGGGAAGGATACTCCATTTTCAATGTGGAAGAAATTGAAGGACCTCCACCAGAACAGTAGCGACCAGAGGAAATTGGCACTCAAGGATAAGCTTACAAGAATCAAGATGGAGAAGGGCGATACTATTTCCACATATTTGAACAAGCTCACCACCTGCAGAGATGAGCTCGGCAGTGTGGGAATAACTACCTCCGATGATGATATGGTGAGCCTCGCTCTCCTTGGCCTTCCAAAGAGTTGGAATAACTACTAGGACTATGTGAATGGAAGGGAGAAACTGCTGGATTGGGAATGACTGTGGTCGGATCTTATGCAAGGGGAGATTAGGAGGAGCACATGAGATGGTTCTTCATCCAAGAATGATGATGAAGAAAATATGGCCTTAGCAAGTAAGGCAAGGAAAGGGAAGGGGAAGGCTTCCCATTTCAAATTGAATTCTTCTCATGGAGTGAAGAAAAATGACATGTCTAAAGTAAGAGTCTTTAATTGTCACAAGATGGGACATTATGCAACTAATTTCCCATCGAAGAAGTCCAAGAAGGGATCCTCGGAAGGATCAGAAGGTGAGGCATTAGCCTCTCAGTTTGAAATGGAATTTACCCTCATCGCATGCATGGTGTCATCAATGATGGGTTGTGTCTGGTATCTTGACAGTGGAGCCTCATTCCACATGACCAGTGATAAAAATTTATTCAGCGCCTTGGAGGAGAAATACCTCAAGATGCGCATAGAGATGGGTGATGACGGAAGGTATAGTGTTTCAGGAGTGGGCACAGTTGCTTTTCAGAGGGAGCATGGAGCTCTTCTCACCTTGAAAGATGTGATGTATGTGCCTGGACTGAAGAAGAAGCTGGTATCAGTTGCGATGTTGGAGGATAAAGGCTACGATGTTGTCTTCAGTAAAGGAAAGGCGTTCCTAAGATACATAGCCACGGGTCAGACCAAGAGGATAGGGATTCGGGTGAAGAATATCTATAAACTAGAGGTAGATGATTGTGCAACATTGAGTATGAAAGAAGAATTGGTGTAAAACCAAGACATTGGCGAGTTGTGGCATAGGCGGTTGGGCCATTTGCATCATGTGGCTTTGAAGATAATGCAACAGATATCTACAAGACTTCCCAAAGGTAAACTTGAGCAAGTTGACACATGCAAAGGTTGTACCTTGGGAAAGTACACTACATCTTCCTTTCATGATTGAGACAGTGGAGCAGAGGCTATCCTAGAGCGAGTTCATACTGACTTGTGTGGACCATTCTCGATGACATCCATAGTGAAGCAAAGGTATTATGTGATTTTCATTGATGATTATTCTCATAAATGCTAGATTTATTTCATGCAGAAGAAGGACCAAACCTTCACAAAGTTTTGTGAGTTCAAAGCTTTGGTCGAGAAAGAGTCAGGGAAGAAGATCAAGGCCTTGAGAAGCGACAACGGTGGAGAATATGTCTCTCAAGAGTTTAAGGACTTCTGTGTAGTGGAAGGAATTAAATGAGAGTTGACGGCACCTCATAAACCACAGTAGAATGGGGTGGCTGAGAGGAAGAACAAAACTATTATAGGGGAAACCCGGGAAATGCTGCATGACCAAGGTCTGCCACTTCACTTGTGGGCTAAGGCATGCAACACAACGGTCAATAATAGAAGCCTGCATCACATACTTGGGATGAAGACACTAGAGGAAGCTTTCTACAGTAAGAGACTAGTTGTGGGTCACTTCAGGATCTTTGGCTCATCCGTATATTGCCATGTGACAAAGGATGCATGGAAGAAGCTTGAGCCAACAACAGAGTTGGGGATATTTGTGGGGCACACTGATACACCTCATAACTATCAGGTGTACTTGCCTACCAGTCAGGACAATGATTTGCAAAGATCTCAAGTTTGATGAGCAGAAGGCCATGCAAGTTTCCCTTGAGCGGGAGCTCCAACTACAAGCTGTGGAGGAACTGTTGGTTCCTAAGGAGGACGAGCCTCAGACTGATGTGGAGCAGACGCATATAGAGGTTCCAGGAGTGGAGACATCCACTCAAGTAGAGTCTTCCAGAGATGGATGGAAGCACACAAGAGAAGTTGACAAATTGTTGGAGGATGCGAGAGAGAATGTGGGAGCACCATCTTCTCAGCACAGACAGAGGAGGTCACCTGAGAGGTACACTAGATACATGGCCCTTGCTGGGGAATGTGTTGAGACTAAGCCATCTTCCTTTGAGGAAGCAGTGCAACAGCCGATTTGGGTTGATGTTATGGTGGAGGAGTATGACTCCATAGTTCATGACAGTGTTTGGGACGTGGTTCCGAGACCAGAGAACAAGCCAGTTGTGAGTTCTTGATGCCTTTACAAGGTAAAGCAAGTTGCTGATGGTAGTGTGGAGAAGAATAAGGTAAGATTTGTTTCCTGTGGCTTTTCATAGGTCAAGGGGATTGACTATGATGAGACTTTTTCTCCTATTGCAAGGTACTCATCTATCAGATCTATGTTGGCACTATCAAGACATATGGGTTGGAAGATCCATCAGATGGATGTGAAGACTACATTCCTCAATGGGCAGATTGAGGAAGAGGTGTACATAGAGCATCTAGAAGGTTTTGAGACCTTCGATCGTGAGTCGCATGTGTGCCGACTCAAGAGAGCTTTGTATGGGCTTAAGCAAGCACCTCGTGATTGGTACACTAGGATAGACAACTACTTCACTGGGTTGGGCTTCACAAAGAGTGAAGCAGATGCGAACCTATACCACATCGTGGTGAAAGGTAAGCTGTTGATCATCATAATTTATGTTGATGATCTCATATTGACTGGCGATGATCATTTGATCGTGTCTTGCAAGGAGGACCTTTCAAGAGAATTCGAGATGAAAGACATGCATCTCATGCATTACTTCCTTGGCATGGAAGTATGGTAGAAGGATGGAAAGTTGTTTGTGTCTTAGGGCAAGTATGCCAACGAGATACTTAGGAGATTACACATGGAGAAGTGCAAGCCCATGAAGACTCATCTAGCAGGTAACTGGAGAAAGGAGGTTGCTACTTCAAGAGAAGTGGTAGAGGCGACTGTGTACAGGCAGTTTGTGGGTTCAATGATGTACTTAGTGAACACATGACCAGTTTTGTGCTATGCAGTGAACTAGCTGAGTCAAGCGATGGTTCAACCTAACAATATGTTTTGGAAGGTGGAAAAGCATGTATTGAGATACCTCAGAGGCACATCTTAGTATGGATTATGGTACAGACAGATAGAGGGAGTGAAGCTACAGGGCTTCACTGATGCAGATTGGGCAGGGAGTCCATCAGATCGGAAGAGCACATTAGGAGGGATTTTCAACCATGGGTCAGTGGCAGTTTCTTGGTACAACAGGAAATAGAGGTTGGTTTCACTTAGCTCAGTAGAGGCAGAATACATGGCTGCAAGTTAGGCAGCATGTGAGGCCATCTGGATTTGGAAAATCCTAGTTGGTTTGTTTGATCAGAGGATGGATGCAATTGTGATCTTTTGTGATAATCAAAGTTGTATCAAACTCTCTGAGAATCCAATATTTCATGATAGGTCTAAGCACATTGACATCCTGTATCATCATCTCAAAGACTGTGTAGCGAGGAGGATCATGTTGCTGCAATATATTTCGACAGAGGAGCAAGATGTTGAAATTTTGACAAAGGCATTGTCAAAGTGTAAATTTGAGTTCCATAGAGACAGGATCGGGGTGGCAGATAATCCCTTTCTTGTTGAGAGGGAGTTTTGAAATATGGCAACAAGAATATTCCAATTTAATTTGTCCTTGAATTAAATTGTGAATTAAAATTGAATTTTTTCTTAACAGTTACTTAAATTGTGAATTAAAATCGAATTTTTTCTTAACAGCTACTTGGAAATAATTAATTAATTAATTTTAAATTAATTAGTTGGATAAATTCAAGTTAGAAGTATTTTTTAAGTCATGCAAGAGTTATCCCTTAAATTAAGGAGATAAGATTGAGTTATATTTGAGTTGTAATTAGTTAACTCAGTTTATTGAGTTATGTCCAATTAAATTAGCTCCAAACTGTTTGAGGAACTAATAGTGAGTTAATAGTCAGTTGATGCATTAATGCACTTAACTAGTGCTACTCCAATTAACTGAAGATTCCTTCATTAGAAACTCATGCATGCCTATTCTGAGAAAGACTCAATTGATATTAAAGTCAAGGAAAGTGTACTATCAGTTGCATGTGTTTTCACATGGAGAAAACTCATGCACGCAGTCAAGGATTTATCCTTTAGGATTGTGCAGTTTTGGAGGAAGATTTATCCACTTGGTATTAGGTGAATCATCCACAAGGAACAACGCAAGGAAATAGGAGCTTGGAGGGCAGAAAGGAAGGCTGGAGAGAAGCCAAGATTGCCTGTGAGGATTGTACTGAGAGCTGGCTAGCTATGAGAGCTAAGGTTTTGTATAGTTCTTATGTATTTCCACCATGTATATTAATACAATAGTGTGGTGTTTTTAGCTTAGGCTTTCCCCAAAGTATTTTCATGTGTATTGTGCCATTGATTCTTCTTCTTCTAGTTATATTTTTAAGCTCGAACTTTAAGCTTCCACAAATTGATAGTAGAAATAGGCTATAGTATTCTTCTTTGATTTATATTGCATTATCGGGTTAACCTACACAAATTTTCTACATATAAGAGCTCTAGTTTTCCGTTGATGGCGTGGGTCCGTTGGTTAACGGCTAAGAAAATTAAATGCTTAACGGATTTATTATGGAGGGAATGAATATGATTTGATGGGGTTAATAGACAGATGGGGTGGTAGCAGAGGAATGACAAACACACAAGCATCAGGTAAGCGATATCGAGAATGAGGTATTCAGCTTTTCAGAGGGGGCGGTGAGCGGTTTGTGATTTTCCTCATGGGGGGTCCAAAATGCTGTGGATATGCCACGTAGGGGCAAGCGCGGTTTGGTATACCACCCATTTCGGACCCCCCTCGCCCCCTCTTGGCGGTAAATCTTGGATGGTGAAGTGGGGCCGAAATGGCATGAGGGCCGTCAGATGAGAAGTGATATGCAAAGATGAAGAGTGATATGGCAGAGGATTAACATGATGTGGTGGGATGGATTGGTGGTGTCGGGAATTGACATCAATGCAATGCTGGGAAATATGAAAAATAAGGGGGTTATGAACTTTAGGAAAATGATATGAAGGGAATGAATTAGCAGAGGGGCGATATGGGATTAATACTTAGGTTATGGGTTTATTTAAAACTTAGGGTAGTGTTAATATCTGAAGTAATCAATATAAACCTTAGTGTAACCTTCACTCTTCTTTCAATTTCTTCTGCACATGAAATCATAATGGATGTTTGATTATGGCGCATTTAGACTAGCAGCTTGTGCATTTAAAAAAAACATAAAATGAGGCTTTCCTTTTCTTTTTCTTCCCTAACATTTTATTTTCCTTTGCCTTGTTTATTTAGAGCAGCTAAATCCTAACTTTTTATTGATATGGATGCCTATAAAACATCAAAATTTCCTAACATTTTAACTTTTTATTCTTTTGCATCCATATCCTATATTAACATTTTTAAAAATTATTTAACTAATATGCTAACTTATCAAAACTAGATAATGTTACAACAGTAAGGGCTATGGTTATGATATGATCTAAAATATCTTTTTCACCTTTAGATATAATGTTGGATCAGGATCATGAGACCTGAAATGACTTATCATTGTATGATCTGATAATGGATGGGTTAGATTTGAATGCTAATGCATGTTTTATCCTTTATATGTTATGATCTGGGTATGTCTAAAGTTTGGAATAGCTGCGAAGTTATAAGTTATTATTTGCAGATCTATACACTGGTTTTCCTTGGTGAAGGAGCATATACACGCTGATTAGGTACTTCCAAGTAGCATATGCAGAAGAAAAGATTTTTGTTCAGAAATGACTGATCTATCTGATCAGTGCTACTATTTTATTGTTGTTTGTCAATTATGTCTTCATTAGATTTGAAAGTAAAACTGATTGTATAAAGAGATTGAATCTGGTTGATTGATTGATTGAGTTAGAAGGGTGATCTTTGCTGCTATCTGTTTAGAACTCTATAATTTGACAGTGGATCCTTAGAATGTCACTAGTTGTTATGGTTTTTAGTTCAGAGGTTTTATGAGTCAGTATCTTTAAAGGTATACGCAGGTTGGGTTAATGGATGTAGCGTATACATGCAGGTTGACTTCACTAAAGTAGCATATAAATTCTGACATATGATTTTTGAAGTTGCAGTTGGTTCTAGTTGTTGATGCAGAGTTTTGGGTTCAACTTAGTATTCTGGTGACAATGATCTAGTTTTTTAGATTGACTAAAATTTGATAGAAGCAGTTGTATTTGATGATTTTATTGTGGTGGTGATTGATTTTGAGCTTCAATGTTACTGATGGGTCCAGTATGAAAATTTGATGAGATGTGGCCTACATATTGTATTATTGTGTACTAGGAGTATCTAGTCTAAAAATCTATGAAATATGGTCCCTGGAGGAAGAGTGAAGGTGGTAACCTTCTGTAGGCCGACACCTATGTACTAGTAAACATGTCAGCTAGTATAAGAGCTAGGGGGTTGTAGCTCCCTTCCAGGAGAAGCTGGAGAATGAGAGAAGGTTGTAGCCTTCAGCAAGTAGATGCTCACATACTGGAAAAAGTCTGCACCAGTACAAAACTTGTAAAAAATTTCTATAATAAGAAGATTTAAGACTGAAATGAAAATAGTGGTGGTTCTTTCCCACATTGGGTTTCCACCTAAAAATCCTGGTGTTCATGTGTGTTGATTTATTCTCTTCTTACTGCATCTGTTTACTGCTTAGTAAATACATCACACTCTGATTTAAGACAAAGAATTTGTTCTGGATTTAAGAGATCTGTGGTTTATATCTTTTGACTTAGTTACCGGAGAATCCATAGTACGAACCATTTTTATGTCAACGTTTCAAATCCCAACTGGGATCCATCATCAGGACTTATGAATGATGATAAAAGAAGAGATGATTAGAAGGAAATAAATAATAATGAGGATAATAAATTTAAGGATCAGCGGAATGTACGCTTGAATATTTATTTTTATTAATTAATTAATTTTATTATTATTATTATTATTATTTCTTTTTGAATAAATTATTTTTATTTTTATTGTTGAGTTTTATATATTAATTTTTACTGATGAGTTAATATATTAATTTAAATTATTAAAATTCATAATCTTAATGGTAATAATAATCATTAAATATTTAATATATGTTAATAATAAATTTAAGGATCAGCGGAATGTCGGCTTGAATATTTATTTTTATTAATTAATTAATTAATTTTATTATTATTATTATTATTATTATTTTTTGAATAAATTATTTTTATTTTTACTGTTGAGTTTTATATATTAATTTTTACTAATGAGTTAATATATTATTGTTTAGATAATCTTCGGCAAAATCACATAACCAATCTTTTGTCGACGCGTTTCGAACCAACCAGTGTGGTTCATCGTCAGGACAAGTTGAAGAACCAATCCGGTTTAGCTGATTAAATAGAGTGTGCAGAGATTCCAACGGCTATATTCCAACGGCTAATTTGACCTAATGCTCTTGGTCAAACCAATAATTCAATTATTAACATTTCTATAAATAGCCAAAACAGGTAAATATGTTAATTATATATAAGATCATACAATATCCATATTTATTATTTAAATATAATGGTCATAAGTTTGTTAAAAAATCTATAACTATTATTATAGTAATATTACTTAAGGATAAATAAATGTTACTCATAGAAAATAGTTATCTTAGGTAAAATATACCATTTTATTATTTATTATTTAAATATGATGGTCCATTCAAGAATAATATGTTTATTAATATATAGTTGTAATTCAAATTTATATAATAGTTAAACCATATAATAGCTGTAATTCAAACCTCTAAATAGGTAAATTTGTTAATTATATCTAAGATTACAATCATTGAATAATCTAATATCCATGTTTATTATTTAAGTATAATAATCTATAATTGTTATTATTCTAATAATATTTAAATGTAAATAAATATTACAATTTTATTACTTATTATTTAAGTATAATGGCCATTCGAATAATATACGTTTATTAATAAATCATATATATTTAATAATTCATAATTCTAATATTATTAAAACCAAACAAATGGAATTCTTAATAAATATTATAATTATTAGAATAAAATAATGTTCATGTTTATTAATACCAGAATAACTAATATTATTGTCATATCATATATATATTTATTTATACTACTATCTAATTATCTTTTAAACTTAATGGTGATTTGGTAAACTAGGTCTCCTTTAATATTTAAATTACTGATTTATATTTATTAAATACTCAATATATACTCAATAATCTGTTATTCCATTATTAAAGTTAATTATGTCATTAGGTAAATATAATATTACTATAAGGTTTAAAAGGAGTTTTTTATTAAGACATTAGTAAAGGAAGCATATTTAATCAGAATAATGGAACCAAAAAATCTAATCCAATAATAATGTATCCAATAGTATCATAAGCGGGACAAGGTTAATATCCTGAAACTTACTAGGACTAATCAGCGAAAAACGAAACCAAAGGAGGGGAAAGACGGAAACCCTAAGACTAAACACAAGGGGAATGAGGAGGCTAGGAAGACAAGGCTGGAACCCAACAGCTGCTAATCTTCCAGCCATCATCCCTATTAAGATTAATCGGCCTTTTTTCAATCTCCAGGGCCTCTCTAAACTTGCGATGGTGAAACTGTGCAACTTTGGCAATGACTTGAGCCTCCTCTATACACACATGATGCATAGTCTTCCCCGCATGTTCAGCCAGGGCGGAGGACTTGGTCCTACCATGTCTCAAGTCAGCCGAATGCTCACTAATCCGTTGATTGATAGAGCTACCAGTCTCACCAATATAAGGGGTCCCACAGGAACAGGGAATGACATAGACGCCCTTCATGTCCTTAGGGTCAATCGGGTCTTTCACAGACCTGAGGGAGCCACGGATAGTGTTGAGAGGTCTAAACCTAGTGGGCACATCGTACCTCCTCAGAATTCTCGCAATCCTGTCCGTGGTCCCCTGGATGTAAGGAAGGTTCACACCCATGATAAGATCTTTAGGAACCTTTCGGATTGAAGGCTCCTTCTTGGCCCTGAGGAAGGCTCTACGACCGAGGTGCCTACTGTAACCATTCTTCTCAAAGACATCTAGGAGATGAGCCTTTTCTGTTTCCAGGCTCTCCTCATCCGAAATTCTTACAGCACGGGTGGCGAGCGTGCTAAGAACCCCTAACTTCTGAGCGGGGAAATGATGCGAAGAAGCATGCAAGTATTGCTCAGCATGCGTCTTCTTTCTAAACACCTGATGAGAAAAGGAACCATCCACCTTCTTAGAGATGAGAACATCCAAGAACGGAAGACAACCATTATCTTCTTTTTCCATCGTGAATTTAATGGCGGCGGATTGGTTATTGAGGTGACTAAAGAAACGATCCAGCTCGACGGGACCATGGGACCAGACAACACCAGTGTCATCAACGAATCTTTTCCAAAGCTTTGGTAAGAGACGAGAGGAGGCCAAAGCCTTAGACTCAAAATCCTCCATGAAGAGATTGGCGACGACAGGGGACAAGGGGGAGCCCATGGCAACTCCGCAGGTCCCTCTGGTATTTCTTAAACATTGCAGAGATTCCTCGGTTATTCCTAACTTTGCCCGGATTAAGCATAATCTCAATATTCCAAAAAATCATGGCGTTTTTCTGAAGGCTAGCTTAGGGTTGGTCAGATCTGAGATTAGCAGAATAAGGAGGGATCTGGATCATCGATCCAGACTTCTTCTGGCGGCTCATCTGGAGCTGGCGAGTTTCTTCCCTGCTTCTCTTTGGTCCAGGATTGATGCCTGTTCGGCATTGAAGTCCCTGAGATTGGAAGAGGCCCTTAAGCTCAGACAGTCCGTGAAGTTTAATAAACTTTCGTGCTGTTCGTCTCAGGAGTCTAGTCTGCTCAATGTTCGGGGTTCAGACAGCCGGGTCTCCTTTAACCAGGTCTCCTCCCTGAGGGCTTGGGTTTTAGGTGACTCTTATTCTGTTGGTCTTGAACCGCCACCCTCTGACTCCAGTTGGGTGAGAGGAAGCGGTGATGTGAGTATTGGCATGATATCGATCAGTGGAGAAGACTGCAATAATCGAGGGCCCGCAAACAAAACAGCAGGTTCGAGGGTTCGCTCTCCATTTCGTTCGCAGGAGTCAGATGGTGTTGCAGTAATTGAACAACGACGTGGAGGTTCTGTTGCGGGTGGAATTGCGACTTTAAATCTGCGTGGAGGCTCTGGTGAGCCGATATACGCGGAGAGATCAGACAGTTCGAATGTGCGTTGCTCGCTGGATGATCCGGTAGTCTCTGAGCTGAAATCGATGGAGAGATCAGACAGTTCGAATGTGCGTTGCTCGCTGAATGATCCGGCAATCTCTGAGCTGAAGTCGATGGTTCATGGTGCGTCTTTCCAGGAAAGCGTTTCGGCGGATAATGAAACCGTAAGTAGCTCTTTGGGTTTTGAAGACCAAATTTCGGGCAAGAATATTGATGTTAAGGTTAATGTGAATAGCGTTATGAATAGACATAATAGTATTATTAACAATTGCAATAAAACTGTAATATATAATAGTAAGGAAATCGATATTCCTAAATGTGATTTTAGTAAGGTTAATAATGATTATAGTAACGTTAATTATGATAACGTGAGTTTTAATAACGTTTTAAGCAATTGTGAACCGTTAATAATTAACAAGAACATTTTAAATGGTGGTAGATCAGATCTGCACGTGAATAATAATATCGTTAGTTCCAATAGCATGACAAATAAGGATAAGGATAGCATTGCTAAGGTTAATAACGAGTTTAGTAAGTCCGTTAGGGTTATAAACAACTGTGATAATATATATAATAGTAATAACATTATTAAAAACGATTGTGATAACGATAAGCTCGATATTATTATAAACAAAGGTAATGATAATGATAGTATAAATAAAGGTAATGATAATATGATTATAAACAATCGTGAGAATAAATATGTAATACGTAAAAGCAATAATATAATTGTAGATGATAAGGTTTATAATAATAATAAGAGTCGTTGTAATAGTGTGGTAAATAGGAATGTTAACCTTGATCGTAGAGTTTTGTCGGTGGGTAATTCAAGTTCCCCCCCTCAGGGCAATAAGGTAGTAAATTTGTCGAGTTTTTCTTTTCCGCCTGCGGTTTTTAGTCTTTTAGGGAAAGGTCTTAATTTTGCCTTAGCACCCAGAAAAATCCCGATTGAAGACATCATTTGCGATGTGGAATTTGGCATTAAGAACCTTCCTGATAAGATTAAAGACACGATCAGGCAGGATTGTGCCGTTACCCTGAGGAGGGCTAAGCCTCCCCGTAGCAATATCAGCAAGGCCGAGTTTGAAGCTCTGAAGAGCTTGAACGAAAATCGTGACGTCGTGGTCTTAAAAGCTGACAAAGGTGGGGCTGCCGTTATCCTGGATAGGAAAGATTACAGAAATAAGATGCTTGACCATCTTTGTAATAGTGGGAGTTATAAGAAGCTTTCTAAAAATCCCCTCAAAAAAGTTTCCAGAGCGGTCGCTCTTGCGATAAAGTCGTGTAATTCCACGATTCCTCTTGCCCAGAAACTTATTGAGGGAAACCCCATCACTCCTAGGATATATGGTCTTCCTAAAATCCATAAGGATGGGGTCCCCTTGAGACCCATTGTCAATACCATCGGTGGTCCGACTTACCTCCTGGCCAAGTTTCTCGCTGCAAAGTTAAGACCCTTGGTTGGGCAGACTGAGTCCTTTGTTAAAGACTCAGCTTCTTTTATTGAGGATCTTAAGAGAATTAAACTTGAGCCCGAGGACATTCTGGTGAGTTTTGATGTGGTCTCTCTTTATACTTGTATTCCTATTAATGAGGCCATGTGCGTTATTAATAAGCTAACCGCCCCTGATACGGCTAAGTTGGTTGAGCTGTGCCTTACCTCTACCTTTTTCAGCTTCGAGGGAGATTTCTATGAGCAGACCTGCGGAGTTGCCATGGGCTCCCCCTTGTCCCCTGTCGTCGCCAATCTCTTCATGGAGGATTTTGAGTCTAAGGCTTTGGCCTCCTCTCGTCTCTTACCAAAGCTTTGGAAAAGATTCGTTGATGACACTGGTGTTGTCTGGTCCCATGGTCCCGTCGAGCTGGATCGTTTCTTTAGTCACCTCAATAACCAATCCGCCGCCATTAAATTCACGATGGAAAAAGAAGATAATGGTTGTCTTCCGTTCTTGGATGTTCTCATCTCTAAGAAGGTGGATGGTTCCTTTTCTCATCAGGTGTTTAGAAAGAAGACGCATACTGAGCAATACTTGCATGCTTCTTCGCATCATTTCCCCGCTCAGAAGTTAGGGGTTCTTAGCACGCTCGCCACCCGTGCTGTAAGAATTTCGGATGAGGAGAGCCTGGAAACAGAAAAGGCTCATCTCCTAGATGTCTTTGAGAAGAATGGTTACAGTAGGCACCTCGGTCGTAGAGCCTTCCTCAGGGCCAAGAAGGAGCCTTCAATCCGAAAGGTTCCTAAAGATCATATCATGGGTGTGAACCTTCCTTACATCCAGGGGACCACGGACAGGATTGCGAGAATTCTGAGGAGGTACGATGTGCCCACTAGGTTTAGACCTCTCAACACTATCCGTGGCTCCCTCAGGTCTGTGAAAGACCCGATTGACCCTAAGGACATGAAGAGCGTCTATGTCATTCCCTGTTCCTGTGGGACCCCTTATATTGGTGAGACTGGTCGCTCTATCAATCAACGGATTAGTGAGCATTCGGCTGACTTGAGACATGGTAGGACCAAGTCCTCCACCCTGGCTGAACATGCGGGGAAGACTATGCATCATGTGTGTATAGAGGAGGCTCAAGTCATTGCCAAAGTTGCACAGTTTCACCATCGCAAGTTTAGAGAGGCCCTGGAGATTGAAAAAAGGCCGATTAATCTTAATAGGGATGATGGCTGGAAGATTAGCAGCTGTTGGGTTCCAGCCTTGTCTTCCTAGCCTCCTCATTCCCCTTGTGTTTAGTCTTAGGGTTTTCGTCTTTCCCCTCCTTTGGTTTCGTTTTTCGCTGATTAGTCCTAGTAAGTTTCAGGATATTAACCTTGTCCCGCTTATGATACTATTGGATACATTATTATTGGATTAGATTTTTTGGTTCCATTATTCTAATTAAATATGCTTCCTTTACTAATGTCTTAATAAAAAACCCCTTTTAAACCTTATAGTAATATTATATTTACCTAATGACATAATTAACTTTAATAATGGAATAACAGATTATTGAGTATATATTGAGTATTTAATAAATATAAATCAGTAATTTAAATATTAAAGGAGACCTAGTTTACCAAATCACCATTAAGTTTAAAAGATAATTAGATAGTAGTATAAATAAATATATATATGATATGACAATAATATTAGTTATTCTGGTATTAATAAACTTGAACATTATTTTATTCTAATAATTATAATATTTATTAAGAATTCCATTTGTTTGGTTTTAATAATATTAGAATTATGAATTATTAAATATATATGATTTATTAATAAACGTATATTATTCGAATGGCCATTATACTTAAATAATAAGTAATAAAATTGTAATATTTATTTACATTTAAATATTATTAGAATAATAACAATTATAGATTATTATACTTAAATAATAAACATGGATATTAGATTATTCAATGATTGTAATCTTAGATATAATTAACAAATTTACCTATTTAGAGGTTTGAATTACAGCTATTATATGGTTTAACTATTATATAAATTTGAATTACAACTATATATTAATAAACATATTATTCTTGAATGGACCATCATATTTAAATAATAAATAATAAAATGGTATATTTTACCTAAGATAACTATTTTCTATGAGTAACATTTATTTATCCTTAAGTAATATTACTAGAATAATAATAATTATAGATTTTTTAACAAACTTATGACCATTATATTTAAATAATAAATATGGATATTGTATGATCTTATATATAATTAACATATTTACCTGTTTTGGCTATTTATAGAAATGTTAATAATTGAATTATTGGTTTGACCAAGAGCATTAGGTCAAATTAGCCGTTGGAATATAGCCGTTGGAATCTCTGCACACTCTATTTAATCAGCTAAACCGGATTGGTTCTTCAACTTGTCCTGACGATGAACCACACTGGTTGGTTCGAAACGCGTCGACAAAAGATTGGTTATGTGATTTTGCCGAAGATTATCTAAACAATGTTATGGATCACAGAAGTCTAAATTCCTTAATAGTTAATATATTAATTTAAATTATTAAAATTCATAACCTTAATGGTAATAATAATTGAATATTTATTTTTATTAATTTATTAATTTATTTATTAACTTTATTATTATTATTTTTTTTGAATAAATTATTTTTATTTTTACTGTTGAGTTTTATATATTAATTTTTACTGATGAGTTAATATATTAATTTAAATTATTAAAATTCTTTAATAATATTATTATTATAATGGTAATAATAATTAATTATTATTTTTCAATTATTATTACCATTATAATAATAATATTATTAAAGAATTTTAATAATTTAAATTAATATATTAACTCATGAGTAAAAATTAATATATAAAACTCAACAGTAAAAATAAAAATAATTTATTCAAAAAATAATAATAATAAAACTGATATTTTTTTTTAATAATTTAAATTAATATATTAACTCATCAATAAAAATTAATATATAAAACTCAACAATAAAAATAAAAATAATTTATTCAAAAATAATAATAATAATAAAATTAATAAAGAATTTTAATAATTTAAATTAATATATTAACTCATCAGTAAAAAATTAATATATAAAACTCAACAGTAAAAATAAAAATAATTTATTCAAAATAATAATAATAATAATAATAATAATAATAATAATAATAATAAAATTAATAAAGATTTTTAATAATTTAAATTAATATATTAACTCATCAATAAAAATTAATATATAAAACTCAACAGTAAAAATAAAAATAATTTATTCAAAAATAATAATAATAAAATTAATAAAGAATTTTAATAATTTAAATTAATATATTAACTCATCAGTAAAAATTAATATATAAAACTCAACAGTAAAAATAAAAATAATTTATTCAAAAAATAATAATAATCATAATAATAATAATAATAATAAAGAATTTTAATAATTTAAATTAATATATTAACTCATCAGTAAAAATTAATATATAAAACTCAACAGTAAAAATAAAAATAATTTATTCAAAATAATAATAATAATAATAATAAAATTAATAAAGAATTTTAATAATTTAAATTAATATATTAACTCAATAGTAAAAATTAATATATAAAACTCAACAGTAAAAATAAAAATAATTTATTCAAAATAATAATAATAATAATAATAATAATAAAAATAAATTTTAATAATTTAAATTAATATATTAACTCATCAGTAAAAGTTAATATATAAAACTCAACAGTAAAAATAAAAATAATTTATTATAATAATAATAATAAACAATTTTAATAATTTAAATTAATATATTAACTCATCAGTAAAAATTAATATATAAAACTCAACAGTAAAAATAAAAATAATTTATAAAAAATAATAATAATAACAAAATTGATAAAGAATTTTAATAATTTAAATTAATATATTAACTCGTCATTAAAAATTAATATATAAAACTCAACAGTAAAAATAAAAATAATTTATAATAATAATAATAATAATAATATAATAATAATAATAATAATAATAATAATAATAATAATAAATAATAATAATGAATTTTAATAATTTAAATTAATTTAATAATAATAATGAATTTAAATAATTTAAATTAATATATTAACTCATCAGTAAAAATTAATATATAAAACTCAACAGTAAAAATATAAATAATTTATTCAAAATAATAATAATAATAATAATAAAATTAATAAAGAATTTTAATAATTTAAATTAATATATTAACTCATCAGTAAAAATTAATATATAAAACTCAATAGTAAAAATAAAAATAATTTATTCATAATAATAATAATAAAATAAATAAATAAATAAATAAAAATAAATATTCAAGCCGACATTCCGCTGATCCTTAAATTTATTATCCTCATTATTATTTATTTCCTTCTAATCAGCTCTTCTTTTATCATCATTCATAAGTCCTGATGATGGATCCCAGTTGGGATTTGAAACGTTGACACCAAAATGGTTCGTACTATGGATTCTCCGGTAACTAAGTCAAAAGAATTAGTTGTTTATCAAAGTTTATTATCTATATGATGGTTTCATTCTTTAATGGTGCAGACATACATTGGTTGTCTTCTGTAAAATAGCATATACATTTTGAGAAGGAAAATCATTATTATGAAAGTGTAAATACTAATTCACCCCCCCACCCCCCCAGTATGTTGGGAATTCACCCCCCCACCCCCCCAGTATTTTTCCCAACATTATTTTCCATTATCAGTATGAATAGATTCAATATGAGATTGTGCTTCATTTTCAATCCATGCATGACTCTTGAATATTTCAAAAGCTTCAAATTTGTTCTTCAATAAATAAACCCAATAGATTCTGGTGTAATCATCAATAAATGTTATCATATATTTATTACCATTTGCAGAAGTTACATGCATTAGGCCATATAAATCAGAATGAGTGAGTTCAAGTTTTCTATGTTCTCTAGAATGAGATTCATGAAAATACTATTTGTTGTGAATTTCCTAGAATACAAGAATCAAATTGCTTAAGTTTCCTAGGAATAGTAGGCAAAGCAACCATTTTTATTCAAAAAATGAAGGTTATCATAGTTCAAGTGTCCAAATATAGCATGTCACAAAAGACTTCATGTAAATGTACCTTCATCATAATGATAACTGTAAGTTTTGTGCATGAGAAGAGGTTCGTTGTAGCTTCATAAGTCTTTCTTCTATCCCAATCATGATAAGTGAGTGATCTGATGCTTTTTGACCTCAAAATTTCCATCAAATATGTGAATTAAGTGTCCTCATTGGAGGATTTGAACCAAATACAAGAAGTTTTTCCTCAACTCCAAGAGGTATAAAACATCATGTAAAATAAATTCTATAAGATTAGGCAGTTTGAGCCTGATGGTGCCAATCCCTGATGGCTTGAGATTAAGGTTTTGTGCATGATCAAAGGTTCCTTGCAGCTTCATAAGTATTTCTTCTTATATCCCAGTCATGACAAGTGAGTGATATGATTATTTTCTGACCTCAAATTTTCCATCAAATATGTGAATGGAGTGTCCTTGCTCGAGGATTTGAACCAAAGACAACAAGTTTCTCCTAAACTCCAAGAGGTATAAAACATCATGTAGAAGAAATTATAGAAGACCAGGCAGTTTGAGCTTGATGGTGCCAAGTCCCGATGGCTTGAGTTTTGACTTGTTTGCAAAGTATATTTCTCCATCAACATTGTTAGTGAATTCTTAAAAGAAATCTCTTCTGAAATTCATGTGGCAAGTTGATCCTGAATCATGCAACCAATCATATTTCCATGAATAAAGTGAAGCATTGAATAAGTATACAATTACTCTATTGTTTCAATGTCCACAACATAATGAGAGGACTTGGGTTCTTTTCCTTTCCCTTTGTCAAGTGTTTTACATTTTCCTTCATTTCATTCTTGCTCAATTCTATCCCAAGGAATCTTACATGTGGAAGCTTCATGTCCATCCCTATTACATTGTATGTAATGAACATCAGACCTTTCTCTTTAGAAATGTCTGCTCCCCCTACCTCTAAAATTATTTCCACCTCTTCCTCTAGAAGGATCTTGTACATGATTCTTCTCTTTTTGTGCAAGGCACACAACTTCTTTAGAAGACTTAGGAGTTGTATTCTTCCCAAAATCCTTCTCTCTCTCAGAAAACTTCTTCTCAAGGGAGTCAAAGGTAATTTTCTTAAGGTTTCCACTTGCTTGCAATGATTATCGAATAGGTGGGATATAGTGCCTTGGCATAATCTATGAGAGGAATATATATTTCAACACGGTGGTTTTATGTCATGCATAATGGATCTTACTTCTGATGCTAAGGAAATAGGGTCATCATTTTTCAATTCAAGATTGAAGAAATTAATCATCAATTTAACAACTTCAAGTTCAGAGTGTGAGTCATACAATTCCTTCAACTACTTTAAGGCTTCAAAGGCATTTGAATATAATGAAATATGTCGACTCACCTCTTCATTTACTGATGATGCAATCAAGGAATATGCCATGTTGTTCTTATTTTCCAAAAGGGTAAGCTCCTTGTCTGAATTTTTCTAGTGCATTATCTCCTTATCCTTCACAAATTCCTTTCCAAAACTCATTAAAAATAAAGGTGTGCTTTATCTTCCTAGAACACTTTAGATAGTTCTATTTTCCAGTGAGAACTACTCCCATTATGAATATTAAAGAATGCATTATATAGTCTGATCTAGCCTCAAAATTATTATAAACTTACAAAAATAGATTGATGTCTTTGAAAAAAAATTATTGGCTATGTCTTGAAAAATATTTTAAAAAAAAAATAGACTCCAACATATACATTATGGTCTCCCACATATAAATGCCACCTTCCATACCATATAACCATTAAAAAAAAATGAACTCAATCATAAGTGCATCACATTACATGTATACCACAACTCTTCTTTTTTTAAATTCCATTATTTACTACTAATGTACCACTCCATAAATCAACACATGCACTTATGTCATAATACCATGTCATAGAATTATGTACCACTTTAACTATATATACCATACAGTCCATAACAATCAACAACGTTCATGATGTGGTATGGAAAACCAATAGTCAACATCATAGTCCGCAAATTACATTCGACACATACATCACACAACCATAAAAAAGGCATCAATGTAGCATAGTATCATACCAGTTATATGTAGATGAGGGATCAATCCACACAACATACAAACTTGGGCTTAGGTCTAAAAGGGCATGCTTTCAATCTGGCAATTTTTCACATACCATTCTTGACACCACGATTCTTCTACGCAACTCTCGACACCACGGTTGGTGAGAGAAGTGCCCACATCATCCACACCAACTCAAGGAAGGGTTCTAAGTAGAAAGGATAATGTTTTTTCTTCAAACAAAATGACAGTCACAGCTTATGTGGAGGCCAACAAAGTGCCGAAGAAGGTGAAGGCCACGAGAAAATGAGTAGAGATCAAAAAAACTCAATGCAGATTTTCATCAACAAATAATAGTGTTAATACAAATCCATTCAATACATCATCACGATCCATCCATTCCATAGACAAAGACAACATTAACCATCCCACTTATGGCACCATCAAATATTGTCTAACACACATTTGATGTGCTTAATTCATGCTCCAGTATTCATAGAGGGACAAAGGACAGAGCAAGGGAAAATTTGAGTTGGAGTAGGAAAATAGTAGGAGTTACAAGGCAGGAGTGCTAAAAATGGAGTTTGCCTCCGATACCATGATAGGCCAGGAGTAACTCTGAATGAATTTGATGATTTTGCATTAAGATAGAATATGATTATATAAAAAGGAGAGGATGTTATTGGGTTTCATCTCCCAACGCCTCTTTGCCCTCCAACTTCTCTTATTTAGCTATTTACAATATTTACATATGATTCCTAATCCAAAAGTTTAGGTGTTCAACACAAATGATCAACTCAAAGTTCTAATTGATAACAATATGAATTTAAGACTAATCATAATGGTCATTGAGATAATTGTTATATGAATTACAATATTTCTACAACACATAGTTATTGTATTAATCACAGTGAAAGCCTCTACCAATTATCGCCATGTAGAATGAAGTACATGGAGATAATTGTTATCCTACATAAAAACAAATTAATAAATGAACTAATATCGATTTATTATGCAACGGATTTAAATGAAATGTTGAATGTTGTAATGGAGACAAAAGATGGAAGAAAGAACTTTATTAGTAATTATCCCCAATATGAAACTCCATTGGGATACAATATTGAAGATGTTTTGACCTCACAATGGCATTGAGAAGTTCTGTAGTGTTGCATACTCTAACTCAAGTTTTCTTCTCATATTTATGTAGGTGGAAGTTATTGTTTTAGTTTTATATTCAGTTTATAAGGCCAAAATATGGCTTGAGTGAAATAAAATAAGTTGTGTCTAGGCTAGCTATATTTAAAGGTTTAAAATGTGGTCCATGACATCAAACAAATTTTGTGGAATATAAATAGCCACATTGATAGATTGTAGCTAAAGGGAATATACTTCTCAATTTATTAAATAATATTAATGAATTCATTTAGCTACAGTCATAGATTTTTTTATGTATGGTTATTATCATAAAATGTTTTCCCTACATCTATAGTGCTTCAATCATTGATTCTAGAAACAAGATTACATGATATTAAATTGTAGGCGTTGGAAACATATAGGATATTAATTTATTTGATGTAGAATGTTTCAATAAACAAAATCTAAAATGTCATTTTGGTTAATATTCTATGAAGTGTGTTTGAAAACCATCCTAATGTTCTTTTGTGGGATACATGCAGTAGGCACTATAGGATTAGAAGTTGGAATTAGATCTCTAGGAGTTGGTATGCAACTCCATTGTATTACTGTCGGATTAGCTCTCCACTCTACTCGAGTACCATTTTCTCCCTCAATTCTTTGAAAAATTAGCTTGCTTTAAATCCCATTTTATTTTGCAGCTTTCTCAATCAAGAAGCCAAAGTATCTTTTCTACATTTCAAGATGGTGTGAATTGTGAAGAAACAATTGTTGTGATGACTTCAATTGGGTTTAAAGGACTTGAAAAACAATTACAGATTGAGTTATTTGAATCTTCATATTTTTTTTTTTTACTGAATCAAAGGGAAGGGGTCTAAGATCACTCACCTTTGCATATTCATTTATTTTTTCTTACTAAATTAGAGGGAAAGGTCATAAGAGCACTCACTTGGGACTACTTGGATGAAATTCTCAAAGTAATTGAATATACCATTTTTTTGCATTCTCTAAAGAATATTTTGATCCATGTGCTCTATCCAAGTAAAGTCTCCTAATTTACCCATTCAAGATCATTATCAATACATATGGGACTATGAAGCTGCTACTTTCCATCCCTTTGATATTAAGTAATGCAAACAATCTATTTCTCTCTGCTAAAAATGTTAAATACACTCAGGGAACATTCATATTTCTTGAATCCCATTCATTTCCTCACCATAGCGTTTCCAAGGAATTTTCATATTTGGATAGGTACTTTGGAACTCTTGGATCTAGTTGCATGGCTTATGGTATGGGAAATTCTGGAACGTCCTACAATTGGCATATCTACTCAGCTTTTGCTATTGATTTTTCTTTAGGGGGTACATCAAATCTAGTTTTTACAATAGAAATGTGCATGAATCAACTTGGTGATTCCCAAAAAATTGATGCATCTAAGGTCCTAAAAACATCCTCTACCCCCTAGAAAAATATATCAAACATCTCTTCTATTGTTTCAATTGATTTGAAAGGCATGAGGTGAATAAAATGTAGCAAACATTGTGTAGAAAATCCTGTATATTCAAAAGCTCATGTAATCTACTAAAACAAGAGAAAATAATCTACTTCTACTCTTTACAGCGGAAGCCCATAAACATCGAGCAAAAAATAATTAATAGAGGAAGAGAATCAAAGGCACATAATACAATAAATATATGGGGAAATCCACAGCTCAAAACCTCACTATTTGTTTTGTATTAATCCGGAAAATCAAGAAAAAATTACAATGCTTGTTCTCTCTAGAACAATCCCAGCACTCAACAAATTTAATCTCCAACTCATAAGCAGGCTCAAGGCCAAAGCTTAGCCTCTTCACAAGCTCTCCATGTCTCTATTCCAATGTGTAATTCCTATGAAGGATAGATTGTATTTAAAGGGAAATAAAGCCTCTAAAAATAGTGCAATCCCTCAAGGGTCAGTTTCTGATTGCATGCACTATCAGTGCACCTTAGAAAAATCTAAAACAACTAGTACACTATCCCTACACTCCAGTCTCAACTGGGTCTTTCTTAGAATCAACATGCATGATTTTTTGATGGTGGAATCTTCAGTTAACTAAAATAACACTAATTAGGTTACTAGTGTCCCAACTGACTGTTTACTCACTATTAGTTCCTGAAACTAATTGGAACTAATTTAACAAGACTTAACTCAATCAACTGAGTTAACTAATTACAACTCATTCATAACTCATCCTTAACTCCTATAAGTTAGGGAGAAAATATACATGTCTACTAAAAGACTTCCAATTCGAATTTCCTAAATTAATTAAGTTAATTAAACTTAATTAATTATTTTCAAATTTCTATGAGAAAAGAATTCTATTTTAATTCACAGTTTAATTCAAGGACAAATTAAACTAGAATTTCTTATTTCCATTTCTCAAAACTCCCTCTCAACAAGAAAGGGATTATCCACTACCTCGATCCTGTCTTTGTGAAACTCGAATTTACATATTGGAAATTCCTTTGTCAAAATTTCAACATCTTGCTCCTCTGTGGGAATGTAATCTAACAACATGATCCGCTTCAATACACAATCTCTGAGATGATGATACCAAAATATCAATATGCTTGGACTGATCATGAAAAACTGGGTTTTCAAAGAGTTTGATACAACTCTAATTCTCACAATAGATCATTGTTAGATCCATCTGCTGACCAAACAAACCAAGCAGGATCTTCCTCATCCATATAGCCTCACACACAACTTGACTTGCATCCATGTACTCTGCCTCTGCCGAACAGAGTGCAAGAAATCTATGTTTCCCATTGTACCAAAAAACCACAACTAACCCAATACTCAATATCCCTCTTGATGTGATCTTCCCGTCAGATGGACTCCCCACCCAATCTGCATCGGTGAAGCCTTGGAGCTTCACTCCCTCTGTTTGTCTGTACAACAACCTAAACTGAGTAGTGCCTTTGAGGTATCTCAATACATGCTTTGACACCTTCTAGTACATCTTGGTAGGCCTAACCATCGCTTGACTAAGTTTCTTAACTGCATAACACATATCTGGTCGTGTGTTCACCAAATACATAAGTGAACCCACAAGCTACTTGTAAACAATAGCTTCGGCCACTACTTCCCCTAAAGTAGCATCCTCCTTCCTCTAGTTACTAGCTAGAGGAGTCTCCATGGTCTTACTACCCTCCATGTAGAATCTCTTGAGTGTTGCATTGGCATACTTGCCTTGAGAAACAAACAACTCCCCATCTCCCAACCATACCTCCATGCCAAGAAAGTAATGCATGAGCCCCATGTCCTTCATCTCAAACTCTCTTGCAAGATCCTCCTTGCAAGATTTGATGAGCTTCTCATCACCTATCAGTGTGAGATCATGTACATAAAGTACAATGATCAAAAGCTTACCTTCCACCACTATGTGATACAGGTTCACATATGCTTCACTCTTTGTGAAGCCAAACCCAATGAAGTAGTTATCTATCCCGGTGTACCAAGCATGTGGTGCTTGCTTCAATCCATACAACTCTCTCTTGAGTTGGCACACATGTGACTCACGGTCCAAGGTTTCAAAAGCTTTGGGTTTATCTATGTAAACCTCTCATTTAATCATGCAATTGACGAAGGCAATCTTCACATCCATATGATGGATACTCCAACCCATCTGTAGAGATAGTGCCAATTAGATCTGATAGATGAGTACCTTGCAATAGGAGAAAAGGTCTCATCATAGTCAATCTCATCTACTTATGAAAAGCCACGGGCCACAAATCTCGCCTTATGTTTCTCAACACTACCATTTATAGCTTTCTTTACCTTGTAAAGCTAACAAGAGCTCATAAATGACTTGTCCTCCACTCTCGGGACCACATCCCAAACACTGTTTCGAACTATGGAGTCAAACTCCTCGACCATCGCATCAACCCAAACTGGCTGCTACAATTCTTCCTAAAATGAAGATGGATCTGTCACAACACATGCACCCATAAGTGCCACATATCCAGTGTACCTCTCTGGTGACCTCCTGTGTCTGCGCTGAGAAGAGGGTGCTCCCACATTCTCCCATGCACCGTCCAACAACCTGTCAGCCACTCTAGTGTGCTTTCTTCCCTCTTTGGTAGACTCTACCTGATTGAATATCTCCACTCCCAGAACCTCTACATGTGGCTGATCCACATTAATCTGAGGCTCCTCAACCTTAGGAACTAAAATTTCCTCCTCTGCATGTAGATCAAGCTCCCTCTCAAGGGATACTAACATGGCCTTCTCCTCATCAAACTTGACATCCCTGTGAACCACTGTCATCTGACTAGTTTGCATGTACACCCGATAGTTGCGGGGAGTATTAGTGTACCCCAAAAATATTCCAACTCTATTATTGGCTCAAGCTTCTTCCATGCATCTTTGGTCACAGGGCAATAAACCAATGACCCAAAAATAATTAAGTGACCAACATCTAGCCTCTTACCAGAATAATCTTCCTCTGATGTTTTACTCTCAAGGATCCCATGTGGGCTACGGTTCTGAACACAAACTAGTATGTTGCATGCCTCAACCCACAAGTGTAGTGGTAAGCCCTGATCATGAAAAATCTCCCTTGCTTCCCCTACTATGCTCTTGTTCTTTCTCGACCAATGCTTTGAATTCACAAATCTTTGTGAATGTATGATCCTTTCTCTGCATGAAAAATATCCAGCATTTACGAGAATAGTCATCTAAAAATATAACATGATACCTATGTTTGGCGGTGGATACTGGCGAGAATGGTCCACACACATCTTAATGGACTCTCTCCAGAATAGACTCTGCTCAAATATCTTTATCTCCAAAGAAAGACTTGGTATATTTTCCCAAACAACAACCCTTGCATGTATCAACTTTCTCAAGCGTACCTTTGGGAAGACCGGTAGAGATTTTCTTCAATATATTCAAAGCCCCATGATGCAAGTGGCCCAATTGCCTGTGCCACAACTCATCGACATCTCGGCTCAACATTTTTCCACTTTTCAACTCAAAGCAGCACAATCCTCTACCTCTATGTTTAAAGATTCTGAATTCGAATCCCTATCTTCTTTACTTGACATGTGGCTATGTGTCAAAGGAACACCTTTCCTTTCGAAAAGATCACATCATAGCCTCTATCCTAAAGCATGGCAATAGATACCAAGTTCTTCGTTAGTCCATGTACATGCATAACATTCTTCAAGGTGAGTGGAGCCACATGCTCCCTCTGAAAGGTTATAGTGCCAATACCGGTAACACTATGCTTCCCATCATCACCCATCTCGATATGCATATGGAGATCTTTCTCTAGTTCACTGAATAAATATTTGTCAGTAGTCATGTGGAAAGAAGCTTCACTATCGAAGTACCAGACACTTCCCATCATTGAAGACACCATACATGTAATGAGGGAAAAGTCCAATTTGAATTGGGGACCAAAGCCTCACCCACCTCTGCTCTTGAGGACTTCTCCTTGGACTTCTTTAATGTACAATTTGTAGCAAAGTGACCCATCTTGTGACAATGAAAGAATTTAACTTTCGTCATGTCCTTCTTCTTACCTCCATGATAAGAATCTGATTTGGAATGATAAATTTCACCTTTCCCCTTCCTTGACTTAATTGCTATGGCACAATTCTCTTCATCATCAGTCTTTGATGAAAAGCCATCCCTGGTGTTCCTCCTGATTTCATCTTGCATCAAATCCGACCATAGTCATTCCAAATTTGGCATCTTCTCTCGACCATTGATAGAGTCTTGAGAATTATGCCAGCTCTTTGGGAGTCCAAGAAGAAAAAGGCTCACCATATCCTCCTTGGATACTGTGATTCCAACACTTCCAAGTTCATCCCGACATTGAGTGAACTTAGTCAAGTACTTTGGAATCATCTCGCCTTTCTCCATCTTGAATTTTATGAAGTTAATCCTTTAGTGCCAACTTCCTTTGATCACTGCTATTCTGATACAAGTCTATAATTGTTTTCCACATAGCATGTAGAGTTTCCTTTCCATGGAGACTCAAGACAATGTGGTCTCAAACTCCCTCAAGGATTATTTTCCTTTCCTTCACCACACACTTCTTCCATTCAGCCAAGTTTTATGCATCCATAGTTGCTGGCTTGGGGACTTCTTGATCAATGAATTCCTTCAAGCCATTATATTCTATCATAGCCTCCATCTTGTCCCTCTAGGCTATAAAATTCACGCTGCCTTCCAAGGCATACTCAAGCCTCAACCGATGGAACACCATTTTTTGATCCTGAAGTATGTATGCAAATTCGACTCACCTGTAACCTAGAAACTCAAAAATTCGAAATCTACTATAGAGAGATGATTTTAAATCAGAAATATCTCCCTCATTCGAACTCCAATTCAGCCGATTTGTTTTTGAATTTGGGTATCTTTTCTGAAGGAATCCAAATCTACAATTTTTTTTCTGAAAATTTTGCATAGATATTCTCATAATGTCTTTGCAAACTCTCATCCCAAAAAATAATCTTGCTTCAATACCATGTAGAAAATCATGTAGATTCACAAGATCATGTAATATACTAAAACAAGAGACAAGAATCTACTTCTACTCTTTACAACGGAAGCCCATAAACATCAAGAAAATAATGATCAATAGAGGAAGAGAATCAAAGGCACATAACACAATAAATATACAGGGAAAGCCACAACTCAAAACCCCACTATTTGTTTTGTATTAATCTGGAAAATCAAGATGAAATTAAAATGCTTGTTCTCTCTAGAATAATCCCAACACTCAACAAATTCAATATCCAACTCATAATAAAGCTCAAGGCCAAAGCTTAGCCTCTTTACAAGCTCTCCAAGTCTCTATTCCAATGTGTAATTCCTATGAAGTGTAGATTGTATTTAAAGGGAAATAAAGCCTCTAAAAATAGTGCAATCCCTCACGGATCAGTTCCTGATTTCTTCCATTGTTAGTGCAACTGCAACTTAGAAAAATCTAAAACATTTAGTACAATGTCCCTGCACTCTACTCTCAACTCAGTCTTTCTCAGAATCAACATGGATGAGTTTTTGATGGTGGAATCTTCAATTAACTAGAGTATCACTAATTAGGTCACTAGTTTCCCAACTCACTGTTTCATAACTCATTCATAACTCATCCTTAACTCCTATAATTTAGGGAGAACATATACATGTCTTCTAAAAGACTTCCAATTCAAATTTCCTAAATTAATTAACTTAATTAAAATTTATTAATTATTTTCAAATTGCTATGAGAAAAGAATTCTATTTTAATTCATAGTTTAATTCAAGGACAAATTAAACTAGAATTTCTTATTTCCATTTCTCAACACTCCCTCTCAATAAGAAAGGGATTACCACTACCCCAATCTTGTCTCTTTGAAATTCAAATTTACATCTTGGCAATGCCTTTGGCAAGATGTCAACATCTTGCTCCTCTGTGGGAATGTAATCTAACAACATGATCCACCTCAATACACAATCTTTGAGATGATGATACTGGATATCAATATGCTTGGACCGATCATCAAAAACTGGATTTTCAGAGAGTTTGATACAAATTTGATTATCACAATAAATCACTGTCGGATCCATCTACTAACCAAACAAACCAACCAGGATCTTCCTCATCTAGATAGCCTCACATGTTGCTTGACTTTTAGCCATGTTCTCTACCTCTGCCGAACTCAGTGCAACCGATCTCTGTTTCGTGCTATAACAAGAAATTGCAGCTGACCAATTACTAAAGATCCCTGCTTATGTGCTCTTCCTATTAGATGGACTCCCCATCCAATCTGCATCGGTGAAGCCATGAAGCTTCACTCCCTATGTCCGTCTGTACTACAACCCAAACTGAGTAGTGCCTTTGAGGTATCTTAATACATGCTTTGACTCCTTCTAATACAACTTGGTAGGCCTAACCATTGCTTGACTAAGTTTCTTAACTGCATAACACATATCTGGTCACGTGTTCACCAAATACATGAGTGAACCCACAAGCTACCTGTAAACAATAGCTTCCACTACTTCCCTTGAGGTAGCATCCTCCTTCCTCTAGTTACCAGCTAGAGGAGTCTCCATGGTTTACTGCTCTCCATGTGGAATCTCCTGAGTATATCATTTGCAAACTTGCCTTGAAACAAACAACTCCCCATCTCCCTGCCATACCTCCATGCCAAGAAAGTAATGCACGAACCCCGTATCCTTCATCTCAAACTCTCTTACAAGATCCCCCTTGCAAGATTTGATGAGATTCTCATCACCCATCAGTACGGGATCATCTACATAAAGTACAATGATCAAAAGCTTACATTCCACCACTATGTGATATAGGTTCGCATCTGATTCACTCTTTGTGAAGCCAAACCCAATTAAGTAGCTATCTATCCTACTGTACCAAGCAAGGGGTGCTTGCTTCAGCCCATACAATGCTCTCTTGAGTTGGCACACATGTGACTCATGGTCCAAGGTTTCAAAACCTTCGGGTTGCTTTATGTACACCTCTTCCTCAATCATACCATTAAGGAAGGTAGGCTTCACATACATCTGATGGATACTCCAACCCATCTGTGCAAATAGTGCCAAAAGAGATCTGATAGATGAGTACCTTGCAACAGGAGCAAAGGTCTCATCATAGTCAATCCCCTCTACTTGTGAAAAGCCATGGGCCACAAATCTAGCTTTATGCTTCTCAACACTACCATCTGGAACTTGCTTTACCTTGTAATGCAAACGAGAGCTCACAATTGACTTTTCCGCCAGTCTCAGGACCACATCCCAAACATTGTTTTGAACTATGGAGTCATAGACCTCCACCATCGCATCAACCCAAACTGGCTGCTACACTGCTTCCTGAAAGGAAGATGCCTTTGTCACAACACATGCACCCATAAGTGGCATGTATCCAATGTACCTCCCTGGTGACCTTCTCTATCTACGCTAAGAAGAGGATGCTCCCACATTCTCCCGTGCATCATCCAACAATTTGTCAACCTCTTTAGTGCGCTTTCTTCCCTCTTTGGAAGACTCTTCTTGAGTGGATGTCTCCACTCCCAAAACCTTTGCATGCAGCTACTCCACATCAAACTGAGGCTCCTCAACCTTAGGAACTAAAATTTCCTCGTCCGCATGTAGCTCAAGCTCCCTCTCAAGGGATACTCGCATGGCATTCTCCTCATCAAACTTGACATCCTTGTGAACCATTGTCATCCAACTAGTTTGCATGTACACCCGATAGTTGTGGGGAGTATCAGTGTACCCCAAAAAGATCCGCAACTCTTATGTTGGCTCAAGTTTCTTCTGTTCATCTTTCGTCACATGGAAATAAAATGATGACCCAAAAATCCTGAAGTGACCAACATCTGGCCTCTTACCGGAATAAGCTTCCTCTGGTGTTTTACTCTCAAGTATCCGATGTGGGCTATGGTTCTGAACATAAACTGGTGTGTTGCATGCCTTAGCCAACAAGTGTAGTGGTAGGCCCTGATGATGCAACATCGACCTTGCTTCCCCTACTATGATCTTATTCTTCCTCTCAGAAACATCATTTTGTTGAGGGTTATGAGGTGCCGTCAACTCTCGTTTAATCCCTTCTACTGCATAGAAGTTCTTAAACTCATTGGAGACATATTCTCCAACGTTATCACTTCGTATAACTTTAACCTTCTTGCCTAAATCTTTCTCAACGAATGCTTTGAATTCACAAAACTTTGTGAACGTCTGATCCTTTCTCTGCATGAAAAATATCCATCATTTACGAGAATAGTCATCTACAAATATAACATAATACCTATGTTTGGCGGTGGATACTGTCAAGAATGGTCCACACTCATCTGAATGTACTCTCTCCAGAATAAACTCTACTCCACTGTCTCTATCTCCAAAGGAAGACTTGGTGTATTTTCCCAAACTACAACCCTTGCATGTATCAACTTTCTCAAGCGTACCTTTGGGAAGACCAGTAGAGATCTACTTCAATATCTTCAAAGCCCCATGATGCAAGTGGCCCAATCGCCCTTGCCACAACTCATTGACATCTCGGCTGAACATCTTTTGCACTTTTCAACTCAAAGCAGCACAATCCTCTACCTATATTTTATAGAGATTCTTAACTTGAACCCCTATCTTCTTTACTTTACCCGTGGCTATGTGTCGAAGGAACACCTTTCCTTTCAAAAAGATTACATCATAGCTTCTATCCTAAAGCATGGAAATTGATACCAAGTTCTTTGTTAGTCTAGGTACATGCATAACATTCTTCAAGGTGAGTGGAGATACATGCTCCCTCTAAAAGGTTATAGTGCTAATACTGGTAACACTATGCTTCCCCTCATCACCCATCTCGATATGCATCTGAAGACCTTTCTCCTCCAGTTCACCGAAAAACTCTTTGTTGCTAGTCATGTGGAAAGAAGCTCCGCTGTCTAAGTACCAGGCACTTCCTATCATTGAAGAAACCATGCATGCAATGAGGGAAAAGTCCAATTTGAATTGGAGGCCAAACCCTCACCTGCCTCTCCTCTTAAGGACTTCTCCTTGGACTTATTCAATGGACAATTTTTAGCAAAGTGACCCATCTTGTGACAATTAAAGCATTTAAGTTTTGTCAGGTGTTTCTTCTTACCTCCATGATAAGAATCTAATTTGAAACGAGAAATTTTACCTTTCCCCTTCCTTGCCTTAATCACTAAGGCACAATTCTCTTCATCCTCAGTCTTTGATGAAGAGACATCCCTGGTGTTCCTCCTGATCTCATCCTACATCAAATCCAACCATAGTCATTTCCAATCTTGCAACTTCTGACCATTGACAGAGTCCTCATAACTATGCCAACTCTTTGGGAGTCAAAGAAGAGCAAGGATCAAAATATCCTCCTCGGAAACTGTGATCTAACACTTCCAAGTTCATACCCACACTGAGTGAACTTGGTCAAGTATCTTAGAATTGTCTCACCTTTCTCCATCTTGATTTTACGAGGTTTATCCTTCAATTCTAACTTCTTTTGATCACTACTATTATGATACAAGTCCATCAATGTTTTCCACATAGCATGTGGAGTTTCCTTGCCATGGAGACTCGAGACAATGTGGTCTCAAACTCCCTCAAGTATTATCTGCCTTGCCTTCGCCACACACTTCTTCCATTCCGCCAAGTTCTGTGTATCCATAGCAGCTGGCTTGGGGACTTCTTGATCAATGAATTCCTTCAAGCCATTATCTTCTATCACAACCTTCATCCTATCCCTCCAGGCTATAAAATTTGAGCTTCCATCCAAGGCATAATCAAGCCTCAACCCATGGAATTCCATCTGCTGATGCTGAAGTATGTATGCAAACTCAACTTTCATCTTTAACCCAGAAACTTAAAACTTTGAAATCTCCTTTAGAGAGCTGATTTTAAATCAGCAATATCTCCTTCATCTGAAATACGGATCGACCAATTTTTTTTTGAATATGGGTATCTTTTCCAAGTAACCCAAATCTATAATTTGTTTCTGAAAATTTTGCACAAAAATTCTCTGCAAAATCTTGGCCCAAAAAACAATCTTGCTCCGGTACCACGTAGAAAATCATGTAGATTCACAAGCTCATGTAATCTACTAAAACAAGAGACAAGAATCTACTTCTACCATTTACAGAAGAAGCCCATAAGAATTGAGCAAACAATAACCAATAGAGGAAGAGAATCCAAGGCACATAACACATTAAATATCCGAGGAAATCCACAGCTCAAAAACCCACTATTTGTTTTGTATTAATCCGGAAAATCAAGATGAAATTACAATGCTTCTTCTCTCTAGAACAATCCCAACACTCAGCAAATTCAATCTCAACCCATAAGCAAGCTCAAGGCCAAAGATTAGCCTCTTCACAAGCTCTCCAAGTCTCTATTCCAATGTGAAATTCCTATGAAGGGTAGCTTGTATTTAAAGGGAAATAAAACCTCTAAAAATAGCGCAATCCCTCAAGGATCAGTTCCTAATTGCATGCATTGTCAGTGCAACTCAGAAAAATCTAAAACAATTAGTGCATTGTCCTTGCACTCCAGTCTCAACTGGGTATTTCTCAGAATCAACATGCATGTGCTTCTGATGATGGAATCTTCAGTTAACTAGAGTAGCACTAATTAGGTGACTAGTGTCCCAACTAACTGTTTAGTCATTATTAGTTCCTAAAACTGATTGGAACTAATTTAATTGGACTTAACTCAATAAACTGAGTTAACTAATTACAACTCATTCATAACTCATCCTTAACTCCTATAAATTAGGGATAACATATACATGTCTTCTAAAAGACTTCCAATTCGAATTTCCTAAATTCATTAAGTTAATTAAACTTAATTAATTATTTTCAAATTGCTATGAGAAAAGAATTCTATTTTAATTGATAGTTTAATTCAAGGACACATTAAACTAGAATTTCTTGTTGCCATTTCTCAACAAGAAAGGGATTATCCAATACCCCGATCCTGTCTCTGTGAAACTCAAATTTACGTCTTGTCAATTCCTTTGTCAAGATGTCAACATCTTTCTCCTTCGTGGGAATGTGATCTAACAACATGATCCGCCTCAATACATAATCTTTGAGATGATGATACTGAATAAAAATATGCTTGGACCGATGATGAAAAAATGGATTTTCAAAGAATTGATACAACTTTGATTATCACAATAAATCATTGTTGGATCCATCTGCTGACCAAAAAAACTAACTAGGACCTTCCTCATCCAGATAGCCTCACATGCTGCTTGACTTGTAGCCATGTACTCTGCCTCTGCTGTTCTGAGTGCAACCGATCTCTATTTCCTGTTGTACCAAGAAACTGCACCTGACCCAATACTAAACATCCCTCCTGATGTGTTCTTCTTATCTGATGGACTCCCTACCCAATAAGTATTGGTGAAGCCTTGAGGCTTCCCTCCCTCTGTCCATCTGTACCACAACCCAAACTGAGTAGTTCCTCTAAGGTATCTCAATACATGCTTTGACGCCTTCTAATACATCTTGGTAGGCCTAACCATCACTTGACTAAGTTGGTTAACTGCGTAACACATATCTGGCCGTGTGTTCACCATATACATGAGTGAACCCACAATCTGTCTATAAACAGTAGCTTCCACTACTTCCCCTAAAGTAGCATCCCGCTTCCTCCATTTACCAGCTAGAGGAGTCTCCATGGGTTTACTGCTCTCCATGCAAAATCTCCTGAGTATCTCATTGGAATACTCACCTTGAGAAACAAACAACTCCCCATCTCCCTGCCATACCTCCATGCCAAGAAAGTAATGTATGAGCCCCATGTCCTTCATCTCAAACTATCTTGCAAGATCCTCCTTGCAAGATTTTATGAGCTTCTCATCACTTGTCAGTATGAGATCATCTACATAAAGTACAATAATCAAAATCTTACCTTACACCACTATGTGATACAAGTTCGCATATGCTTCACTCTTTGTGAATCCCAACCATGTGAAGTAGCTATCTATCCTGGTGTACCAAGCACGGGGTGCTTGCTTCAGCCCAAACAATGCTCTCTTGAGTTGAAACACATGTGACTCATAGTCCAAGGTTTCAAAATCTTTGGGTTGCTTTATGTACACCTATTCCTCAATTATGACATTGAGGAAGGTAGTATTCACATCCATCTAATGGATGCTCCAACCCATCTGTGTAGATAGTGCCAAAATAGATTTGATAGATGAGTACCTTGCAACAAGAGAAAATGACTCATCATAGTCAATCTCCTGTCCTGTGAAAAGCCACGGGCCACAAATCTAGCCTTATGCTTCTCAACACTACCATATGTAGCTTTGTTTACCTTGTAAAGCCAATGGGAGCTCACAACTTACTTGTCCTCTAGTCTCAGGACCACATCCCAAACACTATTTTGAACTATGGAGTCATACTCCTCCACCATCGCATCAACCCAATCTAGTTGTTGCACTACTTCGTGAAAGGAATATGGCTCTGTCACAACACATGAACCCATAAGTGCCATGTATCTAGTGTACCTCTCTGGTGACCTTCTCTGTCTACGCTGAGAAGATGGTGCTCCCAGATTCTCCCATGCATCATCCAACAAATTGTCAATCCCTCTAGTGCGCTTTCTTCACTCTCTGGAAGACTCTGCCTAAGTGGATGTCTCCACTCCTGAAACCTCTGCATGTGGCTACTCCACATCAATCTGAGGCTCCTCAAACTTAGGAAATAAAAGTTCCTCCTCTGCATATAGCTCAAGCTCCCTCTCAAGGGATACTCAAATGGCCTTCTCCACATCAAACTTGACATCCCTGCGAACCACTATCATCCGACTAGTTTGCATGTACACCCGATAGATGTGGGGAGTATTAGTGTACCCCAAAAATATTCCCAACTATGTTGTTGGCTCAAGATTCTTCCATGCATCTTTGGTCCCATGGCAATAAACCGATGACGCAAAAATCCTGAAGTGACCAACATCTGGCCTCTTACTGGAATAAGCTTCCTTTGGTGTTTTACTCTCAAGTATTCAATGTGGGCTACAGTTCTGAACATAAATCAATGTGTTGCATGCCTAAGCCCACAAGTGTAGTGGTAGACCCTGATCATGCAAAATCACCCTTGCTTCCCCTACTATGCTCATGTTCTTCCTCTTAGCAACCCCATTTTGTTGAGGGTTATAAGGTGCCGTCAACTCTCGTTTATTACCTTCCACTGCACAGAAGTTATTAAACTCATTGGAGACATATACTCCACCATTATCACTCTGTAGAGCTTTAACCATATTTCCTGAAACTTTCCCAACCAATGCTTTCAATTCACAAATTTGTGAATGTCTCATCCTTTCCTTGCATGAAAAATATCTAACATTTATCAGAATAGTCATCTACAATAATAACATAATACCTGTGTTTTGTAGTGGATACTATTGAGAAAGGTCCACACACATCTAAATGGACTCTCTCTAGAATAGAATTTGCTCGATTGTCTCTATCTCCAAATGAAGACTTGGTGTATTTTCCCAAACTACAACCCTTGCATGCATCAACTTACTCAAGCGTACCTTTCGGAAGATTGGTAGGGATTTGCTGCAATATATTCAAAGCCCCATGATGCAAGTGGCCCATCGCCTGTGCCATAACTCGTCAAATCTCAGCTCAACATATTTTCCAATTTTCAACTCAAAGCAGCACAATCCTCTACCTCTATCTTATAGAAATTATGAACTCGAATCCCTATCTTATTTACTTGACCCGTGGCTATGTGTTGAAGGAATGCCTTTCCTTTCAAAAATATCACATCATAGCCTCTATCCTCAAGCATGGCATGGTAATGGATACCAAGTTCTTGGTCAGTCTGGATACATGCATAACATTATTCAAGGTGACTGGAAATGCATGCTCCCTCTGAAAGGTTATAGTGCCAATACCGGTAACACTATGCTTCCCATCATCACCCATCTTGATACGCATCTGGAGATCTTTCTCCTCGAGTTCACTGAATAACTCTTTGTCGCCAGTCATGTGGAAAGAAGCTCCACTATCTAAGTAACAGACACTTCCCATCATTGAACACACCATGCATGAAATGGGGAAAAAGTCCAATTTGAAATGGGAGGCCAAAGCCTCACTTGCCTCTCCTCTTGAGGAATTATACTTGGACTTATTCAATGGAAAATTTGTAGCAAAGTGACCCATCTTGTGAAAATGAAAGCATTTAACTCTCATCATGTCCTTACTCTTACCTTCTTGATAAGAATATGATTTGGAACGAGAAATTTTTCCTTTCCCCTTCCTTGCATTAATCGCTAAGGCACATTCCTCTTCATCATGAGTATTTGATAAAGAGCCATCCCTGGTGTTCCTTCTGATCTCATTTTGAATCAAATCCGACCATAGTCGTTACCAATCTGGCAGCTTCTCTTGACCATTGACATAGTCCTGATAACTATGCCAAATCTTTAGGGGTCCAAGAAGAGCAATGCTCACCATATCCTCCATAGAAATTGTGATTCCAACACTTCCAGGTTCATCCTGACATTGAGTGAACTTAGTCATGTACTTTGGAATCATCTCGCCTTTCTCCATCTATATTTTATGAAGTTTATCCTTTACTGCCAACTTCCTTTGATCACTGCTATTCTGATACAAGTACGTCAATGTTTTCCACATAGCATGCAGAGTATCCTTGCCATAGAGACTCAAGACAATGTGGTATCGAACTCCCTCAAGGATTATCTGCCTTGCCTTTGCCACACACTTCTTCCATTCTGCCAAGTTTTGTGCAGCTATAGCTACTCTCTTAGGGACTTATTTATCAATGAATTCCTTCAATCCATTATCTTCTAGCACAACTACCATCCTGTCCCTCGAGGCTATAAAATTCAAGCTTCCTTCTAAGGAATACTCAAGCCCTAACCCATGGAATGCCATCTGTCGATCCTGAAGTATGTATGAAAAATTGACTTTCACCTACAACCTAGAAACTCAAAACTTCGAAATCTCCTCTAGATCGCTGATTTTAAATCAACGATATCCCCCTCATCCCAACTTCGACTTGGCCGATTGTTTTTTTTTTTGAATTTGGGTATATTTTCCCAAGGAATCCAAATCTTCATTTTGTTTATGAAAATGTTGCACATAAAGCTCATAATTTCTCTACAAACTCTAGGCCCAAAAAACAATATTGCTTCGATACCATGTAGAAAATCATGTAGATTCACAAGCTCATGTAATCTACTAAAACAAGAGACAAGAATCTATTTCTCCTCTTTACAGTGGAAGCCCATAAAAATCAAACAAAAAATAATCAATAGAGGAAGAGAATTAATGGCACATAACACAATAAATATCTGGGGAAATCAACAGCTCAAAAGCCCACTATTTGTTTTGTATTAATCTGGAAAATCAAGATGAAATTACAATGCTTGTTCTCTCTAGAACAATCCCAACACTCAACAAATTCAATCTCCAACTCATAGGAAAGCTCAAGGCCAAAGCTTAATATCTTCACAACCTCTCCAAGTCTCTATTCCAATGTATAATACCTATGAAGGATAGCTTGTATTTAAAGGGAAATAAAGCCTCTAAAAATAGCGCAATCCCTCAACGATCATTTCCTAATTGCATGCAATGTTATTGAAACTCAGAAAAATCTAAAACAATTAGTACATTGTCCCTGCACTCTAGTCTCAACTGGGTCTTTCTCATAATCAACATGCATGAGTTTCTGAAGGTGGAATCTTTAGTTAACTAGAGTAGCACTAATTAGGTCACTAGTGTCCTAACTGACTGTTTACTCACTATTAGTTCCTGAAACTGATTGGAACTAATTTAACTGGATTTAACTCAATAAACTGAGTTGACTAATTTCTACTCATTCATAACTTATCCTTAACTCCTATAAGTTAGGGAGAAAATATACATGTCTTCTAAAAGGCTTCCAATTCAAATTTCCTAAATTAATTAAGTTAATTAAACTTATTTAATTAGTTTCAAATTGCTATGAGAAAAGAATTCTATTTTCATTCACAGTTTAATTCAAGGAGAAATTAAAATGGAATTTCTTGTTTCCATTTCTCAACACTCCCTCTCACCAAGAAATGGATTCTCCACTACCCCAATCCTATCTATGTGAAAATCAAATTTACATCTTGGAAATGCCTTTTTCAAGATGTCAGCATCTTTCTCCTCCGTGGGAATGTAATCTAACAACATGATCCACCTCAATACATAATCTCTGAGATGATGATACTAGATCTCAATATTCTTAGACCGATCATGAAAAACTAGATTTTAAGAGAGTTTGATACAACTCTAATCATCACCATTAATCACTGTCAGATCAATTTGCTGACCAAACAAACCAATCAGGATCATCCTCATCTAAATAGCCTCACATGCTGCTTGACTTGCAACCATCTACTATGCCTCTGCCGAACTGATTGAAATCGATCTTTGTTTCCTATTGTATAAAGAAACTGAATATGACCCAATACTAAAGATCCCTCTTGATGTGCTCTTCATGTTAGACAGACTCCCTGCCCAATATGCATCAGTTAAGCCTTGAAGCTTCACTCCCTCTGTCTGTCTATATGACAACCCAAACTGAGTAGTGCCTCTGAGGTATCTCAATACATGCTTTGCCGCCTTCCAATACATCTTGGTAGGCATAACCATCGCTTGAATAATTTGGTTAGCTACATAACACATATCTGGTCGTGTGTTAACCAAATACATGAGTGAACCCACAAGCTGTCTGTAAAGAGTAGCCTCCACTACTTCCCTTGAAGTATCATCCTCCTTCCTCCAGTTACCAGCTAGAGGAGACTCCATGGGTTTACTGCTCTCCATGCAGAATATCCTTAGTATCTCATTGGAATACTTGCCTTGAGAAAAAAAACAACTCCCCATCTCCCTGCCATACCTCCATGGCAAGAAAGTAATGCATGAGCCCCATGTACTTCATCTCAAAATCTCTTGCAAGATACTCCTTGAAAGATTTAGTGGTAGACCCTGATGATGCAACATCGCCCTTTCTTCCCCTACTATGGCTACGGTTCTAAACATAAATTGGTGTGTTGCATGTCTCAACCCACAAGTGTAGTGGTAGACCCTAATCATGCAACATTGCCCTTGCTTCCCATACTATGCTCTTGATCTTCCTCTCTGTAACCCCATTTTGTTGAGGGTTATGAGGTGCCATCAACTCTTGTTTAATCCCTTCTGCTGGATAGAAGTTATTAAACTCATTGGAGACATATTCTCCAATGTTATCACTCTGTATAACTTTAACCTTCTTGTGTGACTCTTTCTCTGCCAATGCTTTGAATTCACAAAAAATTGTGAATGCCTAATCCTTCCTCTGAATGAAAAATATTACGAGAATAGTCATCTACAAATATAACATAATACCTGTGTTTTGTGATGGATTCTATCGAGAATGGTCCACACACATATGAATGGACTCTCTCCATAATATACTATGCTCGACTGTCCCTATCTCCAAAGGAAGACTTGGTGTATTTTTACAAACTACAACCCTTGCATGTATCAACTTGCTCAAGCGTACCTTTGGGAAGACTAGTAGAGATTTTCTGCAATATCTTCAAAACCCTATGATGCAAGTAGCCCAATCACCTGTGCCACAACTCGTTAACATCTCAGCTCAACATATTTTCCTATTTTCAACTCAAAGTAGCACAATCCTCTACCTCTATCTTATAGATATTATGAAATTGAATCCATATCTTCTTTACTTGACCCATGGTAATGTGTCAAAGGAATGCCTTTCCTTTAGAAAATATCATATCATAGCCTATATCCTCAAGCATGCAAACAGATACCAAGTTCTTCATCAGTCCAGGTACATGCATAACATTCTTCAAGGTGAGTGGAGCCTCATGCTCCCTTTGAAAGGTTATAGTGCCAATAACAATAACACTATGCTTCCCATCATCACCCATCTTGATATGCATCTAAAGATCTTTATCCTCTAGTTCACTGAATAACTCTTTGTCGCCAGTCATGTGGAAATAGGCTTCACTGTCTAAGTACCAAACAATTCCCCTCATTGAAGACAAATGCATGAAATGAGAGAAAATTCCAATTTGAATTTGAAGGCCAAAGCCTCACCCGCCTCTCCTCTTGAGAACTTCTCCTTGGACTTATTCAATGGACAATTTGTAGCAAAGTGACCCATCTTGTGATAATGAAAGCATTTAACTTTTTCCATGTCCTTCTTCGTACCTCCATGATAAAAATTTGAATTGGAATGAGAAATTTTACCTTTCCCCTTCCTTGTATTAATCGCTAAGGCACAATTCTCTTCATCATTAGTCTTTGATGAAGAGCCATCCCTGGTGTTCCTCTTGATCTCATCCTGCATCAAATCTGACCATAGTCGTTCCCAATCTGGTATCTTCTCCCGACCATTGACAGAGTCTTGATAACTATGCCAACTATTTGGGAGTCCAAGAAGAGAAAGGCTCACCATATCCTCCTCGGAAACTGTGATTCCAACATTTCCAAGTTCATCCTGACATTGAGTGAACTTGGTAAAGTACTTTAGGATCATATCACCTTTCTCAATCTTCATTTTATGAAGTTTATCCTTCAGTGCCAACTTCCTTTGATCACTGCTATTTTGATACAAGTCTATTAATGTTTTACACATAGCATGTGGAGTTTCATTTCCATGGAGACTCGAGACAATGTGGTTTCGAACTACCTCAAGGATTATCCTCCTTGCCTTTACCACACACTTCTTCCATTCGACCAAGTTCTATGCATCCGTAGCTGCTAACTTGGGGACTTCTTGTTCAATGAATTCCTTAAACCCATTATCTTCTAGCACAACCTCCATCTTGTCCCTCTAGAATATAAAATTTGGGCTTCCTTCCAAGGAATACTGAAGCCTCAACCCATGGAACGAAATCTGTCAATCCTGAAGTATGTATGCAAATTCGACTTTCACCTGTAAGCCAGAAAATCAAAACTTTGAAATATCCTCTAGAGAGCTGATTTTAAATCAGCAATATCTCCCTCATCCGAACTCTGATTTGGCCAATTTGTTTTCTGAATTTAGGTATCTTTTCCCAAGGAATCCAAATATGCAATTTGTTTCTGAAAATTTTGAATAGAAATTCTTTGCAAACTCTCGGCCCAAAAAAAAATATTGCTCCAATACCATGTAGAAAATCATGTAGATTCAAAAGATCATGTAATTTACTAAAACAAGAGACAAGAATCTACTTCTACTCTTTATAGTGGAAGCCCATAAACATTGAGAAAACAATAATAAATAGAGGAAGAGAATCAAAGGCACATAACATAATAAATATATGGGGAAATCCACAACTCAAAACCCCATTGTTTGTTTTGTATTAATCCGGAAAATCAAGATGAAATTACAATGCTTGTTCTCTCTAGAATAATCCCAGCACTCAGCAAAATCAATCTCCAACTCATAAGAAAGCTCAAAGCCAAATCTTATCCTCTTCACAAGTTCTCCAAGTCTCTATTCCAATTTGTAATTCCTATGAAGGATAGCTTGTATTTAAAGGGAGATAGAGACTATAAAAATAGCACAATCCCTCAAGGATCAGTTACTGATTGCATGCACTGTTAGTGCAACTCAGACAAATCTAAAATAATTAGTACATCATCCCTGCAATCTAGTCTCAACTAGGTCTTTCTTAGAATCAACATGCATGAGTTTCTGATGGTGGAATCTTCAATTAACTAGAGTAGCATTAATGAGGTCACTAGTGTCCCAACTGTCTCTTTACTCACTATTAGTTCCCAAAATTGATTGGAATTAACTTAACTCAATAAACTGAGTTAACTAATTACAACTCATCCATAACTCATCCTTAACTCCTGTAAGTTAGGGAGAACATATACATGTCTTCTAAAAGACTTACAATTCGAATTTCCTAAATTAATCAAGTTAATTAAACTTAATTAATTATTTTCAATTTGCTATGAGAAAAAAATTATATTTTAATTGACAGTTTAATTCAAGAACAAATTAAACTCGAATTTCTTGTTGCCATTTCTCAACACTCCATCTCAACAAGAAAGGGATTATCCACTAACCTGATCCTGTCTCCATGAAACTCAAATTTACATCTTAGAAATGCCTTTGTCAAGATGTCAGCATCTTTCTCCTCCGTGGGAATGTAATCTAATAACGTGATCAGCCTCAATACACAATTTGTGAGATGATGATACTGGATATCAATATTCTTGGACCCATCATGAAAAATTGGATTTTTAGAGAGTTTGACACAACTCTAATTATCATAATAAATCACTGTTGGATCCATCTACTGACCAAACAAACCAACTAGGATCTTCCTCATCCATATAGCCTCACATGTTGCTTGACTTGCAGCCATGCACTTTGCCTCTGCCGAATTGAGTGAAACTGATCTCTGTTTCCTACTGTACCAAGAAACTGCAGTTGGACCAATACTAAAGATCCCTCCTGATGTGCTCTTCCTGTCAGACGGAATCCTTGCCCAATATGCATCAGTTAAGCCTTGAAGATTCACTCCCTTTGTTCGTCTGTACAACAACCCAAACTGACTAGTGCCTATGAGGTATCTCAATACATGCTTTGACACCTTCCAATATATCTTGGTATGCCTAACCATAGTTTGACTAAGTTAGTTAACGGCATAACACATATCTGGTCATGTGTTCACCATATACATGAGTGAACCCACAAGTTGCCTGTAAATAGTATCTTCCACTACTTCCCCTAAAGTAGCATCCTCCTTCCTCCAGTTACCATCTAGAGGATCTCCTGAGTATCTCATTGACATACTTTCCTTGAGAAACAAACAACTCCCCATATCCCTACCATACCTCCATGCTAAGAAAGTAATGCATGAGCCCCATGTCCTTAATCTCAAAATCTCTTGCAAGGTCCTCCTTGCAAGAATTGATTAGCTTCTCATCACTTGTAAGTATGAGATCATCTACATAAAATGAAATGATCAAAATCTTACCTCCCACCACTATGTGATACAGGTTCGCATTTGCTTCACTATTTGTGAAGCCCAACCCAGTGAAGTAGCAATCTATCCTAGTGTACCAAGCACGGGATGCTTACATTAGCCCATAAAATGCTCTCTTGTGTTGGCACACATGTGACTCATGGTCAAGGGTTTCAAAACCTTTTTGTTGCTCTATGTATACCTCTTCCTCAGTCATGTCATTGAGGAAGGAGATCTTCACATCCATATGATGGATACTCCAACCCATCTCATCAGAGTCAATCCCCTCTACCTGTGAAAAGCCGAGCCACAAATCTTTCCTTATGCCTCTCAACACTACTATCTGCAGCTTGCTTCACCTTGTAAAGTGAACGAGAGCTCACAACTGACTTGTCCTCCAGTCTCGGGATCACATCCCAAACACTGTTTTGAACTATGGAACCATACTCTTCCACCATCGCATCAATCAAAACTGGATGCTACATTGCTTCCTGAAAGGAAGATGGCTCTATCACAACACATGCACCCATAAGTTCCATGTATCTAGTGTACCTCTCTGGTGACCTCCTTTGTCTGCGCTGGGAAGAGGATGCTCCCATATTCTCCCATGCATCAAGCAACAATCTGTCAACCTCTCTAGTGTTCTTTCTTCCCTCTCTGTAAGACTTTGACTGAGTGGATGTCTCTGCTCCTAGAAAATATGCATGTGGCTTCTCCACATCAATCTAAGGTTCCTTAACCTTAGGAACTAAAGTTCCTCCTCTGCATGTAGCTTCAGCTCCCTCTCAAGGATACTCACATGGCCTCCTCCTCATCAAACTTGACATCCCTGTGAATCACTATCATTCGACTAGTTTGCATGTACACCTGATAGTTGTGGGGAGTATCAGTGTACCCCAAAATGATCCCCAAATATGTTATTAACTCAATCTTCTTCTATGCATCTTTGGTCACATGGCAATAAACCAATGACCCAAAAATCCTGAAGTGACCAACATCTGGCCTCTTACCAGAATAAGCTTCCTCTGGTGTTTTACTCTCAAGTATCCGATGTGGGCTACGATTATGAACATAAACCGGTGTGTTGCATGCCTCAACCCATAAGAGTAGTGGTAGGACCTAATCATGCAACATCACCCTTGCTTCACCTACTATGCTCTTGTTATTCCTCTCGGCAACCCCATTCTATTGAGGGTTATGAGGTGCCATCAACTCTTGTTTAATCCCTTTCGCTACACAGAAGTTCTTAAACTCATTGGAGACATATTCTCGACAATTATTACTCCATAGAGATTTAACCTTCTTATCTGACTCTTTCTCTACCAATGCTTTGAATTCACAAAACTTTATGAATGTATGAACCTTTCTTTGCATGAAAAATATCCAACATTTACGAGAATAGTCATCTACAAATATAACATAATACTTGTGTTTGACGGTGGAAACTGTCGAGAATGGTCCACACACATCTGAATGGACTCTCTCTAGAATAGACTCTTCTTGACTATCTCTATCTTCAAAGGAAGACTTGGTGTATATTACCAAATTACAGCCCTTACATGTATCAACTTGCTCAAGCGTACCTTTGGGAAGACCAGTAGAGATTTGCTGCAATATCTTCAATGCCCCATGATGCAAGTGGCTCAATCGCCTGTGCCACAACTCGTCGAATCTCAGCTCAACATATTTTCCACTTTTCAACTCAAAGAAGCACAGTCCTCTACCTCTATCTTATAGATATTCTGAACTCGAATCCCCATCTTATTTGCTTGACCCATGGCTATGTGTCGAAGGAACGCCTTTCCTTTCGAAAATATCACATCATAGCCTCTATCCTTAAGCATGGAAATGGATACCAAGTTATTCATTAGTCCGAGTACATGCATACCATTATTGAAGGTGAGTGGAGCCGCATGCTCCCTCTGAAAGGTTATAGTTCCAATACCAGTAACACTATGCTTCCCATCGTCACCCATCTCTATATGCATATGGAGATATTTCTCCTCGATTTCACTGAATAACTTTTTGTCACCAGTCATGTAGAAAGAAGCTCCACTGTCTAAGTACCATACACTTCCCATCACTGAAGAAACCATGCATGCAATGGGGGAATGCCCAATTTGAATTGGGAGGCCAAAGCCTCACCTACCTCTCCTCTTGAGGACTTCTCCTTGGACTTCTTCAATGGACAATTTGTAGCAAAGTGACCCATCTTGTGACAATAAAAGAATTTAAATTTCGTCATGTCCTTCTTATCTCCATGATAAGAATCTGATATGGAATGAGAAATTTTACCTTTTCCCTTCCTTTCCTTAATCGCTAAGGCGCAGTTCTCTTCATCATCATTCTTTGATGAAGAGCCATCCCTGGTGTTCCTCCTAGTATCATCTTGCATCAAATCCTACCATAGTCGTTCCCAATATGGGAAGCTTCTCCCAACCATTGACACTCCTGATAGCTATGCCAACTCTTTGGGAGTCCAAGAAGATCAAGGCTCACCATATCCTCCTAGAAAACTGTGATTTCAACACTTCCAAGTTCATCCTGACATTGAGTGAACTTGGTCAAGTACTTTGAAATCATCTTGCATTTGTCCATCTTGATTTTACGAAGTTTATCCTTTAGTGCCAACTTCCTTTGATAACTGTTATTCCGATACAATTTCATCAATGTTTTCCACATAGCATGCAGAGTATCCTTTCCATGGAGACTCGAGACAATGTGGTCTCGAACTCCCTCAAGGATTATCTGCCTTGCCTTCACCACACACTTCTTCCATTCGACCAAGTTTTGTGCATATGTAGCTGGTGACTAGGGGACTTCATGATCAATGAATTCCTTTAAGCCATTATCTTCTAGCATGGCCTCCATCTTGTCCCTCTAGGTTATAAAATTTGAGCTTCCTTCCAAGGAATAATCAAACATCAACCCACGTAATGCCATCTTCCAATCCTGAAGTATGTGAGGAAATTCGACTTTCACCTGTAACCTAGAAACTCAAAGCTTCAAAATGTCCTCTAGAGATATGATTTTAAATCAACATATCTCCCTCATCTAAACTCTGATTCAACCGATTTTTTTTTGAATCTGGGTATCTTTTCCCAAGGAATCCAAATATATAATTTGTTTTTTGAACATTTTGCAAAAAAATTCTCATAACTTCTCTGCAAACTCTTGGTCGAAAATACAATCTAGCTCTGATACCATGTAGAAAATCTTGTAGATTCCCAAGATCATGTATTCTACTAAAACAAGAGACAAGAATCTACTTCTACTCTTTACAGAGGAAGCCCATCAACATCGAGTAAACAATAATCAATAGAGGAAGAGAATCAAAGGAACATAGCACAATAAATATTTGGGGAAAGCCACAACTCAAAACCCCACTATCTGTTTTGTATTAATCTGGAAAATAAATATGAAATTACGATGCTTGTTCTCTCTAGAACAATCCCAACACTCATCAAATTCAATCTCTAACTCATAAGCAAGCTCAAGGCCAAATGTTAGCTCTTCACAAGCTCTCCAAGTCTCTATTCCAATGTGTAATTTATATAAAGGATAGCTTGTATTTAAAGGGAAATAAACCTCTATAAATAGTGCAATCTCTCAAGGATCAGTTCCTGATTGCATGCACTGTCAGTGCAAGTCAGAAAAATCTAAAACAATTAGTACACTATCCCTGTACTCCAGTCTCAACTAGGTCTTTCTTAGAATCAACATGCATGAGTTTTTGATGGTGGAATCTTCAGTTAACTAGAGTAGCACTAATTAGGTCACTAGTGTCCCAACTAACTGTTTACTCACTATTAGTTCCTGAAACTGATTGAAACTAATTTAACTGGACTTAACTCAATAAAATGAGCTAACTAATTACAACTCATTCATAACTCATCCTTAACTCCTATAAGTTAGGGAGAACACAAACATGTTTTCTAAAAGACTTCCAATTCGAATTTCCTATATTAATTAAGTTAATTAATTATTTTCAAATTGCTATGAGAAAAGAATTGTATTTTAATTAACAGTTTAAGTCAAGGACAAATTAAACTGGAATTTCTTGTTTCCATTTCTCAACACATTGAGAGTGGCGGGTCTATATTTCTTTAATAAGCATCAAAAAACATTTGTTGATATTTTCCTAAATTTATTGGTCTAGTGATTAATTAAGCATCATTAGTTGGTCATATTTCATATATAAGTGTTGTAGAATTTTTATCTAGGACTAGAAATCTAGTCTCTTTTGTACTAACTAGCAAGCTCTGCATTGCGACATTTTTCTAGACGAGGGAGTGGATAATTGAATTCATAGAAGAAAAATAGAGTGTAGTGATGCCCACACGAAATGAATTGGTAAAAGACAAAAAAAAACATGTTAAATACCTAATGGATTAATAAAGTGGATTCTTGAAGGTGGTAGATTACTCAAGGATCTGTCGCCAAAAACAAACACTCCACAAAATTTGTTTTCTAGACAAAACAAAAATTTAAATATGTTCTAACTCAAGGAAGGTTGGATTTTTGTGATAATCACAAGGTGTGCCCAAGTTCAATCTATGAACCCAAGATCTAATACCAAATGTAGAGACCACTCATATGTACACCATTTATACATATTTTTTCTTTTTCTTTTTATTCTTTTTAAACCAAAAACAAACACACGTTAATGTTAAACAATTATTATATGCACGATGTCATGCACACATTTTTATTAGAAAATAAATTGTGCATTCCAAATTACCGAATTTCAACGTAAGAAGAAATGGGAGGTTTTCTTTTAAAACTAACCATCCATTGAATAATGGAAACCAACATCAAAATCATACAATAATCCGAGGCACATATACCAACAATCAAGAAATTTAAAGTATACATCATTTCCTTAACTTTTACAATCTGATAATTTATTACAATAAAATAATCATATAGGAGAACTTTTTGAAAACCATTGATACTATGCACCAAGGGGAAATGGAATCTGAATCTTAGCTCCAGTTGTCATTGTGCTCTGTTGATGTAATAACCCTTATGAAAATTCCATGTAAATATATATAAATACCACAGATGACGGGACACGTATTCCAAGTTGAATGGTGGGAAAGACATCCTAGGGGGTGTTCATTTGGTTGTTTATAGCTAATGAAATTGGCAAAGGGAATGGCTAAAGCATTAAAGAGGAAAAAAGGTATTTTGGCACATTTATTTATGAAAATAATGGAAATTAGGAGAAAACGGAGGTGAAAGGTCACATGTTTCATGTGAGGAGGAAATTGAAGGAAAATGAAGAAAATAGAGGCCCCATTAATAAAAAGGCTTCTGAGGATTAGTGGGCAAGTGTTGGTCAGTTCAGTTTTGGAGATCTCTCATTATTCTCTCTCTCTCTCTCATACTCTTGGACACTTAGATTTTTCTTAGAGCACTTTGGCATTGGAGCAAGAAAGGCAAGGAAGGCAAGAGGAAGCAAAGATCAAGCAGGGAAAGGCAGGATCAAGCAACTACAACAGGCTTCATTGCAGGTATCAACTTGCATGTGTATTTTCATTGCTATATTTGGCATGCATGGGATTTCATGTGTTTCTTTTCTACCATGTCATGGGTTTTTCTATGTGTGACATTATTTTCAACCTAGCCTTGCCATTTCCTGATAGCTTTGATGAGATGGGTTCTCTTATGCGTTTTGTGGGGGATGGTTGGATTGGATTTGAAGATGAGTGGGGTGGATCTTTGAATTGACAAACACATGGTGGTAGTGGTCCCTAAACCAGAATGAGGATGCATGAAGCCACTGGCCTAGTAACCCCTGAAACATACTGTGGGTTGCGGTAAAGCCAGATTGTGTGCCTCAGTGGCCTAGGAATCCTTGTTGATGAATGGCAGGATATGCGGTAAAGCAAACAGGTGAATTTTCTCTCCGTTGGGCCTGGTGATCCAAGATGGAATGCATGGTAAAGCTTGGAGAGTATGTCTCAGTGTGGGGCCTAGTGATCCCTGGATCGGACTGCAGATGCACAGTAAAGCCTGAGAAACTAGGAAGCACTCAAATTCTTCACAGTGTATGCGAAGAACTCCGCTGGAATCCACATTGATTGGTGTTTTTGATGTGTTCTATGAGTCCCACATTCATGCTTGGAGTATGGCATGGGGGTGATTGGCTGAAGAAAGACTTGGCTTAACCAATCTATGGTCTGGTGGAACGTGGTAGTCCCATCGCTGGTTGGTTTATTGCATTTATTAATGAAAACTTCATTCCCTTGATTTTCATGTGAAAATGTGCTAATGTATAAATGGATTTTTATGTCTGATATGTTTATTATATTTCTGTTCCTATTATTTTGTTTATATGCACATTTACCCTAGAGGGTGTTATAGAGTGGCATCAAAGCTTCCAGGTTCAAACATTTGGACTGGTTGGGCTCTACCATAGGTGAAATGAAGAACAAAGGTTAAATTTTAGACCTTTTTGTCATATCTGTTATAACTTTTCTTTTGTGGAATATTAGATGTTGAAATTTTTTCCATGTTGAAGGTAAATACCACTAATAATGTGGTAAAAATTTCAGATATTGGTTCACAATACTTTAGGAATTATGATCTAAGGAAGATGACCTTCGTGAATGCACCTTTAAATAGGTCATGTTGCAATTTCTACAATAACATATCTTCTGTAGGCTTTTAGAAGCTGAAAATTTGTCCACATTAAGGGGACATACCACTAATTATGTGGTAGAAATTTAATGTATTGGGTTTCAATATTTTAGGATATATGAGTAGAGGGAGTCGAGCCTTCTGAATGCTCTTAAAATCAGGCCTCAAATAGGTCACGCTGACAGGTTTGTTATAAATTTTCTTCTGGGAACTCTCAGAAGCTGAAATTTTTTCTACAATGAGGGGAAATCCCACTGATATCGTGATAAAAATTTCAGAAATTTATTTTCTATATTTTAGGAGATATTACCAGTGGAAGTAGAGCTTTCTGGATCCTCCTGGAATTGTGCACCAAATAGGATTGTGTTGGTATTTTTGTTATAACTTTTCATCTATGAAATCTCGGAAGTTGAAATTTGAACAATAGTGAGGGAAAATACCACTAATCATATGGCTTAGTTTCCATAACTTTTACTACTACATGTTAGGATATATGCATTGAATCATTCACTATATTAGTTTGCATGAAAATTGTTTGATGAAATGCTTAAATGGTTCAATGATTAATTGCATACAAATTGTTTGATAAAATGCCCCAATGAGTATGTTGTTGGTGGTTGGAGATAGTATTCATGTGTAATATTCTTTTTGTAGTTGATATATGCTTACTTGTATGAAAATAGTTTTCTATATTAGTTTGCATGTAAAGTGTTTGAATAAATGCTTACATGCAAATGTAATAGTATAGTAGTTGTTTGAAGAAAAATGTAAAAGTATGGTAATTGTTTGAAGAAAATGTTATTTTTTTGGATGGGATAGTATTGTAGTATGATAATAGGGATGTAGCTGATCTATGCCTATTTTCATGAAAATAAATTGAAGAGTTGCATGTAAGGAATTTGAAAGGTTGCATGCAAGGAATTTAAAAGTTACATGTAAGGAAATGGGAAAGTGGCATGTTTTTAGTTATTATGTTACAAGTGGAATAAGTGTAATGTTTTGACTTAATCTCATACAAAATGTATCAAAAATAAAAATAAATTTCTTTTCAAGTGTGGTTAAATTTAGTAGAGCTTTGGAGATCCCATTTCCATAATTGGACATTCGAGATTAGGCCATTATAGTAGCTTCCTCCTTCTACCTTAGTGTGGACCATGGATAGTAAGGGGGTATGCTTATAGGTTGTTAGTATTGGTGAATGTTGATTTCAAATTAATAGACACGATGTATTGATTTTTGGAACATGTGGCTGACTGTTTATGGATTATATGTCACTTACATGTTGATTTCATGATACCTACTTACATCCTTGTATGTTAGGTTACATTTTTGAATATTTTGATTACATGTATGAGTCTTGCAGGTTGATTACAAGATTTGATCACTTATGTTCAAGTACATGATTTTATGCGTAGGTGTAGTTGATTTGACATTTCTTATGCATATAGTTGGTTGCATGTGGAAATGTGTACAATGGAGTAATGGTTGTTTTCATGCATGAGGTTATGGTTTGTGTAGTTGATATGGTCATGGATTGATGACTGGACTCTAGCTAGAATGATGTGTGTATATGCAATTGTTATGCATGTATGGTCTTGGTTATGATTATGCATGTATAGTAGGTCAAACATGACTTGTGAAGTCCTTGTATGCAATTTAAGTCATCATGATGCTAATGTGTTGGCTGAGATAGAGTAGCAGATGCATATCATCATAATAAGGTTGCATCATTGGACTTTGGGGTAAGAGCAGATCGTCATACATGTATTGTATGTTCGTAAGTTAAGGATTTCTATATGCATTGGGTTTATATACATTAGGTTTATGTACATGTATTTTGATGTTATGGTTACATTCATGATAGATGTTGGTTGATTAGTGTAGTTATATGCACATGTGTCAAATAGTCACGAATGATAGTAACCTGTAGTTGTATGCATTGCTATTGTTGTTTTATATTAGATAACCCGATGATTATCCTATATGTTGTTGACGAGTATGTTATAGGTTAACCTGTTGATTGTTATAAGAAAGTTAGCTTGACGATTCAGTTTTATGTTGTTGATGAGCATGATATATAGCTTATTATTGTTATATGCTATTAACTTGATGATTGGAGTTATTTCATTGAGATCTTGATGTTGTAATTTGGATTGGCCATATGCGTGATGGTTATGTTCATTGCATTGAATATCTTGATGTTATATGTATTGTGCTACCTGGTTTGGCCTATGCAGATGGTTATGGTTGCAATATTCAGGTATGAGCCAACATATTTGTGATATGGTGTCGTACTAATCTAGATTGATCATACATATGTGATTGTTATGCATCAACGACAAATCCTTATGAGATTATGACGTGAGAATGTTAGCTAGTAACTATTAGGGATATCATGATTCATGTTTGAGTTGATATGTTGTGAAGTTGTATCATGCATACCTAGCTTTATTGTGTAGACAAGATAGCCTCCCCTGATATACATTAAGGTATGATTTTTCTTATGTAGTATATTTGGTGCTTGGTTGTTAGATTATGACGTTTATTTAGTGTTTGAGTGTTCGGTGCCTAGTTGATTTATTTAACATGGTATGTTTGAAAGTGGTTGAATGTTTGATGAATTGCATAATATGGGTATGTGTTCAAATGATATTGTTTTAAGATGACTGTACTAAAATATGTGTTGAGATAGTTGATATGTACTTGAGTATAGTAGGTCATAGTTGTAGTATTATGACTGATGACTATGAGTTGAATATGGCTTATGACATGATTGTTAGTCTTTGTAATGATTGATTTAAAATTAATAGATATGATTGTCTTGATATTTGGAACATGTGGTTGACATGTGTGAACAGTTGCAGGGTAACATACTTGGTATTAGCATGACAAGATAATATTTGATGTGTCTATATAAATAAAAATTGGGTGGTGTCATAACATATAGTAAGCCTTGATTCCAACATGGTAAAATGGTAAAAGAAAGGAATTGGGCAAGAATTCATTTGGCTATGTTTGGAAACCCTAATTTCAAACGAATGAGTGATTTTCACACAATAAGTCTTCTTAACTGTGATTTTCTCTGACGTTATGTGGATATGTGCTATATTTATGAACGTGCACTTGACAGGTATATTAGCTAGTCTTTAGCTACAGGTGGATTTGTTAAAGGATTGGAGTCCGTTGAGAGATGGTGTGGATGTGTTCAGTTGCAAGTAGCATTCTTGGCACAATTATATTAGGTAAATAGTGTGTTATTATGCTTAATTATACATTGAAAATTATGTGTTTATGGTAGCATGATGCAGGGAGTTGCAAGGAAAGAGAGGTTGCCATGAAATCTTGAAGAAGGCTCGGGTTGAGCTTTCCCTTGGATGCGCTGGGAACCATGGGGATTGAGTCATGGTGTTTGTTGTTAGCCTTGTGATTTTTGTCTTTTGTTATTTGCTTGCGCTTGATTTGTAGTTTTGTTATGTCAAGTGCATGATCATGCCACTTTGTTGCAGAGTCATGTTGTTATTGGTTTTCACGATTTTCTTCTTATTTATTTCTTGTCTTGCCTTTTATGTTTTAGGCTTTGGGGAATTGTTTGGGGAAAGAGGAAAGTTAATGGAGATTGAGGATAGTTGTGTGGTACTCGATAGGTGATGTAAGGCTTGGATGAAGCTCGGTGCATGAGCAAGCGCAACGGAAGGTAAGACTATGATAGTCAGTTGGACTAGTTGGGACCATTGTGGTAAATGGACAGTAGCAATGCAAACATGAGAAAGGTAACCAGAAAAGGTAAAGTAAATGGATCAGAGATGTCATATGGTTTGACTATGTTGGGAACTATGGTTCTCAATGTTGTGCATGAATAAGGAAGTTCTCTTAATCTAGACCTTAGATTATCTAGTAATTATTTTATGATCATGATTATATTGAAGTTTATATATGTATACATTTATGTATGTATGTTGTTGTTTGGAACAACCATGATTGTTTTATGCTACCATTTATATATGTATGTATGTATCGATGTATCTATGTTACTGTCTGATAGGGTTGTCAAGGATCATTCTTGTAGAGGAATGATTTCTTATGAAGGAGAATGACATGAATAGGTTTCTGGTCTTACAAGGAACCAATTGGGAAGAGTAGTCACAAAAAATATACGAGGTCAGTATCATATGGTTATGAGTTGATATTATGTGATTATATTATTTATATGTTATGGATGAGTTATACCAAGGAATACATCAACAAAGTGGAATCAGTGTGGTTTGCGGCATGCTAGGATAAGCATGGATGAGATACTGAAAGCAAGGTTTCTTGGTAAGGAGAATATGGTTTTGGATGTGTGGTACTACTGCTATGCATATGTTGTTTATGTTGTAAATGTTGCATATATGATGCGTTCACTTTTGGTGTTGTGTATACATAACATGTGTACATGTTATTTATGCAATGTTATGTATAGGATGGTACAAATAGGGTTGTGCGAATATTTCATATATGGTGTTGTATACATATTACACTATGTTCATGACATATATGTGGCGTGTGTGCATATGGTGCTCTATGCATGTTGGATATGCAGTGCTGTCTATAGATAATGCTATGTACATGTTGGGAATGCAATGCTATGTACAAGTGGTGTTTTGTGCATGTTGTACATGTGGTGCTATGTACATATGGTGTGGTGTGCATGATTGTACAAGTGGTGTTGTGTACCTATTGTACAAGTGGCACTGTGTGCAGGTGGTGTTGTGTACATGTCTTGCATGTGGTGTTTGTAGATGTGGTTTCACATACATGTTGTGTGTGTGGTACTATGTACATGTGGTGTTGTGTACACATTGTAAAAGTGGTGTGGTGTACATGTGGCATTGTGTACATGTTGTGCAGGTGGTGCAGTGTACCGGTGGTACTGTGTACATGTTGTACATATGGTACTGGTGCACGTGTGGTATTGTCTACATGTCATACATGTTGTGTTGAGGGCATGTGGTATTATGTATGTGCATCATGTAGTCATGGTATTGCATCATGTGTATTCGTTGTGTGGTGCTCTATGTAGGTACATGCATTGGTTGGTATTTCACATTGGGTATAGATGGATGCATTATATTGTATACACTATGTGTAGGTGTATGTGTTGTATGTGAGGTGTAGATGCATGTATTGCATGGTGTGGTATGTTGTGTGGTTGCATGTGTGTGATGCACACTATGTGTCTATGCACATGGTTGAGGAGAAGGCTTTGGGTGTTTGTCGAGTGTAGCAATCGATCCAGAGTGCATGTGGAATAAAGACAAAGGTAGAAGCTAAGGATTGATGAAAGGATAAGTATCGACATTTTATTTTAGTTTTATTATGCACATGATTTCTGACTATGGTATATGATGATCATATGGGATCTATGGTTTTGGTTTATGATGGTTACATGCGAATTATGATTTTGATATATGATGGTTGTGTTTGAGCTAACCTAATGTGATATCTTTATATATGTTGATTTGGTCAAGAATGCTAGTTTGACTTGTTGTGATAGGAAGTGAATAGGATTGAAAATGTACCTCATTGACGAGCTACCAATGAGGTATGATGTGAATTTATTTCAATTTATTTTAAATCTAATGGAAGTTATGTTCTTGGTACATGAATACATGAAAATGCTCGGTTGAGTGGCCAAAATCGACTGCAAGAATTAGCAACAACAAGGAATTGAAACATGCAGCAGTATGTTGGTAAAGAAATGCAGGAACAAGGCCATTGTGGGACACTGGTACCCAATAGTGTCCATTGATTGACATGAGCATGCTATGATCAGTATGACATGTTGAGGTAGGTATATCCCTTGGTTTTTTCATCTTCTGATGCAAGGAATCCTTTCCAAGGGATGGACTTCCCGAGATGGGGGTGCCAGTGGAACTTGGAAGGTGAGTGACTGCATGGAAGAGGTGATCAGATTCCCGAGGGACTGTGTAGTAGAGAAGGGAAGGTCACAGATGGATTTTTTTTGGTCATTAGCATTTCCAGATGGAATCAAATTCACATTGGGGGTGCACCTTGGAACAATGAGCTGGTAACTATTCACTGAGAGGACAAGTGGCACGGGTTTATAGCATTAAACATTGGATGCATATTTAACTTTGCAGTGGATTCTAGACTTCCTAGGAAGGAGGTGAATCTTGGTATTACTTTGAGGGTGGAGGTGTGAGCCTCTAGATTCCCTTGTTGTGGATTCATATTATTTTATTTGTTGGTTGAGCAAATGTCCATATGTGTATAGGTATATGTGGTTATTGTAAATACCGTAATGAGCTATGTCATAAGGCTCCAGTATGTAGTATGCTTTCATGTTGTCATGATGTTTTAATTTTGAGTAGATCTTTCATTGTAAATACTGAAAAGAGTTGTGTTATAAAGCTCCATGGGAAGTATGTTTTGTTTTCAGTAGTCATGTTGGTTATTGTTATAGACATTTTTGTGCCTTACAGCATGAAGCATGAAATGTCAATAATCTAAGGGATCCAAAGTCCCTAAACATGTTGTTCCTACCCCTAGAGGAACAAGGTCAGCAAACCACAGCACTGAATATCAGTTCTCCACCTGAAAACACTCAAAAACAAGCTAATTCTGGATCATGTCAACTGCTCCACTGAGCATCTGCGCTGAATGTCAACTGCTCCACTCTGTACCTGCGCTGAATGTCAACTGTAAAGAAGGCTACCTGCGCTGGGCGAGTTTGGCCAAGTGGCACAGTCATTCCTCAAGGTGTCAATGCCCAGGAAGCTTCCAAAATGACACTTGGATTAGAGAATTCGCCTAGTGATGAGTAAGAGGGTCTAGATCTCCAAGTGGAAGCAAGAACCTCCAAGTGGACTCAAGAACTGAAGAATAACTGAAGTGGGAGAGGACACTAGTCAGCTCCATGCCAAGCTCAAGCTGACTCATCCTCTCTCCAAATATCCTATATATAGATCTCTCTCATGAGGTCTAAGGAGGCTGGAATCTTGTGAATGTAAGAAAGTGTTGTTGGTTTGAGTATAGAACTATTGGGTGATTTTCTTGAAGGAGGTGAAGAAGAGATTTCTTTCTGCTGGGAGGTGATGCTGGATTGGGCCTTTTATGGTTGTATTACTTCCTGAACTTTACTTCTTCCATTAATAAAGCATTTGAGGTTCTTCTATATGCATGTGTCTCAATGGCGTATTGATACTTGTATATTTGATTTATTCTAATCCTTGAATCAATTATGAATGTATGCTTCTTGTAGTTTCCCTCTCTTGCCATTTTGCAGGATCTTGGTGTAGCTGGGCCAGTGAAAGAGCAAGGAGCTGGGAGCAAGCAGCAAAGAGAGAAGATTGGATCAATCATTAGTGGAAGACAATGGTTAGTGGATCTCTTTCTCCCCTCTCTTACATCTCATAAAGAAGTAATCTCGAATAGCTTTGCTTTGATTGTTGCTGAGGTACTATCACCCTTAGAGTGGGATAGGGTCATTCCGTATTGGATACTTTTCCCAACAACAAATTGGCAACTCCACTGGGGATCGTATCTTGTTGGTTGTTTGTGTTTTTTCTATTCATTTCATAAACATAGGGAGTACCGAACCGAACTGCATTTGGATCTTTCAAATGCAAAGTAGAGGGCAGCTACTCTAGCTCAGTTTCTGGGCAAGTTTATGATTTGAAGAGCTGATCCAAAAGGACTCTAAATAGCTCTTAGTGATAGCTTTTCATCCTCCTTTTCATCCCTTAGTGTGTACTTGACTGATAGCTTCTGATTTGGCCAAAAACTGTGAATTTTTGAGCAATCTGTGACCTGGAAACTGAGAAAAACGAAAGTTTGAATCTTCAGTGCAGGCACTGTGAAGGCAGTCTGCATTTCAGCGCAGTTCCCGAAGGGGCTACCTGTGCTGAAGGTCAAACTGCCAGTGTACTACCTGCGCTGAACCAGTTTTGCCTAGTGCTACTGGGGTTCCCTCCTGTTTATTGCCCTGTTTTCACTCTTGTTTTTGCAGCCTGTTACCAGTCAATGTACCTATCTGAAACCAACTTTCCTTGCCACTATTCCGCCTCGGTTGTATAAATAAACTGTATTTTTTCTTTGTGTATTTCTTGTATCATTTGCAGTTTCCCATAACGAAAGTGAACTAGTCTAGCTGTGGCCTCTTAGATCTAGACCTGTGATAAAGTGTCGTTTTGATCTTAAGAGTTAGTTTGTTTGCTGTTCATAGCTGATTGAGCTTTTGCTTTCGTCATATGGTTTGAATTTATATATTTCTAGTGTCGAAACAAGTAAATCTTAAGGTGTCTTTTGATTTTGGACAAGCTTGTTTGCTTTCACTTGAAATTGAATTCAAAGTTATACAACAGCTTTCTTTTTGTATTGCACCAACATTAAGAAAGAGAAAAGAAATACTTGCATTGTGCATGTGCATTATGACAGTTTGCATGTTGATTTAGGAAAAAGTGCATTAGTGTGTGCTCTTTGATCTGTGTGAAAAGATGTTGTCTTTCTTTTCCCTCAGTAGTTAAGATTTTCAAAGTTGAAAGATTGAAAAGCTTGCTTATCATCTTAGACTGCATTTAGGAGTGTTACTATACATCTCGTGGTGATCCATAAAGGCAAACTGCTAAACAAGATCAACCTTAAAATAAATTTAATTTACATAACAACACATTGAAACATAACGCAAACACATAGAGGTCTAAGCTAGAGACGTGTTCCGGCGTCGTTAAACGTGATATCTTAGCATTGAGTGGTTGGGTGATTCCTCCACGGTGAAGCGATAAGTATCAATACGGACTTGTGCTCCCACGTACCGTCGCGTATATATTGGGAGACCCCTATAGGAACAAAGCCTTTATCCATAGGAAACCGTGTCGGCCGCCCTACTGATCGCAATGCAGTGAACACAACATTCACGAAGATCGACCACTCGTACCGTAAAACGTATTCTGTGGTTTTGCGAAAAGTTTGGCACACCCTCTGCCTAGAACTCCAGAGCATTTTCTTTTGGCCTTTTTCAAACTCTATAACTGAAAAAGTCCATCCGAGCATTTGTCACTTCGGGCTCGTTAAAACATCGAAGGAGACTAGAGTCATCTTTAGCTTTTTCTCGACTCTTAAAAAGTGAAAAAGCAAGTTGTGTCTAAAGCGTCGTTATAAAATTTATTTTAAACGGAACATAATCACCTCCTATTCCTGCGTTGATCTGTAGGTTGAGAACATGGAACGCCCCAACCAAGGAATTCCACATGATGGAAATCCTAGTCCTTTCTCCTCTTGGGGAGAAGTTGGTGCACCCCACATGGCCACATTGTCGCTTCTAGGACTGACAATTGGCCTGCCAATTTGGCTATTCTCAACCAATGTAGTTCAGAACACCATGGTTCCTGAACAGTCGAGTCAACAGTTAGATCAGTCTAGAGCTACCCACCAGCCTTCTACTTCCTATAACTCTTCCTCCAATCCTTCATCTTCGCAAGGTAGAGCCGGCAAAAGCCAAGTTCCCATGGAGAAGAAAGAGAAGAAGAAGAGAGAGAAGAAGAAGAAGGAGCCTAAGGCGACTGGGGGCAAGCAAAAGACATCTGACAAAAATCCACACACAGCACAGACTGGGCCTAAATCGCCATGTGTCATATGTAAAGGAGACCACTTCCATAGAGATTGTCCCTGTATTCCCCGGATACTAAGGGACTGGTCCCCTCGTTTGCACAATTCGGGAGCATCAACCTCTGATAGCCATGTTGAATGCTTACCGTCAACCAGCGAAAGTGAAGGTTCAAGACAAAGGGGGGGAGCAAGATTCCTCTGCAGACTGTGTGAAGGCGATCACGCCATCCACCGTTGTCCCTTCTTAGACGAAGCGAAGAGAGTTTTGGAAGATCGCCCGGTTTCACCGTTGAGACTTCCTCCTGGATACAAAAAACTCGTGCCAAGTCCTTCGTTGGTTGAAAATACAGCTGGCCCGCTCAAGTGGTCAGCTGAAGCATCAGTCATTGAAAATGAACCTACTGAATCCAGACCAGACGAAAGTCTAAAGGTCGATACGGCAGTTGACCCGGTTCTTCCTTCAGAGGTTTCATCCTCAAATGACACCGTCACTGAAGATTCATCTTCAAATGACACCCTCACTGAAGAGAATAAGGATGACACCATCCAGATTCTTTTCATCAACACAGATTCTGATGAGCATCAGGGCAATGCACCCATTCCTTTATCGCAGGAAGGAACATCGTCAGAGTCACATCTGGCAGTGTATTCGGTCCCACCACCAAGCAACCTGGTTGTGTCCTTTGATTGGAACCAACTAGGCAGACCCTGGTTGCCAGCCAGTGTACCATTCAGAATCATAGTCCAAATTTATAGAATGGTAATGGCTGGAACTATCATTGATGAAGGGGCATCTGTGAGTATCCTTTCCTCTATTGCTTGGAAAGCACTGGGTTCCCCGGAGCTTTTGCCTGAGATAAGAAATCTCTCAGGTTTTGATAAAGGAACCAGTCGACCATTAGGGATCCTCCCCAATGTGCCTGTTACGTTGAAAGGGAAGACCGTTCAAATGAACGTGATGGTCGTTCAAGGACCCTTGGATTATAACCTACTCCTTGGATGAGACTATATATATTGCATGGGAGCTATAGTCTCCTCACTCTTTAGAGTAATGTGTTTTCCACACGAAGAAAGAATGGTCAAGCTCGTAGACCAAATTTCATTTCCAGGATCACGCATCGCAAATAGTCACATACCAACCCTCAATGTTCTATTCACCCAAGAAATGTCTCCACCCCCAGTCCTCCTTCCCGATGAGTGCGAGTGATTCGGAAAGATGGGACTGGAACCCAGGGGGCATGCATCCTGGTCTGCTTCGGGCAGAGGAAACCTTGGGTATAAGGTAGAATTTCCGCGAAAGAATATGACTAGTCCGTACCCTGTCCGTGGATGGAAGAGGGGTTGTTCTAGAATAGGATTCTTTTGTTAAGGTTACTTGTTTGACAAAGGTCATTCACCATTGTCTACTTCGGTAGACAGTGCCGAGGAAATGTTTTCGTTTGATGGTGTTAACAAAACAATCTTTGGGTAACTAGAAAGAGGCAAGCCTCACCCTTTAAAACAAATGTTTTATCGGATAAGTAGGGGTAGCCTTGAAATTATACCTTACACCTGGGGGCATGCAACCTTTTGGAGTGCAAGCAAGGGACGACTATTTATTTTTTAAATTTTTAGGTCCTCCCTTTAAACCTGTAGGTCTAACCCTTTAAACTCGTAGGATTAGCCGTTTCCGAACTTGCATAAAGAAAGGATATGAGGAGCATAGCTTCGTGAGATAAAGCTCCATAAAAAATAGCTATCTCACAGGAGACATTCTTATCTTATGACTGGTATATCGAGCAGTTTTACCGCGGAATTTATGCTCGTTAAAAAATAGAAAAGTGAGATCCGAGCAGTTTTAGCACATAGTTCATGCTCGTTAAAAAATAAACATAAGATTGAGCAAGAGTTTCCTCCAGAGTTTAAGCTCATTAAAAAATTAACCTATTACAGTAAATAACCATTGTGATCGTAAATTTATTAGCCATAAAAGCCTTGGTCGTGTTTGCACCTGCCACCTCCATTCCATTTGGCCGATCGTTCACCCCCATATGATTGTTTACCCATTTTGAGGAACAGCTGCGAAGAGTGATTTCACTTAGCCATCCTTGTGACACTGCCGTGATTGGAAAATTCCAACCTGTACCTGGAATCTGCTGCTATCCCCGTTCATCACTCGTTCCTCAAAAGACGAGTCTTCTTTGAGCTCTTTTCTCCTGACTAGTAAAATATGAAAAGTTTGCCGAGTTTTGGCCTTCCAGCTCGTTAAAAGGACCGGAAGAGCTATCCCTCCTCTAGATTTTAATCTTTTTGGACCTGAGGGATTATTACACAAAAAGGTCGAGCGCTTGTTTTATTCGACTCGTTAAAATTATCGAAAACTCATCCCTTCTATATTGTTTTATACTTTTTCGGACTTAAGGGATTAGATGACGAAAAAGGAATTTTGGAGTTAACTTTCTGTACCTTTTCAGACTCTCTAAAAATGAAAAGGACCGAGTTTTCCTTGTCGTTAGACTCGTTAAAGTGATTAAATAGCGACAAACTTGTCTTTAGACGAGAACGAGTTTCCCTATTGCTAGGCTCGTTAAAACATAGTGATGGGCTTGCCCGAAGGGCAGGTTATAGAGCAAGCATATGTTATCCTCCTCAAGCTTGACAAAAATAAAGAGGTACTGGTCAGAAATGACTGGGGAAAAATTGGGAGAACCTCAAAGCTTTAATGGTAGCAAGTCACTCTTGAACATGACACTTTTCCTCCGTATCACATCGGGTTGGGTTGTTTCATTCACCGGTCTCATCACCATGGTCTTCACCAAACCATCCACATTTGGGGTAATGCTACCAATCCATCACATCAGTGTCGTTATATGTTCAAGAGATGTTGTTCAGAAAGAGTCAATCGTGTCCCATCCACTGCCATACATTATCCTTAATCCACCCATGATCGCCACCCTGAATCATATTTCACAGATTGTTTTCACCTCCACTAAAATCATTAGCTCCGTTCCGTGTCACTGATGTGGGATTCATTAAGGCCCTTCTTTGACGGATCGCTTCTTGTCGACTTCAGCTCATTATCCAAGAAGTTGATCTAGGAACACCCCCCTCAGTACTTTGAAGCTTGCATGCCTCAATGGCAAGTTTCTCACTTCCGACGACAGGTATACATCAATGACCTTCGACCAGAAGATTTTGTGTGGTGTTTGACGCCAAGTCCTTTATTCACACCACGTGAATTGTACTGCAGTACCTTGAGGGTCATTATCATTATCGGTGATTCCTCTCGTGCTTGTTAACGGTTTACATCATTGACCGGTAATCAAGCGATGTCTTTCCATGTTCGACTTCAGCGCAATTCTCACATGGATCGACTTGTACTTAGAGTGAAGATCGAACGAGTTTGAAGACCCCGGATCTAGTTTCATCCATCCAGGCTGCGATATATATTCAGGAAACATAAAGACATTTGACATGTACATCATTGCAGCAGATGATCATCCTACTCAAAGGATGATAATTTCAGCAGAGAATTATCAGTCTACCATCAGACGATCGTCTGTTATATGTACCAAAATGAATTTATAAAGCTGAGCATGGGAATGCCTGCCTCAGCTAGATCATGAAAGCAGAATGAAAAATAATGTATTGTATTGTATTTTATTACAGGTCACCTCTCAGCGATTGAATGAACTTCGGATCCTCCTGATAAATCATTTCACCCGATAAACGACCTCATACTTTAGGGGGCAACTGTTATAGACATTTTTGTGCCTTACAGCATGAAGCATGAAATGTCAATAATCTAAGGGATCCAAAGTCCCTAAACATGTTGTTCCTACCCCTATAGGAACAAGGTCAGCAAACCACAGCACTGAATATCAGTTCTCCACTTGAAAACACTCAAAAACAAGCTAATTCTGGATCATGTCAACTGCTCCATTGAGCATCTGCGCTGAATGTCAACTATTCCACTCTGTACCTGCGCTGAATGTCAACTGTAAAGAAGGCTACCTGCGCTGGGCGAGTTTGGCCAAGTGGCACAGTCATTCCTCAAGGTGTCAATGCCCAGGAAGCTTCCAAAATGACACTTGGATTAGAGAATTCGCCTAGTGATGAGTAAGAGGGTCTAGATCTCCAAGTGGAAGCAAGAACCTCCAAGTGGACTCAAGAACTGAAGAATAACTGAAGTGGGAGAGGACACTAGTCAGCTCCATGCCAAGCTCAAGCTAACTCATCCTCTCTCCAAATATCCTATATATAGATCTCTCTCATGAGGTCTAAGGAGGCTGGAATCTTGTGAATGTAAGGAAGTGCTGTTGGTTTGAGTATAGAACTATTGGGTGATTTGCTTGAAGGAGGTGAAGAAGAGATTTCTTTCTGCTGGGAGGTGATGCTGGATTGGGCCTTTTATGGTTGTATTACTTCCTGAACTTTACTTCTTCCATTAATAAAGCATTTGAGGTTCTTCTATATGCATGTGTCTCAATGGCGTATTGATACTTGTATATTTGATTTATTCTAATCCTTGAATCAATTATGAATGTATGCTTCTTGTAGTTTCCCTCTCTTGCCATTTTGCAGGATCTTGGTGTAGCTGGGCCAGTGAAAGAGCAAGGAGCTGGGAGCAAGCAGCAAAGAGAGAAGATTGGATCAATCATTAGCGGAAGACAACAGTTAGTAGATCTCTTTCTCCCCTCTCTTACATCTCATAAAGAAGTAATCTCGAATAGCTTTGCTTTGATTGTTGCTGAGGTACTATCACCTTAGAGTGGGATAGGGTCATTCCGTATTGGATACTTTTCCCAACAACAGTTATACATGTCATTGAATACTGAGGATGGTGTTCCACCAAGGGGGAGGGTTCTGTGACAACCCTGGTGAAAATTCCACGTAAAAATATATAAATACCATGGATGATGGAACATGTATTCCAATTCGAATGGTGGGCAAGACATCATAGGGGGTGTTCATTTGGTTGTTTATGGCTAAGGAAATTGGCAAAGGTAATGGATAAAGCATTAAAGAGGCAAAAAGGTATTTTGGCACATTTATTTATGAAAATAATGGAAATTAGGAGAAAAGGAAGGTGAAAGGTCACATGTTTCATGTGAGGAGGAAATTGAAGGAAAATAATGGAAAATGAAGAAAATAGAGGCCTCATTAATAAAAAGGCTTCTGAGGATCAGTGGGAAAGTGTTGGTCAGTTCATATCTGGAGATCTCTCATTATTCTCTCTCTCTCTCTCATGCTCTTGGACACTTAGAGTTTTCTTGGAGCACTTTGGCATTGGAGCAAGAAAGGCAAAGAAGGCAAGAGGAAGCAAAGATCAAGTAGGGAAAGGCAGGATCAGGTAGTTGCAACAGGCTTCATTACAAGTATCAACTTGCATGTGTATTTTCATTGCTATATTTAGCATGCATGGGATTGCATGTGTTTATTTTCTACCATGGCATGGGTTTTTCTATGTGTGACATTGTTTTCAGCCTAGCCTTGCTATTTCTTGATAGATTTGATGAGATGGGTTCTCTTATGTGTTTTGTGGGGGATGGTTTGATTGGATTTGAAGTTGGTGGGGTGGATCTTCAAATTTACAAAAACATGGTGGTAGTGGTCCCTGAACCAGAATGAGGATGCATGAAGCCACTAGCCTAGTAACCCTTTAACCAGACTGTGGTTTGCGGTAAAGATAGATTTTGTGCCTCAGTGGGCTTAGGGATCCTTGTTGGTGAATGACGGGATATACAGTAAAGCCAAGAGGTGGATTTTCTCTCCATTGGGCCTAGTGATTATGTTGGAAATAATACTGAGAGAAGGGGTGAATCAGTATTATCTAATTCTTTTAATAAATCTTCCTTATTTGTTCTTTGAATTAGTTTTGCATGTCAGTACCATAAAATAATGAGCATGAACAAAGAAAACAGATAGACACACCAAAGAACACAAGATGTAAGGTGGAAACCCAATGTGGGTAAAAACCACCTGCTGCAATATGTCTCTATCTTCTTTCAAATTAAAAACTCCTTTTACAATAGTTTTGTACTGGTGCAGTCCTTTACCAGTACGCAGGCTGTAACCTGCAGAGAGCTAAAACTCTCTCTCGTTTTCCAGTCTCTCCTGGAAGGGAGCTACAACCCCCTACTTCTTTTCTTACAAGGACCACTTTTCATAAATTTTCAAACCTGTTCAACTGCTCGCCTGCTTATGTAAGCGCCCTGCTCAACTGCTTGCCTGCTTACAGTACTCACCCTGCTCAACTGCTTGCCTACTTACAGTACGCACCCTGCTAAACTGCTTTCCTTCTTACAGTACGCACCCTGCTCAACTGTTCGCCTACGTACCTCGCTCTGAGTCCATTGAACTGCCTGCGGACCTCCGCACCTGCAACCCTTCTGTGCCTGCGTACCGGCACACCTGAATCCCTTCTGTGCCTGCGTACCAGCGCACCTGAAACCCTTCTGTGCCTGCGTATCGGCGCACCTGAAACCCTTCTGTGCCTGCGTACCGGCGCACCTGAAACCCTTCTGTGCCTGCGTACCGGCGCACCTGAAACGCTTCGTTCCTGCGTATGCACGCACTTTTCTTTCACTGTACCTACGTACCTTCGGGCATAGATGATTTCAAGACTTCAGAAATAACCCAGACAGTCAGATCTACAGATCTGAACATGCGCCGAAGAGATCTCAGTCCATCAATAGATTCGCCTTATTTAGATCTAGACCAGATCTAGCCCTCATAAGATATTCAACCCAAAAACATGCTCAAGCCAAATGATCTCCTTTTCTTTATATATGAAAGCTCTTCCTTAAAACATGGATCAATACCACGAGCTGACACCATAATAACCCAATACCGTCGGCTAAATACCAAGAGTAAAACATAAGAAAACCCCACATGTGAATTTCTTTGCCTTGAAATGTGTGCACTGGGGGTACGCACCTCTTGAACGGGATAACTGCGAGTATGTACGCACTTTATGCAACACTGACCTGCGTGTACGCACCTTATGTAAGGTGTACCTACGTACCCCTTATTTTCTTCAATATTTGATAGCTGATCATCAATCTCTGCTGCTGACTTGAAGTACTGTGATCTATCACCTGAATGGGTTGCCATCAAGGACAACACTTTAGCCATAATGCCAACAATCTCCCCCTTTGGACTTGATGGCAACCTCAAAACTTCAGCTTCATTCTCCCCCTTTGACATCAAGGGCAAAGGGTTATGATCCCCCTAAGAACATGCTCCCCCTGAATATGAACTAGATCTGCAACGAAGAACCAGAATCCACCATGAAAGAGATAGAGACATATTGCAGCTACTTCCAAGATCTCCTTTTGCACATCCTCCATAATGCCAACAATGCATTATATGCTCCCCCTGAACCTGTACCATCAATCAGAAGAGGTTCAGCAATAAGATGATGCATCAACAACCCCCAGCTTTTGCTTGAGGTATTCAAAAGTGTCCCTAGGCAATGGTTTGGTGAGAATATCAGCAACTTGTTCCTTAGAAGGAACATACTCCAACTTGACCTTCTGTTCAAGCACTTGTTCCCAGAGAAAATGGTACTTGATTGGTATGTGCTTGGTTTTTGAATGCATAACAGGATTCTTTGAGATGCTGATTTCACTTGTGTTATCACATAAGATGGGGATTGGTGGTGTACAAGTGATTTGAAAATCCTGCAAAGTCTGCATCATCCAAAGGAGTTGGGTGCAACAAGATGCAGCAGCAACATATTTCGCTTCAGCTGTAGACAAGGCAATTGAACTCTGTTTCTTGCTGAACCAAGATACCAGTCTGGAACCCATAAAGAATGCACCACCACTTGTGCTTTTCCTGTCATCCACGGTTCTAGCCCAATCTGCATTTGGATAAGCATGAAGTGTAAGATCTGTATCTCTAGGATACCATAAGCCATAATTTTGAGTCCCTTGAAGATATTTGAAAATTCTCTTCACTGCCTGAAGATGAGTGTCCTTCGGATTTGCCTGAAATCTTCCAACTATTCCAACTGCATGCATGATGTCCGGTTGGGTACCTGTCAAATAAAGTAAACTTCCAATCATAGATCTGTAGGTTGGTTGATGTACTGCTGCAGATTCATCATTTGCACTGAGGCTACATCCTGTGACCATGGGTGTACATACTGGTTTTGCATCTTCCATACCATATTTCTTCAAAATCTGTTTGAGATACTTGGTTTGAGATAAAAAGATTCCTCCTTCTTTTTGTTGGATTTGCAAACCAAGGAAATATGTCAGTTCTCCTAGCAAGGACATTTCAAATTCTTTCTGCATGACCAAGGAAAAACTTTGACTCATAGCTTCTTCATTGCTCCCAAAAATAATGTCATCTACATACACAACAAGTATTAGCAATTTGTCATTTTCAACTTTTATATAAAGATTGCTATCTGCTGATCCTTTTGAAAAACCTTGTTGATGAAGATATTTTTCCAAACGGTAGTACCAAGCCCTTGGAGCTTGTTTGAGACCATAGAGAGCCTTTTTCAATCTGCATACAAGATTTGGATCATTTCCAAGAATGAACCCATCTGGCTGTTCAATGTATACTTCTTCTTCCAAGTCTCCATTCAGAAAGGCTGATTTCACGTCCATTTGAAATACTTTGAAGTTTTGAAAACTTGAGAGAGCAAGGAACATTCGGATGGCCTCAAGTCTTGCAACAGGAGCAAAGGTTTCTTCAAAGTCTATTCCTTCTTGCTGCGCATACCCTTTACAAACAAGTCTGGCTTTGTTTCTAATTACTTCTCCATTTTCATTCAATTTATTTTTGAAGATCCATTTTGTTCCGATAACATTCTTATCCTTTGGTCTAGGAACCAGCTCCCAAGTGTTGTTCTTTTCGATCTGCTCAAGTTCTTCATCCATTGCTTTCACCCAACATTCATCTTTGCATGCCTCTTTCACATTTTGTGGTTCAGTAGAGGAGAGTAATGCCAAATAGCTTGAAGCTTCTGCAATTGTTCTTCTTGTTTGTACACCTGCTTCTTTCTGCCCCATAATCTGAGATTCTGGATGATTCTCCTGAACATATCTGGATGGAGTCTTTTCTTCTATTCTTGTTTGCTCCTCTGGTTCTTCTTGAGGTTCTTCTTCTTCATCATTCTGTCGTTGGGGGTAGCCTTCATCTTCTTCGATGTCTTCATGATGTACTTGCCTAGGAATGTATCCCTTCTCATCAACCACTACATCAATGCTGTCAACAATTCTGCCAAGTCTTTTATTGTAGCATTTGTATGCTTTGCTATGTGGAGAGTAACCAAGAAGAATGCCTTCATCTGCTCTAGGTTCAAGTTTGCCAAGCTGCTCATCAGTATTCTTGATATAGCACTTGCTCCCAAAGATTTTGAAGTGCTTTACCGAAGGAGTCCTACCACTCCAGAGCTCATGAGGAGTTTGAGTGCTGTTCACCCGGACATTTGTTTTGTTGAGAATAACAACTGCAGCATGTGAAGCTTCACCCCAGAAAGTTGCGGGAGTTCCTGACTCATCAAGCATAGCACGAGCCATTTGTTGGACTGTTCTGTTCATTCTTTCCACAACTCCATTTTGCTGAGGAGTTCTTGCTGTAGAGAATTCTCTTCTTATCTCATGTTCTTCACAGAAATCGAAAAATTCATTTGAAGTAAATTCCCCACCTCTGTCGGATCTGAGGCACTTAATTTTGTGACTAGATTCATTTTCAACCAAGGCTTTGAAGGATTTGAATTTTTCGAATGCTTCATCTTTGTGCTTCATAAGTCCTAACCAGACAAACCTGGAGAAATCGTCAATGAATAATATCAAGTATTCTTCTCCTCGAGGTGTTCTTTTCCTGAAAGGACCGCATGTATCTGTATGTACTAGCTCAAGAGGCATGCTAGCTGAACCTTCTTTCTCTGGAAAGTTAGTTCTGGTTTGTTTTCCAAACTGACATGATTTGCATATGGTGTTGTCAGGAATTTTGATATCTGGAAGATCGCGAACTGCCTGATATTTGCATGCTTTCCTTATTTGTGAAAATCTTAGATGTCCCAACCTTCGATGCCATAACCAGTGCTCATCATCCTTGCTCAGATAGCATTGTTGTTGTCCTTCTTCAAATATGTACAGATTATTTGGAGTTCTTTTGCCTTTGATCACTGTTTTACCTGTATCAAGATCACGAACAAGACATCCATTTGATCTGAATATAACCTCGGTTCTTTGATCACACATCTGGCTGACACTTAGAAGATTATGCTTCAATCCATCAACATACAAAACATTTCCAGCCTTGACCTTTCCTTTTAACTGAGCAATGCCTTTTCCTTTTATAGTTGCAGGAGTATCATTTCCAAAAGAGACTTTCTTTCCTTTTTCTAGAGCAGAATATGACTCAAGTTTTTCTTTATCACCTGTCATATGCTTCGAACATCCACTGTCAATGTACCATAGATTTTCCTGTCCCTCTGCATAAAATGCTATCCCACATCTTTCTGTTTGTGGTTCCTTTATTCTCCATGTTTTGGTGCTTGAGGCTTGTTCCTTTTTCTGCTGAAACCTTCTCCTGCATTCAGAGTCTTCATGACCAAAGTTATTGAAAATAGAACATTCAACTTCATTTTCAAGAACCGAAAAGTTGTTATAGGTCCTTTTTGTTATCTCGGTCATACTTCTTTGTTTTTGAGCTTCCCTAGTCATGATTGTTTTATATGCAACACATTGAGCTGCTTTGTGACCAAAGTTATGGCAAGAAAAGCATTTTCCATTGAAGAAACTTCTGCGGTTATCGAATCTACCAGCCAATTGATTGTAATTTCTATTGTCATCTATTCTTGAACCAAATTGAGAAGATTTTACCTGTGGCTGGTTGTAGCTTTTGTTCACCCTTAAGATGGATTGCCCCTGATAGTTTCTGTTTGTAATTCGTCCCTGCTTTACCTGATGATCTTCATTGTGCTTTTGCTCATTTCTTCTTGCTGCATCAAGATAACTTTTTGAGGTGGATGCTTGAGAAGTTTCTCCATTATAACCCAGACCTGTCTTGTTTAGTGGAGACCGCTACACATTGATAATCTCATCCAAAGTTTCAGATCCTTTGACAGACTTGAGATTAATAGCTTTTGTTTTCTCAATCTCTTTTCTAAGACCAACAATTTCACCTTCTAATTTTTCAAGATGTTTTTCCTTTTCATCAATTTGAAATTGTAGAGTATCAATGATCATGTTCTTTTCTTCTATACATCTCTTGAGTCTAGTAATTTCATCATAAAGGTTATCCACATCTATATCATCCATATAATCATCATCTTCAAATGCCATTAACAACTTATATTCATTACCTTGTTCATCTTCATCACTGTTTGATAGACCATCACTATCTTCATGAGTGTAGTAGCTTTTCTTATTTGCATTCTGTTTCTTGCTCCATCTAGCAGGTTCCTTTCCTTTATCCTTATAAGGACATTTTGCAGCATAATGACCTACTCTTCCACAAGCAAAGCATTTAAAAGGTAACTTACCTCTGAACCTTCCAGAACCCCTTTGAAGGTTTCTGACAAAATTTGATTCTTCTTCCTCTTCTTCTGGAACGTGGCTTGCTTCATAATAATCTCCTTTGCCTGATGCCTTGAAAGCAGCTTCTCTTCTGTCTGATGGACCTCCCTTTCTCATTTCATAAGCAGTTAGAATTCCATGTAGCTGAGACATAGTAAGAATTCGTAGATTTTCCTTTTCTTCTATTGCAGATACTTTAGATTCAAACTTGGGGGACAATGATCTTAGAACCTTTTCAACCACAATAGCCTCTTTTATTTCTTCACCCAAATTTTTCATACAATTAACAACCTCATCTACCCGAAGAAAATAGTTAGCCACACTTTCATCATTATACATTTTGAGAGTCTCATATTGAATTCTGAGAGTTTGAAGTTTAGCATGCTTTACCTGTTCATCTCCTTCATAGCTCGTGACAATTTTGTCCCATATCTCTTTTGTGGATTTATAGTGCATTACCTTCATGAATTCTGATTGAGATATACATCCTAATAGAGTACTGACTGCTTTCGCATTTGTTTCATACTTCTTTTTCTCGGCTGCATCTGTAGGAGTAGCTGAAGGAAAAGCGTAGCCTGTCTCTACGATGTCCCAAACTTCTGTACCAAGAGATTGAAGATAGGCAGTAACTCTTACCTTCCATTAATTAAAGTTTTTCCCATCAAAAACTGGTGGCCTGATTGATGCTTCTCTCTCGTAGTTGCTCATGATGAACGATCTACCTTCAAGCAATCAAGCTTCTCTGAAGGACCTGCTCTGATACCAATTGTTGGAAATAATACTGAGAGGGGGGGTGAATCAGTATTATCTAATTCTTTTAATAAATCTTCCTTATTTGTTCTTTGAATTAGTTTTGCATGTCAGTACCATAAAATAATGAGCATGAACAAAGAAAACAGATAGACACACCAAAGAACACAAGATGTAAGGTGGAAACCCAATGTGGGTGAAAACCACCTGCTGCAATATGTCTCTATCTTCTTTCAAATTAGAAACTCCTTTTACAATGGTTTTGTACTGGTGCAGTCCTTTACCAGTACGCAGGCTGCAACCTGCAGAGAGCTACAACTCTCTCTCGTTTTCCAGTCTCTCCTGGAAGGGAGCTACAACCCCCTACTTCTTTTCTTACAAGGACCACTTTTCATAAATTTTCAAACCTGTTCAACTGCTCGCCTGCTTACGTAAGCGCCCTGCTCAACTGCTTGCCTGCTTACAGTACTCACCCTGCTCAACTGCTTGCCTGCTTACAGTACGCACCCTGCTAAACTGCTTGCCTGCTTACAGTACGCACCCTGCTCAACTGTTCGCCTGTGTACCTCGCTCTGAGTCCATTGAACTGCCTGCGGACCTCTGCACCTGCAACCCTTCTGTGCCTGCGTACCGACGCACCTGAAACCCTTCTGTGCTTGCGTACTGGCGCACCTGAAACCCTTCTATGCCTGCGTACCGGTGCACCTGAAACCCTTCTGTGCCTGCGTACCGGCGCACCTGAAACCCTTCTGTGCCTGCGTACCGGCGCACCTGAAACGCTTCGTTCCTGCGTATGCACGCACTTTTCTTTCACTGTACCTGCGTACCTTCGGGCATAGATGATTTCAAGACTTCAGAAATAACCCAGACAGTCAGATCTACAGATCTGAACATGCGCCGAAGAGATCTCATTCCATCAATAGATTCGCCTTATTTAGATCTAGACCAGATCTAGCCCTCATAAGATATTCAACCCAAAAACATGCTCAAGCCAAATGATCTCCTTTGCTTTATATAGGAAAGCTCTTCCTTAAAACATGGATCAATACCACGAGCCGACACCATAATAACCCAATACCGTCAGCTAAATACCAAGGGTAAAACATAAGAAAACCCCACATGTGAATTTCTTTGCCTTGAAATGTGTGCACTAGGGGTACACACCTCCTGAACGAGATAACTGCGGGTATGTACGCACTTTATGTAACACTGACCTGCGTGTACGCACCTTATGTAAGGTGTACCTGCGTACCCCTTATTTTCTTCAATATTTGATAGCTGATCATCAATCTCTGTTGCTGACTTGAAGTACTGTGATCTATCACCTGAATGGGTTGCCATCAAGGACAACACTTTAGCCATAATGCCAACAGATTATGGGATGGAATGCATCGTAAAGCTTGGAGAGTATGTTTTCATGTAGGGCCTAGTGATCCCTGGATCAGATTGCGGATGCATGATCAATCCTGAGAGACTAGGAGGCAGTCAAATTCCTCACAGTGTAGGAGGAGAACTCTGGTGGCATCCACATTGATTGGTGATTTTGATGTGTTTTATGAGTCCCACATTCATGCTTGGAATATGGTAAGAGGTGATTGGCTGAAGAGAGACTTGGCTCAGCCAATCTATGGTTGGGTGGAATGTGGTAGTCCCATTGTCGGTTGGTTCATTGCATTATTAATGAAAAATTCATTCCCTTAATTTTCATGTGCAAATGTATTGATGTATATATGGATTTTGATGGCTGATATATTTATTATATTTTTGTTCCAATTATTATTATTATATGCGCATTTACCCCAGAGGGTGTTACATTTGATGTATCTCTTATACACATGTGGTCATTTTTGGATCTTGACCAAATGTTTTTGACTCATCGTTTGACCTCCCATCCTATCCCTTGGTTACTTTTCTTCCCCATAGAACCTAGAGATACAATATGGTTGTACGGTAGAAGAAGAACACTATGAAGTGGAAGAGCTCATTGTAGCTCAAGAGTTCCCACTCTAAGAGCACCCACTTCACCAAAATCACTATGGAACTCAATAATCACTCTTAATACAACATCATTAGGAGCGTCATCCAATAATAGGGAAAAATGATACCCTTCTCCCATAGCTTTATCCTTCTTTATAAGAGGATTCAAAAATCACACTTGAAACTTCATGCAAAAAAATATTTTTAATAATCCACTAATTTTATTATTCACCTATCCATGTGTTAACCTCTCACTAAGGATCTCCTAAAATTATTTACTTAATTTCTTGTTAAAAAGGATATTTTACCTCACCCCAACATGGTTCCCTACTTCTTCTACTAGTTTTCCCATGATCCCCCTTTTACACTCTTTATTTTGTTTTCACTATTGAAGTCAATTGGTAGGTCTCATATTTTTTTTCCCAACTACTCCTTATTTTATCTCAAGTTGAAACCTTGGATGGAGATATTTGTTTTGTGATCTTGCCACATGAAGGTTCTCTCATGAAACTAAATTTTTTTAATTTTAATTTATTACTCTTTAATTTCATACACAACCATATTTTCTTAGTGAGGTTATGTTGATGGTGATGGAAATCCATCAACCAAGGGGGTTTCCTCGATGAAAGGTCCCAATCAGACTTCACACCATTTGGTGTGGAAGCCCCTTCTAGAAATAAGGCCTAGCTACCGTATGTTCTTAGAGATATGCCTTAGATACAATGTTAAGCACAAGAGAGTAATGAACAAGTATTCTAAATTAGCAAGTGAATATGCCTTGTGGAATGTTCAGCTGTGAAATGTATCAAATTTCTTTTACCGAAAGGAGAGAGAAAAGCAGGCCTTTAAAAGACAAGTAATAGTACTAATCTAGTAGAGACACATGAGTATATACATATGAATGAATCATTAGATAACTATAAAAATAGCTCACATAGAAGAAACTATTGTTAAAACACATACAACACACCATCAACAAGATAAGTATTAAAGCCACTGAAATAGTTCAATTTCCTTACTACAGATGAAAATAACATACATCGTAAACATTCAAATAATAGTCTTATAATATTTATGACACATGAATGAAAGTGTGTTGGCTCAATGAGCTTCTGAATTAAGAAAAAGTTCTAATATACATCAAGAAAGTGAAGACCGCTAGCCCCAATAGTGGACCGTTAGAACAACCACTTGCTCCACCAGAAGAACTATGTTCCCCTCTAATTCCTAGTACGAGGAGCCAAGGTGAAAATCCATTTACATGAGATATGAGGGTGTATATATAACAAGTGGGGTGACCATTCACCTCCCTTGTGACTCTTGTACTACCCTCATGATTGTTTAACTTCTTTATGAATATTTGACTACTTCATGACTTTTCAAAGTCTATGGATGACTCTTGGACTTCCACTTTACATTACATTTCTCCAATATTGAATTTACATAATCCACAAATGATGTGGAAAATAATGACATGACATGACATGAAACTGATGACATTGACTACATGATGACATGGAAATGTCAATCCATTATTTGTTGTTGATTTATTTGTGTCTTCTTGAAAGATAGAACATTCTCTTCTTATTCCTTCTACATAAGGCCTGAAGATAGGGAATCTTCAATGTGATATTGATTTCCAACTGTTGTCACAATTTGGTGTCTCTTTGTCTATCTTGACTGATCCACTAGTCTTCGCAACTTCAAAGGTGTCTTCTAGCAGGGTCTCCTTCTTCATCTCCTTCATCATCATCCTGTGATAAAATGATAGAATACCTACAACTGAAATCCACTCATGAAAATATGACATCAATGTGATAAACCCATAGTCTATCATGCTTCAAGAAAACCACTGGCTGAGCTAGAACTAGGTGACAAGTTAGGAGATAGGCTCAAGAATTATGCAATTCCATAGCTCAGGAGATCAAGGGTCATGAATGAGCCTTGAGACTGTGTAGTGGACATTTCAGGCAGGTGAGGGGCCATCACTGAGCCTTGAGACTGCACAGTTCTTAATTCAAGTAGGCCAGGTCTAGGCGTCTATGTAGTTGAGGGGCTCAAGAGGTCAGGTTGAGGGCTTGAGACTTGAGGTTGCCACTGCATAGTTCTGGAAGGACAAAGGCCTAAGGCTTGCATAGTTTCAAAGTTCAAGAGGTCAATATGGAGGTGTGTTTCTTGAAATTATGCATGCGCATAAGAAGGTGACTAGAAGACACGAGTTGTGCAATTCTAAATCTCAAGGGTTGAGGTTGAGCAATGATACTGTGCAGTGCCCAAAGAGGGTCACTGGAAGGTAGGGATTGCACATTGCATAGTGCCAAGAGTCAATTTTGAATCTTGAGGATTGATACTTTGCAGTGCGTAGTTTAGGAAGGCTGAGAGAAGCCAAGTTACTTGAGCATAAAATTTTACAGGTTTAGCTAAGTGTGGGATCAGTGAGATCAAAGTGAACAATGATAAAACTTAAGTGTGATAATACACTTAGAATAGTTGACAACGCAACATTGATCAGTCATAACACATGAACAACATATTTCCTTCAATGTGACGACATTGTGACACTTTCCCCAAGTATGACACTAAAGGTGCACCTTATGAAGACAGTGACAACACTTGTGTGACAATGCCTGAAACTTTTGGAATGAGTGTGATACATGTATACATGGAAATAATGACTCATTTACACTAAGGTTACCCCCTGAAATAAACCAAAAATTCATTTATGCAATGTGCGATGCTTTCCATGCTAAAAGACGACATTTACAATAGTACAAGGAAAGTGAAAATGACACTTGCAAAATGCGAGTATCATTGAAAGTGAAAAATACTAAAACAAAGATAGCATGGAAATGACACTTATTATAGTGAAAACAAGAAAAATAAACCAACGTAAAAATGAAAGAGACGCTTGTGATAGTGAAGGTGCGCAAAAACAACAATTAGAAAAAACTCACTAAAATAGAATAACAATCGCAACCAAAAGTGAGAGAATATCAAATGAATGTGCACATTGATTTTCAACATAGGTTGAACATTACACATAAACTATATTGATGAAATTATTCTATGCATATTCAAGATGGCATAAATGAGCACACTCATGAAATTGTTGTGTAATGAGCATGTGTGAGCGGGTGACTTTGACACTTATCAACCGACCATAAAGTGACTATAGAACGAATGGTCGCAAGATCCACAGTAGGATCCAAAATTCAAGTGTAGGTAAATTTTCAAGGGTGTTTGTCACAATGGAAACACTTGGAGACACACTAGTAGAACTATAACTTCTCTTCCCTGGTCAAATATTTCGTGTAGGGTTTATTTTCTCAGGAAGTATTGATTCTCTGTGAAGATTACTCTTGTTTTCCCACTTAATCCATTTATAGATATAGTCCCTTTCATCTGTTTTTTGGTTGAACATAATCATAAATATAGATATATAACAATGTTTTGAATTGGGAGAAGGGGTAATATTATTCACGAGCGAATTTACTTGCTTCACCTCCCTGCACATGAATCCTTTCTCTTCTTTCACCTTTATTTAGTTATTTATTTTATATTGGACTATGCATCAACATTTATTTATTTCATGTGGTGGACGACAGATCTCGACTTATTGAGATAAGAAGGTGTTGTTCCTTCAAATAAGAATATATAAAACCTATTATATTAGTTCTTTTATTTAGATTTTCCTCTTGTGCTTCTCTACTTGATCATATCAGCGTGGAAAACAATGAAACATAAAGAACTGAGCATAGAAACGAGGCTCATAGAAAATATATGGGTGTCATGGTTTTACATAAATCTCTCCTTACTCAAGGATGATATTTTCCATCAAAACATCATCAACCAAAAGGTATGAAACCAATACAAAGAAGAAGGGATAAATGTTAGCCAAATTTTGCAGTGTCACAAGACCCTTTTCTATTTTTCCACATTGTCTTTTTTGTTGAGCAGGAACAACTTTCATGTGAAGTTTTATTAAAAAAGAAAGACAATACAAGGTATAAAAGGAAGAAAAAAGGAAAAACAAAGTGAAATTAAACCTTAACTTGAAATGGAGCATGGAAAACAAGAAAACCAAATGGAAGGATTAGTGAAGGATCATGTAATGTAATTAGAAAACTAAAATGCACCTAAACCTACTCCTATCCTTATATGATAGAAGGTTAGGGCTAAGTGTAATGGAATTTCCAATGTAGCCACCATAACTGCTCCCAACCTGAATTCAAAAAGATACAATCAATTAAGAGTGATATAAAGCATTGTGCAAGAGTAAAGATAACTTGAGAAAATTTCACAATTAATTGAAGGTCTTCCTTATCAATATAAAGATTTGTTAAACTTACTAATTTTAACTAGTTTTGAGCTTTAACTTGTTTCTTGAAATGACAATCATAAAAATAATGAAGGTTTATTGCTAAATAAAATTCATTAAAGTTTTCAATTTTTTCAAACATCAAGAAAGATTGAAACTTGTTATTTGTGATGAATCTTGCAATGTAAGATTTATCTAACCATCCGGGGATTGTTCGACGATTGGATCTTGATATTTATAACAAATGATTTGTAAAACTTGATGAGGAAATGAATTTTCAATTAATGTGTTTGAATCACAAAAGAATCTTCCAATAATAATTTAATCCAATCTCATCTACAAACTTTGTCGAGGTGGTGAGAACATGACATAATTATCAACTCATGTTGAAGTGCCTCAACTATCCAACTAGCATTTGAATCATGAAAGGATAAACCATGAAGATCATTGGATTCAATAGAATCGATCAACATAAAACAATTATGATGATATTGGTGATTATAATATCCTTGATTCTCCATTGGTTCCCTCTCTATCTGCGTAGACATCATACCAACAATATGAAAGTTAAGATATTTAAGACAATTACTGGCATTGCAAATTCATGAAACCAATTAAGATACCAGGTTGGTGACATATTAAAATCAAAGGTCAATTTAGACTAGGTATTCATATAAACACAAGGGTATTGATTCACCAAATGACTCAATAATTTACCATCACTCAAGAAGAAATATTGCTCAAAAGAGATGATAAGATCCATGACATGCACAAAAACGATATAAAGGTGACCAATCTTGGAAGTATTTGACAGAGAGAAATCCTTCAACCCATAACGACCTTTATCTTGATAAGCATAATGAAAGGATTTGAAACTGTGGGGATCCATGAGATATGTGCTTTCCAACCCTGAGTGTGATGCAAGGGGTTCACATGATGAAGAAAGATTAACCAAACAATAATATTTCATCTGATAAAAAAATGGATCGTGAAGATCAATTTGAAAATATCGATGTTTGTTCAATAATGAACTCACAACCATTTGATAGATGTTAAATCAAGAAACACATGTGGAAATATGGATCTAAATTAGTTTATAGGTGTCAATAGGATTGTGAGAACCTGACATAACCATCAACGGGGGCTGAAGTGTCTCGAATTCCTGACTTGTCTCTGAAATTTCTAATGGTGGACCATGAATTTGGGTGGCTTAGAAAAACAAAAGGGAATATATGCAACATTGTCATTAGATGTATTAATGAAATTATTGTTAATGCCACTGATTTGATCATACTCAAGATTAGACATATAAAATTCTTGATGGATGAAAAATTGAGATGCATTAGTTATAAAACTCCCTTGCTCATTTAGAATTGTAACATCTTCCTCCTGATATATGAAAGATTTGTAATTAAACAAATCACGAGTAATAGATTCAATAATTTCATCCTCTAATTGTAAGACCATGCCATTTTGTACCTGATTTTGACCATGACTAGCCAGATAAATATTTAAAGTATTTAGAGAGGTTGTTGGTATCAAAAAATTATCACACGTGTGTGGGTACAATGAGTAGTGTGCTAAAGGGTAGGAAAGTTGAAAATACTCAGGGGGAGAAACACAAATTGTAAAATCAGATTGATTTTGTAAAAGCAACATACCAGTTGTAGAGTCTCAAAGAAGGTATGTTTTGATGGTTATTTCAGTATCTTTTTCATTAGGATATATAAACCTTTCTGCATTTTAAACTTAGATAATAACGAAACACGTGAGGTTAATAGGAAAAACTGATAATTGTCGTTCCTACATGCAGGAAGGAGGAAAAGCAGAAATTATCCATCTCAAAGGGAAAGACGAAGAGGAGCTAACTGTTGTCCCTTTGACGGGAAACCGCAAACAGACCAGCCCAGAAAAGGAAGCGGAGATACCAGCTTGGAGCAGAAAAGGAAAGAAGTGACTCAGGGTTAATGATTCTGCAAATCCCTCAGGATCTTAGATCCTGAGGGATCGCTATTTTATCTATTTTCTGTATCTAGATATCTCTGTCATCATCCTTATATAAGAGATAGCATTGTTGGCTATGGAGGAGGTTCCGTTGTAATTCCTTTTTAACAGATCAAGACTATGATCTTTATGTCCCGTTAAGACTTGCTTTGCTGTAAGTTTATTTCATGCATTAATATAGACTTGGTTACTCTTTTATCTTTGATCCTGGATCAATCTTAAGCGGTGTGCCCCTGGAGGCTAAGGGCCCGGCCCTGGAGGACACTTGCTCTTGTACCATTACGCGTGGTGTCAGTGTGGTTTGTTCATTTGCGTAATCTGGTAATCTGTTGTGTTTTATGAACGTTATATTACATGCTCTGTTATGTTTAACTTGTTTAATGTTCCTGCAAATTGAAGTCTTATATTGACACTGTATTATGTTACCAATTCATTAAAGTGTTGATTAATCTCTACAGGATATTATCACTCCAGTACAGAGTTCATTGTGATTGTGTTTTAGCATTATGACAAGTTATCTTGAGAAGTCTGATTTCAGATGATTATTGAATGTTACTGTTTATATCTTGAGATGCAATCGCATGCGTTTATTCAGATCAATAACAGAAGCAGATTGAGCACGTTGTGTTTCTAGGGTTGGAATTGGTAGTATTGTTCTATAGTATGTGTATATCTTTTGAGACTGCAGGATTGATGTTCTGATTGGAGTGGTTAGATAGAATCACAGCTTGATGAACTTGGTTATTGCTTATTCCAGTTGCTGTTCCATTTAGTTGCTGTTCCATTTCTGAATTGCTGTTCCATTTAGTTTCTGTTCCATTTCTGAATTGCTGTTCCATTTAGTTACTGTTCCATTTCTGAATTGTTGTTCCATTTCAATTGTTGGTCTATTTTAATATTGCTGATTTGTTGTTTCATTTACTTGCCATTTCTTAAGGACAGACTCAGGCTGTAGTGAGTATCAGCATCTGCTATTTGGCTCCCAGACCTCTGATCTGCTCCCATCAGTTATGAAAGGGATAGGTTATTGCTACTAAACCCTTGGCTGATGTGCTGTTCTATTTCATCGCTATTTCCTTTACTTGCCATTTCATTTATATTCATCAAGGACGATCTCAGGCTGTAGTGAGCCCCAACATCTGCTACCTAGCTCCCAGACCTCGGATTTGTTCTCATCAGTTATGAAAAGGATGGGTTATTGCTACTGAACCTTCGTCTGATGCAATGCTTGGTGTGATTTAGCCTTTTGAAGTAGTTAAGTTGTAGACATGCAACCATTTACTTTTGTAGCCTTTAAGTAGCTGTACTACGAGCATTACTCTAACAAGTGCTAAGCCTCAGACTGAGACACTCTTTTGAAATAGCAAGACGTTCCCGGATTGACATTCTAATGTGAGGTAATTAGAGGTGAAAGAGACCCTTTTTATAGCTCTACATTTTGGTGCCGTTGCCGGGGAAAGAGTGTAGCCATTTGTCTTTTTCAGGGTAGTGTACGAACCTGCTAGGGAAGAATTGGGTTTTTAAAATGGAAGGTAAGAACCTACATGCGGAGCATGTAAAAGCCCTGCTCCTTTGCCCGATTTCCTATAGATTTGCTTCTATCTGCTTAAGAAAGATTTAGTAGTTAAATTGAGTGCATGACTAAGCAGAAAAAGCCGGAGAAAAATCCCAAACCTTTGCCGAAGCCAGAAAAAGCTAAGGGGCCGGTGACCCTTGGTCGAACAACATTCATAGACAAAATTTATAAGAAAGTTGAATCTCAGCCTTCAGTAGGACCTAGGAAAGTTATTTCCAGACAGCCTACTAGCTCCCTTCAGGCCACAGGTTCACCATATGTAGCCTTTTCTGAGGTGCATAGTCAAACTGACGAACAGGACTTTCAAGAAATTGAAAATTCTATTCCAGAACGATTGCAAGAAGGGAATTTCAGTAATCTTTGTGAAGGAGAAGGGGAAACAGGGGAGATTAGAGAGCCGAGATCTCCTCCTAGGATAACTTAGCCATTGAATAGCCCAGACAAAGGAAGTGCGGTAAAAATTATTATTGAAGAGATCCAATCCCCTCAGATAGAAATTCCAGATAGAGGAAGTGCTATTAAAACTAATCCTGTCAAAGCCATTCCCGCTCAACCAAGGAACACTCTTCTAGATATTCCGGAAGGTTATTGGCATATATTTTACCCAATGGCTCAAAATCCACCAAACACCCAAACCTCTACATTACAATACCCCATAGTGGATTCTGCAGCAAATGCCCCCATGAAAGCAATCCCCCTTCAACATATCCCTACATTTCACGGACTTACATCAGAAGACCCGGATGCATTTTTATTTGAATTTGATGTACTATGCAGGGGATATGACTACACCACTGACCCCCAGAAACTAAAACTGTTTCCCTCGACCCTGAAAGGGGCTGCTTTAAGATGGTTTATGGGATTAGGTGGTGGGGTTATAAATAATTGGGATCAAATGAAGGAATATTTTCTAAAAAAATATCAAGATTACTGCAGGTCTAGAGAACTAAAAGATGAAATATTCCAGATGGTGGCTAGACCGAGCGAAACATTAGAAGAATATGTGGAGAGTTTTCAGAATAATTTGCAAAGATCTCCCTATGCATCATCACCCTTACCCGATAATGTGTTGAAAACAACATTAATAAGAGGCATGAAAGAACAATGGATTGAAACATTAAACATTATGGGAAAAGGGGATATTTATCAAGAAAGTTTTGCTGACATAATTGATCTATGTATCAGGAGTTCGAGAGGCAGTACACGGATCAAACCAGCAGAACATGATCGGTTTGCAAGAGAAAACAAAATTTCATCAGAAGGAGTAACGCGGGCTGAAATCAGAAATTTATTGGAAAACTTTAAAACTGATATACTAGGAACACTGACTACACAATTAGACATTTTGCAGGCCAAGCAAAAGCAAATGGAGGCAGAACAGAATTTATCTATCTTCTGCCCTAGATGTAGGAAGAAGCATAGCCATAAGGAATGCCCACTAGATGCAGTCCAAGCATGCACCATTTGTACAAAGGATCATTCGACAGAAAGTTGTCCCTCACTACCTGGACTAAAAGCAGTATATAAGGAGGCAGAAGAAGAACCAGAAACGGTGTACATGCTCAACCAACGTTGTCAGTGGTAGCCGCGAAAAACTGGTATGTTTTGAGATCCAACTTCTTCTTTTCAGTATCCCCAGTATAACGCTCAATAGTATAATACATGGCAAAGCCAATTTCAGCCCCCATTCCCAAACTGGTCACCACAGTCATATCCTTCTGTTAATCCATGGCTAAATCAGACGAGCCAATCCGGTTGGTCGAATCCTCCTTATCCCCCACCATATTGGAAAAACAACCCATATCCTCCACAATGGACCCCCCCTACTTCACAAAGTTCAGCTTGGCAGAATAACTGGCAGAGACCAAAAAATCAGCCAGTAGGAAATGTCCCTCTCCCTCAACCTACACAGATAGCTTTACAGCAAAATCCCCAGGCTAATCTGAGACAACAACTCCCAGCCCAGCCCAATCCCAATCCAAATAACAGACCGGTCCAAGCGCTCCAAATTTTACAAACACCAGAAGAAGGACCCGATCTGAGGGAGTGCAATGATCTTCAGCTAAGATCTGGGCGTATTATCCAAACAGAGGGAAATAAAACAGTTCAGATTGAAGATCAGTTACCTAGAGAACATCTGTCACAATAAGAGGATGTGAATAGACAAAAAACTCATAATCAAGCAACCACATCCTCTCCCCCATTCCCAGAACATTTAGTCATACCTCGACCGATGCAACAACCTAATTTTGACATTTTGGGAGAATTACAAAATTTGTACATAAAAATTTGATTCCTTCAGGCCATTCAAGACATCCCGATATACGCAAAAACTATTAAAGAATTGTGCATAAAAAGGCCAAGGAGGAATATAATAGATAATCCAAGAGTTCAAGTAGTCGGTACTTTATCTGACCTATTGTCAGGAAAGGAAACACCTATTAAGTATGAGGACCCAGGAAACCCAATAGTAACTGTTCAAATTTATGGTCAAACCCTAACCAATGCCTTAGTTGATCTTGGAGCTACAATCAATATATTGACAACTGCTACTTGCCAAAAGCTAGGCATTACATCTGCAGAACCTACCTCAACTCTGCTAGAATTGGCCGATCGGTCTGTGGTTAGGCCGGAAGGCATACTGCATGATGTCATGGTCTCGGTTAACTCTTGGGAATACCCAACTAATTTTCTGATAATAAACCCTAAAACCTGACTTGATGGACACCCATTGATCTTAGGAATACCTTGGCTCGCTACCGCTGATGCCTATATCGGCTGTCGGCAAGGGAACATGATTATAACCAAGGGGGTGGATATCAAGAATTTAGTACTATATCCCGCAGCGCAACCAAGTATCACTATAGTTAAAACTAATAGGCACCCTGTATCATATCTGACTGACAACATCAGATCTCCATTAACTATACAAGAAGCACTAGAGTTCAAAGACCAAACAGAAGATGATGCCATCAGTAATTTCATTAGTCAAACTGAACTCACATCTCGTACCCAGTGTCATATGATAAAAGCAGCATTTGATAACGAAGTAGAAGAGGAACCTCTGAAAGATGCACATGATCACACAATCCCTATCACTTCAGTTGCACATAGTAAAATTGTGGAAATCGAACCTGGAAAGACCTTAAACATTAACGCCGACCTTACACCCGAACAAGAAACAAAACTCATCTATATTTTAAGAAAATATAAAGAAGCATTTGCATGGGATTACCCTGATATGAAAGGAATTGACCCCCAGTTATGTACACACCACATCTACATAGAAAATGATGCAAGACCTGTTAGGCAGCCTCAGAGAAGATTAAACCCTCACCTAAAAGAAGTAGTAAAAGCTGAGCTTCAAAAAATTTTAGATTTTAACTTCATCTACCCTATCTCTGATAGTAAATGGGTCTTCCCACTTGTGGTGGTACCGAAAAAGAATGGGAAGTGGAGGATCTGCGTGGACTACAGGGAGTTAAATAAGGCAACGCAAAAAGATCACTTTCCTCTCCCGTTCATCGATCAAGTACTGGACACTTTGGCAGGGAAGAAATTCTTTTCTTTTCTCGACGGCTTCAGTGGGTATAACCAAATACAGATTTCCCCTGAAGATCAGGACAAAACTACTTTTACTTGTCCTTGGGGAACATTCACCTACCGATTTTTACCTTTTGGTTTATGTAATGCCCCTGCCACATTCCAAAGGGCTATCCTTAGCATTTTTGCAAATCTAATAAATGAAGGACTGGAAGTATATATGGACGACTTTACTCCATACAGAGATGAGTTTGATCTAGCATTGGAGACACTAGAAAAAGTCCTACAACGTTGCATAGCTACCAGGCTTTGTTTAAGCCATGAAAAATGTTACATGATGATGACAGAAGGACTTATTTTAGGACACTACATTTCAGTAGCTGGCATTCAGGTAGACCCAGCCAAAATCCAAATACTTTTGCTTATTCCTACTCCTACTACTCAAACAGAGGTACGTAGCTTTCTTGGATTCTCTGGTTATTACAGAAGATTTATAGAACATTATTCATGTATTGCTACACCATTGTATGCATTAACTGGTAATATTGATTTTTGTTGGACAGAAAAATGCGAACGTTCCTTCAACGATCTGAAGAAGCTCATATCTACAGCCCCAGTTCTTCAGGGACCAAATTGGGATTTGTCATTCCAGATATCATCTGATGCCTCAGATACAGCCATTGGAGCGGTCCTTGGACAGGAGGAGGATAGAAAACCATATGCAATTTATTACATTAGCAAAAATCTATCCCCTGCTGAATTGAATTATACTGTCACTGAAAACGAATTTCTAGCTGTTATACGTGCTATCAATAAATTCAGACATTACATTACTGGATATCCTGTTATCCTGTACACAGATCATTCTACTATAAAATATTTAGCAAATAAGCCTGTCACAAATGGCAGAATAACTAGATGGATGATTTTATTGCAGGAATTCGATATTACAATCAAGGATCGACCTGGGAAAGAAAACTCGGTAGCTGATTTCCTCTCAAGAGTGCCAAAACCAGTCGATGCAGCAGCAGTTGAAGATCAGTTTCCAGATGAGCATCTCTTTGTTGTTGCTGTTCAAACACCCTGGTATGCGGATGTCGCCAATTACCTAGCAGTAGGTAAGTTACCAAAGCATCTAACCCCTAATGAGCGAAAATAGATTGTCCAATGAAGTACCAGATTTTCCTGGATTGGGGGTTATTTGTTTCATACAGGGGCAGACATGCAAATCAGAAGATGTGTTAGACAAGATGAAATTTTTGATATATTGAAAGCATGCCATGACCAACCATGTGGTGGACATTTCGTTGATCGTAGGACTGCACATAAATGATTACAAACAGGGTATTATTGGCCCACAATTTTCAAAGATGCAAAGAAATTCATCCAAGCATGTGACAGTTGCCAGAGAGCGGGACGCCCTAGTCATTCAGATGAGATGCCTTTGAAACCACAGTTAGTCATCAAACCATTTGAGCGTTGGGCTCTTGATTTCATGGGACCAATCAACCCACCATCAAACCAAAAAATATACATTTTGGTGGCAACAGAGTACGTCACCAAGTGGGTTGAAGCAGAGGCCTTGCCCAGAGCTACAGAAGAATCTGTTACACAGTTCCTGCTCCATCTATTTGTACGTTATGGCCTCCCTAGAGAGATAATTACAGATGGAGGGCCACAGTTTGCTGGGAACAAAATAGCGGAACACTCAATAATTATCATGTTCAACATAAAATTACCACCCCATATCACCCACAGGAAAATGGGCAAGTAGAAAGCAGTAACAAAATAATAGAGACGATTCTAACAAAAACAATTGCATCACATAGACGTGACTGGGCAGTCAAACTACCAGAAGCACTGTGGGCTTATAGAACAACATGGAGAAGCACCACTGGTCACTCACCTTACCAGCTAATGTTTGGAAAACAACCTATCTTTCCTATAGAATTTGAAATCCAGACATTACGAACAACACAACAAGTTGGTTTAGATTTAACTGAGGCACAGACTAATCGACTACAACACATTAATGAGCTGGATGAAATTAGGCTCTCTGCACTTCAACGCACTGCTCTGATACAGCAGCAGAGAGCTAAATGGCATGATGCTCTCATTAAAAACAGAGTCTTCCATGAAGGAGACTGGGCTCTTTTGTATGACTCTAGATTTCAAGACTTCCCCGGGAAACTTCAGACTCGTTGGTTGGGACCATATGAAATTCAGAAAGTGCATGACAATGGGACCCTTACCCTGACTACTTTCGATGGTTCTGGATATACCTTCAAGGCAAACGGCCATCGAGTCCGTCTCTATCGCAAACCACTTACTTGGGAGTCCTTCTGCCAACAACTACGCCAAGATTCAGATATGGAGATCTTAGGGGAGGAAGACAAGTCTTACTCGCCTGTAACTCACTAAAAAAAATCTACTTTTATTTATAATTTGTATATAACTTATTGAATTATTTTTGTACATATTTTTGCAGTATGTTTTGTTATTTTTGTTGTTCCTTTTCCAAAAGGAACAACACTTTTGATTTCTGTTGTTCCTTTTCCAAAAGGAACAACACTTGTGATTTTTGTTGTTCCTTTTCCAAAAGGAACAACACTTTTGATTTCTGTTGTTCCTTTTCCAAAAGGAACATCACTTTTGATTTCTGTTGTTCCTTTTCCAAAAGGAACAACACTTTTGATTTCTGCTGTTCCTTTTCCAAAAGGAACAACACTTTTGATTTTTGTTGTTCCTTTTCCAAAAGGAACAACACTTTTGATTTCTGTTGTTCCTTTTCCAAAAGGAACAACACTTGTGATTTTTGTTGTTCCTTTTCCAAAAGGAACAACACTTTTGATTTCTGTTGTTCCTTTTCCAAAAGGAACATCACTTTTGATTTCTGTTGTTCCTTTTCCAAAAGGAACAACACTTTTGATTTCTGCTGTTCCTTTTCCAAAAGGAACAACACTTTTGATTTTTGTTGTTCCTTTTCCAAAAGGAACAACACTTTTGATTTCTGCTATTCCTTTTCCAAAAGGATCAACACTTTTGATTTCTGCTGTTCCTTTTCCAAAAGGAACAACACTTTTGATTTATGTTGTTCCTTTTCCAAAAGGAACAACACTTTTGATTTTTGTTGTTCCTTTTCCAAAAGGAACAACACTTGTGATTTTTGCTGTTCCTTTTCCAAAAGGAACACCACTTTTGATTTCTACTGTTCCTTTTCCAAAAGGAACAACACTTTTGATTTCTGCTATTCCTTTTCCAAAAGGAACAACACTTTTGATTTTTGCTATTCCTTTTCCAAAAGGAACAGCACTTGCAACTTACGATTTTTGCGGTTTCTTTTTCAAAAGGAACAACACTTGTGTGTTTTTACTGTTTCCAAAAGGAACAACACTTTTGATTTCTGCCGATCTTTTTTTAAAAAAAGGGAACGACATTTCCTTGAAACTACTGTTCCTTTCTCCAAACGAACAACATATGTGAACTGTTGTTATGACCTTCCTTGAAAGGAACATTACTCATACGATTTTGAAATAGCTTGGTCCCTCTACTCCAAATTAAGGATGTTTATTGCTGATGTTCTTTCAAGTCTTTTGGAATACGGCTATACATTTATGTGATTAAATAAAAAACGCAGCATACGGAAATCAGTAAATCATAAATCGCTATCTTTATAAGAAACTGCCCTGAGTTGGTGAAAGGATGTGGAGAAAGACATGCTTATTTATCATCTTTTGCTGCCATTGTTCTACTAACTTCGTTCTGATTGGTTATCTGTATTATGATGGTTCTTTTTCTTTAATTATCATATGGCAATAGGATCAAAAGATCTATACCTTTCTATTGGGCTATTAAGACTTCTTCCACCATTCCTACTCTTAAGGAGTGTTGAACCACCCTTTGTGCATAAATAGGAAAGGCTCTCTATTAAAAAGAAGCAAAACAGAGTTTCTAAAAACTATCAAATTGCAGGATAGGAAGTCTCATTACGATCTAGCCTACCATGATCATCAGGATGGAAGCGAAGTGGCCTTCCCATTAGGGCCACCACACCTGGGAAATGGTCCAAAAGGTATATCAAACAAATAACCCTTGGAACAGGAGGTCTCACCACGAGCCGGCCTGCCCACTATTCGCTCCTCCCTCGTGAATGACATTATGACTAACTGGTCTCCAAGCTAGCATAGTGGCCTACATTTTGACATTACACAAACGCTTCCTCGCATACACAAAGGACTATGGCTCCAGGGGTGAAACAAACAACTCTGCCAAGGTTATGGACACCTGTCAGCAGCAGAGCACTGTTAATGGTATTGAAGTCGTATGTCTACACCAATAGGTAAGAAGATTACATCCTTTTGCTTCTTATTCCGTGATAATTAAATTATATAATATTACCCAACCATATAGCGCATGACTATATATCATCGCCAATCATTACGAAGCTACTGACAGTGACCGCATGAGACCTTCTATTTATGGCAAATGTCTTATCCCCGAACTTCCATCAAATCACCGCAGCCCCATAATATTAAAAGCGATCTAACGTTTTACCTCGATTTCAGTGTTAGGTTGTTTTTGGCAAACATGTCATATATCCATAAGTTGTTCCATAAAGACCTCGCGGCAGAACAAACGCTGCTCCTTTATTTGACGGCTGGGACAACCTATCACATTGCGGGGGGGGAGGTAACCTCATCATTCCCCAGAGTACGTGTCAGTCCGTTATTTGAGAAAATTTTGTACTCAAGCATGACATGGCTCAACGGTATGATCTTTTGCTATTTTTTTTCTTCTTCTGCATGAGCTGACGTTCGAAGCTATTTCCATTGCATACGCTGCTGCATTTAAATTTGAACGAGGAATACGCTACTAGCTTCTCTGCGCTTCAACAAACAGCTGTTGTTCCTTTGAAAATTGGCAGTGAAACTATGGGAGGAAGGTCAGTCCGCCGAGAACCGCAAACATTAACTGTTTCGGCTGCAGCCCGAAGAATCCTGAAAAGAGCAGGATGGTTGACCTATTTCAACCGCCTGAAGGAGTCTAATGAAATAGTAGCAAGAGAATTTTTACAGAACTTACAGGAAGAATACTCCACAGTAAGAGGAAGGCGAATAGAAGTCACCGACGACATAATAGCAAGAGTCACGGGACTACCGGCCACGGGACCAGTATGGACAATAAAGAAGGAAAGGCTGCAGAAGATTTTGGAAATCTTTCAGGACGAGGGCCAGAAGTTGACAATCCGAGGAAAGGGGGTGCTACCAGCAACGCTAGGAGAGCCATGGGCGGAATTGGCAAAAATCATCCAAAGTTACATCACTTGCGAAGGCAGAAAAGACATGGTAAGACCACGACATCTTAAACTCCTAGCTGTCTTAAAACAAAAATGTTCTGTGAATTTGCCTGCATTGTTGAATTCACTATTGCATGATGTCGCACGAAGTATGAAGAAGGCACAACACGTAGAATCAGTTATTAGCCACCACGGATTAATTCGCTTGATAGTAAATTACAGTCTCACCCAGCAGCAGAGCAGCTGGGAAGAACTAATTGCTATTATCAATAAAGGGACGGCCACATCTAGACGCCCGAAAAAACGAAAGCGAGTTGATAACACACACCAACGTTTAGAGAAATGAAAACAGGACACTTGCACAAAAGTGCAACCTGAAAAACAATCTGAAAAACGACCCGAAAAGCGGAAACATGATGCTAGTACACCCGAACAGCCACAAAAACGTAGAAAGTCAGCAAGGCTCGCAGGGCTACAAGGAGGGCTGGAGAAGTCCCAGGCAAGCACGAGCGAAGCAATAGAAATCAAAGATGAGCAGTCTGTAGAAACATAAGTAGAAGAAGAAAGCAGTAAGGAAACAGAGCAGTCTGCAGAAACAGAAATAGAGGAAGAAGGCAGCGAGGAAACAGAGCAGTCTGCAGAGACAGAAATGGAAGAAGAAGATGCCGAGGAAGAAGAACAGTCTGCAGAAATAGAAACGGAAGAAGAAGGAGTCGAGGGAGAAGAGCAGTCTGCAGAGGCAGAAACAGAAGAAGGAATGGAGGAGCCGAGCCTAGGGATCCAGCGCAGTTATGGGGGAGTCATAGAAACCTTATGAAGGCTCCAGGAGTGATTGAAGCGCTAGGACCCATGCATGAGGCAATCATTCAGCAGGGACTTGAATACTTTTCCTCTATCAAGGACCCTGCCATTGATGCAGCTAAATTTCGATATCAAGTATCTAATCCGAATATTCAGTTCAGAGAACCATTTAAATACGAGAACTTTAGACTTGCTACTAGCCGTTTTCCCCTCTATGGCGAAATTGTTTTGAGAGCAGGGCCATCCTAGTTAGGATATAGGTTCCGGAGTCCAACCATTTGGCATCCAACACCCGGATACCAAGCCCTATATGAGATGCCTGAGGGTCAGACAGGCCACTTCTTTGATTATTTAGTTTCGCATCACGGCTATAGACCCTCACATGAGATTCCATCTCCAGCTTACTCACTCACTGCATTGCATATCAACTACAATTTTTTCATGAGGTCATGAAAAAGGGTAAGATGGGGGGTGTGTAGAGTCTCAAAGAAGGTATGTTTTGATGGTTATTTCAATATCTTTTTCATTAGGATATATAAACCTTTCTGCATTTTAAACTTAGATAATAAAGAAACACGTGAGGTTAATAGGAAAAACTGATAATTGTCGTTCCTACGTGCAGGAAGGAGGAAAAGCAGAAATTAGCCATCTCAAAGGGAAAGATGAAGAGGAGCTAACTGCTGTCCCTTTGACAGGAAACCACAAACAGACCAGATCAAAACGGACCAACCCAGAAAAGGAAGCGGAGATACCAGTTCGAAGCAGAAAAAGAAAGAAGTGACTCAGGGTTAATGATTCTGCGAATCCCTCAGGATCTTAGATCCTGAGGGATCGCTATTTTATCTATTTTCTGTATCTAGATATCTCCGTCATCATCCTTATATAAGAGATAGCATTGTTGGCTATGGAGGAGGTTCCGTTGTATTTCCTTTTCAACAGATCAAGACTATGATCTTTATCTCCTGTTAAGACTTGCTTTGTTGTAAGTTTATTTCATGCATTAATACAGACTTGGTTACTCTTTTATCTTCGATCCTGGATCAATATTAAGTGGTGTACCCCTGGAGGCTAAGGGCCCGGCCCTGGAGGACACTTGCTTTTGTACCATTACGCGTGGTGTCTGTGTGGTTTGTTCATAGGCGTAATCTGGTAATCTGTTGTGTTTTATGAACGTTATATTACATGCTCTGTTATGTTTAACTTGTTTAATGTTCCTGTAAATTGAAGTCTTCTATTGACACTGTGTTATGTTACCAATTCATTAAAGTGTTGATTAATCTCTACAGGATATTATCACTCTAGTACAGAGTTCATTGTGATTGTGTTTTAGCATTATGACAAGTTATCTTGAGAAGTCTGATTTCAGATGATTATTGAATGTTACTGTTTATATCTTGAGATGCAACCGCATGCGTTTTTTCAGATCAATAACAGAAGCAGATTGAGCACGTTGTGTTTCTAGGGTTGTAATTGGTAGTATTGTTCTATAGTATGTGTATATCTTTTGAGACCGCAGGATTGATGTTTTGATTGGAGTGGTTAGATAGAATCGCAACTTGATGAACTTGGTTATTGCTTATTCCAGTTGCTATTCCATTTAGTTGCTGTTCCATTTCTGAATTGCTGTTCCATTTAGTTGTTGTTCCATTTCTGAATTGCTGTTCCATTTCAATTGCTGGTCTATTTCAAGATTGCTGATTTGTTGTTTCATTTACTTGCCATTTCTTAAGGACAGACTCAGGCTGTAGTGAGTATCAGCGTCTGCTATTTGGCTCCCAGACCTCTGATCTGCTCCCATTAGTTATGAAAGGGATATGTTATTGCTACTAAACCCTTGGCTGATGTGCTGTTCTATTTCATCGCTATTTCCTTTACTTGCCATTTCATTTATATTCATCAAGGACGATCTCAGGCTGTAGTGAGCCCCAGCATCTGCTACCTAGCTCCCAGACCTCGGATTTGTTCTCATCAGTTATGAAAAGGATGGGTTATTGCTGCCAAACCTTTGACTGATGCAATGCTTGGTGTGATTTAGCCTTTTGAAGTAGTTAAGTTGTAGACATGCAGCCATTTAATTTTGTAGCCTTTAAGTAGCTGTACTACGAGCATTACTCTGACAAGTGCTAAGCCTCAGACTGAGACACTCTTTTAAAATAGCAAGACGTTCCCGGATTGACATTCTAATGTGAGGTAACTAGAGGTGAAAGAGACCCTTTTTATAGCTCTTCACCAACATGCATTTTATTCTCATAATGGTATCTTCATCATTGTAATGATCAAAGATAGGAATACCAATGCAACATTCAGATTGATTTTTCTTTTCTTCAACATGGTATACCAATGATTTAAGATATTGATAGTTTATTTCTTCAGATTTGATTTCTGCATGTCTTGAAGAAATTTCATAATCATTCTGAACTGAAAGAGGCTCCCATCATATAAATGAACATTACAAGCTATGAGAAGCAGATTCTGAATCAATACCATACAAATCCAAGTTGCCAAAAAAAGGAAAGATATCATTTGATGTACTTGGGTATTTGTCACCACATGTGTTAATTGTAACAAAAATGTCATGGTGATGGTTGCCTAAAGTATCAACTTGAATGAAGTAATTTAAATTATTTGACGAGTTATCAAGATTATGATATGTGCAATTAGCTGAGAATGTGATATTGTCAGCCTTAAAGAGGGAAGAAAGATAAAGCATATCTTCAACACTTTTCTCCTCTACTTGTAAAATGTAATTACCTTGTTCTTGATTGCTTCTTGAAACAACAAGTTGGACATCATTAAAATCTGAAGTAGGTTGATCAAGTAGATTATGGAACAAGAAATCATGAGATGTAGATGGTAGAGGTTGAAAAGTATCCCCTGAGGAAATCATGTTTTCAATTGGATTGGATTCAAGATTAAGATTATGTACATTAATGTGATCTTGAAAAAGGAAGGTATCAACTTTTACTTCAGGCTTCATGTAATTTCTAAACTAATCCAAGTCCTCCTCAATAGGATCTGAGTCATGGGGATTGGGTGGAGGTTGAACAGGTGGAACAACAACTCGATTTTCATATTTCCTGACTTTAACATCATCACCAAGAGGCACCAAATTGGTACTGGAAAAGGAGGAGGAAAAGGAATAGATAGAATAGTAGGTTCCTCCTCAAAAATGTTGGGTGTCTTGTGATCAACATAAGTTGGGGAAGTAACATAATCTGGGGGCTTGGATTCTAAAGATTTCAATGAAAGTAGAATCAAACTATGAAATTTTCCAATGATAAAATCTGAATCAATCACTCTCTCAGGAAATTCATGGAAAAGGTGAAAAAACTGATTAAGAAAATCCTCTATAGATTCACCAGATTTCATTCTGAGCAGACCAGTCCTATTACATACATCTTGAAAATCATACCTGTTAAAGGCTTGGGAAATCTCCTTGAAAATTGATCAAATGAATGAATGGAAGAAAATGGAAAAGTATGACACCTCTTCTTTACTCTTCCTTTCAGATTGAGGGTGAATATAATACAAACAACATATTCATCATCGATTTGTTTAGATTTACAAAAACCAAGAAAATCAAATATATGTTTGGCTATGAATTTACAATTCTCACCATCAAACATGAATTGAGAAAAGTCATGAAAATGTTTCACGAAGATGAAAAGTTTACCAAGAGATAGGTTAAAAAAAACTTTGGGATTATGATTTAGGAAAGAGCCATTTAAGATCAGAGATTCAAAACAGAATCAATGGGCACATCTTATCATCTGCCATCCTTCTGGCACCATTTGTTGATGGTGCTAGAAATCCATCAACCAAGAGGGCCTCCTCAGTGAAAGGTCCCAATCGGACTTCACACCGTTTGGTGTGGGAGTCCCTTCCAGAAATAAGGCCTATTTTTCATATGTTCTTTGAAATATTTCTTAGCTACAATGTTCAACACAAGAGAGTAATGCATAGACACTTTTGAATTAGAAAGTGAGTATGCGTTATGGAATGTTCAACTATGAAATGTATTAAGGTTATTCTACTGAAAGGGGAGAGAAAAGTGGGCCTTTAAAAGACAAGTGATAGTATTAATTTAGTAAAGACACATGAGCATATATACATGAATAAATTGTTGGAAAACTAGTGAAATAGTTCACATATAAGCAATAATTGTTAAAACACATACAACACACCTTCAACAAGATAAGTACAAAAGCCACAAAAATAGTTAAATTTCCTTAGTACATATGAAAAAAACATACATCACAATCATTCAAAGAATAGTCTTTCAATATTTACGACACATGCATGAAAGTGTGTTGGCTCAAAGAGCTTCTGAATTAAGAAAAAATTCCAAGATACATCAAGACAATGAACACCACTAGCCCCAATAGTGGAGTGTTAGAGAAATCACTTGCTCCTCCAAAAGAACTATTTTCCTCTCTATTTCCTGGTAGGAGGATCCAAGGTGAAAATTCATTTACATGAGTTATGAGGTTTTATAGATAACAAATGGGGTTACCATTCATCTCCCTTATGACTCTTGGACTACCCTCATGATTGTTAAAATTCTCTATGACTCTTTGACTACTTAATGACTTTTCAAATTCTATGGGTGACTCTTGGATTTCCACTTTACCATAAATTTATCCAATATTGAATTTACATATTCCACAAATGATGTGGCAAATGATGACAAATGAGATGACATGACACTAATGACATGGATTTCATGATGACATGGTAATGTCAATCCATTCTTTGATACTATTATCTTTGTGTCTTCTTGAAAGATAGAACATGTTCTTCTTCCTCCTCCTTCATAAGGCTTGGAGATAGGGAGTCTTCAATGTGATCTTGATTTCTAACTATTGCCACAATATGGTGTCTCTTTGTCTATCTTGATTGATCCACTTTCCTTCATAGCTTCAAATGTATCTTCTAGCAGGGTCTCCTTCTTCATCTCCTTCATCATAATCCTATCATAACATGATAAAATACCTACAACTAAAATCCACTCATGAAAAGACAACATCAATTTGATAAACCCCTATTCTGTCATGCTTCATGACAACCACTGACTGAGCTAGAAATGGGTGACTGGCTAGGAGACATGCTCAAGGATTGTACAGTTGCATTTCCCAGGAGTTCAAGTGCCTAACCCTTGATACTACATAGTTTGCAATTCAGGAAGGTTAGGTCCATGAATGAGCCTTGATACTGCGTAGTGTGTAATTCATGTAGGCTAGGGTTAGACATATGTGCAGTTGAGGAGCTCAAGAGGTTAGGTTGAAGGCTCAAGGCTTTAGGTTTCCCACTGTACAGTTCTAGAAAGACATAGGCCTAGGGCTTGCATAATTACATAGTTCAATAGGTCAATTTTGAGGCATGTTACTTGATATTGTGCAATGTGAAAAAGATGGTGACTGGAAGGTAGGGGATACACAGTTTTGGAGCTCAAGGGTTGAGGCTGAGAATTGAGGTTGTGTAGTGCATAAAAGAGGGTAATTAGAAGGCATGGACTATGCATTTCTTAGTGCCAAGAGGAATGGTTGAAGCTTGAGGACTAAGGATGTGTAGTGCACAGTTCAAGAAGGCTGAGTGAGGCCAAGTTGCTCGGATAGGAACTTTTCCATATTTTTCTAAGTGTGGGATCAATGAGACCAAAGTCAACAATGATAAAAATTAATTATGATCACACAATTAGAATAGTTGATGATGCAACATTGATCATTCAAAACACATGAACAACATACTTTCCTCACTGAGATGACATTGAGACAACTTTCCTCAAGTGAGACACTAAAGGTACACTTTGCAACGACAATGACGACACTTGTACGACATTTCTTGTAACTTTGGGAATGAGTGTGATACATGTATACATGGTAATAATGATTAATTTACACAAAGGTTACCCCCTGAAACAAACCAAAAATACATTTTTACGATGTGTGACGTTTTCCTTGCTAAAAGACAACATTTTCAACATTACAAGGAAAGTGCAAACGACACTTGAAAAATGCAAATGAAATTGAAAGAAACACATTCCAGAATGAATATAGAATGAAAATGACACTTATTACAGTGAAAACAAGCAAAAGAAAAGGTCGTAAATATGAAAGTGACACTTGCGACAATGAAGGTGCACACAAATTACAATTGGAAAAAAGTCACCAAAATAGAAGAATAATTACAACCAAAAGTGAGAGATTGTTGGTGAACATGTGTACTGACTGCAGACATAGATTGAACATCACACAACCATTGTTTTTATAGAATAGTGATATGCTTATTCAAGCTTGCATAAATTAGTGCACTCGTGAACTTGTTACAGAATGAGCATGTGTGAGTAGGTGACTTTGACACTTATGGACTGATCATAAAGTGACTATGGAACAAACAATCACAAGATCCACATTAGGATTCAAAATTCAGGAGTAGGCTAAATTTTGGAGGGTGTTTGTTGCAACAACAATAGGTTAAGCTATCCATAGATTAATGTTTCTAATTGAACTCTATGTCCCCTTCCCCCTTTTTTTTATAACAACACTTATATACTTTCAAGTTAGTTTAATACACATTATATACTTAATATTTTCAAAATGTGAAGAGTGCATAGTTACTCAATTGGTCCTTTTTTTGGTTTTTTTTAATAATTATTCCTATTCTCACATTTCTCAAGGTTTACTTATGGTTTAGTTAATTTGATTATAAACTCCCACTTACTAAGTTATGTGGATTAGTTCTCATTATTGCATGATCATCATCCCTTAATCATATTTCAAGTTTTTCTTTTTAATTCCAAGTGTTCCATGTCGACCGTTCCCTTTAAGAACTTCCCTTTGAATTTCCAAGGGTGCCATGCCACTTACCCTTTAGGAATCTTGTGACTATGATGGGAAAAAATAGGCACGATCATGGAGGCCACTTTCATCTCTTATTTTACCTTATATAGTGAGATTAATAGTGATAGGGATCAAATAATCCACCTTGATGCATGCCCCCTAGTAAATCCTCATGAGCAACCTAATCCAAGATCCACCCTCATGGTATTGTGAGTGTCCCAATCCAGGGTCCACTTGTTATCACCCCAAGAAAATCTCCTAGGTTGTAGCTCAGAGATGCTCAGGAACATTACAAACTCAAATTAATGTTGGAAATTGATGAATGGAAGGAATGACGCTTTTTCAAGCCAGATAACCACTTCTACTATGCTTAACACCAGACATGTGTGAACACCCCCAGACTACAAGGCTTTAGACCACCAATTACTCACAGTTCAGAGATTAGGTGAATATGGAGAATACTGACCACACTAGCAGATGCACAAGACCTTGTGATGGCCAGCTGCAACCAATAAAGAGGTATGCAAATCTAATTCCCAAGTGTTCAGGCAGGATGACAACTCTCTGTCACTAATTGAAAAGAAACTTGATTAACACATTCCCTGATACATGCAAGATTCAACCACAGAGGTAGGATCACAGCTCCTCTAGTGCTAAACATCAAGAGTTCAAGAAAACTGCATGTCAGGCATAGCCTAGAACAGCATAGAAATGGAAAGTGGGAAATTAACAATAAAAGAAGCTTGTATTAGTTGAAAATGAAGACGATACTTGCAAGTATCAAGGTAGTTACAGTCTCCAGAAGTTGAACCTTACATCAAAACAACAACCATCAACCGTGACTACATCTTGTTTCTGGGTACATATAGAATTTGAATACAAAGGCACTTGGCCATTGTAAGTAAGGGGAGGTCATAATAGACCACCAACCACTTTAACTATCTGATGGAGTCTCTGGTGCAATTTTCCTGCTTCAGTGAACAAATACGATCTTCTTAGGTGCCCTGCTGTCCTTCTCGGGAAGGTGGAGTGTCATATGGGATGAAGTCCCATAACTGTTAAATGCATTTACCTGATCGAGTTCTGTCCTTTTTCTTCTTGGCCCTACTGTCTCTTGAATGTGGTTGTTGAGGAACTACTGCAATCATTACCGAAGACTGGTTATCTTCATTCTTCGGGAGCACAGAATGATCAAAGGTCGCGTATTGCATGGTAGGTGGACGAACTGGACAGAGGAACAAGATTGGCTATTGGAATGAGAAGATGGACGACGGGCATGGCTTGGCGGGGAGTATCGGTAGATGTGGAAGTGGGGTGAACACAGGCTGTTGGATCTCAGGCAGATAAATCCAATGGTCATCGGGTGTCGAAGCTGAGCGGGTGTTACCGAGCGGAAAAACGGGTTCGAGCAGTAAGTGGTATTGCTCACACTGCCGTCGGGGGTCGGGTGGTAAACGTACAACGACAAGCGATACCACTTGTAGGGCGACACATGACAGCAGAAATCGCTCTTGATCGCATGTTAATAGGTTGTCACTTTGCGGGCGCGGGAAGAGCGAATGCTATCCAATCGTGGCGGAGGTGATCAGACGGTGGGGAAACAAACGAGTAGGTTATTCATTGATTGCGGCGGGGGGACCATTGGATCGGGGTATGACAATCAACGACTGTGATTTAAAGGTGACTATGGGTTACAAAGAAGCAGGGTCATGTGGTGGCGGTGCTATGTGGCTTTAAACTTAGCACTTTGGGGCTTGAAGAAATAGGGTCTTATGCTGAGTTTTGGAGGAAAAAATAGAGACGGCGGGGTTAGGAGAGTGTAAGCGAAGTGAAGGAGAAGGAGAAGGATGACTGATGCGAGTCATCTTTTGAGCATAAAAACACGACTGAGCGTGCATCTAACCGTCAACATGTTAAAATATGTAGCAGAGCTAACACTGGCTCCTTCTGGGGATGAGATCCTTACTGTGAGGTCTCAAGAACTGCAGATCATTGCCTTTCCTGTGAAAAAAAAATTAGAAAAATTTTCTAGTGTTCCATTGGGCATGGAGTCTAATTGAGCATATACTAAAACAGATAGAACAACATATTTACAATTTTAAGGCCAAAATACCTTAAATAACATAAATTTTCAGAAAACACCCATTAACTGGACCATCAAAAACTGCCTCCCCTTCCATAGTTTGCGGCATGAAGGTATTGTTCCCTTGGTTATGAGAAATGATAAAAGGCCCTGTCCATAAGGCATCAAAATTCCCATGGTTGCCTTTCTTCTCTTTCATTGCATCCCACTTCAGAACCAAATCCCCATCCTAAAAATTATCTGTTTTGGCTCTTCTGTCAAAAACTTCCTTGATATTCTTCTAATGTGCCACAGATCTTTCAACCAGTTGTTCTCTAATTTGATGTACCTCTGCTAAATCAGTGATCCTTTTTTCCATGTCTTCTTCCCCATCCTACTCTTCTTACAAGAATTTTGCCATAGGGAGGGTTAACTGAATCGAGAATACAACTTTAGTGCCATATACCAACTTGAATGGAGAATTCCCTGTGGATTTCTTGGTGGTCACTTTGTTAGCCCACAGTGCATATTTGAGCTTAGAATGCCAATTCTTTCTGTTGTCTTATAATAGCTTTTTAATTATCCTTATCAGGATTTTGTTGGAAGATTCTGCTAGACCATTGCCTTGAGGGTAATATGAGGTGGAATGAAGCAGCTTAATGCCCATTGAGTTACACATGTCCACCAATTCTTTTTCCCTGAAGGCTGTTGCATTGTTTGTGATCAATTTATGTGGACAACCAAATCTGACGAAGATATTCTCTGTCAAGAACCTCATGACCACCTTATGATCAACCTGTCTGGTAGGGATGGCCTCAATCCATTTAGTGAAGTAATCTGTGGCTACTAAGATCCATATGTGCTGGCCACTGGAATGTGGATTTATTTTTCCAATGAAATCCAAGCCCCACTACTGAAAAGGTCCATTAGCATGTATGGGTTTTAAGGGAAGGGACTTTAATTGCTCTTTTCCTTCAAATGTTTGGCACCTGTCACATGATTTAACAAATGAAAAGACATTAGCAAACAAGGCGGGCCAATAGTACCCAACTTTGAGGATTTTGTGGGTTGTAGTTTTCCAAAAATGATGTCCTCCACATATGCTGGAATGGAACTGTAGCATGAATTCTATGGATTGTTCTTTGTCCAAACACCTCAAAAGAATTCCAGAGGGGTCCCTCCAGTAGAGCAGATTTTCATGGATGCAATATCTAGCTACCCTGAGCTTAATAGTTCTAGTTTGGCTTGAAATAAGACCTGGAGGAACTTCTAGTTTCAACAATAATTGAGCTATTGCAGAGTACCAGTCACAAGAAGCTAGATTTTCTGCCAATGACTGTCTTTTCCCTAGTTCAACTGTTTCTTCTTTGGTCTGACCATTCCCTAAAATCGCGGTCATGAGATTCATGTCCAGCGTTCTGAAGTTTTCTCCTGCCATCAATCTGGCAAGGTCCTGACCTCTGACTAGTTTGGTGGGCTTCAATTCTATGTTAAATTCAATAAGCTTGGCAATCCATTTATCCCTTCTTCCATCAGCATTAGGTTGCATTAGAACATCTTTTATTGAAGCAGAGGGTACATATGCAATTATCTTGGAACGTAGAATGTAAATTCTGAAAGCTTTCAAAGACTTTATAAGAGCATATACCTATTTTTCAATGATATCATACTTCAGCTCAGCATCCCTTAATGTTTTGCTGAAAAATGCCACTGGATGCTCTGAGCCTTCTTCATCTGCTTGCAATAAAACTGTTGCGAGGGTGTCATCAGAGGCAAATGAAAATATACATAACTCCTTGCTGTAATCTGGGCTTCTTAAAGTGGGAGCTTCCATAATAGCTTTCTTAGTGGACTTAAAGGATCTTCTTGCTGCATCAATCCATTTGATCTCTGACCCATTTCTCAACATGGAGGTAATGTGATTTACAAGTTTTTCAAAATTTGGGATGAACCTCCTTACAAAATTTATCTTGCCTAGAAAGGATTGGATATCCTTCTTTGATCTTGGGACAAACAAGGTCTGTATTTCTCTTACTCTTTCTGGGTCAATTTGGACACCCGCAACAGAAACAACATGTCCTAATAGCTTGCCTTCTTCTAAAGCAAACTGTGACTTTTTAGGATTGACTGAAATTCCAAACCTTCTACACTTCAGGAACACTTTCTTCAAATGCTACAAATGGTCTTGGTGGCTGCTGGAGTACACTGTTATATCATCTAGGTAGATAAGGATGAACTTATCCTTCTCTCCCGCAAATTCTATATCCATAGCTCTCTGAAAGGTAGCTCCAGCATTCATCAACCCAAAAGGCATCTTGGAATACATAAAAGTGCCCCAAGGAGTGGTGAATGCAGTCTTCTCTTGGTCATCTAGATGTATAGAAACCTAATTATACCCTAAAAACCCATCCAGGAAAGACATCACTTTGGCCCCTGAGACCTTCTACAACAAATGCTCCATCTTGGGTAGAGGATAGTTGTCTTTTTTAGAGCATTTGTTCAAGTTTCTTAAATCAACGCATAGCCTAATTTCTCCGCTTTTCTTCCTCACTACCACTAAATTGGCTACCCATTTGGAATATCTGAGAGGAACTATGATTTTGGCAGCCAGTAACTTCTTGATTTCCTTTTCAATTAGAGGAAGGAGCAAAGGATTTATTGGTCTCAGCTTCTGCTTAAAAGGGATGGTGTCTTTCTCCAAAGGGATTTTATGTTGAATGATATTTTTGTCATAAGTTTTCAGGTAACTATATTCCCAGGCAAAGACATCAGCAAATTGCTTCATTAAATAGCAGTACTCAGCATTCTGGGCAGTAGACAAATGGGTGGACAGATTTATATATCTTGGTTGTCCTGGACTCCCTATGTTATGCTTACAGACTGTGGATTGGTCTTCTTTTTGGGCAGCCTTATAAGGCACATCATTTTGGTCAAACAACTTTTCTAACGGAACCAGACCCTTAGGTATATGATTGCTCGACAATTGGACAATGTTATCTTTACCAATTCTATTTCTAAGCTGGGATTGGGGATTTTCTTCCGAGGCTTCATTTTCTTGGTCATTTGCATTTTAGAGAATTCCTCAATGACTTGCAGGAACCTATTCACTTCATCATCATCTTCAAAGACTTTCCAGTGCTGGACATTATCAGGCAAGGATGGTCTGCATTTCATTTGAACTTCATAAACTAGTTTGGGAGGCATGGGAGGGATAAACATGCTAGTAGACACAACAAGGGAATCAACAAGTTGATTTTTTACTCTAGGGATATAAGAGATACAAAAATTATCAAAAGAATCTTTGAGTCTCCATACCTCATCTCTCTATGCTTTCAGCCTTGGGTGCTTAGCTTGAAATGTTTTATTCACTTGCTGAATGATAAGATCAACATCTCCAAACACCTTTATGCTCCTGATTCCTCTGTCTTTAGTTGCACTGAGACCCAATATTAGAGCTTCATACTCTGCTATATTATTGGTGACTAGGAAAGCCAGCTTAAAAGACAGAGGTGTGCTTTCTTGTTTTGGAGATATTAGCACCACCCCTGCTCCTCCAGTTCCCCTGGAGCATGCTATATCAAATAATATCTCCCAACCCTCACTTCCTTTCTCTCCCTCGGCCTGATTCACTAGTTTCTTGATCTACATTGAGACCTTCTGGGATTCTTCAATTTGGAGAATACAAGCTCCAAAGTCAGTATCCACAGCATATATGGGATCATTAGAAGGATTCCTCTTATCACTGATGATGTAGGCCAGCTGTGCTTCTCTGTACAATCTCCTGCTTTCCCCTCCAAAGACTGGGACAGTGGCATAAGATAAATCATTTTGTAGTGTCCCACCTAATCTCTTAATCCATCCCCTAGACAAAAACATGCCAAACTTGGGAGGGACATCTGCTACCACAATATCCATCATCATGCTCTTCATGGGAAACTGAGTGAGGGTGATGGCCAGGTCTTTGATTAATCCTAAGCATTTTACCTTTCTTGAATCAAATGAGAATAAGTCACGATATGGTATAGTGATATCAAGGCCTAACTCTTCCATGACAGTTTTAGGCATCAAATTGTGGCTGGCCCTTGTGTCTAGTAAGAAATTGTGGAGGATTTTGTCATGAATGGTCAAGGAGACATAAAATGATGGAGAATTATCATCAGCAGGTTCGGTCATCGGGCTAAGCACAACTGCAGGCTTATAATCTTGGAAATTGACATAGTTAGTGGAGGTTTGTGTGGCTTTTAGCTCAAGAGCATCAAGGATAGGCTTTCTAAAAACTTCACCCTTTACAAGTTCTAACAGAGGCACAGATATTTGTAACTTCTAGACTTCTGATTCAAAGCTAAAAGGAGAAGGGGACTTGTCAGGACCTCTTACCTCTTGAGCCAGTGCTTTAAGGATGACTGGGTTAGCTGTTGGTCTCTTCTGTCTAGTATTCTGTGACTCTGTTGGGACAACAACTTTTTGTGTAGGATTCTCCTTGACATTGTTTTCTTTTGACCTCAAATTGTATCTTTGTTTTTCATCAGTCTGTAGAACAACCTCTCCATCCCACTCTCAACTGTTTTGGTCCCGCAACAATGATTCTTCATAGGCAGCCAATGTCAAAAAGGCAGCGCTGCCTTTATCTTCTATGCAATGAATTTCATCCTCGTCTTCGAACTGCTCTTCCTCCATGACTACATTCTGGAAAGTACCCTTAACCTTCTGTTCTCCATTTTCTTCTTTCCCCCTTTGAATGATTTGTAATTGTTCATTTGCTCTTCTAAATGGATTTGGATTTCTTGGAGCAAATGTGTTTGGAAGCCTTGTCTTCTCAGATCCCTACTCAACCTTCAGCTTAGATATATCAGTAGCTAATGACTCTATCATCTTATTCATCTTATCTAATTTGGGTTCTGAGGATGAAGCAGGGGAAGAAGAAGCCTCACTTCTTTGCCTCCTTCTGTCAGCATGACTTTTAAGCTTTTCTGCAGCCATAGTATTTGATTCCACCTCCAATTTTGCATCTTGCATATCAGCTAGAGTGGCACATCTTCTTTCTCTCAAAAGCAGGCAGAAGTCAGAGTCAAAAGCATTAGCATAAGTGAGCTTGGTAGAGGTGGGGGTAGGCTTTACTTCAGCTAGTATCTTACTATACATATGATTGAATCTTTTATTAAAATTAGGAAATGATTCCCCATTTTCCCTCTTTAGGTTTCCAAACTCTGTATGGTAATAGAGTAGATCTTTCCTATCCCCCCATTGTTTCAGGAATGCATCATCCAATGCTTCAATGTCTGCTATGGACCTATGGGGCAATTCTATGAACCACTTTCTAGCCTCTCCGTCAAGGCTCCGAACAAACACTCTCATCCACACATCATATTCACTGATATCTAAGTTATCAACATAACTATAAAAAAGACTCAAGGTGTTCTTCAGCTGTTACTCCCTCTATACCATTGAATTTGGGCATATATTTATGATATTATCCTGCAGGCATGGCATTCAAAGGAACAGGCAAGACCAGGGGTCCATACCTAGCAGCTATGATTCTTTCCATCTTTGTGGTAGCTTGTTCGCCTGCCATGACTCGGTTAGGTGGAAGGATACTGGTAGATTGAATGGTAGGAAGTAATGAAATAGATGACAGACACTAAGGAATATGATGGATTGTATGGGAGGCTTTCTTTGGATTGAGATCCAAAGGGGAATTGACTGAACAAAGAGCTTTATGAATCTTTGAAGTTATTTCTTTACTAACAATGCTAGGCTCCAAATCTTCAAAATGTATATCCTTAGCTATAACCTTCTCTTTTGGAGATGCATAAGTTTTCTTAGGCTTACCTGATCCTGATGCTCCTTTCTGTGATGTTTTCCCTCACTTAGTAATCTTCTCAGGGTCAGGCACTGGGTCAGCTGGTGATTTCTGAGGATTTCTCCGGGTATGCCTCACAAACTAAGCCAGAACTGTAATGTGGAGTCGCCACTAGGTTGGTTCTCTAGTAGAGTCGCCAGATAGATGATTACAACCATAAATGTGTCCAGACTTTGTCTATCATCAAAGCTGGATTTGTGTCATTCTCCCAGGGAAGCTGAGCTTCAATCTCCTCTCCTCGACAACGGCGCCAATTAATGTTATCACCCCAAGAAACTCTCCTATGTTGTAGCTCGGAGATGCTCAGGAACATTACAAACTCAAATTAATGTTGGAAATAGATGAATGGAAGGAATGATGCTTTTTCAAGCCAGATAACCACTTCTTCTATGCTTAACTCTAGACATGTGTGAACACCCCCAGACTACAAGGCTTTAGACTAACCAATTACTCACAGTTTAGAGATTGGGTAAATATGGAGAATACTGACCACACCAGCAGATGCATAAGACCTTGTGATGGTTGGCTGCAACTAGTAAAGAGGTCTGCAAATCTAATTCCCTAGTGTACAGGTAGGATGACAGCTCTCTGTCACTAAGTGAAAAGAAACCTGATTAACACATTCCCTGATACGTGCAAGATTCAACCACAGAGGTAGGATCACAGATCCTCTAGTGCTAAACATCAAGAGTTCAGGAAAACTGCATGTCAGGTGCAGCCTAGAACAACATAGAAATGGAAAGTGAGCAATTAAAAGCAAAAGAAGCTTGTATTAGCTGAAAATGAAGATGAGATGCTGCAAGTATCAAGGTAGTTACAGTCTCCAGAAATTGAACCTTGCATCAAAACAACAACCATAAACCCTGACTAAATCTTGTTTCTGGGTATATATATAATTTGAATACAAAGGCACTTGGCTATTCTAAGTAAGGGGAGGCCATAATATACCACCAACCACTTTAACTATCTGATGGAGTATCTAGTGCAATTTGCCTGCTTCAGGGAACAAAGCCGATCTTCTCAAGTGCCCTACTATCCTTCTTAGGTAGGTGGACTGTCATATGGGATGAAGTCCCATAACTATTAAATGCATATACTTGATCGAGTTCTGTCCTTTTTATTCTCGGCCTTACTGTCTCTTAAATGTGGTTGTTGAGGAACTACTGCAATCAGTACTGAAGACTGGTTATCTTCGTCCTTCGGGAGCATAGGACGATCAAAGGTCGCATACTGCATGGCAAGTGGACAAACTGGATAGAGGAACAAGATTATCCGTCAGATTGAGTAGATGGATGGTAGGCATGGCTTGGTGTGGAGTACCAGTAGATATGGAAGTGAGGTGAATGCAGGCTGTTAGATCTCAGGTGGACAGATCCAACGGTCATCGGGCATCGAAGATGAGTGGGTGTTACCGAGCAGGAAAATGGGTTCGAGCAGTAAGTGGTATTGCTCGCACTGCTGTTGGGGGTCAGGCGGTAAACGTACAACGACATGCGATACCACTCGGAGGGCGACACGTGGCAGCGGAAACCACTCTCTATCATGTGTTAACAAGCTGTCACTTCACGAGCGCGGGAAGAGCGAACGCCATCCTCTCGTGGCGGAGGTGATTAGATGGTGGGGAAATAAATGGGCAGGTTATTCATTGACTATGGCGGGGGGATCATTGGATCAGGGTACAACTATCAATGGCTACAATTTAAAGGCAACTGTGGGTTACAGAGGCACAGGGTCATGTGGTGACGGTGCTATGTGGCTTTAAACTTAACACTTTGGGGCTTGAAGAAATAGGGTCTTATGCTGAGTTCTGGTAGGGATGGCCTCAATCCATTTAGTGAAGTAACCTGTGGCTACTAAGATCCATCTGTACTGGCCACTGGAATGTGGATTGATTTCTCCAATGAAATCCAAGCCCCACTACTAAAAAGGTCCATTAGAAAGTATGGCTTTTAAGGGCAGGGACTTCAATTGCTATTTTCCTTCAAACCTTTGGCACCTGTCACATGATTTAACAAATGAAAATACATCAGCAAACAAGGTGGGCCAATAGTACCCAACTGTGAGGATTTTGTGGGCTGTAGTTTTCCAAAAATCATGTCCTCCACATATGCTGGAATGGAACTGCTACATCACTTCTATGGATTTTTCTTTGTCCAAACACCTCAAAAGAATTCCAGAGGGTTCCCTCCAGTAGAGCAGATTTTCATGGATGCAATATCTAGATGCCCCGAGCCTAATAGTTCTGGTTTGGCTTGAACTAAGACCTAGAGGAACTTCTAGTTTCAACAAGAATTGAGCTATTGCATAGTACTAGTCGCAAGAAGCTAGATTTTCTACCAATGATTGTATTTTCCCTAGTTCAATTGTTTCTTCTTCAATCTAACCATTCCCTGAAATCATGGTCATGAGATTCATGTCCAGCATTCTGCAGTTTTCTCCTGCCATCAGTCTGGCAAGGCCCTGACCTCTGACCAGTTTGGTGGGCTTCAATTCTATGTTAAATTCAATAAGCTTGGCAATCCATTTATCCCTTGTTTCATCAGCATCAGGCTGTGTTAGAACATCTTTTATTGAAGCAGAGGGTACATATGCAATTATCTTGGAATGCAGAATGTAAATTCTGAAATCTTTCAAAGACTTGATAAGAGCATATGCCTGTTTTTCAATGATATCATACTTCAGCTCAGTATCCCTTAATGTTTTGCTGAAAAAGGCCACTGGATGCTCTGAGCCTTCTTCATCTGCTTGCAATAAAACTGCTGCGAGGGTGTCATCAGAGGAAAATGAAAATATATAGAATTCCTTTCTATAATCTGGGCTTCTTAAAGTGGGAGCTTCCATAATAGCTTTCTTAATGGACTCAAAGAATCTTCTTGCTGCATCAATCCGTTTGATCTCTGACCCCTTTCTCAACATGGAGGTAATGTGCTTTACAAGTTATACAAAATTTGGGATGAACCTCCTTACAAAATTTATCTTGCCAAGAAAGGACTGGATATCCTTCTTTGATCTTGGGATAGAGAAGGTCTGTATTGCTCTTACTCTTTCCGGGTAAATTTGGACACCTGCAGCAAAAACAACATGTCCTAACAGCTTGCCTTCTTCTAAAGCAAACTATGACTTTTTAGGATTGACTGAAATTCCAAATCTTCTACACTTCAGGAACACTTTCTTCAAATGCTGCAAATGGTCTTGGTGGCTGCTGGAGTACACTGTTATATCATGTGGGTAGATAAGGACGAACTTATCCTTCTCTCCCACAAATGCTATATCCATAGCTCTCTAAAAGGTAGCTCCAGCATTCATCAACCCAAAAGGCATCTTGGAATACATAAAAGTGCCCCAAGGAGTGGTGAATGCAGTCTTCTCTTGGTCATCTAGATGTACATCAACTTGATTATACCCTGAAAATCCATCCAGGACAGACATCACTTTGGCCCTTGAGAACTTCTGTAGCAAATGCTCCATCTTGGGTAGAGGATAGTTGTCCTTTCTAGAGAATTTGTTCAATTTTCTGAAATCAATGCATAGCCTGATTTCTCCGCTTTTCTTCCTCACTACCACTAAATTGGCTACCCATTTGGAATATCTGAGAGGAACTATGATTTTGGCAGCCAGTAACTTCTTGATTTTATTTTCAATTAGAGGAAGGAGCAAAGGATTTATTGGTCTTAGCTTCTGCTTAAAAGGGATGGTGTCTTTCTCTAAAGGGATTTTATGCTGAATGATATTTTTGTCATAAGTTTTCAGGTCACTATATTCCCAGGCAAAGACATCAGCAAATTGCTTCATTAAATTGCAGTACTCAGCATTCTGGGCAATAGAAAAATGGGTGGATAGATTTATATATTGGTTGTCCTGGACTCCCTATGTTATGCTTACAGACTACGGATTGATCTTATTTTTGGGCAACCTTATAAGGCACATCATTTTGGTCAAACAACTTTTCTAACGGAACCAGACCCTTAGATATATGATTACTCGACAATTGGACAATGCTATCTTTACCAATTCTGTTTCTAAGCCGGGATTGGGGATTTTATTCCGAGGCTTCATTTTCTTGGTCAATTTGCATTTCAGAGAATTCCTCAATGACTTGCAAGAACGTATTCACTTCATCATCATCTTCAAATACTTCCAATCCTGGAAATTATTAGGCAAGGATGGTCTGTATTTCATTTGAACTTCATAAACTAGTCTGGGAGGCATGGGAGGGATAAACATGCTAGCAGATACAGCAAGGGAATCAGCAAGCTGATTTTTTACTCTAGGGATATAAGAGATACAAAAATTATCAAAAGAATCTTTGAGTCTCCATACCTCATGTTTGTATGCTTTCAGCCTTGGGTGCTTAGCTTGAAATGTTTTATTCACTTTCTAAGTGATAAGATCAGCATCTCTGAACACCTTTATGCTCCTAATTCCTCTGTCTTTAGCTGCAATGAGACCCAATATCAGAGCTTCATACTCTGCTATATTGTTGGTGACTTGGAAAGCCAACTTAAAAGACAAATGTGTGCTTTCCTGTTTTGGAGATATCAACACCACCCCTGCTCCTGCAGTTCCCTTGGAGCATGCTCTAGCAAAGAACATCTCCCAAACCTGACTTCCTTGCTCTCCCTTGGCCCGATTCATTGGTTTCTTGATCTACATTGAGGCCTTATGGGATTCTTCAATTTGGAGAATACAAGCTCCAAAGTCAGTGTCCATAGCATATATGGGATGATTAGAAGGATTCCTCTCATCACTGATGATGTAGGCCAGCTGTGCTTCTCTGTACAATCTCCTGCTTTCCCCCCCAAAGACTGGGACAGTGGCATAAGATAAATCATTTTGTAGTGTCCCACCTAATCTCTTAATCTATCCCCTAGACAATAGCATGCCAAACTTGGGAGGGACATCTGCTACCATAATATCCATCATCATGCTCTTCATGGGTAACTGAGTGAGGGTGATGGCCAGGTCTTTGATTAATCCTAGGCATTTTACCTTTCTTGAATCAAATGAGAATAAGTCATGATATGGTCTAGTGATATCAAGGCCTAACTCTTCCATGATAGCTTTAGGCATCAAATTGTGGCTGGCCCCTGTGTCTAGTAGGCAGTTGTGGAGGATTTTGTCATGAATGGTCAAGGATACATAAAATAATGGAGAATTATCATGAGTAGGTTCGGTCATCGGGCTAAGCACAACTGCAGTCTTATCATCTTGCAAATTGACATAGTCAGTGGAGGTTTGTGTGGCTTTTAGCTCAAGAGCATCAAGGATAGGCTTTCTAAAAACTTCACTCTTTACAAGTTCTAACAGAGGCATAGATATTTTTAACTTTTGGACTTCTGATTCAAATTTGAAAGGAGAAGGGGACTTGTCAAGACCTCTTACCTCTTGAGCCGGTGCTTTAAGGATGACTAGGTTAGCTGCTGGTCTCTTCTGTCTGGTATTCTGTGACTCTGTTGGGACAACAACTTTTTGTGCAGGATTCTCCTTGACATTGTTTGTTTTTGACCTCAAATTGTATCTTTGTTGTTCATCAGTCTATAGAACAACCTCTCTATCCCACTCTCGACTGTTTTGGTCCTGCAGCAATGATTCTTCATAAGCATCCAATGTCAAAAAGGCAGTGCTACCTTTATCTTCTATGCAATGAATTTCATCCTCGTCTTCGAACTACTCTCCTTCCATGACTACATTCTGGAAAGGAGCCTTAACCTTCTGTTCTTCATTTTCTTCTTTCCCCTTTTGAATGATTTGTAATTTTTCTTTTTCTCTTCTGAATGGATTTGGATTTCTTGGAGAAAATGTGTTTGGAAGCCTTGTCTTCCCAGAGCTCTACTCAACCTTCAGATTAGATATCTCAACAGCCAATGACTTTATCATCTTAGTAATCTTATCTAATTTGGGTTCTGAGGATGAAGTAGGGGAAGAAGAAGCGTCACCTCTTTGCCTCCTTCTATCAGCATGACTTTTAAGCTTTTCTGCAGCCATAATATTTGATTCCACCTCCAGTGTTGCATCTTGCATATCAGCTAGAGTGGCACATCTTCTTTCTCTCAAAAGCAGGGAGAAGTCAGAGTCAAAGCATTAGCATAAGTGAGCTTGGCAGAGGTGGGGGTAGGCTTTACTTAAGCTAGTATCTTACTATACATACGATTGAATCTTTTATTAAAATCGGGCAATGATTCCCCATTTTCCCTCTTTACATTTCCAAAATTTGTATGGTAATAGAGCAGATCTTTCTTATCCTCCCATTGTCTTAGGAATGCATCATCCAATGCTTCAATGTCTGCTATGGACCTATGGGGAAATTATCTGAACCACTTTCTAGCCTCTCCATCAAGGCCCTGGACAAACACTCTCATCCACACATCATCTTCACTGATATCTAAGTTATCAGCATAACTATAAAAAAGACTCAAGGTGTTCTTCAGCTGTTACTCCCTCTGTACCATTGAATTTGGACAAATATTTCTGATATTCTCCTGTAGGCATGGCATTCAGAGGAATAGGAAATACCAGGGGTCCATACCTAGCAGCTATGATTCTTTCCATCTTTGTTGGAGCTTGTTGGCCTGCCATGACTGGGCTAGGTGAAAGGATACTGGCAGATTGAATAGTAGGAAGTAATGAAATAGATGACAGACACAAAGGAATATGATGGACTGTATGGGAGGATTTCTTTGGACTAAGATCCAAAGGGGAACTGACTAAACAAGGAGCTTTATGAATCTCTGAAGGTATTTCTTTACTAACAATGCTAGGCTCCAAATCTTCAAACTGTATATCCTTAGCTATAACCTTCTCTTTCAGAGATGCATAAGTTTTCTTAGGCTTACCTGATCCTGATGCTCCTTTCTGTGATGTTTTCCCTCACTTCGCAATCTTTTGAGGGTCAGGCACTGGGTCAGCTAGTGATTTATGAGGATTTCTCCGGGTATGCCTCACAAACTAAGCCAGAACTGTAATGTGGAGTCGCCACTAGGGTAGTTTTCCAGTAGAGTCGCCAGATAGATGATTACAACCAGAAATGTGTCCAGACTTTGTCTATCATCAAAGCTGGATCTATGTCGTTCTCTTAGGGAAGCTAAGCTTCAATCTCCTCTACAACGGCGCCAATTAATGTTATCACCCCAAGAAACTCTCCTAGGTTGTAGCTCAGAAATGCTCGGGAACATTACAAACTCAACTTAATGTTGGAAATGGCTGAATGGAACGAATGATGCTTGTTCAAGCTAGATAACCACTTCTACTATGCTTAACTCCATACATGCGTGAACACCCCCAAACTACAAGGCTTTAGACCACCAATTACTCATAGTTCAGAGATTGGGTGAATATGGAGAATACTGACCACACCAGTAGATGCACAAGACCTTGTGATGGTCGGCTGCAACCAGTAAAGTGGTCTGCAAATCTAATTCCCTAGTGTACAGGTAGGATGACAGCTCTATGTCAGTAAGTGAAAAGAAACCTGATTAACACATTCCCTGATACATGAAAGATTCAACCATAGAGGTAGGATGACAGCTCCTCTAGTGCTAAACATCAAGAGTTCAGGAAAACTATGTCAGGCGCAACCTAGAACAACATAGAAATGGAAAGTGAGCAATTAACAACCAAAGAAGCTTGTATTAGATGAAAATGAAGATGAGATGCTGCAAGTATCAAGGTAGCTACAGTCTCCAGAAGTTGAACCTTGCATCAAAACAACAACCATTAACCCTGACTACATATTGTTTCTGGGTATATATAGAATTCGAATACAAAGGCACTTGGCCATTCTAAGTAAGGGGAGGCCATAATAAACCACCAACCACTTTAACTATCTGATGGAGTCTCCAGTGCAATTTTCCTACTTCAGTGAACAAATCCAATCTTCTTAGGTGCCCTGCTGTCCTTCTCGAGCAGGTGGAGTGTCATATGGGATGAAGTCCCATAACTGTTAAATGCATTTACCTGATCGAGTTCTGTCCTTTTTCTTCTCGGCCCTACTATCTCTTGAATGTGGTTGTTGAGGAACTACTGCAATCAGTACCGAAGACTGGTTATCTTCATCCTTCGGGAGCACAGAACGATCAAAGGTCACGTACTGCATGGCAGGTGGACGAATTAGACAGAGGAACAAGATTGGCCATTGGATTGAGCAGATGGATGGCGGGCATGGCTTGGTGGGGAGTACCGGTAGATATGGAAGTGGGTGAACGCGAGCTGTTGGATCTCAGGCGGACAGATCCAACAGTCATCGGGCGTCGAAGATGAGTGGGCATTACCGAGTGGGAAAATGGGTTCGAGCGGTAAGTGGTATTGCTTGCACCGCTGTTGGGGGTCGGGCGGTAAACGTACAACAACATGCGATACCACTCGGAGGGTGATGCGTGGCAGCGGAAACCGCTCTTGATCGCGTGTTAACAGGCTGTCACTTCGTGGGCGCGGGAAGAGCGAACACCGTCCGATCGTGGCAGAGGTGATTAGACGGTGGGGAAACAAACGGGTAGGTTATTCATTGACGACTGTGGGTTACAGAGGCATAGGGTCATGTGGTGGCAGTGCTATGTGGCTTTAAAATTAGCACTTTGGGGCTTGAAGAAATAGGGTCTTGTGCCGAGTTTTGGAGGAAAAAATAGAGATGGCGGGGTTACGAGAGTGTAAGCAAAGTGAAGGAGAAGGAGAAGGATGGCTGGTGCGAGTCCTCTTTTGAGCATAAACAACACGACTGAGCTTGCATCTAACCCTCAACATGTCAAAGTATGTAGTAGAGCTAACACCACCCTGATGGCATCATGAGCTTCAAGGCAAAGGTATCCCAGCACCTTCCACACCAAGTCATAGAAAGAGTGCTAACAGTGGAATCAAGGATGTTGTCCCACCCCTCCCATGAAGTTCCATCTATCCTATTCAACCGCATCACCCATGTGTGAGTTTTTTGGCCAAACAACTAACCTTTCCTATATCCACTATCATGCCATTAGTGATCATAGTAAAATATTAATTTTAGCTTTAAATTTTAGTATCAATAGTACACAATCAATCGAAATAGAGGTCTACGACTCATCACATGCAAGTGCATTCAAGTGGTCTCCTACCACACTCAATAATCATCAAAATATCAGTTGATAATATTAGTCATTGATATAATTACATATGCTAAATTATCATTATGACATAATCACTAATTGTAATCAATAATATAGTCTTAGAATGTTTAAATAAGACAATGATAATTAATTCATCAACATGATAATGTAGTCATAAAATAGGTCCGTCATAGTCATCATCATCATAAAATCAAACTAGTACATAATAATAATTATCATATCCACTAATAATAAAATTAAAATATCTGGATCCTTGACCTTAGGCCCTAACAAAATAATATATGAACTCGAAGGATATATCAAGGCTAATGTAATATCAAATTCATCCAACCAGAGTAGGGCACTACATATTATTCGTGGATATATTTGTTTCTTTGTGTTTTCTTTAGACATAATTCCCTAATTACTTTTGCATAAATTGGAATATTCTTTATAATGAAATTTTGACACAAATTTTATTTAATTCATCTAAAAAACCATATTCAAGAGGCATTATAAGTTTTTCCAAGTGTAATCTCTCTGGGAAGGGAGGTGTTTTGGTCAACTATGATTTCTCTTTCTGAGATTCATTTAGGGTGTTAGTTTTATTAGGAATCACTTCTTCTTCTTCTATAACTATTGGAGATTCCTTATTAAGTATTTTTCCTAGTAGTAAGTGGATATATTTTACAAAAATGATTGTATATGTAGGAAATGTTCCTTATTTTTCATTATGCATAGGTTTTTATACTTTGTTGTTTAGATTTCCACTAGTTGGGTTGGTAATTGACTAGGTCTTGGTGGTGGTTATTTAGATGGTAGTTGTAGCTATTGTGGTTCAGATATCTATGTTGGAGGAAGTATAATATCTTGTTTTTGGGTTATCTAAGGACATTGGACAAATGGTACATGTTATTGTTGTGAATATTGTTGCTAATATGGTTGAAAGGGAAAACATTTGTTGTTGAGGATATGAGAGTTGATATGGTTGTTGAGAATTATAGGGAGGTTGGTTTCTATAATTAGTTCCTTTCCAACTTGTTGATAGGAAAATTTTCATCCTACAACATGGGATCATCACCCGATCAAAGCACCAATTAGGGCTATACTTGTTTGCCATGGTGATGGCCACCAATATGTGGGACTGATTTACATTGAATGAATTGCTCCTCAAAGGAAGACTTTAAAATATGCTCTCTTAAACCTAAATGTAGTCTAATCTAATAATATAAGTAAAACTAACTTGTCTATATAAATATGCCTCCTATTCTAAATCTAACTATCCCAATTTGGATAAATATGTATTTCATAGTATCTGAATTAGTAGCAAAAAGACTTTTAACTATAAGATGTTGAGAGGAAGATGCATTGCTTTAGACAAGAAATAGTTCATTGCTTCAAAAAAATTTCAGGTACAATGTATAACATAAATTATAGAATATCACATTGACATTTCAACAACTATACATAATTAGCAAAAAGAAAAAGCAGAATTCATTTCAAAGATTGAAAATAGTTGCTAATCTTAGAAATTAATATTATGACACATTTATAATAAAATGAAACAATAGCCCACAAATTATTACTGATAATGTCTTTTAACTAATGATAGGCTTTCAAATCCTTTATTAAATTAAAATAATACTATACAAAATTCAATATTAGATTCTTCAACCAAAAGAAATAATAACATTTAAAATAAACATGATAATAATATACAAGTCTAAGTTCTACATGTCCTTCCTTTATAGGTCATCAATCATTCATGTATCCTTAACAATAGTGTAAACTCTGAATTCTAGATTGCAACCTCCAACTATAGTTTCAAAAGAAAATCCCAAAATAGTGCAAGGCTCACTTTCTCCTATTTTATTCCCCTTCATGTCTTCAATCATTTTCATCTTCTTGACATTAGTGCACAAGTATGAACTCTATAATTTCCAACCCCTTCAACTCTAAAGTGATGGCTCACTTTATCATAAAATGAAATGTTTTTCTCGAACCTTTTATTTTCACCTAAAAATGAATCATGTATTCATTAAATTAATTTGAGAAAGTCGTATATTAAAAAAGAAATACAATTTTAAATCATTGTATTATCCACCCTTATTTATTTTCCAAGTCAAGATGTAAAACTTGATTGAAGATATTTAGTTGATAAAAATCCTCCACATTAACACCTTGATACTTGAAATTTGTTTTAAAATAAAAACAAATTCACTAATTACAAGGACAAAATAAATGATAAAATACTATAGTTAAGGAACCACAAATTAATATAAAATAAAATGTAAAGAGAAGAAAATATTGAAGGAATATATTAATATGTCTTAATTCATTTTCTAAAACTAATGAGAAAAATCTCTATTATAACAACCAAAATATATTTTAAAGATTTGCAAAATCCTAATATCTATAATTGATCTTTATTATTGCATGTGTATTTATAAAACAAAATAAATATAAAAATAAAATAAATTATTGACAAAATATCAAATTAATAAAATTAGCAAATAAAACTATGAAAACGAACGAGCATGAAACACAAAGTATTTTCTTCATTTAAATAGTTTATTTACAAAAATAAAAACAAAATTATCTAACAATTAAGATTGATTAAAGTATTCTAGGAATTCAAATGGATGTCATTCATAGGGTAGGTAAAATTCACACTTTATCAAACCTTTTTCAATTGAAATGAACTCAAGAATATCAAAAACCAAAAGGAAAATGCTTCAATATAAAAAATAATCAAATCCATCCAAAAAAAAGTAATGAAAAAAGACATTTTTAAACGTAAGTAAGAGATTTGTTAAAAATTATGTTTTTCTCCCCCAATGGGGGTGAGGATCAAGGAGTTGAGAGGCTTGGGGAAATGTACCTACCACTTTGTGAAAACAAGCGAATTTCATAGAGGGGGTGGCATTGCCACACCCATGCATGCAATTGGATGAGAATATATTACACCTTGAAATCCATGAGGATGTTGAAGAAAGTGTAACTAGGTTCAGTCTTCATAAATGTAATTTTGATCTTTGTACATGTAAAGAAAAGAATTATTAATTTTTAACTATCAAGAATGGGTTTCTTTCCCATTTGATAGTTCAAGCACATGTTTGAGTGCTTCAAGGAAATTCAAAGAGTCAATGTAATTATTGAAGACCCCTTGAGGGCATGTTACACTATGTATCCTAAGTAATTATGTCAAATAGATGTGTCAAAAGTTATCCTCCAAAGCACAAGGACAAGTCTCCTCTTCAAGTCAGCTCAAAGAATGAATTTTTGAGTACTTGAGGCCAAGTTGGCCTCACTAGCTCAAGTCGGCCCAATAGGAGGGGCAAATGTCTATATATAGGGCCATTCATCCTCACAATTAGAGCATCAATTGATCTCAGAACGAAAAAGGGAAATAAAGGTGCTTCTAGGGCAACGAAGAAGAGAAGAAAGAAATCCAAAGTTTTGGGACTGTTTTAGGGATCCTCCCTATCACATGTGTGAAGGAAAAAAAAGGACATTCTACTGCTACAGCAAGTAAAAAATTGCATCCCTCCAAGAAGTTTCAATTGGGCCAAAAAGAGGTCTCAAATAGGTTTCCATATCAAGCGAAGTGGATCCCACCTCAAGCGCAGGAAGGGATCAAGATAGAAGGGAAATCTTGTGCCATAATCATCCACACTTGTGAGAAAAAATCCAACCTAAAGTACGGTAAGACAATCAACCTCTCAACTGAGAAGTATCTCTCAAGGAAGGTCTCATTATATAGCCTAAGTGTCAAGGAAAGGGAAGATTTCCAAGAAAAGTAGAGAAGGAAAGAAATAATCCAAAGAAGAGGTCTCTAAGGAGATTTAGGGTTTCTACAAGGGTCTAGGGTTTGGCATTTTTCAATTGAAGCTTCAATAAGAGAAATTTGTAGAAGGGTTTTCCTCTCTAGGAGAGAGAGGTTTTTCCATCGCTGAGAGCCAACATCTTGTGTTCATGTTTCCTTTTTTTTTATAATTGTTTTATGAAGTAATAGAACACATACTAATAATAATAAGAGAAGATTGTACTAATAAGAAAAATAAAAGTACTTCACAAATTGTCATCATCGTCAGAATAATCTCACTATAACCTAGATGCCCTAGATTCTTCAACAGAGAAGAGATAAAGGAATGAGAATAGGGGCATGACAAGCTAGTTTGTGCAATGTCCATATGGATATTTTCGTTATTTCTTGTAGAGGTGAGACTTTGTTAGATTTTTAGGTGGGTTCTAGGGTTGATTTTGATCACATTTCTAGTCCAGTAATTTAAGTTAGGAACTAAGAAACTAGTAGAATTATCCCACCAACTTACTACACTAGAAAGAATCCCTAAGTCAATTGCGCTAAAATAAATTTTGCTTTGAAGCTTTAAGAGAGAGTGCTCAAAGATGATTTTTGGAATTCAATTTGTGAATTGGAAAGACAAGGTTGTGGCTCAAATGCTCGAATATGATACTACTAGCAAAGACTTGAGGTCGCTTCTAGTGTAGAGTTTTCTCTACAAATCATCTAGCTCACTGATAACATGTAGAAATTTCACCTGAAGATCAAACTGATATATGCAATGTACTAAAGCATAATACTAGATCTACATCTACCATAAACTTTGTGGAAGCTTAATTAAACATGAGAAACATCAAGCATGAACAAATATAGCTAAGAATGAGAAGTAATCAACCATAACATAGAAGATATAACCTGGGGAAAGCACCAGCCTAAAACCCCATCTCTGTATTATCAATCAAGTGGAAATCCTCAACAACATACAAAAAGAATCAACTCAAAAGCTATCCTGTTCTTTCTATACTCTGATGATGTAGCTCATGGACTACCTAGGCCTGTACATATAGGTTGCACAAGTCCTCCAAGCTCCTATTTCCTTGCACAGTTTTGATTGGGGTCTAATGTCATAACACGTGTGAATTGGCCACATCATACCTGCTGTAACCTCAGGTCCAACTACGCAATCCATAAGGAATAATATTCCTTCTACATGCAAGGAATATTCACAAGGAATATCCTAGCAATTGATAGTACATTGTCCCTCCATCTGATCTCAACTGGGTCTCCGTCTGAACTGACATGCATGAGTTATCCATGAATGAACCTTCAGTTATATAAAAATACTAGTTGTTACATGCATGAAAGCATTAAGAAACTGAATCTCATTAATTTAACAACTTGTTAAATTAATCTAACTAGACTTGACATAGTTAACTGAGCCAACTAATTACATCTCATAATTACAACTCATCCTCATCCTTTAACTGATGGTTAAATCCCTCAATCAAAGGAGAAACTGTTGCATGTTCTCACATAGACTTCAAGTTCATAATTCCTTAACTAATTAACTCAAACTGAATTAATTAATTAATTTACAAATTACTGTTAATATCAAATTCGAATTTTACTTCCTATTTCTAGTCCAGGACTAACTAAAATAGGAATCCACACTGAACTGCTAAAAATATAACTTCTATTTTTAGCACTTCCATTTTTCATTCCCTGTTGCCCAATCCAGCACTGGTACCCAAACTACTATTTTTAGAAATTTCTTGTTGCCATTTTTCAACACTCCCTCTCAACAAGAAAGGCTTCCTCTCAAACTTGATCCTGTACCTTCAGAATGTTTTGCATGCAACACTTCTGACAAGTGTGGTTGCTCCATCAACTCTCGGAGAAAAAAAACTCCCAACTAACCTCTCTGTTGGGCTAGAAACATACTCTGATGCTGAAGCTCTACCTGCTGCTGACAAGTGCTCCCTCTCCGACCTTTGTGCTACTGCATCATCTCCATGCATCTTACACTGTTGCACACCTCTCTGTGCTACCCTGCACTATGTAACACACTTGTGCCTCTCGCATTGCTGCAGCCTGCTAGCTCTGTGCTGTCCTAGGATTCCCTGCACTGTAGCTCTCTCTGCCACTCCATCCGCATCTGTCTCTACCCAATCAGTCAGTTCTGCTACTCCTCATCGGGGCTCTCGTAGCAAAGTCGAATCAAAGAGGTTGGGTACCTCAAGGATCCTGCCCCTCCTTCTTGGGACGATCACTCCACATCGCCCCACCTCCTACCTAGAGGTATGGCTACATGTGATCCCTCAGCCCACCTGGCCGAAGTTTCCCCCTTCTGGAGGTCTCTACATGAGTGGATGTCTCCACTCCATCTCCTCTCGGCTTCCTCAATTGTGGCTGCTCCAAAACCTCCTGAAGCTGCTTCACCAATCGTGGCTCCTCCACAATTGTTTGAGACTTCTTCTGGCACTGCATGTTGAGAGGTAATATACTCTCCCTCTCAACCACCAAGTCTCCATCAGTTGCCTTACTGCTCAAGGCTTTGAATGCATCTTGAACCTCAAGAGCATATAGGTTCTTGACCCATGAACCAATCTGCTTCACCTGTCTAGTGATGATGTGTCTAAGGAAAACCTTTCCCTTACTGAAGACTACATCATAGCCTCTATCTTCCAGCATCGCAATCGACACCAAGTTTCTCTTAAGTCCTAGTACATACTTGACATCAGTCAAGGTAAGGCGAGCTCCATTATCCCTCTAACAAATAATCGTGCCTACACCTGAGACACTATACTTTTCATCGTTACCCATCGTTATGAGTATATGGAGATATTTCTCCTCCAAAGTACTGAATAAAATCTTGTCACCGGTCATGTGGAAAGAAGCTCCACTGTCAAGAAACCAACCAGTTCCCACCATGGATGAAACCATGCATGCGAAGAGTGTGAAATCAAACTCGAACTATGAAGCAAGTGCCTCACCTTCAGATCCTTCCCTAGATCCCTTCTTCGATTTCCTTAGTGGACAATTTGTAACAAAATGGCCCACCTCATGATAATGAAAGCATCGCACTTTCATTTTTTCAAACTTCTTCCCACCATGGGAAGAACTGGACTCAGAAAGAGAAACCTTCTCCTTCCCCTTCTTCGCCTTACTCGCTAAGGCATAGTTTTCTTCATTGTCCATGGATGAAGAACCATCTCTAGTGCTTCTTCTTATCTCCTCCTACATCAAATCCGACCAAAGTCGTTCCCAATCTGGAAATTTATCTATTCCATTAGTGGAGTCCTGGTAGCTATGCCAGCTCTTAGGAAGACCGAGGAGTGCAAGACTCACCATGTCATCATCAGCTGTCATGATCCCTACACTTCCAAGCTCATCCCTCCATGAGGTGAGATTGTTCATATACATAGAGATCGTGTCATCCTTTTCACACTTAATATTTCGAAGTTTGTCCTTTAGTGCCAGCTTCCTTTGATCACTGCTATTCTGATAAAGATCCTTCAATGTTTTCCACATCGAAAGCAAAGTCTCCTTTCCATGGAGGCTCGAGACAATGTGATCTCAAACTCCCTCTAGGAGGATTCTCCTAGCTCTAGCCACACACTTCTTCCATTTCGTCAGTTGAGTAGCATCAGTTGGCTTTGGGACTTCTTGATGAATGAAGTCCTTAAGGCCATTATCTTCTAATACTGCCTCCATGCGATCCTTCCAGGATATATAATTCGAACTACCATTAAGGGCATATTCGAGTCTCAAACCATAGAATGCAATCGGTGAAATAGATGTGATAAGAACTCAATTCAATATTTAGAAACCAAAAACTTCAACTTCTCCCTTCTTGTATACTGTTCTTCCTTGATCACCTGTGCTCTGATACCATGTAGAATTTTCTCTACAAATCAGCTAGCTCACTGATATCATGTAGAAATTTCACCTGAATATCAAACTAATATATGCAATGTACTAAAGCATAATACTAGATCTACATCTACCATAAACTTTGCAGAAGCTTCATTGAACATGAGCAACATCAAGCATGAACATATATAACTGAGAATGAGAAGCAATAAACCATAACACAGAAGATATAAACTAGGGAAAGCACCAGCCTAAAACCCCATCTCTGTATTATCAATCAAGTGGAAATCCTCAACAACATACAAAAAGAATCAGCTCAAAATCTATCTTGCTCTCTCTGTACTTTGATGATGTAGCTCATGGACTACCTAGACCTGTATATAGGCTGCATAAATCCTCCAAGCTCCTGTTTCCTTGCGCAGTTTTGATTGGGGTCCAATGTCATAACATGTGTGAATTGGCCACATCATACCTACTGTAACCTTAGGTCCAACTACGCAATCCATAAGGAATAATATTCCTTCTACATGCAAGGAATATTCACAAGGAGTATCCTAGCAACTGATAGTACACTGTCCCTCCATCTTATCTCAACTGGGTCCCTATCTGAACTGACATGCATGAGTTATCCATGAGTGAATCTTTAGTTATCTGAAAATACCAGTTGTTACATGCATACAAGCATTAGCAAACTGAATCTCATTAACTTAACAACTTGTTAAATTAATCTAACTGGACTTGACTCAATTAACTGAGCCAACTAATAACAACTCATAATTACAACTCATCCTCATCCTTTAATTGATGGTTAAATCCCTCAATCAAAGGAGAAACTGTTGCATGTCCTCACATAGACTTCAAGTTCATAATTCCTTAACTAATTAACTCAAACTGAATTAATTAATTAATTTACAAACTACTGTTAATATCAAATTCGAATTTTAGTGCCTATTTCTAGTCCAGGGACTAACTAAAATAGGAATCCACATTGAACTGCTAAAAATAGAACTTATATATTTAGCACTTCCATTTTTCATTCCCTGTTGCCCAATCCAGCACTGGTACCCAAATTGCTATTTTTAGCAGTGCTATTTTTAGCACTTTTAATTTTAGCAATTTCTTGTTGCCATTTGTCAACATCCAGTACTCGCCTCTTGGTGATTTCATTGATCCAAGTAATTATGCATCTCCCTAGAATTTATAAGTTTTATTTCATTCTCTAACTAGTTTCATGAATGTAAGATTTTATGTGATTTATAGTTTGGGAATTGTGGGCCATGTTGATGTTTGGACTTGTATGCAATTAAGTCGTGTTGGCTAGAAAATTGGCCTCTTATACTCAAGTTGGGATAATGCTTTACTATTTCTTATCAGGGTCTTTTTTCTCCACTATAATTGTACCTGGGAGGGTTGGATTTTATATAAAACCAACCTGTGTTGGATCTTTGGTGGGCCTCTTCCTTCTTTCTTGGAGGGTGATTATTTAGTTCTCTCATTTCTATATACAGTCTTCCTCTTGTAGTCAAGACAATTATTTCCTGAGTCAGTGTAGTCACTTAGCCCCCATGTAGAGGTAGTGTATGAGAAGTAGAATATGGGGTAAAATTCATGGTACCAAGGCCAAACTCAATCCAAATAGAAAAACTAGGAGGTTGATGATACCTTTCAATTTATCATTCCCCTAGATATATGAACTAAAATGAAAAAATTGGAGACCATATTAGCAAGAGATAGGCAAGCCTTCTCTGATATAGAGCTCATTGAGGATATTGGATAATGGGTTCCTAACTTGGGGCACATCCAGGGAAAGAAAAATAAATACTACCAGGCTTTGTCTCTCTATTGGCAAATGAAAACCATGTTGGGTAGGGTTGTGAATGGGAGGAAAGCAGAAATATATGTGTCTTTGTAGGCCTGGAAGATGTGAAATGGAAGAAGTGAAACCAAAGGATTTTTATGGAATGAATGGATGCACAACTTGCTTAGATTGAGAGAAATATCCCATACATCATTGTAGCATCAACTCCTCCAGGATCTAGTTCACAAGATCTGATAGTTGTTACTTCCTCTTATTAGTATTTTTCTCATGATATCTGTCATTTTTTTTTGTGTTTTGATTATGTTGTAAAATCTCTTGTTATGATTCAGTTGTTAAGACTTGAAAATTTGGACTACTTATTCTATAGGAAGGTGGCAAAAAACATCTAGTTTCCCATTGGGAAAATTAAGACCACCTGCTATAATATATGGTGGTGATGGAATGCTGACTAATACTGGATGTAATGATTTTGTGAGGTAATAAAAAATTTCATCTTACAAAAAAAATAAAAGTATGTTTTTCTCAAATTGAATATCATTGAATTGACTCTAACCTTTTAAATGTATTCTTTTAAGGCACAAACTAAGTTGCATATGTGTAAGCCTTAATTGAATTGTTTTAAGTTGCTAAAAAAAGTAAATTTATAAAGCATAATTTTTTAAATTACAAATAAGGCATAATGTACGGATAAACTTTTCAAGGTTTCATTCAAAGGAATCAAGTCATCACTCCACGAACCAAAATCAATCATAAAGCACTTCAAAACTTAAAAAGAGAAAAAATATTGAAAATAAAATACCATATAGCCACAACTTCAAATGTAAGATGAATTTACTTGAAAAAGACAATATTTTCAAAATTTAAAGGGGTCCCTTTATTCTCACCAAAAATTAAGGGGAGGAGTTGAGAGATCAACGCACCCTTATTGACAAGGCTAGTTTTGGGCCTACTAAATGGGTCATACTTGCCAAGGAATAGGAGCTTTAGAAGAGTTTTTTTATAAGATTTGTGTTATAATATTGAATAAATTTTTGAGTAGAATCTCGAAACATTCCCATTGCTATTGGTTTCCAAGGCCTTATGGGTGTAACATATTACAAATATTCCACTAGTTCAACTTCTCATTTATAGGTTTCTTTCAACTTTGGTAGCATTAGACATATTTCAATTGTACGTTTTTCTACATAGATTCCACAGAGTTGAATACTATCCAATGGACATTCTCTTAATGAATGCTTTTGCCTACACTTACTACAGAAAAAATAGACAACACTTTATTTTTCTCATCTTGTCTCTTCCTACCATTTAATGTATCTATTTGTGAGCCAAGTTTACTTAATATACTGGTTTTAAATTCTCTAATAAATTCCTAATTCTACCCTAGTAACTCTCCATGCAACTAACTTATTGATTTTGGACACATCATCTCTTTGATATTTGTTAGCTTTTTCTCTTCCTTTGCAATGCTTCTTACATGACTCAAATATTTGTGTAAAAAGAAAGTAATAAATACCATATGCTTCCATAAGATTACGTACAACAATATACTCATATCTAATTCTTCTTAAGAAAAATATGTGAATGGTATTTTGGTTTAGTGCATTTTGTTTATATTTTGAATATTATAGGAAAATATTTCTAAATAGTTTTCTAAAACTTGTGTCCTCTTATTGGGAAATCCTAAAGATATCCTCCTTAGAGTCTTTGGTTATAAAAGATACTTATTGAAGAAAAAAAACTCTCATATATTCTCAATGCACAATAGTGTGTTTCCCCAAACCCATAAACCATTTTAAGCTAGGTCCTTTTAAGGTAGTTGGACACAAATGATCTTTTTTGCATAATTTGTGTATCTATAAGTGTGGCACAAAATTTCAAACTAAAAAAAGAAATCATCATAATCTTCAGTTGACATGCCATAAAAATTGGGAAGTACATATGGTGGAATATTTTTCCTTTTTACATTAGTATCAAGGAATATTGGTGCATCTAAGGTGGGAAATCCAAAGGTGAATTCATTTTCTGACTATTTTTCTCCAGATCTTTTTCCTCTCTCAACTCTTCCTTTTTCTCCTTTGTCAAATCCTCTTTCATTATTATCTATCTTTTCTTTTCTCTCTCTTTCTCCTAAGCCTGTCCTTTCTCTTTATCATCGTTCTCTTTCTATTACTACTATTATTTCTCTTGCTACTCTCTCTCTTTCTCATGCAATTAAGACATCTATATTAAGTTTTGGATCTTCATGTTCTTCCATATATTCTTCCTAAAGGACCAAAAATTCCTTGGTCTAATCTTGATGCTTTTATTTTGATGTACCACTAGATGAGCTCATTTATATTTGTCTATCCCTTGGTGTTTCTAAAACCAATAATGTTTCTTGAGCGGATGCTCATGGTCATAATATTCCTTCTATTGTTTCTTCCCTAATTATCAATTATTCTTGAACTACCTAAGCTCCTGAATTTAAATTAGTAGCGAGGATCGACGGGTTTGTTTCTTCAACCACAATATATTTTCCAAATCTACTGTATTGACCTTTATTATTCCTAGGCCTAGTTATTATATTCATATAAAGGATTTTTGAAAACTCACTGAAGTGAATGGATGGGTTCTTACGTCTCATCTTACCACTTTCAGTCCTCTTTTTCCTAGATGCTTAAATTAAAATGCAAAAAATGTAAGTTATATAAAACAAAAAACTAATTCTAATTGTGTTTCCCTACAACAAGGCCAAAGATGTCAAGATTACTTTACTTGCATAAATTAAGATATTTATCATATAAATCTAATATTTAAAAATTGATGAATCTCACTCACTATAAGTGAAAGAATTAGCGCTCTTTTCTAATGTGTCACTTTAATTAATATTAAGTTTAACTAAGAATTTATTTCTTATAAAATGTCAAATGAGATATGAGATTTTAAAACACTAGTAAAGAATGTTAATTGAAGGCTTAATTAAAGAATGAGATATTAAAACACTAGTAAAGAATGTTAATTGAAGGCTTAATTAGAGAATGAGATTCAAGATAGCATCCAAATCATATAAAATCTAGTTAAGTAATTAAACAAACTTTGATTGAGAATGAAGTTCAAATTTTAACTAAGAATAGAATTCAAGCTTAACATATAAGATTGAAATTCAAACTTATCTATGAATAAAATTCAAGCTTTGACTAAGAATGGAACTCAAACTTAGTGTCTATGAATAAATAATGTGTAAATACATTATATCACTACAATAGAAACAATAATTTTTTTTGAAATAAGGACTAAATCTACTTAACTATTTCAAAGAAAAATAAGATTCTAGGCTACACTTGTAATTTTCAAGACAAAATAGAATTAATCTTTTCCAATCTAGGTTGCCAAATCTTGCATAGTAAAAATATACGTTGTGGGATACATTTTTAAAAAGTATTACACAACGATACTCTCTTCACTAATGGAGATTATTGATTAGGAAATAAACTATATCACTCATGCAATGAATTGAAAGGTTATTTTACATCAAATAAAAGGAAAGCATTGTAATGATGTCTAGCTAATTAATCAAACATACATTGGGGTCACAGTGGGCAGAAAACCAAGTTGTACTATTTCTATTCTACTTTGGTGGGTGGAAGAATCTTGCAACAATATTTTACATACCATTCCAATCATTACCCAAAAAACAAGATTTATATAATTTAAAAAAAAAACCACTCTAGATCAGAGGAAATAATTGTTGCACATAAATAGAGGTTAGTTTACATATATGTATAGGAAATTAAAAAGAAAATGAAGAGATATTCACCAAAAACACAATGCACATGAAAATAGACGATGTACAGAAGAAAGAAAGGTATACATGCCAAGAGACTGGGGGTGTCCAAGCTCTGACTTGCACACACCAAGAAAATTATGGATTGTGGAACCTTAGAGGTGTTTTCGATATAATGAAAAAGACATATACAACACTTAATTAAAAGTTTGATTGTATGAAGGAACTTAATCCTTTGCCTTCACTTGTATGACTATTTACACAAAGAAAAAATGAAACTAAAATGTTAATAATCCTCCATGAGCTAACTAAGTTACTAATTTATCATTCAAGGATACATCATATTTGACCCAGGAAAAATTTAGGGGCTAATATTCGCAGGCGGGATAGTTTTCCATGTTTTTTTCCAAAAAAAAAGATTTGCCAATTTCTATTTTTTATAAAAATGATTCGCTCGCATTTTATAGTATAAAACTGTTTTACCTTAAAAAATCACCAAAATATTATTTCGACTAATTTAAAATAATTAGAAATATAAATATTTTTACAAAAATATTACCAAAATTTTACAATTTTGTATATTAAGGACTGGTAATTTCACCAAGGTTCCTAAAATTTAAGATAAACATCCATTCTTAAAATTTTCCTTGTATTTGACCTCTTTGGCAGCCAAAATCATGCCAAATTGTTGATTGTTGAAGTAGATTTGCTTGTTGTAAAATGTGATTTTCCTCTGTGTTGGAGCATTGATTGTGTGTTTATTGGGCATCTGTGTGTGGACTTTTGCTGATCCAAGAGGAATTTTTTTCATCTTGTGTACATTGGAAGAAAAGTTAATGTTCCTGAATTTCTCCAAATTATATCCCATAAAATTTGGTAAAAATGACTTTTCAAAACTTAAATTTTTATATAATAATGATTAAAATAAAATATTTAAATACCTTTTTATGGTTTTATTTGGATATATTAGACAAAAAGTGAGAAACATTAAGAAACAATGAAGGAAAATAAGCTCAATATGGTCAAAATGACATTTATTTAGGTGGACTTTAAGTGACGAAATTGAAATCCAACATAAACCATTAAATGTTGGGTTTATGATAAAAAACATATGTATAGAGAATTCCTTCATAAAGGAAATACAATGGGAACTAGTTGTAGTAATAAACCCCGCCCCCCCCTCCCTTATTTTTGTTTTATTTTAATAAAAATTTTAACTTTCAATAAAGATAAAACATTTTTAAGTTTTTTTATAAAATATCTTAGGCTTGAAAGTTTCCCTCATCGGAACTCATTTATTGGAGGCTCAACCTTATAATGTTATAATAAATTAAAATCTCGATAAGCCCCATTTTTACAAAATTGATGCATTATCGGAATTTTATTATCGAACTCTTATTATATCATAACTTTCCTTTCAAGAAAGTTACGATAGAGTCATTCCCGTGTAAAGCTTTCCCGATGATTAATTTATTCATTAAAAGGTTTTTTGATAAAAGAATATTATAAGTCACATGCCCCCTTTTTAATCAATATTATAAGAGTCATCGGCCCCACTACTACCACTAGGCATATCAGCCCTTCATAATATCGTAACTTTCTAAGTGTGCCACTTATAATACTCAACACTTTTGATACCTCTCAGCTCCGATACCTTCCTCCTCTAATATCTAACATCTCTGATATTAGTCCCTCTGATACAATGAGACATCTGATATTCCCCTTTACAACTATTATCAAGACTTTCATATCGGGAGCTTGCACTTTAAACTTATGATATGACATCTCTGATATAGAAACCCCGATATCATTTCCGGCTTATACTTATGGTCGTTACTTCTTCAAATATCTTTTACCAGAATTTACCAATATCGTAACTTTCCAATGCATCTCTAATTTGTTCCTCCGATATTTTTCTTCCAATACGCTGATGTGGGAAAACCAACATAAATTCATGTTTTGACATTTAATTTTTGAAAGTGGTGAATTTATAGTTTTCGAGATTATAAATGTCCTAAGTTATTGTAATTTGATTCTATCATAATTATATTTTAAAGATGGTTATTGTTGTGTAAAATTCATTATTTGTACTAAGTATTTCAACTGAAGAAGTTATCACTCAGACCTGTGTTTCACATTACAAACTAGTCCGACTAGCATAATTTTGAAGGAATATCTAAAGCAGCAAAAGCAAAGAAGAAACTTGTTGCTCAGCAGTAATCTGCCACTCCTCAAATTGAAAACATCGATATGCCAAGATTATTTTCTAACACAGTCTATTCTCTAGATGCTGGAAGTGCCTCTTGGGAATCTATCTATAAAATATTTGAGGATGAAGGACCCAGGGTCACATAAAGAACAATTACAGCTCAGGATTTTACCCTAGTCTCCAATACTAATTACAGTTATGTGGTCAATTCATTCTTGCATAGGATTGCCTCCCAACAAAAAATCGTTCCTTATACATACATGGTTCAATGGGTCATTGACAACTTGAGTATTTCAGAAAGGAAGTTCATGACATAGAAGTATACAATCATCAAATCATTCACTGACAACGATTTGAGTGCAATGTACCATTTTCTAAGGCCTCGGTGCAAATATAACCAATAGTTTGTGGAGAAATTCATGAGCGAATATGACCATGCATAAGAGCCTATTAGCACATGGAGAAGAGATCCTAACAAGCATAAGTGAGAGGAATCGGGTAAGTATGCAGTTAACTCTCTTGTTGGTTCATATTTCCAAATAGCCGCTATGATGGGTAGACTATTTTCTTAACATAAGACACAGATGTTTCGAATCAATGGACACCACTAATTGATGGAGCTTCAGAAGGTTTTGTATTTGATTGGGGAAGTATATTATCAAATAACCTAGCTTCTCAAATCCTATTTTTTATTCTTAAGTGTAATGTTTCATAAAATATAATTCCTGCCTTTTACATGAGTGCCTACATAATGGATGCCTTCTATTTCACTATGGACTTCACCGCTATGGGCTGGAAGTGGAATTTAGAAGACTCAATCCCTATCCACATATATCACGATATTATTTGGGACTCAAAGTATCAACCTTATTTTAATAAAATTTGTCATGGAGTTATGTTTCCTATTTACCAAATCATTTTCAACAAGGGAGCCCTTAGAATTTGATGCAGGAGCATCCAGCTTAGAAATTTCATTATATTCTAGTTAACTTAGGGGGTCTTGTGTTTTCGAGGAAGTTGGATTCCTATGTATCAAATTAATATAATTATTAATGTTTTGAGTGATTGGAATAGGAATTAAATAGATATTGTGAGGATATTTGTAAATTCTCCAGAATGGAGGAGAACATGAGTGATGATGAGTGATTAGTGAGAATTGAGAGATTTATAAATCAATTGTGAATCTTAGATTAGAAATTAGTTTCATGGTTTGTGGAAATAGAGAGGATTCTTAGGGATCAGTGGAGTCAAAAATGGACTTAGAGGATATTTGGGATTTAGTTCAACAGATTAAGGATCTGAACCAGAATTGGTTAATAGAACCTTTTGTATAAATGTAAGCCTAAAAGGCATAGAGAGAGTCAGTTAGTTAGAGTGAGAATTAGAGTTCAGAGTTTAGATATGGTTTGAGTGTAAGCCTATGGGCAGGAAAGGAAAGGCCACTGATATAGAAGATCAGGCCAAGAAGGAATTCATTGTGTAAATATTTATTTAATAATATATAAGTGCAATTTCTGAGTTTGTTTGGTGTGTATTGAGTAATTGAAGTATAAATTGTGTGTGTATTGTAGTAATTCTACATAACATAAGTGTGTAGGGAATTCAAAAGGAATCTGAGAGAGAGGACAATGCTCAGAGGAGTATTGCGATGATCGGACAGTGTTGGAGTTTGATTGAATAACCAAATAAAATCTTAGGAGTGGTAGCATTTAAATAATACACAGAACAAAGTTCAGGAAGGAGTCAAGCGAAAGAGAAATCGAAGATCGAAATCGGTGAAAGGAAAAAGTAATGAAGCAATAGTGCACAAGAACCGTTGGATCAGTCAGATTAATGAACATGATTAATGGAAGATGAGAAATGAAGATCTTATTGCAAAATATTAAGTTAATAGATGTATGGATCACATCAAGGCACATGTTGAATGAATGCAAAATGATGGAGTGGTCTTCATAGGCCGTAAGCAGTATCTCGTGCACCCTAAAAGTTGTAAGTGGTATTCTAAAATTTCACGTGATTACCCTTAACAGCCGACATGTAGCACGAGAAAACTACTTTTCTCACGTGCTCTTGATTTGATATCAGTCGTGCAAGATTTCACGCGAGATTGCGTGATAGCTATTAGATCAAGTGGGATTGATCAACAGTGGAGATCGGCCAAGCTAGTTGGCGAGCGGGCGACGCGATACCCACTAGATCGGACGAGACAGATCGATGGTGGAGATTTGGGGTGCACAAAAATCTAAAGTTGAAATAAATATGTCAGCTATGTGACACATGGTTGACAGTGATTGGTCAGGTTTGTTGTGAATCAAATAGTAAGAAAAATCCACAAGTATAATCTGATTAGGATGTGATTTATTAGATTCTGCCTTAAGCATTTAATTAAGGAGAGTTAAAACTTGGGTTTGGAAGGTTTTACTAAACATGAATATTAAAATTCCTGGGATATAGTGTGACATGCAATTTTATTTGCATACTGTGGGTATGTGCGGCTTAGGCTGCATCAAAATTTCCCTAGAATCTGAAACCAATTTTCTCTAGATTGGAAACTAGTTCGGTGAGGAGTTATTTACCTATGTCTGAGTCTTTGGTAGTCTTTTTAAACCCCATGTATTACCTATATATGTCCCTGACAACCTTATTTCCCGAGAAATAGCATACTAGACCATAGGGAATGGCATTTCAAAAGTCTTAAAGGAGTTCAATAAGAAAATGTGACTTGTTGTTGGGATAGGGTCCCTAGGGTCAATTTTGGATTAGATTATTCAATTTTTCAGTAGAATTTTGTAAAGAATGTAAAGTTTCCACAAAACATGGATGCAAAGTGCACAGCTAAGTAGGAGTCAAAGGGGCTTTAGCCCCTTCAATGGGTAAGTGATAGGATGGTTTTGAGACTCACCCGTGGGCCGCAAGCTATGGTATTGTAATAGAAAGGATATAAATATTTGAGTCATAGCGAGTCTAGAGATATCATATTTTGAGGAAGAACAAGTGTAAGGGAAAGTGTTAAGGAATGAATTCTCTATTTATTGTATTTAGGTGAAGAGGGGAAGGCTCCTGCAGCTGAGTGCGCGAAGACCTTGGCAAGTCTATAGTCACAGTGTATGGGCCCCTGCAGTTCTGTGCGCATGGTGGAAGAGTCTATAATTTGAACGCTGAATCTAATAAAGACTGATTTTGGATCGAATCTCTTGCATATGTGCCTTGTTCTTAATTCTGTTAAGTTTATGCATCATTGATTAATGATCTATTTTCTATGAACTAAAAAGTATTCTTTGCATGAATCTGTTGAATCTTTATATCTATGCATGAAATGAGTAATGAATTGTTTTCGAGAAGGTAGTAGTTAAATCTGTTATGACCTTTGTTGAATCAAGTAGATTTTCGTGAAGAAAAATATAAGGTTATTAATTATTAAGCAAGAATTGTGAGTCTGCTTCTTTTAGGTCTGAAATCTCTGATCGTAGACCTTTGCGAAGGTCTGGAAGACATTTGGATAGAGTTACAGTAGTGAACCATAGGAAGATACAAATCTATGCAAAGGCACATCTGAGCTACAAGGGCTTCAGAATACATATCACAGGATCTCTGGATGTAAAAACTTGGTTCTAGCATCCTCCAATACTGCTTCGGGTGAGACTGCAACCTGCACTATGCAGGTTGTTACTGAAAGGGCCAGTAGTTAGGGTGTTTTTGGTTGGTGCGAATAAATCTAAATGTGGGTCATACCCCCTTAAGCCAAGAAATGGTTCCATTTCCAAGACCAAGATCTATCTAAGAGATGTGATAAATGGTTTCCTACAAAGAAAGAGATTGAGAAGTGGATTGATTGAAAAGTGCACGCATTTGTGGCTCAAGAGAACAGGAGCCCTAAATTATCCAAGGAGCAGTGGTTGTAGATATATTTATACATAGACGAGACTGAAACATTCTTTTGTTTCTTCCCTGACGAACTACATGAGTGGTTGTCTAAATTGGTTGATAGTCAAGGGATGTGGAGACTTGATAGCCCTATAGTGTGGACTCCGGAACTGGTGCTACATCTGGAAGCATCAGGAAGAAATATCACACAAGCCGTGGATCATTGGATTGACCGCAAAATTGGAATTTTTGTGATTGAGTTTGCAATCGATAGAAATATCATCTCTAGCGAAGCAGAATGTAGGCTCTTTAAGGGACTGTGAGGTAAGTATTTGAAATCATTAAAGACTTAGATTAAAATGTTGTTATGTGAAAAGAGGGTTATGCAATTACCTTGATGTTTGGAGCTATGCGAGATTCTTTAGAAAAAATGAAGGATCGAGCTTAGAGTACAGTCCACTCATTGAAACCCCTCCAAGTGATGAAGAAAGGACACTGCTGAATACACCATGAAGTGTATGTCAGTTAATTAAGTAGGGTATCCCAAAGGTACCTCATCCATCCACTCCATCCCCACCTCCACCTCCACCTCCACCTCCACCTCCAATTCCACAGTTCAACATGGCGAATGCGATGAAGATGTCGACTTTTGAAGGGGGTAGGGAGTGAAGATCCCAAAAAATTATGGTTTTTTTATAGGAGTTGTATGGACGACACAACAGATTATGGATGATAGAATAAAGAAAGCGCCGCTGGTCACAACCTTACAAGATTGAGCATTAACATGCTACATTAAGTACCACTCTGACAACCCCACTGCGACGTTGGAATATACCCGTCAAGCTCTGAACAAGGAGTTTAGAAAGAATAAGTATGAGGCATAGTCAGTGACTGAGCTTAAAGAAATCCAGCAGATGATAGATGAGACACCATGGGATTTCGATCAAATATTGAAATGCCTGATCAGGCAAGCCAATATGGTGATTACATATTCTTAGCATCATGACTGGTATATAGCATCACTCTTGCTGCACTTAAGAGTGCCTCTATCACAACAAAGATAGTAACACAAGAAGAAGCCTTAGAAATTCCGATGAAGCTGGATGTCTCACCCGTACATGATACAAACCTTGGAGTGCAACAAATTCACTCACAGCTGGAAAGCCTACAATTAGAGTTGCAAAGCTTGAAGAAAGGAAAGGAAGCCTACCCAGAGGTGTGAATTAAATTATGGTGCTTGAAGTGCAAGAACCATGGACACGATAAGGATCATTTCCTGGTTTATAAGAACTATCTTATTGGTAGAGGGCATGTTCCCCTGAAACCAAAGAATAATGTTGGGTTGAGTGTGAGAGTTGCACCATGGTGCACTATCTATCAGGTTAAAGGACAACACGCGACTGATAATTTCCATTTACTACAGAAGTTTATACAAACCCTCAACAACTTTTTTGTAATTTCTGTAAATCTGTAGGTCATGATGAACACCATTGTAGGAGTTATGAGCTGATGATGGATAGAACCCCTACATACCTAATGCAGGCAGAAACCCGGCCTCGGGATCAAGGTGTAGGAGCAGCATGCATAGGATTCCAATGCCGAGGGCATGAAAGAGGGGGCGGAACTGGTCGAGGACGTGGGAAAATAATTTGCTATAACTGTGGCAAAGTAGGAAACTTCGTGCAATATTTCACAAACCCCATGCATCTATCATGTCAATATTTTTGATAGTTTGACCATGTGATAGAGGGATGTTTGATCCTTATGGAAAAGATGCAAGAAAAGAAGATGCAACCCCAACAGCCTACGCAGAACATCCAGATGATGGGGACAGAGCCTTGCGAAGAAGATTAGAGTGTAAATAATGTAAGAAGAAATGGTATGGCCACTGGTGCAGATAAGGGAAAGTAGCCTAAGATTGACAGGTGGGTGCGCAGGGCTGCTGAGAAGGAGATAGACTTTGACCTTAATCGCATTAAAGAAACCTTCATGGAAGCAAATAAGAACTTCGCTGAGGCCTCCACCTTAGAAAGCTAGGAGAAAATGGCAGAAACTAGTACGACATAAGAGGTAGATCCTTTTGTATTAGCTACTTTTCTAAAGACCTGTATGAAGTTACTATACAATAAGAAAGTAGTAGAAGGGTTGCAAGAGTTAATCGACAAGTGCACAAGTAAAGAAAAGACCCCTACTGAACAATCCACTGTGAGAAAAATTGGTAAGCATAAGAACTGAACAGGGCGAGAGATGAGGTTGACTACGTAGATAGGTGAATACCAAATGGACAAGGTAATCTTGCATCTAAGATTTGATGCAAATGACCTATCTAAGAAGATGTGGGAAACGATTGGGAGGCCTGCACTACAGTGGTCTCCTATCCAGCTACGCATGGAAAAATAAATAGAAGATTATTTTGATGGGACACTTATATGGTGTTATGGTAGACATTGAGGATGCAAGCACGTTAGCTGAATTTAAGGTCACTGAAATAGTGGATAATAGTAACCCATACCCCACGCTACTAGGAATTGACTATACTTTTGATATGGACATGGTAATCAACTTGAAGAAGCGGAAAATGACATTTGAAAGGAAGTGTCAGGGTTGTACTACCACTAGACCCTGCGGAAGGAGCACGTTATACTGAACCTGTTCATGACTTTGTGGAAGAATGTGATGACCTAGACTAGATATACAATATCATGGTGAGAAATGAAGATTGCATCATTCCTATGACCGATGGAAGAATTGCGTAGGACAGGGATAACTCCTACACCTTAGACTCGGATGAAGATATTGAACATTGGCAGAATTAGTTGCATGAAGTATCTACACTCCGTGTGTCTAAACTGCGTTAAGGAAGCTTCCGCATTATGATGATTTGACTGATGTGGATCTATTTTTAGATGCGTTTGCAAGGGAAGTACTAGAAGAACATCACTTCCAAGAACTGGAGTTGGAAATGCGTGCTACGCCTGCCTGTTGGTGGGGTATGCACAAAGAGATCTTCGCTCGATGGAAGGAATACAAAAGGATGATGAGATTAAGGTTTGGGTATGCTAATACCTGGATGATAGAAAAGCAAATGGGAAGGATGATCCGCACAATCATTTGGCATAATGGACTAAGGGCTAGGGGATAGAACCACAACCAGAATAGGTCCATATTTTTTTCATACCTTAGATATAATTCCAATGGAATGGTATTTGGAAACAGAGCTTTTCCATGGGGCAATAGAATGTGACATCTTAAGGGAGAGTTTCTTATTGACTTTCAACTTTGAGGATGGGTTTGAATGCATCGATGAAGCGCTATAGGAGATAAAAGAATCTATATTCATAACATCTAACGAACCCGTAGAATGGGCTCAACCAGATTGGAGTACACAACTACACCATGTGCTAAAATGTTACAATGTGACTATTGAAGAGGAAGAAGAAGACCCATGGAATATTAACATTCTAGAAATAGAAGGACAATGTGAATACAAAGGACCGGTAGCTGAGGACCTAGATACCTTAGAACCTTTGAAAACTAGACAAGTAAACATTGGATCTGAAGTAGAACCTAAGTTCGCGAAGATAGGAGACTATTGGGACAAAGATACAATCGATAAGGTGGCCGAAATGCTGCGTGAATACCAGGATATATTCCCAACTAAGTTTTCGTATTTGAAAGGGATCATAGGAGATTTAGGTGTAATGAAAATCAATTTGAAGGCTGACGTGAATCCTGTCATGTAGAGATCTTATCGAAGAAAAGGTGCACCAAGAGATTGATAAGATGCTGGATTCTGGTATTATTGAACCAGTAGGTGAATCTGATTGGGTGAGCCTAATGGTTTTCTAGGGGAAGAAACAAAAAGGTGAAATCAGAATATGCATAGATCTAAGAAATCTGAATGATTCATGCGTGCATGATCTGTTTCCAACACCATTTACAAATGAAGTATTAGAGAATGTTGGAGGACAGGAGGCTTATTTGTTTACTGATGGCTTTTTGGGATACCATCAAATAAATATCGTATCGGAAGATCAAAGCAATACAACCTTCACGATGGAGTGGGGTTGCTTTTAGTATATAGTAATGCCATTCAGATTGAAGAACACACCTGTAATCTTCTCCCAATTAGTAATTGTGGCGTTTAAGGAATTTATTCATAAAATTTTGGAGGTTTATTTTGATGATTGGACTGTGTTTGGGTTGGTGAAGTTCCATGTTATAAGTCTGCACCTTATGCTGGATACATGTCGAAGGTATTAGATCGTGTTGAATTTGAAGAAGTGCATATTCTGTGTGCCCTATGGAATTTTTCTCGTCCATGTAGTATGCAAGAAGGGATTGATGGTGGAACTTGCAAAGATCATTGTAATTGTGAATTTGGAAGCTCCCAGGAATGTAAAACAGTTGCACACAACCTGGACATACTGGCTATTATCGAAAGTTTATCAAGGCGTATGCTTAGATAACCATGAAGATGGAAAAAATATTGAAGAAAGATGAGATGTTTTTTTGGGATGAAGGATGTTAGCGCAATCTAGATGTCTTGAAGGAAAAGATGGTGATTTCACCTATTTTGGTGTTTTTAGACTGAAAGAAAGAATTCCATGTGCATGTAGATGCCTCTTTCATTGCACTAGGTGCGGTATTAACTTAGGCAGGATAAGGATAAATTGATCATCTGATAGCCTTTGCGAGTAGAAAGTGATCAAAGGCTAAGAAGAACTATGCAACTACAAAGAGTGCAGGGTTGGCGATGGTCTATGCACTACAAAAATTTAGGCATTATTTTTTGGGTGGACACTCTAAAATGTATACAGATCACTCTGCACTGAAGTACGTAGTCAATAAGCCTGTGTTGGGGGGGAATTTGCTGATTGTTATCGTTGTTTCAAGAATATGACTTTGAAGTGATTGTGAAGCCTGGAAGGATGAATGTAGGACCCATCCACCTGTCAAGGATTGAAACAGGTGAAGAACCAAATATTTTGGAAGAAGGATTGCCAAACACACATAATTTTGCATTGCACGTTGCAAATGACCATTTTTCTGATATCATTTAGCTTCTAACCATGGGTACCACTCCAGAAGGATATTCCACTCAGCAGAAGAAGGAATTAGTAGTCCACTATGTAGTTATTTAAGCGATTTCAAGTTAATTGTATAATATGGGAACATATGAAATACTACGAAGGTATGTTCCAGAATTTGAAAGCGCTAGTATCTTCGCTGAAGCACATAGATGAGAAACCAGAGGACACTACGCAAGAAAAGCAATTGCACAAAAGATTTTTCACGTTGGATTATGGTGGTTGACATTACATAAGGATTCTAAGGCATAATACAAGGCGTGTGATGCTTGCTAAAGGATGGAAAAGCCTTCATGAAGAGATGAATTTCCTTTAAATCCTCCGGTTTCATTGCAGGTATTTGATAAATGGGTCATTGATTTCATAGGTCCAATACAACCACCAGGGAAGAAGACAGGTGCACAGTATATCTTTACTGCAACCGAGTATTTAACCATATGGGCGGAAGTGAAACCAATGAAGGATTGTATAGCTGCCACCTCTGTGAAGTTTTTGTTTGAATATGTCTTAACACAGTTTGGATGCCCTATGGTGTTGATGAGTGATAGGGGTACACATTTCTTGAATGAAATGATCAATGCGATGCTCGAAGAATTCCAGGTATAATACTAAAAGAGCATGCCCTATCACCCATAGGTGAATGGAACAGTGGAAGAATTTAACAAAATCTTGGGGAATGCATTAAAATGGGTGTGCAACACACAGAGGAATGACTAGGATATGTGTGTGCCAATAGTGCTATGGGCCGATAGGACGAACTGCAAGAAGTTGACAGGAAAAAACCATTTAGGTTGGTATATGGGATTGAAGCGATGATGACTATGGAATATATTGTGCCAAGTCTACATATTGCGGCTTTGACGGAAATGGCAGATCGTGAGACCTTGGAGGAATGGCTCATGCAGTTGATGGAGTTAGAAGAGGAACACTTTCTTGTGGGATTTCACCAACAAGTTCAAAAGGAATGCAAGCAATCATGGCATTTTAGGTATATTAAGTTGCACACTTTCAAGATGGATGATTCAGTGCTGCTATATGATAGTAAGTTCACAAAATTTCCATGGAAATTTCAAATGCACTGGTTGGGGAAATATGTTGTTAAGGTTGTTAAGGATATCACGAGTGGTGGCACAATTCAACTTGTGAAGCTGAATGGTGAGCCATTCCCTAGGAAAGTGAATGGAAGTAGGGTGAAGTTGTATACAGGGGATTTTGCCCCTGCGCAATGACTACGTGATAGGAGAACATTCTAAGTAATCCAGGCAGATGCAAGGGATTGCGAGAATAAATACTATCCTTCCCAAACAAGAGCAAAATATAGTAAGGCGGTTCCACGATGTATGCAAGAGGTGTGACAGGTGAAGCTATGCCATGGAGGATGATGTCGCGTAGTTAGGTCCAAAAGTAGACGTTGAAGTCACTATTCACAATTTGATGGAAAAAATCTCGTTAAGAGGAGTGGGTAGGCACCATTTATGGAAAAAATCTTTGGAGATATGCCACGAAAGATGCATTTATGATCAGAAAATGGAGGGAATGGTCGGATTTGAATTTGAAAACCCCTATAAATATGGCATGTCGGCCTACATAGAAACACTTTGCATTCTGCGAATTGTTTGTTCTCCTTATTGTTTTAATTTTATGAAGCACGAAGACTGAGAGGAAATCTTGTCACAACCATCATTCACAAACCTATCTGCAAAATCTCATGATTTTTTTTTTACCGTGACTGCAACAAATCCCGTAGAGGTTGTTAGTTTTGAAGTTGTTGTCTTCAACATGGAGACCCTTGAAATAACAAGCATGTAAGCTATGCCCTCTGTACTACAGTGCCGAGGTCGTCTAGGCCAAAGCAATCAACTACTAATGAGAAGCAAAAGAAACCTGTACCAGTGAGGTATTCACCAAGGAAGAACTCGGAGGTTCAACAAAAAGAGAAGAAGGATAAGGCAAAGCAGTTGGAGAAAATAGTGGACTTGGAGGCAGAAGAACTCTGTAATAGTGTGCATGAAGTAGATGCTAAGGAAGGTGAGCCTATCACTGGGCTCCCAGAGTATATACCTTTGTGGAAAGGGAAAATTAAAGTAACCAAATACCTAGATTCGGGAAAATTTATGATCTCTATGCCACTGTTACCAGAACAAGTCGTTTTTGAAGGTGTGATCTTAGCGCGCATCCCGGTGCTAAAGTTGGAGGATTGGGATCTCACTGACTGTGAGAAATTCCCTCATTTAGATACTAATAAGTACATGATAAAGATATATTATGAAGAAACTGGGGTTACACGACTAGAACCCATGAAATGGGTCAGAGGTGTTGAGTAGGCCAGATTGTTGCACATGCTTTGCATACCACACTTCCACAAGTTGATTATCAACACTGTGTGTGTGTGCCATCTGCTCACGCTGGTGCATGATGGGTGCTTATGGATCGGTGAACCCATACCTATCACTGATATGCTCATTCATAGGATTACAAAGTTTCCCTATAAAGGGGCGGACCCTAGCAAGGAGTTTGGAGGAAAATGTGGTGAAAAGGAGCTGGCAGATAGGACGAAAACTAAATTTGGATTGATAAGAAGTCGTGTAGATATTATATCTACTCCATTCAAAACCAGGCAGTGCAGTTTGCTGCCCAAATCCTAGCAGGAAAGATTATGAGGAAATGTTGCATGGAAGAAGTTCTAGCACCAGTAATGTCATTGGCTGCCCAGTGCCTGAAGGGAGTACATTACAACTAGGCGCAATATTTATGTAAGGAATTCCTCGTGAACTATCACGAAGCACAGAAGGACATAAAGGAATTTCATTATGCCTGGCTCTTATTTCTAATTGTATTGGTAGCATAGTGACTACCAAAGCATAGTCAATTTCCTCCATAAGAAGAATATTTACTAGAGGTAGCAAAGTTTGCTCGTTGTGGGTGACAAAGGATCTAGAGAGGATCAATGCATCCAAGATTTTATGGATATTGGTTGAAATGGATCTCTGCATAGTAATCAGTCAGTGTCCAAGGTTGTATCCAACCTTGTTCGAGCAATTAAGGGCCTTCATGGAGTTTAAGGCCGACTTCCATAATCTATCGATTAGGGCAAGGCGGGATCCTAGGCATATATGGCATAAGTTGCCATACTTGGTTTTGGAAATAGATGTGTAGGATTTTATGGGAAGTTGGCCAGTAGAGTGCGATAACCCACAGATGTTGGTGCAGGTACCAGTTAGGGCAGAGAAAGATTTGTTGCATAGATGACAGCTGTGCAGAAGCGAAAAGAAGAAGCACCAAAATCAGTGCAAGCATTGGCCGAGTAGAGAAAGAAAGAAGTTGCTACTAAGGTAACTATTGAAAAAGAGTGCGTTGCAAAAGAGCATGTTGAGACATAGCACACTAACAAAAAATAAGTTGAAGCATTGACATCCCAACATACTAAGGAGAAGGAACTATCTGGGAAGGGCGAAGATGGAGGATAGGAGCAAAGAACTCCCTTCACATTTAAGAAGCATAGTAAGGAGACAATTTTCGGGCCGAAGAAGAAGCACAAATCAGATAAACAAGCGCATTGACCCAATGATCCTCACAGAAGCGGTTGTCAATGAAATTGGGTACAAAGTCAGATACGCCACAATGGAGCTATGGAAGCATTTTGAATAGTAATACATGCAGATGTTAGGAAGCGTCCAAAAGGGTTTACGCAAGCTGCAGATCCAAACAAGCAGGCTTTAAGTGAGTGTAGGGCCAGTGAGCAGGGTGCAACTGAGCGTGGTGAAAGGGAGTGCGAAAGTCTGGACCTCAGAGTCATCTCCTTACCCAAAGGATCAGTTCGTGCAAAAATAGAGGAATACCACACTCTGCTAAACATGATTAAAGGCATCGGGGTGGACTTAGCCGTGCTACAACTTCAGACTCTCCATGCGCTCCATCAGGGGGTCTTGGGCAAGCTTAGAATCAAAGAGCAGCACACACTAGTAGTAATCAGCGAATTCATGGTAAACAATGAACATATGTTTGCTGAGAAGGCTCAGGCTCTAAAGTAAAAGGAAGAGCTGTAAGCACGAAGTCAGAGCCTAGAAACAACAATCACATAGGTGTTCAATTCAGTCCCAGAGTTATTCTGAAAGACGTTGCAACTACAAAAAAGATAAGAAAATTGGCTTTTACAGTCTGCAAATCAAAAGATGAGATAGGAAGAGTCACATTTGACTTCCAAATGAAGATCTCATAGCTATAGTTGAAATTGCAGCCAACCACTCCACCAGAGGTTCAAGAGCAGCATGGAGCAACCATCAGGGAGAGCATGGGCACTTTGGATGCAACAATCACAGGATGCGCGTTGATATTCGAATTGGCCATGGAGCTATGGATGAATCTGCAGAAGGACCCAAATCTACATCAACTTGGCATGGATATCTAGGAGACACAACAAAGGTTTGATTAAATCAGGGCGACTGTGCACACTTTGGCGCCAATCTAACACCTTGCTCGGTTGCAAGAAGGAAAACAACTGCAATCATAAATTGAAGAGCTACAAAGGAAAGAGGCCATTCTAAAGGCCAAAATGCAACCATGGATAGAGGAAGCAAGTTAACTTACTCTATCATCCAATGAAAATTTAAACACATTTCAGTAGACACAAAGAACGATGCGCCTAACAGTAGAAGGCCCGACTACAAAAACACTGGTAGAGGAAGTGCAGAAGGCTTCAGTACAGGGTTCTGCTGACATAACAACATTGTAGGTTGATTTCATTGACCTTCGCAACAAGATCGAGGTGCCATCAAAGTGACTCAAGGACGATTCAACCAATTTGTGTTGGGGGCTTATTGGGATAGCATCCCTAGGGTTAATTTTGGATTAGTTTAATCAACTTTTGCATAGAATTTTGTAAAGAATGTAAAGTCTTCGTGAAATGTGGATGCAGAGCATGCAACTAAGTAGGAGTCAAAGTGGCTTTAGCCCCTTTTATGGTTAAGTGATAGGATTGTTTTGAGACACCCATGGGCCATGGGCCATGGTATTGTAATAGAAAGGATATAAATATTTGAGTCATGGTGATTCTAGAGATATCATCTTTTGAGGAAGAACAAGTGTAAGGGCAAGTGCTAAGGCAGGAAAGCTTTGTTTCCTGTACTTAGGTGAAAAGGTGAAGGCTCTTGCGGTTGAGTGAACAGATACCTTGGCAAGCCCACAGTTGAGTGCGCGGGCCCCTGCAGCTGGGTGCATAGGGTGGAAGAGTCTGTAATTTGAACAATTAATCCAATAAAGACTGATTTTTGACCGAATCTCTTGCATCTGTGCCTTTTTCTTAATTTTGTTAAGTTTATGCATCGTTGCTTAATGCTTTGTTTTCTATGAAGTAAAAAGTATTCTCTGCACAAATCTGTTGAATCTTTAATATCTATGCATGAAATGAGTAATGAACTATTTTTGTGAAGGTAGTAGCTAAATATGTTATGATCTCCGTTGAATCAGGTAGATTTGCATGAAGGATTTAGGGTTATTAATTATTAAGAAAAAATCATGAGCCTGCTTCTTTTAGGTCTGAAACGTCTTATCGTAGACCTTCGCGAAGGTCTAGAAGCCATTTGGATAGAGTTGCAATAGTGAACCATATGAAGATACAAATATGTGCAAAGGTAGATCTGAGCTACGAGGGCTTTAGAATACATATCACACGATCTCTAGATGTAGAATCCTGGTTCTAGCATCCCCCAATACTACTTCGGGTGAGACTGCAACTTGCACTATGCATGTTCTTACCGAAAGGGTCAATAGTTAGGGTCTTGTTGGTTGGCGCGAGTAAATCTGAACCTAGGTCAGCCCCCCTTAAGCAAACACTTGTTTTTCCTATTCAGTGTGGTATATATGCTTTGGATAATTTCAAACATGTAGGAATTGAAATTAATTCTATCTTAGAATTAAACTTCCCCACCATCCCTAACAGATAGTATGATCCCCATCAAACTGTCAAGAAGGTTATCGCACAATCAAGCATCATGTAGTTTACTCATGAATCAAACAAGTTCGATGATCTATTTGAAAAATATTCTACTTATCCAGTGGTTACAAGACAAATAGTAGAACAATTAACTCCACAAGAGATGATTCAATTCACCCAATATAGAGTCGCAAGGCTAGCTAGTTTTCCTATGGATTCATTAAAGATCCCTCAAGAAAGCAAAGTTTAGGATGATGTTATAATTGTTGGTTCCACACAGACTATTGATGTGCCTCATTCAAAAGAAACAGGTTCTTCCTCCTCTTCTTAGGTTGAAGGTCTTTTTCCTAATACCAAGCTTGAGGAAATATGGGAACAAAATAACCAGGTTTTGAAGGTCGATGAACCAAAATTTTTGAAGTCAACCTTACAAGAGAAGGTCCCAAATACTTCTAAAGCATATAATAGACTCTGATCACAGAAAATGCCTTTGGGAAGCCTTTAGGGGACAAAGAAATTGAAATTATACTGGCCTTCCCAACATCTGAGGTTTTATTAAGGGTTGAAGAAATTCCTCCACTTGATATATTTTACTGTCCTTAATATAAGGTTGTTGTCAAAAGAGAAAGGAAGAGAAGGAAGATCGATTAGTCCTAGGCTTTAGTTCCTGGAAATTCTTCTTTCAAAGTAATATTGAAAGGCTCTTTGTCCACTCCTACAAAGGAGCTAGGAAGGCTCACTCAATTCATGGGATTCCATGCTCCAGTAATCATAGAAAAATCCACTAAAATATAATAGTTATTGAAAGTAAAGGAAGACAAAATTGTGCATTTAGAACAGAGTCTTGAAATCAAGAAACAAAAGATTGCCAATAAATAGCAAGGACAAATTATTGAGCTCCAGAATAGTTTTAATTCCCAAAAAGTTCAATATGACACTGATTTGCAGGCCCAGGACACTCAAATATAGTAATTATAGAGCATGATAGAACAACTAAGTGTTAACCCTGAATTCATAAAGTTCAAGAAGGAAGAAAGAGAGTTAAATACTCTCCTTTCTCAACAATAAATTGTGTTTTGTAAAAAGTTAGCCATTATTCATGATTTGTGTCATATAGCCAATTCCCTTATAAGATATCAAAACTTATTTTGATGATATTGATGAAAAAATTACAGGTTTCCTTACATAGTAGGATAGCACTGATGGAAGATTAGCTAATTTTCAAAAAATTGAAGAGTCACATAAGGAAATTGCCTTTAGAAAATGGGAGATTCATCGTAAACATGTAGAGGAAACAATGTTCAATGCAAGAGATATCTCTAATAATCTCATTGAGACAATTAGTGGTAACTTATTCCAAGTGAATCCCATATCAAATTGCCCTGAGGAAGAATTGGCAAATATTAAACCACTTACTAAAATATGGCAGGAGTCATCCACAAAGTGAGCCGAAATAATTGATCAACTATCTAAAATTGACTTGGAAAGACATTTGTAGTTTTTAGCCAAACCACACAGTCAGTGGTTGTTGCTCAGGTGTCTATCCAATACCACCACTCACATGTTGTTAGCATTAAGGGACAACATATTTATCATCTAGATGTGGATTCAACCAAAGACTCCACCCGAATTAACTAATATGACATATACCTACGAGCTACAATAGTGAATGGGAGAACAGTCTTTTCCACAGGCCTAGATGATTTGTTACAACAAATTCTGAATATGTCTCTTTTGGTTTATTTTAGCATCGTTTTTAAAAATTGCTTCAATTTGTTACTCTATTTTGCTATATTTGTATTTTATTTTGAAACTATAAATCCCATCCATTTGTAATGGGAAGGGGTTCTAAATTTTTGAAAGAAGGCTCAAGCTTGCAATACTATAACTTTAGTTTTTCTTAATACATCGCTGAACCATCATCATTTTCTTATGAGTAGAGTAACAATTTATCAGGTACTATTATGTATTTATTACTTCTTTGTTTAATAGTTGAATGGAAGTATGCTTTTGTTTATCATAATGTGTTATAGAAATCATTCATTTTTCACTGCTAATATGTGTGATTGTAATTATATATTATATGCATAAATAATGAAATCTCATATATGTGACGAATTTATCAGCTAATTTAATTAACCATTTAATTAAATTAGTTATAATTTTATATTTTAACCTTATAATCACATGATAACTATATTTTCATGTTTCTTATGAAATATTTTAAAATCACATATACAAATAGCTTTCTCGGGATAGATTTTAAGTTTAAGTAATATTTATTTTTAGTTTTAACTATATCAGAGCTTTAAATTTGTACTTGTTGAAAAGGTTAATCCTCTTTGTGGGTAGAGATGATCCCTCTAGCCCAATGAGTGGGTCTAGCAATTGAAGTGACAATCAACTAGACATCTTCCTAGGTTATAATTGAAAAGAAGAACGAAAGAGATAGCCTACCTCGTTCTGACGCTATTCCAATTTTCTTTATTCAAAACCTCAAACCGCTTGTGTCACAGACTTTTTCTTACTTCTCATAGTGTTTATGTACCTACACAAGTGATCAAGAGACAAAAAAGCATGCCAAAACCAATATAAAATCTAATAACAACCTACTTAAATGATCAAGGAATGTCAAGCTAAATAATACATGAACATATATATTTTGGGAAGATGAACCAAAAATTGTATATTATTAGGAAATAAAGGGAAGCTTACAAGCAAAGCCTTGATGTTGAAAGGCTCTCCTTGAGTGGTAATCCAAGTCCAAGCTAAGAACTCTCTAAGCACTCCTTCTCCAAGTCAAATGAATAGCCTCTAGGCATAATCATAGCATAAGGGTGCAAATAGACAAAGACCAACCATTTGGGAATGGGAGAGGATGAATTTATAGGCTGAGAAAGGGAGTTAGGACCTCTCCAAAGATAGGGTTAGGCCCTCATCTCAAGGAGGTAGCTCATAGGGATAAGACCAAGAGGCTAATTTGGGAGGATTTGACCTCATCTATGCCAAACAACCTCCATCCTGTCATTATGGAAGCTTCTAGATCACGAAGCTTCTCATCCTCTTTGGGAAAATTACCTGTTTGGGATCATCGTAGGTATGTAGGAGAACAGAGTGATGCCATCACCGGTCAAGTATGGTGCAACATGAAACCATCATTGGTTTAAGCCTTGTAAGAGCGGAGATTCTCATTTAAGGGTTGTAAGAGCTATTTCTTCAGGGAAAGCTCAAGGCATTTTCCAATCAAAGTCTTTAGGAGGGATTTGAGTTGTATACATGAATGAGTACACTGCATAATGGTCATGTTTTGGGCACTTTGGGGTATGTCACAGGGATGTGCAGGAGGTGTGACAAAATAATGTGTAACATATGCCCCCTAAATCATGAAGGCACAATGAGGAGTGATGGTTGATATGCTTTACGAGCTCTTGCAAGGACGAGGACATGCATTGTTAGGAGACCTGCATATCAAGGGTGCATATACATATACATAACTGAGATTAAAGCATGAATCTATAGTTTGGACGCAACCATCGAGATGATGAAGACTATATGAAAAGATCCATGGTATGGGTTCAACCATCTGGATAACAAGGATCATCTTCAATATAAAATTCTCACGGTATGGTCACAACCATCGATATAGTAGAAACATTGGTACAATCATGAATGACATATAATTCCACACAACCTGAGTCATATTAGAGAAGACTCAGGGTTGGGCACTCCATCCCGAACCGATGAAAGTATGAATTCTAACATGTGAATGAGAATGTTGAAGTCAAACATGCTAGAAGACCACCTTATTACCAGCCATTGATGTGGACCATTAACAGGTACGAGAGAAACCACCAATAATGATAATGGCCCTCAAGGTACAATAGTACAATCCATGAATGTGATAATGACATTGAAGTCGAACACTCATGGAATCACTCGATCGAAATCCAATGGTGAAGACTTGTCTTCGGATGTGAATAACTTGCCATTAGGGCATGCAAGCTCTAAGTTACTGAAAGGGAATTTCGAATTCATCTTCCCGGATAATGAGCTAAAGTTGACAGGAAGTGACTCATCGAAGGAGGGTCATAATGATTCCCTCATCATTGACAAAAAACAAAGAATAAAGTGGAATAAAATGAGTAGAATCCAAGACTGTAGCAAACGATCAGACAATGTATAGGTAGTAAACCACATTTAGGACTTCTCTTGAACATATTGGTGACATGAATCCAGAGTGTGGCAACATTAGACTCAACATAGGACCAAGGGTCATAATGATGAAGTAGAATAGCTAGATGAGAGGTAAAATGGATAACTCAAACTTGGAATGACAAGTGACTGAGTGAGGATATCCCAAACCCAAAATGAGAAACATAAGAGTGTCATGTTCAAGAGAGACATGCCATCTATACAAAATATGTTTCATCTTCACTTTTTCCCCACTATTTCTAGAGAGTACTTCTTTATTTTTACAAAATATTGAAGAGGATACCATATGTTTGTCATATAAGTTCATACTTCGGATGAAACCATCCTAGTAAGTTTTACGAGTCCTAGGAAGGAGAGACTCGATCTCATCATGGTGACAAGTCTTTCATTGTAAAGTTTTAACAAGTTCAACGTAAGAATAACTCGGTATCTTTTTCATGTTTAGAGATTTTGGAAAAGAGACAGAAGAAGAAAAGTCCATCATATCCTTTTTCATAATTTGTCTCTTGAATCTGAAAAGTTAGAAAACAATATCCGAGAGAACCTCTTGACCATGTCGATCAAAGTGTACCTTTTTCGTAAATAGTCAATCTCAGCTTGAAAAAGTGGTAAACATATATTGAGATGACATCAATTAATTTACTTTAATGATTTCGAAAAGACAAGTACTAGGAAATCTTTTCATATTTTTGGAGTATGAAAAGAGCTGAAAAGGGACTCCATCTGGAGGAATGAGTGGTATAAAAGGAAAGCAAATGGGCTCTGTAATGATGGAATTGCTCAAAACATGTAATGGTCAAGAGGCTGGCCAATAAGACCACTCATCACAGATGTTCCTTAGGAAAAGGTAAAAAAACCAAGTGAAAGCATATGATCAGCCAAAGAGATGGTGACGATGGAATGAACAAACCAAAGCTCATCTGGAAAAAATCGGCTGATAAAAGTGGAATTTACGAGATGTAAAGTGTGCATGGTTTCATTTTTATACAAGCTTGGAATAGAAACAAACTATGCTTGGATTTGGTTTCATTTTTACACAAGATTAAAATGGAAATAAACTATGCTTGGGTTTGGTTTCATTTTTACACTAGCTTGAAACAGAAACAAACTATGCTTGTATTTGGTTTTATTTTTACACAAGCTTGAAACAAATATAAACCATGCTTGAGATAAGTTTGCATGCCCCCAACATAATGACACAATTCAAGGTACATGCCCCCCAAGCTTCATTTCATTCACCTAAGTAGGCTACTGGGATACTAACAGGTAGATGGAATGAATGTTTACTTACGCGATCATGTGAAAGACTCGACTGGGATTTTACAAGATCTAATCAAAGACTCAAATTGGAAGGGGATTTGTTTCATTTTTAAATGGGCTTGACACAAGAAAGAACCATGATCATGAAGACCTATTTCATTTTTTAACGAGGTTGAAATAGTAAAAGAACTATCCTCATTTCCCTTGTTTCATTTTTTAAAGATCTTGACATAAGACAAGGAACTATGCTCCATATTATTTGTTTCATTTTTTAAGGATATTGACATAGGACATGGAACTCTCCTCCAAACATGTGTTCACAGACTGAAAGAGGCCATTACTTCCAAGAGATTCTCATCATATGGGAGAAAAACACTTTGGAAGGGATACATGTCCAGGGATCCAATGGAAAAATCAGGCTCCAATTCCCCCAGTACATGGCATACTACATCACTTACTAGATCATGAGTAGATGTGTGCATGGAACAAGTGGCCACGTAATTAACTTGTGGTGGGGGTGATACTTCTTGTACATAAGAACCATTTAGGGATGATGGTTGAGTGGGAGCTGCTTCAGGACCAATGAATGTAAGCTGATCAATGATCACAATGCTTCCTTCATGTGGGAAACATGTCACTCGAAAGAGGGAAGAAACAAGGGCTCCCATGACATAAACATAGTCACAACCAATAAGTAGATTAAAATCTGAATGGCCTTGGACAACCATCACGTCTATATAGACAGTATTTCCTCCTAAAGTAATAGGTACCCTAGGAATGATCCCTAATGGTTGAATGGTTCCTCTGTTAAAATCTAACAGATTTTGGGTGACGGGGATAACCTAAGGAGAACCTAAAGCTTGTCAAGCAGTTGAGGATAAGATACTAACAGATGTGCCCTCATCTATGAATGTGCTTTGTACAACCATATGGTAAGCCTGTACTGTAATCTGGAAAGGAAAATAAGATGGAAGATGATATCCTACCAGTCAACTCCAATCAAAAGAAGTGACCAAACTACTCATAGGGGGTGTCGTATGAACGTGAGAGCTTCCCTATTACTAGATGGGAACAAGAGAAATGCTCTCCTTCACCTCGAGAATAGGAGTATTTACCTCCAGTTCATTTGAAACTGAAGAAACTAGAAGAACTTAAGCAGTATGAGGTTCACTCTCTACTGGAAAGGTACAGTTAATTGAAGGCTGAGTTGGGTCTACCATTTTCCCAAATAATGATTGGTAGAGAACAGACTCATGAAACTCACTTTCAGAGAGAATTTGGTTTACCAAAGATGACTTTTGATCAATCACTAGATCAACTAGTGAAGGATCGTGCGAAAGCTTTCGATACCCAATTGGAAGACGAGGTTGAGAAGCTGCAAGGTTTTCCAACTCTTTGGAAGCTTCATCCATTAAAGGACAAAGGTGAATGGGATGATTACCTTCACACAAATTACAGGGAAATTTGACTTTTCTCTTTTTCCCATGAGCTTTACTAGTTGAAGGTTTGTCACTAGCATGATTGCTAGAAGCTAATGAAAATGGTTGATGTGAGCCTGTGGACCACACTTCTAAGATGTTGGGAATACCAGGACATTCTCGAAGAAGGTGGTCACCCTTACATAACATGCAAGGGAATTTTACTTTCTGGGGTTGGTTGGAAGAATTTTCTTCATTAGTTGCATTAGTAGAAATGGCTGCTTAGTTTTCCCCTTGCTTATCTTGCTTCTTCTTCTTCGTCCTTCTTCTTCTTCTTAGCTTCCTGGTTATTAGAATCCAAAATTTCACCATGTGAAGAGGAAGAATGGGGTGAAGAAATAGGTGAAGAGGGTGAGGGTTCAACTTTAGGATCAACATGAAGTTAATGTTTTTAAGGTGGAGGAGAACTCGGTTGAAAAGTAGTTTGGACACTCGGAACCATTGAGGTCGAAAACAACCAAACTAGCAGACCAATGGTCAATCCAAGAAGGGACAACGTTGCCATATAAGGAGCATTAGTATTTCCAAAAGAAGGAAAAGGACTAGGATTCTTGTTAGAGGGGTTTCCTTGAATGGTAAACTCAGGAAGTGTTCCCATTGGTATGAACCTAAGATCTACTAAGGAGTATCTCTACAAGAAGGATGGCGTTCTGTGGTCAATTAATTTTAGAATTTGAAACAAAAAAACTTTGCCTTTTCATGTTTTAAGGGTCGAGAAAAGGACAAAAAGGTGACTCTAGTCACTTTCATTGGTTTAGCAAGCTTGAAAGGGCACATGCTCGATGATTTTTTCAAATTTAAGGAGTTAGAAAAGATCGAAATGATGACTCAAGTAACTCTACGCAAAAAGGATTACCAAGTAACCATGAACTGCAATATACACCTTAGTGAATAAATTCACCAAGGACTCGACATATGTGCAGGAAATGTCCTTGAATGTTGTGTTCAGTGTATCACCATTATAGGGTGGCAGACTCATCTTCATATGGATAAATGTTTTAAACCTATGAGGGTCTCCCTTTATATACTCAACGGTACGGGGAGCACAAGTCTGTGCTAGCACTGTCTAATCCAAGAGTATTGTGAACGACAATTGCTAAGTTTTATAGATGCCGAAACACGTCTCTAGCCTAGACCACTAAGTATGAATGTTAATGTTTCAAATGCTAATTATATTAATTGATAGATTTTAAGTTTATCTTCAATTAAGTTTTATCTTTGAGGCTCAAAACAATTTGATCACCTGAACACCTATGATGCAACTATATGAGAAAAGGAAATTTTCCACTTTGATGAATGCTAGACTAACCAAGGGAAGAAATTTCAACCAATAATGCATCAAACAAAATGCATCATGCGAAATGCTTTCCACTTACTCTCACTTTTGTCTTCCAAACGCAATGCCAAAAGTAAAAATGATTTTCAGTTTTCACTATCCTAAATGCAACTTTTTCGAAAGAAAAATGGTTTTACTTTACTAAGATGCATTTAGATGAATTATGATTTCCTTTTCATTTTGAATGATTTAAAGCACCTAATACAGTTTTTATCTTTCAATCAATGAAAAATGTGATCTATTTTCAATGATGAATTTCAAAAAAATAACTTTTCAATGCAATTAATTTAATGCATTTTCACGAAAAGTAAATTTTGAAATACATGCTAAAACAAATGAAAAACGATGTTTTCAATGAATTCTAGAAAAATCAACACTCAAACAATAATCAAAACAAACATCTCAATGACATCAATAAGTAGTAAGCAATGACCAATGAATAGAAACCCTAGAATTCAGTCAGATTTCACTTCAAAGCCAACGAGAAATCAATCAAAACATTGACAAATCTAAGCATACAGGATGGGAAAAGACCTTAGGGGCCAATACACACTGGATTCTTAGGAAGAAACCTAAAAAATTATCACATTCAAGGATCATCACAACTTTATATACCTCAACTGCGATTATCGCTACTTTGCATAGGGAAACCCGCGATGGCATGACCACTTTATATAGAAAAAGTAGTGATGATTTCAGCATGACCAAATAATGAAGAAAAAAATTCATTGCGACTTTACTGGTAAAAATCGCGATGTCATCATGAATGTTAGGGCTAAACCCACGATGGGCGAGGAATATGGGAAAAAGCTAAAAAGATTCCAAGAAACAATCTAGACTTAGCACTCTAAGGTAGTAATCAGTGATGGTATACACTGAGACTAATGCATATAAGCCAAAAAATCAACGGTTGGTCAAATGAGACAGAAGATCAAGGTGAAGGATTGAAAGGAAAGGATCATAGACTCCCCAGTATGGTCGCCAATTTGTTGACAAGGTTAATCCTCTTTGGGGAGAGAGACGATCCCTCTAGCCCAATGAGTGGGTCTAGCAACTGAAGTGACAATCAATTAGACATCTTCCTAGATTATAATTGAAAAGAATACGAAAGAGACAACCTGCCTCAGTTTGATGCTATTATGATTTCCTCTTTTGAAAGCCTTGAACTACTTGTGTCACAAACTTTTTTCTGCTTCTCGTAGTGTTTATGTACCTGTACAAGTGATCAAGAGACAACAAAGCATGCCAAAACTAATAGCAAATCCAATAATAACCTACTTAGTTGATCAAGGAATGTCAAGCTAAATAATACATTAACATATATATTTTGGGAAGATGAACCAACAGTTGTATATTATTAGGAAAAAAAATGGAAGCTTACAAGCAAAGCCTTGATGTTGAAAGGCTCTCCTTGAGTGGTAATCCAAGTCCAAGCCAAGAACTCTCCAAGCACTCCTTCTCCAATTCAAATGAATAGCCTCTAGGCACAAGCTTAGCATAAGGGTGAAAAGTGATAAAGATGAACCATTTGGGAATGGAAGAGGATGAATTTATAGGCTGGGAAAGGGAGTTAGGACCTCTCCAAAGATAGGATTAGGCCCTCATGTCAAGGAGGTACCTCATAGGGATAAGACCAAGAGGCCAAGTTGGGATGATTCGACCTCATCTATGCCAAAAAACCTCCATCTTGTCACTCTGGAAGCTTCTAGGTCACGAAGCTTCTCATCCTCTTTGGTAAAATTACCTCTTTGCAATCATCACGGGTATGCAGGAGAACAAATCGATGCCATCACTGGTCAAGTACAATGAAACATGCGACCATCATTTTTTTAAGCCTTGTAGGAGGGATGATTCTTATTGAAGGGTTTTAAGAGCTATTTCTTTAGGTAAATCTCAAGGCATTTTCCAATCAAAACCTTTAGGAGGGATCTGAGCTATATACATGAATGGGTATGCTACATAATGGTCATGTTTTGGACACTTCGGGTATGTCACAGGGAAGTGCAGGAGGTGTGACAAAATATTGTGTAACAATACTCGATTCATTCTTTATAATTTTATTTAAAGGGAAACTTGTTCCATAATCCCAGTCAAAGCCACCATTCAAAACAGAAAGGGATCTTCTCTAAGGTCCCGACCGGTTGGTTTTCCCCTAATTTTGAGGCAGCCGTTTCGAGCCTTCGACATTTTTGGTGCTAGAAGGATAGCCATCAGACTATGAATGCCAACAAGGTCTAATCACAAATCGAAAAGTCATTCTAAGAGTTAGTCTCCCTTGAAGTCCCCACAAAGTTCAAGATCCCATTCCAAATCCCCTAATCCTAGATCTGGATTTGTTGAAACAGATGCTAAATCTCATAGCACACTTCTTAAGTTAGTTGGCCAAACTTCTATAGAAGCACTTGCAGAGTCTTTTGAGGTTCATATTTTGATTCAAAGATTGGAAGGAATTTCCATTTCTGGTGAAAAATATCCTCAGTCTGATGTATCTTAAGGAAGTATTACTTCATCCCTATAGTCTTTTGGTGTATTAACTAGATCATAGAGTGAGAAACTTGGAGTCAAACCTTTTGAGTTTCCATTATCCACTCATCAAAAAGAGAAAATTACTCTGGAGACTCAATATTTAGTTAGTGGGATTAAATCATCCTCTCCACCTTATACTTATTCTGTCGATACCACTTCTTACCATACTCCTTTACCTTCTTCCTATAATTCTTTAATTCCTTCCATTCACATTCCTCAATCATAATCAACTAGTGATATTGTAAATAGTAGCGCTATAGGGGAAACTTCTTCAACTACTCAATATCATACAACCTCTACATCATCAACAACTTCCTTTGTTCCTAGTACTCCTAGAATGGAAAATAGACCATGGAACAACCCAAGAGAAGTTCAGATGACACTATCATTACATCCTCTTCCCAAACATCTAGAGATAGGGATACCTAAGTTTAATCCTGATGATGGTTTGTCTACTGAGGAACACATCTGCAATTTCATGTTGGCCATCAATCACAATGGATTTATAGAAGAGGATTGTGTTTGCAGACCTTTTCCTTACACATTTGAAGGATCTCTAGGGTCTTGGTATTTTTGTGGTATTTCTCTCTTCTTGTTGGATCCATAACAAATTGGGATATGTTTGAAGAAATCATTTTGTTAAAATTTGGGGATGATCAAACAACGATTACTCTAATTAATGATTTTTCAAACATCAAAACAAATCAAAATAAGAAAATCAAGGATTTTAACTCAAGACTTAACAAATTGCTAAATAAAATCTGAGACACTTCCATGCTTGGAAGTGATGTGCAGATTGAATGGTACATTTTTCTCTTCATTCAAATATTACAATGTTCATAAAAAAAGCTAATAAAATAGTATTACTTGACAATATGAAAGAAGCTTTATCTGTGGAAAAGAGAGTTCTAGCTCAGGACAAGAAATATTCCATTGAAGAAAGAAAGTGGACCAAGAAACTAACTTTTAAAGAGGAATCCAATAGAAAGGCTCCTAAATATCCTTATGATTTAGAAGGTCTACAGAAGGTTTTCAAAACAATGTCCAGTGAAATGGTTGAAATTAAGAAACAAGTTGTTGAATCTTCAAGGACATCTTTTCAACCTTTCAAAAGGAATAAGCCATCACAACCTCTTGTTGATATATCAAATTTTGAACCTGATGAAGATGACGAAGAAGAAGAAACATCTCTATCTTATGATGAAATACAAGAAAAGGAGATAGTTGAATCTCATGGTTTATGGGACTTCATCTTAACCACTTCAAAAAATGAAGAAGAATAAGAAGCTTTGCTAGTGAGTACTAGAAGTAAAGGACCTATTGATACTACTTCATCAAGTAAAACTCAAAAGTCTCCCAGTCCTTCTGCTAAAGACAAAGTTATGATAAAAAAGACTTCTACTCCATATTCTCGTTCTGCTCCAATACTTTCAAATCTCCTTCATCATCTAAAACTTTAATAATTTTTGATAGCATTGGATATAATATTGTATAGTACATGAAGAATATCAAAGTTAACATTTCCTTATATGAGGTCAGTAAATTAAAACAACAACAAAAATTCTTACTTAATGAATTAAATGGAGTTCATGCATCTCCATTACCTTCTATTTTTGTTACTTCAAAAGCCTCAAAAGGGAAATGAAAACCTCAAAATGTCCCTACAAACAAGATTGATTCTTCCTATGCTATTTTGATTGGAGATAGATCAAATTCCCACACTCCTCATTTTCTCTTGACTTTTGAATTTTTTAATGAGAATGTTCATTACTGTTTAGTAGATTTTGGTGCATCATCCAATATCATGTCTTATTCAATTTGTCTCAAATTGAATATTTCACCTTAGAAATATGTTGTTCATATTATTTAATTAGACCGGAAAAAATTCAAATATTTAGGAGAGATTAATGTTGTCTTGATTATATTATCTTCAAATCCGAAAGTATGTCAAATAATTGATATTTTGGTCACATACATCCTTGAATTCTATGGCCTTATTTTTAGCAGGGACTTTTTCCTTACATATTTGAAGGATCTCTAGGGTCTTGGTATTTCCCTCTTTTGCTGGATCGATAACAAATTGGGATATGTTTGAAGAAATATTTTTGTTAAAATTTGGGGATGATCAAACAATGGTTACTCTAATTAATTATTTTTCAAACCTAAAAATCAATCCGAATAAGAAAATCTAGGATTTTGATTCAAGATTTAACAAATTTCTAAATAAAATATGAGACACTTCCATGCCTGGAAGTGACGTTCAGATTGAATTTTACATTAATTATCTTCCTTCAAACATTACAATGTTCGTAGGCAAAGTTAATAAAACAATATTACTTGACAATATGAAAGAATCTTTATCTGTGGAAAAGAGAGTTCTAGCTCTGGACAAGAAATATTCCATTCAAGAAAGAAAGTAGATCAAGAAAGTTAATTTTAAAGAGGAATCTAAGAAAAAGGCTCCTAAATATCCTTATGATTTAGAAGGTCTATAAAACATTTTAAAAACAGTGTCCAATGAAATGGTTGAAATTAAGAAACAAATTGTTGAATATTCAAGGAAATATTTTCAAACATTCAAAAGGAATAAGCGATCATAACCTCCTGCTGATATATCAAATGGTGAATCTGATGAAGAAGAAGAAACATCTCTATCTTATGATGAAATAAAAGAAGAAGAGATAGTTGAATCTCATGGTTTATAGGACTTCATCTTAACCACTTCAAAAAAGTAAGAAGAAGAAGAAGAATATTTTCCAGTGAGTACCAGAAGTAAAGGACCTATTGATACTACTTCATCAAGTAAAACCCAAAAGTCTCCCACTCCTTCTGCTAAAGACAAAGGTACAATAAAAAGGAAAGGTTTGATTTATCTTATGGAAGTATTACTTCATTTGTACAGTCTTCTGGTGTATTAACTATATGTCATAGTGAGAAACTTGGAGTCAAACATTTTGAGTTTCCATTACCCACTCATCAAAAAGAGAAAAGTACTCTAGAGGCTCAATCTTCAGTTATTGGGTTTACATCATCCTCTCCACCTTATAATCCTTCTTTTGATACCACTTCTTCCCATACTCCTTTATCTTCTTCTTATCATTCTTTAAGTCCTTTCATTCACATTCCTCAATCACAATCAACTAGTGATATTGTAATCAGTAGTGCTACAGGGGAAACCTATTCAACTGCTCAATATCATACAACCTCTACATCATCTACAAATTTGTTTGTTCCTGGTATTCCCAAAATGGAAAATAAACCATGGAACAACCCAGGGGAAGTTCATAGGACACCATTATTACATCATCTTTCCAAACATATAGAGATATGGCTACCCAAGTTTAATACTAATGGTGGTTTGTCTACTGAGGAACACCTCCACAATTTCATGTTGGCAATCAATTGCAATGGCGTTATAGAAGAGAATTTTGTTTGCAGAATTTTTCATTACACATTTGAAGGATCTTTGGGGTCTTGGTATTTCTCTCTTCTTGCTGGATCAATAACAATTGGGATATATTTCAAGAAATCATTTTGTTAAAGTTTGGGGATGGCAAACAACGTTTACTCTAATTAATGATTTTTCAAACATCAAAACCAATCCAAAAAAGAAAATAAGAGATTTTAACTTAAGATTTAACAAATTGCTAAATAAAATATGAGACACTTCCATGCCTAGAAGTGATGTGCAAAATGAATGGTAAATTAATTCTCTTCCTTCAAATATTACATTGTTCATAGACAAAGCTAATAAAACAATATTACTTGAAAATATGAAAGAAGATTTATTTGTGGAAAAGAGAGTTTTAGCTTTGGACAAGAAATATTCCTTTGAAGAAAGAAAGTAGACCAAGAAAATGAATTTTAAAGAGGATTCCAAGAAAAATGCTCCTAAATATCCTTATGATTTAGAAGGTCTACATAAGGTTTTAAAAATAATGTCCAATGAAATGGTTGAAATTAAGAAACAAGTTGTTGAATCTTCAAGGAAATATTTTCAAACTTTTAAGAGGAATAAGCTATCACAACCTCCTACTAATATACCAAATGTTGAATATGGTGAAGATGATGAAGAAGGAGAAACATATCTACCCTCTGATGAAATACAAGAAGAGGAGATAATTGAATCTCATGGTTTATGGGACGTCGTCTTAACCACTTCAAAAAATGAAGAAGAAGAGGAAGCTTTGCAAGTGAGTACCAGAAGTAAAGGATCTATTGATACTACTCCATCAAGTAAAACTCAAAATTTTCCCACTCCTTCTGCTAAAGACAAAGGTACAATAAAAATGAGTTCTACTCCATCTTCAGATTCTGCTCCAATACTTTCAAATCTCCTACATCATCTAAAACTTTAATAATTTCTAATAACATTGAATATAATATTGTAGAATACATGAAGAAGATCAAAGTTAACATTTCCTTATATGAGTTCATAAATTAAAACAACAACAAAAATTATTAATTAGGAATTAAATGGAGTCCTTGCATCTCCATTACATTCTACTATTGTTACTTCAAAATCCTCAAAAGGGAAAGGAAAACCTCCAAATGTGCCTAAAAAAAGATTGATTCTTCCTATACTATTTTGATTGGAGATAGATCAAATTCCCACACTCCTCATTTTCTATTAACTTTTGAAAATTTTAATAAGAATGTTCATAACTGTTTAGTAGATTTTGGTGCATCGTCCAATATCATTCCTTATTCATTTGGTCTCAAATTGAATATTTCACCTCATAAATATGTTGTTCAGATTGTTCAATTAGATCGGACAAAATTCAAAGTCTTAGGAGAGATGAATGCTGTCTTGATTATATTATCTTCAAATCTAAAAGTATGTCAAATAATCGATATTTTGGTCATCGACATCCTTGAATTTTATGGCCTTATTTTTATCATGACCTTTTTCCTTACACACTTGAAGTATCTCTAGGGTCTTGGTATTTCTCTCTTCCTGCTGGATCAATAAAAAAATGGGATATGCTTGAAGAATTTTTTTTGTTAAAATTTGGGGATGATAAAACAATAGTTACTCTAATTAAGGATTTTTCTAACCTCAAAACCAATCCAAATAAGAAAATCAAGGATTTTAACTCAAGATTTAACAAATTGCTAAATAAAATCTGAGACACTTCCATGCCTGGAAGTGATGTGCAGATTGAATGGTACATTAATTCTCTTCCTTCTAATATTACAATTTTAATAGACAAAGCTAATAAAATAGTATTACTTGACAATATGAAAGAATCTTTATCTGTGGAAAAGAGAGTTCTAGCTCTAGACAAGAAATATTCCATGAAGAAAGAAAGTAGACCAAGAAAGTGGCTTTTAGAGAGGAATCAAAGAAAAAGGCTCCTAAATATCCTTATTATTTAGAAGTTCTACAGAAGGTTTTAAAAATAATGTCCAATGAAATGGTTGAAATTAAGAAAGAAGTTGTTGAATCTTCAAGGAAATCTTTTCGACCTTTCAAAAGGAATAAGCCATTGCAACCTCTTGCTGATATATTAAATGTTGAATTTGATGAAGATGATGAAGAATAATAAACATCTCTATCCTCTTATGAAATACAAGAAGAGGAGATAGTTGAATCTCATTGTTTATGGGGCTTCATCTTAACAACTTCAAAAAATGAAGAAGAAGAAGCAGCTTTTCCAGTGAGTACAAGAATTAAAGGACCTTTTGATACTACTTCATCAAGTAAAACTCAAAAGTCTCCCACTCCTTCTACCAAAGACAAAGGTACGATGAAAAAGACTGGTTTGATTTATCTTAAGGAAGTATTACTTCATCACTACAGTCTTCTGGTGTATTAACTAGATCTCAAGGTGAAAAAATTGGATTCAAACCTTTTGAGTTTCCATTATCCACTCATAAAAGAGAGAAAAGTACTCCAGAGGCTCAATCTTCAGTTAGTGGGATTACATCGTCCTCTCCACCGCATACTCCTTTTGTCGATACCACTTCTTCCCATACTCCTTTACCTTCTCCTTATCGTTCTTTAATTCCTTCCATTCACATTCCTCAATCACAATCAACTAGTGGTATTGTAATTAGTAGCGCTACAGGGGCAACCTCTTCAACTTATCAATATCATACAACCTCTACATCGTCTACAATTTCCTTTGTTCCTAGTACTCCCAGAATGGAAAATAGACCATGGAACAACCTAGGGGAAGTTCAAATGAAATCATCATTACATCCTCTTCCCAAACATCCAGAGGTATGGCTACCCAAGTTTAATCCTGATGTTGGTTTGTCTACTAAGGAACACCTCAAAAATTTCATGTTGGCCATCAATGGCAATGGAGTTACAGAAGAGGATTGTGTTTGTATACTTTTTCCTTACACATTTGAAGGATCTCCAGGGTCTTGGTATTTCTCTCTTCCTGCTGGATCAATAACAAATTGGGATTTGTTTAAAGAAATATTTTTGTTAAAATTTGGGAATGATCAAACAACGATTTCTCTACTTAATGAATTTTCAAACCTCAAAACCAATCCAAATAAGAAAATCAAGGATTTTAACTCAAGATTTAACAAATTTCTAAATAAAATCTGAGACACTTCCATGCCTTGAAGTGATGTGCAGATTGAATGGTACATTATTTCTCTTCCTTCAATATTACAATGTTCGTAGACAAAACTAATAAAACATAATTACTTAACAATATGAAAGAAGCTTTATCTATGGAAAAGATAGTTCTAGCTCTAGACAAGAAATATTCCATAGAAGAAAGAAAGGAGACCAAGAAAGTGACTTTTAAAGAGGAATCCAATAAAAAGGCTCCTAAATATCCTTATGATTTAGAAGGTCTATAGAAGGTTTTAAAAACAATGTCCAATGATATGGTTGAAATTAAGAAAGAAGTAGTTGAATCTTCAAGGAAATCTTTTCGACCTTTCAAAAGGAATAAGCCATCACAACCTCTTGCTGATATATCAAATGTTGAATCTGATGAAGATGATGAATAAGGAGAAGCATCTCTATCTTCGTATGAAATACAAGAAGAGGAGATAGTTGAATCTCATGATTTATGGGACTTCATCTTAACCACTTCAAAAAATGAAGAAGAAGAAGAATATTTGCCAGTGAGTACTAGAATTAAAGGACCTATTAATACTACTTCATCAAGTAAAACTCAAAAGTATCCCACTCCTTCTACTTAAGACAAAGGTATGATAAAAAATACTTCTAATCCATCTCCTGATTCTACTTCAATACTTTAAAATCTCCTTCATCGTCTAAAACTTTAATAGTTTATGATAGAATTGAATATAATATTGTAGAATACATGAAGAAGGTCAAAGTTAGCATTTCCTTATATGAGGCCAGTAAATTAAAACAACAACAAGAATTCTTAATAAAGAAATCAAATGGAGTCCCTGCATCTCCATTACCTTATACTGTTGTTACTTCAAAAGCCTCAAAAGGGAAAGGAAAACCTCCAAATGTGCCTACAAACAAGATTGATTCTTCCTATGCTATTTTGATTGGAGATATATCCAATTCCCACACTCCTCATTTTCTCTTGACTTTTGAAATAAGAATGTTGATAACTGTTTAGTAGATTTTGGTGCATCATCCAATATCATGCCTTATTCAGTTTGTCTCAAATTGAATATTTCACCTAAGAAATATGTTGTTCAGATTGTTAAATTAGACTAGACAGTATTCAAAGTTTTAGTAGAGATGAATGTTTTATTGATTAGATTATCTTCAAATCCAAAAGTATGTCAAATAATCGATATTTTGGTCACAAACATCCTTGAATTCTATGGCCTTATTTTTAGCAGGAAGTTTTCCCTTAGACATTTGAAGGATCTCCAGGGTCTTGGTATTTCTCTCTCCCTACTAGATCAATAACAAATTGGTATATGTTTAAAGAAATATTTTTGTTAAAATTTGGGGATGATAAAAAAACAGTTACTCTAATTAATGATTTGTCAAACCTCAAAACCAACACAAATAAGAATATCAAGGATTTTAACTCAATATTTAACAAATTGCTAAATGAAACCTGAGACACTTCCATGCCTCGAAGTGATGTGCATATTGAATGGTACATTAATTCTCTTCCTTCAAATATTACAATGTTCGCAGACAAAGATAATAAAAAAATATTACTTGAAAATATGAAAGAAGCTTTATTTGTGGAAAAGAGAGTTCTAGCTCTCAACAAGAAATATTCCATTGAAGAAAGAAAGCAGACAAAGAAAGTGACTTTTAAAGAGGAGTCCAAGAAAAAGGCTCCTAAATATCCTTATGATTTAGAAGGTCTATAGAAGGTTTTGAAAAAAATGTCCAATGAAATGGTTGAAATTAGGAAACTAGTTGTTGAATATTCAAGGAAACCTTTTCGACCTTTCAAAAGGAATAAGCCATAAAAACCTCCTACTAATATATCAAATGTTGAATTTGATGAAGATGATGAAGAATAAGAAGAATCTCTATCTTTTGATGAAATAAAAGAAGAGGTGATAGTTGAATCTCATGGTTTATGGGACTTCATCCTAACAACTTCAAAAAATGAAGAAGAAAAAGAAGCTTTGCCAGTGAGTACCAGAATTAAAGGACTTATTGATACTACTTCATCAAGTAAAACTAAAAATTTTCCCACTCCTTCTGATAAAGACAAAGGTACAATAAAAAAGACTAGTTTTATTTATCTTGAGGAAGTATTAATTCATCCCTATAGCCTTCTAGTGCATTAACTAGATCTTAGAGTGAGAAACTTGGAGCCAAACCTTTTGAGTTTCCATTACCCACTCATCAAAAAGAGAAAATTACTCCAGAGACTCAATCTTCAGTTAGTGGGATTACATCGTGCTCTCCACCTCATACTCCTTCTGTCGATACCACTTCTTCCCATACTCCTTTACCTTCTTCTTATCATTCTTTAATTCCTCCCATTCACATTCCTTAATCACAGTCAACTAGTCATATTGTAATCAGTATCCCTACAGGGGAAACTTGTTCAACTGCTCAATATCATACAACCTCTACATCATCTACAAATTCTTTTGCTCATAGTGGTTATAGACATATTTGGGCACTTCAACCCAAAGCTTATATGTTGATAAACTAGGGCTCATCAACCCCTAAAAGAGTTGTTTCATACCCTAAAAGAACATAGTCATCTGATTACATCATTCCCCAAAAGTTCCACCTAAGAAACCATCTAGAAATGGCCTAAATTTAACCATATTGACTAGTCCATTGGCAAAGTGTGATGCATACTGAATGGTACACTGCTAGGGTGCGATGCATACTGATTAGGCCTTCTATAGGGTGTGATGGGTGAGGATGGACAAATGTCCGAGACAGTTTTCTAGGTGGTTGCTCATGGAATCTTCTAGAAACTTCTCCTATGCCACTTGCCTCTATGAATTCGCCCAGGGATGAGTAAGAGATCCAAGAAATATCCAAGTGGAACCAATTGTAACAAGTGGAATGACACTAATCAAACCCTAGAGATGACTCACACCCTTGCACACATCTATAAATGGATCCCTCATCTAAGATATCTAGAGGTTGGAATATTGTGAATTGCAAGGAAGTGCTAATAGTTTGTAATTAAGGAAAGAGCATTGGATTATTGGTGTGATCTTGCTATTTCATGAGGTGAAGAGGGATTGAAGCTAGGAGGATGATGCTGGATCAGACAACTGGGTTGTAATTCTCCCTTCCATTAATAAAGTTCTTCATGTTTTCTTCCATATGATTGTGCAATTGTGAATGTTATCATTTGTGAATGCTATCATTTGTTCATTATATATCTGATTCTGTAATGTTTATGTTGTAATAGATCACGATGCTTTGACGATTCTTTGTTGCTATACTTGTGTAGTTACTCTCCAAGCGGGTTAAGTACGGGGAGTTGTTGCAAGCTATGTTAAGGGGGAGAGAGATCAAGCAAGGGATTAAGTGGAAGTTCCAGGTTGGTTCCATTATATTTCTCTTATTTGTTACACATAGAAGAAATCGTTGAATTGCTTTAAACTGTTGTTTCTAGGGTAGTTGCCAAACCTAGAGGGCTAGTCATTCGAAAAGACACTAGTTTTCCTAGAAACAAATTGGTGACTCCACTGGGGAAGAAAAAATGTTTGTTTGTTGTTATTGTTTGTTTTATAAACTATAGACAGAGCCTGAAGTCATCCAGGTAGCCTTTGAACTACTCTTGCTCTACAATTGCATAGTAGATGAATGCTGCTTTAGTCAATCTCTGGTTTAGTTTATGAATTAAACATTTGACTTACAAGAACATCTAGATGCCCTTTTGGTAGCTCAGTAACCTCTCAAGTCATTCCTTAATACTTTGCTCTTTATAGTCCATCAAAGCTAAGCTTAACTCATTGAAAACCACTGCACATTTGAGCCAAAACCCATTTCAGTTGCGCTCCTTGGCCCATCACACTGTCTTCCACTATAACCCAGTATGCATCGCACCTCCCAAGTGTAGTAAGTGTGATGCATCCTTGTTTCTGTGAAGCCCAGGTGCGATGACTGACTGAACCCTTTTTCCATTCTAGAAATTGGGGTTTTTTGACCTTGTTTTCAGTTTTGTTTATGTGTTTTGCTGCTTATGAATAGTGCCTCCTTATTGAAGCCTACTTGCATCACATAGATCAGCCTCCATTAGATTAATATTAGTGAATGTTTTTATGTTTTTTTTCATCATTTACAATCCTTTGTCGAAAATTTGTTTAAATCGATATGTTGCTTTGGTACAAAAGTGTCGTAATTGTCGTTTTGCTTTTCGAAAAGAGAAATGTCATGGATTCTTCCTTCCCTTGATAGTCAATTGAACTTTTCTTCATGTATTGGGTTTGATTTGTTTCTATTCGAAGTGTCGAAAGCATTTCTATTCAAAATTGAAAAGTGTCGTTTAGTCTTCCTTTCTCTTTTGAAGAAGAAATTGTCGAAAATGTCATTTTGAGTAAAATATTTCAGATCTTTGTTGCATTTAGTTTTCCTTTTTGGAATTTTTCACATTAAGGAGAATGAAAACAAATACATGCATTTGCATTTAGCATTTTTTAGTTTGTGTGCTAAAAAATGATTTAAGAAGATGCACTAGTGTGTGCTCTTTGCTCTTTGTTTGAAAGAATTGTAATCTTCTTTCCCTAGTAGCTAGGATTTTCATTGCTCAAAATAAACAAAGATTGTTTATCATTGTAGATTGCATTTTAGGAATTTAAAAATCATCATCACATGGTGAACCATTGAAAGGAAAACTCTAAACAAGATCAACTTTAAAATAAATTTCAATGAACCTAACAATGCTTTGGAACTTAACGAAACACATCTAGAGGTCTAGGCTAGAGACATGTTCCGGCGTCATTAAAACTAGTGGCTATCGTTTTCATTGAAGGTTGGGTGATTCCTCCTCCTTGATATGACAAGTGCTAGCATGGACTTGTGCTCCCTGTACCGTCGCGTATATATTGGGAGACCACAATAGGCTTAAACCCTTTATCCATAGGAAGCTGAGTCTGCCGCCTTATTGATCACAATGCACTGAACACAACATTTGGTAAGATTGACTGTCATACATAAGTCCTTGGTAATTTCTCTTTAATTTATCACCAAGGTGTATATTGCAATTTTGTGATTGGTTTGGTAATCCCTTTGTCTATATTTTCCTGAGTAGTCACTTTCATTCCTTTTCGACTCTTTAAAAGAAAATGTCCATCTGAGCACTTATCACTTCGGGCTCATTAAAAATCGAAGGAGACTAGAGTCATCTTTAACTTTTTGTCGACTCTTAAAAATTGAAAAAGAAAAGTTGTGACAAAGCGTCATTAAAATTAATTGAATTCGGAATAACATCCCTGTTCCTTATTTGATCTTAGGTTGAGATATATGGAGACAAATCTGGTGTCCACCAATCAAGGAATCCCTTTTGAGGGGAATCCTGGTCCTTTTCCTTCTTGGGGAAATGTTGGTGCTCCTTATATGGCTACATTATCCATTTCTGGACTTACTATTGGCCTGCCAATACGGCTGTTTTCAACCTCTGTGGTTCAAAATGCCGTGATTCCTCCAAAATCGAATCAACCTCTAGTTGATCCTGAAGTTGAACCTTCACCTTCTTCCTTGTTTGTTTCTCCCTCCCCTTCTTCCTCTTCGCTTGGTGAAAGTAGTGATACTAGTAACTAGTTGGCTAAGAAGAAGAATAAAGGGAAGGAGAAGAAGAAGAAGCCAATTCAGCAAGGGGGCAACAAAGCAACCATTGCTTTGAATGCATCATCTGATGGAAATCCACCCATTAAAATTCCCAACCCCAAATTTCCATGCATAATTTGTGTGGGAGACCATTTTCATCAAGACTGTCCTTGCTTTCCTCAGATCTTAAAAGAATGGTCTCCCCATTCACACCATCCCATGTCATCAACTTCTGGAGATAATGTTGGTAACACACCTTCAACTAGTGATAGTAAAGTTCATGGACACAGGAGAAAGGTTAAGTTTCCATGTAAGTTATGTGAAGGTAACCATTCCATTCACCTTTGTCCCTTTTTTGATGAAGCCAAAAGAGTGTTGGATAACCGTCCTGCTTCACCACAGTGACTTCCATCTAGTTACAAGAAACTTTCCCTAAGTCCATTACTAGTTGCAAAACCAACTGACTTAAATCAACCATCGGTCAAAACCACTCTCTCTGAAAATGAATTTTATGATTCTATACCCGACCAAAGTCAATAGGTCGAGGTAACAGTTGACCCAGTTTCACCTTCAGATAATCGTACCTTTCCCAAAGAGAGTGGAAATGATGTCATTCAAGTTCTTTATGTTACTTCGGATTCTAACAAACTTGGGGGCCATCCACCTGTTCCATACAGAGAGGAGGAAAACCTCCCAGTTCTCATAAATTCCCCCTTTTTTTCAGTACCCCCTCCAAGTGGTCTAGTCGCTTCCTTTGATTGGAATCAATTGGCAAGATCCCACCTTCCTTCTTATGTACCTCTCCAGATCATAGTACAAGTTTGTAAATGGTCATGTCTGGCACTATCATAGATGAAGGTGCATTAGTGAGTATCCTTTCCTCAACTGCTTGGAAAGTACTTGGTTCTCCACTGCTTATGCCTGTTACACAGAATCTGTTAAGCTTTAACAAAGGAACCAGCCGACCGTTAGGGATCCTTCCTAAGTTACCGATCACTTTGGGAGGGAAAACCATTCATTTGAACATGATGATAGTCCCAGGACCGTTAGATTACAATTTACTTCTTGGGGGTGACTATGTTTATAACATGGAAGCTATTGTTTCAACACTCTTCCGAGTGATGTATTCCCTACATAAAGGAAAAATTGTCACCATTGACTAGCTTTCATTTCCCAATCCAAGCATAGCTCCAAGTCGATCATCATCCCTAAATGGTCCATCTATATCAATGGTATCACTTGAACCTTCATTCCATCCTCCTGATAGCTATGAGTAGTCTAGTGAATGTAACGAAGCTTATGGGGCATGCAGCTAGTTGTAAAGATAACTTTCCTTGTAGGTTATGTAATTGGTCTATCACACTGGTTTGTCACACCATTCACCTTTGTCTATTCTAGATGAAGCCGTCTTGCTTCACCACAATGACTTCCATCTGGTTACAAGAGACTCTCTTTTTCTTCATGCTGGGGGCATGCACCCCTGACTCCAAGCATAGTTTTTCGTTTCGAGCTTGTGTAAAAATGAAACCGAATCCTAGCATAGTTCCCCCATGGTTCAAGCTTGTCAAAAATGAACCCATTAACCTCTGTGATTTCCATTTTATCAGCCTTTTGAACCTTGGTTGTGTACATCCCATCACCACCATCCCTTTGGCTGATCATACACTCTCACTTGGTTGTTTTACCCCTTTTTGAGGAATAGTTGTGATGAGTGGTCTTATTAGCTAGCCTCTTCATAGAATTCACCATGCTTTGAGAAGTTCCAAATTCACCGAAACCAGATGCTACCCTAGACACCACTCATTCCTCAAAAATTGAGTCTCCTTTAAACCCTTTTTAGACTCGTTAAATATGAAAAGATTGTCAAGAGCTTGACCTTTTCAGCTCATTAAAGTGATTGGAAATGTCATCCATCCTGTATGATTTTATACTTTTTCATACCTGAGGGATTATCTTACGAAAAAGTCAAGCACTTGTCTTTTTCAGCTCATTAAAATGATTGGAAAAGTCATCCCTTTTGTAATATTTTATCTTTTTTCAGGCCTAAGGGATCATTTTACGAAAAAGAACTTATGGAGTTTCCTTTTCGTCCCTTTTCAAACTCTCTAAACATGAAAAGGATCGAGTTATCCTTTTTGTTAAACTCATTAAAAAAATAACGACAAACTTGTCCATTCTAGACGAGACCAAGTTTCATTGTCACTAGACTCATTAAAACATAGCGATAGGTTTGCCCAAAGGGAAAATTATAGAACAAGCATATGTTATCCTCCTCAAGCTTGAAAAAAATAAAGAGGTACTGGTTAGCAATGATTGGGGAAAAAAGGAAAAAACTTGAAGAATTTATGGTAGCAGGTTGTTGTTGAACATGACACTTTCACTTCATCACCATGATTAAGTCAGGTTGGGTTGTTCCATTCACCGGTCATCTCACCATTGGTCTTTCACACCATCCATCTTTTAGGGTTAACACTACCAATCCATCTCAGTGTCACCAACATGTTCAAGAGAAGTCATTCAGTTGAGAAACCACCATCTAGTTAATATCTCATCCACTGCAATACCTCCAACCTTCATTTTTTTCATGACCACCATTCCTGAACCTTGTGTTGTCAGTTCGTTTTCACCTCTAGAAATCATTTGCTTTGTTTCATGTCATAGATGTGGGATACATTAAGGCCCTCCTATGATGATTCACTTCTTGTCGACATCAGCTCATTATCCAAGAAGTTGTCTTAGAAACACCCCTTTTAGTGCTTTGGAGCTTGCATGCATCAATGGCAAGTTTCTCACTTTCGGCGACAGGTTGACATCAATGGCCTTCAACCAAAAGATTTTGCGTGGTGTTCGACATCGGATCATATATTCACACCACGTGAATTGTATTGTAGTACCTTGAGGGTCATTATCAATATTGGTGATTCCTCTCACATCTGTTAACAACTTACATCATTGGCTGGTAATCAGGCAATGTCTCTCCATGTTTGACTTTAGAACATCTCTTCACATGGATTGACTTGTACATCGGGCAAAGATTGAACGAGTTTGAAGACCTCGGATCTAGTTTCATCCATCCGGGATGCGATATATTCAGGAATGTAAAAACATCAAATGTAAAAAGAAGCTGCACAGGCGGTCATCCAAACCATGGATGATGACTCTACATCTGAAGAATCACTAGTCTGCATCTACAGACGACTATCTATCTATGTACATGAAATGAATTTATAAAGTTGAGCATGGGAATGCCTCCCTCAGCAAGATCATGAAAAATTATGCTATGATGATGTATTATATTGTAACTTATGCAGGTCACCTTCTAGTTCGAAACTTTGGATCCTCATGATAAAGCGTTTCACCTGACATCAATATTTACGACTTCATGCTTTAGGGGGCAACTGTTATAGACATATTTGGGAACTTCAACCCCAAGCTTATATGTTGATAAAATAGGGCTCATCAACCCCTAAAATAGTTGTTTCATACCCTAAAAGAACATAGTCATCTGATTACATCATTCCCCAAAAGTTCCACCTAAGAAACCATCCATAAATGGCCTAAATTTAACCATATGACTACTCCACTAGCAAAGTGCAATGCATACTAAATGGTACACTGCCAGGGTGTGATGCATAATGATTAGGCCTTCTATAGGGTGTGATGGGCGAGGAAGGACAAATGTCCGAGATAGTTTGCTAGGTGGTTGCTCATGGAATCTTCTAGAAACTTCTCCTATGCCACTTGCCTCTCTGAATTCGCCTAGGGATGATTAAGAGATCCAAGAAATATCGAAGTGGAACCAATTGTAACAAGTGGAATGACACTAATCAAACCCTAGAGATGACTCACACCCTTGCACACATCTATAAATGGATCCCTCATCTAAGAGACCTAGAGGTTGGAATATTGTGAAATGCAAGGAAGTGCTGATAGTTTGTAATTAAGGAAAGAGCATTGTATTTTTGGTGTGATCTTGCTATTTCATGAGGTGAAGAGGGATTGAACTTGGGAGGATGATGCTGGATCAGACAACTGGGTTGTAATTCTCCCTTCTATTAATAAAGTTCTTCAAGTTTTCTTCCATATGATTGTGCAATTGGGAATGTTATCATTTGTGAATGCTATCATTTGTTCATTATATATCTGATTCTGTAATGTTTATGTTGTAATAGATCACAATGCTTTGATAGTTCTTTGTTGTTGTACTTGTGTAGGTACTCTCCAAGCTGGTTAAGTACGGGGAGGAGTTGCAAGCTTTGTCAAGGGGGAGAGAGATCAAGCAAGGGATTAAGCGGAAGTTCCAGGTTGGTTCCATTATCTTTCTCTTATCTATTACACATAGAAGAAATCATTGAATTGCTTTAAACTATTGTTTCTAAGGTAGCTGTCAAACCTAGAGGGCTAGTCGTTCAACAAGACACTAGTTTTCCTAGAAGCAATAGTACTCCCCGAATGTAAAATAGACCATGGAACAACCGAGGGGAAGTTCATATGACACCTTCACTATATCCTCTTACCAAACATCCAGAGATATGGCTACCCAAGTTTGATCCTGGTGATGGTTTGTCTACTTAGGAAAACCTCCGCAATTTCATGTTTGCCATAAATTGCAATGGAGTTATAGAAAAGGATTGTGTTTGCAGACTTTTTCCTTACACATTTGAAGGATCACCAGGGTCTTGGTATTTCTCTCTTCTTGCTGGATCAATAAAAAATTGGGATATGTTTTAAGAAATCTTTTTGTTAAAATTTGGGGATGATCAAACAACGGTTACTCTAATTAATGATTTGTCAAACCTCAAAACCAATCCAAATAAGAAAATCAAGGATTTTAACTCAAGATTTAACAAATTGCTAAATAAAATCTGAGACACTTCCATGCATGGAAGTGATGTGCAGATTGGATGGTACATTAAATATCTTCCTTCAAATATTACAATGTTCATAGAAAAATCTAATAAAATAGTATTACCTAATAATATGAAAGAAGCTTTATCTGTGGAAAAGAGAGTTCTAGCTCTGGACAAGAAATATTTCATTGAAGAAAGAAAGCAGACCAAGAAAGTGAATTTTAAAGAGGAATCCAAGAAAAAGTCTCCTAAATATCCTTATGATTTAGAAGATCTACATAAGGTTTTAAAAACAATGTCCAATGAAATGGTTTAAATTAAGAAAAAGTGTGTTGAATCTTCAAGGAAATATTTTCGACCTTTCAAAAGGAATAAGCCATCACAACCTCCTACTGATATATCAAATGTTGAATCTGATGAAGATGATGAATAAGAAGAAACATCTCTATCTTCTGATGAAATACAAGAAGAGGAGATAGTTGAATCTCATGATTTATGGGAGTTCATCTTAACCACTTCAAAAAATGAAGAATAAGAAGAAGCTTTGCCAGTGAGTACCAGAAGTAAAGGACCTATTTATAAGACTTCATCAAGTAAAACTCAAAAGTCTCCCAATCCTTCTACTAAAGGCAAAGGTACGATAAAATATACTTCTACTCCATCTTCTGATTCTGCTCCAATACTTTCAAATCTCCTTCATCATATAAAACTTTAATAGTTTCTGATAGCACTGAATATAATATTGTAGAATACATGAAGAAGATAAAAGTTAACATTTTCTTATATAAGGTCAGTAAATTAAAACAAATTCTTACTTAATGAATTAAATGGAGTCCCTGCATCTCCATTATCTTCTACTATTGTTACTTCAAAAGCTTCAAAAGGGAAAGGAAAACCTCCAAATGTCCCTACAAATAAGATTGATTCTTCCTATGCTATTTTGATTGAAGTTAGATCGAATTCCCACACTCCTCATTTTTTCTTAACTTTTGAAATTTTTAATAAGAATGTTTATAACTATTTAGTATATTTTGGTGCATGATCCAATATCGTGCATTATTCAATTTGTCTCAAATTGAATATTTCTCCTCAGAAATATGTTTTTCAGATTGTTCAATTAGACCAGAGAAAATTAAAAGTTTTAGGAGAGATGAATGTTGTCTTGATTAGATTATCTTCAAATCCAAAAGTATGTCAACTAATCGATATTTTGGTCACACACATCCTTGAATTCTATGACCTTATTTTTAGCAGGGACTAGTCTGAGAAACTACATGGTTACTTTGCAACTGATTGGTCACATCTTTGGCTCCCCAACAACATAAAACCTAATTAGATTTGTGTTGATAGTGAAAAGAATATGAAGTACTTTGTGACTAATTTAGATGAGTAGAATGAACACGTAGTATTTATAAACAACATTCTTGGAAATTACTCTCTTGAATTTTTCTTTGGAATTTTCCCAGCTCAAAAATATCCATTTTCAGTTGATTTCGTTTCATCCCAGAGAGAAATAATTTCTGAAAAAGATTAATCTAGATGTATTAATATTGTATAAATTGTTGTAAATAAGTGTGACAATTTATTTTTGACTCTTTACTTTGATGGAGAGAAATCTAATGATGGTGTTGGAGCTGGTTTCATCCTAGTAAACCCAAATGGACAAAAGACCATGTGTTGAAAATTATTTTTTGATATCTCCTATTCACTTCTCTTGCCATATCTTGAAGTGCCAAAAAATTGACTACTGTTTAGCATATCCATCATGATATATAGACCAAAACCTCTGTGAAGAATCAAAGGAAAGCTGCCCTGAAATAATTCTGGAGAAAGTTGCCTTAAAACATAATTTTTGGCATCAACGTGTTTTTCTCCACTACCTGCCCATGCTAATGGAAAGTTTCTCAGTTAGACACTCATGCTACCAGCACGGGTTTTATAGGCAAACTCGCACTGCACTCCTTTTTGCAGACTTTCCAAAACTAGAGGAGAAGCTTCGCTCACTAGAACCTTCGGTAACATCGAGATCGATATTGGTTGTTGTTGATATGGTCAAGCTATCTCATTTGGGCCTCTTAATATTATCATCTTGGGCTATCCCCTTGAGATATGGACCTTCCTCCCTCTTTTGTGGATCCCTAACTCCCTCTCCCTACCTATAAATTCACTCCCTTCCATTCCAAAATGGTTGGTCTTAGATTATTTGCACCCTTATGCTGAGATAGTGTTTACATGCTATTCATTTTGGCTTGGAGAACTTGTTCTTGGCCTTGGACATTCACTCAAGGAGGGCTTCCAACATCAAGGCCTAGGTTGTATGCTTCCTCTTTTGATTATTAATATATACAATTGTTGGTTCACTTTCCATAAATGTTTGTGTTGATGCTTCATTTACCTTAATGCTCCTTGATCTGTTAAGTGGATTACATTTAAATTATGTTGGTTGTGCATTTATGATTTTTTATGCTTTTGGTCTCTTGTGAAGGTATTAAACGCCCTGAGTAACGAGGATTGAGCTCGGGGGAGAAAGCGATCAAGATATTCAACAAAGGAATGCATCATAGCATCAGAACAAGGTAGGTCTCCTTCCTCTTCTTTAATTTTGATTGTAGTCTAGGAAAGTCTCTTGTAGATTATCTTGTTTGTTGCTAGACCCACTCATTGGGCTAGAGGGATCATCTCTGTCTGTAGAGAGGATTTACCTATTAAAAAAAATGTCGTCTCCACCGGGGAAGATATAGCTTGTTCATCCTCCTTTCTCAGCTGATCTCTTGATTAGTTTGACCAACCATCATTTTCTCAGTTAGTTTGGGTTGATTTAGGTTTTCACAATCACTGGTTACTATCTTGGAGTGCTCAGTATGACCAAGTTCATGAAATTTGTTTTATTTTTTACATGTTTCCTTGACCAACTCATTTTTTGATTTGATAGTCATGTTGCCAGTGCACTTTTTCTTAAAACAGTCGCGCTTAATCCCTACTCAGCGCCTATTTGGCCTTGGCAGCCGCTTTGATCCTTGATATTAGCAAAAATTAGGGTTTCTCTGTCAAACCCCAGTGTGTCTAAGCCCCCGAGATATTGTTCTTCCTGTATGACTACTTTTAATTTATGTTTTCGTTGATTACCTTGTTTGATTAACGAATATTTGCTTCTTTGGAAATTCAAGTATATGAGTGCAATTTGATTGATTTTAGGGTTTGTAGGTCGATTGGTTGCCTCTTATCACTTGTAAGTGTCTTTGGGTCTCTGTTTTGTTGGTAATTAGGCTTGTTCATTTGGTAAAATTGCCAACAAATTTTAAGGATGGAAATTTATCTTAAAATTTAGAAACCTTGGCGAATCCGAGTAGTCCATAATATGAAATCTATAAAATGTTTGGAGATATTTTTGTAAAAATATTCAAATTTGTAATATTTCTATATAGTATATATAAACTTTTGGCGATTTTTAGGGTAAAATAATTTAATTCTCTAATATTTGGGTGAATCATTTTTATAAAAAAATGGAAATTGAATCCTTTTTTGGAAAAAGTATAGAAAATTAGCCCATGGGCGAATATTAGCCCCTAAAATTTTCCCTGATTGCTAGAAACATTGACTTGCATTGATTTCTGTTTGTCTTGTGCAAAGTGGTTTTTATGTGTATTAGGTTATCTAGCATTTGTAATCCATCTTTGTTTCTTATCAAGCATAGATTACATTGCTTGGCTTGAAAAATGGAATGAATATTTTTTATTGGTTATTTTGAAAGAGAAAGTGAAAGACATTTCATTGTAGTGCTTTAATTTGGTGTTATTTTGATTGATGCCTTGTTGAATTTAGGAGAATATTTGAATAAAATCTTCATTTTTTCTTTAGTTAAAGCTTAATTACATATAGACATCTGAAAATCATCTTACTGAAATGACTATCATTTTTGCTTTCAATAGATTGCATTTTCATTAGTGAAAGTGAAGTTTAGTTTTTCTCTTGAATTTTTCATTTGGAAAAGTTAGTGGAGGCATATTGTTTGATGCATTAATTACTTCTACTCTCTTCCCACGTTAGCATAGAATTCATTGAAATGAAAGGGTTCCTTTTTCTCAAATAGTTACATAATAGGATTCAGGTGACATCGTTTGAGCACAAATTTGAAACCTAATTCAAGAAAAACTTCAAAACGTATTGAATTAACCTAAGGATAATTTGGAACTTATTGAAAACATTTAGATATCTAGGCTAGAGACATATTTCGGCATCTATAAACCTAGCATTTATTGTTAACTGCCTGCATTGTATCCGGGGGGTGAAATCTCATTCTAGTACGGAAGTATATCGGAGGTTCTCGAGTACATAAAGGTATATCAGAGGCACTCTAGTATGGTAAGTATATCAAAACACTCTCACCAAACGACTATGTATTAGATATTGCTAACACAGATTTATGCTCTTGTTACACAATAATTTGTCACTGACCTCATCTTAGTCCCTCCACTGTGTCATACATCAAATAAACATGTTCATATCTTCCCACTCATGCAATAAGATTAAGCAAGTGCTCTCTAATGTTGAAGATTGACCCTTTTTGCCCAAGTTTCTGCATCGTCACAAGTAAACCATTAAAATGTGTGACGATCCGCTATCATGAACTATATCGTCGCGACACCGTCGCAAGTGTACATGTGTTTCCCGCGATGGTCGAATTTTAGGGCTTGACGCGAATTTTCCAGATGCTTATTGTGACGCTTGGTATGGATGCATTGCTCCCTTATGGTGTCGTCACTAATCCTTAGTTCATGACCTGTGATGATACAAATTAGGCGAATTAGTTCAAACAATCGGCCTTCTGGGTGATTCTATAATTGGTTGTTAGGTCAAATTGGTTCACCTTTCCTCCTCTGGGATGGTAGATCCACCTTTTATGAAACATCCCTTGAGGATAAGCTCCCTCTCCCTCATTTCATGGAGGCTCCTCCTCCTATAAAATCACCCACCGTTGCTATGATCAACTAGTTACAAGTTGCTAGTTCTTGGTTGTTGGTTGCTAGTTCTTGATTTTGGCAGATTAGATAGCTTTGGTGTGAGTGTGACAAGTGTGGAATTTCTGATATTTTGGTAAGAGGTTGTGGAGTGCCTTAGCCTTTCATTAGAGCTTATGAGTGAGAGAGAGATATTATCCATTTGGGAGACCCATTCTTGAGAGTGAATGCTTGAAGAAACATATCGGCTGGACCCTCTGAGAAGGCTTCCAATGTCAAGGCTTGGTTGTAAGATTTGCTCTTGATCTATTTTAATACAATCAATAATGATTTCCTATATCTTGTGTACAATTCACTTGATGGCTTGTAACTCCATGTCTTTATGAGTAAATAGATCAGTGTTGTTCTCGGTTACGTACTCTGTTGTTTACTTGTGGTGTTTCAGGTCAATCATTCATTAAGGAGAAAGAAACAGAAGCTGGAGCAGTGCAACGGAAGCTTCACCAAACACCGGTTTTGAGGTAGGCCTCCAACGATGATTATTTAAGGAAATTGATTGCTGTTTTGTTTTGCTGTGACGAGACCCACTCTAGGGCTACGGGGGTTGCCTCTGTCCACAGAGGGAACTCTTTCCTTTATCACAAGTTCGCGACCCCGTGGGGGAGTCCTTTGTATGCTTTCTTCTTATTTACTCTTGGTCTGTCTTTTGATTTAGTGTATCTTGAATTTGGGGGGTTGCACCTTCAGGTTTTTGGGTTACCTGGGTCAATCTGGGAATTCCCATTGCTATTTAGAAGGATAGCCTGGTGTTTTTTCGGGTGTTGTCACTTGTCTTTTCCCTTTTTTACACTCGTCGTTGAATATAGCTTAACAGTTGTGATGACATTGCCCTGTCCTCTTTAGTAAATTTGTGTGTTGCTGATTACATGTCGTATAGTCACGACGATTCCTGGAATCAGACCGTTGGAGAAGATAGGTGTACCCCTGCGACGACATCACATAGTTTCTGTCTCTACACTTGTGATGATTGGCTAATCATCACAAGTTGCTTGTTATAGGATCGTGACGATTCCTGTGCAAGTTGTTTTCTTACAATTTTTCCTCCTGAAACCATCAGTCTTGCTTACCCCCAGCTGTTTTTTGTCTCCCATCAGCTTGTTTTGATTGCTTTGGTTAAGGCTTGTTTCTCTTTGTTTTCATTTGAGTGAATCTTGTGTTTTAGACCTCGTGACCTAGCTCTTTGAAGTGTTTCAAACCATTCGCCTGGGTTGCTTTTCTATCTAAGGTTCATCCGCAACCATCTTATTGGTTTGCTTGAGGCTTGTTCCTGCTTGTTTTCTTGCTTATTGATTTTTAGTTTTGATTATTGAATCGATTTCCCATATTGATTCGATTTCTTCACTACCAAGCATAGATCACAATTGTTTGAGTTGATCAGATTTACACTTGCTTGTTTGTCTCTTTAAATTCAAAAATAAAAAATCAAGAGATTTCATTCATTTAGTATACGAAAGTGAAAGTACATTTGCATTACGAATTTTCATGTTTTGAGAAATTGGAAAGCAAACTTTAAATCTTTCATTAGTAGTATCGATGCACTATAGGATTAGTGTGTTGATGCATTGTGTTTTTTAATGCTTTCATTAGTTTGTCTTGGTTTTGTGTTCGTTTGGGAATGAACTCTCTACCTTTCTTTAAGTAGGTGTTCATCGAAATGATTGATGCTTTACTCATTCTAGTTGCATCCTAGGATTTTTTGACATACATATGGTAGGGCCTGAAAATCGAAACCCAATTCAAGATTAACTCTAAAATCAACTGAATGAACTTAAGAATGCATTGGAACTTAACGCACATTATTTAGAGGTCTAGTCTAGAGACATACTCTGGCATCGTTAAACCTAATCACTATTGTTTTCGCTTAAGGTTGGGTGATTCCTCCTTCTGTGACTCAATAGTTGCTAGTATGGACTTGTGCTCACCGTACCATCGAGTATATATCGGGAGACTGCACTAGGTTATCATCCTACATCCATAGGAAGCCGTGTCTACCACCTTACGAACCATAATCCACTGAACACAGCATTCGGGAAGATTGACTTCTGTACGGAAAGTCCTTGGTCATTTCTCTTTCATTTGATCACCAATGTGTATATGCAGTTTTACGGTTTGTTTGGTAAAACTTTTGCCTAGTTCTCCAGAGTAGTCACTTTCATTCCTTTTCAACTCCTTAAAAGAAAAGGATCATTTGAGAACTTGTCCTTTCAGGCTCATTAAATATTTGAAGGCGACTAGAGTCATCTTTTGTCCTTTTCTCGACTCTTTAAAAATGAAAAGGTCAAGCTTTGTTCTTGTGTCATAAAATTTATTCGACCACGTTCACATTTTCCTTGTTAAATCTTGACTGTGTTTCAGTTTGCATAGGACTATTTTCCCTGCTCTTTTATATTTTCCTAGGAATTTTGAGTTAAAACATCCTAGTGGAATCACCGATCTTGTCTCCCGTACAAAGTGACCAAGGCTCTACATCTTCTGTTGCTTCTGAGGTATCGGTAGTTAGTGATACCCTTCCTATTGTTCCAACTGTTCAACCACTTAACTTCTATGCCCCAGAAGAGGAGTTGTATGACATTAATTGGAACCCTATTTGGGAACCTTCCGAAGAGGAATTCCCCGTCACTCCTCCTAGTGTTTCGGTCCCGATGTCTTCTTCTAACATGGATGAGACGAACCCCGTCTCTAGTGATGAAACCTTTATGTCAACTGGAAAAATCCCTATACCTACGGAAACCTCACCCTTTTGTGTTACCCCTCTTGGTATCACCATGTCTTTACGCTACTATGCTTTGGTAGATATCATGGGTTCTCAGTCTCCCCTTACAAGTTCCATGTGGTCTCGTACTGTGGCTCCGACCTCAAAACCTTTTATACCCCAAATTCACAATGCGCCTATCACATCTGTCCCGACTATACCTACTGTTTGTGTGGCTTCTTCAGCTCCAACTATTAGTGCCATTGCTACCTCCTCAGTGGTCACCACTGTTGCTGGACCTTCCATTGGTCCTACTAGTGGTGGACCTTCAGCGTAGGCATCTGGAGTTGTTAATCCCACCAGTAGTGTTCCACCTTCTTCTGGTTCCATTCTGGCAGGGTGGACATATGATCAGTACATGCATGCTTTTCAGAATCCGAATCCGCAGAATCCGTTTCATTATTATGATCCTCGAGGAGCTCATATTTATCACCCTGGATACATCCCATCTCAACCTGTGGTTGAAGTTTCCGTTCTGTTATCTGTTGCTTGGGGCCCAACTAGTTATCATGGTGGCCAAGCACATCCTTTAGATTTTCAACGTCCACCCTCTCAAGGTCAGCCATCTTCTGGGCAGCCGTACCAAGGGCAACCTTATCCACGACAACCTTTTGGACCACAAGGACAACCTTTACAGGGACAACCTTCAGCGTTCACCGATTCATCTTTTACTTACTTCAGGCAGCCTTTTGGTCAATCGGGTTAGCCTTACATCCAAGAAGGCCAACCTGGTGCCCAGCAAGGTCACCCCTTCGGACAAGTAGGTTAACCTCAAATCCAGCAAGGCTAACCTACTGTCCAGCCTGGTCAACCTTCTGGACAAGTAGGCCAACCTCAAATTCAACAAGGCCAACCTACTGTTCAGTCCACTCAACCCTCTGGTCAGGTAGGCCAGCGTTCGGTTCCACAAGGTCAACCCATTACTGAGCAAGCTCAACCTTCTGGGAAAATTGGTCAACCTCAGTCTCAACTAGGCCAACCTTCTAGCAAGATGGTCAGCCTCATTTTTCACAAGGACATCCGTCTGGTCCCGCTCAATCGGGCACTCAAACACTTGTTGTTTCTCAAGCTCCACCCGGTTACCAGACCTATTCTGGACTCCAAGACCAACCTTCTTACCAAATGTAGCCTAGACCCCAGGCTCAGTTTGAAGCTCAGCCGCCGTATGGTTTTCAAAATTTTCAGTAGCCCCAAGGGAAACCTCAAACCGCCGCGTATCAAAATTATCAACAATCGCAGGTAAATCCTTATCAGAATTTTCAGCAGCCGTATGCTGCTCCTGTTGGTCAAATTGGTAATCAATGGGTTTCCGGTGGTCAAAGCTCAGGTCAACCATTCGGTTATACATATAATCCCTATGGACAAAACCCTTATGGATTAAACCCTTACAAGAAAAATCAGTCCAAGAAAAATCAATGGGGGCAACAAGGAGCTGGTTGGAACCCTAATCCCATTTCTTATCCATGGCCTTAGATGTCCTTCAATCCTCAATTACCTTTCTTGGCGACTTTGGAACTACCTGATGTGTCCAAATTGACAAATGATCCCATCCTTCATAATCCGTATTGGCCACCAGTTCTGACTAAGATTCCCAATGATTGTCCCAATTTTGACGGTAAATCTGGAGAAGATCCTCAAGCTCACGTCATGACCTATCACCTATGGTGTTCATCTAATTCATTGCTTGACGATTCTATCCAGCTCCGTCTGTTCCAACGGACTCTCACTGGCTCTGTCGCCAAATGGTATATTGAGTTAGCTCGTGGAACTTTTTAGGACTTTAACTTGCTTGCTATGGCATTTTTAACTCATTTTCAGTTTCCGATTTGATATGAAATGGGCACATACCTTCTAACATATTTGAAACAGGACACGACAACACATATCTCCGATCATATTCATGAGTGGAGGAGGCATCGTTGTCTGATTAAGTTATGGATCCCTGACCAGCTTTTGATTGACTGGTTCACGACCTCATTCATCAGTCTGATAGCCCGGGACATTGCTATGGGGGCATGTGTTACTGAAGAGCAAGTTATCACACGTGCTCAATATCTTGACTTGGTGTATTCCCAGTCCGATATGCTATAAGATTGTTTGCTTGATGCTCCACGACCCGGAACTTCCAAAGCTCCGTCAATGCCATCTGTTGATGGTGTCATTGGTTCCATTAATTCGTCCTCTAGAAAATATTCCACGAACCCTACGAAGCAAAAGTCTACTGCTCCAACTGAAAATGCTTCTCAGGCCCCATCCAATCCTGGTAAAACTTCTGAAGTTAATGCTGTCTAGCCCACCATGGCAGACAAAACTTCGAAAGGTAAGAAAAAGGGTAAAGGAAAGAATAAAGCCGATCAGCGGAAGTCTCTGCTATCAGCCATTGGTGGCATTGAACCGGTTGATTTAGATTTGATCACTTTTGACCTTGATAATCATGTACCGAGATTGCCTCATCAGATCACTTTCCTCATTCAGGTCATCATTAACTCTAATAATATTCACCGCAGTGTTATTGATGAGGGCACTTCCACTTGCATCATGTCTGTTGCTTGTTGGAAGGCTATTGGTTCTCCGACTCTGACTCAGTCTCCAAATACCTTGGAAGCCTTCAATGGAAGAGATTCCCGTCCTTTTGGTATCCTCCAACGCTTGCTGCTTACTCTGTAAGGGAACACAGTTGAAGTTGAGGTCGAAGTTGTTGATGCTAACTTAACTTATAACCTCCTCTTAGGTCGAACCTGGACATATGCCATGCGAGCTGTGGCTTCATCTTTATTTCTTGTCCTTTGTTTACCCCATCAAGGGAAAATTGTCAAGGTTGACCAATTGTCCTTCTTCACTTCTTCTTCTTCCGATGGCAACGTGCCCTTTGTGGAGCATACCGCTATTCCATATGAGAGCGTGGGTGCGGGAATTTTTAAAGACCCTACCCTTATGGGTTTTTTTTCACTCCCACCTCCCAACATCACTCCCATCAATATGATTTCTATTTTTTCTGATCCTTGGGTCCTTCCTCCCATCGATCAGGTAGAATCTTGGGGCAATGTCATGTCGTTGAGTCCTACTGAGCTCAACTATGTCGAAATTGTTTCTGCATCGAATTCATCTTCTGAGATTGCTCCTTCAAGCAAGGCTCTAGACACGTATGTACAATCCCTTGGCTCAGAGATAGCGCTTCTTTAGATCCATTACAAGAAATATTTGCTTCCGATGAAGCGATTATCGAGACTATGTCTGTTGGGTGCCTATAATACTAGTGATTACCCCATTACTATTGTAGTTATACCCCTTATTTATATTGTTGTGCCCCTATTACCCCCATATTGTTATTTCTGTGCCCCTTAGAATCCCTCTATTGTTATTTTTGTGGCTTTATATTATTATTGTTAGGTCGGCTGGATTATATTGTGACTCCTTAGACTCCTATATATAGAAAGGAGGTTTTGTCATTTGTATCATCCAAGAATTGTTCATTTATGTAATGTAAAGGAGGTTGCCCCCTTGAAGAAGCTGAATTCTAAGGCGTTGATCTATCTTTTCTATCTTTTCTTGAGCTGGTTTCATAACATTTGGTATCAGAGCTTTGGATTCTAGGGTTTCGCTGCTCCAAACAGGTCATCGTGGCATTTTCGCTATAATTTTTTTTCTGTGACGTTTCAGAAGTCGAAAAAAAAAACCCATTTGAGAAGAATTGTTGCTGAACCTTGGGTCTAAATTTCAGAGCTTTTTGCGCAATATTTTCGGAGATATGATCTGAGGAAGTTGGCATTTTTGCAGACTCCTGAATTACATTCAAAACAGGTGACCTGGGGAAAATTGTCATAGCTCTCTCTCTGAGGATTGGATTGAAATTGCGTAAAAAGGTACAAAAAGAAGACAGACTGTAGTTTCTTGTACGTGTGTTTCAGATTCAAAGGTTAAAACAGTGACTCGTGGCACGTCGTACAAGTTCGCTCTACTGAACCAGTCTAAAAGCAAGTCACTGTGGGAGATTTCACATAACTCTTACTTGGAGAATCCAATTTGGCTCAGACTTGTGGAATTGGAAAGAGGACGTAGAAGGCTACTACAGGTAGAAATTTCAGAACTGGATGATCCGAAATTACAGAGATACATCAGATTCAATATCAGGCTTCTATAAAGTGAAAAAAGGTGTGTAGTTTTTTTTTAATTTTTTATCTAAGCTTGGTTTAACGGAATTCAAAGGGCATAGTAAAGCATTATTATCGGTAACTGATGCCCCGAGGAAAGAAAATGAAAACACCTAGTAAGGAACCTAAAAGCTCTAGCATGACTCATGAAGAAGAGGAAGAAATGCTACATGATATATCAAAATTACAAGAACAAGTGCAACAAATGTCACGCTCACAAAAGCTAACAGAAGCTAAGATAAGTGGTGTAGAATCTAAGATAAATGGCGTGGAATCTAAGATGAATGGCGTGGAATCTAAGATAAATGGCGTGGAATCTAAGATAAAGGGCATGGAATCTAAGATGGAGGATTCGATGGTAAATTTGAAGATAGATTTGAAGACAGACATGGAAGAATTGAAGAACTTGCTACAAGAAAGAGTCACTAATGGTGAAAAGGTAGTAAAGGAAACTCATGATGAGAAAAAAAGAAATGTTAATCATGATTCCATAGACTCTAATGTTGGATCGAAGACTCACCATGTTCCAAAAATCGATATGAGGAAGTTTGATGGCAAGGATCCCGCCACATGGATATTACAGATGGAGCAATTCTTCGATCTCAATAATGTGCAAAACACACAAAAGGTACGTATGGAAACTTTATATTTGGAACCAAATCAGTTTGTATGGTATCAATGGCTTTGTTCTCGTAAACAATTTATCACTTGGGCAATTTTTACGGAAGAATTGATAGCACATTATGAGGATACAAAAAGCAACACTTTTTTTAGCCAATTGATAAGTCTCAAACAAAAGGGTTCAATAATGGAGCACATTGAGGAGTTCCAAAAATTGAACATAAGGGTAAAAGATATTCCAGAGGAGCATAGGATTGATGTGTTCATAGGGTCTTTAAAGGATAATATCCAACATGATGTGCGCCTTTGGGAACCTGATTCATTAGAGAAGGCATTCAGGTTAGCAAGAAAAATGGAAAGCAAAATTATGGCAACTAGGAAGCATACCATTCACAACTATAAAGATGGAAGTGTTGTTGCCCATAGTCTTCCACAACCTACAAGGTTGACACCACAACAATTGGAAGAAAAAAGAGCAAAAGGGCTTTGTTACAATTGTGATAGCAAATACACAAAAGGTCATAAGTGTGCTGAGAAGAAATTATTCTACATAGATTGTGAAGAGGAAGAAGAAAAGGAGCAAGAAAGGTCAAAAGAAGAGGATATATTCCAGGAACAAAGCCTAGATGAAGAACAAATAAATCCGACCATATCTTGTAATGCATTGGTGGGAATTACCACTCCTCAAACCATCAAGATAGAAGGACAAATCAAGAAGAAAAAGGTAATAGTGTTGATTGATTCAGGAAGCACCCACAATTTTATTCATTGTAGGGTAGCAAAAGAATTGAATTGCTTCCTATATCCAGCACCAGAGTGTCAAGTGATGATTGCAAATGGAGGAACAATAAATTGCTCTGGAAAGTGCCATAATATCAAGCTATCCATGGGAGAATATGTATTGACTAGCCCAATGCTTTCCATTCCAATGGGAGGTGCGGATGTTGTACCAGGAGTCCAATGGCTACAATCCTTGGGTACAATAGCTTTTAATTTTCAAGAACTTTTCATCAAATTTTATTTAGAAGGAAAGGAAGTTGAATTAAGGGGTATTGCAGGGAAACCAGGAAAGATAATCAGCTCTAATGGTATGACAAAGCTTCTAAAAAAGGAGCAAAGAGGTGTAATTGCACAATTATGTTCGCTAGATGTTTCCACATTGGAATCATCTATTTCTCCAGATCTCCAAAAAGTATTGGACAATCATTCCAAGGTATTTGAGACTCCCAAGGGTCTCCCACCTATGCGTGATCATGATCATGCTATTCATCTGATTCCAGGAAGTGTTCCTCCAAACATCAGGCCGTACAGATATCCCTATGTCCAAAAAAGTGAAATTGAACGTATGGTTGCAGAAATGCTAGAGGCTGGTATAATTCAACCGAGTCAAAGTTCTTTCTCAGCTCCAGTAGTATTGGTGCACAAGAAGGATGGATCATGGCGCATGTGTCCAGATTATAGGGAGCTCAACAAGCTCACTATTAAAGATAAGTTCCCCATTCCTGTTATTGATGAATTACTGGATGAATTGCATGGATCAATTTACTTCACCAAGTTGGATCTTCGTTCGGGATATCATCAAATCAGAATGAAGATTGAAGACATTCCAAAAACGACATTTAGAACTCATGAGGGTCATTATGAATTTTTGGTCATGCCTTTTGGCCTTACCAATGCACCTTCAACATTTCAAGGTTTGATGAATTCAATTTTCAAACCATTCCTTAGAAAATTTGTGTTAGTATTTTTTGATGATATACTAATCTACAACAAGTCTTGGAAGGATCATGTTGAACATGTTGACAGGGTGCTACAACTATTGGAGGAGAAACAATTATATGCAAAAAGATCCAAATGTTTCTTTGGAGTCCAGGAGGTGGAATATTTGGGTCATATTGTATCTCATGAAGGAGTTAAGGTAGACCCTAGCAAAATTAAAGCCATTAAGGAATGGAAAATCCCCACATCCATAAAGCATCTGCGAGGATTTCTTGGGTTGACAGGGTATTATCGCAAGTTTGTTAAGAATTATGGGAGAATAGCAGCACCTCTAACAACATTATTGAAGAAAGATTCATTTTCATGGACTTCGGAAGCAACAAAGGCCTTTGAACATCTTAAAGAGGCAATGTGCCAAGCACCGGTCTTAGCTACACCGGACTTCACAAAAACCTTTATTGTGGAATGTGATGCTTCAGGAAATGGAATTGGTGTTGTTCTAATGCAAGATGAAAGACCCATTGCTTTTGAAAGTCGTCCAATCAAGGGAAAGTTTTTAAGCAAAGCTATTTATGAGAAGGAAATGTTGGCAATACTCCATGCACTTAAGAAATGGCGACCCTACCTAATGGGAAGACACTTCAAGGTAAAAACGGATCATGATAGCCTTAAATACTTTTTAGAACAAAGATTATCCTCTGAAGAGCAACAAAAGTGGGTCACAAAGATGTTGGGTTATGACTTTGAAATCATCTACAAAAAAGGGAAGCAAAATGTGGTGGCAGATGCACTCTCAAGAAAGGATGAGGATGTGGAAGCATTGTTGTGTGCCATTTCTATTATCCAACCAGATTGGATAAACGAAGCAAGGGAGGAATGGAAGAATGATGAAGAAGTGTGGGCACTTATTCGAAAGCTACAACAAGATTCCAGTACTTCTGATACATTTAGCTGGAAAAATGATTCGTTATGGTACAAAGATCGCTTATACCTCTGTAAGAATTCCCAGCTAAAACAAAAGATTCTTATGGAATTGCACACTTCTCCCTTAGGAGGGCACTCAGGATTTTTAAAAACTTACCACAGGGTTAAGAAGGAATTTTTTTGGGATGGCCTTAAATCAGATATTCAAAAGTTTGTGGCTGAATGTTTGGTTTGCCAGCAAAATAAAGTTGAAACAATTAAGACACCAGGTCTATTACAACCTTTATCCATTCCAAGCCAACGTTGGGAGGAGGTTTCAATGGATTTTATCACAGGTTTACCCAAGTCTGAGGGAAAGAGTGTCATCATGGTGGTAGTTGACAGACTTACCAAGTATGCACACTTTTGTGCATTATCACATCCATTTAAAGCCAGTACAGTTTCTACTGCATTTATGGAAACAGTTCAAAAGCTACATGGAAACCCAAAGATTATTGTAAGTGACAGAGATCCCATTTTCACTGGAAATTTTTGGACAGAATTATTTTCTTGTCTTGGTACTCAGTTAGCTCATAGCTCATCTTATCATCCTCAATCTGATGGGCAAACTGAGATAGTAAACAAATTTTTGGAAGGATATCTTCGTTGCTTTGTATCTGATAAACAGACACAATGGGTCAAATGGTTGCCTCTGGCTGAATGGTGGTATAACACTTCCTTCCATACAGCAACAAAAATGACCCCATTTATGGCACTTTATGGGTATCAACCACCATCCATCACATCATATTTAAGAGAAAATTCTAAGGTTCAGGCAGTGGAACATCACATCGAACATCAACAACAAGTCCTCCAACTCTTAAAGGATAACCTCGTGTTGGCACAAAATAGAATGAAACAACAGGCAGATCAACATCGCAGTGAAAGAAGTTTTGATGTAGGTGATTGGGTATTCCTACGGCTACAACCATATAAGCAAATGTCCCTAAAGCAAGCTAAGAAGGATAATAAATTATCACCAAAGTATTATGGTCCGTACAAGGTGTTGCAAAAGATTGGTACTATGGCATACAAATTGGAGCTTCCTGCAACTTCTCGATTGCACCCAGTTTTCCATGTTTCATGTTTAAAGAAGGTTATAGGTGACAAGCTCCCAATTCAAACAATATTGCCAGAACTTGATGAGGAAGGAAAAATTATATTGGAACCAGAAGCAGTCACAGAAACAAGAACTCGACAGCTACGAAATCGATCAATTTCAGAGTATCTTATCAAGTGGAAGAACTTATCCGCTGAAGATTCCACATGGGAGGATGAGAATTTTATGCAGAAGTATCCAGAACTACTCAAGCGTTGAGGACAACACTTTTTTGAAGGAGAGGGGCATGTTGGGTGCCTATAATACTAGTGATTACCCCATTACTATTGTAGTTATACCCCTTATTTATATTGTTGTGCCCCTATTACCCCCATATTGTTATTTCTGTGCCCCATAGAATCCCTCTATTGTTATTTTTGTGGCTTTATATTATTATTGTTAGGTCGGCTGGATTATATTGTGACTCCTTAGACTCCTATATATAGAAAGGAGGTTTTGTCATTTGTATCATCCAAGAATTGTTCATTTATGTAATGTAAAGGAGGTTGCCCCCTCGAAGAGGCTGAATTCTAAGGCGTTGATCTATCTTTTCTATCTTTTCTTGAGCTGGTTTCATAACAATGTCTTTTGAGGAACTTCCTTGGTTTGATCATCAATATCACTCCTTGTTTCTCCATAGCCACAAGGCTATGACTACTTGTCTCAAGAAGTTTGCTTCTTGTGTCCCCTCCTAGCCCATTTAGAAACCTATTCAAGTCCATGAAGTCTTCTCTGAAGGCAACATGGGGAAAATTACGCAAACAATGCCCATCAACATCTTTGTCAAACCAGGGATTGTCGAGCACATACACATTGGAGTAACCTGTACTCCTGAGGAGGTTCAACTTTATACTGATCTTTTCAAAGAATTCCATGACGTTTTTGCTTGGTCATATGAAGAGATGCCTGAAATTGATCCTAGTATCATGGTGCATGAGATCCCTATGTATCCTGGTGCTAAACCTGTTCAACAACATTTACGCCCTGTGCACCCGTGAAAGGCTACAACTATTAAAGGCGAAGTTGAAAAAATTCTTAAAGCTGGGTTTATTTACCATATCCTGCTCACTAATTGGGTCTCTAATATTGTCCTTGTGACTAAGAAGCAGGGCACTATTAGGGTTTGTGTTGACTACCGCGACATTAATCGTGCCTGTCCCAAAGATAATTATCCTATGCCTTTCATTGACCAGCTCATTGAAAATTCTGTTGGAAGTGAAATATATTCGTTTATGGATGGCTTTTATAGTTACAACCAGATCAATATATCACCAGCGGATCAACACAAAACTGCCTTTATCTGTCCATGGGGTACCTTTGCCTATAAGAAGCTCCCTTTCGGTCTCAAGAATGCCAGTGCCACCTTCCAACACACAATTTCCTATGCATTTCATGATATTCGTCACATTGTGAAAACTTATCTGGATGACCTTCCCACTCATTCAGCAAAGTGCCATGACCATCCGAATCATCTTCACAAAATCTTTCTTTGCTGTCGACACTACTGTATCCATCTCAATCCGCATAAATGTGTCTTCAGCATCGAATCCAACAGACTTCTTGGGTTTGTCGTCTCCAAGGAGGGAATCCATCTGGACCCCCTCAAAGTTAAAGCCATTCTGAATCTCCCTCCTACTTCTTTGCAACAGTTACAGAGTTTGCAGTTAAAGCAAATTTTTTACGTTGTTTTATTCCAAACTACACTGAAATTGCTAAAGGGTATATGTGGTTGTTGAAGCGGGACACCTTCTTTTTTTGGGATGCCGCCGCACAAGAGTCATTTGAGAAACACAAGGCACTCCTTATTTCCACTCCTTTGGTATGTCTGCTTGATTATCACCGTGACTATACTCTTTATCTTGCCGTTGCCGATAGCACAATTGGCATGGTTTTGGTTCAAGACGATGATGACAGTGCCGAGCATGTTGTCTATTATCTTAGTCGCAATTTACTTGACATGAAAACTTGATACACTTATGTCGAGAAGCTTGCTTTGGCAGTCGTTCATGCGGTCCAACGTTTCTGTCACTACATTTTATTGCGCACGACAACAATGATTTTTGATTGCAACCCGATGACATGCATCTTGTCGCATCAGTTGCTGGGGGGAAATACTCAAAGTTGATTGTTATCCTTCAAGAGTTTGATTTGGAGTTTACTATGGCCAAGTAAAAGAAATCCCTCGTCTTAGCTGAATTGCTTTGCTCGCTCCCATCCACTACCGCACCCTCTCAGTTAGAGGATCGCATTCTGGATGATACGATTTTCTTGATTAGCACCCTCGATCCCTGGTATGGGGATATTATTGTCTATATTCAGACGTCCTCCTTCCATCTTGATTTTTCCAAGGATGCTCGGCGACATATTCTCCATCGTTCTCAGCCTTATCTCATTATCGGGGACACCCTTTACCGTCTCAACGTTGATTCTGTTCTTTGCCATTGTTTGACATTCGAGGAAGTTGAATGAGTCTTGAATGATTGCCACTCTGGTGCTTGTGGTGGTTATATGGCCGGTTATGCTACTACCCAAAAGATCCTCCACGCTGGTTATTTTTGGACCTCTATTTTTAAGGACTACATTCTTTCCGTCCGTTATTGTCTTGCATGCCAAATCTACCAACAGAAGATGTGTGCGCCTCCCTCTCCTTTACACCCTGTCATTACCGTCGGCCCTTTTGCCAAATGGGGCATAGATTATATGACCTGTAACCTTCGCTCGGCCGGGGGGCATGGGTATATCATCATTGTCATTGATTATTTTATGAAATGGGTCGAGGCGATGCCTACATTATCTAATGACGGTAAGACAGTGGCTCAATTTTTATTCAATCATGTAATTTCTTGATTTGGAGTCCCTCAGGCTATTGTCACTGATCATGGTTCTCATTTCCATGGTCATATGATGACTGAGTTAACAACCCAGCTAGGCTTACGTCATGATAGTTCGATGCCATATTATCCTCAGGCCAATGGCCAAGTAGAAGTCGTCAACAAGGTGTTGGTCACGATGCTTCAACGTACCAATTGTATGCACAAGTCTAATTGGAATTTGATGTTGTTTTATGCCTTATGGACCTACCGTACTTCAGTGAAGGATGCCACCAGATTCACTCCGTTTCAACTTATTTACAGTCTGGAGGCTACCTTTCTGATTGAATGCGAGATCCCTTCTCTTAAATTAGCTATCAAATTGCTCCCTAATACTACTTCGGTAGAAGAGCACCTTCTTTACCTAGAGTGGCTAGACGAGACCCATCAACTAGCCTCTTTAGTCATTGAAGCACAGAAGAAGAGAGTGAAAACTCACTTCGATCAAACTGTTACCCCTCATTATTTCATTTAAGGAGACTTAGTCCTCCTCTATGATCAAGTAAATGACAAGCTTGGGGTAGGCAAATTCGAGCCTCTATGGCATTGGCCTTATATTGTGAAACACGTTTTGTAAAAAGGGGTCTATGAGCTGATTGATTATGAAGGGAACCCTCTAGATAAGCCCTGGAATGGGCTTTATCTCAAAATATTATGCATGAACTTCGTGCATCTGCTATGTACATATGTGTGTTTTCAGTGTGTATGCATGTGTGGCTTGTTATGTAGGCATTATTACCACTTATTATGTCTTTTTACCTCTTGTGCAGATGTCTAGTGCACCTTACATTGGTTTCGCTAATGGTGCCTTCTGTAGTACTCAGAATCTTTCCTCCGTGGCATGGGTGATCTACGATCCTCATAGTGAGTTAGTAGACCTTCAAGGTGTTTGTCTAGGTTGTACCACAAACAATGTTGTTGAATATAGCTCTATCATTGAACTATTGGCCGAGGCTATTAACCTCGGTATTCGTGCATTGGTTTTAAATCTGGATTCTCAACTTGTTGTTCTCCAACTTAACATGCATTATTTCGTCAGAAACCCTCAAATTTTAAGGTCATATTTGCGTGTTAGATTATCGGAAAGACATTTTGACTTTATCGCATATCAACACATTCCAAGAAATTTAAACACATTAATTGATGCATTGGTAAATCATGTATTAAACAGACATTTACGCAATTTATAATCAAACATTGTATGCAAGCATTTAGACACAGTAATAAACCACTGAGGTGCTCAAAAACTAATGTGTATGTCAAAAAATAGAGTATGTGTTCATGATCCATCCGAGACACATGTCTCTCAAAAATAGCAGAAAAAGAAACCTAAGTGTCTACTATGGTGGGTTCTGCTCCCTATAGTAGACCACCACTCACACTACTCATCTCAGGAGTCTGTGGATCCTAGGTGTTACACCAACTGTATGTCTCTGGTACTCTTGTAAGACCTCCTCGACTCCCCTGTAATCTGGGATTCCATCGGTTAGCCCCTCAAGGTTCTGGGTGATCTCCTCCTCTGCATCACTACCTGGGCGAGGCAGAGCCAGCTCTCTGTTGTCCTCCCTCCATGCTATAGGAACGAGCTCCAAAGGTCTCTCAGGTCCCAAATCTGCAAATGACATGAGCATAATGATTAAGACATATACATGTAAAAATCCAAAAACATTATAAAAAACAAAACACATAAACAGTGTGGTGTTTGACCAAGTGTGTTACCTCCCTCATCCCACTGCTCGCCAGGTGGGAGCAGCATGTCAGGATCTCCTCGGAAGTCTGTGCCTGCGTAGGGCCAATCCTCGACAATAACCTTCTATTGATCTAGCCACTCTCGAAATAGTACTCCCCATGACACTGGCCGATCGCCACGTCCTCGTGGCATCACATGTGCCCATCTGGTAATGCGAGTCTCTAGTGGTCCTGGCACATACAGGTCCATGTCCTGTTGTTGAAGTAATGGTACCTACTCTAGCATGATTGGTATCAGGATGGACCCATATCCAAACTATTTGGTATCTCCCCATCAGCATTTGGTCAGTCGTCTCTTCATGTTCAGAGACACGGCCTCGACCCAGTTATACATGGTCGGGGTAAGGCAGTCTAGAGCCAATCATAGTTGGGTCTTTGTTGCCTCATGCTGTGCCTGAGGGCCTGCTGCTCTCGTGATCATGAACAGTACTATGCAAAGGGTCATGTCCTCCACTGTTGGGATCTGCTGTTTCCTACTAGTGGCTTGTGTGCCCTTGGGCACACCCATGCTATCAACATGTCAAGAGTCTCTCCGGCATCCTGCATGCCGTCCATGAGTGGTTTCTCACCACAACGAGACAAACCTGTTAGGAAATATATGTCGGTCGCGTCGAGCTCAATGTCCTGCCCCTGAATAACAAACTTGCCCTCTGTCGAGTTCCATAAGAGGATCAGGAACTAGAGCAAGTCTAGCTGTGCCTGAAGGTGTGGTGTAATGAAGAATTTCAGTAACCCACAGTCTCATAGGGCTCTTCTACACTGAGGATCATTGAATTTTCATTTGTCATCAGCATCATGTGTTCTCTCTTGCCATGTAAATACCATTTTTGCTCTCTGCATTGAGGAAAAATATAATTAGAATTGTTTTCATGGGCTAAAACCATGTGATATATAAAATTTCATAATTTACGGCACCATCGTAGTTGTTTTTAAAACAACGGCGATGACTTGATTTCATAATTAATTTTTCATCGGATCGTCGCAATAGTAACCTATTTCTAGCGACGATCCCAATGGTGGTGTGTGTAAAAATCCTCGACCGTCGCTAACCCGTAAGGGATTTCTGCGACTACTGAGGAGAAAATACAAAACAAAAAAATTCGCCAAAACCTACCTAAAACACATGAAATTGGACTTGAAAACAATCAAAATGCAGAGCAGGGAGTGATTAACTTACTTGGTGAAAGTTTCACGCGAAATGGTCGATTGCAGGTACCGGAATTGAGTTCCAAAAATCGTAGAGGTATGAACTTGAAAAATTACCAAAAGGTGAAAACTCAAAGCATAATGTAAAAATGATTTACCATGAGCCTTTATATATCTATTTTTCCAAATTTTAGGGTTTTAAACTATAGGGCTTGGGGTTTTTCGACATTTTTTGGGGTTTTACCTATGGTTTTAAGGTTTTTGACCTAATTTTTCAAATTTATAGTGCATTTTTGTCGAATGGATCTTATACTTTGGTTTTTCTATGCAGAAACAGGGGCGATGGGTATATTTAATGATTGATACATGCTTGGTCCATGTTGTGAAATTTTCTACAAGTCCTCTTTAAGCCCTTTTCCGACTTATAAAAGATGAAAAGATTGCCGAGTTTTCCTTTTTGACTCGTTAAACGGAATAAAAAGGCGGTCCACTTTCAGCTCTTTTTTGTCTGTATAAATGAAAAAATATAGCCAGGCTTTTTTCGTTTCAAGTTTGATTTTGGATATGAAACGATGTGTCTCTAATCACTTTTTTACATTTTTGGGTCAGGAACATTAATTACGAAAAGTACTCCTTGGTCGTAATGATCAAGCAGTTATCTCAAGTATTGTTTTCTACTTTTTCGGGCTCGAGGAACACAAATTTACGAAAAAGGACCCCCCCTGGAGTTTTCTTTTCTGTGTCTTTTTCAAACTCTTTAAACATGAAAAATACTTTGAGTTTTACCTATCTCGGACTCGTTAAACCCTCACAACATTGGAATCATCACCATGACGAGATTCGAGCTTCTCCTCCCTAGGGTTTGTTAAGCTATCACTAGGTTGGATTCGTCTGAAGGTCGAACTTATATCACAAGCATATGCTATCCCCTTCAAGCTTGTTTTTAAAAAATAATTGGGATACTCGCTAGCAATGGTGGGGAAAAATTTGGAAGTCGTCATTGGTTACTTACGGTAGCTAGTCACTCTTGAACATCGACACTTTTGCTTCTCGTCAGGTTGGGATATCCTCACATCGTCATTGGATTTCCGGGGTTTTGGGTTGCCATTTTGGCTCATTCCATCTGATCCATGTTGTCTCTATCAGACCTCTGATCCTTTGGTACCAAAATGCTGCCGCATTCCGGAGTCGTGTCGCCGATATGTTCAAGAGTATAATCCTTCTGTAATTCTCACCCTTACCTCCTCCTCTGATACTTTGTTTCACCATCTTCCATTTGTTCCCTGTCTCACGTAATTTATGGGGGAAACATTATGGCCCTCCTGCGATGAATCACCTTCTGTCGATGCCAGCTCATTATTCAGGAGGTTGATCTAGAGATCCCTTTCAGTACCTTGGAGCTTGCATGCCTCAATGGCAAGTTCTTCGCATTTGATGATAGACTTTCATCATTGGTCTTCGATTGGGTGATTCCATGAGTGTTCGAATTCAGATCATTTTTCACACTTGGTGGATTGTACTAGAAGTACCTTGAGAACCATTGACATTATTGGTGGTCTCTCTTGTGCTTGTTAACGGTTTCCATCATTGACTGGTAATCAAGCGACTTTCTATCATGTTCAACTTCATCACATCTGTTCGCATGCTAGAATTTGTACTATGATCGGTTAGGGTTTCAAGACCCCAGACTAAGATTACATATGTTCGGGCTGTGTGGATTGGTTCATGAGTACATACATGACTCTTTGATTGGATGGCTGTGACCATACATGAGTCTTCATGGATGGCTGCGACCATACCTTTATCATTATATGGTCTTATCAACTGGGTGGTTGTGTCCATACCACATACCACATTTCATATGTCTTTTGGATGGCTACGCCCATGCCTAGACTACATATATTTCACTATCAGAGATATCAATTATACTTTCACTTGCAGGTTCTTCATGGCAGTGTTCCAGTTTGGTTATGATTTCGTAAAGCATTTCACCCCTCCCACTCTCTCGGGGTTCATGGTTTAGGGGGCATCTGTTACACAGTAATTTGTCACTGACTTCATCTTAGTCCCTCCACTGTGTCATACATCAAATAAACATGTCCATATCTTCCCACTCATGCAATAAGATTATGCAAGTGCTCTATAATGTTGAAGATTGACCATTTTTGCCTAAGTTTATGCATCATTGCAAGCAAACCATTAAAATGTGTGACGATCCATTGTCATGAACTGTATCGTCACAACACTGCTGCAGGTGTACACGTGTTTCCCACGACGGTTGAATTTTAGGGCTCGACGCGAGTTTTCCAGATGCTTATTGCAACGATTGGTCTGGACACATTTCTCCCTTGCAATTTCATTGCTAATCCTTAGTTCATGACCTGCGACGATCAAGATTAGACGAATTATTTCAAATAGTCGGCCTTCTGGGTGATTATAGAATTGGTTGTTGGGTCAAATTGGTTCACCTTTCCTCCTTTGGGATGGTAGTTCCACCTTTTATGAAACCTCCCTTGAGGATAAGCTCCCTTTCCCTCATTTCATGGAGGCTCCTCATCCTATAAAATCACTCACCATTGCTATGATCAGCTAGTTACAAGTTCCTAGTTCTTGGTTGCTGGTTGCTAGTTCTTGATTTTGGTAGATTAGATAGCTTTGCTATGAGTGTGACAAGTGTGGAATTGCTGATAGTTTGGTAAGAGGTTGTGGAGTGCCTTAGCCATTCATTAGAGCTTGTGAATGAGAGAGAGATATTATCCATTTGTGAGACCCATTCTTGAGAGTGAATGCTTGAAGGAACATACCGGCTGGACCCTCTGAGAAGGCTTGCGATGTCAAGGCTTGGTTGTAAGCTTTACTCTTAATCTATTTTAAAACAATCAATAACGATTTCCTATATCTTATGTACAATTTACTTGATAGCTTGTAACTCCTTGACTTTATGAGTAAATAGATCATTATTGTTCTCGGTTACGTGCTTTGTTGTTTTCTTGTGGTGTTTCAGGTCAATCACTCATTAAGGAGAAAGAAACGGAAGCTGAAGTAGTGTAATGGAAGATTCACCAAACACCAGTTTTGAGGTAGGTTTCCAACGATGATTATTTAAGGAAATTGATTGTTGTTTTGTATTGTAGTGACTAGACCCACTCTAGGGCTAGAGGGGTTGCCTCTGTCCGCAGAGGGAACACTTTCCTTTATCATAGCTACCCATACCATCGAGTATATATTGGGAGACCCCACTAGGTTCCTATCTTTTAGCCACAGGTAACCGAGTTAGCTGCCTTGTAAACGTGATACATCAAACACATCACTCGGGGCGATTGTTCGTCGTAATTTAAGTCATTGGTTTCAGCTAAGGTGTATATTACGGTTCACGGATAATTGGTAAAACCTCTTTCCTAGATTACCGCTCTTTTATTTTTTTTGGTTAATTTCTAAAATCAATTAATTAATTGTGGAACAACGTACTTCCTGTGGAAAAATACTCCTTACTAGATCTTAGGTTGATACTGATGGAAACATTCCTTGAGTCTACCAGTCAAGGAAACCCCTCTGACAGGAATCCTATTCATTTTCCTTCTTTTGGAAATATTGGTGTTCCCTATATGGCAACAATGCCCCTTCCTGGATTTACCATTGGTCTGCCGGTTTGGTTATTTTAGACCTTGGTGATTCCGAGTGTCTAAACTTCTTTTCTATCGTGTTCTCCTCCACCTGAACAACATCAACCTCATGTTGATCCTAAAGTTGACTCCTCACCTTCTTCACCTATTTCTTCACCCTGTTATTCCTCTTTTCCTGGTGAAAGTCTTGATTTTAGTAACCAGGAAGCTAAGAAGAAGAAGAAGAGGATGAATAAGAAGAAGAAAAATAAGCAAGGGGGAAACCAAGCATCCATTGCTATGCATGCAACCGATGTATTAAAATATTCCAAACATTCTCAGAAAGTAAAATTCCCTTGCATGTTATGTAAGGGTGACCACCTTCTTCGAAATTGTCCAGGTCCTAAGGTCTTAGAAGTGTGGTCCATAGGTTCACATCGAACTTTATCGTCAACTAGTAAAGCCCATGGGGAAAAGGGAAAAGTAAAAAATTTCCCTGTAAGTTGTGTGAAGGTAATCATCCCATTCACATTTTTCCTCTTATGGATGAATCTTCCAAAAATTTGGAAAACCTTACATCTTCTCAACCTCGTCTTCCAGCCAAGTATCAAAATATTTACCATGATCCTTCGCTAGTTGATCCTGTGATTGATCAAAAGTCATCTTTGGTCAACTCTGCTCTCTCTGAAAGTGAGTCTCATGATTTTGTTCTTGATCAACCATTGGTTGAGCAAACTTTAGAATTGTCTCCACCTTTCGTTAATTGTACCTGTCCGGTAGAGAGTGAACCTCGTACTTCTCAGGTTCTTCTAGCTTCTTCAGTTTCAAATGAAATGGATGGAAATCCTCCCGTTCCTGAGGTGCGTCAGAGCAGTTCTCTTATTCCCATAGAGTATGAGGGCAACTCTCACGTTCCTATGACACCCCCTCCTTGTAGTTTAGTCACTTATTTTGATTGGAGTCGACTGGCAGGATATCGTCTTTTGTCTTATGTGCCTTTCTAGATCATAGTATAGGATTATAATATGGTTGTACCTAGCACAATAATAGATGAGGGTGCATATATTAGTATTATGTCTTCAACTGCTTGGAAAGCTCTAGGTTCTCTGCAACTTGTCCCTATCACCCAAAATCTATTAGATTTTAACTGAGGAACCAGTCAACCATTAGGGATTCTTCCTAAGTTACCTATTACTTTGGGAGGAAAAATTGTTTATATAGACGTGATTGTTATCCAAGGCCCGTTAGATTTTAATCTACTCCTTGGCAATGACTATGTTTATGTCATGGGAGCTCTTGTCTCTTCTCTATTTCATGTGATGTGTTTCTCGCATGAAGGAAGAATTGTGATCATTGATCATCTTACATTCATTGGTCCTGAATCAACTCCCAATCAACCATCATCCCTAAATGGTTCTTATGTGCAAGCAATATCACCCCACCATGAGTTAATTACGTGGCCACCTGTTCCATGCCCACATCTACTAATGATCTAGTAGGTGATGTTATACATCATATACTGGGGTCATTGGAGTCTTATTTTTCATTTGGATCCCTGGACATATATCCATTCTAGAGTATTGTTCTCCCATTTGATGAGAACCTCTTGGAAACCATGGTATCTTTTACTCTGTGATCAAGGGTTTGGAGCATAATTCCTTGTCTTATGTCAAGATCGTTAAAAAATGAAACAAGGTGTTTTGAGGATAGTTCTTTTACTATGTCAACCTCATTAAAAAATGAAATAGGTCCCCATGAGGATAGTTATTTTACCATGTTGACCTCGTTAAACAATGAAATAGGTGCTATGAGGATAGTTATTTTACTACGTCAACCTTGTTAAAAAATGAAATAGGTCTTCAGAGCATGGTTCTTTTCTTATGTCAAGAACGTTAAAAATTGAAACAAATCCCCTTCCAATTTGATTATTTGATTAGATCTCATAAAATCCCAGTTAATTCTTTCACTTGATCTCGTAAGTAAAATTTCATTCCAACCACCTGTTAGTAACCAATAGTCTAATTAGGTGACTGAAATTAAGCTTGGGGGGCATGTACCTTGAGCCATTATTAGGGGCATGCAAGCTTATCTCAAACATAGTTTATCTTTGTTTCAAGCTTGTGTAAAAATGAAACCAAACCCAAGCATAGTTTGTTTCCATTTCAAGCTTGTGTAAAATGAAACCAAATCCAAGCATAGTTTTTTCCCATGTTTCAACCTTGTGAAAAAATGAAACCATCCCAATTTACCTCTCATGATTGCTATCTTTATCAGTCTATTTTTCTAGATGAGCCTTGGTTTTTCCATTCCATTGTCACCATCTCTTTGGTTGATCATTCACTTTCACTTGGTTGTTTTACCTTTGTCTGAGGAAAAACTGCGAGGAGTGGTCTTATTAGCCAACATTTTGGCCTTTACATGTTTTGATCAGTTCCATCATTACCGAAACCAATTGCTATCCTAATTATACCACTCATTCCTACAGGAAGAGTCATCTTTCAGCCCTTTTCTGACTCTCAAAATATGAAAATACTATTGAGCACTTGTCTTTTTGAAATCGTTAAGTAAATGAAATGACATCTAATCAGTATAAGTTTAACCCTTTTTCAGGTTGGGATTGACTATTTATGAAAAATGAACACCTTGATCGACTTGGCGAAGAGGTTCTCTTAAATATTTCTTTTCTACCTTTTCACGTTCGAGAGACAAATTACGAAAAGGTACCTAGTGGATTTTTCTTTTTCATCTCTTTTTAACACTATCTAAACATAAAAAAGATGTCGAGTTTCACCTCTATGGGACTCGTAAAACTTAAATGATGTAGGACTTGCCACCATGACGAGACTGAGTTCCTCCTTCCTAGGGCTCATAAAAATTACTAGGATGGATTCATCTGAAGGGTGAACTTATATGGCAAGCATATGCTATCCGCTTCAAGCTTGCCATAAAAAATATATGGGGTACTCGCCAGAAATGGTGGGGGAAAAAGTGAAAGTGTCCATATTTTGTATCCTGTAAAGGAAACATGTCACTCTTGAACATGACACTCATATGTTATTCATGTCGGGTTTTGGATATCCTCGCTCTATCATTTGCCTTCCTAGGTTTGGGAAATCCATTTTTCCTCTCATCTTATCATACCATTCTGTCATCATGAATTTTGATCCTATGTTGAGTCCAATGTTTCCAAACTCCAAAGTCATATCACTAATATGTTCAAGAGAAATCCTATATGCAGTTATTTACCACCTGTACACTATTTGACTTTCTGCTATAGTCATGAATCTTACTTATTTACTCTACTACATTCTTTGTTTTGTGTCAATGATGTGGGATTCATTATGGCCCTCCTTCGACAGATCACTTCTCGTCCACTTCAGCTCATTATCCAGGAAGATGATCTAGAAACTCCCTTCCAGTACATTAGATATTACATGCCTCAATGGCAAGCTATTCACATTCGACGACGTGTTTGCATCATTGAACTTTGATCAAATGACTTCACTGGTGTTTGAATTGAGTTCCATTATTCACATTCGTGGATTGTGCCTATTGTACCTTGAGAGACATTGTCATTATTGATGGTTTCTCTCATGCATGTTAATGATTTACATCATTGACCCGTAATATCGTGGTTTTCTATCATGTTCGAATTCGACACATCTATTCACATGTTATAATTCGTACATTGATCGGGTCGAGACAACACAAGACCCTGGATTTTGTCTGATAGAATCTTGGTTGCATGGATTTATGAGTCATTCATGATCGTATACATGTTTTTGCTAGATGGATGGCTATGACCATACCATGGGTTCATATTCACGATCCTTCTTATTCATATGGTTGTGCCCATACCGTGGGACCATATTTATGATCCTTTCTATTTAGATGGTTGCGACCATATCGAGGATCCTTACACATGATCCCTCTTATTCAGATGGCAACATCCATACCATAGATTCATGTATCAATAGATGCTTATTCCTTTATTGTTAGGCATGATCATCAGTGATGTCAGATATTTATAGGTATATGCTTGATTTTCAAGTCTCCTGATGGTGTTTTTCACGTCCTTGCACTGACTTGTAAAGCACCTCATCCATTACTCCCTGTTCTGCTTTCATGCTTTAGGGGGAATCTGTTACATAATATTTTTTCATATCTCCTGCTCACTTCTCGTGCCATATCCTGAAGTGCCAAAACATTGATTTTTGTGTAGCATATCCATCATGATATACAGACCAAAACCTCCCTGAAGAATCAAAGGATAGCTTCCCCAAAATCATTCTAGAGAAAGTTGCCTTAAAACCTAGTTTTTGGCATCATCGCGTTTTGCTCCACTACCTTCCCGTGTTGATGGCAGGTTTCTCAGTTAGACACTAGTCAGCATGGAAAATTTTAGGGGCTAATGTTCACCCAGTGGGCTAATTTTCCATGATTTTTCCAAAAAAAGATTTTCCAATTACCAATGTTTATAAAAAACGATTCGCCCAAATTTTAGAATATAAAATTATTTTACCTTAAAAATCGCCAACATTATATAGAAACTATATATAAAATAATTCTAAATTTGAATAATCACACCAGCTCAGAGTACAAGCAACCAAGTCATGAAGATCAAAAGGTAGTCGAGAAAGTGATAGTCAAAGAGTTAGGTCATCTCGAGTTTGGGAGCTGAGCCTCCCTAGATTTAAGGAAGAAGTTGGAGACTTCAGTTATATAAATAAAGAGGCCTAGAGCCTCATTAGGATTCAAATTTTTGTTGTAAAAACACTAGTTATTTTGGAGCTCGAGACCTGTGGAAGACATTGCTATGTAATTTTTTCTTTTGATAATGAGAATGAGATTTTTCATGATTCAGTACTAAGTTAACTCAGAGGGTTGAAGCTCTTGGCTTAGGGCCCAACCCTAGTAGAAAAGGCTTCTCTTCTTGTATCTGTATTCCTAGATTAGTTTCATAGATTCATGGTTAAATTGTCCTTAGAAGTATTTCATTGCAAGTAGTGTAGATTTGATTAGTTTGTTTATTAGTTTTCTTCCATTTGTGCTTTACTTCAGCAGTAGGTTAGAAGGGATAAAAGGAACACCAAAAAGTTTTCAATATGTGTCTTGGCCTCACCTCTTCTTTCAAGGATCATGATTTGAGGAAAGGACCCCTATGCAGCCCCAAAAGGACAGATTTCTACTTTCTCATAGAATTTAGAGTTTATTGTACTTGAACCAACATTTAATCAGTATGCAAGTGTAGGATTTAATTACCATTTCTTAAATTTTTAGTCTTACAGTATATCTCCACAATGACTTCATCATATTCTACAAATTTTCCTCATGCATGAAGTAGACAACTAGAACTTTGTTTTTCTAACTCATTAAAATTCTTCTTGTTTACATGATTTTTGGGAAAATATCATTGTTTTATGCAGTTCAGGTGTTTCATAAGTAGAAAAAGATTTCATAAAAATCAACCTCCTTCCAAATTCATCCATCCATAATCATTCCTTGCTTTCACTAAGACCTTCACAAATTTCATCATTTTACATGGAAACTTCTCCAAGCATGTTGAGCAAATCCAACCATCTCCCAACTTTGGTTTTGAGTTTTGGGTGATCCTAGGCATTTTATCACTCCATTCCATCTACCAACTACCTTCCCTAAGCCTTCCATCACCTCTAACACCCATTGTTTTTCTCTCAGCTGTATCCTGTAGAAATATAGGGAATCCTGTAGGTTTTTCTGTAGTAGCTACTTTTGAGGCTGAATTGAGGAAAAACCTCGAGGAAGCCACACAAGGTCACCTAAGGGTATTCCAAACTTTCCAACCATCCACCAACATCCCTAAGCCACCTTCCACATCACCAAAAGAGATTAGCTTTCACACTTGTTTTTCCATAAAAAGAATAAAAAGAAAAAACATATTTATTTTTGTCCTTTACATGCACGGTAGTGATGTTTGATGTTTTGAACTTTCATGCTTAGGAAGTAAAATTTCATACATGTTAGCTTGGAATTCTTGTAAAGCATAGTTTCTCAGCAATTAGTTATGAAATGGTGTGCTTTTAGTGTTGGATTTCAGTCCTTTTCCTTATTGCAACAGATAAGTTTTCTCCTAGAGTAGATTTCTCTTTCTTTCATCAGTAATCAATCTTCTTATGAATCCGTATAAGTCTGGCTTGAAAACCCTAGTGGTATCTTGCCAGCTGAACAACAAAAAAAGGCAGAACCATCACTTTTACTTGTGTATACAACACTGTCACCTCCAATTTTGTACGAACCCCAGGTTGATAAAGTAAAGCTGGTAGCCCCAGGAGTTGCAACATTCTTGCTGCAATACTGGTGCTCATCACTTTTTGGCGTCGTTGCCAGGGAGGTGTTTGAGTAATATGTGATTACTGCTTTCTTTCTTCCATTTCTTGTTTCTAATATTCTGCTAGTAGTTTCATTTCTGCAAAAGTAATTTAGTTTGCTTCCTTTTCCATTCTACATTCATTGCTTTGATTTCCATTCTGCAAGTAAGATTTCAATCAAGAAGTTGATTTTTCATTCAGATAACAGTTTTCATTCAGTCTGCAATTTCATTTCTGCAATTACTTTCAAAGTTTGAAAAAAACACAAAACACAAAAAAAAAACATTTTTTTCATGCCTCATAGGAATAGGGATAACTTAGGGAATTTTTTGCCAAATACCCCACTGCTTCAAACAACCAACCTTCCCTCTTCTTCGGTGGATGTGAACTGGAGGAACCCTTAGGTGAGAAACCAGACATATTTTAAGAACCTACATGGGAAGAAGGATAAGGAGAACCCATTCCTACTGAACCAATGGTTGAAAACAGAAGCGACAGTGGAAATAAGGAAAGAGTTGAGGGTGCATTCCCCATCAGGGAAAAAAAATGGGGATACTAAGATGAAAAATATAAGCCCCTCTTCCCTTCTTCATTTCCATTTTCTGACCTCAGAAGATCCATACACTTTCTTATTTGAGTTTGATGTCATATGTCGAACCTATGACTACACCAATGATGAGCAGAAGTTGAAACTATTTCCATCCACTCTCAAGGATGCAACTTTGCACTGGTTCATGGGTTTTGATGAGCCCTAGAAATGGGTAATCATATGGGCTCATTTAGCCTCCTAACTCAGCTTAATCCACCATTCTCATTAGTTTATTTCATGTTTTTGATTATATTTATGCTAATAGAGTGAATTGGGTTAGTCATTATGCCAAAAAGACTAATGTGTGCTTTATGCATATTTTTGCTCAATTTTGAGACAAAATCAAAGGTTTAATGAGCATTTGGCAGCCAAATTCAAGGAAGAACAAGGGAGAGGATTTGTAGGAGGGTGTCCCCTTCATTTATGAACCCTTACCTCAAATTCTCCATCAGAAACTCGGAGCACAAGTAGCCACATGAGTGTGTCCAAGGGGCAGCCAAGCAAGTAAAGAAGGACTGCTGTTTATCTGCAATTTTGGGAAGCTAAGCCCCTTGATTTTAGGAGAGTTGTTGGAGGCTCGAGTTGTATAAATAGTATGGCTTAGGTGCTTAGTTGTTTTATTTAGATGTTAGCCAGTTATTTGTAGATTTTCGTACTTTTGTGCAGCATTGTGTTCAACTCATTTTCGAGTTCCTTTTTGAGAACAATTTATGTAATGTAACTACTATTTTTGATAATGAAGACGAAATATTTTTTGAGCTAGCAGTGATCTCTTTACAGGACTAAAGATCTTGGGTTAGGGCCCAACCCAAGCTGCCCAGCACCTCCTTCTGTGTACTTATATGTTTTTGCTTCCATGCATGAGTTAATTTCTATTGCATATATTCATTTTACTTTGTTAGATTAGGTTGTTTTTGATGGTTAGTATAGTTGTTTTGTTTCAGTTGCTCAAGTAGGTTGTTGCAGTGACAGAAAAAGATTCAAAAAGGCTAACAGCAAGCCCTGATCTCCTTTCTCCCTTCCTGGGACTATGATTTGAGGTCAAGGCACTACTGCTGCCACCAAAAACACAGTTTTTTCTCTTCCATACAATTGCTAGTGTGATACTTTGAGCTGTAAAGGTTGATATTGGTTCAGATTCATTTGCTTAGATAATTTCCTATCCTTTTACCATAGTTTTCTCGCATGCTTTTCTATTCATAGGGTACTATTCAACATTTTCTATTTGTAGGTAAGAAATTAGGTCAAGCTAGGCAAGGTTCTGTTTTTAGTTCTTTCTTTAGTCAGTTTTGATAAGTAAATGTGTAGATATCTTGTAGGACATCTCAGCTCACCGTCCCTCCATAGAATAGCCAACACCAGCTCACTTCTCATAGAGTTCCCAACTCATTCGCAACATTTCTCTAATCTGCCCTAATTTCTGCGTTTTTTCCATGAAGTTGCTTTCTTGGTATTTGAACAAATCCAACCATCACATTCATCCTTGATCTTCCTTGACCAGTTCTAGACACCTCAACACCTTCATATAACCTTCATTTCCCCTTTTCCATCATTTTTCCACCTTTAAAACTCTAAAAATAGCTCTCGGCCTCCTCTTGTAGATCCCCTGCAGCGTCCTGTAGAATTTCCTGTGAGTGATTTTTTCGATGTCCGATCGCTATAAAAGTATTCAGAAGGGTACTAGGGGCTTCTTAGGACCTCTCCACACCTTCCTCACCCTATGAAAAAATCAACTTCACCTTCCTTCACCACCAAACCTATGCACAATCCCAACTAGATAAATTACAAGCATAATAATTTCACATAAAAGCGCTTAAAAGTACAAAAAGATGTTTTCTTCTCATCTCTTTTCAGAAGTTTCTTGAATACATGAAATTTACCTTTTCAGTAGTAATAGCACTCATTTCATTAGTTTCCATATCTTTTCTTGCAAAAGTAGGGTTAATAGGTAAATTAGGGTTTGCTAGGGTTTGCGTTACATTTCATTTTTCCTTCTCTTTCTGCAAATAGAATAGCCTCTGTAGCATTAGCTTTCTTTCATCACAGTTAAAAGCTTCTTCTGAGAATTCATAAAAGTTGGCTTGAGCTCCTAGTGATCTTGTGCCAGTTGACCAAGTGACGACCTGTAGTAAGAGCTAGTACTTGTGCCTACAACATCGTCGCTTCCAAGTTTGTTACGAACTACCGGGTTGATAAAAGTAAAGAAGGTAGCCCCAGGAGTTGCAGCATTATTGCTGCAATACTGGAGCCCACCATCTTTTTGGTGCCGTTGCTAGGGAAGCGTCAGAGTCTTTTGTGATTACTGCTTTTTTTTCTATTTTATACTGCAACATTTTACTAAGTAGTTTATTTTAGCCAAAGTAGAGCAGTTGTTTCATTTCAATTCTCCAAAAGTAGATTAGGAATTTCCTGCGTTCATTTCAATTCTGCAATTTCATTTCAACAAGCATAGATTAGGCATTTCCTGCTTTCATTTCAATTCTGTAATTTCCATTTCAACAAACGTAGATTAGTCATTTCCCGCTTTCATTTTAATTCTACAATTTCCATTTCAGAAAACGTATATTAGTCATTTTATGCTTTCACTTCAATTCTGCAATTTCCATTCTAGCAAAGTAGATTAGTCATTTCCTTGCTTTCATTTCAATTCTGCAATTTCATTTCAGCAAGTTCATTTCAGTTAGTTGCAATTTGTTGTTCAATCCATTTCAGTTTTGCGAGTACAAGCAAAAAAAAAATATCACCTAAAAAGAGATTTCCTTTCATGCCTCGTAGGAGTAGAGATAATTCAGAAAAATGTTTTCCCAACACCCCCACTGATTCACACAGCCAACCTTCTCTCTTCTTCGGTGGCTGCAATAAAAAAACACCCTTAGGTAACAACCAGATATATTTGAAGAACCTATAGGGGAAGAAGAAGAATAAACCCATTCCTCTGGATCTAATGGCTGAAAACAGAAATGTTGGGAGCAGTACCTTGTCTTCCAACTCATCTCTTAGAAGTGAATTTGAGAATCGGCTAGAATATTTCAAGAGTGAAATGAGGTAGATTCTTTCCATGCATATCAAAAGAAAACAAGAGGAAGCAAAGAGGGCTTTGGCCATTTTTTCCCTAGATGCACCAAGAGGTATCCTAGGAATGAATGCTCATTGAAATCTATAGAGGTTTGTTCAATCTGTGAATAAAATCATTCCAGAGACAAGTGCCCATCCTTGCCTGGACTTAAAGCTATGTACCAAGGGGCTGAAGTAGTCATTGAACAGACCTATTACATAGACCAAAGGAGGCCGCATGGACCTAGACCATATCAATAGGGGATACAAGTGACATCTCAGGCATACTACAACCACAACCAAGTCACTTCTATACTTTCCTGGGCCCCCCCACTCATCCTTCCTAGTCCACGCCTCCTCCTTGGTCCTTCACATCTCCATATTATGCCCAACTAGCTACTCATCCATTTCACCCCTATGCTTAGCCACAACCTTATTGGAATGCACCTCATCAGGGGTGGAGGCCCCAATACAACTCTCCTCCTGCTCTTTTGCCTCCACCACCTGCTCAACCACAACCATTGCCTCCTGCTCCACCAAGGCAACCCCAAATGTCTCCTCAACCGAACCTGAACCCGAATAACAGACAAGCCCAACAATTATATAGTGGGGAACCACCATTTCCAAACCTTCATATTGGATTAGCTCAACCCAATTGCAAAGTTGAGGTACAACACTTCCAAACAACTCCTATTGAGCTCAATGATATTCACCATAGCTTAGGAAGAGTATTGCAAAAAAGAGATTATATTGATATCATTGAAGGACCACATCCAGTAGAAGAAGATGAAAAAGAGAAGATCAAAGAACCATGGGCTGCACTTGATGAAGATAAGACATCAGAATCAGAGATCGAGAGATCTCCCTCATGGTCTCCATCAAATCCTCCATGTATTCAAGAGAAAAATCAACAAAAAGAGGAAGATGTGAAGGTCATGATATAAGAAGACATGAAGAACGATACAGATCAACGAAAGGACCAAGGAAATCAAAACTATATTCAAATATGATTCCAGACAGTCACTAAGTTGCAACGTCACTCTCTTCCTCAACTATGCTTGATCCCTTCAAAGTCAAATCATTTGGTCTCTGAAATATAGATACCTATCAAAGCATGCATTTCAAGTCTCCACATCATTTTGTCTATCATCTTGATGTGCACATGGCTCTATTGGAAGTATTCTTATGCTTGAAAATGATTTTGTTTTTCAAGTAGAGTAGGGTAGAAAAAAAGGAAAAAGGAAAAATGAAAAATAAGATAAAAAAAAAAAATCTAAGGTGAAAACCTCCTTGGGGGTGCCTCAGATTGGCTCATTGATTGAAAACCTCCATGAGGCAGTCAATGGGTTGGAAAGAAGAGAAAATAAAAAGAAAATAATATCCCTGGGTGAAAACCTCCCTTGGAGGCACCCAAGGTAGGCAATTAGGGTGAAAACCTCCTTGAGGCACCCTATTTGTTTCCAAAAAAAAAAGAGAGAAAAAGAAAAAGAAAAATGAATTTCCAGTTGTATTGCAGGTCTGCAGGAGAACTTCAGGAAGTAGAAGTAGGTGTCAAGAAAGCTCTGAAACCAATAACAGCACCTATCCTACCTTCCCTCACCCTTCTCCATCATTCTTTCCATTCTTTCCACCTCACTGTGCTTCTTTTCTGAAAATTGTGTTTTCTACAGGAGACTCTTGTAGAAATTACAGAGAGCTAGAAATGGAATTTAAAATTAGTTTGGGGAATATGGAAGCTTCATAAAGGGTTTATAAATCCTCTTGTAGTCTTCAAACCTCTCTTCCATCATTTCCAAGCTTGCATCACATCCCAAGCTCATTTTTCTTACTGTCCAAAAAGCTGCAAAATGCTCTGATACAAAAATACATAGAGTAAAAGTTTATTTTTTCACTAACTTGAAAACCGTGCATCCATTTAAAAAATTGTTTTATGGGGAGTTGTATAGGGATGATGGAAACATGCCCAAGCAATTTCAGCCAATTCCAATGCATGGATTCCAAGAAATCAGCCTCCATCACCTTCAGCCATTTTTTCATTTTCTCCATATCCGTGCATCCATTTAAAAACCTGCTTCATGGGGAGATGCATATGGGTGATAGTAACATGCCCAAGAAATTTCAGCCAATTCTAGTGCATGGTTTCCAAGAAATTGAACTCCATCACCTTCAGCCATTTTCAGTTTTCCTCAAAATATATGCATCCATTGACCATAATTTTTCTATGGGAGGTGCATAAGGATGATGGAAACATTCTCAAAAAATTTAAGGTCAATCCAGTCTACCGTTTTGGAGATATGGAAAAAACAAGTCATTGTCCCATTAAAATCTAGCATCACCAGCATGAGCATGCAAATCTGAATGTTGAAGCAGACTCCTGCAACTTAGATCTAGCTAGAGGATGCCTGCACAAGAAAAACAGTCACACATCAGATAGCAACAAAGCATAGCAGCTAATACCCTTAAAAATCAAGCTCCAAAAGCAGAATCGGTGCAGCCAAAGATGTGTAGAACACGCAAGGAGTAGGATCCTGATTGAAGATCACCTGTACAAGGAAGCTGAGCCAACAATCCAAAAGCCACGGGTGCCAGTAACAGAAATCCATGAACAGAATGCCAAAGTTTGAGCATGCAACAACATGGTAACCACTAATAGGTAAGTGATGAAACCCATTCCTCTATTGCATGAGTATAATTTAGAAACTGCATGGAAAAGTGAGATGGTTGTGATTAAATGAGATCGGTGGCCAGCTAACTAGCCACCCTCATCCAATTCAGATAGCACCTCATCCAATTCAAACAGTGCTTAGTGGGTGCAATCGGCACATGTGTTCAGCCAACTCAGGAAGAAAACTGAAAGTAGGTAGTGGTGGCTGTTTAAACTCCAACGCAATTGATGGGAGGTGATTGCGGACAGAAAGCATAAGGTTTCATGATGACACTACAATAGGGACCACAGTCCAAATAATGCCAACGCACATTTTTTCCAGCTCACCATAAGTGGAAATATCTCAAAGAAAACATAAGTATGCCTCCTCAAAACTCCTTCACCACCTTTTCTTCCATTTCATCCTCATCCACTTAGCTGTAGTAAGCTCTATACCACCACAATAACCTTGAAATCATCATCCGCTATCATTTTTAGCCATTTTTCTGCTATCGGCATTCTACAAGAAGCTGTAACAGTTCTACAGGAGGACTAGTGAGCAGTCTTGCAGAAGAAAAAATGGGATTCTCATCCAAATTTGGGCTCGAAGAGGTAGGCTCGGTGCAAACCCACTTTGCATTTTCATATATGCAAGGGGTGATGTGGTTGTAAGATAGAATGGAGCCTGAAAAGGGAAAGGAATTGCATTCAAATAATTCTTCTTGCTTCTTAAGAAAAACACAGTTTTCATCTATTCTCTGTTTCTGAAGTATTGTCTCTTCTTTACCCTGGTTTTCACATATACAGTGAATGATGCAATTTTAGTGAAGAATTAAGCCTCAAGAGAAGATTAATTGAATTAAAAAAAATAAAAAATCTTCCTGCTTCTTAAAGAAAAACACAGTTTTTTATCTATTTCCTGGTTCTTGAAGATTGTTGTCTCCCTCCTCACTTGAAACATTCTAGCAGTCTCTAAACATCATGACAGGGGGTTTTATGAGGAAGGAGCCTATAAATTCAACTAAGCTACATGAACACCCAGAAGCAGTAACCCTCTTTACCGGGGTAAATTGGTGTTGAGATTTTTTCTGTTTCACAAAGTAGGCAAAAATCTCTAATGTGTGACAACAATAGGAATTTGTTGCTAGATTAGCTCCAGGTTGTTGGGAGTGAGTTAATGCATCCTATATTTGTTGTAGGAGGATTTATGAGGCAGTTAGATCCTCTTAGCTATAAAATAGGTGTCCAGAAGGATTGGGTGTATGTGTGAGCGTTTGGAGAGGAAATTAATTCTCTTGTAATCTCCTATTTTGATAATAAGATTGCCGATGCCTATGTTTGGTGGATGTAGCCCAGAATGGTTGGGTGAACCACGTTAAACCCTGTGTCTCTTTTATGATGTGATTATCTATTGTTGTTTGTCTTTGGTTTAGCTGTATGCTCCAACAATTGGTATCAGAGCATGTTGGAGGCGTCGTACGAGCCTGCCTGGTGGTGAGTATCAGGTTGATTGATGCCACAAGAAGCTGTATACCTGCGTGTGAATGCGTGAGGGTGCTGGCGGTGTCTATACATTACAGCGTAGAGGATTTCATGTTATGTGATAGCGCAAGAGCGCATTGCTGTTGGTGCGTTGGGCGTAAACCAATTGCGAATGCGTGGAGGCCAACAGACCAGAGACCTACGTGGAGGTCGTTTTCCAACCTGCGTGGAGGACGTTTTTTCAACCTGCGTGGAGGACTGTTTTTACAACCTACGTGGAGGTTTAAAGAGTGTTATGCCAGCGCCAAAGTCTGACAGCGCAAGTCGTAAACAGCGCAGCGTTAAAAAACTTGTCTGCGTATTGAAATAAAGCGTGTTATGCCAGCAACAGCGTAGCGTTAACACTACTTTTACACAACGCAAGTCATTTTTTTTAGAACCTGCGGTTTCTTGAATATCCAGTGGACCTGCGGTTTTTGTATGAATGTTGAGCAGATCCGTCATGCGCCATTTGGGTAAGCAAGGAGGGCCAGTCAATCACTGTTTTTTAAATTGATAGTGAACGGATCGTTGTAACAATCGTTGAAACAAATACGTGGAACTCCACGTGATATATTTATTGTTTCTGCCGCTGCGTATTGGATGCTGATTCATGATATATGATTGGCTACCGATTGCATATTGTGTGTTGCGGATTGGCGCGGAATTCATTAACATAGTCGCGCCAAATTATTGAAATGGCGCAGATCTGAGTCAATTAAGAGTGCCAGTGCGCCAATTACCGGATTGGCGCATATTTTAGAGGTATGCGCGCGCCAAAGTGTCAACACTTAGAGAGATTTTTTGCTGGCGCGGTTCTTGTGTTCGTTGGCACGTGCCAAGTCCCTTTCTAGTGCATCTGTATTTGCTTCCGGCGCGGGTTTTTTGGTTAAAAGAAAGCAAAGGGGTTTGTTTTTTTTTTTTAATAAAGGCAAAGGAAGGCATAGGCGTTTATTGAGATTAATTTTTTTTTTTAAATTGGAATTGGAGATTCTTTGATTTTTTAAATGAGATGGCGAAAACTCAGAGTGCCCGATTTGAAATCGAAAAATTTAATGGCAAAAATAATTTTGAGATCTGGAAGGTAAAGATGCATGATTTGCTGGTAAAACAAGGCGTGGCGAAGGCGTTGTTGGGCAGATCCAAACTGCCTTATCCTATGACAGATGATGAGTGGAATGAATTGGATGGAAGAGCCTTGAGCGGAATTCGACTGTGTTTGGCTGATGATGTTTTATTTAACATCATGTTCGAAAATACTGCTGCCGGTTTGTGGACAAAGTTGGAGAAGTTGTATATGATGAAATCCTTGACAAATCGGATTCTCTTGAAGCAGCAGCTATACAGTTTGCGAATGAAGGAAGGTAATTCCATTACTGATCATTTTAATGTTTTTAATACTCTAATGGAACAATTAGAAAGCATAGAAGTAAAATTTGAAGCCAAGGATAAAGCCATAACTTTATTATGCTCGTTGCCTGAGTCGTGGGATCATTTTGTTACTTCTATAAGTCTTAGTTCATCTGAAACCGTTGAATTTGATGATGTCGTCGGAGCTTTGTTGTCCGAGGAGACCAGGAAGCGGTCAAATGCTAACACCTCTACATCAGAGGCAATGATGGCTAGAGGTCGTTCTAGAGAAAGACGCTCTGGAAAGCACAGCGATTCGCGTTCAAAGTCCAAGGGGAAGAAGAGTAAAGTAAAGTGCTGGTTCTGCGGCAAATCAGGGCATTTGAAGAAGGATTGCTGGAAGCGACAACAAACTTCTAAAGAAGCTTCATCGGCAGAAAAGAAGGAAGCGAACACGACTGATACAGGCTCAGCATCTGGTTTAGGTACGAGCGACGAAGTCTTATCAGTTCATTTATCAAATCATGATCAACATTGGTTGTTAGATTCCGGTGCATCAAACCACATGTGTATTCATAGAGACTGGTTTAAGACATATAGATCAGTGAATGATGGAGTCGTGTACATGGGTAATGATGTCACATCTAATATTGTGGGAATAGGGAGTATACAGCTGCAAATGTTTGATGGGACAACCAAAATGTTAACTGATGTAAGACATGTACCAGATTTAAGAAAAAATCTAATTTCACTAGGGGCACTTGATACAAATGGATATAAAACTGTCATTCAAGGTGGAGTAATGAAAATTTACAAAGGTATTTTACTAGTAATGAAAGCTAAGAAAGTAGGAAATCTGTTTCAGTTAGAAGGAAGAACAAGGTCAGTTCATGTGTCTACGGTGTCTGAACATGACAATAATTCCATTCGCCTATGGCATTAGAGGTTGGGCCATATGAGTGAAAGAGGGTTAAAGATTTTGGCTGATCACAAGTTACTTCCTAATCTAAGGTTTGGAAAGTTAGATTTCTGTAAACATTGTTTTTTTGGCAAACAAAGTAAACAAAAGTTTAAAACAGGAAAACATACTAGTAAAGGAATACTTGATTATATCCATTCATATGTTTGGGGTCCAACACCTACAACCTGGTATTGTGGCTCGTCGTATTTTGTATCGTTTATTGATGAATTTTCTAGGAAAGTGTGGGTCTAAATGTTGAAAAGGAAGTCTAATGTTTTTACAGTTTTCAAGCAGTTTAGAGCATTGGTAGAAAACATCGCTGGTAGAACTATAAAATATTTAAGAACTGACAATGGTGGTGAGTTTACTTCCAAGGAATTTGACAACTATTGTAAGGATGTAGGGATCGAGAGACATAAGACTACTGTTTATACTCCTCAGCAAAATGGAGTTGCTGAACGCATGAACAGGACTCTTCTGGAGAGGGCAAGGAGTATGCTGAGTAACGCTAGTTTGCAGAAGGAGTTGCGGACAGAAGCAGTGGCTATAGCTTGTTATGTGATAAATCGATCGCCGTCGACAGCGATAGGTTGCAAGATTCCTCAAGAGGTATGGAAAGGACACCCTTATGACTATTCTAAACTCAGATTGTTTGGTTGTGATGCATATGCTATAGTGCCTAAACATCAGCGAACTAAATTAGATTCGAAATCAAAAAGGTATATCTTTTTTGGGTATGGTGATGGAACAAAGGGATTCAGATTGTGGGATCCTACTACCCTCAAAATCATCATTAACAGAGATGTAATGTTTGATGAATCCTCTCTTGTACAGTTAGATGTAGATAATAAATTGAAACAGGATGATGTATCTGATTTTCAACACATTCAGTTTGACAGCACTTCTGATGATAGTCATGATGATCATAGTTCAGATTCTAGTCATGAACAAGTTTTAGAGTCAGATTATGAATAGGGTTCAGGTGGAGGTCATGAACAGGTCTTAGATGATGATCATGAAGAAGTTCATACAGATGGTAGTCAGCCAATTTCGGAAGCACCAGAAACATCCTTAAGGAGGTCTACAAGGATCAAACACCCTCCGAGAAGGTATGATGATTATGTTACTTCAGTTGCTTTGACCACTAATGATGATGAACTGTTGTGTTTCTAGGAATCTGTAGAAGGTTCAAAGATTGACAAATGGAAAGCAGCCATGAAGGAAGAAATGATGGCTTTAGGTAAGAATGGCACATGGGATCTGGTTGAACTTCCCAAAGGCAAGAAAACTATGGGGTGTAATTGGGTTTTCAAGGTGAAACGGGGTGTGAATGATTCAGAGGACAGATACAAAGCAAGGCTGGTTGCAAAAGGATTTTCTCAGAAAGCTGGCATAGACTTTCATGATATATTTTCACCAGTTGTTAAAATTGTTTCAATTAGAATTGTGTTTGCGTTAGTTGCTTTGCTTGATTTAGAATTATAGCAACTAGATGTTAAGACTGCGTTTTTACATGGTGATTTAGTTGAGGAAATTTATATGGAACAACCGAAATGGTTTGTTCAGCATCGCAATAAGAAATTTGTTTGCAGGCTCAAGAAGTCATTGTATGGTCTGAAGCAGTCACCTCGACAGTGGTACAAGAAATTTGATTCTTTCATGTTGAGTCAAAAATATATAAGAAGTGAATATGATCATTGTGTTTATTTTAAGCAATTAAGTAATGGCATGTTCATTATCTTAGAGTTGTATGTTGACAATATGCTTTTAGCAAGCAAAAGCATTGAAGAAATCAATAGGTTGAAGACTCAGATGGCAAGGACGTTTGATATGAAAGATCTAGGAGCAACAAGACAGATTTTGGGCATGGAGATTTTCAGAGACAAGAGCAATGGTAAGCTGTGGCTATCACAACAAAAGTATATTGAGAAAATACTTGTGAGGTTTGGTATGAACAATGTGAAACCTGTGTCAGTCCCTTTAGCTTCCCATTTTAAGCTTTCTTCCAGTTTATGTCCTAATACAGATGAAGAAAAGGATTTTATGTTTCGAATTCCATATGCCAACGTAGTAGGATGTTTGATGTATGTGATGGTTTGTACTCAACCAGATATTTCACATGAAGTTAGGGTTGTCAGCAGGTATATGGAAAATCCGGGTAAAGAACACTGGTCAGCAGTGAAATGGGTGCTTCGGTATTTGAGAGGCACAAGTAGTTATTGTATTACTTACAATAAGAGTAGTGAATCTGTTTGCGAGTATGTCGATTCTGATTTTGCAGGTGATTTGGATAAGAGAAGGTCAACTTCAGGGTACGTCTTTACTCTTGCAGGTGGAGCTATTAGCTGGATGTCAAAGCTACAAAACATTGTTGCTTTATCTACTACTGAAGCAGAATACATTGCTGCTTCGCATGCTTGCAAAGAGGCGGTTTGGTTGAAAGGTTTGCTTGGTGAGTTTGGTAGGTTACAGGACAACATCAGGTTACTTTGTGATAGTCAAAGTGCAATACATTTGGCTAAGAATCCAGCCTATCATAGTAAATCAAAGCATATTCCAATCAAGTACCATTTTGTAATACATGTTATCACTGAAAGGGGAGTCTCTCTTGAAAAGGTGCATACAAAGGAAAACTGTGCAGACATGTTCACGAAACCAGTTTTGTTGGAGAAGCTGCGTTGGTGTTTGGCTTCTCTTGGCTTGCAGAAAAGATAAAAATAATAAACAAACAGGGTATCAGGCTAATTGTTGTCAAGGTGGAGATTGTTGAGATTTTTTCTCTTTCACAAAGTAGGCAAAAATCTCTAATGTGTGACAACAATAGGAATTTGTTGCTAGATTAGCTCCAGGTTGTTGGGAGTGAGTTAATGCATCCTATATTTGTTGTAGGAGGATTTATGAGGTAGTTAGATCCTCTTAGCTATAAAACAGGTGTCCAGAAGGATTGGGTGTGTGTGTGAGCGTTTGGAGAGGAAATTAATTCTCTTGTAATCTCCTATTTTGATAATAAGATTGTCGATGCCTATGTTTGGTGGACGTAGCCCATAATGGTTGGGTGAACCACGTTAAACCCTGTGTCTCTTTTATGATGTGATTATCTGTTGTTGTTTGTCTTTGGTTTAGTTGTATGCTCCAACAATTGGATGCCTTTCTCTGAAAAATTTCATGGCTATGATGAGGAAGTCACAGAGGAATTTTTATTGTCTTTCAAACCTCATTCAAAATTCCATTCCACCATCAGTTTCAGGGGTCTAACCATAGAACTTACACCGGAATTCATTAGCAGGATTAAAATTCTCCCACTTGGACTATCATGGAGCAAAGAAAAAAAACCACTGGGCCAAGTGGCCAAGAAGACCTTTTTCTAGCCTGACGAACATCTCGTGGAGGATAAGAATGGCATCAGGAGGACAAGTATACCTTATCCATGTTGTGAGTTCAGCTATCTGATTATGAAGTATATCTCCTATGAAGGAAGATACAACATAGTTTATGGGTGTCATTTCAGATTATTACATGAACTAAAATATGGCATGGACCTTCTTGCATCCAAAAAAATCAGTCTTCCATATTTTCTCCTCCAATCCTTAATAGATTCTAGCACCAAACTGAAGGCAGGGGTTCTAGACCAACTGGCTCACCATGGGATGATTAAACTGCTGATGGAAGAGGCCCTCCACACCTTCACAATACCCATAGCCTGGGAGATTTTTAGAAATATGGTAGGGGAAGATGAGGAGAAAACAAAAAAAGAGGAAAAGATGAAAATAGATAAAGAAGAACTTGAAACAGAGGAGGAAATCAAAATAGAAGATGAGAAGGAAGAACCTGAAACAGAGAATAAAAAGACTAGAGTAGAGAGGAGGAAACCTAGAACAAAAAAGAAAAAGACTAAAACAAAAAAGAAAAATACTAAACTAGAGAAGAAAAATACTAAATAAGAGAAGGAAAAAACTAGACAAGATGAGAAGGAAACCAAAACAGAGCTTGAGGAAGCAAAGCTAACAAAGGCAGAGAAGACAAAAGAAGAGGAAAAAGAGGAAGAAGAAATACAACAGTGGGAGGATGTGGATAGAAAGGTAGGATTCCATGACGATATCACATCAGAAGCATGGGATGTTAGGGAATCCATCAGAGCCATCATGGATGAAGAGATAGACTAGTTGCTCAGAGGATGAGCAACCCATTCAGTAGGGGGGTGATGATGAGCCCTAGAAATGGGTAATTATATGGGCTCATTTAGCCTCCTAACTCAACTTAAGCCACCATTCTCATTAGTTTATTGCATGTCTTTTATTATATTTATGCTAATAGAGTGAATTGGGTCAGTCATTATGCCAAAAAGTCTAATGTGTGCTTTATGCAGATTTTTGCTCAATTTTGAGACAAATCCAAAGGTTTAATGAGCATTTGGCAGCCAAGTTCAAGGAAGAACAAGGGAGAGGATTTGTAGGAGGATGTCCTCTTCATTTATGAACCCTTACCTTGAATTCTTCTTCAAAAACTCGGAGCATAAGTAGCCACATGAGTGCAGCCAAGGGGCAACCGATCAAGTAAAGAAGGAATGTTGTTTATCTGTAGTTTTGGGAAGTTGAGCCCCTTGATTTTAGGAGAGCTGTTGGAGGCTCGAGTTGTATAAATAGCAGGGCTTAGGTGCTTAGTTTTTTTAGTTAGATTTTAGCCAGTTATTATTAGATTTTCACACTTTTGTGTAGCATTGTGTTCAACTCATTTTCAAGTTCCTTTTTGAGAAAAGTTTATGTAATGTAACCGTTATTTTTGATAATGAAGATGAAATAGTTTTTGAGCAAGCAATGATCTCTTTTAGAGGGCTGAAGCTCTTAGGTTAGGGCCCAACCCAAGTTTCCTAGTACCTCCTTTTGTGTACTTATATGTTTTTCCTTCCATTCATGAGTTAATTTTTGTTGCATATATTCATTTTACTTTGTTATATTAAGTTGCTTTTGATGGTTAGTATAGTTGTTTTGTTTCAGTTGCTCAAGTAGGTTGTTGCAGTGACAGAAAAAGATTCAAAAAGGCCAAAAACAGGCCCTGATCTCCTTTCTCCCTTCCTAGGACTATGATTTGAGTTCAAGGCACTACTGCTGCCAGCGAAAACACAGTTTTTGCTCTTCCATACCACTGCTACTTTGAGTTGGAAAGGTTGATATTGGTTCAGATTCATTTGCTTAGATCATTTCCTGTTCTTTCACCATATTTTTCTCACATGCTTTTTTGTTCATAGGGTACTGTTCAACATTTTTTGTTTGTAGGTAAGAAATTAGGGCAAGCTAGCCAAGGTTCTATTTTTAGTTATTTCTTTGGTAAGTTTTGATAAGTAAATGTGCAGATCTCTTGTAGGGCATCTTAGCTCACCATCCCTCCATAAAACAACTAGCACCAGCTCACTTCTCATAGAGTTCCCAACTCATTCACAACATTTTTCCAATCTGCCCTAATTTCTGCGTTTTTTCATGAAGTTGGTTTCTTGGTATTTGAACAAATCCAACCATCACATTCGTCCCTGATCTTCCTTGACCAATTCTAGACACCTCAACAACTTCATCTAACCTTCATTTCCCATTTACCATCATTTTTCCACCTTCAAAACTCCAAAAATAGCTCTCAGCCTCCTCCTGTAGATCTTCCTGTATATCCTCCTATAGATCCCCTGCAGCCTCCTATAGAATTTCTTGTAAGTGATTTTTTCGAAGTCCAATCACTATGAAAGTATTCAGAAGGGTACTAGGAGCTTCTTAGGATCTCTCCACACCTTTCTCACCCTATGCAAAAACCAACTTCACCTTCCTTCGCCACCAAACCTCTGCACAATCCCAACCAGATAAATCACAAGCATAATAATTTCACATAAAAGCACTTAAAAGTACAAAAAGATGTTTTCTTCTCATCTATTTTTAGAAGTCACTTGAGTAAATGAAATTTACCTTTTTAGTAGGCAATAGCACTCATTTCATTAGTTTCCATCTCTTTTCTTGCAAAAGTAGGGTTAATAGGTAAATTAGGGTTTGCTAGGGTTTGCATTACATTTCAATTTTCCTTCTATTTCTGCAAATAGAATAGCCTTTGTAGCATTAGATTTCCTTCATCACAGTTAAAATCTTCTTCTGAGAACTCACAGAAGTTGGCTTGAGCTCCTAGTGATCTTGCGCCAACTGACCAAGTGACAGCCTGCAGTAAGAGCTAGTACTTATGCATACAACACCATCGCTTCCAAGTTTGTTATGAACTACTGGGTTGATAAAGTAAATAAGGAAGCCCCAGGAGTTGCAGCATTATTGGTGCAATACTGGAGCCCACTAGGTTTACCTGGGGATAGAATCACAACTTGGGCTCAAATGCAGTAAGCCTTCAAAAACAAGAATAGAGACTACTGTAGGTCTAAAGACATTAAAGAGGAAATTTTTAGGATGACCTTAGGAAATGATGAATCCCTAGAAGATTATGAAGAAAGATTCCAACTTAGCTACAAAAGGGCCAGGTGCACACTTGACCCTGAGTCACTGAAGTTGGTCCTGCTTAGAGGAGTAATGGAAGATCTTCTGGATACCTTGAACTTGTTAGCAGGAGGGGATATCTACCAGTTACCTTATGAGGATATCAATATTGTCTTTAGAAATCATTCTAGGGCAACTAGGAAAAAGGGTAAGGGTAGTCAACCTATGGTCAGTCCATCCTCTTCCAATTCATCCATCAAGGGTGAAATTGAAAACATGATGGAGGATTTCAAGAGTGAGATGCTACAAAACCTTGCCCTAAATATGGACACTATTCACATTAAGAGAAAGAAGGAGGAAGCGGAGAGAGCCTTGGCCATTTTCTGTCTTAGATGCACCCGGAGGCACCCTAGGAACGAATGTCCATTGAATTCTATTGAAATATGCTCAGTCTTTGAAGAAAACCACTCCATAGACAAGTGCCCTTCTCTCCCTGGATTAAAAGCTATATATCAAGGAGCTTAAGGGGTAACTGAGCAACTCTGCTACATAAATCAAAGGAGACCTCATGGGCCTAGGCCATACCAACAGGGCATGCAAGGGTCATTCCATACATATTACAACACCAACCAGACCACATCCATACCTTCTTGGGGCCCTGTTGGCTGGATAAGTCGTTCTTGCGGACAAGACCAACCTCCCTAGTATATAATGATATCTAGTGACAAGCAAACCAAACAAATTCTATCTTTCTCTAAATATGAAATTTATAAATAAAGGAAAACAAGTGTTTTAGGCCTACCTCGGGTCCAGTGCAAGTTTGTGGAAGCCATGCTCCATTGATCCAAATGAGCTCCCTTGTAAAGAATCTGCAAACACAAACAAGAACACACATTAAAAAGCACCTGAAAAGCCAATATAACAAAGCATATTTATCATGATGATCAAGGAATTCATGAAACAAACCATATAAGACAATTTGTTGAGAAAAATGAATCTGATTGTATTAAATTTAATCAAAGAAGAACTTTACAACCTTGGTTCCTTGATGCTGTACAAGCTCCTCCTAGGGTCCATCAAGAATCTCCTCTATTTTGACAAGTTTCACTCTCTTCCCAATGAAGCCAAAAGGTATGTAATCTCTCTTCTCAAGCTTAACTAGGAAGTCTCAATTCCAACAGCATTTACCCTAAAAAATGTTCAGCTTCTAACCTCCCTAGCAAACATCCCAATGCCTTAATTTATAGTGCAATGGAGGGAAGTTACTAGGTCCACCTTCAAAGGGATAAAGCCCTCCTTCAAAGGGATAAGCTCCTCTCATCAAGGGATTAGCTCCTTTAGTTTTGGGATGCATGAACCACCTAGGAGCGAACCATCCACGTCAAGATTCCTTCTAGAATCATCCAGAATTAACCACAAGTGAGTTTTCAAGAATGAACTTACACCTTTTTGACTTTCACAGGGGTCCGCACCCACTCCTTTAGAGACAGAGCGGGTAGGTCCACAGGTAACATGAACAAGGGGTGCAGGACTACAGGTAACAGTAAGAGAAAGTGCGGAACCAGAGCTTTATTGATTTTCAAGGACTTTCTCTCATTTTTAAAGCTTGACATGAAGAGCTGAGGTTTGAGACTTGCTAAGGAGGATAGTATGAATGACGATAGATCCATAATGAGTGCAAATAGTCATGGTGACAATATTTTGTGTAATAGATTGCCCCTTAAAGTGTGAAGTTTGTAGTAGATGAGGATTTCATTTATCATCTAAGAAGAGTGAAGTACTTTATCATTTCGAGGATCACCTTGTGGAGAGCCTGGTTGGAACCTATAAAACATTTAATACAAAATATATATATGAGATCATATCATCACTGAGGTAGGCATTCCCATACTCAGATCAAAACTGACTAGAAAACTAACTATTTCTCTGATATAGGAATGATCTTGTAATACATCACAAGTATAGACACATGTAGACACAGTATGGACGCAATCATTTGTTTATGAATAGTCCACTGTATAATGAATACAAAATTCCTCGCAGCTTGGATGGTGGAAACTAGATCTAGGGTCTTGATTTCTACTTCCCGAAATAGTACGATTCTATCCATGTGAATGAATGTGTCGAAGTCGAACATGGGAGAAACCACTTGATTACCAGTCAATGATGTAAATTGTTAACAAGTGTGAGAGAAACCACCAGTAATGTCAATGGCTCTCAAAGTACTCAGTACAATCCATGAAATGTGAATAGATGTGTTGATGTCGAACATGTCACGGAATCCTTTGATCGAAGGTCAATGATGCAACCTATCGTCGAAGGCGAGAAACCTGCCATTGAGGCATGCAGATTCCAAGGTACTGATGATTTCTAGATCATCTTTCTAGATAATGAGCTGAAGTCGATAGAAAGCGATCCGTTGTAGGCAAGCGCACAACATGAAATCATAGATCAAGTTTTGAATAAATATAGTTGCAAGGACTGACTCAAGGATGGTCAAGATGGATGACAAATATTTTGCAGATGAATGGTTTATTTGCACTGACCTTTTGAACACATAACGACACAGCAGATGGTTTGGTGACAATTGACCCAAAGTTAATACCCAGAAACCGGCTGAAGACTCTCAATATGGTTTGATCAACTGTTAGGAAAAGGATTTCCCAACCCAGGTGAACAAAAAGTGTCGTGTTCAAGAGTGGTTAAATGTTTTTTGAGACACAAAGTATGACAAACAGGTTCATTTTTATCTCTTTTCCCCCACCATTTCTGGCAAGTACCTCTTTATTTTTGATAAGCTTGAGGAGGATAACATTTGCTTGATTATAAGCTCATCCTTCGGATGAGTCCAACTTAGTTTAAATTTGAACCCTAAGAAGGAGTGGTCCATTCCTGTTTATAATTGAACAGGTCCTTTAATGTTAAATTTTAACGAGTTCAGTATAGGAGAAACTCAGCGTTTTTCAATTTTAGAGAGTCTGAAAAAACTTAAGAAAACTCCATGGTTGTCCTTTTTCGTAAATTTGTGTCTCCCAAGCCCAAAAAAGTATAAAATAATACTTGAGAGAACCGCTTGACCATTATGACCAAGGAGTACTTTTCATAATTAGTGCCTCTGCTCCGAAAAAGTAAAAAAACGATCAATGACACGTCGTTTTATAACCAATATCGAATTTGAAATGACAAAAATCCAGTAATCTTTTCCTGTTTTTACGGTTAGAAAAGGGTTGTAAGTGGACCGTCTTTTTAGTTCCATTTTAACGAGCTTAAAAAGAAAAACTCGGCAATATTTTCATATTTTAGGAGTCATAAAAGAGCTTAAAGGTGACTCTAATGTTTTTTGTCGAAAATTACCAATTTTGCCTAAAAAATCCGTTATCGTGCACAAAAACTCAAACATTGCTCATACCTGTTTAAAATAGATAAAAATGCTTCAAAAGTTACCTCTTTAAAGTGAAAAATAAAAAAATTAAAAACTCATTTATTCAAAAAAGCTTATAAAAAGGGCTTTTGTAAATTCGTTTTTACTGTTTGACTTCAGAGTGAGAAAAGAGAGCTTTTGGTCAGAAACTTCCCATGAAGATTGTGGAAAATCCGTTCGTTGGAATCGAACGCCGTCTCCTCCAGGTAATCCACATCATCTTACTCTTTCATTTCATCCATTTGAAAATTGTTTTTAGGGCTTTATTTGTTTTTTTAGGAAATTTTTAGGTTAAAAACCCGCGCACGGGGGTCCGTAGGCATAACATAGGAAACCTGCGGACCCTGACTTTTTCGTAAAAGGAAAAAAGTCAGGCGTCCGCACCTGCTATGAAGGCAGAGTGCTGACCCACGCACTGTCTCTAACATAGAGGGTGCGGTCCCTGCAGAATCGGTTTTCAAACTTCAAATTTTAAAATTTCACCAAAAAAATTTGATTTTAAATATTCTAATTCGCCTTTTTATTGAATGTAGGGTATACATCATGCTTGATTGGTGGGAACAGGAGCACGAGGATGTGGATCTCGCTGTGATTAGTCATCAACCTTTGATTGATGCATTGAAGGCATGCGGTTTATACAAATTCTGGGCCATACTTGGCATGAGGGCCCAGGTGGACTTTTTGCAGTGGTTGGTAGACAAGTGGAACATACAGGACTGGTGCTTCTTTATTGGTGGCCACCAGCTCGAAATGGAGCTGGAAGACATTTACTTTTTGATTGGTTTGCCTAAGAGAGGTGAACATTTGACTCTATTTGGGACTAGGCCAGGTGGCTAGTCTGTTGATAGCCTCCGGCTAGAGTTTTGCAACGACCAAACTAGAGACATAGGGATTGATATCAAAACCATATCCCGTCCTGAACTCAAAGTGATTACGTTTACTGTTACCAGGCTCTGCGGAAGTGCAACACTACATGTGGCCACTGGATCCCAAATGCAGATGGCAGTAGACTACTTTCGAGGCACCATCTTCAATTGGTACGAGGCTGTGTTGGCTAATGTAAAAGGCCAACTGACTAGAGCAAAGAACGGACAACTGAAGACCTTTGGATATGGTGCTTTAGTTGTGAGCTTTGATCTAGAGAGGGTCCCAATGCTGGTCCCACAACATCTTACCGTTGGAGCTGGACTTCCCCGAGAGCCCAAACTAATGCGTTGGGTTGCAGTTATGGCCCGTCATCCTGAGGAGGGAATAGAAGTCGTTCGATTTACTCCTAAGTATTTTCATTGGTTGGAGAACCAAGTATTTGCTATTCAGGATTTTCCTTATGCTGGGGTAGATTATCGTGGTGACCCAGACATGGCTCTTCTACCAGGAGAGCAATGGGATGACTCAGGTAAAATCATTTTCAACATTTTCTAATTTTTTTTTTTTTTTTTTAAATCGTCCCAAAATTGATAGTAAAAGTTTCAAATGCAGATGTAGGTCCACAGCGACCAGTCACTCTCCAGCCTTATGAGAGGAAATAGCCAGCTGCAGCAACAACAACCCCACGGGACAAATCTACAGAGACCTTGGCCGAATTGGAAAGCCATCTAGAGTGTTTGACAACAGACATTCCAGAGACCAACATAGATGACATTCCTCTTAGGCTACAGCGCTATGTGATTGGGGTCCCAGGACCTTTCAGGAGGTTTCTTTGTAGGATGGCCCATACAGTGGTTTCTTATCGTGATCATCACCAATGATAGGATGATTGCCGGTTGTAGACACATATGACATTTTTTACTTTTTGTACTATCATTTTTGCCAATCATAAGGTGTTTTTCAACCTATGATCGAAGACGATGTATATTTGACACACTTCTATGCTATACTATATCACTATTACCGGCTTATCTTGTAAAACATGTTATGGAATGTTTTTAAATTTACTTGTATGATTATTGCAAATGTCTACTTAACATTCGAGAAGCAATTGCATCTGCTAATGTATTTAAATATCTTGGAATATGCTGATATTCAATATAGTCAAATTCACGTTCCAAGAGACGAACTCTCAAAAATAATCTCAATAACACTAGATTTCTAATGGCATACACTCTATTAAGCTGTAATACAATGAGTTCAGAATCTAACCTCACAATCAAACTCCGAATCCCAAATGAGATAGATTCAGATAATAACTCAATCACTACACTATACTCTGCAATGTTGTTCGTTGTTTGACTGAGGCTTACCCCATGCATAGGTACCAACTCATCAGAGGGCGAATAGATAACCCAAGCTGTGGAAGAAATGTTCCATGTATTACGACAAGAACCATCATCAAAACCAAGGTATGTTTGGAGAGACATCGACATCTGCAATATCAAGAGTAAAATCAAGATAAGCAGGAATAATGACAAAAAACACTCTCTAAGCTAAGCACACATTTTAATCTAAAACACACCAGCTAGAAAGAAAACTAACCTAACTAAAAATCTCCAGACCCAAATTTAAGCATAATATCTCTTCAGGGAAAGACCATTTCTGGGTTTACCTAAAGAGACCCCGTCAAAGTCTACCAATTCATAGGCCACTTTTGCCAGCTTTCGCTTAACAACATAAGGACCATGCCACATGGGTACAAATTTTCCAGCGCCTAATTTATCATTTGCTTGATCGTACAATAAGACTAGGTATCCTTCTAAAAAATTACGAGGGGTAACATTTCAATCATATTGAGCTTTAATACGTTTGGCATGAGTTTTGATTGCTAATGCAGCATCTCATCAATTCTCATCTAGCTGAGCCAAGTACAACAAACGTTTTTCCTCTTTGGAAATGGTTGGAAGTAATTCTATGGCCATTTGCAATGACGGGATTTCGCATTCAATGGGTAACACAGCTTCCAAACCATAAAATAGTTGGAAAGGAGTGAAACCGGTTGACGTTTTTACTGAGGTTCGATATGCCCAAATCGCTGAAAATAGCATGTTATGCCAATTCGACCTATGAATCCCAATGATTCGTCGGATCATGATGACTATAACTTTGTTGATGGCTTCAACTAGACCATTAGAATATGGATAATATGGAGTTGAACTATCATGACGTAAGCCAAGTTGGTCTGTAAGTTCAGTCATCATAATATTTCGAAAATGATGCCCATGATCAGTGATAATCACTTGTGGAACACCAAACCTAGAAATTATATGATTGAACACGAAAATCATAGTAGTTTTGCTGTCTGCCTCAAATGTAGGCATCACCTCGGCCCACTTGGTAAAATAATCTACTGCAAGGATGATATACGCATGCCCCCCGACCGAGTGAGGGTTACATGTAATAAAATCGATACCCCATTTCGCAAAAGGCCCAACGGCAATTATAGGTTGGAGAGGAGCAGGTGGAGCATGCATCTTTCGATAAAAAATTTGGCAGTTGTGGCATTTTCGGACCACGTTAATACAGTCTTTAAGCAAAGACGGCCAGAAATAGCCAGTGCGCAATATCTTTTGGGCTGTGGCAAACCCAGACATATGACCGCCACATGCTCCAGAGTGACATTCATTTAGAACCCTTTCAGCTTCCTCATGAGTTAAACAATGCCAGAAAACAGAGTCCACCCCACGACGATAAAGTGTATCTCCAATAATTTTGAATTGTTGGGACTGGAATCGTATTTTTCGATGCTCTGATCTTGAAATTTCTAGCCGAAATGATTGGGTTTGGAGATAAACTATGATATCCCCATACCATGGATCTAAAGTGCTGATTAGAAATAAGGATTCGTCTGCAATGGGCTCCTCTGCCACAGTTTCCATGTTAGCATGCGGGAAGTCACACATCAACTCTGCAAAAACTAAAGATTTCTTTGAATTAGACTTTTCAAATTCCAAGTCGAACTCCTGTAGGATCAAAATCCATTTGGAGTACTTGCCCCCTAGCAATTGTTTGGTCAAAATATAGATCATAGGGTTGCAATCGGAAATTACTGTAGTTTTGCATAGTAAAATGTAATGACGAAAACATTGGACAACTTGAACAACTGCCAATGCCAATTTCTCCACATGTGAATATTTTAGCTCAGTTGGATTTATGGTTAGACTAAGGTAATATATCACATGTTCACTACCAAATTCATCTTCCTGAACTAACACCATTCTAATGGTGGAATGCGAGGCGGCGAGATATAAGAAGTAATCCTGGTTGTAGTTGGGAGGATGCAATAACAGTGCATGGGTCAATGCATGTTTTAGTGCATCAAAAGATTTGTCATCTATCTCATCCCAAAAGAATGGAGTATTTTGTTTCAACAATCGGGTAAAATCCTTTGTGATCTCGACATAGTTAGGAATGAATCGACGTAAAAAATTTGCTTTCCCTTGCAAACTTTGGATTTGGCGAAGACTCGAAGGAGGAGGCAATTTGACAATAGCTTCAACCTTCAAGGGGTCGAAGCAAATGTCGGCTTTCGAAACAACAAACCCCAGTAACCGACCCATTTCTATACAGAAAACACACTTGTGTGGATTCAACCTAATTTGATAATGCCTACACCTCATAAACATTGCTCGTAAATAGATGAGATGATTAGCTCGATGTAATGAATGAGCAGGTAAATCATCGAGATAGGGTTGCACAGTGTGCTTGATGTCATGAAACACGTAAGACATGGCTCTTTGAAAAGTTGCCTCGGCGTTCTTGAGCCCAAAAGGTAATTTGCAATAAGCAAATGTCCCCCATGGACAAATGAAAGCCGTTTTTGGTTGATCAACAGGTAGAATATTTATTTGATTTTATCCGGAAAAACCATCCATGAAGGAGAATATTTCACTACCGGCACAATCATCAATGATTTGATCGATATAGGGAGTTGGATAATTGTCTTTTAGACAGGCTCGATTAATATCCCTATAATCGATACATATTCTTATTGTTCCTTGCTTTTTTTAATAGGAACAATATTCGATACCCAATCTATTAACGGAATTGGATAAATGAAACCTGCTTTAAGTAATTTTTCAACTTCTGCTTTAATAGCAGCAGCTTTTCGCGGGTGGATCTGATGCAAACGTTGCCAGACGGGTTTAGCATCCGGGTAAGTTTTGATTTCATGAACAACAATTGCTGGGTCAATTCCTGGCATTTCCTCATATGACCAGGCAAACACGTCACGGAATTCTTGAAATAGGGCCTTATATGTTTGAATTTCATCTTCCGTACAAGAGGCACCTATATGAATGTTTTCAACAATTCCAGGCTTAACCGAAATATCAATAGGAATAGTTCGAGAAATGTTTCCCAAATTTAACTCAGAATCAGGATTTTTCATTGGATTCTGAGGTTCCTTGACATAATCAGTCGTAAAAATAGATGGAAATCATTTTCAAAGCGATCAATCTCAGGTAAAAATGAAGATCTTCCCATGGTAAATTATCAAAACACATGATTTCACGAATTTGCTCATCAATGTGAAAAAGTTCGGAAAACATTGTTGAATATGAGTTTGATGTTGAAAGTGATTCTTCATGGACCACATTCATTAAGTCAATTTCGGTTGAAGAAGTGTCGGAAAACGACTGCACGGTCTGATACGCAATTTCATATGGACTCAAAGGCATAGCATCACCAAATGAATCTATCTCAGATTTGGAAGGTACGATCCAAGGATCATCATAAACAATAGTGTTTGATGAAATCATATGAATGGTTGCAGTAGAAGACGATGCTTTTGGAGGAGGAAAGGAAAAAGTTCCTAGTAAACCAGAATCTTTAACTAATCCTACTCCAACATCCTTATAAGGGATAGTTGTTTTGCCGACATGCTGAATACTTTCAGAAGAGGCTGGGTTGGATGAAAAGTAAGTTAGCTGGTCTATAGTTACAATCTTTCCATTATGAAGGAACTTTATAAGCTGAAAGACCGATGAAACAATAGTTGTCATAGCATAAGACCAACTACGACCCAAAAGAAGGTTGTAATCTAGAGGGGCATCAACCACCTCCACATATAGATTAACAGTTTTGCCTTCAACCCCTATAGGTAAATCCTATAGAATGCCAAATGGATGGAACCCACGGCCATCAAAGGCCTTTAGAATCGTTTAGATAATCTTCGGCAAAATCACATAAGATTTGTTATGTGATTTTGCCGAAGATTATCTAAACAATGTTATGGATCACAGAAGTCTAAAATGCCTTTAGAATCGTCGGGGATTGATTAAGTGTAGGAGAACCAAGCGATCTCCAACACTGGATCAACATAATACACGTTGAGGCTCCCTCATCAATCACAATCCTATAACAAGGTCTATTTTTGACTAACACTGGAATCTGGAAAGCCATTTGATGAGATAAGCGAGGTGTACTATTTTCTAGATCGAAAATTATAAGGTCCGAGTCCTGAATGTCAACAAATCCTATAGCCGACAATAGCAATTTATGTTGTGCTGGACATGATTGTAGCACCTCCTAAGCCGACATTGCTAAAGGTGAAATAGCCAAATCTTCAACAATGTTATAGTTCTGAGCCGCTCTCGCATGTGGATTGAAAGCTGACTTTCGAAGTATACCCTTGGCGGGTGGTTTGATTTCTAAGTCTGGGTTAGGTTTCTTGATCTGTAGTGGATCGGAATCGGGAGTTGAATTTGATGGGTTTGAATTAGAAGATTCTTCTTCCTTACCACCAACATGACTTTTACTTCCATAATCTTGCGATCGTGTTGTAATCCTAACATGGGACATCACCATTATGGGTTCTTCTAAGGCATTTGAGGAAGAACCTATCATCTTAATGTCTTGACTAGGAAAAGGATCCTTCAAAACAACAAGCATTTGGGAACCTTTGACAATTTTTGCAACCTCAGTGCGATGAGGGCAGTCTCTTGTAAAATGTTCTTCGTCACAAATGAGACAAGGATAACGAGGTTTGCGTTTCTCATCAATAGATTTCGTTTTTTCTGGTTTCTCTTTCGAATTTTTATCTGTTTTATTTTTCTTCTTCCCTTTCTTTTTACCGCCGGATTTTGATTTGGCCATAGATGACTCTACAACATGAATATCGACAGAAATTTCTGCGGAAGAATCTCCTGTCGGGGAATCTGGTAAAGTTAGAAGAATTCTTGGAAGATTTCTTCTTACTTTTGGTATTAACCATACCAATCATACCATCAGCGGCATGAGACCCTGAAGGAGCTGCAGTTATTTGATTTTTTTTAGGAAGGTCGGGGATTTTCTCGTGTAACATACCTGACTGCGTATAAACTAAGTCAAGGTACTAAGCTTGAGAAATTACTTGCTCTTCAGTAATGACTCTTGCCTTAGCTACATCCTCAGTGATTTTCGGTAATAAAGATTTGACAAACCATTCAGCTAAGATTTGATCCGGAATAAAAACTTTCACTAAACGCCGTCGACGTCTCCATTCATGAATGTGATCTGAAATGTAAGTGGACATTGATTGTTTTAATGAAGTTAATAATTCCGTGCCATTGTCATATCTGACTGGCAACTGAAAATGAGTTAAAAACAAAGTAGCTAACTGACTAAAGTTATAAAAAGTGGCTCGTGGTAACTCAATGTACCACTTGGCCGCAAGACCAATTAGAGTGCGTTGAAAAAGGCTTAAACGGATTGAATCATATGAAATGGAGTTAGACGCATACTAGAGGTGATAAGTCATCACATGGTTCGACGGGTCCTCTCCTGATTTTCCTTCAAACTTAGGAATATCACTAGGCAACTTATTCGGCATTGGCAGCCAAAACAAAAGATAGTTAATTGGATCTTTCGTAAGGCGCGACAAGTCAGGCAAGTCCAAATTTGCAATGAACGGTAACTGATGATTAGGGTCCCTAAAACCCTGGGTCATGAGACCAGCCCCAGGAGGAGGATATCCAGGATAACTAGGAATTGGAATTGCATTTGGGATATTATATCCTCATGGAAAACTAGGATTAACCGGACAGTACTGGGGTTATTGAGGTTGTTGATATGTATATCTAGGGTACAGTTGATACTGATAGACTGGCTGCTGCACAACAAGACCGTATAGGTACTGTCCCTGGTACAGTTGATAAGTAAATTGAGGTTGACTTGTGACAACCGTACTTGGACCAGGTTGTCCTACAGGCATTTGAACCGAAGTCTGAATTGTGGGTCCAGACTGAGGTAAAGATTCTTGAGGAGTTGATACAGGAACAGTAGAAACCAGAGCTGTTGATACTCCAGAAGTAGGTGGGGTAGATTGAACAGATGTTGCAGCAGTTGCAGTAGTTGTTTGAGGTGGAGTTCGAGGCGAACAAGGTCCAGGCTGAGAAACTACAGAAGGTGCAGAAGTTTGAATAGTAGACTCGACAGGTTGCTAGGTTGAACCACAAACCAAGGGTTGTCCATATTGAGATGACAACTGCACATTCGGTTGTAAGATCTATTGAGATTGAGATGGATCCCACACTAAGTTCATTTCGAGGTATGGACCCATAGCAGGTTGAGCATATTGAGGACCATAACCAGGTTGAGGGTAGGATTGATAATTCAAAGGTACATTTCTAGCTCCTTGGACAAATGACTGACCGGAAGGTGGTTGGAAACCTTGGGTTGGGTACTGACCTTGAGGGTGATAACCTTGAGGCACGTGCTGACACTAGGGTTGACCTTGAGGTACATATTGATACTTGGGTTGACCTTGACGTACATACTGAGTCTGGGGTTGACCTTGAGGAATGTACTGTCCCGTAGGTATGTACTGTCCTTGAGGTTGCCCCCCAGGCGGTAATTGGGTACCTTGAGGTTGCCCCCCAAGCGATAATTGAGGACCTTGAGGCTGCCCCCCAAGCAGTAATTGGCCACCTTAAGGTTGCGGATTAGGAATAGTACCTGACATCATAAGAATATCTTCTACACTCAACAACTTAGTTCCGTTATTACCAGTTAATAACCCTTGTTCAATAGGTTGAGGAGATGATCCCGAAAAAGTACCAGTAAGTGACTGATACCCAGACAGAACAGAAGGACTGCCATATAAAAAGGTTTCTGGAGATTGAGAAAACATGGATGACTGTCTCGACATATTTAGTGGAGGATAATAACCCCTAGGTATTGGATGAAAATGAATGCGAGGTGGTGAAAAAATTAGTCCCGGGTTTTCCAAAAAATTGGTCAATGAAAGATACCAAGCATCCCTCCTAGGTGGACTGTAAAAGATCGATTCACACTCCCTAAGTTCTATAGCTGGTTGATTTTCAAGGATAGGTATAGCTTCTTTCGGAGTAACAAGTTCTTCAATAGCAATAAGTCCAGAAGGAAGATTTTGGGTAATGACTCTTTCTACCCTGGGTGAACCAGGACCACTGGAAGTTGGAGAGGCAAATCGTGATGTTGGAGTAGCAGCAGGTTCAGATATTTCAGGTTTCTCAGCTAAATCACTAGTAGAAGAATACTACCAGTAACTTCGGAAAAAGAAACAGGTTATAAAATATACTCTGGTGCTTGAACTTGGTAATCAGGATGTACAACCAAAGAAGACTCTCCTTCTTCAAGTGACCCAACTCTAATGTCACTAGGAGTTACAAGGGCTCATAGACCTTCAAGCTAGCTTGGTGAAAACTCAGGAGGTTGGCCCCGAAGTCTACGGGACTTCCTCGGTAATTCAGCCACGATTAAATATTTTAACTACTTCACACACAAATAAAGAAAAATCTCAATGAAAACCACCTAAAGTCTCTAAAGAACCAAACAATTTTGAATCACACGCCTAAAGAATCTAGGAGATCAAACCACACACAAACAGTAACTTTCCATACCGAAAACACTAGTTGGTGATGAAAGCCAACGTTGCAGAGTTCAATACAGAAATGGCAATTGGAACAGTTACCCCGGCAACCTGCTTAATGAATAGACTGGCACAAGTTTCTCCACTAAACCTTCTCGAGTGAAGAGAACCCCCCAGAAAATCCAAGTGAGTCTAGCTGACATCTGCTGCAGGTACAGTGGGATCTTCCCTCCACCATCACCTTAGGAAAGAATCCTATAGAATATGGTCACTATGGTTACCAACGGAAACAAATATACTTGGGGGAATAGTCTGTGATCTGATACACACGCAAGGGCAGAGTAGCAAGCTCAATCCCCTTGAAGCCTCCTTGAAATAATCCAAGGTTTACCAACAAGTGACCCCAGGGTCCTCGACAATGGTTAATTTGAGGTTTATCATTTTTAAAATGTGTATATCTAGTATCGTTCCCAATGCGGAAGGATTGATTACCCCACTAGTTTGGACACGATCTCGTGCTTGAATCCTATAAGAGGAGCTTCCCAGAGCATAGATGTAACAATTGAAATTTATCTCCTACCGCAAGATACAGCTACTTGTTTGTTTTACTATCTTGGAGATTTAATTACTCCCTACTCCAAGATACTAGCTTAAGCTATGTTGGTGATAAAGAGCCCTAGAAATAAAAAGATTACTAGATAGATTATACTTTAAGCATTATTTTTATTGGTTTTTTCTTAAGTCAAAATATGCGGAGATGAAACTTATGGTGTGAAGACTCAACTCCAAAACACTAAAAATGCACTTAGGATGAAAAACAATCCTTTTTCTTCAATGAATTTCTAGCTAGAGAAAGAGTTGAGAATGCAAATGCTTGTAAAAAAAAATCTTTCCTTAACAATCAAATCAAAAGAAGAACTTTTTGTCTTTTCCAATGAACTCAAAAATGAGACAACTAGTTATGCTCACGAAAATTTCCCTTTTTTTTTTCAAACACTCAAATACTACAAAAACAAACTTTTTCAAAAGATATCTTTTTTTTTTTTTTTTTTTTTTTTTAATTTTTATAAAACACTCAAAAGTACTAAAAAATCTAATCTTGAGATCTATAAATTCTAAAAACTATTTGAAGTAAAATCTTACAAGATTTCTTTTCAAGGATGTTTTACTTAGTTATGAACAAACTAAGGACTAATTTGTCCAGAATCACAAATTAGTCAAAAAACAACCAGCATTTGTTTTATTTTCTAAAAATGAAATCCAAAACTTTCAACACAAGTCCTTTCGAAGTTTCGCAAAGAGGAAAAACAAGATGGATTCCTCAACAAAGGCAGATTTTACAAAATGGTCAAACTCATAAGAAGGCCAGCAAAAACCAAGGTGATCTGAGGTTTCTAAGGATTCTAAGCTCTGAGTTACTACAAGACCAAACGAAAATCAAGCCCGACACTCAAAACTTCTAGGAATTTCACCTAAAACCCTAATGCCAATGGAATTAAACTAAGAAAAGTTCCTGACAAGTCACGTGCAGATCTGGGTAGAGGCTAAAAACATATAAACAAATCCTAAGTTGACTGAATGAGAAAATTTCAAGTTTTTCAAAATTTTGACAGGTTCGCAGGCCCCCAGTATACCCAGGTGCAGTACCACTTTGTGTGTAAAACAAAAGTGTGGGGATATCTGCACTGTGCTACAAGCAGAGGGTGCGGTCCTCTCCTAAATGTACGAAAAACAGAAAATAATTCAAGATCTACTAAACCTACCTAATCCCACACACATCAAGTCAAAAACCAAAAACAAAGACACACTTTCTCAAGTCAAAGTAAAAGCAAAGGAAAAAATCAAAAATTCAAGTCCCCAGCAGAGTCGCCATTTTGTCGGCCGGATAAGTCATTCTTGCCGACAAGACCGACCTCCGTACTATCTAATGATATCTAGCGACAAGCAAACCAAACAAATTCTATCTTTCTCTAAATATGCAATTTATAAATAAAGGCAAACAAGTGTTTTAGGCCTACTTCGGGTCCAGTGCAAGTTTGTGGAAGCCACGCTCCGTTGATCCAAATGAGCTCCCTTGTAAAGAATCTGCAAACACGAACAAGCACACACATTAAATAGCACCTGAAAAGCCAATATAACAAAGCATATTTATCATGATGATCAAGGAATTCATGAAACAAACCATATAAGACAATTTGTTGAGAAAAATGAATCTGATTGTATTAACTTTAATCAAAGAAGAACTTTACAACCTTGGTGCCTTGATGCTGTACAAGCTCCTCCCAGGGTCCAGCAAGAATCTCCTCTACTTTGACAAGTTTCACTCTCTTCCCAATGAAGCCAAAAGGTATGTAATCTCTCCTCTCAAGATTAACTAGGAAGTCTCAATTCCAACATAATTTACCCTAAAAAATGTTCAGCTTCTAACCTCCCTAACAACCAGCCCAATGCCTTAATTTATAGTGCAATGGAGGGAAGTTACTAGGTCCACCTTCAAAGGGATAAAGCCCTCCTTCAAAGGGATAATCTCCTCTCATCAAGGGATTATCTCCTTTAGTTTTGGGATGCATGAACCACCTAGGAGCGAACCATCCACGTCAAGATTCCTTCTAGAATCATCCAGAATTAACCACAAGTGAGTTTTTAAGAATAAACTTGCACATTTTTTACTTTCACAGGGGTCCGCACCCACTCCTTTAGAGACAGAGCGGCAGGTCCGCAGGTAACATGAACAAGGGGTGCAGGACCGCAGGTAACAGTAAGAGAAAGTACAAAACTAGAGCTTTATTGATTTTCAAGGACTTTCTCTCATTTTTAAAGCTTGACATGAAGAGCTGAGGTTTGAGACTTGCTAAGGAGGACAGTATGAATGATGATAGACCCATACTGACTGCAAATAGTCATGGTGACAATATTTTGGGTAACAGGCCCCCTTGCTCATCCTTCCTGGTCTACACCTCCTCCTTGGTCCTTTGCACCTTAGTATCATTCCCAGCTTTCCAGCTAGTCATTTCAACCATATGCTCCACCACAACCTCAGTGGAATGCACCGCCCTAGGGGTGGAGGCTCGTATACAACAATGTTGCAGCCTTATTTCCTTCACCACCTACCGAACCACAAATTTTACACTCTTCTCCACCTAAACAACCGAGATGCCTGCCCAACCAAATCTGAACTCGAACAACAGATAGACACAACAAGTATACAGTGGAGAGACATCCTATCCTGCTTATGTTGTGGATATTCAGGAAATCAACCTGAGATATGAGAGAGTACTCTGAGACAACCAACCTCTACCTCCACCTAGGGAGGTTGAGAAGGAAAGAGATAAAAGCATCCCTAAAGTAAATCCACCACCCTTTCCTAAGAGGTTAACCCAACCACTCTAGCCTACCCCAAAAGAGATTGAAATTTTGGGAGAATTGAAAAACCTATGTGTCAAAATTCCTCTTCTCCAAGATATTAAATATGTACCTATTTACAACAAGTTGATTAAGGAGAAGTGCTTCAAGCATCCAGGGAGGCAAAGAAGAGATGCCCCTACCATTAATGTCATTGGACAACTGCCCAACTTAATGCTAGGGAAGGTAATATGTCCAAAGTATTTGGAACCTAGAAGCCCTATAGTAGATGTGCACATCAATGGCACCATTGTCCCGCACATTTTGATTGATTTTGGGGCTTCCATTAATGTTATGACCAAGGACACCATGCTTAAGCTCAACCTCTAAGGTTCATTGAGAAAGACCACAATAGTTCTGCAACTTGCAGACTGCACCACAGTGACCCCTAATGGGATTGTGGAGGATGTGATGGTCTCAATTGACTATTGGGAGTACCCTGTAGATTTTCTAGTTCTCAAACCTAAGGCTAAGCTTATTGGTTACCCTCTCATTCTTGGGAGGCCCTGGTTAACCATTGTCGATGCCTACACTAGCTCCAGGGCTAGAAATATGACCATAAAAAATGGGCATATGTTCAAGTAGTTAGTCCTATACCTTCCTGCTCAGCCATCTCTATAACATGACTTACCTTGGTGGCTAGAAAAGAAGGAAGAAGATGAAGTTTATTCTGCCCAACTATATACCTTAGAAAAAACTATGGGAGGGGGACAACACAACGAAGATGATTTGATTGAACACATACTCCAAATTCCAACTCCCAGTAAATTGTCCTTAGAATAAATAGTAAAGAAAACCAAAAAAACCATCATATTTATCTATGCTTAGCCGATTCCAAGCCTATCCAAGTTAAAACCATCTGATTTAGCCCCGAGAGAAATTTGAAAATCAACCCGTCTCTTTTTGTTCAGCAAGAAGACAAGTTGTGGCACATGCTAAAGGAACACCTGGATGTCTTTTCTTGGAGTTACAAAGAAATGAAGGGAGTTCACCCCTTGATGTGTACTCACCACATGTATATCAAAGAAGGTTGCAAGCTAGTCCGACAACCCCAAAGGAGGATGAATCTAACTCTTAAAGATATAGTCAAAGAAGAAATGAAAAAGCTGCTAGATGTAGGATTCATTTACCCTATCTCAGATGGTGAGTAGGTCTCTCCTTTGGTGTTGGTTCCAGATAAAATTGGTAAGTGGAGGATTTGTGTCGATTACATGGAGTTAAACAAAACCACAAATAAGGACCATTTCCTTTTACCCTTCATCGACCAAGTGCTAGATGGCCTGAGAGGGAAAAAGTTTTTCTCTTTCCTAGATGGATTCACCGGGTACAATCAAATCTAGATCAGCCTGGAAGACTAGGATAAAACCACTTTCACCTATAGGGTCCTTCCTTTTGGCCTATGCAATGATCCTACCACTTTCGAGAGAGCAGTCTTGAGTATCTTTGCCGAGTTAGTCCATGATGCGGTAGAGATTTATATGGATGATTTTACACCTTATGGATGTGATTTCCAGGAGGCTCTATCCAATTTGGGTAAGATGCTGCACAAATGCATTGAGATGAACCTATCTCTTAGTTCTAAAAAATGTGAATTCTTGATGACTACAAGGACTGTGCTAGGTCATTCAATATCTTAGCAAGGACTGCATGTGGACCCAAACGAAATAGCTATCATCCAAAGGGTCCCACATCCAAAAAAGTAGAGAGATGTCAGAAGTTTTCTAGGTTTAGCTGGATACTACTGAAGGTTTATAAAATACTTCAGCAAGTTGGCTTCTCCTTTATTTGGGTTGTGTTGATGCCTCGAAAATCGTTGCATCAAAATCGAGGAAAACCACCTGGTCTGGACCTTAAAGCAACTCCTTTTTCGTTAGGTGTGGTGGCTCCGACTGGATATAATGGAACCAGTTTGCCAATGATTTATAAATGGGATGGATAAGTGATTGATTTTATATTATCTAATGGGAATGATGGATGATTTATTCTAAAATGAAACAATATAAATAACTAATCTATCCCGGGAAGTCTTTTTCTCAGTGTAATTTTTTATGATTCTTATTGACAAGTAGGCACATAGATGACTCTACTTATAAACAAAAATATTTATTCATATGATAATTACTTTGTTTAAGTAGTTGAATAAAGTAATAATTAAAATTTTATCACCCTAATCTTTATATATTACTGATACACATACATATGAAAAATAAAAACTTTTAAACATTCAATAGTGATAAGTGAAAGAATTGTTGTAAGAGCATATACGTATATCAATAATAGCAAAATTGAATAAATGATGGTTCACATAAAAGCATGAAACAAAAACATAGATAGTAGTATCATATGTGTTTGAGTCTCCTCCAATATGAATTTCATTCAGATCCCACCTTTCAACGTGGAAATACTTTCACAAGAAGTAATAGTGCATATCACATAAAAGTATTTTTCATCAAAACTCAAAATTTATGTCCAGTTTTTATAAAAATAAATATATCGGAAGTACAACAGTGCAACTTCCAATCCAAGTCTTAATACAAAAATCTTAGGACCCTTTCTAAAAGCATGAAAGGGTCTATAAATACTATCTAAACTAACAAACTATGAAATAAAAATGTTATGTGCTGGTATAACCAAATCACAAATATGTGAAAATCTTCTCGAAATAGGCATGCTATAGTCGGTCAGAATGATTCACTGTATTGGCTGCTTATCTTGTGACTTGAGCTGACAAATGGCAAGCATCGGTTGAAGTTCTGGTGGATGACTCATGCGTGAGTGTAACTGAGCACTATATGTGGCATCAACGATTTCGGGAATCATATGGCTGATTGCATCGGTGGGGAATTTCATTGCTTTCCGCTGATTGTGTGGTTTAGCAAGGAAAAACCAAAAGGTTTCCCATGTTACAGTTTGAATACCTACAATCAATCTTTCCCTCTGCTCCAGCTCCTGTTTCCATGTTTGTTTCAATGCTTTTACTGATGGAAGTTTCCATAGAGAACACTCTGTAATTAAATTTGAAAAATACAGAGTATCATTAATCAATTTAACTAGATTGTTTGTTACCAATCTGCATCTTGATGTCGCTCTTTCTACCTTCATTAGTTGAAATTTTTATTCAGTGAATAGGATTTCTTTATGAGATTCTATAGTTTGTGGTAGATTAGTAGCTCTTCCTTCTTAGGTTTCTTGCCAGGAGAGAAAATCTATTAATCTTTCATCTGCTTGCTCCAAGTTTAGTCTCGCATCAACTGATTTATCAACCATGGATGAGGAAATTTCACATAGAGGAAGAGCAAGTGAGATATTATGACACAATAGGCTCAAATTTTTAGAGAATGCCTTGGTAATTTGTAGAGCCTCTGATCTGAATTCTCCCACTTGGGGATATTCTTTGAATCTTTCTATCTAGAGTGATAGTTGAGCGATCTATTCTTCCTTTGATTTTCTCAACAGTTTTCTTATTGATTGCAACTTGCTCAATGCTTGGGATAATTTCTGTTGCTTTTGAATTGCATGTTGATCAATCCTTTGTTTTTCTTTGAGCAATTGCTGGTTCAATTGGTCATTAAAATGCCTCTGTACTGCTAACTATTGTTCCAACTGCTCTATCTATTGTTGTTTCTCTTATGTCCATGTTTCCATCAAAATGATTGCTTGGTATTTTTCTTTGATCAAGTTACTGACATCCGATGCTTTGTCCATTGTGGTTGTTGTGTATGCTCCAGCATACTGAGAAATTTTAGTAAGATCTTCAGAAGGGTTAACTTCCTCTCTCCATACCACATTTTTTATCTCCATTTGTGAAGTCAAAAGAGGAGATTGATCAACTTTCCTCTTTTTTCCGTCTTTTGACTACAGACCTATGCTTAGGGCTGTATAAGACATCTAGTGGTGGTATTTATTCTACATGCAAAACAATTTCATCGGGGGGATTTTTGGGGATTATTTCTACATCCTTGCGAATTATGGGTGGGCCGCTAGTTCCTTCAGTCGGAGCTGTATTGATTACTGATTTTTGACCAGTTGTCACCTTAGGTGTGCTGAATTATTGAAGGCTCTTAGTATTGCTAATAATGGAATCAATTGATGCCATTCCTTGATCAGTTTTGGATCAACATAGTTGCTTGAATCAATGAGTTCACCACTTTTTCTTTGTCCTTGCTCATGCTCTAGCAATTTTTCTTTTTCAAGAATCTTCTTCTCTACAGGAGTCTTGTCAGTAGCTTTCTGTTCACTTTGAATCTGTCGCTGATCTGTCGGGGTTGTAGCTAATAGGTCCAAAGGCATAGTTTGCAACCTCTGGGCTCTAAGCCTATTTAATGTTTCTAACCCCTCTTCTCCATACTTGATCCTATCAAATCCTTTAACCTGATAAAATATTTTGGCTGAAGCAAATAAATCATCAAAGTCATCTGTTTCATGATTGAATTTGGCAAGTTTAGCTTGAGAGGTAACGTTATAGGCAACCTTCCTTGGGTCATATTGCCTATTCAACATGGTGGCAAGATTCAACATTTGAATCTTCTCTGCTTCTTTCTCTGCATGCTTGTAATCATGCAAGGTAAAAATGACACATCGTAGGGGAAATATAGGCCAAATTTGTTTCTTGGAATCCTTAAGGGTTTTTGATGTTACTCAAACTGTTATCTGATATGTCAATTCTCGAGCTAACAATTTATCAGGAACATATAGAGGAAGAACATGGGGTTTAGTGAGATTGCCAAAAAATCTCACATAAGTAAATTTCTCCTCTCGGAACCAACTACCAACTAATGTCAGGTCAATTGTTGCTTCTTGAGATATCCTGGGGGTAGGCTTATTGAAAATAGAATAATATACAGGTGAAACAAAACCATTGCAAATTCTGTACAGGTGAATTTTATTGCATGCCTTCCATAACTGCTTGTGATAGATATGAATAGTGTTGGGATCTTGGGAAGTCCACTTCCATTCAAGTATTGAGAATTTAGAATTAAAACAAATAATATCCAAAATATATGCACTGTAGTAGAAAGGGGGAATGATCCGAGAAGTTGTACATGCTTTCCTTCTGTATTCTAATATCTCAGTGGCTAGTTTATCAGACAAAATATTTACCTAATCCATAACATAACCATTAATTGCAGCTTCCATTAATGGGACCATATCTATAGAAAATTTTGTAGAATCATGTTGTCCCCACAGTCTACACATCATAGCTCCAGCATAGCAAAAAGGAGAAGCTAATGAGTCGAAAAAATACTTACCCGATGAATCATGCTTATGTTTTTCTGGGAAATGCCTCTAGTGCTTGATCGGGTATGATTCCAAGTCGTTTTCCTTTGCAAATGCTTCTAGGAATGCCTTGTTATAGTGCTTCTCGGGCAGAGGTAGATGGAACGTTTGCCTAAGATCTTCAGATTTGAACGACCCAAATATCCTTCCATCGGCTGTGGAAAATGTTCTATCTGAAGTTGGGATTTTCTTGACAACCCATCTAACCACATCAGTGTATGGCAAAATTTTGGCCCGCGCTGCTATTCTGTGAAGGTATGAACAAGCCAATTCTTTGAGAGTCCCCTCTGACTTGTTGGTTGAATCGACTGTGGCTTCCTCTGATAATTCTTTGGGTTCCTCTGCTTCTATCAGATTATAAATGCTTTCCCAGCTCACATTTCCCAGACCGAGACATGTTGTATATGAAATTAATCTCTTCTTGCTCGGTCCTAGTTCTTTGGCTACATGGGTTTCTTTGGCCTTCTTAGATTTCTTCCCCATATTTTCCGGATTCATGAGTTTTGAGAAACTCTGCACAGGGAAAATTTCAAACTGTAATACAAGGATATGCCGCTGAAAGCTAATATGAAAATGAACAGAATTAGAGTGATTGTCATATGATAAATTGGATGTGCAGAATTACCACGAATGAAATATTTTGAAGGACATACTCTTAACTGTAAAATTGAATAGTCGTTCAAGCCACCAATCGTGATGAATAAATACCCATTTCATCGATGATTATCTCAAGCGTGTCTTCAGATTTCCCCGATTGACGATCAGCGATAAATCACAAATCGCAGTCGGGAGTTTCAAAGGGACATGCTTCTTTACTTGCAATGAATATCTCTGATTGCCGATAAAGTGATATTATAATAAAGTGGAGTATTATGCATGCACACTGTTAAGCGTATGTTTTTTTTTTTACTTGAGATGCGCGCCCTATTAATTGATTACAATCGGGGTTTTTCTTGCACTTGTGTTCCTTTGTCCTTTGATATCTTTGATTTCCAATTGCGATTTCCTTTATCGTATTAGGGAGTTTGATGAGGCCTTGTTTGTATGTGTCCCTTTGTTATTGCGATATGCGATCTCTGATCACTTTATCGCAATGTAAAGTTATTTATAATGCTTTTTAAAGGAGCACTTTGTACTTTTCAAAAAGGCTTTACAAAATGAATCATTTACATCGGGGCTTTTGATAAATATTTTTCTTGTAAAGAGGTCAATATTAGTTTTATTTATCAACTCACAAATCTAGCTAAGTTTATTTAAAAGGGACCCATTTCTTATTAAAAATTTTATGTAAAAGTTTTTTAGAAATGGGGGGTTGTTGTACAGCACAACAATTGGCGATTCACTGGGAGAAATAGTTATTTCTAAGAAAATAATATAATATTTTAACCTTATTAATCTGAAAACTTTAGTGGATAGACAAAATCTAATATAACTAGGTAATCATAAATTCTGAATATAATGAAAACTATTTTTTTTATCTCTTTCTCATCTCAAAATTGTTAGAAAATTATATATTACGGAGCAATGGAACACATAAAATATTGCAGAAATATAAACATAGAAAACACACAAAACAAGAGAGACACAGATATACGTGGTTCACCAACTTAGCTTGTATAATGACCCCTTTGTCACAGGTAGAGCAGCTGCTGCCAGCAAATGTTCATAGTCTCGACAGGGTTACCTTTTAACCATTTGATCATTCATTGTCCCATCCACTTTAGAGTATAATTTAAAAGAATGAACCCAAAAGATATGTTTTCACATTTTTTTTATTGCATTTTCTTTTTTCCTTATTTATTTATTTTGTAAGATAAAAAGCTATTGTCCTGGTTTGGTGGCCAGCTGTTGACAATGCCATTCACTGGTTGTAATTTAACTGAAAAAGCTGGCTCGTGATGAGACCCCTTGCCTTATAATTATAAACCATTACCATGTTTTGGTATGTAGTGTTGGTAATGTCAGTTGAACTAGTCCCCTATGATTATGGTAAGCAGGCTCGTGATGAGACCTCTTATCTTTTATATCAAATATATTTTGGAATTACACTCTGAAAAATCATAAACTTTGATGGATGGGGTGAATAATTTTCTCCTTAAGAGAACATGGATGACAATTTTAAGAGTTGAAGATGCTAAGATTAGATCAGTCTTTTCTTTCTATTGATAACATTTTTTAGGCTTCTAAAACTTAGAACGATTTATAGTATTTTCAAGTTTTGAGAAGATTTTGACAGAAATAAAAAGGGTTTTCAGAGTTTACTTATACCTAATTTCCTAAAACTTTTATTTTCCTTCAAGGCTTCCATCTATTAAAAGTAAATATTAAGACTATTTTCTTTTAAGTAACCTTTTCAAAATAGTAAAGACCAATAGAAGGCTATTTACAACTTTATTTTCTAAGAAAGAAAATAAACTAATTATTCACACAAATATAGCTGAACACTGAATATTTACAAAGTGAGAAGGGGTTACCTCCTCAATTGAAGATTTTTTTCAAAATAAGCCCATTGACAGGAAGAGAATCTCTCTTTCCTGATAGATCTTGCAATATGAATGTTGATGGGCCTATCTTCTCGCTGATTTGAAATGGTTCAAGCCACATTTTCTGAAATTTAGTGTGTTTTCCTTTATCCTTGGGGGCTTAGTTCCATTTCAAAACAACATCACCAACTTGTAAATGTTTTGAGCCACTTGAAGTTGTATCAAAAGAAGACTTAATAATTTGTTGATGCTTTGCATGTGTAATTCGGGCTTTCTCCCTTTCTTCCTCTAGTTTTAGAATTTGATTATGTCTCAATTGAATAGAAGATGAGGGATTTTCTTCAATAAACTACACTAAGGCTAGTGATGGAAGTGTTAGCACCTAAATCTGCCTTAGGCTGAAGGAAGGCAAAATTCAGGGTAACCACAAATCACGCTCAGTCTGGTAGCTAGCCCTACCAGAGCAGGAGAGGGCTCTCTCTGAGTCACGCTCAGCGAATAAGTAAACGAAATGGTCTGAGATGACTAATAGTGAAATATTGATCTTAGGCTAGTAAGTAAATATGGATACAAGAAGCATTTTTTTATGAATGACTGAGTTTCTGGGATGGTATGGGACCAACGGACAACAATGAGTAGAGAATTTAATACAAAGGCACATATTACTTCGTGAGGTAAGACAGGCGGAAAGTCTAGAAATTTAGTTTGAAATAATGCAGAATGGAGGAATTGCTTAGGAGGGTGAAAGTGGAATAAGTACATGAATCCTTTTCAACAGAAGAAGAACACTGAACATGAAATTTTCCCACAGGTAGAGAAATAAAAATGAATTCTACCTTATCTAACATAGAAAATTTCACTGGAAATGAATATGAAATGAACTGTGAAACATTATGAAATGCATATGAAACATAAGAAACACACTTGTTACACTCACAACCACATGAATCTCATGAAACAGAGCCGCTGCCTTTCATTAATCCTCTGTCAAAATATACAATGAAGAACTGAGTTTCTCTCCCATAGTCTCCCAGAAATTAACACCCAACCAACCTTTTGCAAATGGTTTTCATACAATAAATAGAATATCCCATGAGGAAATAGAACAACCAATATTTGAGGATTTTTTTGAATCATTGCAAAGTGGAAGTGGAAAGCCAACCATTAGTTACAGGTGCAGCGTTACAAAAATGACAAATGGCTTGGGTGACTGCTTGCCTTCCTTTGCCACTTGGATAGGAGTCCACCTTTAGTGAAAATTCTTTTTAAAAATTTCCTTAGTTGCCGAGAAAAATATAGATTAAATGAGTGGGCCCACTTGGAGAAAGTCGCGAATCGAAATTTCGTGAAACGGGCGCGATTTTGGCCTTTTTCCCTATATGCGCCGCGCCAAAAGCTATATGCGCTATGCCACTTTGGAGGCTGTTTTGAGGCACCGGAAGGAGTCCAAAATGTGCCCAAGTGTGCTTGTTGGAAAGTATGGCTTCTCTTCTTTCCAACCCAAGTGGAATTTCTGAATTTGGTTCTCATTTGCCCCTCCAAATCTTCATTCTCCCAAGACTGCTTCCTGTGTGTCGAAATAGGGGTAGAGAGGTTATTTTTTGAGTGTTTTTGACCTCCTGGAGACTCAAATCATGCCCAAATTTCTTGTCCAAGCACCAGTAGTCGTGATTTTTCATGATGAATCCAAAAATGCAAACCATTTGTGATTTTGAGCTCCCAATCCTAAGCATCGTGCTAGTGGCGCGACACACAGGGGAGAAAAAACCTTTGTTGTGACCAAAAATTTGCTATGTGATTGAAATTGCCCCAAATTTCTTGAAATTTGGGCTGGAGCTTCCTTATCAAGTGTTATGTTGGGCCAAAGAGGCTTCGGCCAATATCTGAAGTCGATCAAGCTCCCTTTGCCTCTTTTGCTTCTTGATTTCGTTCCTCAATTTTGCCTTCAAATTCCTGATTCAGGCCTTGCATACTTTGTTTCGTGCCATGTAGTGGAAAGACATGTGTCTCAGCAGTGCATGGTCCTTTTGGGCCTTGTCCAGTAGCCTCTCCAAGTGCATGTTAACTCTGTCGAAATTGGCCTCCCGATCCTCATTAATCTCTTGCTCCAATGACGTGAGCTCAACTTTTCTCCTTTGTGCAGCTTGGCGATGCTCATGAATGTTTTGTAGCTCCATGATCGCTTGCTGATCCTCCAGCTATTTGTTCCTCTACTCCAGATATTTCATGTTCCATTGGCTCTTTCCAAATCAATGGACAAGGATCGAATCTTTGCTTGCTGCTCCTAGATGATCTCTTTAAGCTGTGCACTTGTCAGTTCTGTATCTGTATCATCATCATGAAGGAGAACGAATTCGGTCTCTCGTTCACCTAATGGCTCACCTGGAGGCCCCTCATCATGCATTGGCTCCTTACCTCTGTCCTGTACCTGTCATGCTGATGTCAGAAGCGAGGCCCCTTCCACCCCGGGTGGAGATAACACTCGCTTTGCTGCTACAAACAAATGTCTGGCACCCCTCTGATATGTGATGAAAACCGGCACATTAGTAGTCTCATGGCGCTCATACCGACGAGAAGGTTCACCCTCACGCTTAACCTCTGATAATACTTGTGAAGTGCTGAAGAGGTCACGGGAGATGAAATCATCCCAAGTAATGCCCTGCAATCCCAGCTGATGAACCACCAAAATCTTAATAAGGGCAAAGTGATAAACACTGTTAAGTTGTTGCTGAGGGGTCTTGTGCTACATGAAGGTGTTCATCCTCTCTATGTTCCTGCAAATGAAAAATGGGATGTTCATCATCCGTACCCTGGTAAAGTGCATGAGAAACCTGATGTGATAGGCATATAAACGAGAGAACCTCCCCTCACAGCTGAAGTACTTCATGATCAACTTCATGAGTGGAGCATATTCATCTTTCAAATATATGAATGGAAAGACTCTTGTGAGCTGCCTCAAGCAACTGGCCTTAATGTAAGGCTCATAATGCTACCGATCAACTTTCTATTTCTTGTGCCATGGTTCTCCAACATTCGGTATACCAGTTGCTAATGAGACAGTTTCGGGTGTCATTGTGAAGGTGACCCTGGCCAAGATAGAGTGATCTCCATGTAGGTGAAGCACAAAAAGATGGGCCAACTCATGATGAACTTGAACATTAGCCACTCTTTGACAAAATTCAAAACATGATAAATGTTGGAAGCATGACATGGCAAGAGGACAGGTCTGCAATTCAGTGAGGGTGGTGGGCTCATCCCTAACATGTTTGCCACTCCTGTGATGTCTCCTGGGAGCCTGTTCTTTCGAGGATGAATCACTTTGGGTCTCCATCTCATACTCTGATGAATGCTCAGATGCCATGACTGTTGTGTGTATAGTACTTGGGTTGTCCTTTGATGATGGTGTGAAACTAAGTGTTTTTGTGATATCTGCCACCAAGGGGAACAATGAAAAAAAAGGGAGTATTAGGAGGGGAATAATATGATGGGAATAGGGGTTATGGGGAGACGTTTTGTTTAGGGATATGTAGGGGGGTTTGGGGATTTGATAAGGTAGGGTTTTGGGGTTTTGATTAAGGTAGGGTTTTGGGGTTTTAATAAGGTAGGGTTTTGGGGTGTTATGTTGAAAAATAAGAGGAGGGGATAGGGAATGGAGTTTGGTAATATTTTAGGGTAGGGGTAATAAGGAAAAATGAGATAGGGGGGAAGGGAGAAAATGGAGAGGTGAAAGAGGAGCCTTGACATCCACACCACAATTTTGCAACCCTAGCAACAATGGCTTTGGTGTTTTCTATTGGTTGGTTTTATGAATTTTAGTTTCCACTATAGCTAGCCATGAACCACCATAACCTTCACAAAAATACATGAGCCATCGACATTTAGAGCCTACCTGTCGATTTGAGGGGTTTCACAGGCAACTTGAGGCAATTTGGCATGGTTTCGAACCTTTGTGGGTGTGCACCGCACACCAAACCCAGTGCACCACGCTCTTTATATGCGCCACGCCCTTGTAAACTTTGCGCTGTGGTGTGGCTCTGTGTGCACCGCGCTCTGTATGTGCGCTGCATCCCTCTGTGTGTGCGCCGCGCTCCTGAAAACGACTCCAACTCCCTCCAAACGTGTGTTTTTCACTCTCAAACACTTTTCTATGTTTCTCAATAACCTTGATTTGCACAATGACCTTGTTTACTTGTGGAAATTCTTATATAAAGACTTTGACGTCATGGGTTAAATTTTTGCTTCTTCAAAAACCCACTTTGCTAATGTTTCCTTTTGACACTTTTCATTGACTTAAAGCAACACTTAATTTCTTTCTTCCCTTTGAATTTTTAGCTAGAATGATAAAATTTTCGGCACTTTTTGCAGGGGTTGCATGAAAATGCATTTGGCCACAGAAACCATGACTGCATATGAAGAAATCAATTAGCGACCTTTTGAAAATTTTATCACAAATGACGCACTGTTTGACTTTTTCTTCAAAACAGAGTTTTGAAGAACAGTCTAAATTTTCCACATGACGATGAAACTCTCTGAATCATAACTTTGTAAGGGCCCCACTTTGGCCTGCATGGCTTTATTGGACATGGTTGAAGACCAAATTGATTAATCCCTACACCTAATTATCGAAAATGACTTTTGTCCATTAAAGGACCAGACCTTGACTGTCATGGACTTTAGTGATCATTGACAAAAGACCTAGGCCAACAGGAGCCAGACATGAGGGGAAATGACTAACATGACCTTTTCCATTAGATTATGGCATGCTCCTAGCAGAATTCAGCCAGGTAAATGGAGCGGGACTCCTAAAAATGAAATGCATAAAGAGTTTTGATCTCTGACGAAGGACTGACCAGACCAACTCTAACATTGGCTCTAATGGGGGATGGTAGCTCCTTGGAGGTGCCAAGAACAACAGATCTCTGGAAGAGCTGGACAGTGCCTTCGTCCATTGGGCTATGGAGTCATTTTTTCAACAAACAACACAGGACTCTGACTCATTTTATGAAACTAAAATGACCCAAAAATTGACTCAAACTTGACATTGAAATGACTTGAAGACTAACTTGAAATACTCAAACCAAACTGAAATAAAAATGGTATTTATAATGACAGTGGAAGCAATGTTAATAACTCAGAAATGGTACTGCTTGAGCAGCCGACCATTGATCGGCCCTCTTGGACAATCTTCCCCGTTCATTTCCTTCAGAAGAAAGGCATTCTGACCCCGATATGTTGCAATCTTGAAAGGACCTTTCCAAAGATTCTTGAACTATCGTGCTTACCTTTTTCATCATTCCTTGCATCCCACTTCAGCACCACATCATCCAACTGGAATTTATCCACCTTTGCTTTTGTCATAAATTTTCTTGATCTTCTCCTACAATTTGGATGTGTTCTTGAAAACTTCTTCTCTGTTCTGTTGCAAGTGGACCATTTGATTCAACCTTCTCTGCATGGGATCTTCTTCACTATCAGCCTCCTGAAGAAGTTTGACTACCGGGGCAGCGAGAGAGGTAGGAAATGCTGTATCAACTCCATAAACAAGCTCAAACGGTGACGTACCAATGGATTTCTTCTAGCTGACCCGATCTGCCCAAAGTGCATTGACCAACCTCTTATGCTAACTCTTCTTATTTATTTCAAGCAGCTTCTTGATGATGTTGACCAATGATTTGTTTGAAGACTCTGCCAATCCATTTCCTTGCGGATGATAGGCAGTTGAGTGACCCAAAATGATGTGATATTTATGACAAAACTCTACCATCCTTTTTTATTTGAAAGTAGTTGTGTTATCAATGATTAACTTATTCGGGCAACCAAAGCGAGACAAGATGTTATTTTCAAGGAATGAAATGATTGCCGCATTAGTAGCTTGTCTGGTGGGAATTGCCTCGATCCATTTCGTGAAATAATCTATCGCTATGAGGATCCATCTATGTTGACCGAAAGAAGCGGGATGAATTTCACGAATGAAATCCAATCCCCATTACTAGAAAGGAGCACTCACCTCAATAGGCTTAAGTGGCAAAGGCTGCAACTTCTGCCTTCCTTCGAAAATCTGACACTTATGAAAGTGCTTGACCATCTTATATACTTCAGTGAACAATGTCGGCCAATATTACCTTGCTCTCAAAATTTTATTTGCTGTTGACTTCCAAAAAAGGTGACCCCCACAGTCTTCTTGGTGGCAGTCCTCCATAACCTTTTCTTCCACCAAACAATTCAAAAGAATGCCACTGAGATCTTTCCAATGCAGTGTGGAATTAAGAATGCAAAACTTGGCAGGTTTCAACTTGAGTGTTCTCGCTTTGTTTCTAGTCATGCCAGGTGGTGGTGATAAATTTTGAAGCACATATATGATGTCTGAGTACCATGGAGAAAGAGAAAACACTTCACATACCTGAATTGATGATGCTTCCTCATTCTCATCAAAAATAGCAACGATCAGATTTATGTCCAAGGCGTGCAAGTTTGATTCGGCCATTAACTTTGCCAATCCCTGTCCTTTAAATAGCTTTGTGGGCTTTATTTCCACATCATATTCTAGCAAGGTTGCAATCCATTTGCCTCGTCTTCCTTCTGGATCGGTCTGCACTAAAACATCTTTGACAACAACGTTAGGAACATAGGCCAAATTATGAGAATGTAGAATATATATCCGGAAATCTTTCAATGCCTTCACAAGTGCAAGGGCTTGCTTCTCAATGATGTTGCATTTTAAGGCTACATCTCTTATAGCTCTACTAAAGAATGCAATGGGTATTTCATCATCATCTCTTTTATGCAATAAGACAGTTGCCATAGTGTGCTCCGAAGCAAATGAAAACAATATGAAATCCTGAGTGTAGTCCAGGCTGACTAGAACGGGAACTGAGGAAAGAGCCAATTTGACTAAATTGAAAGATTTTACGGCCTCCTCCATCCAATTGACTTGCCTGTCCTTCTTAAGCATGTTTTTCATCTCTCTTAGGTGCTTAGCAAGATTAGGTACAAAGCGGCGTAGAAAATTCAATTTACCATTGAAAGATTATATCTCTTTCTTATTTCGGGGTAGATTGATTTGCTGAATTGCTTACACACGTGCTGGTTCAATACGAATGCCATCTTTTGAGATGATGTGCCCAAGTAGTTTACCATCCTCCATGGCAAACAAGCTCTTTTTCGAATTCAGTGATAGACCATATTTTCTGCACTTTTGAAAGACAATTTTCAGATGATACATGTGCTCTTCATTAGATTTGGAAAACACCGTCAAATCATCCAGGTACACAACCAAAAAGACATCCTTTTCATTTGCAAAAGCCAAGTCCATTGCACGCTGAAATGTGGCACCCGCATTCTTTAAACCGAAAGGGATTTTAGCATAATGAAAGGTTCCCCATGGAGTCGTGAACGTTGTCTTGTCTCGGTCATCTTCATGGACAAAAACTTGGTTATATCTGAAATAACCATCAAGTAGTGACATACGATAGGCTCCCACTACTCGCTGAAGTATATGGTCCATTTTGGGCAGTGGATAATTATCTTTCAACGAAACTTTATTGAGATTTCTAAAATCAATGCATAAGAGAATCTCACCTGTCTTCTTTCATACATGGACCAAATTAGAGATCCAATCTGAAAATCTGATGGGAACAATGATCCTTGATTTGTACAACCTGTTTATCTCCTTTTCAATAGATGGCAACAACTTTGGATTTAGCCTTCTCAACTTCTGTCTGAATGGTTTTTGATTGGGCTTGATGGGTATAGTGTGCTGAATTATATTGGTATCATATGTCTTTAAGTCAGAATAGTCCCAAGCAAACACATCTACAAATGAAGACAACAAACTGATATATTTGTCCTTGATCTTTGGTGGCAATGCTTTAGACAGTTTTACCAATTTAGGATTAGCAGTTGTTCCGACATTGACCTCTTCCACACCCTTCTTTGTTGGTTGCAATGTTGGTTTGCGGGCTACATCATCTTGATCGAAGAGTTCTTCTAAAGGTATCAAGCCTTTAGGAATAATGTTATTCTTTAGCTGCAACACGTCCATTTGATTGATCTGCACATCATCTGTACCATTACCTTTACCATCGTCATTTTCTACATCAATTGAGGTTTCTTTGAACTTACCTTTGTTTTGCAGAAAATCATCAATCTCCTTATCATCTTGGAAAACTTGCCAATATCTCTGATTGTCTAGGACAGTCGGACGATGCTTGACATGGATTTCGAATTTATTACTAGAGTTCATTGGGATCTTCAAACTACTTGCTGCCTTAGCAAGAGCATCAACAATACTATTTCGTATACGAGGCACACATGTCAAGGTGTATTCTGAAAATAATTTTAGGATGTCTAGGACTACATTACAGTAAACCCGCATCCGAGGATGCTTTGCTTGATATTCACCTCTGACTTGCTTAATCACCAACTCAGAGTCGCCATAGACTGTAATCCTCTTAGCATTCAGCTTTCTTAGAATCTTTAGGCCAGAAATCAGAGCTTCATACTCAGCCTCATTGTTTGAACAATCAAAAGCCAACTTGTAAGAGCATACCTGCACGTTACTAGGCACTTTGTTCGGGGTGGAGAAAGGACTTTGTACCCAAATTCCAATTCCAGCGCCATCATTTCCCACTGCTCTATCGAAATCCATGGTCCACAAACCTTCTTCCTCCTCTTGCAAGTGTTGAAAATCTGTTTGCTGTGCTTGGTCCACTTGCTGTCCATTACTTTCAGCTGATCGCTCAACAGTGCTCTGCTGTTCTTGTCCTTCTTTCTTTAAAAATCCTCTGAAATTTTCTGTTATTTCTGGAATATCATCTGCTTCTACTAACTGACTATCGATATCATTGAAACTATCAGAATAAAAAACAAAAGACTCTAAATATGTATGTACATAATTAATCGGATGATTTATTGGTTTCTCCTTACTTGTGATCATGTATTTCATCTTTTGTTCCCGATACAATTTTTTCATTTGGTCAAACACCTGAATCGTTGCATAGGAGAAATCTAGTTGTAGTGTCCCTTCAATTTCACTACCCAAGACTTGGAAAGAAGCATGCCAAACCTGGGAGGAATATCTGCTACAACAACATCCATCAAAATGTTCTTCATTAGGAACTGATCCAGACTCACAACCAAGTCTTTGATGAGTCCTATACATCTTACTCTGTTGGAATCAAACAAATAGAGATCATGGTATTGCCAGGTGATGTCCAGACCAAGCTTATCCATGATAGCCTTGGGCATGAGATTGTGAGAAGCTCCAAAATCGAACATGGCATTATGTAAAAAAAAATCATGCAGCCTTAAACTAATATAAAAGGGTGGCACATCACTATCAGGAGACTCACCATTTGATGCTGGCCCAAAAATCATTTCAGGTTGATCATCTTCGACATTCACCATGTCGGACATTGGGTCCAAATTCAACATTTTAGATACTTTCCCTCTATAACTATTGTTCCTCATTATTTCAGTCAAGGGGATGGATACCTTTAATTTAGAAATCTCATTCTCTAAATTAAAAGCAAGGATCTTTTCTACCTCTTTGTCTGGGATTTCTTTCTTTTCCTTTTCTTTTGACGCAACTTGTTGATGTGATTGTTCTGCTGATGGTGATTTGTTGCTCTCCGGACCAACCGCCTCCTTTCCTTTCCTTTATGTAACTGATGAATCATTCTTTTATGCCTCAACATCCTTCCTTTTCTGAATTGGTTTGACCGAAACATCTCCGTTTCTAAGTGAATATCACTGCTGCTGGGCGGACAGAGCATTCATATAGCCTCTTTGGTACTCATCTGATTCTTCCTCCAAGACGGTGTCGTTTGCTAGAATGAAATCTACATCCTTGTGTACAACCGAACTTTCTGCATACTCCTCACTCTAAGTGAGATAAATAGTCAAATCATCAGGAGTAAAGAGGTGGTTTTCTTCACCTATTATATTCCTATCCTCATCTGACTCCGGTCCATGCACAAAATTTTGCTGCAAAGGTGTCTGTACTGGCTGTTGTGATGTCTGCTCTTGGGCTCGCTGATCTCTATGTCTTATTCTATATTGTGGTTGTTGCTGACCACAAAAGTTAGGATTTCTAACTTGTGGCTCCGGTTTGTCAAGTTTCACCCTTTCAAGCATCTGCTCTACCTTCTGGAGTAATTGATCTACCGAGGAAGACTCTTCTTTTACAGTGACCTTCTTCTCTGCCTTTGCTCTAGCTCACTTGGTCAGCAGATTTGCTTCAACGCTGACCGCTATCTTCTGCATATCTTCCATTGTGGCCGGTTCTCTTTCTCTTAATTGATAAGCCATATCAGCATCAAAACCATCCAGGAAATTCACCATGGCTAGTCCCATAGGTGGCCTTAGATGATCTAGAATTTCGTTATAAACTGCATTGAATCTAATGCAATAGTCTTGGACCGACTCACCAGCGTTTCATTTGATTTGCTCATATTCAGCCAGAATTCAAAGAGGATTCTTTTTCACTTCCCATCAGTTTAAAAATTGTCTTTGTAGGTTAGCCAAGGTAGCGATACGTGCCGCCGGAAAACCTCTGAACCATTTCCTCACTTCACCTGCAAATGTCTGTACAAAGAGTCTTAAAGCCACATTCTCCGCATCGATCTCATGGAGTTCATAGAAATCTGCCATTTTGTCCACATGTTGTTGAGCAGTAATGCTGTTAGGAGTGCCATCAGAAAACGAGATTTTTCTTTGATAATCTTCGGGCATGTCATCTAGAACTTGAGGCAGAACCAAGGATGCAAAACGGGCAACCATCACTCTTGGTGGATTTTGCCTTGGAGGTGTTGGAGGAGTGTGCACAATTTGTAAGGGGCTAGAAATTGGAGTTTGAAGCTGAGCTATAATGTAATTATCAATTGACTGGTTAGCCCTTTTTGTCTCCAAGTCTACAAGAAATTGTGGATTAGGGACAGTATAGTCAACAACCCTTTCGGATTTGGTCTCGAACAATGATATTTCAAACCGCTCATCAAACTCAAGCTCTTCAAGATACTCAAAAATGTCAGGACATGAATGGGATTTGAACACAGGAGTTATAGTGCTCTCTTGATGAAGGAGTCTTGGAATCAAGTTGGGGTTTTCGTAAATATGAGGAGGATCCAGATTTGGATTGGCTCTGGCATATTGTCTCGAAGCTAGCGTGCTATTTTCAAAAAAAAATCAGAAGGACATGAACAACTTACTCAGCCTATCAAATCCTAAACTTATCATCTGGAAGCTTAGAATTATCAAGAAGTAAGGGGATTAATTTCGTTCCCCAGTGGAGTTGCCACTATGTTAGCACCTAAATCTGCCTTAGGCTGAAGGAAGGCAAAATTCAGGGTAACCACAAACCACGCTTAGTCTGGTAGCTAGCCCTACCAGAACAGGAGAGGGCTCTCTCCGAGTCACGCTCAGCGAATAAGTAAACGGAATGGTCTGAGATGACTAATAGTGAAATATTGATCTTAGGCTAGTAAGTAAATATGGATACAAGAAGCAATTTTTTATGAATGACTGAGTTTCTGGGATGGTATGGGACCAACGGACAGCAATGAGCAGAGAATTTAATACAAAGGCACAGATTACTTCGTGAGGCAAGACAGGCGGAAAGTTTAGCAATTTAGTTTGAAATAACGTGGAATGGAGGAATTTATTAGGAGGGTGAAAAGGTCATAAGTACATGAATCATTTTCAACAGAAGAAGAACACTGAACATGAAATTTCCCACAGACAGAGCAATAAAAATGAATTCTACCTTATCTAACTTAGAAAATTTCACTGGAAATGAATATGAAATGAACTATGAAACATTACGAAATACATATGAAACATAAGGGATACATTTTCTACACTCACAATCACATGAATCTCATGAAACAGAGCCGCTGCCTTTCATTAATCCTCTATCAAAATATACAATGAAGAACTGAGTTTCTCTCCCACAGTCTCCCAGAAATTACAAGCCAACCAACCTTTTGCAAATGGTTTTCATACAATAAATAGACTATTCCATGAGGAAATAGAATGACCAAGAGTTGGGGAGTTTTTTGAATCATTACAAAGTGGAAGTGGAAAGCCAACCATTAGTTACAGGTGCAACGTTACAAAAATGACAAATGGCTTGGGTGACTGCTCGCCTTCCTTTGCCACTTGGATAGGAGTCCACCTTTAGTGAAAATGCTTTTTAAACAGTGCCTTAGTTTTCGAGAAAAATATAGAGTAAATGAGCGGGCCCACTTGGAGAAAGTCGTGAATCGAAATTTCGCGAAACGGGCGTGATTTTGGCCTTTTTCCCTATATGCGCCGCGCCAAAATCTATATGTGTCGTGCCACTTTGGAGGCTATTTTGAGGCACCTGTAGGAGTCCAAAATGTGCCCAAGTGTGCTTGTTGGAAAGCTTGGCCTGTCTACTTTCCAACACAAGTGGAATTTCTGAATTTTTTGTGCTCATTTGCCCCTCCAAATCTTCATTCTCCCAAGACTGCTTGCAGTGTGTCGAAATAGGGGTAGAGAGGTCAGTTTTTGAGTGTTATTGACCTCCTTGAGATTCAAATCATGCCAAAATTTCTTGTCCAAGCACCAGGAGTCATGATTTTTCATGCTGAATCCAAAAATTCAAACCATTTGTGATTTGGAGTTCCCAATCCTAAGCGTTGTACTAGTGGCGCGGCGCACAGGGAGAAAAAACCTGTGTTGTGACCAAAAATTTGCCATGTGACCAAAATTGCCCCAAATTTCTTGAAATTTGGGTTCGAGATTCCTTATCAAGTGTTATGCTGGGAAAAAGAGGCTTCGGCCAATATCTAAAGTCGATCGAGCTCCCTTTGCCTCTTTTGCTTCTTGATTACCTTCCTCAATTTCGCCTTCAAATTCCTGATTCGGGCCTTGCATACTTTGTTTTGCGCCATGTAGTGGAAAGCCATGTGTTTCAGCAGTGCATGGTCCTTGTCAGCCTTGTCCAGAGTGCATGTTAACTCTCTCAAGATTGGCCTCCCGATCCTCATTAATCTCTTGCTCCAATGACATGAGCTCAACTCTTCTCCTTTGTGCAGCTTGGCGATATTCACGAATGTTTTGTAGCTCCATGATTGCTTGCTGATCCTCCAGATGTTTGTTCCTCTGCTCCAGATATTTCATGTTCCATTGGCTCTTTCCAAATCAATGGACAAGGCTTGAATCTCTGCTTGCTGCTCCTGGATGATCTCTTTAAGTTGCGCACTTGTCGGTTCTGTATCTGTATCATCATCATGAAGGAGAACGAATTCGGTCTCTCGTTCACCTAATGGCTCACTTGGAGGCCCCTCATCATGCATTGGCTCCTTACCTCTGTCTTGTACCTTTAGTGCTGATGTCAGAAGCGAGGCCCCTTCCACCTCGGGTGGAGATAACACTCGCTTTGCTGCTGCAAACAAATGTCTGGCACCCCTCTGATATGTGATTAAAACCGGCACATTAGCAGTCTCATGGCGCTCATACCGACGAGAATGTTCACCCTCATGCTTAACCTCTGATAATACCTATGAAGTGCTGAAGAGGTCACGAGAGATGAAATCATCCTAGGTAATGCCCTACAATCCCAGCTGATGAACCACCAAAATCTTAATAAGGGCAAAGTGATAAACACTGTTAAGTTGCTGCCGAGGGGTCTTGTGCTGCATGAAGGTGTTCATCCTCTCTATGTTCCTGCAAATGAAAAATGGGATGTTCATCATCCGTACCCTGGTAAAGTGCATGAGCAACCTGATGTGATAGGCATAGAGACGAGAGAACCTCCGCTCACAGCTGAAGTACTTCATGATCAACTTCATGAGTGGAGCATATTCCTCTTTCAAATATATGAATGAAAAGACTCTTGTGAGTTGCCTCAAGCAACTAGCCTTAATGTAAGGCTCATAATGCTGCCGATCAACTTTCTCTTTCTTGTGCCATGGTTCTCCAACATTCAGTATACCGGTTGCTAATGAGACAGTTTCGAGTGTCAGTGTGAAGGTGACCCCGGCCAAGATAGAGTGATCTCCATGTAGGTGAAGCACAAAAACACGGGCCAACTCATGATGAACTTGAACATTAGCCACTCTTTGACAAAATTCAAAACATGATAGATGCTGGAAGCATGACATGGCAAGAGGATAGGCCTGCAATTCAGTGAGGGTGGTTGGCTCATCCCTAACATGTTTGCCACTCCTGTGATGTCTCCTGGGAGCCTGTTATTCTGAGGATGAATCACTTTGTGTCTCCATATCATACTCTGATGAATGCTCAGATGCCATGACTTCTGTGTGTACTGTACTTGGGCTGCCCTTTGATGATGGTGTGAAACTAGGTGTTGTTGTGATATTCGCCACCAAGGGGAACAATAAAAAAAAAGGAGTATTAGGAGGGGAATAATATGATGGGAATAGGGGTTATGGGGAGAAGTTTTGTTTAGGGATATGTAGGGTGGTTTGGGGATTTGATAAGGTAGGGTTTTGGGGTTTTGATTAAGGTAGGGTTTTGGGTTTTAATAAGGTAGGGTTTTGGGGTGTTATGTTGACAAATAAGAGGAGGAGATAGGGAATGGAGTTTGGTAATATTTTAGGATAGGGGTAATAGGGAAAAATGAGATAGGGGGGAAGGGAGAAAATGGAGAGGAGGGAAAAGATGAGAGGTGAAAGAGGAGTCTTAGCATCAACACCACAATTTTGCAACCCTAGCAACAATGGCTTTGGTGTTTTCTATTGGTTGGTTTTATGAATGTTAGTTTCCACTATAACTAGCCATGAACCACCATAACCTTCAAAAAAATACATGAGCCATTGAGATTTAGAGCCTACCTGTCGATTTGAGGGGTTTCACAGGCAACTTGAGGCAATTTGGCACGGTTTCAGGCCTTTGTGGGTGTGCGCTGCACTCTTTATATGCACTGCGCCCTCATAAACTTTGCACTGTGGGGTGGCTCTGTGTGTGCCACGCTCTGTATGTGCGGCGCGCCCCTCTATGTGTGCACTGCGCTCCTGAAAACGACTTCAACTCCCTCCAAACACGTGCTTTACACTCTCAAACACTTTGCTATGTTTCTCAATAACCTTAATTTGCACAATGACCTTGTTTCCTTATGGAAATTCTTATATAAAGACTTTGAAGTCATGGGTTAAATTTTTGCTTCTTCAAAAACCCACTTTGCTAATGTTTCCTTTTGACACTTTTCACTGACTTAAAGCAACACTGAATTTCTTTCTTCCTTTTGAATTTTTAGCTAGAATGATAAAATTTTTGGCACTTTTTGCAGGGGTTGCATGACAAGGCATTTGGCCACGGAAACCATGACTGCATCTGAAGAAATAAATTGGCGACATTTTGAAAATTTTATCACAAATGACACACTGTTTGACTTTTTCTTCAAAATAGAGTTTTGAAGAACAATCGAAATTTGTCCACATGACGATGAAACTCTCTGAGTCATAACTTTGTATGGGCCCCACTCTGGCCTGCATGGCTTTATTGGACCTGGTTGAAGACCAAATTGATTAATCCCTAGACCTAATTATAGAAAATGACTTTTGTCCATTAAAGGACCAGACCTTGATTGTCATGGAATTTAGTGATCATTGACAAAAGACCTAAGCTAGCAGGAGCCAAACATGAGGGGAAATGACTAACATGACCTTTTCTGTCAGATTATGGCATGCTCCTAGTGGAATGCAGCTGGGTAAATGGAGCGGGACTTCTAAAAATGAAATGCATAAAGAGTTTTGATCTCTGACGGAGGACTGACCAGACCGACTCTAATAGGAAGTACTAAGTTTGCTGGTATGAGAGCCTCCTTTCCATACACTAGATTAAATGGAGAAGTGCCTACTGAGGCCTTCTATGTTATACTATCTACCCATAATGCAAATATCAAAGACTTGTGCCAATTCTTATGATTTTGATCAATAGTTCTCTTAATGATTTTGATAAGATTTTTATTGGTGGATTCTGCTAAACCATTACCCTGATGGTAATATTTTGCAGAATTTTTTAAATTTGAATTCTCTTTTGATAGCAAATTCAAGTATGAAATTACTAGAGAAATAAGATGCATTATAAAAAATAAGAGCATTTGAAACACCAAACCTGGTAATGATGAACTGATCTATAAATTCAATGATTGCCCTAGAGTTTGCTTTCTTCAAAGGAATTACTTCTACACACTTAGTAAAGTAATCCATAGCTGTAAGGATATACCTATGCTATTTGTATGAATGTGGAATAATTTCTCCAATGATATCCAATCCCCATTGTTCAAAGCGTTGTTCAATGTTGACTAGTTGCAAAGGAAGAGCTAGCTTCCTTTGTCTTCCACTGGTAGTTTGACATGTTCAGCATTTCCTTACATATTCATGAGTGCCTTTAAATAAGGTGGGCCAATAATACCTAGCATGAATAATTTTGTAGGATGTTGTATCAGTTCCAAAATGTCCTCTTGCTGGATCATCATGTAATTCCTGCAAGACCTTTGGCGCTTCAGGTTTTTCTAAGCATCTTAACAAAATTGAATCATAATTCCATTTAAACAACACATCATCAACAATCATGAAGTTTTTTTCTTTCAGTCTAATGACACGTTTATTTTTATAGGAAATATTAGAAGGAGCATATCCATTTTTCAAATATAATATCAAATCTACATATTGGGATTCAGGATTAATGGTACTTAACTCATTGATTTCTTCGATATTGTTTGTACCTTCATATTCTTGAATATTAGAAGCTCTTGCTAACAACCCGCAAAAACCTTGGCCTTTGACAATCTTTGCTGATCTAATGTCCAAATCATATTCTTGTAATGTTGTGACCCAGTTTTCCCTTTTTTCTCCCAATTCCCTTTGAATTAGTAACCGTCTTACTATTGAAAAGGGACTATAACTTTTGTGTGAACCTTTAAGAGAAAGGGCCTAAAGTGTTTTATGGCTTTGTATACAGCAAAGGCTTGCTTTTCAACTTCAGAGTAATTAAGTTCAACACCTTGAATATTTGAACTATAAAATGAAATTGGTGCTTCCAAGTTTTGATCATTGATTTGTGTCAGCACTGTTGCGTAAGATGAATCAGATGCAAGAGTATATAAAATTAAATTATTTGAAAAATCATGAGTGTTTAATGTGGGAGCATTTATGATTGCCTGCTTGATTGAATTAAAAGCCTCCCTTTCTATATGCCCCCATTTAAACACTGAGTTTTTTTATCATGGTTTGTAATGGTAAAACAATTTGTGAAAAATATGGAACAAATATTTTTACAAAATTAATTTGACCTAAAAATGATTGCATCAATTTTTTATTATGTGGAAATGGAATATCAAAAATTTCTTTGATTCTATCTGGATCAATATAAATACCATCTTTCGAAATAATGAATCCCAAGAGTTTACCTTGGTCAAGAGCAAAAAATGACTTCTTAGGATTCAACGAAATGTCATACCTTTTATAGCGTTCAAAGATTTGTTTTAAATCACGTAAATGACTTGATCTTTTCTTAGAGAAGATAGTAATGTCATCCAAATAGACAACTACTGATTTATTTATTAGACCTTTGAATGCTATGTCCATCACTCTTTGGAATGTATCTCCAGCATTGATTAATCCGAAAGGCATTTTTTGATAGGCATAAGTTCCCCACTTAGCTCTAAAAGTAGTCTTAAGTCTGTCATCAGGGTGCACCAAAATTTGGTTATACCCTGAAAAACCATCTAAGAAAGAAATTAGTTCAGAACCACCTACCGAACAGAGAGTTTTCTCCATTGTTGGTAGAGGAAAATTATCCTTTTGACTTGCTTTATTAAGATTTCTGAAATTAATGCAAATTCTAATGTCACCATTTTTATTTATTATTAGTACCAAGTTGGACACCCGATTTGAATGTCTAACATGAAAAATTATCCTAGCTTTCAAGAGTTTGTTTAACTTGGCTTTTATTTGACTTTCAAGGTTGGGATGAATTTTCCTTAATTTCTGTTGTACTGGTTTTTCTTCAGATAACATTGGAATTATATGTTGTATGAGAGAAGTATCATATGTTTTCAGATCATCATAATTCCAAGCAAAGACATTTTTATATCTATTCAATAATCTGATAAATGCAATTCTTTCTTCTGAAGTAAGTCCTAATCGTAAATTGATGTTTTGTGGGTTGTCCTCTGTACCAAGATTTATTAATTCAAATCATGAAGTAGAACTTTGGAGATTTGAATTAGTAACTTGTGTAAACCTATCTTTTATTTCATAAAGATCTTCAAGTTTGACCATTGGTTTAGGTATTGAATTTTCTTCAAATTTTTCCTTCATTTGAAGATCATGATCACTTTTATCAATAATTTGATCATCATAGGACTTATCAGAAGTTAAGAAATTTAAAATGTCATTATCATGATTGAATACTCGCCAATTAGTGACATTATCGGGAATTGATGGTTTGAAAATTAACTCTACTGAAAATCTATTGGGACTGTAATCTTCAGATGGAAGGAGCTTAGAAGCAACATTGGCTAGCAAATCTGCTACTGCATTCTGAGTTCTAGGAATGGGAGAAATATTAAATGCTAGAAAATAAGATACAAGGTCTTGTACCAAGGATTGATAATGTTTAAGGTGACTAGAAAGACAATGTATAGTATTTCTGACTTGTTTTATAACAATTTCAGAGTCACCAAACACTTTCAAATATTGTACCTTAAGACCAATTGCTTTATAAAGTCCTTGAATCAAGGCTTCGTATTCAGTAGTATTGTTTGTGCACTCAAATTCTAATATACATGATAGCATGGTATTTTCTCCCTCAGGACTAACTAAAATACATCATGTTGCTGCACCATCATTAGATTTAGACCCATTGAAATATAATAACCAAAATTAAGGTTTATCTACAGTTTTATTTATAATTTCCTCAGCAATTTTAACACACCTTGATGTATCTATTTGGGAAAAAATTTCAATTTGAGAAGTGAAATTATTAACTAAGAAAGGTGATGATTGAGCAGTAAAATTACCAAGAATGATTCAGACGAGTAATTACCAAGGATGTTATTGTTGAATGCTATAGGCTGGTTTTCTTGTTCAAACTCTGTTACAGTATGATTCATATGCATCTTCTGATCAATATTAATCTGATTTGGATTTCGTTTATAGGGCAGCGACATGTGAGAGCAATCGGTAGAAATGTAACAATGAAGTTTCTCAGACCAGTCTCTACTTAAAATCAAACCATAGAACTCAGGAATATCAGCAATTAATATGTCAATTCTCTGAACCACTCATGGATAAGTTGATAACCTAATGGTAACTGAGTTGATTTATCCTAAAACTTGGACCTTAGTTCTATCCAACTGGACAATACGTACTGCAGAATTTTGGGGTTCAATATTCAGTTTAGAACAAATCGAGGCTGGCATTATATTCGATGAAGCCCCGAGTCTATCAAGCAATTGTGCAGATTTCTATTATAAATCTCATAGGTCAAGAGAAAAGAAGGAGTATGGGAATTCTATTTATTTCCAATTAGAACAGCATTAGTAGCTTTTACTCTACCAGGTGGTGGTTTACCTTCCTCATTAGCAGCTTTGGACAATACAACATTTGGAAGTGGAGAAGAAGGTATTGCATATAATTCTTCAAGCAACAATTTTTGTTGATGTTTGAGTTTACTAAGCTCAAACATAGTGATATTTGCTTTCATTTTCTTCATGTCTTCAATGATGTTGTAATCCATGGAGTCTACAACTACTAATGTTTTAGATGTTGAAGGTGGATTGGAAGCTGATAGCTGATTTTGAGTAGGTGTCACTGTAGACTTCCTTGTTGGAGGCTTTTCTTTAGTAGTAGTACCCGTGTTCTTTTTCTTCTGAGTTATTTGAACAGGTTCTGGAGTGCCTTCACTCCTGGTACTTACTAAGAAAGCGTCCTATTCATTTTCAGTATCAGAATTTGCCAAAATGAAGTCCCACATCCCATGACATTCTACAGCTACCTCTTCTTCTGTTTCTTCAGATGATAATAATGTATCTTCTTCTTCATCATCCTCGAGGTCTGACTCTGGGTTTTGTGCCATTGTCGAGTTTCTAATGGATGATAGCATAGATGAAGTTCCAAATGGTTGGGAAATAGATATTGAAGTTTGAGATGGCTGGGAAACAGATGTTGAAGTTGGAGTTCCCTGTTGAACGACAATCTGGAGTGGAGGAGTGGATGGTTGACTTATCAATGGAGAAGATGAAATGGATGATGATGATGAGAAATTTTCACTATCAGATCCTTCAGTTGTCTTCCTTGCTCTTTTCCTTTTAGGCAAAGTTAACTCAGTAGGTTCAATACCAATCTTTTCACTCTGAAGTCTGGTGAGGGGGTGAGAAGGAACGAATTGCGAAGTCACACTGCCTTGAGATGACTCAGATTTATGTGGTGATATCGAGAATCCTTGAAGTTTGTGGATTAGAGACTGTGTTTCAGGATATTCTAGAGTTGATTTATCTCAGATGTTTTAGGGTTGAGCAGTGGTTGTTATTTCCTCAACTTCTCACTTGAAAATTGGAGTTTTAGCATGCAAGGGAGAAGTCAGAGGTGAGGTGGAGGGAGCTTTACTCTTAGAATGGATTGTAGATTTGGATTTTCTCACCATTCACAGTTCATGCCCTCCTTCTAGTGCCAAAAATATTGATGCCTCGAAAATCACTGCATAAACATCAGGGAAAACCACCCGGTTCGGACCTTAAAAGCTACTCCTTTTCCGTTTGGTGTGGTGGCTCCAACATGATATAATGGGACCAGTTTCCAAATGATTTATAAATGGGATGGATAAGTGATTTATTTTTTGTTATCTAATGGGAATGATGGATGATTTATTCTAAAATGAAACAATATAAATAACTAATCTATCCCGGGAAGTCTTTTTCTTAGTGTAATTTTTGATGATTCTTATTGACAAGTAGGCATATAGATGACTCTACTTATAAATAAAAATTTTTATTCATATGATAATTAATTTGTTCAAGTAGTTGAATAAAGTAATAATTAAAATGTTATCACACTAATCTTTATATATTACTGATACACATACATATGAAAAATAACAACTTTTAAACATTCAATAGTGATAAGTGAAAGAATTACTGTAAGAGCATATATGTATATAAATAATAGCAAAATTGAATAAACATTGATTCACATAAAAGCATGAAACAAAAACATAGATAGTAGTACCATATGTGTTTGAGTCTCCTCCAATATGAATTGCATTCAAATCCCACCTTTCAACTTGGAAATACTTTCACAAAAAGAAATAGTGCATATCACATAAAAGTATTCTTCATCAAAACTTAGAATTCAAGTCCAGTTTTTATAAAAATAAATATATCAGAAGTACAGTAGTGCAACTTCCAATCCAAGTCTTAATACAAAAATTTGAGGACCCTTTCTAAAAACATGAAAGGGTCTATAAATACTATCTAAACTAACAAACTATGAAATAAAAATGCTATGTGCTGGTATAACCAAATCACAAATAATGTGAAAATCTTCTCGAAATAGGCATGTTGCAGTCAGTCAGAATGATTCACTGTATTGGTTGCTTATCTTGTGACTTGAGCTGACAAATGGAAAGTATCAGTTGAAGTTCTGGTGGGTGACTCATGTGTGAGTGCAACTGAGCACTGTATGTGGCATTAGTAATTTCGGGAATCATATGGCCAATTGCATCGGTGAGGCATTTCATTGTTGTTCGCTGACTGTGTAGTTTAACAAGGAAAAACCAAAAGGTTTCCCATGTTAAAGTTTGAATACATGCAATCAATCTTTCCCTCTGCTCCAGCTCCTGTTTCCATGTCTGTTCCAATATTTTTACTGATGGAAGTTTCCCTGGAGAACACTCTGTAATTAAATTTGACAAATACAGAGTATCATTTATCAATTCAACCAGATTGTTCGTTGTCGATCTACATCTTGATGTCACTCTTTCTGCCTTCATTAGTTGAGATTGTTATTCAATGAATAGGTTTTCTTTATGTGATTCCAGAATTTTTGGTAGATTAGTAGCTTTTCCTTCTTCGGTTTCTTGCCAGGAGAGAAAATCTGTTAATCTTTCATCTGCTTGCTCCAATTTTATTCTCGCATCAACTGATTTATCAACCATGGATGAGAAAATTTCACATAGAGGAAGAGTGAGTGAGATATTATGACACAATAGGCTCAACTGTTTAGACAATGCCTTGGTAATTTGTAGAGCCTCCGATCTGAATTCTCCCACTTGGGGATATTCTTTGAATCTTTCTATCTGGAGTGATAGTTGAGCGATCTGTTCTTCCTTTGATTTTCTCAACTGTTCGTTTATTGATTGCAACTTTCTCAATGCTTGGGATAATTCCTGTTGCTTCTAAATTGCATGTTGATCAATCCTTTGTTTTTCTTTGAGCAATTGCTCATTCAATTGGTCATTTAACTGCCTCTAGACTGCTAACTGTTGTTCCAACTACTCTATCTTTTGTTGTTTCTCTTGTGCCTGTGTTTCCAACAAAATGATTGCTTGGTCTTTTTCTTTGAGCAAGTTATTGACCTCTGATGCTTTGTCCATTGTGGCCGCTGTGTATGCTCCAACATACTGAGAAAGTTTAGTGAGATCTTCAGAAGGGTTAACTTCCTCTCTCCATACCACATTTGTTATCTCCATTTGTGAAGTCAAAAGAGGAGATTGATCAACTTTATTCTTTTTCCTTTGTCTTTTGACTACAACCTTATGCTTAGGGCTGTAGAAGACATCCAGTGGTGGTATTTGTTCTACATGAAAAACAATTTCATCGGAGGGATTTTCGGGGATTATTTCTACATCCTTGTGAGTTATGGGTGGGCCGCTAGTTCCCTCAGTCGGAACTATATTGATTACTGATTTTTGACTAGTTGTCACCTCAGGTGTGCTGAATTCTTGAAGGCTCTTATTATTGCTAATAATGGAATCAAATTGCTACCATTCCTTGATCAGTTTTGGATCAACATACATGCTTCAATCAATGAGTTTAACACTTTTTCCTTGTCCCTCCTCCTGCTCTGGCAATTTTTCTTTTTTCAGGAATCTTCTCCTCTACAGGAGTCTTGTAAGTAGCTTTCTGTTCACTTTGAATCTGTGGCTGATCTGTCGGGGTTGTAGCTAATAGGTCCAAAGGTAGAGTTTGAAACCTCTGGGCTCTAAGCCTATTGAATGTTTCTAACCCCTCTTCTCCAGACTTGATCCTAGCCAATCCTTTAACCTAAAAAAATATTTTGGTTGAAACAAATAAATCATCAAAGTCATCTACTTAATGATCGAATTTGGCAAGTTTAGCTTGAGAGGTAACATTATAGGTAACCTTCCTTGGGTCATATTGCCTATTCAGAATGGTGGCAAGATTCAGCATCTGAATCTTCTCTACTTCTTTCTCTGCATGCTTGTAATCATGCAAGGTAAAAATGCCACATCGTAGGGGGAATATAGGCCACATTTGTTTCTTGAAATCCTTAAGGGTTCTTGATATTCCTAAAACTGTTATCTGATATGCCAATTATCAAGCTAACAATTTATCAGGAACATATAGAGGAAGAACATGGGGTTTAGTGAGACTTCCAAAAAGTCCCGCATAAGTAAATTTCTCCTCTCTGAACCAGCTACCTACTACTGCCAGGTCAATTTTTGCTTCCTGGCATATCCTGGGGGCAGGCTTATTGAAAATAGAATACTATACAGGTGAAACAAAACCATTGCAAATTTTGTACAGGTGATTTTTATAGTGTGCCTTCGACAACTACTTGTGATAGATATGAATAGGGTTGGGATCTTAAGAAGTCCACTTCCATCCGAGTATCGAGAATTCAAAATTATAACAAATAATATCCAAAATATATGCACTGTAGTAGAAAGGGGGAATGATTTGGGAAGTTGTATATGCTTTCCTTTTGTATTCTAATATCTCAGTGGTTAGTCTATCAGACAAAATATTTTCCCAGTCCATAACATAACCATTAATCACAGCTTCCATTAACGGGACTATATCTATATAAAATTTTGCAGAATCATGTTGTCCCCACAGTCTACACATCATAGCTCCAGCATAGCAATAAGGAGAAGCTAATGAGTCGACAAAATACTTACCCGATGAATCATGCTTATGTTTTTCTGGGAAATGCCTCCAGTGCTTGATCGGGTCTGATTCCAAGTTGTTTTCCTTTGCAAATGCTTCCAGGAATTCCTTCGTATAACACTTCTTGGGTGGAGTAGATGGTACATTTTCCTGAGATCTTCATGTTTGAATAACCTGAATATCCTTCCATCGGCCGTGGAAAATGTTCTATCTGAATTTGGGATTTTCTCGACAACCCATCTAACCACATCAGTGTATGGCAAAATTTTGGCCCACGCTGTTATTTTATGAAGGTATGAACATGCCAATTCTTTGAGAGTTCCCTCTGACTTGTTGGTTGAATCGGCTGTGGCTTCCTCTGATAATTCTTTGGGCTCCTCTGCTTCTATCAGATTATAAATTCTTTCCCAACTCGCATTTCCCAAACCAAAACATGTTGTGTCTGAAATCAATCCCTTCTTGCTTGGTCTTGGTTCTTTGGCTACAGGGGCTACTTTAGTCTTATTAGGTTTCTTCCCCATCTTCTCTAGATTCATGAGTTCTAAGAAACTCTGCACAGGCAAAATTTCAAACCGTAATACAGGGATATGCCGCTGAAAGCTAATATGAAAAGGAACAGAATTAGAGTGATTGTCATATGATAAATCGGATGTACAGAATTACCACGAATGAAATCTTTTGAAGGACATAATATTAACTGTAAAATTTAATAACCGTTCGAGCCACTAATCGTGATGAATAAATACAATAAATACTCGTCTCATCGATGATTATCTCAAGCGTGTCTTAGGATTTCCCCGATCGGCGATCGGCTATAAATTGCAAATTGAAATCCAGAGTTTCAAAGGGACATGCTTCTTTACTTGCAATGAATATCTTCGATTGCTGATAAAGTGATATTATAATAAAGTGGAGTATTATGCATGCAAACTGTTAAGCGTATGTTTTTTTTTACTTGTGATGTGTGCCCTATTAATTGATCGCAATCGAGGTTTGGCTTGCGTTTGTGCCCCTTTGTCCTTTGATATCTCCAATTTCCGATTGCGATTTCCTTTATCGCATCGGGGAGTTTAATGAGGCCTTGTTTGTGTGTGTCCCTTTGTCATTGATATCTCCTATTGCCAATTGCGATTTCCTTTATCGCATCGAGGAGTTTGATGAAGCCTTGTTTGTATGTGTCCCTTTGTTATTGCGATATGCGATCTTCAATCGCTTTATCACAATGTAGAGTTATTTATAATGTTTTTTAAAGGAACACTTTGTACTTTTCAAAAAGGCTTTACAAAATGAGTCATTTACAATGGGGTTCTTGATAAATATTTTTCTTGTAAAGAGGTCAATACTAGTTTTATTTATCAACTCACAAATCTAACTAAGTTTATTTAAAAGGGACCCATTTCTTATTAAAAATTTTGTGTAAAAGTTTTTTAGAAATTCGAGGTTGTTGTACGGCACAACAGGTTGCTGGCCAAAGACTTTGAGTTTGTATGGTAAAAAAAATGTCAAGAGGACTTGGACACCCTGAAGGAAAAGTTAACCACTGCACTGATTCTTCGAGGCCCAAATTTGGGCCTTCCTTTTCATATACCTGTTGATGCCTCACACAAAGCCATAGGAGCAGCCTTAGGCTAGATAGATGAAAAATTTCCTTATGCCATTTACTTTATCCTTAAGAATCTGTCAAAGGCTGAGCTAAACTACTTAGTGACCGAAAAGGAGCTCCTGGATGGTGTGCATTCATTGAACAAATTTAGGCATTATATTACACGTTATCAAACATTTCTACGTACTGACCATGTTGCAATCAAATATTTAATGAATAAACCTGATGTGAATGCCCAGATTATTAGATGGTTACTTTTATTACAGCAGTTTGATCTAACTATTGTTAATAAGCCTGGCAAGGAAAACGTTATTGCAGATTTTTTGTCTAGATTAACTTTGCCTGCAGGTGAGGAGGGAATGGTTGATGATCAGTTACCGATGAGCACCTATTCACCATTTCATTTCTCTCTCCATGGTTTTCTGGTGTAGAAAACGATTTGGTATCTACACAGTTCTCACTGAATTTTTCCTCCAAAGAGAAAAGAAAGATTGTGAGGAAGAGTGCCCCATTCACTTGGATTTGGGGAAACTTCTTCAAACTAGACCGGGATCAAATTCTGAGAAGGTGTGTCAGGGAGGAGGAAGTCTTTGACATCCTTTTGACCTGTCATGATGGGCCTTGTGGATGTCATTTTGCAGCAAAGAGGACAAAATTTAAAGTGTTACAAGTTGGTTATTATTGGCCCACTTTGCATTATGATGTGAAAAGATATACTAGTCAGTGTGATTAGTGTCAAAGGATGGGAAAGCATACTCCAAGAGATGAAATGTCTCTACAACCTCAAGTGACTTTCGAGCCATTTGACAAGTGGGGCAAGGACTTCATTGGACCTATTGACCCTCCTTTCAAGAAAAAGCAGTAGATCATTGTATGCACTGATTATCTGACTAAGCGGGCTAAAACCAAGGAAATCAAGGCAACAACAGAGGAGAAGGTGATTGAGTTCTTAAGGGAGAATATATTTTACAAGTTTGGGTACCCTATAGAACTGGTCACTGATCAAGGCAGTCAGTTTACCTCCAACATGAATGAAGACTTTCTAAGCCATCACAAGATAAAGCATAGAACCTCCACTCCTTATCACCCACAAGCTAATGGGGAAGTGGAGGTGACCAATAGAGCGTTGTAGGTCATCCTGACCAAAGTGGTTAGCAATAGTAGGAAAAATTGGGTAGATAGACTAGTTGAGGCCACCTGGAAGACCACCACTAGATTCACACCCTATGATATGGTCTATGGACAAGGCCTTGTTTTCCATTGAATTTGAGTATAATACATTGAGGATGGCATCCTAACTAGATTTAGATCTCAGTAGTGCACAAAAAGAGAGATTGCTCTAGTTGAATGGTTTAGATGAGTTCAGAATGCAGGCCCTCCTACACATAGAGGTAACTCAAATTCAAAGGAAGATCTAGCATGATAAGAATATCAAGGATACATAATTTCAAGAAGGCAATTGGGCTTTGCTATATGATTCCAGATTAAAGAATTTAAGGGAAAGTTAAGGACAAGATGGTTAGGGCCTTATGTTATAGAGAGATGTCATGATAATGGTTTAGTGCAGATTAGAACCATAGGTGCAAAGGCCATTCCTTTACTTGTTAATGGGAACATATTGAAAGTTTAAAATGGACCATTGTCAAAGCAGGAGTTAATTGATGGTATCAATAAAACAGTGATGGTGGTGGAGCAAGCCTCAACTCCTACCTCATCGACTCACTAAGAAAAAGAAACAAAAGAAAAAATAAGGAGACTCGGGTGAAAACCTTCATGAGGCACATGAGTCCCACTATTGGGTTGAAAACCTCTTAGGGTGGTCCAATGGTGTCAAAAAAAATAAGAGAGAAATAAAAATATCTATAGGTGAAAACCTCTCTTATGGCACGTAGGGCAAACAGTTAGGATGAAAACCTCTTGGAGGCAAACTAGTTGTTTTAAAAAGAGAGAGAGAGAGAGAGAGAGAGAAAAGAAAAAAATCATGAAATTTATTTTATAGGCCAGTAGGAGTATGATCAGAGATCAAATGAGAATCAAAAGGGACCTATTCCACTCATATTTTTATTTCTCCATTCATTATCCTTCATAATTCCGCCATTCCTAACATTTTTTTTCACTCATTTGCCTCAGTTTGCAAGGGTACTATGTTTTCTACAGGATTCCCTGTAAACCTACAGGATTCCTTGGAAACCTAGAGGATGATCCTGTAGGAATTACAGTGGCTTGGGAATCCTACAGGAAGTAACCCTAGGGCAAGGAAATGACCAGCCCATGTCAAAAAATTAAAATCCCTACATCACTACTTCATTACCATACCTCTCTCCACCTTGATCACCCCTGCATTCATCAATAAAAAAATCATTTAAAAAAAAAAAATAGTCTTCAAGAAAAAACACAAAGAAAAAAGATGAGATAGAGAGTAAAGGGGAACAACACCTGAAGGTTATTTCTCATTATTCACACACCCCTAGACCTCCTCTCTATCCATGATGATCATCATCATGTCCCAACACTAGAAATGATTAAAATTTTTAAGGGAGAAGCAGCTATAGGACATCCTGTAGTAGCCTATCCCACAAAATAAAAATCATAAGTTTTAGCAAAGTTTCCAGCATGGGGATCCAAGGGTAGAAGAAGCTCCAGAGCAGTAGCAACACCATCATTTTCAACACCAGGTACCTGCACATCAAGAAAGTCATCAAAGGACAATTAAAAAAAAAGGAGAGATCACATGCAACCAACATACAACAAAAACCTCATTTCTTCAACAAACTGCAGCAAGGAATTGTTGCCACAGGTAAGTATCTCGCTTCACTCTCTCATTTGCATAGTATAATAAAAATATGTAAATGTTGTGAACGAGTTAGTTTATAAGCAAAAGGTGGCTAGTTAACTTGGAAATCTTCATTCAGTCAGCAAGGACAAAACAATTAGTCCTCATGCACATGGCAACAATCAAGTCAAAGAAAAGGAGGATGAGGTCGAAAGTAGTTAGTACTACGGATGCCCGAAGTGGGAGTTGATTACGAGGTGAAAGAAATGATGATGTGGTATAGGGAACCAATGGTCCAAAAATAGAAATTCCTACCTCAGCTACCAACACACCACCTCACTCAACTCGACCATAAGAGGAAATAAACGTTGATCCCCATGCAATCATGCATTCATCTTCTTGAGGTTCACTCTAGAAAAGTCGCTCTCATACCCAAGAAACCTGCAGGAGATGAAAATTCATTTTTTCCTGAGCAGGATTCCTACAGGATCCTATAGGAAATCCTATAGGATCACATGGGAATCCTACATGATACAGCTAGGTAGTCTAGAGGATTGGCAGAGAGAAATTCATAAGAGGATATCAAAGCCCTCACATATGATATTATCCCTATTTTCATTGAAAAGGATGAAGATGAAGTAGAGAGGGATGAAGAGGAAACAAATGAGGAGGAAGATGAAGAGAAATAGAAGGGAAGTGATGAAGAAATAGAGGAAGATGTCAAGGAGGAAACTGATAAACAAGATGAGGATCTAGAGGGAGAAAAAGAGGAGGTAGAGGATAAGTAGGAGTCACCCAGGGTGTCTCCAGAACCCACTGAGAAAGAGACAGTATCTGCCCTCACTTCCCTTAACACCCCTATCAAATAAAATGGAAAAAGTTAGAGGCAAACCCCCTTATACTTCATAACAAGAAAAAGTACAAGGATAAGGAAAGGAAAACCTCAAACTCCAACCAAGGTTCCCATTGTTATTGAGGACTCACCCAAACAACAGGATAACATGGCCTGTGACAAACCTCCCCCAAGTATCCTATCACATATGAGAGAAGGCTTGTGACTAGATCTATCTCATCCAAAGGAAAAGACATCCTACAAGATACATAGCAAGACCTATAGGAAGTAGAGGAAGTCCTACAGGAAACTCTGCTAAACCTACAGGAAACTCAGAAATTGGATAAGGAAGGAAGTATGCAGCAAGAAACAAAGAGAGAGGACCCAGCACTAAGGGAATCTAGTCCTCAACCTAACCTTGACTCCTACTATAAATTTATTGAAGGGGGCAGGGTCATTCCACAAAAAATTTCCATCCCATTATTTTTCGAGCTTGAGAAAGAAAGGGCTAGAACTCATATATGGATGTAGATTGCTAAGTCTAAGGGAGTGGAGGATATTGGTCACATGAAGGAGAAGCTCAAAGAGATGGACAAAGAACTAAGTAGCCTGAGGGAAAGATAGGAAATAATTAAAACTTAGTTGGAGGCAGAAAATGCATGGTTGAAAGGATCGCTGCAAGAAAGAGGGAATCAATTGGCATCCATGGCCAGTCTGTCTTTGGAAGCAATCCAATGTAGGATTCCAACTAAGTCCTATGCATTATACCTTAAGGAACAATGGTTTTAGTTCCAAATCAATACCCTAGCACAGAGAGGAACTATGCCATTATAGGATTATAGACATTTCATTGATCTTTGTGATCAAAGAACATTGGAAGATAGGGCTAAGATGTCTGAGTTCTACTTGCATAACATGGCCTTGACAGATATGAATGTATGGGACCCTAATGCAAAGCTAGGGGATTTACAGTCAATTTCTTTGGCATCGTGGATGAACCATGAGGAAGCAACAGTTGCAAAAGTGAAGAAGATATTGGCAAGGGAACAAAAACAACCTCTCATGATAAGAGTTGAGCAGTCCAATCCAATGGATGTCATCTACACACATAATTTAATTGCAAATTATCCTCAACTTGCACCCAAGTATCTTGCTTCCCAAGAGCAAGAAATTACACATTATGAGGATATGTTCAGATTGTTTAGGGATGACCATGCAAGCTTGCCAAAGGAGATGGAATAATTTGTTATACATTTTGAAAATCAGAGAGTACCATTCTCCTCAAAGGATGAGACAATCACTGAAAAATACACCCATGTACAAACAAGCCATCCAAAGACTCAAAGTCAATTGGATTGGCTTGAGATTCAGTCCACCACTGTTCTTGGGGATGTTAGATGGAAGGAAGGAAGAGGAAGAAATAAAGTAGCAAGAGGAGGTATAAATGAAGGCAAGATTATATGCACAAGAATAGGAAACCACCACAAAAGCATGGGGGCCACTAGAGCTATGAAAGACATGGATATTAATTGAGTTGCTCAGAGGATGAGCAACACTTTCAGTAGGGGGGTGATGATGAGCCTCATCATTGGGTAACTCTATGACCTTCATTCACCTCCTAGATTAGTCAAATCAACTCTTCTCACAACTTATTACATGTTTTGATTATATTTTTCTTAATGGGATGAGTTAAAGTGAGATATTATGCCTAGTGGACTAATGTGCATTGAAAGCAGATTTGTGAGAGAAAATCAAGGAATTCTGGCAAGATTAAGGGCTGAAACTCGAATGGGACAAGGAAGAGATATTGTAGGAGGTAAATCTTCCTCATTTACTCCTCCCTCATTCAAATATTCCTCTATTAATCACACCAGCTCAGAGTACAAGCAACCAAGTCATGAAGATCAAAAGGCAGCTGAGCAAGTGATAGTCAAAGAGTTAGTTCATCCTGAGTTTGGGAGCCGACCCTCCATAGATTTAAGGAAGTTGTTGGAGATTTCAATTGTATAAATAAAGAGACCTAGAGCCTCATTAGGATTCGAATTTTTGTTGTAAAAACACTAGTTATTTTGGAGCTCCAAACTTGTGGAAGACATTGAAATTTAATTTTATGTTATGATAATGAGAATGAGCCTTTTCACGATCCAGTATTGAGTTAACTCAGAGGGCTGAAGCTCTTGGGTTAGGTTCCAAGCCTAGCAGCAAAGGCTCCTCTTCTTGTATCTGTATGTTTAGATTAGTTTCATAGGTTCATGGTTAAATTGTCCTTAGAATAATTTCATTGCAAGTAGTGTAGATTTGATTAGTTTGTTTATTAGTTTGCTTCCATTTGTGCTTTACTTCAGTAGTAGGTTAGAAGGGATAAAAGGAAAAAAAAAAATATGTCAGTAGGTGTCTTTGCCTCACCTCTTCCTTTAGGGGTCATGATTTGGGGAAAGGACCCCTATGCAGCCCCAAAAAGATAGATTTCTACTTTCTCATAGAATTTAGAGTTTATTGTACTTGAACCAACATTTGATCAGTTTGAAAGTGTAGGATTTAATTACCATTTCTTCGATTTTCAGTCTTACAATATCTCTGATCAATTACTTCATCTTATTCTGCGAATTTTCCTCATGCATGAAGTAAACAACTAACTCATTAAACTCTGTTTTTCTAGCTCATTAAAATTCTTCTTGTTTACATGAATTTTGGGAAAATATATTTGTTTGATGTAGTGTAGGTGTTTCATAAGTAGAGAAATATTTCATAGCAAGCAAAATCCTTCCAACTTCATCCATCCATAATCATTCCTTGCTTTCACTAGGACCTTTACAAATTTCATCATTTTACATGGAAACTTATCCAAGCATGTTGAGCAAATCCAACCGTCTCCCAACATTGGTTTTGAGTTATGAGTGATCCTAGGCATTTTCTCACTCCATTCCATCCACCAACCACCTTCCCTAAGCCTTACATCACCTCTAGCACCCATTGTTTTTCTCTCGGTCGTATCTTGTAGAAATATAGGGAATCCTGTAGGGTTTTAGGATATCCTGTAGGTTTTCCTGTAGTGGCCTGTTTTGAGGTTGAATTGAGGGAAAACCTCCAAGAAGCCACACAAGGTCACCTAAGGGTCTCCGAAACCTTTCAACCATACACTAGCATCCCTAAGCCTCCTGCCACATCACCAAGAGATATTAACTTTCACACTTGTTTTTCCATAAAAAGAATAAAAAGAAAAAACAAATTTATTTCAGTCCTTTACATGCACAATAGTGATGTTTTATGTTTTGAACTTTCATGTTTAGGACAGTAGAATTTCATACATGTTAGCTTGGAATTCTTGTAAATCATATTTTCTCAGCAGTTAGTTAGGAAATGGTGTGTTTTTAGCATTGGATTTCAGTCCTTTTCCTTATTGCAGTAGACAAGCTTTCTCCTAGAGTAGATTTCTCTTTCTTTCATCGGTAACAAAGCTTATTTTGAATCCATAGAAGTTTGGCATGAAAACCCTAGTGATATCTTGCCAACTAAACAATGACAAAAGGCATAACCATCAATTTTACTTGTGTATACAACACTGTCACCTCCAAGTTTGTACAAACCCCGGGTTGATAAAGTAAAGCTAGTAGCACCAAGAGTTGTAGCATTCTTGTTGAAATACCGGTTCTCATCAGGCTTCCCCTTGAGATGTGGACCTTCCTATCTCTTTTGTGGATCCCTAACTCCCTCTCCCTTCCTATAAATTCACCCCCTTCCATTCCCAAATTGTTGGCCATTGATTGTTGCATCCCTATACTGTGATTATGCTTACATGCTTCCCATTATAGCTTGGAGGAGTGCTTCAAGAGTCTTTTCTTGGAATTGGAAATCCACCTAAAGGAAAGCCTTAACACCAAAGCATAGTTTGTATGCTTCCCTTTTTAGTTTCTTAATATATACATATAGTGTTCACTCTCCATAATTATATAAATATTTATGTGATTAGCTTAATGTTCCTTGATATGTTAAGTATTTAATGAATTTTGCATGTTATATATGCTCTCGTGTATTTTATAGTACTTTGATCTTCCTTGCAGGTTTCATGACATGAAGAACGACTTAGGAGTGAGGCCTGGAGTGAAAAATTAAAAGCCATCTCTAGAGAGCGAGTGATTAACATTAGAATGAGGTAGGTTCCTCTTCTCATTACATTTGGCAAGAATAAGCTAGGAAAGTGAGTATTATATTGTTTGGTTTGTTGCTAGATCTGCTCATTGGGCTAGAGGGATTGTCTCTGTCTGCAAAGGGGATTTGCCTTCACAACACAATGCTTACACGCAAACTAGAATTTGATTGTACTAATAATATTGTTGAATATGAAGCATTGGTACAAGGATTGCAAAAGGCCATTAGTCTTGATGTTAAGTAGCATAAAGTTTTTGGTGATTCAGATATTGTCATAAAGAAAGTAAAAAAAACATCCATTGTGTTTCTAATCACCTCAAACATTATCAATCTTTGATTAAGATCTAACTTCTCATTTCATTGCATTCAATATAGCTCTGATCCCAATATTACAGAATTCTAGTGTTGATCCCCTAGCCAATGTTGCCTCAAAGCTAATTCAACCTGAAGATTTTAGCGCTGATAAATTTTCAATTGAATTAATTTTTCATCCCTCCATTCCAGATAACATAACCAATTGGCATGTATTTAATGATGACAATGACATCCTAGGATTTTTAACTTCCGAAGGGTCTTACCTATCATACCATCGATGAAGATGAACATGATAGGAATTTAAACAAGTCTTCTAAAGAGAATAATCTACCTAAGCCTATAGTGAAATTTGAAGATATATATGATTTAAAAGACATATTTAAAAAGGTTACCAATTGCAAACTTCAAATCTCTACTTTAAGATTCGAATTGGTTAACCTAGGGTCTGATCATAAACCCCAAAACATAAATTTGGGCCTTGGACTTACACCAGATGAAAGATATGCTTTCATACATTTGTTAAAAAGATACAAGGATGAATTTTCTTGGATTTATGATTATCTTAAAACCTATGACACATCTATCATTCAACACACCATACCTATGCTACTCGATGTAAAACCAATTCAACAAAAACTTAGAAATATTCACCAAAATCTAGAAGCTCAAATTAAGACAGAGTTAAATAAGCTACTCAAAGCCAAAATCATATTCCCAGTCAAACATTCCAAGAGGGTTTCAAATCTTGTGTCAGTCAAGAAAAAGAAAGGAGACATTTGAATTTGCATAGATTTTAGGAATTTAAATAAAGCATGTGAAAAATGTAACTCTCCCTTGCCTCTGATGGAACAAATTTTGTAGTTTGTTGTAGGTTATGAACTTATGTCTTTCTTAGATTGTTTTTTAGGTTATGATCAGATCCTTGTCCATCCTGAAGATAGATTGAAAACCACATTTAGAACCAAATGGGTAACATATGCTCATCAAAAGACACATTTTGGATTGATTAATGTTGGAGCTACATTCTAGAGAGCCGTAGATATTCCATTCAAAGGTTTCATAAATAAATCAATTGTTGTGTACTTAGATGACATTACATGTCATCCAAAAAAGAGGAATAATAATCTTCATGACTTAAAACAAATATTTGAAAGGTGTAGAAAAATTGGAATCTCCTTGAACCCTAAAAAGTTATACTTTTCTCTTAGTGAAGTTAAGCTTCTAGGCTCTATTGTTTCCAAGGAATGAATTTGAAATATCTTGAAAGAATTAAGGCAATATCGGAAATCCCCTTGCCTCACAACAAAAAGTCCATGTAATATTTTCTTGGTCAAATAAATTTTTTCAAAGGATTTGTTCCAGATTTCTCACAAATTGTCTTCCCCTTACAGACAATAATATAAAAAAAGTAGTCTATAAATGGGGATAGACCAAAAGAAATGCTTTTGAATCAATAAAGAAAGCCATCATAAATGCTCCTTCATTATCAACACCTGATTTTCTAAAGAATTTTTTCTACACACTTTTGCTTCTGAATAGTCCCACGTTGTAGTGTTGGCCCAACCTAATGAACAACAAGTTGTAGCTCTCATTGCCTTATTTATTTTTCAATTTATAAGGAGCTGAACTAAACTATTCAAGAGTTGAAAACAAGATTTTGTAGTTTTTAAGTCAGTAAAGAATTTTAGACCTTTTCTCCTAAAATCACATACGAAAGTAATTGTTCATTTCCCCGCAGTTAGACAATTACTTATCCAGAAAAAATTATGGGAATAATTGGGTTACTAACTTGCAATAATATGACCTAGAGATAAAGCCAACTAAAATAGTCTGAGGTCAAGGTTTTTGCAGATTAATAACTGGAACTTTTGACACTTGATTTGATGAAGATTCATGTAATAACATTCAAATTTGAGAGGTATGTCCTGTTGACACTGAATCTCAGTATTTTGATTTAATTTTTTATTTAAAAAATGGTTATGCTCCAGTAGAACTCAATTGCAAAATGAAAAGATCTTTGAGGCTTAAATCTATGATCTGAATGGAAAATGGCATCAAACCATGGTATTCATCCACCCATGGAATCTACCCATGGTATTGTAAGTGGCATCCACCCATGGTATTTATCCACCCATGGTATTCATTCACCCATGGAATTGACCTATCGTATTGTGACATCCACCCATGGTATTCATTCAACCATGGAATTGACCTGTGGTATTGTGACATCTACCCACGGTATTCATTCACCCATGGAATTGACCTGTGGTATTATAACTGAAAAATACTATAAGTAATAAGTCACATTTTGTAAAAGGATAGTTTGTCCGCCACAATGTAGCTTTTACAGTAATTCTTCATTTTAATAAAAAAAATCTTTGTGGTTTCGTTTATTGGACATTCTTCTCTTTTCTTCTGGCATTTCAATTTTTCACATCTTGGGGGTCTCTCGCCAAGGTCCGGATCAGTGGTATCAGAGTAGGTTATGATTCCATGGATGAGGGTTTGATGCATATTTTAGTTTCAAATTTTGCAGCAATATTCAACAAACTTTAGACATGTGCTACGCCCTCCACAGAGATTTTCTTAGGCCAAGGGGGAAGAATTTTTATTTTCTCATTTTTTGCAGGAATGTTTTTGGCCAGGAGTTTGCAGATCAGATATGAAATTTTTGGTGCAAAATTTACCAAAATAGATAACATATCTAGATTTCTTGCAAAAAAATACCCAATTAAAAAAAAAAAATTTGGCCGAATCAGAGTCCGGATGAGCGAGATATCGCTGATTTAAAATCAACTATGTTGCAGAAATGTTTCTGATGACAATTTGTGGACAACAACTCTCCTATATTTTTTTGCAATTTTTGTGCAGAATTTCAGAAAATTTATTATAGATCTGAGCTCCTCTCGAAAAATCACCCAATTTCATAAAAATAATGGGTCGAATTTGAGTTTGGATGTGGGAGATATCGTTGATATAAAATCAACTTTTTTTTTCAGAACGTTTTGTGACAGCGGGACAGTTGCAGTGCAAATCTCAGATTCGAGAGTGTCTATATAAGGATTTCCAACACATGGGAAGATGAAGAATGGCCATTCTGTTTCCAAAAATATGTTATAATAAATATTCTAAGTTATATTGATCAAGTTATGTCAATTTTAATTTTGGAGCAGCGTTTGGAGCAGGTTCCCTTTGGAGACATGCCCTCCCACCCTGCTTTAGTAGGCACCTACTTCACATTCATCTGTTTCATCATAACATCATTCAGCTTGGGTTCTTTGGAGATGTGCCCTCCCACCCCAGGCTATGTAGGCACCTGCTACTTCATCAACAATCAACATCATGGTTATCGGTCAACCGCACAAAATCCTTGTCATCGAAACCCATTTGCTAGGTGAACATTGTTAGCATCACAGTTGGTCACAAGCATTACAGGGTATCTCTATCCTCGAGTCTTCATTTGTCATTGTTATGGGTCATCAAAAAACCCACACTTTATCAAATTCCATTTTCTAGGCCACACACTGTCAATATCACAGTTGATCACAAGCATTACATTGTATCTCTATCCTTGGATCTTCATTCATCATGATTATGGGTCATCCACAAACCCACACTTCATTGAAGTACATTTGCTAGGCCGCACACTGTGAGTATCACAGTTGGTCACAAGCATTACAGGGTCTCTCTATCCTCAGATCTTCGTTCATCATGGTTATGGGTCATCCACAAACCCACACTTCATCGAAGTCCATTTGCTAGGCTGCACACTGTTAGTATAACAATTGGTCACAAGCATCACAAGGTATCTCTATCCTTGGATCTTCGTTCATCATGGTTATGGGTTAACCACATAAAACCCTTCTCTTCAGTGGCTCTTCATATTCAACAAAGGCCTTTTAGGAGGGAACTTCACACAATGGGGACCATTTCCTCTTAAGGAGGGAGGAATGGTCTGAATGGAAAATGGCATCAACCCATGGTATTCATCCACCCATGGAATCTACCCATGGTATTGTAAGTATCACCCACCCATGGTATTGTAAGTGACATCCACCCATGGTATTCATTCACCCATGGTATTTTCCCAAGGTATTGTGACATCCACCCATAGTATTCACTCACCCATGGAATTGACCCGTGGTATTGTGACATCCACCCATGGTATTCATTCACCCATGGAATTGACCCATGGTATTGTAACTAAAAAATACTATAAGTAACAAGTCGCATTTTGTAAAACGACAGTTTGTTCGCCACAATGTAGCTTTTAGAGTTATTCTTTCTTTTAATAAAAAAATTATGTGGTTTTGTTTATTGGTCATTCTCCTCTTTTTCTTTTGGCATCTCAATTTTTCAGATCTTAGGGGCCTCTCCCCAAAACCCATTTCAATTTTTTAGAGCTTGGGGGCCTCCCCCCAAGATCCGAATCAATCTAATCAGTATCAACTTGTCAATAATGTCTTGTTCAGAAGAAATTATGATTATGTCTTACTAAGGTGTCTAGAAAAACCTGAAGCAAAAAAAGTGTTGCAGGAACTACATGATGGACTAGTTGGTGGAGATTATAGAGTGGACACTACTGCTCATAAGATCCTACATGCTGGTTACTATCCACTGACTCTATTCAAGGATGCTAATGCTTATGCCATAAAATGTAAAGTCTTCCAAACAAATTCAGGGAGGGAAAAGAAACCAACCTTTCCTTTGTATCCAATTAACATTGAGCAACCCTTTTAGAAATGGGGATTCAGTATTATAGGTGAGATCATTCCTCATTCTTCTAAACAACATAAATACATTTTCACTGCTATGGAATATTTCACCAAGTGGGTGGAAGAAATACCTCTCAAGGTGGTAAATTTTGAAACTATAATTGATTTTATTGATCAATTTATAATCACCAGGTTTGGCCTTCCTCTTGCCCTTATGTTTGACAATGCGTCTTGTTTTTATGGAAATTTGATTATTGAATGTGCACTCAAGGGAAGTTTTAAACTCAAATATTTTGCAAACTACTATCCTTAGGGAAATATCTTAACATAATCTACCAATAAAAACATCATAAGGATGATTAATTGAATTGTTAACCATAATCAAAATAATTGGCACAAAGCTCTAGTCTTTCCCCATGTGTTGATAAAATTACTCATAAAACCTCTCTAGGCACATCTCCCAATCACTTGGTGTATGGAAAAGAAGTTATATTACCTCCTAATCTAGCTCTTCTTTCACTAACCCTAGTGAAATATATAGAGGAACAACCTTGCTCTACTTTACAGTTAAGAATGTACCAAATTTTAAAGTTAGAGGAAGAAATAGATAAAGCCAAACAAACTGTGCTCATCACCAGAAATTGGTCAAATCTTTGCTTGATGCAAGTTCAGTAAGTGATAAAACTTTTGAAATTGGTGACTTAGTTCTAAAATGGGATAAGGCCCATGAACAAAAAGGTAGACACACAAAATTTCAAAATTTGTGGTTCGACCCATTTCAGATCATTGAGAAACTAGGCCCATCAACCTTTATCGTTCAATATTAACAGGGAAAGAGGGATGATGTTGGCTTGATGGGCCCTGACCTAGGTTCAACATTAATTAGCCAAGAAAATCCCTACACTACTAGCCCATTCTGCATCAATCCGCAGAGTGTAGACTGAAGTTTCACTCGAAGTAGTATGGGGGGATGTAGGAACTAAGTTTACACACCCAGAGATGGTAGTGATGTCATTTTATACCCTAAACCTTCCTTCGCACAAGTCAATAATCCTTTTAGGGCTTATCAATATACTCCTCTTAGTCATCCTCTAGACCTCCACGAAGGTCTATGACTGTCCTTCACGTACCATAGATAGGCGAATCAAACACTTAAGCACCTCTATAATTATTCTTACTTATGCATTTGCCTAGATTAGCTTAAGTATTTGATAACTTCAACATGCATTAAGATGATCTTTGCATAAACAGATATTGTTACTTGCATTCATATAACAAAGCAAAACATATAGATTCACGCATCAATACAACATTAAAACATAAACCCAATATTCATCATAACATAATCATATGCATTTATAATAGAAGTGATCCAGGTGGATGTTTGTGCCCACCCACCTATCCCACTTGGACCCCCACAACTATCTCTGTCAGTTTTTCAATTTCCTTAATTGTAGCACAATTTACTATTTTCGCAGTTTTTCGGGCCCTGAACTTTCGGATCCGTTTTGAGGCCCTAAACGACGTTTCTTGGGAAATCTGGGAGCAACATGGGTTCATGGACCAATGTTTCTCTTCCTAAAGTTGTAGTCCTAAGATAGATATTTCTAACGAGGTATTGGGCGTGTCAAATGGAGATCAAAGGCCAAAGTTACGACCCCGGGAATTTGATGTACCAATTTACCCAAATGGGACCCATAGTTTGGCGTTTCATCTCCTAGGGTTAGGTTTTTGGATGTTTATGGTTTTCCATTGTTTCTCAACAATAAATAGGCTTTCGAGCCTCATTGTAACACAATTTAGAGGCATGTAGCTACCACATCTCTTCTTAGAGATAAGTTACCATCACTCTAGCTGGTTTATTTCCATTTCTGTTTGTAAGCATATTTCAATATTTTACATTAATGAAATGAAATATTATTTATATTGCATCTCTGTATTTATGGTTGTATCTATAATTTGTTGCATTCCTTTTTAAATCTAGATCAGTGGTATTAGAGTGGTCTATTCTTTCTCTGTCTTTCTTTGCATGTCCCCAATGAGGTCGGGATATAAGGAGTTAGGGCTTGAATTGGTCAAACCTTTGCAAGAATAGCCTCACAAATTCTGATGGCCTCCCATGGTGGATGAAAAGAAAGATTAGGGGGCAAGAGATCCTATCAAAATATTGCTCGAAGAAGCCCTCAAGCGAAAGAGGAACACGATGATGGAAAACGTCACCCAGATCCTTCAACGGCTACCCAGGGGTGACACATCAGCTTCCAAAAACTACTCTGGAAACACCACACCCTTTAAGGTACAAGTTAACTTTGAAATCTCCATATTCGAGGGTTAGATAGATGCAAATGTCGTAGATAAATGGTTAAACCTACTAGAAGGGTATTTTTCTATTCATGATTTTTCCAGTCGAGAAAAGATTACTTTCGCTCTTCTCAAATCCGCCCCCCACATCAAGGACTGGTGGGAAACCTACTGTGAGTAGAAGGATGAAAGTACGACCTCACTTTTTTTAGCCACACCCACTTGGAATTCATTCTGAAATTCCATTAAGGATTAGTACTACCCTGTCAAAAGCTATGAGGACAAATACATAAAGTGGACCACACTGTGGTAGGGAAGGGACCAAGATGTGCCAAAGTTCAGAAACATTTTTCATACCCTTCGCACACAGTTGGGTATCAACGATTCTGAGCTACATTTGGTACTAAAATACCACAACTTCCTACACAGGTACATCCAGGACAAAATGGAGTTCTTGAACACCTCTCACTCGGCATGGCGTACTGATACTCTGTCAAAATCGAATAGAAGTTTAAACAAAAGAATCGAGACTTTGAATCTATGAATCCAAAGCAACAAGGACAAAGCCAAGGAAAGGTGACAAAAGACAACCCATCGAAGCCACAAGAAAGGAAAAACACCGTGAAGCCAAAGATGGACATAGGAAAGTGGTGTGAGTTCCATAAGAGCCCCACTCACAACACAAGTGAGTGTCGGACTAAGCAATCGCTGGTGGCCGAGTTGAAGGCTTCAGAATCAGATGCATGTTCTGACCCTGAGTCAAAACCTGACAAGGGGAATGGTAAAGGGAAGCAAATCATTGATGCGAAGCCCAGTGCCACTGTTTCCATCGCCAAGATCCATAAGAATGAGCCCGATGATCTAGAGGAGGAGGAGCATTTTTTCCACTCACAAATGTGAGTGAAGGGTTTGCCGTTGTAATTCATTGTCAATAGTGGAATCCAAAAGAACCTCATTTTAGCAGAGGTCATGAAGTGGTTGGGCCTACCGACTACACCGCACCTGCAGCCATACAGTATTGGGTAGCTTCACCAAGGACAAGATCTCTAATTTTCTAGCAATGTTGCCTTCCCTACAACATCAAGCCCTTCACAGATGAGGTATTGTGTGATGTTTCACCTCTTGATGTTTGTGATGTATTATTAGGCGAGCCATACTTATGGAGGCAACATGATGTGTATGAGTCAAGACCTTGATTTGTTATTATTTCTTTGGGTAATTCATTATATAGGATATTATAGGTAGCCCCACCTATCACCACATCTTTGATCCCTGCAAAGAAATGCAACAAGCTCATCTCCTAGACTACGAAATTCATTTCCTGTCTAGTTCGCTCCCAAAGTAAAGGGAAGCTCATCACCACATCCATGACCCTCATGAAGGGTTCCTCCACACAACAACAACAACAGATGGATATGGCCATGAAAGAAGATAGGAACATCTTCTCCTCACCTACAGGGGTACCGTTATACTATCAGGTCAAGCATTTGTCTGATCTGACTTCCAGAGCACCTCTACCCAACGAGATGGTATATCGCCGCTCCATTCTAGAAACTGCCAAGTACAAGTAGTGACTGATCAACATCAGGTACCACAAAAGTTTCTAGTGGGCGAAAAAGTCTCGTTGCATTTGCAAAAAGAACGCCTTAAAAGATCCCATTAGAAGCTCAGACCACTCTAATATGTTCTTTACACCAGTACCAAGGTTGTGGGAAACAATTCTTTGGAGAAAAACATTCTCCCATTCCTTCACCTACATGAGTGTTCAATGTGGACCGTCCTCAACCAAGCTTCCCACCCTTACTGGACACTTCAGAGGTTGCAGAATAGCTCACCAGGGACCAAGTTCAGCAGAAGTGTCCTCATTTCATGGAGGAACTCAACGTAATGGGGACCATTGCTTCCTAAGGGGGGAGGAATGATCCAGGTGGATTTTGGTTGCCACCCACCTATCCCACTTGGACCCCTACAACTATCTATGTCAGTTTTTCAGTTTCCTTAATTGTAGCACAATTTACTATTTTTAGCAGTTTTTCGGGTCTTGAATTTCCAGAGCCGTTTTGAGGCCCATGTCACTCTTCCCAAAGTTGTATTCCTCGAATAGATCTTTATAACGAGGTATCGGGCGCATTAAATGGAGATCGTATGCAAAAGTTACGACCCTGGGAAGTTGATGTACGAATTTACCCAAACGGGCCCACAGTTTGGTGTTTCATCTCCTAGGGTTACATTTTTGGATGTTTAGGGTTTTCCATTGTTTTCAACAATAAATAGACCTTCGAGCCTCATTGTAACACAGTTCAGAGACATGTAGCCACCGCATCTCTTCTCAAATATAAGCTACCATCACCCTGGTTAGTTTATTTCCATTTCTATTTGTAAGCATATTTCAGTATTTTACATTAATGAAATGAAATATTATTTCTATTGCATCTCTATATTTATGGTTATATATGTAATTTGTTTCATTCTTGTTTAAATTTAGATCAAGAAGTAAAATATATCATTCATAGATAATTCTAGAATAATTCTCTTTATTGATGCTTCATATCTTCTTTTACATAATCTAACCACCCTGCGCACACAGCTATAGGGGTTCGTGCACTCATCAATGGAATTCTACTCTAGGAATCTGTGCACATAGCTGCAAAGCCTCTTTCCTACAATAAGACTCTTCACTCTTACTCTCGCAGACCCATTACATTCGTTAATGACTCAAAACATACCAAGAATGAAATCGCCTTAGACTCTTCTAAGACTTCACTTTTTATACAATACCATGGTCTGCGGACGATGAGTAGATCTCCTAAGCTAACATGGCTTACATAAACTAAGGGTGGAAGCCCTTTATGAAACTTCACATCTTCATGCTCCATGACCACAAAATGTGGATACTTTACACTTCTTATACAAAAACTTAGGTTTTCTACCCCAAAAATTGGGCTTTTAACCCCAAAAATGCCCTAGCGGACCTGTTCCCAACAGGCTCCCAACACAAATAGGGTGAATCGCCCTCGATTCACTCTGCTGGTGTAGAGGTCTTACTATGAAGACCTCCCAACTCCACTTGTACCACTGCAACTTCAGTGGCACACTGCGTTGCCGCCTACCTAACTTGCTCCACCAGCTGCTCCATTGCTAGTCCTGCACTATCTGCCTTGATTTGTTGCTGTGTTGCCTATAGACTAACCAATATTCCCTCAATGGTGGTAATGAGCACATAGGCCTCATCCAGCCAAGTCCCCAATCTGGCCTTCAGTACTGTCTCTCTTCATTGTACTACATCCACTTGTTCCTTCAGTCCCTTTGCTTCCTACAGCTTGGCCAACCTCTGTGTCGCTCTTACCTTGTCGTATTATTGTTGTAATTACCTCACCTCTGTTTCTAACCTCTGTAGGTTGGGATACTCCTACAAATTTGGAAGGACCTCCAGCGACTGTTCAAAGAGAATGATGCAATCCATTACTACGGCATTTACTGCAACAACTGCATCTTTGACAAGTGCCTCCCACTCCTCTCTAACCTCTGGTGGAGTTGAAGGTTGTTCCTTCAACTCAAGATCTGTGATCTTAAGGTTCAACTTAAACTGAACCTTGGCCATCTCTGTCTTTGTGTCGCACACACCTACAACGAGCTTTCGAATTTCGGCCTCCACCAGTGCTTCTTCTGTGATATGCAACTTTGGAATGGTTCTGCATGCTTCAGCAACTACTACCGTAGTTTTCTCATTCTTCTGCTAAACCTTCTTCCACGTATCAATTGTGTTGGGTTTCCATGACTAGGCGACATAGTTAACCGGGGGGTTAGAGGGGGGGCGGAGCCCCCCTTCGTTATGCCGATTGTGTAGCGGGGGGGTCACAGGGGGTTTGAGGCATACCTGTAACCCCACTTTATGGGGTCCGAGGCAGTGCCCAGGAAAATTTTGGTTTTGGACCCTATGTTAGGATGAGCAGACCCACCCATGGTTTTGTGCATGATTTTCGCACATGTTTTTGGATGCGATGGTTTTCGGTCCATGGTATTGGACGCGATGGTTTTTGGTCCATGGTATTGGATGCTTCGGCATGTATAAATATGTATTATAACATTGAAAGGAACATAATGAAAAATTAAGCTGGTAGTCCCAGTTTTGGGATCTAGGGGAAAATCTCTGTGTATATGTGTTTTATGTGTTATGCTCTCGCATTGTTTATTTTCTATGTTTTAGAATTCGTATGCAGGTAATTTCTATACGAGGTTAAAACCTACAAATTGTTGAAGTCTTCTTGACTAACATCTGTGCATTATTCACCTTTTGTTTGCTGATCACACTTAGCGTATACTGCTCTCGAGCCTGAAGTTCTACGATCACACCTTCCTATAAGGTGTGAAGGGCTTCACTTGGAAGCGCAGCCAAGTTCAACCCAACCTTCTTGAGAGTGCTAAAAGTAGCCCTGTCAGCTTCCACTTCTACATTAAAAGCTCCATCTGGTAGCGTGACGGCTCGGGGATCCAAGGAGCAGAACATATTCACTACATTAGAGTTCCCTGGCACTAAACTAGTCGACGTCGCACTACCCCGGCTGACACTAGTCTGCAGTTGAGTAGTTTGGATCTGCAACTCACATAGACCCATCTGAATGGCAACTAGGGCTTGCTTCTGTTGTTGCTAAAATTGTTGTAGCAACTCCACAGTCGCATCTCGTACTTTATCTCTGATGTCATCCAAGTCACCTTCAGTCAAGGAGATTGGGTCGAGCGATCATTTACTAGCCTTTGATTTCTTCAGCGACCCTTGTTTTTCCTACTCCCGAGTGTGCTCTATCTAGAATGGAGTACTCTCCTGGTCTCCACCACCCTGCTTCGATTTCTGCTCATCATCCTCTATCTGTGGAGAAGGGGACCTTTGACTTTTGTCAGAGTTACATTGTTCCTCCCCTTCCTTCTCTGCGGCCTACTCCTTTGTAGCGTGGTCTACTCTGAATTTTTCCTCAACCTCCTTTTTCCTCCTTTCAGTCAGCTGTTGCATCTTCAACCGGGCCTCCGCCTTCTTCTACTTTCCTGTGAACTTACTGGACCCAGATGAAAAATCTGAAGTTGCACGCCACTCTATTGCCCAACGCTCAAGGACTGTTGTGATTGGATCATCTGTCGCAAGGTATGGGAGATCATACCACTTTTGCTCAAGGGCCTTCTGTGTCCACATGGAGACACAGTGGAAGTTCTCTTTGAACTCCACATATCTTGACAACTGCTCGAAGATAGTTGGTGAGAGTTGCAGCTTGTGGTTTATCATGGTGTGGATGCTTGCCTCCATCAGCACCCAAAATATATTATTATCCTTGACCCTCTCAGCATCCTTTATGGCCCAAAGCGAAGCTAACTTCGCTACTTCTGGCAGATCTGACACAATCGGAAGGAACTAACTGTCCTCCGGTAATTCCCATGCGACCAATACAATTGATAGAGAAAGCCATGTGTAATGGAAGGTCTTACTCTAGTCTTGTGCTTCTCTACATTGCGTGAGGAACTCGCTGTAGAGGTAACATGCCCAATTGAATTGTACACCCTCCATGCACTAGGCTGCTAATGACACAACTTGTGCCAACACTTCATCTGCGCGACACTTCCTCATTATTTCCCAGCTAGGATCTAGGTGGCTACCTTAACCGCAGGGTCGATTATGCTGGAAATTGAGTAGCCGCATGATTTCTTAACAAGCTTAAACTTGTCCTTCATTCTCTTGGTGAGATCGCGCTCACCCATCTTTCCACCAAATGCCTTGGCCGGATTCATCCCTAAGTGTGGTAGCAATGTGATCCTATGGATCAGCATATCAGTGATCGATATCAGTTCTCCTAACCATAGGCACCCGTCGTGCACCAAGAATAACATTTTTTTTATCACTATCAAAGTTATGGGTGCATGGTTGTAATGCGGCACCCATAGCAAGTTCAACAGTCCTGCCTTGTCCACTCCTCTAATCCACTTCCTCGACTCCAACGCAGTCACACTAGAATATTTATAGAAGACATGGGTCATAAATGTATCAGTCGCCAAGTGGGGGAATCACTCAGTATCCACCAAGTCCCAATCCTCTAACTTCAGATGTGGCACGCACGCCAAGCGTAGACCTTCGAATATGATTTGGTCTCGGAGCAACAGTGTGTTAAGTAAAATGTTTCCCTCATCTAGGTCCTTCGGCACCTTCACCTTGACTTGGCGTGTAGGGATGTATTCTGGTAACTTGGAAATAGGGTCTACCCCCTCAATATCGATATCCTCTACACCCATACCAGTGTCTTCCATGCCCTCATTAGATTCTAGGTCTACCACCTTGCCTTTCTCCTACACGGTAGGCTTCTCTTTCTTCTGGTGTTTTCTTGGGACTCACACACTAATTGTGTCACTTTTTTCTTGTCTTTCTTTGTCTTAGGCCCTTCTTTCATCGATGTAGGCCTCATCCTAGGCGACCTCGGTGACTTTGGTACTTCTGCAGGCACTTCTACATTTACAACCCAATGGCTAGCTCCCTCAAAGGCCATCGATCCTCTAGCACTTGTGGTTTCCACGGGCGCCGACATGAGGCCAGTAAGGAGCTCTTGGGTTTCCTTAAGCAACCTATAAAATACTGAACTAGCCACCACAACCTCAAAACTCTTAGGGTTCATGTGCAATTGATAGCTCAACACCTCAATCTCAACATGCAAAGTGTTTTTCTTTGGGAAACCATCTATAATTTATAGGCAAATTCAAACTTGAATCTGACCATTCCCCCCAAAATCGGTTCATAAATGTTAGATTGGCCATATATTTTCAAATATCTCACATTTAAATTCTGCCTTAAATGTCACCCCCCCATCTTAGTCATTTTCTTACTATCAAATCATGAGCAGTAACTGTAATGGTCACTTTCTGGCTGCCCTTCGTGGTTTCTCCTCCTATAGCGCAACTCTCCTCGCACTTCTATTGATAATGTGACATTCCTCCTTTCCGTGCAATCCCTCCATAATGTAGCTCTACAACCCGGGAAATGTATTTTATAGTCTCACTCCTCCTTTCAGCTGCCTAGAGCACTAACACTGTGCTTCCACCATATAGTCATCTGGTCAAATCCTCGGTGTATGGCTTCAATCAACTGCCATTTACCTTCCCTAGAAATGGATCTCCATTCAACTTCACCAGTTGAACTGCTCCACCATTGGTAATCTCCTTGATGACATATGGCCCCAACCAATGCATCCAAAATTTTCCTGGAAATTTATCAAACTTGTTGTCATATAATAACACTAAATCATTTACCTTGAAGGTACGCAGTTTGATGTGCCAATTGTGCCATGCCTTTTTGTGTTCCTTTGAACTTGCTGATGGAATCCATCCAAAAATATATCCTCTTCCAGCTCTGTTAGCTGCGTGAGCCTCTCTTCTATTGCTCCACGATCCATCATTCCTGTGCATACCTCTATGCGCAGACTAGATACAATGTACTCCATCGACATCATAGCTTCTACACCATAAACTAGCCTCAAAGGAGTTTGTCCAGTCATATTTTTGCAAGTCGTTCTATAATCTCAAATCACCGTGGATACGTGCACATCCCACTCATTTATTTGTGCATTGCAAACCTTCGTCATCACGCTCTCCAATATCTTATTAAATGCTTCAACCATCCCATTAACCTACAGGTGATACAACGTACTCTTTTGGTGATAAAATTGGAATTTCTCTATCAACATGCTCTCCAATATCTTATTACATGCTTCAACCATCCCATTAGCCTACAGGTGATATGATGTACTCTTTTGGTGATAAACTTAGAATTTCTCTATCAATGCGATGATCATCTCGTTAATGAAATGCATACCATGATTTCTCATCAAAATCTTCGGGCAACCAAACCTTGTCAGTACATACTCAAAGATGAAATTTGATGTTTTTTCCCCTATACATTCCTTCATAGGCTACACCTCCACCCATCTGGTCAAATACTCAGTTGCAGTGATGATGTACCGCACACCTGTCTTCTTTTCTGGAGGCTGAATTGGTCCTACAAAATCAATCACCCACTTCTCAAATGGTTGTAATGACAGTTATAGATTCAGAGGTAGCTCATCCCTCCGCGATGGCCTGCCCATCCTCTAACATGCATCACATGCCTTACAATAAGCCTTGGAATCCTTATGAAGCATTAGCCACCACAACCAAGCACGTAAAATCTTCTCTGTTGTTTCTTTTTTTGCATAATTTCCTCCCGCAGCTCCTCCATGAGCTTCAGCGAGGATGTTGCTTCATTCAAACTCAGGCACATAACGTCATAGTATTTCATCCGAGCCCATTTTATATAAATTCCCTGCAATGACAGAAAATCTTATCGCACGCACCACCAACTCCTTCTTTTGTTGACTAGTATACCCCTTTGGAGCTATTCCTGTTGTCAGGAAGTGTATGATATCTGCAAAGTGATTGTCCGCGATGCACATTGCAAAAAGCTGGACGTCAGGCAATCCTTCCTCCAAATTAGTAGGCTCCTCTCTTATTTCAATGTGTGACAGATGATTTGGTCCGGCATTCAATCATCCTAGCTTCACTATAACTTTGAAATCATATTCCCGAAATAACATCAACGATCTGCGTATCTTTCCCCCCCAGCACAGGATTGTTAACCAAGTACTTCAATGCATAATGGTTTGTATACATCTTAAAGTGTCTACCTAGCAAGTAGTGTCTGAAATTCTGGAGTGTGTACAACATAGAAAAACCTTCGCTCTCTGTTGTTCTATAGGGTGATCTAACTCTCCCTCACCAGCTTGTGTTAGCACTGCCTCGAGCACAATACATGATGCGTCCACATGCACATGAAATTCCTTCTTCCAATCCAGGAAGACTAGGATCGGCGCAATGACCATCTTTTCCTTTAACACATCTAAGCTTTGCTGACACTCTTCATTCCAATAGAATGCAACATCCTTCTTTAGCAGCTTCTCCATCGGCATGGTAATCTAGGAATAACTCTTAATGAACTTTCTATAATATCCCATATGTCCCAACTGCCACTATGGGCTATTTTTGAAATTTTTTTTTTCTTGAAAATACTTATCCTGTTGTAAATATGTAAATAATCATATTTACATATTAGTGTCTTTAGCTTAGTGGTGTTGGGTAATACTATTTTGACTTCATATTGCGGTCTCTCATCATCAACATGAAATTTTATTAATTAAAGAAGAAGTTATTATAAAGAAACTATAACATTGAAACTTAGTATTGCATCTATTATAATATTTGAAATATTTATATCCATTAATTTGTAAATATTTCACAACTTGAAACATTAAAATATCTTGTTGTCCTTTGATTAGTCATTAAAAAATAAAGTCTATTTTGAATTTTTAGCATCTTTTTACTTTAAGTTTCATCCACAGCTCTTAAGGAGTAATTTTACCTCCCCATCCACTAATTTAAGATTTTTTAGAGTGTAATTCAAAAAAATTAAAACTTCAAAGATAAGAGGTCTCGTGCTTAGCCAACTTACCATGATCATGTGAAACTAATGATTTTGACATTATCATGATTGGTCACCAAACCAAGATAATTTCTTATGGCTACATAACTATAGGACAAGAGGTATCATCATGAGCTGGCTTGTTCAATATCCTTATAACCTGTGAATGGCATTGTTATAATCTGGCCACCAAACTAGGACAATGGCTTTCAAGTAGCTAAAAGGAAAAGTTCAAAATTAAAATTAATACCTCTAAAATATCACTATAAGTGGATGGGATATTTGTATTATTTGGTTAAATGGTAACCTTGTTGAGGCTATAGACGCCTATTGGCGGCAATGGCTCTACTAGTGAAAAATAAGTCTATCTTAACGCTAAGCTTCTATAGTTCTCTATTTTATCTTTACAACTGATTAAATGACTGACAAAGATAGTGAAGATTTTTATCAATAACAATTTTTGAATATTTACAAAATAATGACTTCATTTTATTCAGAGTAATCTTAATCAATATAAATTTCAAATATTTACATCTTTCTAAGTCTTTTTCCTTAGTTGTTAAAATTTCATTTACTTTTATAGAGATAATTGTTTCGCCCAGTATTTCGCTAATTGTTATATTACTCAAACACCCCCCCCCCCCCCCCCCCCCCCACAATTTTTTTATTTTAGTTATTAATAAATAATGGGGACCCTTCTTTTATTTTAATAAAACTTTCTAACTTTCAACAAAGATAGAACTTTTTAATTTTTTTTTTTAAATCTCTTAGGCTTGAAAGTTTCACTCATTGAAACTAACTTATCGGAGGCTCAACCCTTATAATTTTACAATATATTAAAATCCCAATAAGCCTTGTTTTTACGAAATTGATGCATTATGGAAAGGTTTTTATCAAAATTTTATTATATCATAACTTTCCTTTCAAGTAAGTTACGACAAAGTCATTCCCCGAAAAATATTTCCCAACGATTAATTTATTCATTAAAATGGTTTTTGATAAAATGATAATATAAGTCATATGCCCCTTTTTAATCAATAATATAAGATTCGTCGGCCCCACAGATTCCACTTGGCATATCGACACTTTGAAATTTTGTAACTTTCTAAGTGTGCCACTTATGATACTTAGCACTTTCGATACCTCCCAGCTCTGATACCTTCCCCTTCTATATCTAACACCTCCAATATTTGTCCCTCTAATACCACGAGACCTCTGGTATTCCCCTTTATAGTTATAATTAGGACTTTCATATCAGGAGCTTGCAATTTAAACTTCTAATATGCCACTTTTGATATAGAAACCCGGATATCATTTCCTGCCTTTGTTTATAGTCGTTACTTCTTCAAATATCTTTTATCAGAAATTACCAATATCAAAACTTTCCAACGCATCTCCAATTCGTTCTAATATTTTTCTTCTGATATGCTCATGAGGGAAAACCCACGTGAATTCACATTTTGGCATATAATTTTTGAAAGTGGTGAATTTATAGTTTTCTATATTATAAACGTCCTCATTCATTTTATTTCTATTATATCATAATTCGCTTTTAAAGACAAAGATTGTTGTGTCAAACTCAATATTTGCACTAATTCTTTGCGACACCCTCCTCCCACATCTACCCAACTAACTATCCAGCTAGGGTAAAAAAGAGATGAGAGGCTACTATGGTTGGATTTGACCTCCTATGTGACCTTAAGGAAATGAAATCGACGAAAACACAACACATAGACCTTCCATGTCATCTATAAGAGCCCTGAGAACCATGCCAACACTTCAGGCAGCTTTCTCCTGGGTCCCACTTAATATTTTGATCACTTTCACTCTGGACGCTCTCATATGTGCATGCCATCATCCAGGGACCTCTGGACGCTCTCACAAGCTTGCATGCCAATGTCTAGGGACCATTTTTTCAGTTCTATGCTAGCATCCCTGGGATTTGGGCGACTTTTTCAAGCTCAGAGCCTAGGTCACTGCCCAGAATGGAATGACATCTTAAGAACAGTAACATAACAGGGAAATAATGATAAAAGATAAATTAGTTGAACAGGTCCTTAACCAGACCCCTACTAGCCATAACAGGCATCTTGTCAAACATATCACAAACATGTAATCCACAAGTGTAAACAACATAATTAAGCGTATGGATCTCATACTTATATGAGAATTGCTAAGAACCATTCTTCCCTCATGTCATTTTCTGAATTATCATTTATTAGGTCATATATACATTGTCCATTCATTTACAAGTAAAAACATGATGAGATTCATACATTGTTCTTGTTATAAAACATATACATAACTAGCATAATAACAACAAAAATACCATAAATACATTAGCCACAGAATCCACATATAAACGAGTAAATTTACACATGAAAACCAAGGGAATGAATTTCTCATTAATGAATGCAGAAACCAACCGGGGATGGGACTAACACATTCCACCCAACCATAGATTGGCTAAACCAATTCTCTCTACATCCAATCACCCCCATGCCATATTCCAAGCATGAATGTGGGACTCATAACTGACAAAAAAGAACCAAATAAGCATGGATGCTACTGGAGATCTCCACCTACACAGTGAGAAATTTGAGTGCCTCCCAGTCTCTCAGGCTTTACCATAATCCACAATCTGATCCAGGGATCAATAGGCCCTACAATGAGACCCATGCTCTAGGCTTTACCATACATCCCATCCCAATACTTGTTGGGCACAACCCAACTTGGCCAAATTTTGGGAAGATTTTGGGAAGAAATCCAATTTTTGTGGAAGGACGTAGTAGAAAGGATGTTGTGGAGTACAAAGTGAACCATGCAGCAAAGCAGCGGAGCATGATAAAGATCGTGCATCATCGGGGCTTCGCGGTGAAGCCCCTTCCTTTTTGTAAAATAATTAAAATATTGTAAATTTGTTGGTTTTGGCCATAGTCCCTTATATTTTGAAAACCATGGTATCAGGTCGATGGTAATGTAGTGATGTAAATCCCTCAGGTAATAGTATATATAGGGATGAATAAATAAGGAAGGAATCATCGAATTGATCCAAATCTATGTTTATGTGATATTTTTGTGGTATGTATTTTGGAGGAAGGGCGAGGCTTTGTAGCTATATGCATGGAGGCCTAGGTATGCAACTTAGTGCGTAGACTATCTACAACTTAGTGCACCCACACCCTGTAGCTATGCCTCAAGTTTTTATTTTCTTATTATCTTCACTTTATTTCAATACTACATAGTTTATGAATTTTTATGACATGTTAAGTGATGAATGTAATTATGTGAAGTAATCTTTGTAATGTGTTGATGCAAAGTTGTTTATAAGAATTAAAGCATAAATAAAATACAAAAGTGCAACAATGTAGTGTCCCTCATGCTACAGAAACCTTGTTCTGAAACCTCCCATAATCACTTCAAGTGAGTGTTTCAGGGAAAACTAGTGTCGATTCGAGCTGCTAGTCCCACTAAGATGGGTAGCTATCTTAGAAACAAACAATCAAAGCCTTTTGAGAATTCATGTAAGTCTGATAGATTAGAGGGGAGAAAAGAGGACCAACCTGGATCTCTCGTTTGGATCCTTGCTTGATTTATTTCTCCTTTGATAGAAATTGCCACTCCTCTTCTACTTGTCCCGCTTCAAAGATTACCTGTAGAGTCAAAGTATCAGAAAAATATCAAAGCATCTCCATATAAAACATCATAAACAATGCGGAATCAGAAACACATTGACCATACAATTGCATTCATAAACAATAAGATTCATAAACACACAATTATATGGAGGAAAACTCAAAGAAATTTATTAATAGTGAAAGAGAGGATTACAACACAATTGTCTGATCCAACATCATCCTCCCAGTGTAGAAGCTCTCTTCACATCATGAATAAGAAAATCACCCAACAATGCAATGTCTCTTCTCACAGATAAACCAATAACACTTCCTTACAAAATAAAAATTCCAGCCTCCAGATCTCTCAGATGAGGGATCCATTTATAGATGTCTTGCAAGGGTGTGAGTTAGCTTTGGGTTTTTGATTAGTGTCATTCCACTAATAGTCCTTGGTTCCACTTGGAGATTTCATTGATCTCTTACTCATCCCTAGGCGAATTAAGAGAGGCAAGTGTCACAGGAGAAGTTTATGGAAGATTCCATGATCATCCACTTAGCAAACTATCTCTTCCATTTGTATATTCTCACTCATCACACCTCATAAAAGGCCATTTCAGTATGCATCCCACCTGGCTAGTGTGGAAGTCAGTATGCATAGCACCTTGACCATGGAGCAGTCAGTATGGTCCAGTTTTGGCCAGTTCTGAGTAGTTTTTCAGGTGGAATTTTTGGGAAATGATGTAATCAATTGACCATGATCCTTTAGGGTATGAAACAACACTTTTAGGGACTAAAGAGCCCTTATTTTATGGACATATGAGTTTGGGGTTGAAGTGCCCAAATATTTCTATAACAGTTGCCCCCTAAAGCATGAGGTTGTAAATCTTCTGATGTCAGTGATGCTTTATCATGAGGATCCAAGGTATTCGAACTGGACGGTGAACTGTATAAGATACAATACAATACATCATCATCATATTATTTTCATGATCTAGCTGAGGTAGGCATTCCCATGCTCAACTTTATAAATTCATTCTCATGTACATAGGACAGACAATCGTCTACTGTTGCAGACTGGTGATTCTTCGCATGAAGAGTCATTTTCTTTTGCTTAGATGACTATCTGTGTAGATTCTATGCACATTTGATGTCTTTATGTTCCTGAATATATAGCAGCCCGGATGGATGAAACTAGATACGGGGTCTTCAAAACTCATTCAATCTTCGCCCGATGTACAAGTCGATCCATGTGAAAATATGTTCTGAAGTCAACCATGGAAAGGCATCACCTGATTACCAGCCAATAATGTAAGCTATTAACAGACACGATAGGAGTCACCGATAATGATGATGACCCTCAAGGTACTACAGTACAATTCACGTGGTGTGAATATATGAGCCGATGTCGAACACCACGCAAAATCTTTTGGTCGAAGGTCATTTATGTAAACCTGTCGCCGGAAATGAGAAACTTTCCATTGAGGCATGTAAGCTTCAAAGTACTGAAAGGGTTGTTTCTAAGTCAACTTCCTGGATAATGAGCTGATGTCGACAAGAAGTGACCTCTCGTAGGAGGGCCTTGATGTATCCCACATATACGATGCGAAACAGATCAAATGATTTTTTTGGAGGTGAAAACGATCTGATGATATAAGGTTCAGGAATGGCGGTCATGAAAAATGAAGGGTGGAGGTATTACAGTGGATGAGGCATTTGCTATATGGTGAATTCTCTGAATGACTTCTCTTGAACATATTGGCGACACTGATATGGACTGGTAGCGTTAACCCCATGGATGGTACAAAGGACCAATGGTGATAGTGAATGGAAAAACACAACCAACTCAATCATGGTGATGGAGTGAAAGTGTCATGTTCAAGAGCGACCCGCCACCATTAAAAGTCTTTAAGTTTTCTTCCCTTTTTCCCCAGTCATTACTGACCAGAACCTCTTTATTTTTTTCAAGCTTGAGTAGGATAACATATTCTTGGTCTATAATTTTCCCTTCGAGAAAACTTGTTGCTCTTTTCTTAGCGAGCCTAGCGTTAGTGAGAGTCGTTCTTGTCTGGGTGGACAAGTTTGTTGCTATTGTTTTAACAAGTTTAACGACAAAGATAACTCGGTCCTTTTCATGTTTAGAGAGTTTGAAAAGGGATGAAAAGTAAACTCCAACAGTCCTTTTTCGTGGCATAATCCCTTAATTCTGAAAAAGTATAAAATAATATAAAAGGGATGACTTTTCGATCGCTTTAACGAGCTGACAAAGACAAGCACTCGATCTTTTTGTTTAATAATCCCTCAGCTCCAAAAAGATTAAAATATATGGGAGGGATGGTGTTCCCCTTTCTTTAACGAGCTGGAAAGGCCAATGGCTCGACAATCTTTTTATATTTAATGAGTCTAAAAAGAGTTTAAAAGGGACTCATTTTTTAGGAACGAGTGGCATTTTTGGGTAGCAACCAGTTCTAGGTAAGTTTGGAACTTCTCAAAACATGGCAATGTGAAGAGGGTGGCAATCAGAATCACTCATCGCAGCTATTCCTCAAAAGGGTAAACAATCAAGTGGAAGCATATAGTCGGCCAAATGAATGGAGGTGATGGTAGGAACACAACCAAGGTTCAAAAGGGATGATAACAAAGCGATCACAAAGGTTATTTACCAAAGGTGGTTTCATTTTTTAATGAGCTTGAACCAGGAGAAAACTATTCTCATTGGCAGGTTTATCTTTTAATGAGCTTGAACCTTGAAATAACATTGCTCTTACAAGTCATTTGAAAATGTCTCTTGGTAGATTTATTTTTTAATGAGCTTGAACACTACTATAACATGTGCTCATTGCCTTTTTATGTAGGCTAGAAACGACCAAGCTACGAGGTTAAAGGGTTGATAACCTACAAACTAAGAAAATCAAAGGTAGTTTTTCACTTGCATACAAAGGTTTGCATGCCCCCAGGTGTTTCAGTAAAAGGAGAGTTTCAAGGTTACCAAATGGAAGTCCCTGTGGTTAGGCAGAATTGTTTCTATTGGTAGATAAAAGCTCTTCCTTTGCTTTGTCCAATGAAATGGACAAAGGTGAATGGTGTGAGCTTCCAATCACATAACATACAAGGAAATAGGTGTTTCAGACTAATCACATAACCTAGACGGGAATGTTTCTTCAGTCCAATCACTATGACCTTTCAAGAAAATCTCTCTTTTCCTCTAGGTTCGTCTGTCGAAGCAGACCAGGATGTATGCCCCCTAAACTTTAGAACATTCACCAAACTACCCGTGGTAATTAGGTGGATGGAATGAAGGTTGAAGAGACATTGTTGACACAAAGAGACCATTTAGGAATGGTGGTTGATTCATAGCTATGTTTGAACCGGGAAATGAAAGCTGGTCGACAAGTTGTACTAGTTTGACTTCATGTGGAAAAAACATCACTCGAAAGAATGTGGAAACAATAGCTTCCATGTTATATATATATTCACATCCAAGGAGTATAATGTAATCTAATGGCCCTTGGACTACCATTACGTTCAAATGAACGGTTTTCTTTCTCAAAGTTATTGGTAACTTTGGAAGGATCCCTAACAGTTGACTGGTTCCTTTGTTGAAACCCGACAAACTTTGTTTTTAGGCAAAAGTGATGGCGAACCAAGCGCTTTCCAAGCAGTTGAGGAAAGGATACTCACTGAAGCCCCTTCATCTATGATAGTGCTAGACACGATCATTTTGTAAACTTGTATTGTGATTCGGAATGGTACATTAGATGGAAGTTGGGGTTTTGCTAGTTGATTCCAATCAAAGAAAATGACTAGACTACTCAGAGGAGGTACTGGATAAATGTCTAGATAAATCTCATGAACTAGGGGGGGGTCTCTTCCTGCTGTAAAGGAATGGGTGGATTTCCCCCTAGTTCATTAGACTCTCTATCGACAAAAATAATTTGAATAGTGTCATTCTCATTCTCTTTAGAAACTGTATCATCCGAAGGTGGGCCTTCTAAAGGCAAGATTGGGTCGACTGTCATCTCAACCAGTTGACTTTGGTTCAGAGTGGACTCAAAAGGTTCACTTTCAATGATAGGCAATTCGATCAACAATTGAGTTATGTCAATTGGGTTTTCAACTAGTGAAGGACTTACTAAGAGTTTCCTGTATCCAGGTGGAAGTCACTGCAGTGAAGTAGTTATCCAAAATGCTTTTGGCTTCTTCTAGAAAAGGACAACGATGAAGAGAATGATCACCTTCACATAACCTACATGGAAATCTTACTTTTCCTTTCTGTCTATTGACTTTGTTTTCACTTGTTGATGGTGTGTTGTCAACCTCACTGTTAGAGGTTGATGACACCGAATGGTGCAAACAGAGAGTCCATTCTCTCAAGATCCATAGAATGCAAGGGCAATCTCGATGGTAGCGGTCTCCCTTGCAAATTGCACATGGAGTTTTGGTTCGGAAAGTTTAGTGTGTAGATTTTCACCGGATGATGCATGGTTGCCTCCTTGTTTAGCTGGCTTCTTCTTCTTCTCCTTCCCTTTCTTTTTCTTCTCAGCTACTTGGTTTTTAGTGTCACTAGTTTCACCAAGCGAGGAGGAAGAAGGGGGAGGAGAAACAAACAAAGTAGAAGGTGAAGGGGTGACTTCAGTATCATCTTTTTTCTGATTAGATTGTTGAGGAATTATGGTGTTTTTAACGACAGAGGTTGAGAAAATCCATACTGGCAGGCTAATTGTGATTCCTCGAAGGGACATTGTAGCCATATATGGAGAACCAATATATCCCCAAGAGAAGAAAGGGCTATGATTCCCTCCAAGAGGGATTCCTTGATTGGTGGACTCCATTATCTCAACCTCAGATCAACGAAGGAATAGGGATGTTATTCCAATCTAAATAAATTTTAAGACACTTTGACGCAACTTGATTTTCAATTTTTAAGAGTCGAGAAAAAGCTAAAGGTGACTCTAGTCGCCTTCGATTTTAATGAGCCTGAAGTGACAAGTGCTCAGATGGACCTTTTCTTTTAAGGAGTTGAAAAGGAACGAAAGTGACTACTCTGGAAATCTAGACAGAGGGATTACCAAACCAAATGAAAAACTGCAAAATACACCTTTGTGATAAATGAAAATGAAAATACCAAGGACTTATGTATGGTAGTCAAACTTCCCAAATGTTGTGTTCAGTGCATTGTGATCGATAGGGCATCAGACACGACTTCCTAAGGATAAAGGATATCAGCCTATTTTGGTCTCTGAATATATACTCGACGGTACGGGGAGCACAAGACCATACTATCACTTGTTGTATCAAAGTGGAGGAATCACCCAACCTTCGATGAAAAGGATAGTTACCGGGTTTTACGACACCGGAACACATTTATAGCCTAGACTTCTATATGTATTGCATTAGGTTCCAAAGCGTTTTTATGTTCATTGAGATTTATTTTAGATTTGATCTTGCTTAGAAGTTTGTCTTTCAAGGTTCACAGCATGATGTAGATGTAAAATTCCTAAATATGCAATCTAAAATGATAAACAATCGTTTATTTTCTTTTAGCAATGAAAATATTAGCTACAAAGGAAACAAGATTATGATTTTCTTTCAGCAGAGAGCATAGAGAACACACTAAATGCACTTTCCTAAATCAAATTTCGCATGCAGTCAAAATGCAAATGCACATGCATGTATTTGTTTTCCGCTTCCTTAATGTGTGAATGCCAAAAAGGAAAGCTAAGTAAAGATCTGAACTATTTCTTTCAAAGCGACATTTCTAAAAATTTCTTTTCAAAATGAAAGGAAGACTAAGACGACACTTATTTCGAATTGCAAACTGTTTTTGACACTTCAAATAGTAATAACTCAAATCAAGCATAATGACAAAAGTAAAATCAACTATCTAGAAGAGGAAGACTTTACGACACTCTTCTTTTGATTCAAAATGACAATTACGACACTTGCATCAAAAACGACAGTTAGATTAAGCTACTTTCGACAAAGGAAGACTGTAAATGATTCACAAATACACAAAAACATTTACAATTCCTAACTAATGGAGCTTGAAATATGTGAAGGAAGAAGGTTCCAGCAAGAAGATACTGATCATGAACAGCAAAATCACTTAATAGAGTTGAAAACAAGGAAGAAAAACCAAATTTCAAAGAGAGAAAGCAGCATCACTCAGTCATCGCACCTGCAACACAGGGAAACAGGGATGCATCTCATTTGCAACACATGGGAGGTGTGATGCATCCAGGTTGCACAGTTACAAACAATGTGATGGACCAAGGAGCAAAATGAGCTTGGTTTTTGCTCAAAATTTGCAGCTAAGTTCAGTGATTTAGACTGAGTTATGATGGACAGTAAAAACAAAGTATAAGGGTAAGATCTTATGAGATTCTGAGCTACCACAAGGGCACTTAGAATGCTTGTAAGTCAGATGTTCAGTTCATAAACCAACCTGGAGATTGACTAAAGTAGCATTCATCTACTTCGCAATTGCATAGCAAAGGTGTTTCGAAGGCTAGCTGGATAACTTCAGGCTTCGTCTGTAGTTTATAAAGCGAACAATAAACAAACAAAACAAGCTATTTGTTCCCTAGCGGAGTCACCATTTTGTTTCAGGGAAAACTAGTGTCGAATTGAATCACTAGTCCCACTAAGATGGGTAGCTATCTTAGCAAAGCCTTTCGAGAATTCCTTTAAGTGTGATAGATCAGAGGGGAGAAAAGAGGACCAACCTGGATCTCTCGTTTGGATCCTTGCTTGATTTATTTCTCCCTTGATAGAATTTTCCACTCCTCTCCTACTTGTCCTGCTTCAAAGAGTACTTGTAGAGTCAAAGTAACAGAAAACCATCAAAGAATCTCCATCTAAAACATCATAAACAATGTGGAATCAGAAACAAATTGACCATACAATTGCATTAATAAACAATAAGATTCATAAACACACGATTATATGGAGGAAAACTCAAAGAAATTTATTAATAGTGAAAGAGAGGATTACAACCCAGCTGTCTGATCTAGCATCATCCTCCCAGTGTAGAAGCCCTCTTTACCTCATGAATAAGAAAATCACCCAACAATGCAATGTTTCTTCTCATAGATAAACCAACAACACTTCCTTACAAAATACAAAATTCCAGCCTCCAGATCTCTCAGATGAGGGATCCATTTATAGATGTCTTGCAAGGGTGTGAGTCAGCTCTAGGTTTTTTATTAGTGTCATTCCACTGATATTTCTTGGTTCCACTTGGAGATTTCATTGATCTCTTACTCATCCCTGGGCGAATTCAGAGAGACAAGTGTCATAGGAGAAGTTTCTGGAAGATTCCATGATCATCCACTTAGCAAGCTGTCTCTGCCATTTGTCTATTCTTGCTCATCGCACCCCACAGAAGGCTATTTCAATATGCATAACACCTGGCTAGTTTGGAATCCAGTATGCATCGCACCTTGACGATGGAGCAGTCAGTATGGTCCAGTTTTGGCCAGTTCTGAGTAGTTTTTTAGGTGGAACTTCTGGGAAATGATGTAATCACTTGACCATGATCCTTTAGGGTATGAAACAAAAATTTTAGGGACTAAAGAGCCCTTAGTTTATGGACATATGAGTTTGTGGTTGAAGTGCCCAAATATGTCTATAATAGTGAGACTGCAATTTGCTTGCAGATCATTGCTGAGAGGACCAGTGTTTGAGGGTTTTGTTGGTGTGCAGTACACTTTGAACCTAGGTCGATCCCACTTAAGCCAATAAATGGTTCTATTTCTGGGACTGGGATATGTTTGAGGTATATGTTTTGGCATCCTTCGAAGAAAGAAATCCAAGAGTGGGTAGAACAAAAGGAACACGAATTTGCAGATCAGGAGAACATAAACCCTAAATTGTCATCTAAAAAGTGGTTACAACGATATATTTTTGAAGATCAGTACAAAATTTTCTTTGGTTCATTTTCTATGGAGTTATACGAATGGATTTCATTATTGACATAGAGAAAGAATTTTTTTAAAGGAGACGAACCTAAGCATTGGAATCTAGAATTGATACAACAAGTAAAGAACATGATAAAAAAATTTCAAGAGTTTTTGATTTCTATGTTGACAACATTTTAGGAGGATTTATTACTGAGTTCGTGGTAGATTCAACTATGTCATACAACAAATATGAACAAAAAAATTTCAAGGGACCACGAGGTAAGTACTTGAGATCTTTGAAATTCTCGATTAAAATGCTTTTGTATGAAAATGTAATTCTTTGACTGCAGTCAGATTAGTAGATTATGTTTGGAAAAAGATATGAATAAGACATTGGAACAACACGAAATGGAAAAAGGTATAGAGTACACACTAAGAAGATATCTCATGGCTAAGATCTGAATCTTTTCATAGAGACTGACTATAGCCCTATGCTGAGTGAATCTGAAGGTGAAGGAAAACCCCCAGAGAATCCCAAAGGAACTTCGCGATATTCACCCTTTCCACCTGAAAGTGCATTGAAGCTTGAATCTAGCCAAAGTTGGACAAATTTTGGTTTTCCTCGCCCCCTACCCCCAATCCCGCTCCCCTCCCTAAGAAGAACGATGGCCAATGATATTGAGTTATTGATCTTTAAAGGAAATGGACCAGAGGATCCATAGCAGTTCTTATCCTTATCCAAAGCAGTATGAAGCACGAAGCAGGTCCATGATGAAAATGTGAAAAAAGCGTAGCTCACCACAACATTCAGAGATCAAGCATTAAATTGGTATATGAAATATTCGAGAAACTAGATCAGGTCTTTCATAGGCATTAAATCAACATTGGTAAAAGAATTCGAGAAACCAAAATATGAGTCACAATGCATCACAGAACTAAAGGAGATAAAACAAAGGTCGACTAAGTTAGTATGGGAATTTGATTAAAGGTTCAAGGTATTAGATAATTAGGATAGGTTCGATATAGCTCTGCAACATCACAACGAATGGCTTGTAGTTGCATTACTGCCACACATTAGATTACCTTTGACATGATAGAAAATAGAGACTCAAGCCGAAGATTTGGAGTTGGCAATGAAGTTATAAGATTCACCGATAGGTTATATAAATGCGGGTATGAAGCAGATCTAGAGTTAGTTGGTGAATTTTACTCTGCAATTATAGGATATGAAGAAGAGTAAAGAAGTTCGTGATGAAGTGTGGTGTAGAAAATGAAAATCAGAAGGTCACTTTAAAGAGCAATGTGTTATTTTTAGAAATTACATATCTAGTGGAGCACCTAATCCTTTGAATGTTAGATATAGTTTATGGTGAGAGATATTTAGAACTAGAGGTGAATATCCCTCTAAAGATTTCTATTTGTTAAAAAAATATGTGTGGAATGCAAAGAATTTATTTTGCAAGTTCTGTAAGTCGGTGGGGCATGATGAAAATAACTATTGAGCCTATGAATTGATGATGGATCATGGTACTGATACATATAGAATGCAAGTAAAATAATAAGGAAATGAAGTGGACAGTGTGGTGGTCGAGGTGGCTATGTAGGAAAAGGTTGAGGTTGCAGAGTTGGTCGAGGTCGAGGTCATATTATTTGTTATCACTGTAGCCAGGCAGGTCATGTCACAAGAGATTGTCACAATCCGACTATGACTTGTAAGTATTGTAAAGCATTTGATCATGTCATTGAAGAGTGTTTGGTACTTACAACGAAAATGTAAGAAAATAAAAATCCACAGTTGACCCAGAACATTCAGATGATAATTGTGGAAACGAGGATAGATGAACCTCATATCAATATTGTAACAAGGAGTGGAGCTACGATGGGAAATGGAAAAATAAGATGGGAAGAAGGTAGTGGAAGATACATGGGTTAGAAAGAATAGATAGAAAGAAGTATTTATGGAGGCAAATCGAAGCTTTATGGACACAGCAGCTTCAACATCTAGCGCATAGCCTAAGCACAAGAATAACAATGATATAATAACAGTTGTGATACAAGATATGGATCCAAGTATTTTAAAATATTCCTACAATCTTGCATGAAGTTGTTACAAAACTATAAAGTTGTAGAAGGACTATAGGAATCGATAGAGTCAGGTGAATCTAAGGAAGTATCCGGAGTGAAATGCGTGAAGTAAATAGTTTATATAGATAAAAGAGAACTAGAAAGGAAATGAGGCTTAGTGCACAAATAAGAGAATATGATATGGACCAAGTTATTTTAAATTTGGGCTCTGAAGGTAATGTCCTAACGAAGAAAACATGGGAACTAATGGGTAAACCAAAGTTGTAATGGTCACCTATTCAACTGAGAATGGTGAATCAATAGAATATTGTTCCTCTAGGAAGATTATCAGGCATTACAGTGGACATTGAAGGGGTGCGCACTACTACAAATTTTGAGGTAATAGAAATTGTGGATGACAGTAACCCTTATCCTACATTACTTGGATTAGATTGGGAATTTTATAACATGGCTGTAATCAACTTGAAGAAGAGGAAAATGATATTTGAAAGCAACAATATGAGAGTCATTGTTTCATTAGATCCATCAAAAGGAGTGAGGTATATTGAACCTATTAAAGAAGAGTACAACACAACTGATATAGATAACATCTATCAAGTGACACCCAAACAAGAAGAATGGATCAACCCTACTACAGATGGAAAGTTAAGTTGGGAGCATGAAAACTCTTGTTCTTCAAATTCAAAAGAAGAATTAGAAAATTTGCAAAAAAGGTTACATGAAGTGTCTATAAGGTGATGTGCAAGAGTGACTAAGTCACTTCGCTATATAACCTCTGAGGTATTTAATTTGCCTTACTATGATGTTTTTGGTGATATAAATATTTTTGTTGAAGAATATGAAGAATAGGTACCAAAATTTCAAAGATTATTAGCCCTGGATATAGCCCTAAGAGCTACTCTTGCTAGATGGTTAGGTACACATAAGAAGAACATAGGAACTTTGAAAGAATGTCAAAGGTTGATATGGGTAAAGTTTGGTCAAGTAAACACATAATTGATAGATAAATATGATGGTCAAACTAATCCTAGAGAGCACATCTAGCTTTGCATGATAGCATGGAAAGAGATTCCTTGAGAGGAATGGGTCCATGGGTTCATCCATGCATTGGAGAACATTCCTCAAAACTGGTATTTGGAAATAGAACTTCGACATGGTACTATGAGCTGGGAAGAAATGGTTGATGGGTTTAAATTGACATTTAGATTTGAAGATATCTATCCATATATAGATTTAGCCCTTCAGATAGTTAAAAAGAATATTTTTGTGAATCAAATTCCACTCACTTGGTAGCTTGATTCGGTTGCGCAACTACAAAATGTACTAGAATGCTACAACATTATTGCTAAAGAAGATGATGACCCTCACAATATCGACATAGTATAGTCTGAAGGCCACCATGAAGTGAATGGATTTGAGATAGAAATCCCTGATATAACAAAGCCATTAAAGACAAATAAGGTGAATATAGGGTTAGAAGATGAGCTAAAGTTTTAAACGATAGGAGATTACTGGGATGAAGAAACAATCAACAAAGTGATAGTTCTTTTGCATGAATACCAGGAGTTATTCCCCACTAAGTTTTTAGATATGACGGGAATTGTAGGAGATTTATGAGTTATGAGTTTCCTCTGAAGCTTGATGTGAAACCAGTTAAGCAAAGGTCTTATAGACTGAATCCAAAATACAAAGAAAAAGTGAAGAAAGAACTTGAGAAAATAATAGCAGCTGGAATTATTGAACCTGTGGAAGAATTAGAGTGGGTAAGCCTTATGGTAGTACAAGAAAAGAAAACACAGGGTGAAATCAAGATTTGTGTTGATTTAAGGAAGTTAAATGATGCATGTCTACATGATCTATTCCCTACTCCTTTCATTAATGAAGTATTGGACAATATAGGAGGTCAAGAAGCCTATTCATTTACAGATGGGTTTTCAGGATACCACCAGATTAGAATTGCACAAGAGAATCAACATGAGACCACCTTCGCTACAGAATGGGGTTCATATTAGTATACAATGATGCCTTTTGGGTTGAAGAGTTCCCCTGCCATATTTTCAAGAGTAGTGGTTGCAACTTTCAAAGAGTATATTCACAAGTTTTGGAAGTATACTTCAATGATTGGATAGTGTTTGGGTTATTGAAGAAACATGTTGTGAGCTTAAGGTTGATGCTCGACACATGCAGGCAGTATCAGATTTCTCTGAATATCAAAAAGTGTATATTCTATGTACCTTTTGGTATATTGTTAGGACATATTGTTTGCAAGTAGGGATTGATGGTGGATCTTGTGAAGATTGCTATTATTATGAATTTACCTCCACCGAAGACTGTGAGGTAGCTTTGCACCACACTGGGACATACATGATATTACATAAAGTTTATCAAAGGATATGTGCAGATCACTGCGCCTATGGAAAAATTGTTGAAGAAAGATGTAACATTTCTATGGAATGAAGAGTGTCAAGAGAGACTTGTCACACTAAAAGAAAATATGGTAAATGGGCCTATTTTGGTTTTCCTAGAATGGATTAATGAATTTAATGTTCATGTGGATGCTTCATGCATAGCTTTAGGAGTAGTACTGACACAACCTGGTGTAGGAGAAATAGATCACCCCATAGCTTTTGCAAGTAGGAAACTATCTAAAGCAGAGAATAAGTATACAACTACAAAAATGGAAGGTTTAGCTATGGTATATGCATTATAGAAGTTCAGACATTATTTTTTGGGATCACATTTCAAGATGTTCACAGATCACTCTGCACTAAAATATTTGGTAAACAAGCCTGTTTTAGGAGGAAAAAATTACAGGTGGTTATTACTATTTCAGGAGTATGACTTTGAAGTTATTGTTAAGCTAGGAAAACTAAATGTTGGACCTGATCATTTTTGGAGGATAGAAATAGGAGAAGAACCAACAAATATAGAGGATAATCTTCCTGATGTGTAGCTATTTTTTATCAGAGTAGCATATGAGCACTTTGTTGATATTATTCAGTTCTTAACCACAGAAATGGCCCCTTCATAATACACTACACAACAGAAGAAAGAAATGGTGGTTAAAGAAACATATTTTTCATTGATAGCAGGGCATTTGTATAAATTGGGACCAGATGAAATACTGTCCAGGTATGTTCTTGAGCACGAAAGACAAATAATTTTGATAGAAGCTCGTAGTGGAGCAGGTGGTGGACATTATGCAGGGAAAGCCACTGCACAGAAAAGTTTAAGAGTGGGACTATGGTGGCCTACATTACACAAAGATGCAAAGGAATATTGTTGATCTTGTGATATCTACCAAAGAACCTGAAAACCTTCAAGAAGAGATGAAATTCGACTAGTACCACAAGTAACATTGCAGACTTTTGAAAAATGGGCTATTGATTTTGTGGGAGCTACCAATCCACCAGCGAAAAAAACTAGTGTGAGGTATATAATCATTGCAATTGATTATCTGACTAGGTGGGCTAAAGCACAACTTGTGAAGGATTGTAGTATAGAAACTATTGCGAAGTTCATATTTGAGTATATTTTGTTCAAATTTGGGTGTCCAAAGATATTGGTGAGTGATCAAGGGTCACATTTCTTGAATCAAATCATTAAAGCATTAACTAAGGAATTTCAAGTTTACCACCAGAAGAGCACTCCTTATGATCCTTAGGAAAATGGAATTGTCAAAGCGTTCAATAGGATTCTGAAGAATGCACTCACAAAAGTGTGCAAGGTGAACACAAATGACTAGGATCTAAGGATTCCAGTCGTGTTGTGGGCATATAGGACAACATGAAATAAACTGATAGGAAAGACACCTTTTAGGTTGGTATATGGATAAGAAGCAATCATCCCTATTGAGTACATTGTACCAAGTTTAATAATTTTAGCCTTCACAGACATGGTAGACTTCAATATAATGGAAGAAAGTATGGCACAATTACTTGCTCTTGAAGAAGATAGGTTTATAGCAGGTTTTCATCAAGAAGTGAAAAAAGAAACGGAGAAAGCCCAGCATGGTAGGCACATCAAGCAGAAGACATTTGGGGAAGGAGATCTTGTATTTTTATATGATAGAAAACTTTCAAAGCTCACAAGAAAATTTAAAACATATTAGTTATGACTGCATATCATCAAGCACATCTATGATGGTGGTGTAGTTCATCTCGCAAAGTTAAATGGCCAGTTGATTACATGACGAGTGAATGGTAGAAGATTGAAGGTATATTGGGATGACTTTGTCCCTGGAGTTTCACACTAAAGGACAAAAGAAGAAGAGTCTTAGTGCCACCTGCAGTTGAAAGTAGGCACTGGATGATAAACTACTCTACAGAAGGGAAATTCACAAAATGAAGATTACTGTGTGATATTCAAGAGTATGTGGAAGTTTGAAAGATGCACGACGAAGGAAGGATTTCTGCGCCACAAGGGAAGGTTCATTGAAGTTTGTCAGAAATATGAACGTTGGAAGGAAAAAGTTTTCGTTAAAAGAAATTTTTCATTAAGAGGCATGGGAGAAACACATTTATGAAGCATAACTGGTCAGATCTAGCACCATGTTTGCATTCAATGAGCAATATTTAAGCTAATCATGGCATTTGAAATTCAAATTGCTATAAAAGCCATGTCCTGCTCCAAATTTTACACTTTGCTATTTTGAGAATCCAGTTTGAGAATTTGTGACGAAGTTGGAGAGAAGTGTGCTGTTGTATGTCTAAGAGAAGTTTTGAAGAGATTGCTAGAGATTTTGCATAGAAAGGGCTAGCAAGCATCATGGAAGCCCAAGCTGGTAAATCCGCACCATCAAGTGTACCTGTGTCCCCAAGGCACGCAATGTTGTCGCGAAAACAAGTAGTCATGAAAGAAAAACCACAAAGAAGACAATAAAAAAGGCCAGTTGAGGTCTCTGGAGTAGAGCTAAGGACATACACGAGAAAGAAGGTAGTAAAGGATCATAAGACAAAGAAAAAACATGCTAAGAAACCTATGCAAAAGGTGAAGAAACCAGTGCAGCAGAAAGAACCATAACTAATCCATGACATTGAGGAGGAAGTGTAGATGCAGCAGATGGAGACATGGGGTGCAGAAATTCCCTTTGTGTTGCCACCATATTTTCCACAAAGGAAACTGGGTACCAATCCAATTAAAGACCCCAAAGACACAAAAATTAACACTTTCACACCGTTGCTAAAGTGCCATTTGAAGGAGAATTACTGGGAAAAATTATGCAATTGAAGATGGAGGATTGGGACATCAATGACCAAAGTATGTTATGCAACCAACTCAAAAAATATAAGAACAGATAGATAAATGACTTTAAAATAATCCTCTTCGAGGGGGAAACCTCCTTTACGTTACACAAATAAATAATTCTTGGATGATAAAAATGACAAAACCTCTTTTCTATATATAGGAGTATAAGGGGTCACAATATAATTAAATCAACATAACAATAATAATATAAGGGCACAACAATAACAATAGAGGGCTTCTATGTGGCACAATAATAAAAATATGGGGACACTAGGGGCACAACAATAACAATAAGGGCTACAATGACAATAGTAATTGGGGAATCACTAGTATTATAGGGACCTAACACTCCCCTCTCCTTCAAAAAAGTGTTGTCCTCAATGCTTGAGTAGTTTTGGATGCTTCTGTATAAAATTTTCATCTTCCCATTTGGAATCTTCAACGGGTAAGTTCTTCCACTTGATGAGATACTCCAAAATTGATTGATTTCGTAGTTGTTGAGTTCTGGCTTCTGTGATTACTTTAGGTTCCAATATTATTTTTCCTTCCTCGTCAATTTTTGGAAATATTGTTTGAAATGGGAGCTTATCACCTATAACCTTATTTAAGCATGAAACATGGAAACCTGGGTACACTCAGGAAGCTGTAGGAAGCTCCAATTTGTATGCCATAGTATCAATCTTTTGCAACACCTTGTATGGACCATAATACTTTGGTGATAATTTATTATCCTTCTTAGCTTGCTTGAGGGACATTTGTTTATATGGTTTTATTCGTAGAAATACCCAGTCACTTACATCAAAACTTATTTCACTCTGATGTTGATCTTCCTATTATTTCATTCTATTCTATGCCAAATTGAGGTTATCATTTAAGAGTTGGAGAACTTGTTGTTGATGCTTGATGTGATCTTCCACTACTTGAACCTCAGAATTTTCTCTTAAATATGATGTGATGGACGGTGGATGATATCCATAAAGTGCCATAAATGGGGTCATTATTGATGTAGTATGGAAGGAAGTGTTATACCACCACTCAGCCAAAGGCAACCATTTGACCCATTGTGTCTGTTTATCAGATACAAAGAAATGAAGATATCCTTCCAAATGTTTGTTTACTATCTCAACTTTCCCATCAAATTGAGGATGATAAGATGAGATAAGAGTTAACTGAGTACCAAGAGAAGAAAATAATTTCCTCCAAAAATTTCCAATGTAAATGGGTCTCTATCGCTTACAATAATCTTTGGGTTTCCATGTAGCTTTTGAATTGTTTCCATAAAAGAAGTAGAAATTGTACTAGCTTTAAATGGATGAGATGAAGAAAAAAAATGTGCATACTTGGTAAGTCTGTCAACTACCACCATGATGACACTCTTTCCTTTGGACTTGGGTAAAACTGTGATAAAATCCACTAAAACCCCCTCGCAACATTGGCTTGGAATGGATAAAGGTTGTAATAGACCTGGGGTCTTAATTGTTTCAAGTTTATTTTGTTGGCAAACCAAAAATTCTGCCACAAACTTTTGAATATCAGATTTATGGCAATCCCAAAAAAAATCCTTCTTAATACTGTGGTAAGTTTTTAAAAATCCTGAGTTCCTTCCTAAGGGGGAGGTATGCAATTCCATAAGAATCTTTTGTTTGAGTTGGGAATTATTACATAGGTATAAGTGATCTTTGTACCATAACGAATAATTTTCCCAACTAAATGTATCAAATGTACTAGGATCTTGTTGTAGCTTTTGAATGAGTGCCCACACTACCTCATCATTCTTCCTTTCATCCCTTGCTTCGTTTATCCAATTTGGTTGGATAATAGAAATGGTGCAAATAAATGCTTCCAGATCCTCATATGCCACAACATTTTTCTTCCGTTTTTGTAGATGATTTCAAATTCATAACCCAACATCTTTGTGACCCAAGTTCGCTTCTCTTATGAAGATAATCTTGGTTCTAAAAAGAATTTAAGACTATCATAACCTGTTTTCACCTTGAAGTGTCTTCCCATTAGGTAGGGTCGTCATTTCTTAAGCGCATGTAGTGTTTCCAACATTTCCTTCTCATAAATAGCTTTGTGTAAATAATTTCCTTTGATTGGATGACTTTTGAAAGTAATGGGTCTTATTCTTGCATTAAAACAACACTAATTCCATTTCCTAAGGCATCACATTCCACAATAAAGGTGTTTGTGAAGTCTAGCGTAGCTAAGATCGGTGCTTGGCACATTGCCTCTTTAAGATGTTCAAAGGCATTCGTTGCTTCTGGAGTCCATGAAAATGCATCTTTCTTCAATAATGTTGTTAGAAGTGCATAATTCTTAACAAACTTGTGATAATACCTTGTTAACCTGAGAATCACATATGCTTTATGGATGTAGGGATTTTCCATTCCTTAATGGATTTAGTTTTGCTAGGGTCTACCTTAACACCTTCATGAGATACAATATGACCCAGATATTCCACCTCTTATACTCCAAAGAAACATTTGGAGATTTTTTCATATAATTGCTTCTCCTCCAATAGTTTGATCACCCGGTCAACATGTTGAACATGATCCTTCCAAGACTTGTTGTAGATTAGTATATCATCAAAAAATACTAACACAAATTTTCTAAGGGTTTGAAAATGGAATTCATCAAACCTTGAAATGGAGAAAGTGCATTGATAAGGCCAAAAGGCATGACCAAAAATTCATAATGACCCTCATGAGTTCTAAATGTTGTTTTTGGAATGTCTTCAGTCTACATTTTGATTTGATGATATCCTGAACGAAGATCAAACTTGATGAAGTAAATTGATCCATGCTATTTATCCAACAATTCATCAATGACAGGAATGGGAAATTTATCTTTAATAGTGAGCTTGTTGAGCTCCCTATAATTCAGACACATGCGCCATGATCCATCCTTCTTGTGCACCAATACTACTAGAGAAGAGAAATAAATTTGACTAGGTTGAATTATACCAACCTCTAGCATTTCTTCAACCATATGTTCAATTTCACTATTTTGGTCATAGGGATATCTGTAAGGCCTGATGTTTGGAGGAACACTTCTCGGAATCAAATGAATAGCATGATCATGATCAAGAATAGATAGGAGGTCTTTGGGAGTCTCAAATACCTTATAATGTTTGTCCAAGGCTTTTTGGAGATCTGGAGAAATAGATGATTCCAATGTGGGAACCTCTAGCGAACATAATTGTGAAATTACACCTTGTTTTTATTTTTTTATAATATTTGTCATCCCATTAGAGATGATTATCTTTCCCATTTTCTCTACAATACCCCTTAATTAAAATTTATTTCCTTTTGAAAAAATAACAAGAAAAGTTCTTGAAAAGTAAAAGCTATCATACCCAAAGATTGTAGCCATTGGACTCCTAGTACAACATCAACAACACCCATTGGAATGGAAAGCATTGGGCTATTAAATACATATTTTCCCATGGATAGCTTGATATTATGGCACTTTCCAGAGAAATTTATGGTTCCTCCACTTGCAACCATCACTTGACACGCTGGTGTTGGATATAAGAAGAAATTCAATTCCTTGGCTATCTTATAATGAATAAAATCATGGGTACTGCCCGAATGAATCAACACAATTACCTTTTTATTCTTGATATGTACTTCTATCTTGATAGTTTGAGGAGTGGTAATTTTGGCCAATGAATTACAAGATATGGTCGGATTCATTTCTTCTTTCTCTAGGGTTTGTTCCTATTGTATATCCTCTTCTTTTAACATTTCCTGTTCCTTTACTTCCTCCTCTTCACAATATATGTAAAATAATTTCTTCTCGGCACACTTGTGACATTTAGTGTATTTTCTATCACAACTGTAAGAAATCCCTTTTCCTCTTTTTTCTTCCAATTGTTGTGGTTGTGGAAGGCTAGGAGCAACAATGCTTCCATTTTTATAGTTGTGAGTGGTAGGCTTCTTTGTTGCCAAAATTTTGATTTCCAATTTTCTTGCCAACTTGAGTGCCTTCTCCAATGAATCAGGTTCCCAAAGGTGAACCTCATGTTGGATGTTATCCTTTAAAGTCCCTATGAACACATCAATCCTATGCTCCTCCGGAGTATATTTTACCCTTATATTCATTTTTGGAATTCCTCAATTTGCTCCACCATTGAACCCTTTTGTTTGAGATTTATCAATTGGCTAAAAAAGGTGTTTCTTTTTATATTATCATAATGTGTTATCATTTCTTCCATAAAAATTGTCCAAGTTAAAATGTGTTTACGAGAGAAAAGCCATCGATACCATACAAACTGATTTGGTTCCAAATATAAAGTTGCAATGCATACCTTTTGTGTGTTTTTCACATTATGGAGATCGAAATATTGCTCCATTTACAGTATCCATGTTATGGGATCCTTGCCATCAAACTTCCTCATATCGATCTTTGGAACATGGTGGGTATTCAATCTAATGTTAGAGTCTATGAAATCAGGATTAACATTTCTTTTTTTCTTATCATGAGTTTCCTTTACTACCATTTCACCATTAATAAGCATTTTTTGTAGAAACTTTATCCAATCTATCTTCAAATCTTCCATGTTGCCTTAAGTTTTTCTTCTATACTATCCATCTTAACTTCAATGCCATTCATCTTAGCTTCCATGCCATCCATCTTAACTTCCACACCATTTATCTTAGCTTCCATTCCATCCATCTTAGCTTTCATGCCATTCATATTAGATTCCCTGCCTTTCTTTAAACCATTCATCTTAGCTTCTGTTACTTTTTGTGAGAGTGAAAATTGTTGCACTTGATATCGTAATTTTGATATATCATGTTGCATTTCTTCATCTTCTTCATGAGTCATGGTAGATCTTTCAGGTTTCTTACTAGGTGTTTCAATTTCTTTCTTTGGGGCATAAATTAATGATAATTATGCCTCACTATTCCCTTTGAATCACTTCAAACTAATTTTTCAAACCAAACTTATGCAAATTTAAAAAATAAAACTACACACAATTTTTCGCTTTGTAGCAACTCGACATTGAATTTTTTGTATCTTTGTAATTTAGGTGGTTTGAAATTTCGTCCTATGGTATCCCTCTAATTCATCTTTCTAACTCCACCAGTTTGATCAATATTGGATTCTTCAAGAAAGAGTTATGCCAAAACTCCTACAATGAGATGATTATAGACTAGTTCCATAGAGTGAACTTGTACGACCTTCCACATGTCCCTGTTTCAATCTTCGGACCTTAAAACAATAAATAGAAAACTAAATTTCGTCCTATTTCTATAACTTGTGACGAAATTTCAATCTGATGCCCAGAGAGAAAGTTATGATGTTTTCACAAGGTCACCTGTTTGGGATGTAATTCAGGAGCCTTCCAAAACCCTAAATTCATTGGATCATATCTATAAAAATGTAGCAAGAAAAGATTTGAAATCCATACCTAAGGTTCATAAAGAGTTTGCCTCAAATGGGTTTTAATTTGAGCTTCTAAAATGTCATAGAAACAAATTTATAGAAAAAATTCCACGATGACCTATTTGGAGTAGTGAAACCGTACAATCTAAAGCTACAATACCAAATGTTATGAAACTAGCTTAAAAAATAGAAGAACCGATATATCAACAACTTCAAAATAAGCCTCTTTGAGGGGGAAACCTCCTTTACATTACACAAATGAACAATTCTTGGATGATACAAATGAAAAAACCTCCTTTCTATATATAGGAGTCTAAGGGGTCACAATATAATCAAAGTAGACATAACAATAATAATATAATGGAACAAAAATAACATTATTGGGCTTCTATGGGGAACAATAATAACAATAAGGGCTACAATGAAAATATTAATGGGGCAATCACTAGTATTGGAGGGACCTGAGAAAGTAAGTATCTGTAGTTCGAGCCAAGTAGGAACCTGCAGTAGATATATTATCCAGAAAGTAGAGTTACAAGGTTGGAGCCACACTAGTGAGCTCAGGAATTGGAGAGATTGAGCTTGTTGAACATGTTAAATGTGCCACACTTCGGTAGAAGCATGACTAACACAGCCCGTGTTCAACAGTTACTGGTATTACTGCATGACAGATTCCTTTGGCTAGGGAAGAGGATCTCAATTGATGAAATGTTGATATGAAGGATTACTGGATTTCCATACCAAGGAAAGGACCCCACTGAAGAGTTCATCAACAAAAAACAAGACAAGGCAATAGCAAAAACCATGAAGAAAAAGTTTGGGCTAATAAAAAAGTCATGAGGTTATGATATTAACTCCATCAGTGACCAAGGGGTGTGCTTCATTGCACACATCTTAGCTAGAAAGATAATGAGGAACTATAAAGAAAACAAAGTCCCAATGGTTGTGGTTCCCATAGTTGCACAATGCAACACCGGGGTTCAGTTCAACTGGGCTGGATATTTATGCACAAACTTTTTTGAGGATTTCCGCGAAACACTGGAAGAGTGCAAGACATTTTACTCTGGGTGGTTGATCTTGATAATCACGCTGTTAGCATGGAAGGAACCAAAGGATTCACATTTTTCTCCAGTTGAGGCAGATGTATGTGAAGCCACGCGATATGCCTCACTCTGGCATACCAAGGAGCCATCATGGGTATAAGAGAATAGGATCTTCTTTTTACTATTGCACATGGAATTTCACATGGTGGTGAACCAACATCCCAAGCTATCACCAAGTTTGTATGATCAGTATTGCAATATAGCAAAGTTTAAGGTAGACTTTCACAAGATATATGTAAAGGCTCAGAAGGATCTAATGGATACATGGCATCCTCTGCCATATTTATGTTGGGTGTGGAGCCTGATTATTTTCTTTATTCAGAGGTATCACCATATTGGACCCCAGTTCATAATGTGGCGGCAATTCCACCCTTTTATGTGCACCACCAAGGGGGTCCCAAAGCTAAAAATAGATGTAAAATTGCCTTGTAAAATGTTGTAATTTCGTAGTCAATCTAGGCCGCTCATTAGGCCGAAATATGATGGTAGAAATTATGTTTACTTTAGGGTTTTTTTTCCCTAGAATGTAACGCCTCACTATATATGACAAAATTATATTGCATCTATGTAGAGGTGTATTCTGAGTGAGGAAGAGGGAGGAGATTGTGTGAGAGCAAAGAGGGAATTACAACCGATCTACTATAGGTTGTATCTCTTCATTTTTCTAGATCATATAAAAGGAAGAACTCGTTGTTTCTCTATGGACATAGCCCAAATTGGGTGAATCACGTATATCTGTGTCTCTGTTGTTTTATCTATTTTATGTGTTTATATTTCTACAATATATTTTATGTGTTCCATTTCTCTGTAATATATAATTTTATAAAAATTTGGTCACCGAAGATGAACTTCTGGGGATAATACAACACTGGTCATGAGAATGGATGACCCCAACCATAGAATACATTGAAGCAGAGAAGGACACCTCGCAGGATGCGGGTCTAAGTGGAAAGGAAAAAGGAAAAGACGTAGAAAAGATAGAGTCGGAGTAGGAATAGGGTACCAAGGACCCTCTTAGTGACAAAGAGGCATCAGAGGAATCATCATTCATCATCATGAAGAGGATACCTACATCGCCTATGACGATCGCAAGGAAGAAGCAGAAGGAGGAAAATTCTAAGGGCACAATACCACTTGACCTTACTGATGGGAACATTGACAAAATTGGAGATAAATTCTAGGAAGTAACAACAAAAACATGGGATAAGATTGATAATTGCTACAGAGCAGTCTTGGCAGGATTAAAGGTACTACCACAGACAGCTAAACAACCCAAACAGACAGGTCAACCACAGTGCCAGAATGATGGATAGAAACAAAATTTGGATAAAGGATTACGCAAATACCATATGGATCATTACCATTTGAATCAACCAAAGCTAGAGAGAAATCAATGGTGGGACCGTGTCACTATGAATATTGTTGCACTACCAACTCAGATATTGCATTATTTCCACTAAGGCATAACAACTAAATTGTAGGAGAGGGAACAACACAATTTGTTATTAAATATTCAAGTGGAGAAGGAAAGAGCTTCACTAAAGAAGGATCTTGATCAATTGATTAAGGAAAGGGATGGAGCATGCTAGTAATAGCAATAGATAGAGGAAGTCATTACAAAAACTTGTAGTGAAGTTCTAAACGTAAAGGTATGCGAAGAAGAGTCACCAATAAAGAAGGTTGCAAAGCTCGGCCTCACAATAAGGGATTCAAGGAATAATTTTGCAGAAATGAAGTTTGAGTATGAAGTGTAGATTACTAAGCTACAAATGATGTTGCAACTAGTCACACCATAGAAAGTATGTAAGTAAAGGTAAATTGATATAAAATATGCATTGCAAGGCATCTCTGACATAGTGTCTGAATGTGGCAAACTACTAGATGAAATTATGTAGATTTGGACCACACTGCAGGAGGATCTAAACATTCAGAGGAGTGAAGAGGAGCTCAAAACAAAGCAAAATTAGTTGGAAGGAATTTAGGCAACTGCGAATACCTTACTAGTCTCGTAGAGCCTCACCAGAATTAATGAAGGAGAGACTCTTCAAAATCATATTGAAGACCTTTAGAGAAAAAAAACATATTTTGATAGAGAGGACTCAATTGTGGCAGGATGATGACCTCAAAATTTCATCGGAAGTAGACGATAGGCTCAAGGACCTACGAAAGAGGGAGAAATAATTGCTATAGAATATTTTTGGACCAAAAATAGAGGCACGACTGGAAGAAGTGCACTGAGAGGAGAAGCAGGTAGCAAAAATACTTCAGCAGTATAATGATGCCTACATGAGCATCGCAACAAAGATTCGGGGCATAAAAACTAAGTAACTTGTGACAAGTCACATGTGAGTGTTGGGGGCCTGTTGGGTGTAACCCAACTTAGCTAGATTTTGGGAAGAAATGAAAGCTTTATGGAAGCATACAGTAGAAAGGATGTTGTGGAGTATGAAGTGAACCACGCAGCAGAGTAGCGTAGCATGACGAAGACCGCAAGAAAAGTCACCGCACAACATCAGGGTTTCGTGGAAAAGCCCCTTCCTTTTTTGTAAAAGCATTAAAATATTGTAAAGTTGTTGGTTCTGGGCCATAGCCCCTTGTATTTTAGAAACCATGGTATCGGATCCGTGGTAATGTAGTGATGTAAATCCCTCATGTAGTAGTATATATAAGGATGAATAAAGAAGGAGGGAATCATCGAATTGATCTAGATCTATGTTTATGTGATATTTTTGTGGTATATATTTTGGAGGAAGGGTGACGCTCTTTAGTTATGTGCGTGGAGTGTTGGTTTTGCAACTTTGCACGCAGACCATCTGTAGCTTAGTGCACAAACACCTTGTAGCTGTGTGTGCGGGGAAGAACTATTTTTTGTACCAAATTCCATATTATAAGAAACAATTATTGTGGACATAGTCCAACATTGGGATGAACCACGGTAAAATATGTGCCTCAAGTGTTTATTTCCTTATTATATGAACTTTATTTTAGTATTGCACAGTTTATGAATGTTTATGACATGTTAAGTGATGAATGTAATTATGTGAAGTAATCTATAAGTGTGGAGTAATTTTTTGATGCGAAGTTGTTTATAAGAATTAAAGGATAAATAAAATATAAAAGTGTCACAACGTAGTATTCCTCAGGATGCAAAAACCTGGTTCTGTATCTTCCCATAATATCTTCGGTTGAGACTGCGATCTTCCTATAGATGGTTGCTGAGAAGTCCAGTGGTTGAGGGTTTTGTTGTTGCACAGTACACTTTGAACCTGGGTCAAGCCCACCTAAGCCAACATGACTACTAGGCCCAATGGAGATCAGTCCACCTCTTGGCTTTACCGTATATACTGTCATTCACTGCAATGATTCCTAGGTCCACTAAGGCACACAATCATGGCTTTACCACAACCCACTGTCTGGCTCAGGGGTTACTAGGCTAGTGGCTTTACTGTGATCCACAGTTAGGTTTAAGGACCACTAGGCCATGTGTTTTTCATTTCAAAGATCCACCCCACTCAACATTGAATCCATCCAATAGTCCATCTCTACCAAAGTATGATAACCCATCTCATCAAGGCTACTAAGAAATGGTAAGGCTAGGCTAAAAACATTGTCACACCTGTAAAAACTCATGCCATGATAGAAAAAACCACATGCAACACCATGCATGCCAAATCTAGTAAGGAAAATACACATGCAAATCGATACCTGCCAAGAATCCTGCTATAACTGCTCAATCCTTGCTTCTTCTTGCCTTCTTTGCCTTTCTTAATCCAATTCCAAAGTGCTCCAAGAAAAATCTGAGTGTCGAAGAGTGAGAGAGAGAGAGAGAATAATGAGAGAGCTCCAAAACTGAACTGACCAAGCTTACCCACTGATCCTCAGAAGCCTTTTTATCAGTCAGGCCTCTATTTTCTTCAATTTCCATTATTTTCCTTCATTTTCCTCCTCACATGAAACATGTGACCTTTCACCTTCCGTCTCTCCTAATTTCCATTATTTTCATAAATAAAATGCCAATAAATGTCTCATGCCTTTCCAAAGCCTTTGCCAATTTCCTTAGCCATAATAAACTGAGACACCCACTAGGATGTTTTTCCCACCATTCAGCTTGGAATATGTGTCCCATCAACTGTGGTCTTATATATATATATTTACATGGAATTTTCACCAGGGATGTTACAGAACCCTCCCCCTTGGGGAACACCATCCTCGATGTTCAATGACACCTATAACCAACAAGACTGTTTAAAACAAAACATACTTCCCATGGAGCTTGATAACACAACGCATTGTAGTATTTATAATGACCATCTGCTAAAACATGACAAACATATTGTTTACTGAAGCTTTATTACATAGCTTATTACGATATTTACAATAACAACCACATATACACATATAGACATTTGCTTCACCCGACAAATAATCATATTGTCTATGGATCTTTATAAATCTAGCTTGATACAATATTTACAATAATACACACATATGAATGTATGCACATTTTCTCATCCAGCAAATAAAAAGGATATGATTCCTGTATCAATCAACAAGTGAATCCATAGGATCACGCCTCCACCCTCAAGGTAGTACCAGGATTCACCTCCTTCATAGGAAATCCAAAATTGTCCGCCACAATAAAAGGTGCATCCAATTTCCAACAATATAATCCCGTGCCACTTTCCCTCTCAGAGAAAAGTTTCCAACTCATTTTTCTAGGGCGCACTCCCAATGTGCATATGATTCCATCTAGAAATGCTTATGACCAAAAAATATATATATCCAGCCTTCCCTTCTCTTCTACATAGTCCCTTGGGAAATCCAATCATCCCTTCCATGCAGTCACCCACCTTCCAAGTTCCTCGGCATCCCCTATCCTAGGTAATCCATCCCTTGGCAAGGCTTGGAAGGTCAAAAACCAAGGCATATACCTACCTCAAAGCCATCATACTGATCATAGCATGCTCTTGGAAATCAATGGACACTATTGGGTACCAGTGTCCCATAATGGCCCTGCTCCTGAAGTGCTTTACCAACATATTGTTGCATGTTCCAATTAATTTTGTTGCTTGTAGTCAGTTTCAACCACCCCACTGGGAATTCCATGATTTCTTGTACCAAGCACAAAATTTCCATTAGATTCAAATAAATTGGAATAAATTCTAATCATACCTCATTGGTGGTCTGTCAACAAGGTACACTTTAAATCATGTTTTCTCCCTGTCACAAGAAGTCAAACTAGCATCTTTGACCAAATCATCATTTATGAACATATCACATCAGGTTAGCTCAAAACAAAACCATCATAGATCATAATCATAATCACATGTAACCATCATAAACTAGAATCTTAAATCACATATGAACATCATAGACCATAATCATAAATAACATGTATAATAAACTGAAATAAAATATTGATACTTATCCTTTAATCAATCCTTAGCTTCTACCTTTTTTCTTAATCCCTACGCACTCTAGATTGGTTTCCACACCCAAAAAAACCTAGTGCCTTCTCCTCATCCATGTGCGCGTACACATAGTGTGCATAACACACATACAACCACACACGACATACACACCATGCAATACACGCATCTGCACCTGACACACAACACATACACCTACACCTAGTGTACAACACAACACAATACATACACCTACATCTAGTGGACAACATAAGACATGCATCTATACATGATCTACAACACCACACAATACATGTACCTACACCTAGAATAAAACACAACACAATAAATGTACTACATAGAGTACAACACAATGAATACACGTGTCATGATACCACAACTATACAATGCACATAGATAGTACCGCATGCCTACAACACATCATGTATGACATGCACACAAAACCACATGTACACCAATACCATTTGTACAACGTGCACACAGTACCACCTATACACTGCACCACTTGCATAATGTGTGCACAACATCACATGTACATGACACCACCTACACAACGTGTACACAACGCCACATCTACATTGTACCACCTGTACAACATGCACACAATACCACATGTACACAGTACCACATACACGACATGTACACAACACCACATGTACATAGAATCACATGCATGACATGTACACAACACCGTATATCCAACATTCACACAACACTATATGTACCACCTTGTACATAATCATTACATAAAAAACATGTACACACTATATATACACAACACCACATGTGCACAACATCACAGATGCAACATGTATAACGTATACAACATATGCACAATAGTAGTGCCACACATCCAAAATCACACTGTCTCTACCAAGAAACCTTGCTTCCAATGTCTTATGCATGCTTGTCCCAACATGTCGCAGACCACACTAGTTTCATTTCGCAGATGCATCCCTTAGTATAGCTTATCCATAAACATAATATAATCACACAATATCAACTCCTAACCACATGATATTGACCTCATATATTTTTCAGGACTACTCTTCCCACTTGATTCTTCATAAACCAAGAACCCCTTCATGTCATTCACCTGCGTAAGCAATCATTCCTCTACAACAATGATTCTTGAAAACCATGTTGGATAGTGACATAGATACATGGATACATACATACACATACATAAACATTAGCATAAAACAATCATAATCCTGTCAGACAACGACATACATACATATATATTCATATAAATATTAGCATCAAACAATCATGATCCTATTAGACAACGACATACATACATAAATTGCATACAAATATATAATCATTATCATAAATAAATAATGATACTGTTAGAAAATGATAGACATGAATATATATACATGTAAACATATATAGGCATCAACATAATCATGATCACAACATAACTAATAGATAACACAAGGTCAAGGTTAAGAGAACTCCTTTTATCTATGCACAACATGCACAACATTGAGAATAATCATTCCCAACATAGTGAAGGCCTCTGACACCTCAATTCCATTTACTTTACCTTTCCTGATTACTTTTCCCATGACTATCCTTCCATCATTCATTTACACCAATGGACCCAACCAATCCAAGTAGCTTTCATAGGCTCACCTTCCACTGCGCTTACTCATGCACCTAACTTCATCTGTGTCTTACATTACTTGTTGTGTACCACACAACTCTCCCCAAGCTCCATCAACTTTCCTCTTTCCCAACCAATTCCGAAGACTCAAAATATAAAAGGAAAGCACAAGAAACAAACAAGAATAAAACCATGAAAACCAATAACAATATGACATCACAAACAAAGTGGTAAAGCCATGCAAAAGACGCAAACAAAACCGCAATCAAGCACAACAAATCACCAAAACACCAAAATCACAAGACTAACAACAGACACCATGAATCAATCCCCATGGTTCCTAACACTTCTATTGTGACCACAACCACCACCCTATCAAAACTTGTCTTGGCAGCAATTTTGAATGGGTCCCCTGAAAGGTTGGTCTTCTACCTCTCCGAATGATCTGTTTAGTCCCAGAGACTTTAACTCATTGCCAAGCCAAATTTTCAGTTCTTAATGGTCAATACCCCCTTTTTTATCCCCGTTGCACATTCCATTCATCACCCAGCCTAACCTCCCATTCATTCCCTCCATCAGAACCCTTTCAACCTTCAAAAACCTTCCATCACACCTTCATCTCCATTATAACTCTTTATAATGGAGATACTCGAAAATATGAATAAATCACCCATTTTTGGCCTGTCGCAATTAACATTGCGCATTTCTCTCTTCCAGACCCGATGACATTATCAACCCAAATTTATACATTATCAGGTCCGGAAACCATATCACACATCGCTATTTTCGGGTCCAGGGCCATATTGCATATCGCTATCAGCGGAGCCCCAGGCTTGTGCATATTGCGATATGCAATATGATGGACTTGACAATATTTATAGGCCCCGATACCTAAAATTTGAGGTCCGGCCTAAGTGATTAGAGTGGGATTTTCTTTGTATTCCCATGTTTTCCAAAATTCTCGATATAACAAAGGGAGTAGGTTTTTAGTGTAAAAGGCGCACCTATGGAGTCCAAATAGTGTAATCGCAATTGGAGAAGTGGAAGGCATGGGTACTATGACCCGCAGAGGGCCCAATATCCAATTGGGTTTAAGTGAAGCCCTTGAAAACCGTGCCAAGCCTATGGATTAAGCAAGAAAATTGTGTGTTACGTGTGTTTTGTGCGTAAATCCTTTTCTTTCACACTTTTTCCCCATAGTTTTATAGAAGTTAATGAAGACAAAATTTATGTTTTGTTTGAACATTCCTGTTATATTGTTCACAATCATGAAGCTAATGATAACTATCTCTGCAGGTGATAAGTAAAGGATGCAGGAGTGGATTTGAAGAGTCATGTATGCAGAAGCGTTGTGTTTAAAGATCTAGCCTTAGGCATTCCAGGTCAAAATCTCATGTGTTGCTTGTGCATTCCGAAAGAAAATTTGTCCCGATTTTCATCATGGGGAGGCGACACACAATCACCCTTTTATCAACATCTATTCACTTCCTTAGGAAATGAAGCGCTCCAGCAGATATGCTTTCTACGTGTCAATGGTTATGCTGACGATCGTATCTCTATATACTCGATTTGTATATCGAAAACAGTGGGGGGAGATGAAGAGGCAGGGAATACAAAGGGTCAGGGACCTGAGGCATAAATATTACTTCCAAATAGGAGAGGGGGGATTTTTGTTTAGAAAAAACAACTCTGATTTATTGTGAATAAAGAGAGACTGCTTGGTTCAATGAAGAGCATGTGTTTTAGATTGATTTTCCTCTTCTCTTATGCGTTTTGATCAGAATGTTGTCATTGGCATAAATGAAAATGTATATTTATTTTTCTTGTGCATATTGATAACTTAGAGTTCATGGTTATGCCTTGTTATTTGAATATGATTCAACATCATGGTTAAATCATGAAAGGTTGCTGATTCAAAACTATGTTAGACATCAGTTGCAAGCTTTTCTTCCATAAAAATGGAATGTGTATTCCTATATGAATGATTATATTGCAATTAGGATTTAATATAGCCTTGTTCTTAAAGTGGACCAGTAATTGATTTATTTGGACTTGGGATTTATATATGATGTTTAACCTCCTTTGTTTTTCTCCTACAGGATAGGTTAGGATATAAACTAGAGTAGTTAGAAATAGCTTAGATAGGAGTTGATACATATAGGTTAGTTGTTTTAATTTTGTTGATTTAATTAAAGCCTTCTTCCCATAAGCAATATTTCAACTCATTTAATAGTTTACGGGGCCCTTAAAACCCGTTGGAACTAGCCATTCAAAATGAAATCAGGTCTAATTGGGGCTTGTGATCGGGTTAGTTCCCCTTGATGGTATAGCGAAAATTCTCCATGTCAACAAATTGGCACTAGAAGGAGGGCCTAAACCGTCATCCACATATTTTTCAAGATTTTATCTATAAGTGCCACACATGGATTCAAGAAGATTAATGCATGGATTGTGAAGGTCAAAAAGACCCCTCCTCTCATTCATAAAAGCTTCGTTTTGAAGAAGAGACACTGTGGGAGTATCCTGTCACTCAGGAACAACCAATCAGAAGACTTACTCGGGCTTACGCTTGTTCCCTATCACAGCTCCCTATCTTTTAGTCATTACCTACGATAGAAAAAAGAAAGACAAGGGTCTATCACATAAACGAAGAAACGTCTGCAGCCCCTTCTCTTGAAGATATTGGGCTTAATTCCTTACAGAGTATCAACTCTCCTTGGGAGGAAATTCCTGAGGATTCCCCGTCTGAAGGAAATCCATGGCTTGATTTGGAAAATACTAACGAATAAACCTGCAACCATAACATCTCTATCCTCCAAATGGCTAATGTTCCTCAACTAGGTGGAAACCAACTCCCACCTCCTCCAAGAGCATTGCCTCCCTAGCTCGCTTAGGATGTTGTGGCGATACCTAGGTAGTAGCATCCCTTACCCAAGAATGCAAAAAGAGTGCTGCTTAAATTCGACCTTGAGCAAGGAGACACCACTGAAAACCATATTAATTCGTTCTTCCTGGCCATACACATGTTGGGGGTGGCTGATGAAGATATATTTTGTCGCCTATTCCCTTTTACCTTGATTGGTGCAGCTTCCACATGTTAATTTAGCTTGAGAATAGGATCAATCACTTCGTCGGCTACCTTTCTACAAGCCCTTTTAGACAAGTATGGTGATGAAAAAACCCTTGTAGCCTTAGTTATAAAACTATCCCGTTTGAAAATGGAAACCAAAGAAAAGGTCAAGGATTTTAATATCTGGTTCAACACCTTGTTCAACAGAATCCCAGCCACCGCCAAACCTACTAAGGAGGTGCTCATCGAATTATACATCACTGCTCTCCCTGTCCCTACTGCAATGTGGGTCAAGAGCAGTAACACACAAACCTTACAAGGTGCTATTGATGAAGCAACAAAAGTCGAGAATCAAATGCTTAGTCTCACATCATGCCACCCTACAACAGGAGAAAAGAAAGCCTCTCAAGCATCCAAGAAGAATAATGGGAGTGATAACAAGGGGGCTAAAACCAAAGAAAAGGATACCACAGATGTAAAAGGTTCGCATCAGATCATTAAGAAGTTGACAAATACAGTCATTGATATGAAAAGGAATTCTGGAGAGAGTATAAGCGAGAGTGGAGGAGAATATAACAACAGAAAACCTTTCAAACCTTTCTATTGTAAGAAGGCAGAAGGTGGTCATGGACCACTTGCACTGCCTGCTCCACTCAATGAAGGAAACTTAAATACATAAGAGATGGCTCTTATTGGATTGCTCCTTAACCAGGAAGAACCTATAGTGGAGCTAGAGCCAGAACAAGAAGATGAAGAAGAATACCAAGTAGAGGAGCCCTTGGAAGAAGAATCTCAAATCAATGTACTGTGGGATTTCTATACAAACGAGAATGATGATGACCAAGGACACAATATGGCAGAGATCCACACACGAAGCAAAGGGCCACTTACCGGTGTGATGAAGCCTATAGATCAGACCAAGAAAGATGTCCACCCTGTGAAGGCACCCGCTCCTAAAGTCCCTATTGAGAAGGGTAGATCTAGTGGTCAGTCCAAGAATACCCTAGTAGAAAACCATCTAGAGAAAGAAAATACATCTCATGCTACAACAAAGGCGACTCAAAATGGTAAGATCCCTCCTAAGAATGGAAAAACCGGTATGTTCACTTTGCCCTATCTTGTTTATAACATTGATTACAATATTGTGGATGATCTTAAGAAATCTAGGGCCAATATCACATAATTTGATTTGTTGAAATTAACACAGCAAAGAGATTTTCTCTTGAAAGCTATGAATGAGAAGAACTGCAAAACTCCCACCATCTCGATCAACCAAACCCAAAAGTCAATCTCTAGACCTGTTAGTACTCCCAGCACAGCCCAAAAGCCAACAGCCATGGAATCCACCCTATCAGAAATGAATCGAAACCCCCAAGATGTCAGTGCAGCCATGATAAGGAGGAAATCCAAATCCATGACTCCACCTTTTCTTATCACATTCGAAATCCTCAACATGAACGTACACAATTTCTTGGTAGATTATGGTGCCTCTTCCATTGTGATGCTTTACGCTGTTGCCAAAAGACTGCATGTGATACCCGAGAAAATTGGCAATCAAATTATGCAATTAGACAAGACAAATGTGAAAGTGATTGGAGAACTAAAAGATGTGTTGATTCGGATGGTTGCTAAACCACAATACACCCAAGTCATTGATATAGTGTTAGTTGATATACCCGAAGCTTATGGAATGCTTCTCAGTAGAGGTTGGTTAGCAAAACTCAATGGATATTTCTCAACTGATTGGTCCCATCTCTTGCTGCCTAGTGAAGGGAACAGGTGATATTCTGAGAGTTGATCGAGAGAGATACATGAAGTATGTGGTAATGGAACTAAATGGGCCCAATGAACCTGTAATGTTTACCAACTCCATCCTTGGGAACTATAGTTTCAATATTTATACTACAGAAACCCGTTTTGGAGAATTCCATGCAGAAATAGTTGAAGAAACTTTGACATACACACAGTTGGAAATTCCCTCCCATAATCCAATTGATGAGCTACCCTATACTATAGTAGATGATAGGACTAATTTCTTAGATAGTATTTCAATTGATGTAACATTAGATTCTATATTCTGGGCACTCTATTTTGATGGTTCTAATTGCCTTGAAGGTGTAGGTGCTGGGAGTATTCTCATTGACCTGCAAGGGAACCAACATTTGATGGCCAGCCAGTTGGAGTTTGCATGCACTAACAACATAGTAGAATATGAAGGTTTGTTGTAGGGCCTGAAGAAAGCCATTGATATGAAGGTGAAAAACCTTAAAGTCTTTGGTGACTCACAGATAATCGTGGATCAGGTAAGGAAGAGGATACACTTCACTTCGCCACACCTGGTAAGGTACCAGCATGAGGTATGGAGCTTAATTGAAATTTTTTATTCCTTTAATATCACATACATACCTCAAAGGCAAAACCAAGATGTTGATTTGATGGCTAGTATGGCTACTAAACTTTTGCTTGATTTCAGATTAAAAAAGAATAAATGTTATGTTGAATTGATTTTCAGACCATATGTGCCTGATAACATCTCAAATTAGCAGGTGTTCAAAGATGACGAGCAAATCCTTGAGTTGTTTCGTTGCGAGGAGACATTCAAGAATGCAGTCATTGATGAGAGAGAACACGCCCGACTTATGGACAATAGGGAAGATGAAGAAAAGGATCAGTCCAATATGATTCCCAAGTCAGTTGTCAAGATGGAGCACTTATATAACCTGCATAGTAAATTCAACAAGCCAACTAATTGAAAAATTCATAGCTCATCCATGAAGTACAAATCGGTCAACCTTGGGACCAAAGAATACCCAAAAACTATTAATTTGGGCTTGGGGTGCTCTCCACAAGAAAAGGCTACATTTGTCAAGCTATTTAAAGAATACAAGGACATCTTTGCATGGACATATGGAGACCTAAAAACCTTTGATACCAGCGTTATGCACCATGTAATTCATTTAGAAAAGGAGGCTAAGCCTTACCAACAAAAGCTTCGCAAGATGCATCCAAGCCTAGAACCATTGGTGAAGAAAGAATTAAAAAAAATGCTCAATGCTAAAATCATCTTTCCAGTCAGACACACCCACTGGGTAGTCAATCTCATGCCAGTAAGGAAGAAAAATTGAGATATCAGGTTGTGTATCGATTTCAGAAACCTAAACAAAGCATCGCAAAAGTATAACTATCTTGTCCCCTCTATGGAACACATCCTTCAGTGCATTTCTAGGTCTGAAATGTTATCCCTATTAGATGGGTTTTCAGGACATAATCAAGTGTTGGTATCTACTGGGGATCAGCTAAAGACAACCTTCAACACTAAATGGGGCACTTACGCATATCGTAAAATGCCTTTTGGACTCATTAAGGCGGGTGCCACATTCTAGAGAGCTATGTACATAGCTTCCGAGGGTTGATTAACAGATCAATAGTGGTTTACATGGATGACATCATTGTGTATTCATATCACAGAAGGGATCATATTTATCACCTGAGACAGATTTTCGAAAGATGCCGAAGGTATGGAATTTCATTGAATCCAAAGAAGAGCATCTTTGTAGTCATAGAGGGGAAACTACTAAGTCATATCCTCTCTAAATAAGGGATTTTTATTGATCCTGAAAGAATAGAGGCTATCATGAGAATAAAACCCCCTGCAAATAAGAAAGCCATGCAATCTTTCTTTGGGAAGATCAATTTTGTTAGAAAATTTGTCTCAGGCTTCACAGAAATAGTGTACCTGTTGGGTCCCTATAATACTAGTGATTACCCCATTACTATTGTAGTTATACCCCTTATTTATATTGATGTACCCATGTAGTGCCCATATTGTTACTATTGTGCCACATAGAAGCCCACTATTGTTATTGTTGTGCCCTACAATATTATTGTTATGTAGGCTTTGATTGTATTGGGACCACTTAGACTCCTATATATAGAAAGGAGGTATTTTCATTTGTATCATCCAAGAATTGTTCATTTATGTAATGTAAAGGAGGTTGCCCCCTCGAAGAGGCTGAATTCTAAGGCGTGGATCTCTCTTTTCTATCTTTTTGTGAGCTGGTTTCATAACATTTGGTATCGGAGCTTTGGATTCTAGGGTTTCGCTGCTCCAAACAGGTCATCGTGGCATTTTCGCTATAACTTTTTTTCTGTGACGTTTCAGAAGTCCCAAAAAAAAACCCATTTGAGAAGAAATCACGCTGAACCTTGGGTCCGAATTTCAGAGCTTTTTGCGCGATATTTGCGGAGATATGATCTGAGGAAGTTGGTCTTTTTGCAGACTCCTGAATTACATTCAAAACAGGTGACCTGGGGAAAATCGTCATAACTTTCTCTCTGGGGATCGGATTGAAATTTCGTAAGAAGGTACAGAAATAGGACGGACTGTAGTTTCTTTTTATGTGTGTTTCAGATTCAAAGGTTGAAACAGGGACTCGTGGAAAGTCGTACAAGTTCGTTGTACTGAACCAGTCTAAAAGCTAGTCACTGTGGGAGATTTCACATAAATCTTCCTTGGAGAATCCAATTTGGCTCAAACTTTGGCATTGGAAAGAGGACACAGAAGGCTACTATAGGTAGAAATTTCAGAATTGGAGGATCCGAAATTACAGAGATACATCATATTCAATATCAGGCTTCTATAAAGTGAAAAAAGGTGTGTAGTTTTTTTTTAATTTTTGTGTAAGCTTGGTTTAACGGAATTCAAAGGGCATAGTAAAACATTATTATCGGTAACTAATGCCCCGAGGAAAGAAAATGCAAACACCTAGTAAGGAACCTGAAAGCTCTAGCATGACTCATGAAGAAGAGGAAGAAATGCTACATGATATATCAAAATTACAAGAACAAGTGCAACAAATGTCACGCTCACAAAAGCTAACAGAAGCTAAGATAAGTGGCGTGGAATCTAAGATAAATGGCATGGAATCTAAGGTAAATGGCGTGGAATCTAAGATAAAGGGCATGGAAGCTAAGATGGATGGCATGGAAGCTAAGGTGAATGGCATGGACGCTAAAATTGATGGCATGGATGATAAGATGGATGAATTGAAGAAGTTGCTACAAGAAAGGGTCACTAATGGTGAAAAGGTAGTAAAGGAAACTCATAATGAGAACAAAAGAAATGTTAACCATGATTCCATAGACTCTAATGTTGGATCGAAGACTCACCATGTTCCAAAAATCGATATGAGGAAGTTTGATGGCAAGGATCCCACCACATGGATATTACAGATGGAGCAATTCTTCGATCTCAATAATGTGCAAAACACACAAAAGGTACGTATGGCAACTTTATATTTGGAACCAAATCAGTTTGTATGGTATCAATGGCTTTGTTCTCGTAAACAATTTATCACTTGGGCAATTTTTACGGAAGAATTGATAGCACATTATGAGGATACAAAAAGCAACACTTTTTTTAGCCAATTGATAAGTCTCAAACAAAAGGGTTCAATAATGGAGCACATTGAGGAGTTCCAAAAATTGAACATAAGGGTAAAAGATATTCCAGAGGAGCATAGGATTGATGTGTTCATAGGGTCTTTAAAGGATAATATCCAACATGATGTGCGCCTTTGGGAACCTGATTCATTAGAGAAGGCATTCAGGTTAGCAAGAAAAATGGAAAGCAAAATTATGGCAACTAGAAAGCATACCGTTCACAACTATAAAGACGGAAGTGTTGTTGCCCATAGTCTTCCACAACCTACAAGGTTGACACCACAACAATTGGAAGAAAAAAGAGCAAAAGGGCTTTGTTACAATTGTGATAGCAAATACACAAAAGGTCATAAGTGTGCTGAGAAGAAATTATTCTACATAGATTGTGAAGAGGAAGAAGAAAAGGAGCAAGAAAGGTTAAAAGAAGAGGATATATTCCAGGAACAAAGCCTAGATGAAGAACAAATAAATCCGACCATATCTTGTAATGCATTGGTGGGAATTACCACTCCTCAAACCATCAAGATAGAAGGACAAATCAAGAAGAAAAAGGTAATAGTGTTGATTGATTCAGGAAGCACCCACAATTTTATTCATTGTAGGGTAGCAAAAGAATTGAATTGCTTCCTATATCCAGCACCAGAGTGTCAAGTGATGATTGCAAATGGAGGAACAATAAATTGTTCTGGAAAGTGCCATAATATCAAGCTATCCATGGGAGAATATGTATTGACTAGCCCAATGCTTTCCATTCCAATGGGAGGTGTTGATGTTGTACTAGGAGTCCAATGGCTACAATCCTTGGATACAATAGCTTTTAATTTTCAAGAACTTTTCATGAAATTTTCTGTGGAAGGAAAGGAAGTTGAATTAAGGGGTATTGCAGGGAAACCAGGAAAGATAATCAGCTCTAATGGCATGACAAAGATTCTAAAAAAGGAGCAAAGAGGTGTAATTGCACAACTATGTTCGCTAGATGTTTCCACATTGGAATCATCTATTTCTCCAGATCTCCAAAAAGTCCTGGACAATCATTCCAAGGTATTTGAGACTCCCAAAGGTCTCCCACCTATACGTAATCATGATCATGCTATTCATCTGATTCCAGGAAGTGTTCCTCCAAACATCAGGCCGTACAGATATCCATATGTCCAAAAAAGTGAAATTGAACGTATGGTTGCAGAAATGCTAGAGGTCGGTATAATTCAACCGAGTCAAAGTTCTTTTTCAGCTCCAGTAGTATTGGTGCACAAGAAGGATGGATCATGGCGCATGTGTCCAGATTATAGGGAGCTCAACAAGCTCACTATTAAAGATAAGTTCCCCATTCCTGTTATTGATGAGTTACTGGATGAATTGCATGGATCAATTTACTTCACCAAGTTGGATCTTCGTTCGGGATATCATCAAATTAGAATGAAGTTTGAAGACATTCCGAAAACAGCATTTAGAACTCATGAGGGTCATTATGAATTTTTGGTCATGCCTTTTGGCCTTACCAATGCACCTTCAACATTTCAAGGTTTGATGAATTCAATTTTCAAACCATTCCTTAGAAAATTTGTGTTAGTATTTTTTGATGATATACTAATCTACAGAAAGACTTGGAAGGATCATGTTGAACATGTTGACAGGGTGTTACAACTATTGGAGGAGAAACAATTATATGCAAAAAGATCCAAATGTTTCTTTGGAGTCCAGGAAGTGGAATATTTGGGTCATATTGTATCTCATGAAGGAGTTAAGGTAGACCCTAGCAAAATTAAGCCATTAAGGAATGGAAAATCCCCACATCCATAAAGCATCTGCGAGGATTTCTTGGGTTGACAGGGTATTATCGCAAGTTTGTTAAGAATTATGGGAGAATAGCAGCACCTCTAACATCATTATTGAAGAAAGATTCATTTTCATGGACCATGTATTGAAAGAAATGCACGACGGCCCAGCAGGTGGTCACTACGGTGGAGAAACCACTACTCACAAAATATTAAGAGTTGGATATTATTAGCCCATAATGTTCAAAGACTCGCATGCCTACGCTCGCAAATGCAAAGTGTGTCAAACCGCCGTAGGACGAGAAAAGAAGCCAACTTTTCCTCTCAAGCCAGTTATGATTTATGGCCCATTTCAACAGTGGGGCCTAGATATAATAGGCAAGATCACCCCAAACTCCTCACAACAACATAAGTATATACTCACAGTGACCTACTACTTCACCAGATGGATCGAAGCCATCCTACTTCAGAAGGTGAACAAGGATGAGGTAATATCATTTATTGAGAAATTCATCATCAACAGGTATGGATTCCTAACGCTCTTATATTTGATAATGCTTCTTATTTTTCTTCATTGAAACTGACCGAGTTTTCTATTAATAAATTAATCCACATAAGGTATGCTTCAAACTATTACCCCCAGGGAAATGGACTTGCAGAGTCCTCAAATAAGAGCCTCGTACACATAATACATAAATATGTGGCTGAAAACCAGAAAAGAAGGCACAACGCTCTAACTAATGCCCTTTGCACTGATAGGGTCACCCCTAAAGTGGCCTTAGGAAACTCTCCATAGTTCCTCGTCTATGGACAGGAAGCCATATTTCCTCCAAATGTTACCTTTCCCTCTTTACAGCTCTCCCAAGCTTCAAGGGGAACCCCTTCAGCCTTGCTTCAAGAGAGAATCAACCAACTAAGGAGGTTGGAGGAATTGAGAGATAAAGCCAGAAATAAATTCAGGAATCACTGAATTATTGTGAAAACATGGTTTGATCATCATCTGGTAGGAGATAAAGATTTCCAGGTAGGGGAGCTAGTCTTGAAATGGGATAAGTTAAATGAGCCAAAAGGTAAACACACGATATTCCAACACTTATGGCTGGGCCCATTCCAAGTTGTGGAAAAAATTGGTCAAGGAACTTATAGATTGAAAACTTTACAGGGAGAAACTGAAAAATTCCATGTTAATGGCCAGCATCTCAAAAGATACTTCTAGTAGCTACCACATGGTGGCTACCTCCTAAGTAGGTTAGTATTTATTTTATTTTTTCTATTAGTTTAGTCACATTTCCAACTTTTCCTTTATCGTTTTTCTACAAAGTTCATCTTCATTCTATTTTGAATTACAACCCTTTTTAGCCATCTGATCTCAGTCCTCTAGCCTCGCTTTTACCTCTTCAGATTGCACTCATTCACCACCATCAGCCTTTACTTTCCTCGCTCACTTGCTAGCAAGTCTGTTGATTCTAAATACATCATTACCTTGCAAATCAAACAAACTTTCAATCAACCCATGAGAATTTTAAAATCAGCGATGGAATTCAAACCAAGCCACTCATTGGCATCTGTTGAGAACTGGGTAAGATCTGTTGATAACTTGGATATCCGGAGCACGTAGGGGCATCTGTATAAGACAAAAAATGTGTAACTACAACTGGACTGGCATGGAGGGACAGTGCATTTTGAGTAAATCGCACTCAAACCTAGCCTATACTTGCCTGTAAGGTTTGCAATCATTCTCCATTGGTCCCATCCACTACACTAAATTGTCCAATACCCATTATCTACAAGTAAATTTTCTTTCATGGGCTAAACTCACTGTCATATACCATGTGGCAAATCCAATTGTGCTCTAGTCCTTGTGCCTAAAACTGGAAGGACTTATTTAAAAGAAAATGAAATGTCAAGTCCTTGTGCTAATCTAGAAGGATAGGTTGTTTGGGAAGCCGGTTAGAGTAAGGACTATTGCTGGGCTTAGAGTACCGATTGACACAACAAGCCCAACCTTGCTTAAGTGGTTTATATGGCATGATCCATGACTGTGCCCCATTCAATCAATGAAAATATAGCACTCAAATTCTCATATAAAGTGTAGATAAACATGTCTACATCAAGTTTGATGAGAAATAAATAGCTGACGTACACACCTAAAAAGGTATGGACAAACCAGTGATGGCCCCGAAAAGGATTTTGAAAGTGGAAAACAAGTAAAGGAAGGTCAATAAACCCCATAATACTGTCATTGGAGAATGCCTGTCAAAATCCTATCAGTAAGTAGAAGTTATTTGTCTCTATCCCACCTGAAGCAATTAATGTTTAAGTGGAACCCATGCTTGTTCATATATATAGTCTGCATTTCAAGTTTATCCTAACACCCTGATGTTCTATTGATCTAAGGTTTTTTCGGAAACAGAGATAACCGGTTCGCTTAATGATTCGCCATTTGTTGTGGCCACAACCACCACCCTATCAAAACTTTCCTTGGCAACAATTTTGAATGGATTGCCTAAAAGGTTGGTCTTCTACCTCTCTGAATGATCTGTTTAGTCCCAGAGACTTTAACTCATTTCCAAGCCAAATTTTCAGTTCTTAATGGTCAATACCCCCTTTTTTATCCCTGTTGCATGTTCCATCCATCACCCAGCCTAACCTCCCATTCATTCCCTCCATCGAAACTCTTTCAACCTTCAAAAACCTTCCATCACACCATCTCCATTATAACTCTTTATAATGGAGATACTCGAAAATATGCATAAATCACCCATTTTTGGCCTGTCGCAATTAACATTGCGCATTGCTCTCTTCCAGACCCGATGGCATTATCAACCCAAATTTATACATTATCGGGTCTGGAAACCATATTTCACATCGCTATTGGTGGGTCCAGGGCTATATATATATATATATATATATATATATATATATATATATATATATATATATATATATATATATATATATAAGGCACATATGTCTTTCAGACTCAACGACTATATTAACCAAGATATATATTTTATCGGGTCCATGGCCCCCTCCCCCAATCCTTAACGCAATTGGCAGGTCCAAAGGTATATATATATATATATATATATATATATATATATATATTGCGCCATGGCATACCAGACCTGTCGATGATTATAAATCTGGACCTTCTACACAATGTGCGCGGCGATAGGGCGGACCCACTGAGCTTATCAAATATGATATATATATTTTCGAGTCCAAGTCCATATCGCATATCTCATTCGGCAAAGCCCCAGGCTTGTGCATATTGCGATATGCGATATGCCAGACCCGATGATATTTATAGGCCCCAATACATAAAACTTGAGGTCCAGCCTACGTGATCAGAGCGGGATTTTCTTTGTATTCCTGTGTTTTCTAAAATTCTTGATATAACAAAGGGAGCAGGTTTTTAGTGTAAAAGGCACACCTGTGGAGTCCCAATAGTGTAATCACACATCGAGTAAGTGGAAGGCATGGGTACTGCGACTGGCGAAGGGGTCGATACTCGATTGTAATTAAGTGAAGCCCTTGAAAACTATGCCAAGCCTATAAATTAAGAGGGAAAATTGTGTGTTACGTGTGTTTTATGCTTAAATCCTTTTCTTTCAAACTTGTTCCCCGTAGTTTTATAAAAGTTAATGAATGCAGAGTTTATGTTTTGTTTGAACATTTTTTTTATATTGTTCACAATCATGAAGCTAATGATAACTATCTCTGCAGGCAAGAAGTAAAGGACACATGAATGGATTCAAAGAGTCATGTATGCAGAAGAGTTGTGTTTAAAGATTCGGACTTAGGCATTCCATGTTAGAATCCCATGCGTTTCCTGTGAATTCCAAAAGCAAAGTTGTCTCGGCTTTCATCATGGGGAGGTGACACACAGTCACCCTTTTTATCAACATCTGTTCACTTCCTCAGGAAATGAAGCACTCCAGTAGATATGCTTTCTATGTGTCAGCAATTACGCTGATGATCCTATCTCTGTATACTCGATTTGTATATTGAAAACAGTGGGGGGAGATGAAGAGGTAGGGAAGACGAAGGGTCAGGGACCTGAGGCATAAATATTACTTCCATATAGGAGAGGGGGGCTTTATGTTTGGAAAAAACAACTCTGATTTATTGTGAATAAAGAGAGACTACTTGGTTCAATGAAGAGCCTGTGTTTCAAATTGATTTCCCTCTAATCTTATGCATTTTGATCAGAATGTTGTCACTGGAAAAAATGCAAATGTATATTTGTTTTTCTTGTGCATATTGATAACTTACAGTTCATGGTTATGCCTGGTTATTTGAATATGATTCAACATAATGGTTAAATCATGAAAGGTTGTTGATTCAAAACTATGTTAGACAGCAGTTGCAAGATTTTCTTCCATAAAAATGGAATGTGTATTCCAGTATGAATGAGTGGATTGCAATTAGGATTTAATATAGCCTTGTTCTTAAAGTGGGTTAGTAATTGATTCATTTGGACTTGGGATTTATATATGATGTTTAACCTATTTTTTTGCTCCTGCAGGATAGGTTAGGATAGTTAACTAGAGTAGTTAGAAATATCTTAGATAGGAGTTGATACATATAGGTTAGTTGTTTTAATTTTGTTGATTTAATTAAAGCCTTCTTCCCAGAAGTAATATTTCAACTCATTTAAAAGTTTACGAGGTCCCTTAAAACCTGTTGGAACTAGCCATTCAAAATGAAAGTAGGTCTAATTGGGGCTTACGATCGGGTTAGTTCTTCTTGTTGGTAATAGCGAAAATTCGCTGTGTCAACAGCTTCCAAAGGGGAACTTCAACTTGAGCCTTCTTCAATATTTCATGACAATCTCTTTTCCATGCAATCCTCTGCATCATATTGCCATGAATGCATAACCGTCAGTGCATAAATAAACATAACAACATACTAGTTACCTTACCTTGTTGTGCCAATCACATTGCCTTGTAACTGAACACATCCATGCCATCTCTCAAGGGGCTCCAAATCCCTTGACGAATCCATCCATAACTGGAAACTGGCTGATATACCTATCAAATACATGTTCATGACTATATCACATATCGACATAATGTCAGACGAAATAAAGGTTAAGAAGACTTCCTATATGCAACAAACTCGTTCATTTGGAATTATGGTTTCCAAGAATAGCCAAAGGAATTCTTGCCCAATTCCTTTCTTTTACATTTTTACCTTGCTACATGTTATCTCAAAATCAGGCCCTGGAAGGCTGCAGACCAGGAAGACTTCAAGTAACTATTTCAAACCAACTTTTGGCTGAGGCTTAGCCTCCTCAACCTGAGAGGGCTCTCTCAAAGGTAATGATTTTGATAAAGATTAGATGGCTAACTCTATGAAACAAGTATGAAAAATATGAATGGTGGAAACACATTAAACAAAACTATCCATTGGGCTTATGGAGTCAACAACACCTCAATATAACAATGAACTCAACCTTACATGGAAGTCAGGGCATTCAGCGTTTAAATATTCAGAACATAAACTTATATGGGACACACAGTTTATGCATGTATACAAGAAGTCAGAGCACATTCAGTGAATTCTGAGTGATTATACATCCATACCACTGTAAGAATTAAGAAAAAGGACAACATCACATATTCTGAACATGAAAAACCTTCATGAATCCTGAGAAGCAAAGTCAAGCATGTATTATTGAAAATGAGTCATACATATGCCAAATACAAGTTTTCCATAAAAATTTCCAACCCCCATTACATTGTTGTTTCAGCTATATATAGAATTCTTATTCTAATTGTTCGAGATTCCTCCTCCAGCATGAGGGGAATTCGATAACTACCTCTAATGACACCTATCAACTATTTAACTAACTAATAAATACAATAAAGTGATGACTGGAGCTTTTTTAGAGTTCTAAATCTACTATGACTCTAACTCCATATTATATGCATGATGGCTTCTCCTCGTTCTTTGACAGCTGGTCCTCTTTCAGTTTGGCTGAGATGGCTGAGATGGGTAGTTAATGCTCCATGTTGACCTTGGATATTGAAACTTTTTAACTTCTCAGAAATATTAGGATGTTACCCTTGCTTCTCGGCTTCAGTTTTTTTTTTCCAAAATCTTCGAATGCACAGAAGCACATTCTTTTGCCTTTAATTACCCAAAATGTGGAAGACTGCCACGTTTTTGATGTGCTGTAAGCTTTGTCCATGAACATGCGTGCAGGAAAAATTTTGTTGTAGGAAAACCGTTTGATATATATTGAACGGTGATCAAGGGACTTTATAACAAAAATTTAAAATTGAATTTGAATATTCAACCTTTTAAAGCATCCACCTGTCTTGACTTGATTGATTGTTGACAGCTCCAGATGATCTCTTGCATTCCCTTTAGGCGTTTCCTTTTCAAAATTCCCGCTCATAATTCAAACTGTTTGATTTACGTTAAAATCATCACTTTCAGCAGTTTCGTAGTGCGCTACGAAACTGCTGAGTTATTTAAAACAATTTGCCTTTGACCCGAGATCTTTATCAACCGAATATTTGATTGCCAAAAACTCCCTTCGACTTTCCACATGTTGAACAGGGATTTATATTTCCTCAGAGAAATAAGATTAAGCAAATTTGTCAAAAATTCGAAACAAAACCTTACTTGAAGTGAAAAACTCATTTAGCAGGCAGCCGGCTTAGCTGTGTCTTCAAATCTTCAATCTATTTCTTCATAGCTCTATTCCCAGCTCTCAGTTGCATATTAATCCTTCTGATATACTTGGCTTCTTTGATTGTTGGTACTGTCCAGGTGTGAAATTGTGAATGGCCATCAACCACTGAATTCAGCTGAGCTTCTACAGAAGCATTCCCTTTCCATAGGGTTTTATAATATTGTGCATGTATGGCTGCATGTATTCTAGCGGCTTTCCTCAATTTAGCAATTTCATACTTAGTTGATTCCAATTGTCTCTGTATGGCTGCTATATTATCTTCTTGATATGCAATGGCTGTTTTGCCCGTGTCTTTTTGTATCTCTTCCCCTGTTTCCTCTGTTCTTGGCAGTGTCTCCTGTACTTGCTGGAATCTCCTTGTCATAGGTCTTCTAGGTTTGAAAACGAACTCTTCAGCTGGCACATCAAATCTAAGCCTTTTTTAGGCCTTGGATTTCTTGGTGCTTTCCTGTTCTGACTGCATCAATTCGATTTGAACTGGTAGAGACTGCTCAATTTCAATAGCCTGCAATAAATCATTTAAACTTGCCTTGGACAATGGACTTTCTTCAACTGCTATAGCTTTACCTTTTTCCTTCATTATTTGACTTCTTGTTCTTACCCTTGAGACTGCTTCAGATGTGCTTGTTTCGGGTACATTCCTTTTACCCTGAGCCTTTTCCTTAGTTATTTGTTGGGGTTGATCTTGGATGATGAGAGGCTTCACTGGTTTTCTTAGCTGTGACTTTGGAACTCTTTTGGCTCTTGCCTCTTTTTGGAGCTCAGCTATTGTGAAATCTCTGGCCGGTTGAGGAGTGAGGCCAGTCTTGCTTTGGAATCCAGCCATAAAAATAAAAGAATTCTAGTCTCTGTCTATCTTCTGGAGGCCATCTAAAACCAGCAGCTTGATCAAACCATGATGAAACAAAGAGGTTTCACAGTCCTCTTTCCTCAGCTGCACCTTATCACACATCTTACTCAAGCTACGGAACAAATAAAAAGGTAGGTCTATGGAGACTTTCCCAGTGAAATGCAAAAGCAGTTTGAAATGATAAGAATAAACCTTGTTATACCTTCCTTCACAAGTCAAATATTTCTGTATACAGGTGAGTAAGAGAGCATAATGTTCCTTGACATAGTTCCTAGGCACTGCCTTAGTTAAATCTTCATTTACATATGCATCTTTTAAAAACTCCTTACAAGGATTCATGTCAAATTTGAAATTTTTAAACCATTCCTCTTGTCCTCTTGGGATCTCTGTCACAGCAGAAATCGCTTCTGGAGAAACCTGCACTTCTAACATGGCTACCTTTGAATTCAGACAAGTGAAGTTTAGTGCAAATTTTTAGTTACCTGTGCATGCCCTCCTTGTAGCTTTTTGCAAAAGTTCCAGCACCTGGCGTTTTTAAACGCTTTCGTCACCCCTTCATCTCTCAGCGTTATATCCAGACCCTCAGGTTCAGTCCTTAGAAATTTGCCGGATCTGTGCTCTTTTTTCTCCATGGATTCTTCCAAATATTCGCACACAAAGACTAACAGCTCCGGTTGAAATTGTGATTCAACTTCTTTTTAATTCAGCCTCGCTTGATTGTCAGCCTCGCTTGATTATCAGCCTCGCTTGAAATTTAAACTCCTCCATTTAAAATCTTTCAATACATAATCTTGCAGATTTGTCACTCATGCAGAACCTACGACCATCATTAAGGTTTATGCACGGTAAAATTTCTTGGGAATGATACTTCGTGCATATCAACAGATCTAGTGGTGGTGATAGTGGCAATGAGCATTCAAACGTGATAAGAGAGGTACATGAGCTGACATGAGAGGACATGATTGATGACTCACCTAACGGACTTGACATTTCGGGAAAGATTCGCTGCGGAATGCATGAATCCATGATTTCGCAGCACTGTTAGTTTTAAATTTTTATGATGTGCTGCGAAACTGCCTAATCATGATGCGCTACAAAATTGCTTAATCATGATTGCGCTGTGAAACTGCCTAATCATGATTGCGCTGCGAAACTGGCGAATGGGAATTATGCTGGGAAATTACTAAAAGACATGGTGACTCGGATAAGACAAGATGTGGCTATAGAACACTGATGGGTGGAGGAGAACCAATAGGAGTTGAGAATGACTTGAGTTAAAAAACTCTTTAAAACTCCAAATCCTAGGGGAAGAAAATTAAAACGAAATTAAACTAACAAGAACCTTTGTCATCGAGCTAGGATAGAAAATTATATGCATCAAATTTTTAGTTCTAAGTGATAACACTACAATTGAGTCTTATTATGCATTTTCACGTCACCCAACAATTAGTTATATAAACACATCAATTGTTACCTTGTCATTCTAATCCCAAGCATGTTTCCTGCAAATGTTCACATATGTCAACCACATGTTCCAAATATCGAGACAATCGTAACTATCAGTTTGAAATCAACCTTTACCAAGACTAAAAATCATGTCATAATCCATAGTCAACTCATAGTCATTAGACATAATGCTATTATCACCTACTTATAATCAAGTACATGTTAGCTATCTCAACACATATTTATTAGTACAAGCATCTTAAAACGATTATTTCGACAAGAAATATTATAGACACATACTCATATCATTCAAGTAGTAAAACATTCAAACAATAGATTGACAGCATAATATACACCAAAAACTCACACACCAAAGTAGATGACATAATAAAGCTCATACCTTAATGTATTTCACAAGAGGTTATCTTGTCTGCACAATAAATCTAGTTAGCACAATATGAATTCACAACACATCAGTTCAAGCACAAATAATACCATGATATATGTAATAGTCACTAACCAACATGTTCACATCATAAACTCATAAAAATTATCATTCATACACAATAATCACATAGGCACACTCAATCCTAGATTAGTATGACATAATATCACAACATATTAACTCATACCTAAATTTCATAACCTTAACCATTTGCATAGACTAATCCAACTTAGTATGATCCATATAACATCAAGATCTTAATGTAATAACCCTAATCATCAAGTTAACTATCATATAACACTAACTTATATATCATGTTCATCAACAACATATAACCTAATCATCAAGCTAACTATCATATAACAACAACAAGTTAATTTATAACATACTCATCAAAACATATAACATAATCATCAAGATATATAACATAAAACAACAATAGCAATGCATACAACCACAATTCACTATCATTCATGATTATCTTACACATGTACATATGATTATACTAATCAACTAGCATATATTTTTTATGTAACCATAACATCAATAGAATTAAAGGAATACACATAACCCTGATGCATATAACAATACTTAACCTACATACCTACATGCCCAACATAGAAACATGTATGGCGACATGCTCTTGTCTCGAGGTCCAATGTGTAACTTCACTTTGATGATCTGCATCTCTTACTCTATCTCAGCTAATACATTAGCATCATAACATACTAATATCATCATGATGACCTAATTACATACAATGAACTCATGCAAAACAACCTCACCATGACAATGCATGCATAATAACATATAGACACTAACATGCATAACAAACGCATATACAACCATACACTCAAGACGCCACTTTCCATAACAACATCATCAACCTTCACATGGTGACATCACTACAACCATGATCAACACCATGCAAGTGCAAAAAGCACATGGACTACAAGCATAAGAAACACATATGCAACCAACATGAATGCATGGCTAACACATCGCCCATCCAGTCTAAGGGGTGAACCATGCTCTGATACCACTTTGTAAAAACCTCCTCCCACATCTACCCAAGTAATTGGACAACCAAGGCAAACATCCGAAGAGAGGCTAATGTGGTTTGATTTGACCTCCTATGTGACCTTAAGGAAATGGAATCGATGGAAACACAACACACATACCTTCCACATCATCTACAGGACCACTAAGAACCATGCGAACACTTCAGACCACTTTCCCTTGGGTCCCACTGAAGATTATGATCACTTACCCTCTAGATGATCTCATGCTATGGGCATGCCAGCATCCATGGACCTATGGACGTTCTCACGGGTCTACATGCTAGCATCTAGGGGCCATTTTGTCCATTATGTGCCAGCATCCCTAGGATTTGAGCCACTCTTTCAGGCTCGGAGCCCAAGTCACTTCCTAGAATGGAATGACATCTTAAGAGCAATAAAATAATAGGGAAACAATTATGCAAAAGAAATTAGTTAAATAATCCCTTAACCAGACCCCTACTAGCCATGATAGGAATTTTGTCAAACATATCACAAACATTTAATTTACAGGTGTAAACAATAATTAAGCATAAGGATATAATACTTATCTAAGAACTGCTAAGAACCATTGTTTCCTCATGTCATTTGTTGCATTATCATCTATTAGGTCATAGATACATTATCCATTCATTTACAAGTAAAAACATGATGAGAGCCATACATAGTTGTTGTCATAAAACATATACATAACCAACATAATAACAACAGAAATACCATAAATACATCAACCATATAATCCACATATAAACCGGTACATTTACACATGAAAACTAAGGGAATGAATTTCTCATTAATGAATGCAAAAACTAACTGGGTATGGGACTACGACATTCCACTTCCCATAGATTCACTAAGCCAATTCTCTCTTCAACTAATCACCCCCATGCCATATTCCAAGAATTAATGTGGGACCCATAACCAACCAAAAATAACCAAACAAGCATGGATTCTACTATAGTTCTCCACCTACACCGTGAAGAATTTGAGTGCCTCCTAGTCTCTCAGGATTTATCGTAACCCATAGTCTGATCCAGGGATCACTAGGCCCTACGCTAAGACTCACTCCCCAGGCTTTACCATACATCCCATCCTAGTACTACTAGACCCAACAGAGATTAATCCACCTCTTCACTTTACCGTAGATCACGTCATTCACCGGCAAGGGTTCCTAGGCCCACCTAGGCACACAATACCAGCTTTACCGAAATGCACAGTCTAGCTCAGGGGTTACTAGGGTGGCTTTACCATGATCCACATTTTGTTTCAGGAACCACTAGGCCATGTGTTTGCCATTTCGGAGATCCACCCCACTCAACTTTGAATCCATCTGGCAGTCCAGCTCAACCAAAGTATGAGAACCCATCTCATCAAGGCTATCAGGAAATGGTAAGGTTAGGTTGAAAAAATTGTCACACCTAGAAAAACCCATGCCATGATAGAAAAAACAATATGCAATGCCATGCATGCCAAATCTAGCAAGGAAAATACACATGCAAATCGATACCTACCAAAAATCTTGTTGTAGTTGCTCAACCCTTGCTTTCTCTTTCCTTCTTTACCTTTCTTGATCCAATGCCAAAGTGATCCAAGAAAAATCTAAGTGTCCAAGAGTGAGAGAGAGAGAGAGAGTAATGAGAGAACTCCAATAATGAACATACCAAGCTTACCCACTTGTTGGGCACGGGATCCCCCAAGGGAAGTTTTGGGGCTTAAAACCCAGATTTTGACTAAATTCGATGTAAAGACTCTGTGTTTTGTGGGTGCGGAGTGCGAGCTTGTAAATGATTCATAGGGTTAACCTCCCTCATATTTGTAATGTAATGTCGACTTTAGAGATCAACCCATGGTCTGTGGACCATGGGATTGTATAAATTAAGTGAGGCTCTAAGTTGAAAATAATCGAATGATAGTCATGAATGAAGGATGAATAATTGAGTCTTATCTAAGTGTCGAGTCGAGTCTTTGGGTCGTAGAGTAGGAGAAGGCTCTATAGCTGAGTGTGAAGAGGCCTAGTAGTCCACAGCTGAGTGCGCAGACCCCTGCAACTGAGTGCACAGGGCGAGTCAAGTTTGTAACCTTTGGAGAAGTAATAAAGAGAAGTTTTACATCATTTTTGTGTATCTTTTTCCTATTTTGTGCATTGAATGTATCATATATAAATTGAATTTCTATTGTTTATATGATGCATGAACTTACATGAATGTGTTAATAAAGTGAATATAAGATAAAGTATCTGTTTACGAAAAGATAACTAATTGTTATAAGAAGATAATTAAGACCCGTGGTATAACTTGGGGAAGTAGCGTAGATCACTGCTAGGGTAGAACGTAATCACCTCAACCCCTAGTGAGGGTTGCACGAAGGTGATTATAACAGATCGTGAAGGCCTCGCAAGTCAGGGTAGTGCATGAAGTGACCTGTGTGAAGGTATTCATAGTTGGACTAAATCGACCCCTTAGACATCTCAAGGGTGTGAAAACTTTGTTCCAACACCCCCCCATACTGCTTCAGGTGAGACCTTAGTCCGCGCTCCGCGGGCTGTTGCTGAAAGGGCCAATAGTGTAGGGATTTGTTTGGCTAATTAACTCCTAACCTGGGTCAAGCCTCATCAAGCCAACAAATGGTTCTGTTGTCAAGACCGGAATCTGCATAGAGATGTCTGATATCATATCATTAGAATCCAACTAAGAAGGAAATTGAAGGTTGGTTGGATAGAAGAATTCATGAGTTTGTGGTGCATGAGAACATGAACCTGCAACTAACAAAATAAGTGTGGTTAAACTACTACCTATACACAGAGATCCATAAAAACTTTTTCGCATATTTCCCTACATAGTTGTATGAGTGGATCGTGCAGCTAGCAGATAGCCAAGGAAGGTGGAAACTCGACAATCCTATTATGTGGACCCCAGAGTTGGTGCGTAGATTGGAAGCATGAGAGGATAATATCATGTGCATTGTTGATCATTGGCTCGATAAGATTATAGGAGGATTCAATACTGAGTTCACGGTAGATACTTCAACCAGCTATAGTGAAGCAGAGTGACACTTTCTTAAAGGACTGCGAGGTAAGTACGTAAATTCTCTGAATACTTGGATTAAAATTCTATTGTGTGAAAAGAGAGTTATGCATTTACCTTGATGACCAGAGCTACGCGAAGCAGAAAAACCTACAGAAAAGAAGGAAGTAAGGGACCAGAGAATAGCCCTTTGATTTCACCTCCACGAGGGGATGAGGAAGAGCTCGCAAAGGTCTCGCCATGAAGTGAAATCCATTTAATAAGGCAAAGGATTTTGCGCATACCAACCCCACCCACACCGCCACCAGTTTCACCGCCTTCACCTCCATCTTCACCCAGACCACCTCCGCCACCACCGCGAGTCAATATGGCAAGCACGATAAAGTTGCCTGTGTTCAAGGGAGTAGGAAATGAAGAACCAGACTAGTTTAGGTTTGTGATAAGAGTTGTATGGGAAGCGCAAGGAGTTATAGATGATAATATAAAGAAAGTGATGTTGGTCAGTGCTCTATAGGATCGCGTGTTGACCTTGTATATTAAGCATTCTAATGAAAATCCGAATCCAGGAATCACGATATCCAAATTGCGCTAAACAAAGAATTTAGTAGGCCTAAATCAGAAGCACAATCGATCATTGGATTCAAAGAGATCACAATGCTACCAACGAGACTCATTGGGAGCTGGATTAGGGATTGAAGTGTACGACTCGCGAAGCTAATATGACTTTGATGGATGGACAACATCGTGAATGGTTTGCAGCATCGCTAACGCTGCATTTGAGGAACACATTATCACAACAGAGGTTAATGACTTAGGCAGAGGCCTTGGATATCGCAATGAGGCTGCATGAAACTGACATGCAAGATCCTAACTCGGTATTTTAGCAAATCCATGCGTAGTTGAAAAACTTATGCCTTGAGATGTAGAGTTTGAAACAGGATAGGACAGCCCAACCAGAAGTGTGCGAAGAGGTATGGTGCATAAAATGCAAGGGTCAGGGTCATAAAAAGGACCATTTCCCGGTATTCACAAATTACCTCGTGGGAGGAGGCTGATGCCATTAAGACTGAGGCACAAGAAGGACCTAGCGTGGCACCTGCTTTGTGGTGCACAATTTGTCAAATAGGAGGAAAACACGCTATGGACAACTAACATTTGTTACAAAAGTATACACAAAATTCGCAACAATTGTTGTGTAATTTTTGTAGATTGGTTGGACTTGATGAGCACACTTGTAGAAGCTATGAGCTAATGATGGATAGAACTCCCACTTATAGAGTTCAGGTTGAAACGCGGCCCCTAGACCTGAATGCAGGAGTGGCGTAAACCAGATTTTAGGGGCATGGACAAGGCCAGGTTGGAGGAGGACCTGGAAGAGGTCGCAGACAACTAATATGATAAAATTACAGAGGGACAGGACATTATGCCCATGATTGTACGAACCCAATGCATCCAGCATGTCTGTATTGTACCTTGTTTGATCATGAGACGAAATATTTTCCTACACTGATAGCTAGGATATGCGAAAAGGGAGCGCTACCGCCTCCCCTGACTCAGAACTTGCAGATGATGAGGTCTGAGCCACGCGAGGAAGATCCAAACGTGAAAATTGTGCTCCGAAGTGGAATCACAAAGGGAGATGATAAAGGCAAACAACCCGAAGATAGTACTTGGGTTCGCAAGGCTTTGACGAAGGAATCAAAGTTTGATTTGAAACACACTAAGTAAACCTTCATGGAAGCTAAGAAGAGCTTCACTGATGCCTCCACTTCAAAAAGCAAAAAGAGACCGGAGCCAAAAATGTACCCATCTATGCTTACGACCTTCCTGGAAACATGTAGGAAGCTACTGTGTGACAGCAAGGTTGTAAAAGGATTGAAGGAACTCATTAACAGATGTGCTGGGACCGCACCAGGAGAATCGTGTGTAGTCCGGAAGATTGGAAAACACAATACTATGACAGGGAGAGAAATGAGGCTGACCGCACAGATTGGAGAATATGAGATGGACCAAGTAATTTTGGATTTAGGATCGAATGTGAATGTTCTGCCAAAGCAAACATGGGAGCGCATGGGGAGGCCTACACTGCAACTATTCAGCTATGAATGGTGAACCAACAGAAGATAATACCCATGGGGAAATTGTAGGGAATCACCGTGGATATTGAGGGAGCGAGCACGCTAGCAGATTTTGAAGTAATAGAGATTTTTATGATAGCAATACCTACCCTACGCTCTTAGGAATTGATTGGGCCACTGACATGAATGGGGTGATTAATTTAAAGAAGCACATGACTTTTGAGAAGAACTCTTTACGCGTAGTTATAGCCTTATGCCCTACTGAGGGATCATGCTACACAGAGCTGGTGCGTGACTATGAAAGTGATGATGATTTGTACTTCATCTATAAGATAATTTCCTAAGAGAAATACTGGGTAAATCCCACCATGGACAGACACATCTCACCGGAGCGCAAAAGCTCCTGTACGTCAGATTTTGATGAGAAGATAGAGTGATGGCATAATTAGTTACATAAGGTAACCACACTGAACTATAATATGATGACAAGATCGCTACGCTACGTATTGACAGAAGTGACAGATCTACCTACTTATGATGATTTAAGTGAGGTAGATACTTTCCTAGATAAGTTTGAAAGGGAGGTGTCGGAAAAGAAACGTTTCCAGGCCTTGAATTAGGTACTACGCGCTACGCCCGCAAGGTGGTGGGGTACACAGAAAGAGAGCTTTGAGGACTGGTGTGAATGTAGAATAATGATGCGCACGCGGTTTGGGAAGCCTAAGATGCGACTAGTAGAAAATTATGATGGACAGGATGATTCGTGTATACCTAGTGTTGAGCACTAGAAAAGGTATGTAATTTCCACTTATTTCATTATCTTTTCCTTTAATTCATAACTTATTTACATTATGAAATGGGCATATGATGAAGGATTATGATAAAGTTTAAGAGATTTGTGAGTAACATAAAATGACTAATTATTACCTTTTCCTATGCAAAAAATGAAGAAAATGGAAGATCGCCATTTCAAAGGAAGAGACAAGGCAAAACCAACTATTCTCCCTTTGATAGGGAACCGTATCTAGATGAGGCAATCTAGATTGGAGTGCATAAGCCAGGAAAAGGAAGAAGAAATACCAAATCAGGACAAGAGGATGAAGAGATAACTGATGAATAACAATATGGCAAATCCCTCAGGATCCTTTAATCCTAAGGGATCACTACCTTAAGAATATCTATATCTTTGGTATTTCCACTTGGCCACTATAAAAAGGGATAGCGTTGCTAGCCCAGGGGGCAGATTATTGTTTTTTTATAGAATTTAGTGTTGTAAGCTAAACTTTGATCATCGACTCTCTTTAAAGGGTGATTACTGTAACTCTGTTTTCATGATTAATACATAAACTTTGTTGTTGTTCTGTCTCTAATTCTGGAGTAACCGCAGTAGTGCGTCCCTGGAGGCTAAGGGCCCGTCCCTAGTGGATCACTTGCTTTTTGTACCATTATTTTCCAATTCCAAGTCATGTGTGGTTGATTTATTTTACTTGCTTCATTCAGTAATCTATTATTCCTTATCATTTCATGTATTGGATCTGTTATATTTAATTCATATTTGAATAGTAAGGTTATCTTCTGCAACTAAAATGTTATGCTGTTCATTATGAAATCGTATCTCATTGTTGTTCCCTTACAGATTGGAATTACTGTGTAATATTGTTGTTCCTTTACAGATTAACATTACTGTTCGTTTACAGAGTAACAGTGTTGTGCATTTACAGATCGGTATTATTTTGTATTTAGCTACGGTTTACCTCTAAGTGTGATTGTTGTTCATTTGGACTACCGTTCCATTGCAACTGCAATTTCTATTTCTTTATCACCATTGTTAATATTTATTATGCTAAAGACTCAGATTATTGATTCCATCATTATAACTTCGCTGTGTGTTAACATTTGAATTAGTTCGCTGTGCATTCATTTGTTGTTCAATATTTCGTAGACTTTAGTTTTTTTTTCCATTCTTGGTTTGTTGTTCAAATCATTTATGAGTTAAAGGTTGCTACTTAATTCCTTTAGATTACTATTTCTGCTTAATTCATTTCTATAAGTTAAAGCTTGTTGTTCAATCTTTTCACATAGATTAGTTGTTTTTCCCTTTTTCTGTTAATTGAATTATCATTTCAAGTAATTGCTTTGGTGTGAATAGAACAATCTGCAACTGTAGTGAACATTGACTATTGTTGTCTCATTCCCAGATTGAAGATCTTCTCTTTGATTGCTTTTCATTTGCATCAGTTTACAAAGGGAAGAGTTATCATTACTGCACCCTTGACTGATGAAGTGTTGCAGTTTCTTAAATGAATGATTGAGTTACAAAGCATTTCAATTTCTTTCCATTACATTTAGAGTTTGTTTCCAACATTTATTTACTTTTGTAAAAGCACTATACTACTAGCATTACTCTTGACAAATGATCGCCTCAGACTGAGTACACTCTTTGAGATAACAAATCGCACCTGGATTGATAATTAATGTAGGGTAAATAGAGGTGAAAAAGACCCTTTTCACTGCTCAACACCTCGCCAAGTAGACGAAGGTATATGGAGAAAAGCCACAACCTGAGTGGGTGCACCTATTTTGTCATACCCTAGATGTTATACCCATGAATTGGTATATAGATATGGAGCTCCACCATGAGACAAGTGAATGGGATATCCCGCATGAAGGGTTCATGATGACCTTCAGTTTTGAGGATAGATGGTGGGATAACATTGATGAAGCACTACAAGAGGTAAAGGCAGCTATCTTTAGGATACCAAAGGAGCCAGTATAGTCGATTTAGCCTGAATGGGCTACTCAGCTGAGCTGCGCACTGGAATGTTATAATTTAAGTGTTGAAGAAGAAGATGAAGATCCACAGAAAATTAACATTCCAAAAACTAAAGTCCATCACGAGCTTCAAGGACCATAGATTGAGAACCCTGACATCACTGCGCCGATAAAAACTGAGCGGGTGAACATTGGTACAGATGCCAAGCCTAATTTTGCAATGCTCGATGATTATTGGGACAACATGATAGTGGATAAGGTCACTGAGTTACTCTGCGAGTACCAAGACTTATTCCCAACCAAGTTTATAGATTTAAAAGGAATCATTGAAGATTTAGGAATGATGAGGATCACGTTAAAACCCAATGCGAAGCCAATTAAGCATAAGACTTACTACTTAATTCTGAAATACAAGGAGAAGGTCAGTGTATAACTAGACAAAATGCTCGCAACAGGAATCATTGAGCTGGTGGAAGAATCTTATTGGGTAAGTCCAATGGTGGTGCAAGAAAAGAAGCAGAAGGTTGAGATAAGAATATGCATGGATCTTAGAAAATTGAATGATGCTTGCGTGCATGATCCATTCCCAACTCCATTCACCGATGAGGTGTTGGACAATGTCGGTGAGTAGGAAGCATATTCTTTCACTGATGGGTTCTCAGGGTACCACCAGATCAAAATCGCACCAGAAGATAGGAGCTAGACAACCTTTGTGACTGAGTGGGGCTACTTTCAATACACTGTCATGCCATTTGGGTTGAAGAACGCGCCAGCCATATTTTCATGCGTGGTTGTTGCAACATTTAAGGAATATATTCACAAGTTCTTGGAAGTTTATTTTGATGGTTGGACTATATTTGGACTGGTTAAGCACCATGTAGTGAGCTTACTCTTGATGTTGGATAACAACCAAAGATACCAAATCATGATTAACCTCAAGAAATGTATGTTCCTCATTCCTTTTGGGAAACTATTGGGACATGTGGTTTGTAGACAAGGACTGATGGTAGATCCTATGAAGATTGCGGTGATTCTGAATTTGGAAGCATCGCGAAGTGTGAAACATCTTCACGCTACCTTGGGACATACAGGGTACTACAGGAAGTTCATCAAAAGCTATGCCTAGATCACGACACCGATGGAAAATTTGTTGAAAAAATATGTCACATTTTGCTGGAATGACAACTATAAGAAAAGCCTGGATGTATTGAAAGAAAAGATGGTCATTGCGTCGATCCTGGTCTTCCCGAACTGGGACAAGGAGTTTCATGTCCATGTTGACACATTATGTATAGCGCTGGGAGCGATACTAACACAGGATGGTGGAGAGGGCTTGGACCACCCTATCGCATTCATGAGTCACAGATTGTCTAAAGTAGAAAAGAACTATTCTACCACTGAACACGAGGGACTGGCTATGGTGTATGCGCTCCAGAAATATCAACACTACTTGCTAGGGGGACACTTCAAAATGTATACATATCATTCTGCGTTGAAATACTTGGTCAATAAGCTTGCGTTGGGGGGGTGCATATGTAGATGGCTTTTATTGTTCCTAGAATATGATTTTGAATTTGTTGTGAAACCTCGACGATTGAACACAGATCACCTGTCACGCATTGAGATAGGAGAGGAGCCTATTAGTCTGGAGGAAGAATTACCTGATGCAAAGCTCTTTGTTGTTCATGTAGTATATGGACATTTTGAAGATATAATCCACTTTCTTATGACTGGAATTGTGCCGAAAGATTACTCTGTTTAGCAAAAGAAGGAACTAGTGGTGCGCACGGCAGATTTCTCTCTCATTGTAGGGCACCTATATAAGATGGGTAATGATGATACACTGCGAAGGTATGTACCTGAATTTGAAAGAAGACATATCCTCACGAATGCACATGGGGGAGATATGGGTGGACATTATGTAGGGAGAGCGACCGTGTAGAAGATTCTTCGTGTAGGGTTGTGGTGGTCAACCCTTCATCAGGATTCAAAAGCACATTGCAAGGCTTGTGATGTATGTCAAAGAACAAGTAAACCATCACGGAGGGATGAGATATCTTTGAATCCACAAATGATGTTGCAACCCTCTGAAAAGTGGGTGATCGACTTCGTAGGACCTATCAAACCTCAAGGAAAAACTGGTTCGAGATATATTATCACTGCAACAGAGTACCTGACTCGTTGGGCAGAAGCGTAGCCAGTAAAAGATTGCACGACTGCCATGGCCACAAAGTTTCTATTTGAACACGTATTGACATGATTTGGATGTCCGAAGATCTTGATGAGTTACCGTGGTACACATTTCTTGAACGAGACGATCATCGTGCTGACAAAAGAGTTTCAGGTGTATCATTAGAAAAGCACACCGTATCACCCACAAGCCAACAGGACAGTAGAAGCATTTAACAAAGTACTAGGGACTGCGCTGACCAAAGTATGCAATGCGCAGTGATGTGATTGGGACCTACGCGTACCTGCAATATTATGGGCTTATAGGATGACATGCAAGAAACTGACGGGACAGAGACCTTTCTGGCAGGTCAGTCGTAATGCCGATGGAATACATCGTGCATAGTTTGTGCATAGCAGCGCTCACAGGTATGACGAACTGTGGAGCCCTGGAGGAAAGACTCACACAGCTGGAGGAACTCAAGGAAGAATGATTTTTGGCTGGCTTTCACCAATAGGTACAAAAGAAGTGTGAAATGGGCTGGCACGAACGACATATCAAGTTACACACCTTCACAGTGAATGATTTGGTGTTACTCTATGATAGTGAGTTTGATAAATTCCGAGGAAAATTCAAAATGCATTGGTTGGGACCGTATGTTATTAAGGAGGTCACAAATGGAGGCGCGGTGCAGTTGGTAAAGTTAAATGGAGAACCTTTCCCAGGAAGAGTGAATGGTAGTCGATTGAAGCCATACACAAGTGGCCCGGCTATCTGACTAGCCTGCCAAAGCATAGTCTTAGTGCTCCAGGTAGCTGAAAGGAGGCATGGAACTACAAACAGATGCAGGGAATGTAGGAGAAGATACCACGAAGCAATTTAGATACAGTAGTCTCTGAACAATGTGTGCAGGAGATACAACAGGCAGCTACTCAGTGCACTACCGATCTTGCAGTAGTTTAGACAAAGTTGGGAGGTCTCCGCACGAAGATCTCTGCACTGACAGAGTGACTCGAGGGCAAGTCATGATGTTTTTGTTGGGGTCCTATTGGGCATAGGATCCGCCAAGGGAAGTTTTAGTGCTTAAAACCCAGATTTTGACTAAATATGATGTAAAGACTTCACGTTTTGTGGGCGTGGAGCGTGAGCTTGTAAATGAGCCATAGGGTTGTCTGTCGTCATCTTTGTAATGTAATGTCAGCTTTAGAGATCTACACATGGTCCACGGACCATGGAATTGTATAAATAGAGTGAGGCTCTATGTTGAAAATAATCGAATGATAGTCATGAATGAAGGATGAAGAATTGAGTCTTATCGAAGTGTTGAGTCAAGTCTTTGGGTCATAGAGTAGGAGAAGGCTCTGTAGTTGAGTGCGGAAAGGCCTAGTAGTCCACAGCTGAGTGCGTAGACCCCTACAACTGAGTGCGTAGGGTGAGTCAAGTCTGTAACCTTTGGAGAAGTAATAAAGTGATGTTTTACATCATTTCTCTGTATCTTTTCCTATTTTGTGCATTGAATGTATCAGATATAAATTGCATTTCTATTGTTTATATGATGTGTGAACTTACATGAATGTGTTGATAAAGTGAATATAAGATAAAGTATCTATTTACATGAAGATAACTAACTATTATAAGAAGATAAGTAAGATCCATGGTATAACCTGGGGAAGTAGCGCAAATCACTGCTAGGGCAGCGTGAAATCACCTCAGCCCCTGGTGAGGACTGCGTGAAGGTGATTATAATAGATCGTGAATGCCTCATAGGTCAGGATAGTGTGTGAAGGTATTCACAGTTGGACTAAATCAACCCCTCAAACATCTCAAGGGTGCGGAAACTTGGTTCCATCATCCCCCCATACTGCTTCGAGTGAGACCTCAGTCTGTGCTCCATGGGTTGTTGCGGAAAGGGCCAGTAGTGTAGGGATTTGTTTGGCTAATTAACTCTAAACTTGGGTCAGGCCCCATCAAGCCAACACCACTGATCCTCAAAACCCTTTTTATCAACGAGGCCTCTATTTTTTTCAATTTCCATTATTTTCCTTCATTTTCCTCCTCACATGAAACCTGTGACCTTTCACCTCCCTTTTCTAATAATTTCCATTATTCTCATTAATAAAATGTCATTAAATGTTTCATGCCTTTCCAAAGCCTTTTCAAATTTCCTTAGCCATAATAAATTGAATGAACACTCACTAGGATGTTTTTCCCACCATTCAGCTTGGAATATGTGTCCCATTAACCATGGTCTTATATATTTTTTACATGGAATTTTCACCAAGTATGTTATATTTTTTCAACTAAAGAATTTATCACTCGAACCTGTGTTTTCCATTATAGGCTAGTCTTGACAAGCATAATTCTGAAGAAATTTCTAATGCAACAAAAGAAAAGAAGAAACTTGTTTCTCAACAATAGTCACTCCTCAAATTGAAAACACCGATACGCCGAGATTATTTTCCGACATATTCCATTCTCTAGATGTTAGATGTTCCTCTTGGGAATATATCTATAAACTATTTGAGAATGAAGGGCCCAAGGTCACACAATGAACAATTATAGCCGAGGATTCTACCCCAGTCTCCAATACTAATTACAATGATGTGGCCAATCCATTCTTGCATAGGATTGCGGTCCGGAAAAAATACTTCCTTATATAGACATGGTTCGATGGGTCATGGACAACTTGAGTATGGATAAAATGAAGTTCATAACACAGAAGCATATAGTCATCGGATCATTCACTGGAAGAAATTTGAGTGCAATTTACCATTTGTCAGAGCCTTAGTGAAAATATAACAAACAGTTTGTGGAGAAATTCATGAGTGAATACGACCATGCGTCAAAGCCTATTAGGGAATGGATAATAGATCCTAACAAGATAAATGAGAGGAATCAAGTAAGTATGCAGTTGACTCTCTTTCTGGTCCATAATCCCAAATAGTCGCTATGATGTCTAGACTCTTTGCTTACCCTAATACACAGGAGTTTTCTAATCAATGGACACCACTGATTGATGGAGCTTCAGAAGATTTATCTTTGATTGGGGAAATATACTGTTAGATAACCTAGCTTCTCATATCCTAGCTTTTAGATGTAAGCGTAAGGTTTCAAAAAATATAATTCCTCCCTTTTACATGAGTGCCTACATAATGGATGCCCTTTGTTTCACTATGGACTTCACTGCTATGGGGTGGAAGTGGAGCTAAGAAGACCCAACCCCTATCCACATATATCACGATATTCTTTGGGACTCAAAGTATCAACCTCATTTATATAAAATATATCATGGAGTAATGCTGCCTATTTACCAAATCATTTTTGGCAAGAGAGCCCCTACAATTTCCCGAGAAGCCGAAACCGATTTGCTCTGGATTGGAAAATGGTTCGGTGATGAGTTATTTACCTATGTATGAGTCTTTAGTAGTCTTTTTAAACCTCATGCCTTACCTCCATATGCCCTTGATAAGATTATTTCCTGAGAAATATCATATCATACCATAGGGAATGACATTTAAAAAGTCTTAAAGGAGTCCAATAAGAAAATGTGACTTGTTTTTCCTATTCAGTGCAGTATATATGCTTTGGATAATTTCAAGAATATAGGTATTGAAATTAATTCTATATTAGAATTAAATTTCCCCACCATCGCTAATGAATAGTATGATCCCCATCAAATTGTCAAGAAGGTTACTGCACAATCAAGCATCAGATAGTTTACTCATGAATGAGACAAATTCAATGATCTATTTGAAAAAGATTCTACTTATTCAATGGTTATGAGACAAGTAGAAGAAAAGTTGACTCCACAGGAGATGATTCGATTCACCTAATACAGAGCCACAATGCTAGCTAATTTTCATATGAATTCATTAAATATCTCCATAGAAAGCATAGTTCGGGATGATGTTATAGTCGTTGGTTCCACACAGACTATTGATGCACTTCAATCAAAAGAAACATGTGCTTCCTCCTCTTCTTAGGATGAAGTTCTTTTGCCTAATACCAAGCTTGAGGAAATATTGTAATGATATAACCAAGTTTTGAAGGCCAATGAACCACAAGTTTTGAAGACTCCCTTACAAGATAAGGTCCCAGATACTTCTAAAAGCATATAACAGACTATGGTCATAGCAAAAGCCTTTGGGAAGCCTTTAGGGGACGAATGCATTGAAATTATACTAACCGTCCCAACATTAGAGGTTGTATTAAGGGTTGAAGAAATTCCTCCACTTGATATATTTTATAGTCCTCACCATAAGGTTGTTGTCAAAAGAGAAAGGAAGAAAAGGAAGAGAAATCAATCTCGAGCTTTAATTCCTGGAAATGATTCTTTTGAAGTAGTATGGAAAGGCTCTTTGTCCACTCCTACAGAGGAGTTGGGAAGGCTCACTCAATTCATGGGAGTCTATGCTTCAACAACCAAGGACAAAGCCACTGAAGTACAACAGTTGTTCAAAGAAAAGGAAGACATGATTGTGCATTTAGAATAGAGTCTTGAAATAAAGAAACAAAATATTTTCAATCAATGGAAAGGATAAATGACTGAGCTCCAGAACAGTTTTAATGCCCTTAAATTTCAATATGACACTTATTTCAAGGCTTGAAACACTCAAATACATGAATTACAGTGGGATAGAATAACTAATTGTTAATACTGATTTGATAGAGTTCAAGAAGGAAGAAAGAGAGTTAAATACTCTCCTTTCTCAACAACAAATTGTGTTTTGTCAAAAGTTAGCCATTATTCATAATTTGTGTCATACAATCAATTCCCGAGTTGATCAGTTATCAAATATCAAAACTTATTTTGATGACATTGAAGAAAAAAATGCAAGTTTCCTTACATGGAAGGATAAAACTGATGGAATGTTTGCTAATATTCCCAAAATTGAAGAGTCACATAAGGAAACTATCTTTAGAGAATGGGAGATTTGTCTTAAACATGCAGAGGCATCAGTGTTCAATGTAAGAGATATCTCTAATAATCTCATTGAGACAATTAGTGATAACTTATTCCAAGTGAATCTCATATCAAATTTCCTCGAGGGAGCACTGCCAGATATTAAACCACTCACTAAAATGTGGTAGGAGTCATCCGAAAAGCAAGCCAAAATAATTGATCAACTATCTAAATTGACTTGGAAAGTCATTGCCAATTTTTAGTCAACCCACACAGCCAGTGGTTGATGCTCAGTTGTTTATCCAATACCACCACTCACATGTTGCCAACATTAAGGGACACCATATTTATCATCCATATGCGGATTCAACTGAATACTCCACCCAAATTAAATAATATGACAGATATCTACGAGCTACAACAATGAATGGGAGAACAATCTTCTACACAGACCTAGATGATTTGTTACAACAAATTCTAAATATGTCTCTTTTAGTTTATTTTAGCACCATTTGTTAAAATTTCTTCAAGTTGTTACTTTATTTTTCTATATTTGTATTTTATTTTGAAACTTTAAATCTCCTCCATTTGTAATGAGAATGGGTTTTGAATTTTTTAAACAAGGCTCAAGCTTTCACTGTTGTAACTTCAGTTTTTCTTAATACATAGGTAAACCATCATCGTTTTCTCATGAGAAAAGTACCAATTTATCGGGTACTATTATTTGTTTATTATTTCTTTGTTTAATAGTTGAATATAAGTTTGATAATGTTTATCATATATGTGTTATAGCAATTGTGCATTTTTCAGTATTGATATGTGTGATTGGAATTATATAATATATGCATAAACAATGAAATCTCATATATGTGATGAATTTATTAGCTAATTTAGTTAACTATTTAATTAAATTAGTTATCATTTTTTTTAACCTCATAATCACATGATAATATATATTTTCATGTTGCTTATGAAATATTTTTAAATCACATATACAAATAGCTTTCCTAGGAGAGATATTAAGTTTAAGTAATCTTTATTTTTAGTTTTAAATATATCATATCTTTATACTTGTACTCAATTCATTCTTTATAATTTGATTTAAAGGGAAACTAGTCGCATAATCCCAGTTAGAGCCACCATTCCAAATGGAAAAGGATTTGCTCTAAGGTCTCGACTAGGTGGTTTTCCCCCAATGTTGAGGCAGACATTTCGAGCCTTCAATACAACTTTACACCATTTTCAAGGAGTCAACATAGTATAGGACATGGGTAGAAGCATGTCCAAAAGTTATGTAATGTTGGATGAGTTGATCCCCAAGATCACATAGTCAAATTTGAAGTTAAGATGGGTAATCATCATATTGTAATTTTATTTGATTCTAGAGTTATACATAGTTATATAGATCCTAAGCTTGTTGAAATATTCAATTTAAATCAAACCAAGCGTGCCAAGACTTGGTTGATTCAATTATCTATAATGGCTTGAGAAGGATAACTAAGCTAGTGAGGGAATGTTAAATTAACATGAATGACTTGTGCGCAAAGGAAAATTTGAACATCATAGCATTGGGCTCATATGATTTCCTAATTAGTATGATTTTTTGGAAAAGAACTATGTTATCCAATATTGTTATAATAAGTCATTCATTTGACTTGAAGAAGAAGGGGACACAAACAAGTGTAGGGGGTTACATGGCTAGTTTTTTTTAGGGAAATATCAGCCATGCAATTGAAGAAAAAAAATTAGGAAATAAATCCAAATTTATTCAATTCACATGGCAGAGGCAGTCAAAGACAAGGTACAAAGCATTGAATATGATTTGGTATTTAATGAATTGGAAGATATGTTTTCTAAAATATCATGTTTACCATATAAAATGGATATTTACTGTTCAATAGATTTGGTACTTGGAGTTGTGCCAATGTCCAAGGCACCATACAAGATGAGCATACCAAAGCTTAAGGAATTGCAAACACAATTGGAGGAAATTTTGAAGAAAGGGTATAGATGTCCAAGTGTGTCACCTTAGGGTGCCCTAGTGTTATTTGTTAAAAATAAAGATGGTACACTGAGGTTATGTATATATTTAAAGCTAGTGAACAAGGTAATAGTGACGAACAAGTATCCTTTTCCAAGGATAGATGACTTTTTTGATCAACTAAGGGGACCTAAAATGTTCTCCAAGATGTACCTCGGGTCATTATATCATCAAGTAAGAATTAATGAGGAGGACATCAGCAAGACAACTTTTATAACTTGGTATGGATATTATGAGTTTGAGGTGGTCCATTTGGACTATCCAATGCACCAAGTGTTTTTATGCCTTATAAATGGCATTTTTTGATAATTATTTGTACAAGTTTTTTGTTTTATTTTTGGATGACATCCTAGGATACGCAAAATCAAAATAATAGCAAGAAAAAAATTTAAGAATGGTGTTGTAGGAACTTAGAGAGCATCAACTTTTTGCCAAGCTAAGTAAATGTTAATTTTATTAAAATCGAATTCATTATTTGGGACACATCCTCTCAAAGGAACGGGTGGAAATAAACCCAAAAAAAAATCATACAATCAAAGAATGGTGAACACTTAAAAATGTGATAGAGGTGAAATCCCTCATGGGGTTGGTGAGATTCTAGTCACAGTTTTATTGAGAGGTTCTCAAAATAAAACATCCTATTTCGAAATAAAAGTGTACAATTAATCCGAAAAAGGTTCTATTCAATGAAATTTTTTATCAAAATAATGGACCGAAGAATGGACTGAGATCTCTTACCAAGTTTTATTAATTTCATTGCGTCAAATATCAAATTTTGGAGTCAATCCGCTTGGATTCGATCCACGAGGAATATAACAACAATTTACGGACAAATATTCATTATCAATAAAGATATTTCAAGAATCAATAGAGGTAAAATTACCAACTACTATTCAATCAACGAAAAAATACAAGATTTTGAAATTCGTCCTAATCGAAACATGTTCTCAATGTCCCAAGCATATATATTTCACAAGATATGGCAGATAAGGGCATTAGATATACAAAGAATATTTATTTTTAAAATAAGGGCATGAAATTTTAGCCATATCATAAATTTGAAGAGGCATTTCAACATTTGAAAATGTTATTAACAAGTGCATCAATTGTAAGGATAGTTGATCCAAGTGAATTTTATTGTGTTCACTATTGAATGTAGGAAGGGATAGGAGAGTCCTCCTACAAAACGGGCATGTAATATGTTATGAGACAAAAACGTTAAAGGAACAACACAAGAATTATGCCACTCATGATTTAGAGTAGGAAACCATCACACATTCCTTAAAAACATGGAGGTATTATCTCACGGGAAAAATATGTGAATTAAGAATCGGCCATAATGGTATGAAGTACTTGCTTCAAAAGCCAACTTTGAATATTATATGGTTGGAATTTTTGTCCAATTATGATTTTGAAATCAATAATATAAAATAAAATAAGAATAATATAGTCGGTGTACATAGTAGAAGGATGTGTTCGATAAATTATACAGACATAAGTATGTGCAAATTTGATTTAAAAATCAAAATTTTAGTGGCTTAATATTCATATTATAAATTTAGGAAAAGAAAATAAGAGTTACAACAAGGTAAATTATAACCAAAATAGAAGAATTCTGATTTTAAAGAGGATATAATTCTCATGTAAAAAGATATAATTTATGTGCCAAATTATCAATAGCTGAAACATATAGAAATGAGTGAGATGTGCAAGGTGTATTATGTTAAACAATCATAGTACTAGAAAATAATTTGAATTATAAAATGTCAATAATTTTCATCAGGCATTAAAAATGAAGTGGTTTGTTGTATATCCAAGTGTTGGGAGTGGAAAAAGGCCAAGACTAAGCATAGAGACCCATTTGTATTTCTACAAGTAATACCCATTCTTGAGTGGAAATGGGAAATCATTTCTATTGATTTTATTACAAATTTTCCCAAGAATATGAGGTGGCATATTCCATCATGGTAGTGGTGGATAAGCTCACTGAGGCTTTTCCATTCTTTTCCAATGAAATAAACAGAAAGCTGCAAATATTTTTGAAAATTGCTAGGCCATGTGCAGTGCCTAAGCCAATGATTTTAGACAGGGATACCAAGTTTACATAATTTTTTTGGAAAGGTTTATTCAATGGCTTTGGAACCAATATGAATTTTAGTATAACATGTCATTGATAAATAGATGGGAAAATAAAAAAGATTAATCAGGTGATTGAGGATATGATAAGGATATGTGATGGATAAACCATGTCTCTTGCTATATTTTTCGCGTAATAATGGGTGTCAAATGTCTTTAAAGATGATCCCATTTTAGGTCTTGTATGGAAAAAAAAATGCAACAAACATATGAGTTGGGACAATCCAGTAGATAGCACCATTGTTGGTCTAGATTTTCTTAGGAAAATGGAAGAACAAGTGGTGAAAATTAAATAGTGATTAAAGGTTTCCCATGATAGGAAGCAAATTTATGAAGATAAGAGCATGTTAAGAAAGGACTTCAAAGCTAAGAAGTTGTGTAAAGTTGTCAACTAGATTTTGTGGGCCATTTTAATCCTAGAGAGGATTAGCCCAATTTCATATAGGACTACATTTCCAACGTGCATATTCATAATGTCTTTCATATATTATTAATTAATACTTTTATATCCAACCAATGAAAATTTTGGATAGGAAGTTCTAGGCTCTCTAGAATCAAGATGTTGTCTTGGTAAAGGTGTAATGGACACATTTCATTTCTGAGGATGCCACATGGGAACATGAAGATGACATGAGAAAGTAGTGTATATATATATATATATATATATATATATATATATATATATATATATATATATATATATATATATATATATATATATATATAGATATATATATATATATATAGATATATATAGATATATATATATATATATATATATATATATATATATATATATATATATATATATATATATGTGTGTGTGTGTGTGTGTGTGTGTGTGTGTGTGTGTGTGTAAGAACAATGCATAAATAAGGGGGATGGGAATGCAACACCTTTTGGATGACCCTTGAGTGTTCGTGTGACTTTAAACGGTAATCCTATGTATTAAAAGGTTAGTGAGCCTAGTTATGTAAACTTATAATCACATGAACATTAATAAAGTGTGCCATTATTGCAACCCAAGTCAAACAAGAGAGTATGGGGAATTGTAGTATCCCTTTTGTAATCGTCGTGTTTTGTAAATGTAATTAAAGAGTGACAATGTTGAAATGATAACATGAATAGTTTTCCATACTTGTTTGATGTAAATATCCTATTTAATTAAATAATAAGTTTTCAATCTAAAGAGAAGTAATACCCTATAAACATCCTAATGTCTAAATGGATGGATTGATTGAGGAATCCTATAATGGGGATTCAAAAGTTTCCTATCCCTCCTCAAATTAATGATTTAGACCCGCTTGATATTCTAATTGATCTACCTGACTTATAAGAAGTTATGACCGATATGGGATAAGAGGTTCCATACTGCCTCAAGAATGGGCTACATATCATATGACAAAATCCTAATTGAATATAAAGCCAAACGAGGAACCCCAAACCTATCATACAGGAGGCGATGCTCATGAGGAAAAAATTGTTGTCCATTGGAGAAAAAGAAAAGTTTGTGCAAGACTACCATTTGAAGGAATATTGAGTGAGAACCATGAGCCCATTGTGTGTAGGCGACATGTAAATCTATGTTTAGAAATTGGATCACAAAGGCTATGAGAGAGTGACTCATAAATATGGAGACAGAACAATCCCCTAGTTCACGACGGGACTATGAGGAAGTCCATACTTGAATTATGTTAATTGAGGAAACTAGTGAGGAAGCTAATATTAGTGAAACCAATCTCAAATTGAAGAGCTCATCATTTTGAATCCAACGACGTGAGTGGAATCTCAATCCAAAATTGTATGCGACTATTATGGCATGTTGATGTTTTTGATAAACAACTAAAAAAAATGCAGGTATGCCAGCCACATGGCTCTCCATAGGCCACCACGTGGCAGATGACATCAACAGTATGGGCAGTGACATGGTATTATGGTCATAAGAATCAGGGAATATTTTGGACCAGTCTAAAGCCAACATGTGGCAAGCCCAGATTGGCCAGATAAGGCCTAATCTAGGGGTGCCATTTGGCCCAATCACAGGGTGCCACATGGCACCCCGAAATTGGCCAATTAGGCCTGGATCAGGCCAAATATGGAGGAAAACCTAGAAAGAGACTTGGTTATGGCTAGTATGGAATTTCAGTTAGTTTGGCAGTAGTTTCAGCAATTGTAGGTAAGTCTGTAAGATTGAGTTAAAGACAACCAAAAAAGGTTGGAGGAGCACCAATTTGGCAGATATCCCAAACCTTTAGCTAATTATAGGGGACAAGTTTGTCAAATGGATTCGCGTATTTTTCAAACAATTAACCCATATAACAAAAACATCTTATTTTATATATCAAAATATATATGGGGAGGGTGGTCATCAGGGTTGAACCCATGATCGATAGGTGACCCAACAACCCCACTTGCTGGTCATTACAAATGCACCAACCAGCATGTTGAAAACTTTGCCCCTCAAAATTTTATTTAAATGTTCATACATTTGGTGTTGGAGAGAGGTAAGGCCGACAGGAGGAACAAAACCAAAATAATAATGCACCAGAACCTTGTGCAACAAGAACCATGAGCAGACACAAACTTCGAGAGAGTTATCTAGGGAATATTCCCCAAAGAATCTACAAGGAATATTTTAGATTCCCTATAGCCCAGAGGTCATAGTGACATGATTTGACCAAATTTATACTCAAATTTCATGAGTTTTCACCACGAATCTGATGGTGTGGTCTATTTCTCCATCCAACTAGCCCAGTTTTAGGCCATCCCTAGAATAGAAGGTATAAGGTGTAATTTTTCCATGTATGCATTTTGATTTTGCTGAGATTAATCAATATTCCTCCCTACTTTGAGCAAGGCCCAAAGATGTAATCCACATTGGATGAACTATGTGATCAAGTTGTGTGTGCTCCTTGTCTTTATGGTTGTCTTTGATTTTCCTGTTCTTTAAAGTGTATGCATATGTGGTTTTCATGCTCCTTTTACATGCAATTCTAAATACATCGATGAAGTAAATGATATGGATCAAGTTTGGTATCAGAGGAGGTATTCTTCATATGAATTGTGAGTGTGAATGATAAATAGGAACAAGCTCCAAAAGAGTGAAGGTAAACTTAAGTCCTTTGATCCAGAAGTGGGGCGTGCAACACGAAGAAGGAAAATGGAAGATCATGATTCTCATCTGGAGGAAGATCAAGATTTTCACAAATTGTTTTACACCATGGCCAACAACGTTGACAAAATGTCTGTAGAGTATGAGCGGACAATGCTAAAGAAGGAGAAGAAGAAAGAACTAGCAGAAGATCATGCTCTGATAAATCAAAGAGGAGGAGAGACCCTTGCACCCCCATCTCCATACTCTAGTAAATTGTCTTCTTCTTCATCTTCTCACTCTTATCATTCTAACAGGAAGCATACGAATTCTTCTAAAAAGAATTTTTTTAAGTTAGATGTAAAGTTTGATTTTCCCATGTTTTACAGAGAATGTAGTGCAGAAAAGTTAAATAATTGGATGATACATATTGAAGTATATTTTTGGATTTAATAGACCAAAGAAGATGGGGCCACAATCTAGTTAGCATATTTTTGGCTAAGTCGCACCACTCTCATCTGGTGGGAGAGAAATATTCAGAAAGGTGGTAGACATGTGGGTAAATTATTTTCCTCCTAGTATGAATTTGTTTCTGCATTTAAATATCAATTCTATCCCTTGGGCTATTGGCAAAAGTCCATGATGGAATGGTAATATTTGAGGCAAGGCAAGGGCCAAAATGTGCAAAGTTTCATAGAATAATTTAGAAAACAATATTTATCATTAGGCATTCCTTTACACTCACTTGAGACTATGATGAAGTATATTGGTGCAATACATAATTATATAAAGAATTCTTTATTATTGCTTGAACCTACTACTACTGATGTGTAATGTAAAGGCCATCCATCTTGAATGCAAGGGTAAATATGACAAAGAGGATCATCCCAATAATTCATCATCCAAAACTCAAAACAACAAATTCAAAGGAAAAAGGAAAAGGAAAGAACAAGAAGACAACTACAGACAAGAAAGGAGGAAATAAATATTGTACAGATTGCAAAAATGAATGCCACGATGATGAACATTGTTAGAAGTTTCATCCAGAGTTGAAGAAAAATAGATTTGGAAAAAAGGGAAAGTAAACATGGTGGAAACTATGCAACATGACCTTGGATCCAACTCGATGATCAGATGTAGATTACAGCAACGAGAATACAAGATAGCAGTTATCTTCATGTTAATAGAACTAAAATTAATTCAAGCTCAAGTAATACAATTGAATATCTTGTTCATCAATCAAAGAGGAGTGAGTTTTCCTGTCCTATAATATACGTAATCAAAATCCGTCTATCCAGTTATTTATTTTGAGAATCTGTTGGTAAAATTTAGCCTATAAATTCAACGGGTATTATAGTCTAAATTGTCTTTGTACAAAGGTCTCAAATTGGTCAATTCATTGAAAATATGTGTCAAAATATTTCCATTAGTCTTGATTTGAATTGTAAGGTTCCTAAGGGGTCATCATTGAGGTGTCATGAGTGTTTTGTCATGAGTAAGCGTTGGAAAATTGATGGTTGTTGTGCTAGTATTGTGCATGAATGTTGTCATTAATGTCAAAGAGACTAGCAAGAACGTGTGCTCCAGAAAATGCATGGCTCAGAAGGATTCTTATGGTAGTTGCAGGCTTCATGTAGAGGATCATCATGGTGTGTGTGATTTCATTTGTTCAAAGAGTCAATGATCAGATAATTTTGTAGTAATCTTCCACGCTGAAATCCTACATCAAATCCTCTCCATTGGAAAATTCTCTGGATTATCTTTCCAACGATATGTGGAAGTACAAAAATGGACTCCTGGATCAAAAGATATGATCTGCTGAAGATCAGGGATTTGAAGCCTTAGGAAGGAAGGAATATCGACATATCGGACATCAGAATACAAGACGTTCAACATATCGGTGCATTGGAATGTCGGAGGTCTAACATATCAGGGTGATCCGAAATGGATGTGTGATGTGTTCTATTTTTAATCCCACCAATAGAAAATTGGGGCTATACATACCACTCCATGTTCCTTGTCATCCTTGGGAAGGTGTATCTATTGACTTTGTTAGGGGTTTTCTTTTATCTCGAAAGGTCCATGATTATTTGTATGTCATGGTGGATAGATTTAGTAAGATGTGTATATTAATTCCTTGTAAAAATTATATTACTGCAGAGTGGACTACTCAACTCTTCTTTCACTATGTTTGGGTCCACTTTGGGTTTCCCACATCCATTGTATTTGATCAGGACTTTCGATTCCTTTGGGAGTTTGGCCAAGTTTGTGGAGAATGATTGATACCAAACTAAAGAGGAGCATGGATTTCCATCCATAGACCAATGGACAATAAAATTTTGTTAACCACATAGTGATGCACTTGCTTTGAGGATATTTTGGAAAGCATCCCAAGTTGTGGGATGGGAAGGTTCCTTATGTGCAACTTGCATACAATAGGGCCATGCTTTCATTTACTCAGAGCTCACCATTTGAGACATGATTTGGGTACCTATCGAAAGATACCTTAGACATGGCCTTTAGGAAGGATGAATATTCCAGTCAACAAAGTGATAAGGGAGAAGCACAAAATTTCATTCAGCGAATCCAAATGATTCACCAAACAGTACATGAACACTTGGAGAAAAGTCAAGTTCGATACAAGGCTCAACATGACAAATACTAAATTGATCACCAGTTCCAAGTTGGAGACATGGTATGGATCCATATTATAAAGGACAGAATAAAGGGGGAAGGCAATAAATTGAGACCAATTCAATATGGTCCTTTCACCATCTTGGATAATATTGGAGACAATGCTTTTTGCCTTGAATTTCCAGCATACATGCAGATGTATTTATTGGTGAATGTTGAAATCTCTACGACCCTCCTTTGATCATGTACATAGAATATATTGGACAGTTCCTTCAAAATATGACTATGCACCATAATATTTGGACAAACTACATGAATACATAATTTTTTTATAGAAGGACCAATACTTCACAATAGGGAGATGTGGAGTACCTTCATGTTGGTTTCAAGGGTATGCATCCAAGTAAGGCCCATTGGATTAAAAATGAGAAAGTGAGGGAGAAATTCCCTCACCTGCTGGTTGATTGATAAGGCTTTTGGAGTCCCAAAATCTTCTTAGTGGGGAGGAATGGTATAGGAGGATCCTAGAAGGCCAAATTATCGAAGTATTCAAATCTTAAAAAAAAAACTATCTCAAATCTTAAAAAAACCTAACTCATCATTCTAAATCCAACGGCGTGAACAACACCTCAATCTGACACCATATGTGAAAGAGATGGTTTAATAATTTTTTTGGCAAACTACTTAAAAATTTGCAAGTATGCCTTCCACATGGCTTCTCCACAGGTTGTTGCATGGCAGTTGATGTCATCAATACAGATAGTGACATGGCAATAGAGTCAGTAAAATTAAGGAATATTCTGGACCAATCTAGAGTTGACATGTGGTAGACCCAGATTGACAAGATAAGGCCCCATCTATGGGTACCACATGGCACCATGCAATTGATTGGTTGGGCCCACACTAAGCTAAATATCTCAAGAAACTTGGAAAGCAACTTGGTTATGACTAGTATTGCAGTTCAATTATTTTGGCGACAATTTTGGTAGTTGTAGCTAAGTTTAACAAAATTGAATTGAATTAAGATGTTAGAACACTAGGGACTTGGAAATTGCACATATTATAAAAATCCCAATATGGCAAGGGATTTTTTTATGATGGGATATCAATAGAAATGAATCACTATAGGAGTGACATGTAGCCAAAGGCTTCCATGTCTCAACCATGTGGCTTGTGCATACATTGATGTGGCCCTTAAGAGGAATATCTTAAAATGAAAATAAATTTGTTCCTAGAGCTCATAATGAGATGAAATTTATATCATTGGAATTATCTTGACGAGTAGAAGATGATAGTAGTATGAGAAATATAAATGATGTCGTGGAGCAAAAAGGAAATTTTGATAACCCCATATTCATAATAAACCTTGAAGTTCAATTCTAGTTATGCCCCATCACCCTAAAATTACATTAGGGGGTTGGGTTTTCTATAGAGTGGTATCGAATCTATGGTTCAAACACTAGCCCTATAGGGTTAGAAATACACCACTTGAAAAAATTTGGACCTCCACTCTAAAGATAAAAGGTTAAGAACCTGGATTAAATAGGATTGAAGGAGAGAGTTAATTTAAGTGTTTGTTGTGATGAACTTGATGATTTTAAACATTGTTGATTTATTTCACCTATGTGTAAATGTGTTAAAAAAAATCAATAAGGATATTTTTGGTGTATCTAAGTTAACTTAGTATGTTTAATATATTATTTATGATTACTTTAAACTAACAATTGTGTGTATTCTTCCAGCACATAAGGAGATACATTTCCAACAAAAAGACAAAAATGAATGTGCAACAAAATAGTCCAATACAGCTTGGACAAGACTTTTTATAATAGAGAAAAAGATTCATATGAGAGGAGGGTAGTAAAGGCACCTCCTTACTAGACAGATAACTTTAGAAGCCTAAGGTATGAACTCGGGACTTATAAGGTTGATAATGAGAAAATTGTTAGAACCCAATAGGAGCAGGAAGAGGTAAATGTTGTGATATTACTGTATTTTATCATCCTTACAAATGACAAAATCAACGTGAACCAAATGTCAGTGATTTGGATAGGATTAGGTTAAAATAGTTTCACATTCCATATGAAATATAGAAGTATGGACCAATGACTATCAAGGAATAAGGGATGTTATCAAGAAAGAGGCATGAGTTAAAGAGGTGTTACAACCAATGAGGATACTACAGTAGACACCCTTGAGGGTGGAACTAATAGTTTTGATAATTTTTCCAGCATGAAAACTAAATTAGTACCCAAGAGAAGGAATAAGAGGGTTGTCAAGAGTGTACTACCTGAAGAATTTAAGAAGAAAAACCTCCTACATTTAATGGATAAGTGAAGAAGAATGAAGTAGTTGAAGCATGGATCTTCAATTTGAAGAAATATTTTGGAGCGCATAATTACTCTGAAAATATGAAGGCATTGGTATCCATATTTAATTTGAGGGGGAAGGATGAATATCTCAAGAATATGAAGGGAATTTGAGAAAATAAGTTAAATTGGAGTAAATTTTAGAAGTAATTAGGGACAAATATCTTAATGATAGATATTATGATGAAAAGATAAAGGAGTCCCATGAATATAAGTTGGGAAAACTCACTACGGAGGCATATGATAATAGGTTCATAAAACTATTGAGGTATGTAACCTATATAAAAGAAGAGAAAATAAAATATAATGTTTCCTAAGTGGACTACCATAGTCTAATCAAGATTTAATAGAGTTTGATGAACCTAAGACATTGGAGGAAACCATTCAGAAAGATAAATGTCCTTCTTTTAGTTTTTTAGATGTTTAGGTTTTTATATTTATTTTTTGTTTTTGTAGCTATGGTTCTCATCTATCAGCTCTCATTGTCCTCTTTTATCTTATTTATACATCTTCTTCTCTCATGCTTCTCTCAACCATTTGGTCTTGATGATGGGTCATGTTCTGGACTTGAAACGTCAACTTCAAATAATGCATGTGGATGAAATTCCAAATGCAAATTCTTCAAGAGAATTGTTGTTATGATTAGTTGGAGCATAAGAATAAATTACAAATAAAATAGAAAAAAGAAGGAAAGGGCCAACTTCAGGGAGAAAGGATTGATATCCTCACACTACAAGTAGGATGATAAAAGTGTTAAGTTTAGCATACCAACTAAGAGTGAGTTCCAATAGAATTTTCCCACTCCACATGGGAATAATCCAATTTGACTATGTTGATGGTTCTGGACCCGCAAACATGTCAAGGGGATCTCCCGAGTAAGAATTCCTAATTATACCTCAAACCATTTGATGTAGGAGTCCTAGCAGTGGGTCGTAAGGTAATGCCTTGACTGCGGTGTCGCACATAGGCAAGTAAGATAACTCTGTCAGTAGCAAGGGTGTGACTGATGCAAAGAGTCAAGGAATGTGTATGAGATGTTCCAATACTTTGAAGGGAGAGGAAGGTGAAGGTGAGTTCCAGGTTGAAAGTGATCAGTCCCAAATCAGTTAGGAACACACCACACAAAGGACATGCACATATTTCGGTGGAGCAGTCCACTCGGATGTGGCAGTCACAACATACAATGTAAGATAACACAAACAACACTCATGGATCAATCTGATATGAGTGTGACGATTGATATAGAAAGGTTCATGAGAAAGGTCTATCTGATGTCCGACAGAGCAGTCAACACGGATGGTGACAACATTAATAACATATGCAACACATTAACAACAAGATTCATATAATTGCATACAAATCAGTTCGTACACAAGTACATAAGTTAAAAACATATATCATTAAGGCAACCAGAACAGTCCAACTATAATAACAACATATGCATGAAAATGTGTTGGATCTTATTATATAAAGAAGTGTAATACATAATCATACAATACATCCATGTAAACCTACTAGCCCCAACAGTGGAATGTTACAGCCACATCCACCTGCTCCTCCAAAGAGATGTACTAGCTCTTTGCAATGGAGAAGCCTAGGCGCATTACAATACTATCTGAGCCTTCTTCAAGATAGTCTTAGTAGAAGCTTGGCTAACCAAAATCCTATACAATGAGTTATGAGGGACTATTTATAGCAAATGGTGGGGTGACCTTTGAGATTCCCCTTTGTGACCATTCAACTACCCCCATGACTCTTCACCTACTCTACGACTGTTACACCCACTCTTGACACTTGACTTACACTTGACATGACTCAACAACGCACATGTACCCATGTGAACAATGGCTTGGACAAGCCAAACTAGACATCATTCGGACTTAGACAACCATAGGAGTTCAACTGCTCGACATCCTCATGCTTATCAACAATGACATATTGATGCCACGATTGGTAGTCCTTGAGAGTGTCCATGTGTTTTTTTGTGACATCCATCTGAAACTTGAACCTTGCCTCCATAGCATCTAGGAGCGCTGCTCAAGCTCCTCTGTCCAACTCGTCTGTGAGTATGCACATCATTGTCTTTAGTGTGGCTGGACTAGCAACATACTTGCGCATGATGTTTGCACTCATAGGCAAGTCTGGGCTAGTGGTGGTGCGCATCAACTCGTCGAAGTACAAGTCAAGCTCCTATTGGACTTTCTTCTTGGTCTTCACCTGAGTAAGGGTCCCAAGTGATGGGATCCCATGAGTGTGCACTATAACCTCCATGCTTTTGAAAACTCATGCATGGGAAGCTTGTATGCTAGTGATGAGTTGTTGTAGGTCTTCATAGTTCTGGATCTGACTTCGGATACGTGCTTGCAGTTCGACCGCAATGGCCTTCATCATCTTTGGCAAGTGAAGTGGGCTCCCTTGTACTTCATCGTCCATGCTCACATGTTATCAACAAAATTATGTATGTTCTTCAAGATGCATATTCTTATTGCACATTGCTATTGTCATCTGTGGAGATGAATGACTGCTTGATGCATAATACCAAACTTGGAGTACAATGCTCACATAATTGTGTCCAAGGACAACACTTCATCCCATATTTCCTTCTTCAATTCAACTTGGGCAGACATTATCACCAAGTCTCCTCCCTAATTGGCCACTTGTAGTTCTTTTGCCATTCTCTCATTCTCAGCTATGAGAAAATGAACACTTGATCTAGTGGATTTGGCATACACTCTAGTTGCATCGTCCAATGCAGCTAGATGTTTGTACATATTAGTAATGATCACTTTCTCTTCAAATTGCGCAAAGGATGTTTGGTCTTTCGAAGTCAGCACTCTCTGAGATTGCACAACTTTGTGATGAGATTCATCAAAGGAGATGTTGTGCATCTTTGCTTCCAGTTGACCACCAAGGATCTCATTGCCTCCTTTGTCATCTGAAACTTGCTCATCATTTGGATGTGTTGAAGCAAGTGATTTGACCTCCCCTTGGTGAGGCATGAGGTCAGTGTCCTGTTCCAACTCCTATTGCTCCATGTTCGCATCCAATTATTCAAGACCATGTTCTATCTCATGAGAAAAGTCTTGCCCCTGTGAGGGTTCACCCTCTTCGCCTGATGCCATCTGTTCAGAAGAATCAACTACTTGTATGGGTGCTACTTCATTTGTCTACATGTGATGCACACCCTATTGAATCTCTTTCTGTTGTGCTTCATTATCATGTTGTTGCAGCTCTTGTTCTTTTTGGAGTTGCTCCCTCAGCTCATGCAACTCCTTCACTGCTTCTTCCATTCTCTCCTTATCCCTCTACCTTCGCGCCATTCGCTTGTTGTGTTGATGCCTCTTCTATTGAATAGACATAGCTTCTTGTTTTACAAGTGGATCTACTCAAAACTTATAGCTTTGTTGCTCATCCATGTAGTCGACAATATTTCTCTTCCCTTTGTCACGCATAGGTATGCTTGGCTCCGCTATTTCTGTTGTTTCTGCTACTATTGGTGTTATTTGTTATGCTTCTTCACGTTGTTGTGCTAACCACTCTACGACAAAACCAACCTGTTCATTGGGTCTGGAGGAATTGAAGAAATACCTCCATGAGTCCTCCTCGGCCCCATGACATACTCCATGGATCCAAATGAGCTGAACTCTCATGCAATGATCCTTAACAATGTAATGTGGGTCATATGGGTTGAATCTTCAGAGGTCGAGCTAGTACTTCTTCATCTATTCAGCTTCGACATCCACTTGCTTGATGCTGCGGATCTCGTATAACCCAATCTACAATGGAAGAGTGGGCCAAGGTGCCTTCTTCTTCCACTGTAGCCTAGCTGTTAATCCCACTGAGATATGATACGCTACTTCCTGCATGACAAGCACATCCAAAGAAAACTTTGGCAGAACATGTGGAGGCTTCTCCACATTGAACACTCTGATGAACATGTCATCTGGTGATGCATACTGTTGTCACCCCAAGAAACTCTCCTAGGTTGTAAAGCAGAGATGCTCAGGAACATTGCAAACTCAACAACAATGTTGGAAAATGGTGGATGAATGGAAGGAATGATGCATATTCAAGCCAGATAACCACTCTTACTATGCTTAACCCCAGACATGGGTGAACACCCCTAGACTACAAGGCTTTAGACCACCAATTACTCACAGTTTGAGGATAAAGTGAACATGGAGCATACTGATCACACCAGCAGATGCACAAGACCCTATGATGGCCAGCTGCAACCAGTAGACAAGTGTACAAATATATTTCCTAATGCACAGATAGGATGACAACTCTCTGGCATTAAAATAATAGAAACCTGCATATACACTCAATGATACATATAAGATTCTAACACAGAGGTGGGATGACAACCCCTCTAATGCTAAACATCAAGAGTACATGAAAAATACATAACAGGCACAGCCTGGAACAAAGAAGAAGTGGAAAGTGAGCAATTAACAGCAAAAGAAGCTTGCATTAGTTGAAAATGAAGACCAGATGCTGCAAGTATCACAGTAGTTACAGTCTCCAAAAGTTGAACTTTACATCAAAATAACATTCATCAACCCTCATTACATCTTATTTCTAGGTATATATGGAGGTTGATTACAAAAATTCTGCTATGCTATGCGTGGAGGGGTCATAATGGACCACCAACCACATTTACAATCTAATATGGGTCTTTGCTGCAAACTGTGTGCTTTAATGAACAAAATCAACCTTTTTAGATATTTTGATGTCCTTCTTGAGCAGGCGGAGTACTGTATGGAACAAAAACTCCATAACTGGTAAATGAATTCAACTGCTCGAGGCAGTACTTTCCTTCCCTGGCCGTGCTGTCTCTTTAATGAGGTAGTTGAGGAGTAACTGCGCAGAGTGTTGGTCGATAGCTAATCGTTGTTATCCTTAGTCCCTTGGAAGCATAGAATAGGCCAAACACACAAAAAATGCGTGGAAAATGAATGAAGGGCTGGGGATTAATACTAGTCGTTCGATGAATCAGATGGATGGCTGAGATCCCATGGTGGGAGGTGATGGGAAGAAACAGAGGCACAATTGGTTATAAGCCATCGGATCTGACAGATTGGATGGCAGAGATCGGATCACGTGGGCTATCGGAAGGTAAATGTGTGGGGAGATTGTAGGCCATTGGATCTCGGCAGATGAACGGTAGGGAATGGTTCACGGATGATATCGGGAAAGAATGGCAGCGGACAAACAAGAACCGTCAGATCAGGGAGCAGTGGATCCAAGGGTCATTGCAAGAGAAAGGTGTGCGAGCGTTAATGGGTGGGGGACGTACATGTGGGCGGTAAGTGGTTTCCCCCCACCACTCACAGGAGGTGGGCGGTTTTCGTACGTGACCATGCGATCGAATACAACAATGACACGTGGCAGATGTGATGGGCGCGAAACCGCTCTCCCCACAAGTTATCACATGCACGGCTTGCGGGATGAGCATCATCGAATGTCGTCAGATCATATGGCAGGTGCGATCGGATAGCAGGGGGTCTAACATGTACGTTTATTACTTGATGTGACAGGGGAGGGTCACGGCGGTAGCGCTTTTTATATATGCGCAGTCATATAGCTAGGGAATCATGGGTTTACTTTGCACCTGGGACCCATGGGAAACAAGATTTAAATGGGGTTTATGAAGGATTTGAGAGGAAACAGAAATAATGGGGTTGCAAAAGAATAATGAGAATTAAGGGGAAGGAGGAAACGAAGGTATGGGGAGTTATGAGGACATGAGCAGAGTGAAGGGGAAAGGGCAGGCTGGCCACTGCAAATCCTGTTTTATCATAGAAAACCCGATCAGGCATGCATATTGACCTTTAAATATTGAAATTAATAGCAGAGCTAACACTTACCAATCTTCAATGCCTAACAATGCCTTCATCCCTTCTTCTGACATGCAAGGTGGATCTTGTTCGAATATCAACTTGTACACTGGGGTGACAAGATGGTCAGACAACCGTATGATCAATCCTCTAAAGCTACACTTGGAAAATAACTTGCAATATGTGCTCACAACAATCTCCGCCGGTGACCATGCCCACTCTAAGCTTGGGGGATTATGTTAGGCACATACTACATATAGAGTGTAGGAAAACATGTAAATCTTAGCATGCATGCCTTCGGGTGACTGTCGAGCCTTCATGACTTGCTGATATAGCTGATGATCTAGTATTCAAGACCAGTTGTATGGTCTTCCTTCTCTAGCCAGTTGGCCCAGCACGACCACCCAACTCTGAGGGAAGGCCTCATTGCTTGCTTGGCCACTCAGTCAATATGTGAATATGACAAAGTATTGGTATGCCTTCTTCAATATCTTTGTCTTATAGATCTGATTAGTGGTCATCTTGAAACGAGTTAGATCCTTTACCCAATCCTTCAGAATGTCTCTAGAGTGGCCCCTACTATTGGGAAAGTTGAACAGGGGAGTCATGACAGTCATGGGCTTCATCATCTTATACGTCTCATCGTAATCTCGTGTCCAGAAGGTTGCAATCTTCATCCCATTGACACTACTCAAGGTCATCGTCTTGGGGTCAGTGTGAGAGATGATCGAGTAAATCATGTTCTCACATGGGAACGCGGGGTATCTGCATGTAATCCGATACAAGTCGGACTTATGAATGTTCACGTACACCTAACGGTCTTCAAGGTCTTCCCCAAAACTACCTACAAATGTTTCATTCACCTCTTGCCACTTCCATTTGATGTCCTTCTCTAGATACAACTTCGTATCTTCATAGATAGGCAAACCAGGGGACACCTACTTAGTTACTGCTTTAGCTGCCATACCATCAGTGTCCTGAGATCTTGTTCTCTTGGAAGTCATTGAGATAGATGAACACTTGAAAGATATGGGAACAAGTAGCATGGATGGCAAGAAATATGTCAATGAAAACAAAGCAAATACGGGGAAGGACACAGAACATACCTAGGAAACTAATGAGCAAGATTGTGCAAATTTCACTAGGAGGCTGAGTGACTGGCTACCATGACTACAAAAAAGTGAGTCTGCACTAACTAGGAGGCTATGCTGGCTACTGGATCTACAAAATACACAATCCAGTTGGGTAGTTGGCCGTTGGGATTGTGCAATGCGCAATCCCAGCTGGGAAGGACTATTGGCCCAGGGACAGATTTGCGCAAATTCTTGGGCCAAGCAGCCACTACCTTCCAAGAATGCACAAATCAGTCCAGGAGGCTAGTGCTAGGCTAGAATGCACAAATCTAGAGAGGAAGGTGAGCCTTCCTTCTCCATATTGTGCAATGCAGCCTTGGTGAAGGCAGAGACTGGGCCAAGGTTGGCCCGACTCGCTGACGAGCAACTAAAAGAAAGTAAGTCAATGAAATGCACGGTGTCACTAAGTGATAGCATAAGTGATAAACAATGCATGTAAAACATGAATGGAAGATTCATCAAACAGATCAACATGCATGTGGGTGAGGTCGTCCGCTGGTTGAGCAAACGTCCGTGCAAAACACTTTCATGCATGCGACAGCAGTGAGATAGAAATGAAAATTCAAAAAGAGCTAGGACAATCTATAATATATTTAAATGACAGAAGGCGTTCAAAAAATCAAGCAAATGGTACTCACACAAGCGAATACACAAAAAGTGACAGAAATGTTGAAAAATACAAGTTGAGGCCACTTACCCGTGAAGAGTTGAGTCAGATGTGTCGCAGAGTGTTGGATGTGTTGTGGGATGTTAAAGCTCTAGGGTTGATGTGAATGAATGAGGTCTGATGCGTCAAATAAATAATTTTGGTCTCAATGCGCACATGCCACAAATATAGGAAAAAATGACACTTGGAGGGAAACTCCTAAAACAACTTCGCATGTAAACCGCTGCTGCTAAAAATAGCTCCCTAAATCATGGGATGCCTTTTGCATGTTGTCTCTTTCTATTTTGGGAAGATCAATTTATGCATGCATGCAAGTCAAGTTTCCTTGGTCCCGGGTGGAACTAGTCAACTGAACTATCCATGCATGCCAGTGCTCAACTACTTTGGAAAAATGTGCATTCCTGACTATAAGTTGGGTTGACTGCCCAAGGGGATTGTGCAATTTCTAGGCAGAGAAGCTAATTGCTACCTAGATTTGTGAAAATCCTAGGCTGAACAACCTACTGCTGGGAAAAATTATGTAAATCTTGCTGGGAGCGTTCGATGGCATGATTGTGCAATCCTGGAGACCTACAGGCTGTCAGAGAGGATTTCACAATTCTTGGAGGGAAGGTTGGTTACCCTCTAAGAATGCTCAAATTTCAATGGGAAGCTACTCAACCTGCAGCTGGACCAAGTCCGGGTAAATACCCTGTGAGGGGAATGGATCGACTATGATTGACAGGCTTCCTTTATGTGAGGAAAACACTAAAGCTTGAGTACTTGACAAAGCAAGAAAAAGTGTTGTGTAAGGTTGGTAGGGGAGGCTCCAAAATAGACTAAGGAAAAATTTTGGAGGGTGGTTGTATCCGCTACAATATATTGACAAATGAAGAGGTTGAAAAACCAAGGAAAAATTCATTGAAGTGTTTGGGGTGTGGGGAAGAGCACATGCTAAGATATTATCCACAACAATAAAATTATAACAAAAGGGTGTAGAACGTTCGATAGGCCACTACTGTCAATGATATGGCTAGCATTATAACTTAGATTTATGTAGCCATGGAAAAATAGACAAGTAGACCATAAAGCCTCAATGGTAGAAATGCAAGGTACACTTGGCCACCACCTTGTTTCAATTTTATATGACCTTGGTTCTAACCTTAGCTACATCACTTCATAACTTGTAAAACCCTATGGTTTTTACAAAATAAAAAACATGCCAAAGTGTGGCTAGTTCAATGAGACACTAGATTCAAAAGGAAGGTAATTGATGAATCATACCATTTGAGGTAATTGGCCTACCTATACAATCCCCTTTAAATGTTTTACCTTTGGAATAATATGATTTTCTAGTAACGCATAGGGCCAAATTAGATTGCTATGATAAAAACTTGGAATGCATAGATGATGTAAGAGAATGAATTTTGTTGCAAGGAGTGTGGAAGAATGGTTCTGTGAAATAGATTGTTGCTTTGCAATTGAAGAAATATCATAGAATAAGATGCCCCCTATATGCCATACAAGTGACAAGTTTAGTTGGGGATAGTTAGTTGAAGATTGAATATCATCCCATGCTACAAGAATATCATGATGTATTTCCTAAAGAGATACAAATATTTCCACCCAATAGGGGCAATAGTTTCTCCAGGTTTCTGCATAGAGCTCACTCTGGGAACTATGTCAATGTCTAGAGCATTGTATAGGATGAGTACATCTGAACTAATGGAAAGTAAAGATACAGTTGAAAGAAGTGTTGGAAAATGGTATATTAGACCCAGTGTGTTGCCATAGAGAGATCCAACATTGTTTGTGAAGATAAAGCATGGTTCCCTTAGGATCTATATTTATTATGGATAGCTAAATCAAACAACTATTAAAAGCAAGTACCCATTTCCTAGGATTGACAATCACTTTGACTAGTTAAGAGGAGCCACAGTGTTTTCAAAACTAGATTTGAGATTAGGATATTATCAATTCCATATCAAAGATGATCACATTTACAAAACATGTGAGATTAGATATGGACACTATGAGTTTGTTATGGTGTCGTTTAGGTTAACAAATGCACCAACCACATTTATGTGCCTTATGAATAATATTACTGGAAATACTTAGATAAATTTGTGCAAGTTTTTATTGATGACATTTTAGTATATTTAAAGACTAAAGAGGAACATGAAGAACACCTCAAGGTTCTGTTACAAGTGCAAGAAATATGCTAAGCTCAGTAAATGAAACTTCTTCCAATCGCAAGTGCATTACTTGGGTCATTGTTATTTAAAGAAGAGTAGAAGTTGATTATGAAAAGATCAAGGCCATACTAGAGTGGCTTATTCCCTAGGATGTAACAAAAATAATATCTTTTATCATGCTAGCAGAATATTACAGGAGAATTATTCAAAGTTTCTCAAATATTGGGCACTCAATTACAATGTTGTAAAAGGAGTAAGGTTTCATTGGACATTAAAGTCCACAACAATATTTTAATAGTTTATGCAGCTTCTCACACACACTTCTATCCTAAATTGTTAAAATTGGAAACTAGGGCTAAACTCCATGTGGGTCATCTTATTTATGGCAGCTGATATTTTTATTGGATCCCTCTCATTGAGAGGTGTAGGATTGATCTAAAGATCACCCGATTCCAATAAGTATTTACGAAGTTATGAATTTATTTATGTTATAAATCAAATTGTCAAGTTGGCCAACAACTTGAGTAGGCTCAGAAGCCCAATAGATGTGTCTATTCATCATCTACATTTTAGTATAAATATAGAGGACTTGAAGTCATTTGTAAACACACACATACTCTTCATGTTTCGTCTCCTCCTCTCCACGTATTTGGGTTTTGGTGAAGGAGAGAAACAATGAAGATATGATGGCCTAAAGGTGATGCCCTAGCTATAGGATGATCTATGCAGCAAACAGAGTCACCTATACGATGTCTAAGGAGATTCATATGCTATCCAAAGTCGCAATCTAGGAGGTTTCTTTATGCGGCAAAAGGAGGCACTCATACGCAATAAGGGGGAGGCCTTAATCAGCCAAGAGGAGCATCTAGCCACTATCCTAACTGTAGTGAAGGAGGCCTAAAAGGAGGTTCATATCCGTAGTCCTAAGTGCCCTAACTATAGGCTTGATTTGCTACTCTTGAAGAGCCCTCATCCATAGTCCAACAAGGAGTAATCTGGCTGCAGTCAAGCCATGCCCTAGCCACAGAGAAAAGAGGAGCTAATATTTCCCTAGTCTCCATCATAAAGGAGGTCATCTTGGCCACAGTTGGGGAGGCCCTAATCAACAGCAAATGAAGGAGGAAAGCCATAGTTAAAGGAGCCCTTATCACAGTATGAAAGGACCCTTAGATGCAGTAAGGAAAGTGAATCTAAATCACAGCAAGGGTAATTATATTATAGCATGAAGGATCTGTGATATTGTCACATTGTTGTAGGTGACAGCATGACTATTTGGGCATGTTAGTATTGTTCCTAAGGTCGATTAAAGGGAAGGAGAATCCACTATAAGGAGGTGCTTGTGATTATTGTTTAAATGTTGATTAGGTCACTGTGTGAAGAGACAAAAGCTATAGTCAACTACTGGGCTAGACTGCAGGCCATAGCCAGTAGTTGGAGGCCTATCTAAGTGTTGCTTTCAGACCCTATAAGGCAGCACATCATTGGATATCAGTATGAAGGCTATCCGTAGCAAATAGGTGGACTGTGGAGTATGTTTAGGATGCAGTAGCTCTCAGGTCTTGTGCCTTAACTTGAGATCAGATTTTCCAAGATATGATTCGGTCCTAACAGCATATACAAGTTTCCAGATGTGTAACCTTGACATGATCAGTGAAGCAGCAAGGAAAGCTTCAGTATGTTGAGTAATTGGTTGAGTTGTTCATCTGCTACTTTGTGTTATCTTCATGGTGAAATATATCTGATGTCTGATCTCTTATCTTGGCAAGTCAAAGTTTTGACTTCAAATGTAAATGTACTCTCTATCTCTCTCTGTTGAATTTTGAAGAACATAAAAGAAGAATTGATCAAGGGTTCCCCACATTGGGGTTTGTCCCTGGCTAGCACCACATCTTGTGTCCTCTTGTCTTGGCTTGTCTTCTATGATTTATATTTATGTTCTATCTGTAATTTACTTTAATGCGGATGTGATTGCTAATCTAGGAAAGATATTGGAAAATTAAAATAAACTGCTCTAGCATAGAACATACCTAAAATTTAACATGGTATCATAGCTAAAGTGAAGACAATGCCCAAGCAAGAGTGAAAGAGCAATCATCAAAGATAGTTGGGATAGGACAGAAGGATCAAATGGGTACCACATCTCTCTTCTAAATTCACCAAGGGTGAATTTGAAGCAGAGAATATTATCAGAATAGTATAGCGGAAGTTTTTGATGGCCTACCTAAAGATCACTTCATTGGGAAGTTCGGATCTAAGGGTGGAAGGAAAGGCAGATGACTTGGTTGCAATAAGTTCGGCCATTATGAGAAGGAGTGTCTAAATGGCAGAGACACATCTCTTGATGAAGATAACAATCATTCTAGGGATATCTTCAATGATCAAAGGAGTGATAGGTAATGCAGGTCATCTGGAAAATGGTTTACTCTTCAAAGAAAGCAAGGAACCCCAGGTATGAAGAATAAAATGTTGTTTCTGATAAGATAAAGAAGAGTTACCTTGTATTTCAGATTCTTTGGGAATCTGGCATATAGATTGTAGTGCTTCAAGGCACTTTATCGGATAGATGGGTGCACTCTCTAATTTGGTAGAGACAGAAACAATCATGGGATTATACTTGAAGCAGATGCCACCTATCCCGAAAAGGGTGTAGGGAATGTTACCTATCAATTGAATGAGGGTAACTCGATTCATTTACAAAATCTATTTTATGTACCTGATCGCATGAAGAACCTGGTGTCCATTTCAAAAATGGAATTCAAAGGTTACACGGTGGCACTCATCGATGGAAAGGTATGTGCTTGAAAATAGAATTTTCAAAGATTCTTTTAAGTTCGGTGTTGTATCAAGTTACAGGAAGTCCACTGGGGACCATGTCCATTGGCACATAGCATTGAGGTCTATGAGTCAGATCGGTGACAGGGAAGCTTGAATTCAAAAAGAGAATGAAAGTACATGTCTAAAATGTACTGAAGGAAAATATTACAAGGGGACCATTCCCCTCAGTAGCAGGTCCACAGGTTTGGAATAACCCGTGGAGTTTTAGATTCATGAATGGGAATCTCATGTATACAGGTGGAAGAAATCCCTCTATGGCTTGAAGAAAAACACCCCAGGCATATTATGAGAGGATTGATAGCTGTTTGATGAAGCTGAGATTCACTAGGTGTGAAACCGTTCCAAACCATATACCCGAAGGTTGTGGATGATAGACCTCTCATACGAACACCTTATGTGGATGACCTATTTATAACAGGTGCAGACCCTCTCATTTGCAAAAGTAAGAGGGATTTGGATTCCAGATGTGAAATGATAAATTGCAAGCCTGTGACTACCTCGAGGATCTTAACTTTCAAAAGTTATATGGTAGTGATGTCAGACTAGATTTGGGAAATGCCTCTGAGTTTCATAGACTCATTAGCATTGATGTTCTTGGTGAACTTCTGTCTGGAAATATGTTTTGCAGTTAGCATGGTGAGCTCATATTTGGTTGAGCCTCACTGGATTGGTGCCAATAATCTTCTGTGATATCTTCAGGGCACAATCTCTGATGGATTGAGATGCACTATCGAAATTATGAAACTGCATGATTATTTGAATGTTGATTGGGCAGGCAGTGTGGTGGACCGTAAGAGCACTTCCAGGTGTTGTTTCTCCTATGAGGTCTGGATGATGTGTTCTCCATGATGATTATGTAGCAGGATGATCAATTCTCCTATGAGGTCTGGATGATGTGTTCTCCATGACGATTATGGACAGGATGATTCACTCTCTTGTGAACAAGATGATTTTCTCTCTTGTGGGATAGGATGATTCGCTCTCCTGTGGACAGGATGATTCGCTCTCTTGTGAACAAGATGATTTTCTCTCTTGTGGGACAGGATGATTAGCTCTTCTATGGACAAGATGATTCGCTCTCCTGTGGACAAGATGATTCGCTTTCTTGTGGGACAGGATGATTCACTCTCCTGTGGATAATATGATTCACTCTCTTGTGGGACGAGATGATTCGCTCTCCTATGGATAGGATGATTAGTTCTCCTGTCGAGGCATCCTACCCATACAGTCTAGGACTCATGGGAAGTACCTCTCATCTAATCAATGAGCAATAAAAGGAGGATAGGGATCATAATAGTACCGATGGTCACATCTTTCTATCTACCGTACTCCCTATGCTAGGATGACCTTCACTGATCTAGGATCAATGATACTGGTCTGGGACCAGTGGTAGGAGTTGTACCTACTATGACACTGACTTCGGGTCAATAGAGGACTGGTCTGGGACCAGTGGTACATGCTCTGAGACTGACTGCGATTCAGTAGAATACTGGTCTGGGACCAGTGGTAGGAGTTGTACCTACTATGACACTGACTTCGGGTTGGGTGAGGACTAGTCTAGGACTAGTGGTACACACTCTGAGACTGACTTTGGGTCAATGGAGCACGGTATGACACATTCTCGATCAATTCTTCTTCTTCATGGTTCAGCAAAGCAGAGTTGAGCAGAGATAGCAGAGCTGAGAAAAGCTAGCAGAGCTGAGCAGAGAAAAGCAGAGCTAGCAGAGTTGAGCAGAGCAGAGCAGAGCTAGCAGAGCTGACCTAAGTAGAGCAGAGCTGGGCAGAATTGAGAAGAGCTGAGCAGAGCTTAGCAAAGCTAGCAGAGCTAAGAAGAATTGAGTAGAGCTAAGTAGAGATGAGTAAAGCAAAGTAGAGTAGTGTAAGGGAACTGATGGAAAAGATAGTACAATCAGACATATGGATCAGCGGATGGATTTCTCCCTAGTTGAGAGGGAGTGTTAAAATTGGAAACTAGGGCCAAACTCCATGTGGGTCATCTTATTTATGGAAGCTAATATTTTTATTGGATTCCTCTCATCAAGAGGTGTAGGATTGTTCTAAAGATAATCTGATTTCGGTAAGTATTTATGAAGTTATGAATTTATTTATGTTATAAATCAAATTGTCAAGTCGGCCAGCAACTTGACTAGGCTCAGAAGCCCAATAGATGTGTCTATTCATCATCTACAATTTAGTATAAATATAGAGGACTTGAAGTTATTTGTAAACACACATATATTCTTCATGTGTGGTCTCCTCCTCTCCATGTATTTTCGTTTTAGTAAAGGAGAGAAACAATGAAGATATGATGGCCTAAAGGTGATGCCCTAGCCACAGGATGATCTACACAGCAAATAGAGACACCTATACATTGTCCAAATTCACGGTCTAGGAGGGTTCTTTATGTAGCAAAAGGAGGCACTCATACATAGTAAAGGGGAGGCCTTAGTCGCAGCCAAGAGGATCATCTAGCCATTGTCCTAGCTGTAGTGAAGGAGGCTTAAAAGGAGGTTCATATCTACAATCCTAAGTGCCCTAACTGGAGGCCTGATTTGCTGCTCTTGAAGAGCCCTCATCCACAATCCAACAAGGAGTAATCTGGCCGCAGTCAATCCATGCCCTAGCCGCAGAGAAAAGAGGAGATAATATTGCCCTAGTCTCCATCCTAAAGGAGGTCATCTTGGCCGCAGTTGGAGAGGCCCTAATCAGCAGCAAATGAAGGAGGAAAGCCATAGTTAAAGGATCCCTTATCACAGTATGAAAGGACCCTTAGATGCAGCAAGGAAAGTGAATCTAAATCAAAGCAAGGGTAATTATATTATAGCATGGAGGATCTATGATATTGTCATATTGTTGTAGGTGACAACATGACTGTTTGGGCATGTTAGTATTGTTGCTAAGGTCGATTTAAAGGGTAGGAGAATCCGCTATAAGGAGGTGCTTATGATTGTTGTTTAAAGGTTGATTAGGTCATTGCGTGAAGAGACAAAATCTACAGTCAACTGCTGGGCTAGGCTGCATGCGATAGCCATCAGTTGGAGGCCTATTTAAGTGTTGCTTTCAGACCCTATAAGGTAGCACATCTTTGGAGATCAGTATGAAGGCTATCCACAGCAAATAGGTGGATTCTGGAGTATGTTTAGGATTCAGTAGCTCTCAGGTCTTGTGCCCTAACCTAAGATCAAATTTGCCAAGATATGCTTAAGTCCTAGCAGCACATACAAGTTACCAGATGTGTAACCTTGACATGATTAGTGAAGTAGCAAGGAAAGCTTCAGTATGTTGAGTAATTTGTTGAGTTGTCCATCTGCTACTTTGTGTTATCTTCATGGTGAAAGATCTCTGATGTCTAATCTCCTATCTTGGCAAGTCAAAGTGTTGACTTCAAATGTAAATGTACTCTCTCTCTCTCTATTGAATTTTGAAGAACATAAAAGAAGAATTGATCAAGGGTTTCCCTACATTGGGGTTTGTCCTTGGCTAGCGACACACCTTGTGTCCTCTTGTCTTGGCTTGTCTTCTGCCATTTATATTTATGTTGTATCTACATTTTACTTTAATGTTGATGTGATTGCTAATCTGGAAAAGATATTGGAAAATTAAAATAAATTGCTCTAGCATAGAACATACCTAAAATTTAACATAAATATTGTGTACCTAGATAAATTTTATTGGTTTTCACCAATGATTGCAGGGGGACTTAGTGGAGTTCTCATTCAAGATGTACATGTGATCAGCTACAAGTACAATAAATTAAATGAACACGAGGAATTATGTAACGTGGGATTTGGATCTTTTACACCTTACAAATATGAAGACACTACCTACTCAAAAGAAAATTCATCTTAATGACAAATCACAACAAGTTGAAGAATTTTTTTTATTAACCTTGATTGAATGTTAGGAAATCCAAATGGATGACACTTATTAGCGAATTTGATTTGGATATCAAACACGTCAAGAGAAAATAAAATTGAGTGGTTGATTCAATTTCTAGAAGTATGCAAGTGATACACATGGAAGCCATGAGTATATGTGAGACAAACATCAAGGAAACAATCGAAGAATCACTACAAGAAGATGAGCACTTATAACATGTAAATATATGCTTGCATCAAGAGACTAAGGGACCAATGGGATAAAACTACCAACTAACTAGAGAAGGGTGTTAGAAATATTGCCAATATTGAGAGGGGGGTGAATCAATATTGAACACTTATAAAAATTGTTTAAAACTTCAAAGGAAACATGCAAATAATAATTATCAATAACAAATTAATTTATGCACAAAAATTTTCTTAAATAGTTTGAATGTTTACAAATACCAATTTAAAGGGGGCAACAACCACCTAGTTTAACAACACCTACTGGAAGGAGGCACCAACCCTAGTTTACAAGATTCAACCAGAAGGAAGCTACAATTCCCTTTCCTTTCTCCACCCTACCACCCTTGATTTAATAAATAGAAATAAGGACTCTCGTACTAGGGATATTAACCTTATCACACACACTTCACAAGAGAAACAAATATAGTAGTACCTGTTTTCCAAGTGTTGTAGCAACACCCTCCAAAATTTTGGCTTGCATCCAAATTTTGGAGCCTTCCTTGGTTTTTCCTCTGATGGTTGCAAACACTCGAGTTCACCCCATGGGCTCTTGTGAATTCTTTCTCACCCTTTTGATTGTTTGACTAATGGTCGTCTTTTGGCATATTGATTGCTTTATCATGCTTGTGATCCTGTTCTGGTGATTTTGAAGGTTTGGCTTTATGTATTTGGTTTTTCTTTTCTATGTGAACATATATTGTACTCACAAACAAAGTTGTAATCACTTTCGCACAAGTTTCATCACGGTCGTCTGAACGTCTATCTTAGGTGTCGCACTTGTCACTCTTAGCTCTAAGACAGTTTCACTGAGGGTCATGCTTTTTTATGTTGTCCTGGTGATCAATGTCGCCACATGTCAGAGTATTCTAAGTGTGTGATCACACTATCAAGTATGCACAATATCTCTTTCCTCCCACACTTAGCCATTTTCCTGAAAATTTGTCTGACTGGATAACCCTCCTCCACCAGATCCTGACTGAGCTGCATTGCGCAGTCCCAGTCCTCAATGACCCTACTCTACTACCCAGAACTGCACAATTCTTGAGGTTGTCCTCTAGGTTAGGTGCATTGTGCAATACTGAAGGTGAGTAGCTTTTCTCCCTCCCAGAACTACACAGAAAATCACCTCCATGTCCAAACTGAACTGCGTAATTCCAAAGCACAATCATCAAGCCTCCTTCTGGTCTTCTAGAAGCCTACACTACACTGACACTTGGCTCTACATTGTTCTCCAAAACTACGCGGATATTCCCAGCTGGAACTATGCTTCCTTGTTCTGCATTGTTCTCCAAAAATGCACAGACATGCCTAGCTAGCCCTTTGCTGCCTTGTTCTGCATTGTTCTAAAAAACTGCGCAGACATGCCAAGCTGGCCCTCTGATGCCTATCCTGTAATTCTCTCAAAAATTCCACAGAACTAATGTCCCCTACAGTCATGTCTTTTCTTCCCTTTAGGAACTACATAGAAGTGCCTACTAAGGGTCCCACCTTGCAACTGCAACTTGTGTCCTTCAGTGTGAAATTCTGCCTCTCAGTGGTCACTGCGCAATTTTTTCCCAAAATGAAGGTTGTGCTCTCGGATTTCCTCATCCCAACTTTAGCTACGTTCTACATTGTCTTAGTGACTTGTCCTCCATCCCTGTCACCTAGAACTACGCATTGTGCATTTGTTGGGCCATATTCCCAGACTATCATCTGTCCTGGACCCAAAACTTGAGAACTATGCATCATGCTAGACTATGAGGTTTTGGATTTGATGTCATCCTATCATGAGTGAATTGGAGGAACAGGTACATTCATAGATCATGGCAAGATGATGAACAGGATGAAGAAGGAGTGCACATGCTAGAAGACTTGTTTGTAGTTAGATGGGCTTACCAAGCATATCAAGCAACAAGCGAAAGGAACACACACATTGAACCATCATGCAAGACCAAGATCATCGAAGACCCCGTAGCACTAAGACTTTTGGATAAAAAACAAAGCACACCAAGAGTACATCCATCACTCAGCAACGCAGCAGCTTGACATGGACACCATAGTCAGCCAATACATGTCAGCAATGTCATGTCAAGTTGTGTCGTGAGTTGTCTTGGCCACATCACCACTATAGGCCATATCTGTTGTAGCTGAATGTAATGTAAAGTGAAATTCCAATGGATGCACATAAGAAGTTGAAAAGTCATGTGAAGTTGAACGGTAATGAGGGTAGTCCAAGAGTCACAAGGGTCAAGCATCACCCTTGGCTATATATACCCCTCCCATTGTATGACCAAGGACTTTTCACCTTGGATCCTCCTACATATCCTTGAAAGCCTGTAGTTTGTTCTCTGAGGAGTGAGTAGTGGCACCCATGTCCCACTACTGGGACAACCAATGTATGGTATACGAATGTGTCTTGAGACTTTTTCTTAATTCAAAAGCTTGTTAATATCAGCATGTTTTCATGCACATTTTGTAGATGTTTGTAAGACTACTCTTTAAACATTTGTAATGCATGTTTGTTTAACCTATACTAATATAGTTGAACTACTTTGTAGTTTTAATTCTTACATTGTTGAAGATGTGTTATATTTCTTATCACTATTTCCTCATCCTTGTGGACTACTCCATAGGACATTAGAAAAACATATCTTGTCTACTAGTTATATTGACTGTCACATCTGGGTGGAATACTATTTTGGATGGTGTACGTGTTTTCGCTTGTACTTTGGTTTTAACGACTGCCGCATCTACTATGGACTACTCCACTGGATGTTGGACATACCCTTTCTGGTTCGCGTGTGTCTCTCCCTGGGTGGTGCTATTACCTCTCATCTAGAGGCTCACTTTACTCTCTCCATTTACAGTAAGAGAACTCGAACACAAGTTACATTACACACTCACCAGGCATACTCACCTCGCTTTTTTAAGATATACAGATAACACTCTCATGTGATGAACAAAAAGAGCTAAGGAAAATCTCTAAGATAATGGCAACCAAGCCATTATACCAGATGGGACTCCTACACCAAATGGTGTGAGGTCTAATTGGGACTTCATACTAGGGATATACCCTGAACATTGGCAAGTCTAGCACCATCAACATTTCTAGTGCTAGAAGGAGGGTCGCCAATAGTTTATGGTTGAATGTCCTACCAGCCCCACTCATACATCATCTGGTAAAGGAAGTAAGATGCACTCCCTCTCCCCTATGTGCAACTCTAAAGTTGGTCATTACTCACCTCCTAGAACTGAACGAGAAATTTCATAGCAGCATATCTGCATTTTCCATCCCATCACCCGTCAGTTCACTAAATCTATTGGAATGATTCTAGGAGTTTACGATCTTCCATATTCGTAGAGGAAGCAAAATACTACTTCCACAGGAGTGGTAGTCTCATATGTGGAAGAATAAATCTTAGCCACTCTTGAAGAGATGGCAGGAGTTATGGAAGAATAAGAGGAACCACCAATCTTTTGAAAGGAAGAAGAATACAAGCTCTTACTCTTGGGCTCAGGTTCCGGTGCAAGAGGCAGAGGGGAAGGCAGTGAAGGAGGTGGAAGCAAAGACGAACCAATAGATTTAGAGGAAGAACCATCATATTCCGAAGAAGAAGAGGAGGACGAAGATGAGGACAACATGGCAGAGTAAAATCTAGAATGGATGACCGAGGGCCAATTGGCACTCTTGGGTGTCTTGCACAAGAAGCCAAGACACGCAAAGAAGTTTTTAATGAAGTATGACCCTGACAAGATAGTGAAGGAAGAAGATCACTTAGACACGTTATACCAACATCTACAGACAATCGGGGTACCTTATCACGACATTGCATGTATAATGTTTCCATGTACCTTGGATGGTAGAGCATTTGTATGGTACCACAGCCTTCCTGTGAACTCCATTCAGAACTGGTGGTTGCTCAAAAGAATTTTCCTTGAAAATTTTGTTGAAGACAACTTCCCCCCCCCCCCATGTTGCTAAAGGAGTTGGGTAGTCTCAAGATGGAGCATAAAGAAAAAGTTAAATATTTCAACTAGAGGTTTAACCGTATCTTGAAAAAGTTCACAGCAGACACCAAACCTTAGGACTCCATCTTATTTACTACTACACATTATCACTACTGACCAGTATTGTGTGGTTCGTCAAGCGAGCTACGAGACCAAAACTATTGAAAAATTTCCAAGAGCCAATTGTTGTGGAAAAAGCCCTACACACTATTGGAGTCATTGTAGATGAAAAATTAGCTAAGGACTCCAAAGACATGGGCAGGAGGTCTTAGACCACTTTCAGTAAGGCAAATGAAAAGGAAGAAATTTAAATTGAGAATCTTGCTCATCTCGTTAAGTCCTTGACAAACGAAGTTTCCAAACTCAAATAATGGATCAGCCGACTACCGTGAGTAGTAAGCCTCTAAGGTTCGCACAAAATAAGAACATGACTTTAGGCAGCAACAGTAGCCACTAGCCAAATCTGTACAAAGCTCTAACCTTGTTCTCATCTTGGATCAGATCTGGACAAATCATTACTGCAAGTTACATAGCGAACAAAATGTAGAGAGGACTTTCCCTGGTTACACAGTTGTCTGATTAATTCATGGCCAGTGAGCAGGCTGAGCCTGAGGATGAAGAGAAAGAAGAAGCTGATGCATCTGATGAAGATCCAAATACTGGGCATATATTCAACATGTATCAGTGTACCCATACTTCCGAAAAGACAACAACCGAGAAGGAGCCTCCGAGCGACTGCCCGACCCCAAAGAAAAATAATGAATACAACTTGAGAATTCAAGGGGTCCCCACTGTGTTTGAGATACTGAAAGAAAATTTTAGACAACAACTGCTCAGAGCAATTGATCCCCCAGTCAACTTGTTATAGACATTTTTGTGCCCTAAAGCTCTAAGCATGAAATGTCCATAATCCAAGGGATCCATAGTCCCTAAAAGTGTTGTTCCTACCCCTAGAGGAACAAGGTCAACCAATTATAGCTTCTCCCAGAAGTTCTCCACCAGAAACTACTCAGAATCAGTCAAATCAGGATCATTTCAGCTGCTCCACTAGCTACCTGCGTTGCATAGCACCCAAGTACACTAGCTAGGTGCATTGCAACGCACCTAAATGCACTACCAGGGTGCGCTGAGCGGGAAATGCCAAATGGCAGTGTCATTCCGCGAGGTGGACAGACCATGGAAGCTTCCAGAATCTTCCTCAATGACACTTGCCTCACTGAGTTCGACCAAGGATGAGTAAGAGGCTCTCAGCCTCCAAGTGGAAGCAAGAATTGACAGAGAGAAGCCACAAGTCAAAACATAAGTTGACTCATCCTCTCTGCTTACATCTATATATGGATCCCTCATCCCAGAGATCCAGAGGCTGGAATTTTGTACTTTGCAGAGAATTGTTGTTGGTTTTGAGATTGAGATTAGTGCATTGGGTGATTTATGCTTTGTTGGAGGTGAAGAAGGGATTCCTTTGCTGGGAGGTAGATGCTGGATCGGGACTCACTTGGTTGTATCTCCTCCTGAATCTTCTTGTTTTATCAATAAAACTATTTGAGTTTCTCCTACATGCTTGTGTATCAATGATTTTTTGTTATATTTGCATGTTTAGCTTAAATCTGATCCTAAGCTATTTATGAATGTAAATCTATGTCTTTGTGTAGTTTTCCTCTTCTGTGATCTTGCAGGAACTTGGTGAAGCTGGGCAAGTAAGGGAGCAGGTAGCTGGAAGCTATCAAAGAGGGGAGCGATTGGATCAACAAACTAGCGCAAGACACAGGTTAGTTTATCCTTCCTCTTCGTTTACATTTCATAAAGAAGAATACGAAAGTAGTTTTCCTTGTTTGTTGCTAAGGCACTGTCACACCTTAGAGTGGGATAGGGGCGTTCTGAGTAGATACTTTTCCCAACAATAAATTGGCGACTCCGCTGGGGATCATGTCTAGTTATTTTGTTTGTGTTTCTCTTGTTGTTTGCTTCATAAACATAGAAGTAGCAATCGAACTGCATTTGCCATTATCAAGTGCAAAGTAGATGCTACTTCAGTCCACCCACTGGATTTGTTTATGATTTGAACAGCTGATCCACAAATGCTCTAATTTCTCTTTGTGATAGCTCTTAGTCCTCCTTTAAATCATCCCTCTAATTGTACCTTACTGATTGCTTTTACTCGGCCAAAATCCATAGATTAAACTACAAACCGTGACCCAGAACCCAGATAGAAGTCTTGTTTCTGCCCCAGCGCAGGCTCTGTGTAGAGGTTCTGCATTTCAACGCAGGTCCCGAGAGGGCTACCTGCGCTGCAATTTAGTTTCTCTGTGCAACAGGTGCGCTGATCAGCCTTTGCCCTGTGCAGCTGAGGTTCTTTGCTTCATTTTGTTCAGTTTTATCTCTGATTTTGGCAGCCTGTTATCAGTGTGTGTACCTATCTGAAAACCCCTTTTCTTTGCCTTAATTCCGCCTCCTTTGTACAAAAGAACCGTAGGTGTTCTTTGTGTGTTTGTTACATCATTTACAGTTTTCCATTGAAAATTAAAATAGTCATACTGTCGTCCTTAGATTTAGATCTGTCGTAAGTGTCGATTTTGATCTTAGGAGAAAGTTTCTTTGCTGTTGACAATTGATTATACTTTTTACTTTTGCTTTGGTTTGAATTTGTCTCTTTCTAGTGTCGAAACGAGTGTTTATTTCAAAATCATAGAGTGTCGTAATCTTCTCTACCCTTTTTGATTTAGAAAAGAAGCTTGTTTGTGTTGTTCACTTGAAAGCAAACTCAAATTTGTACATCAACTTTCTTTTTAGGCATCAATATTAAGAAAGTGAAAACAAATACATGCATATGTGCATTTGCATATTGATAGTTTGTATGGTTTGATTTAGGAAAAGTGCATTTACAGTGTGCTCTTTTCTCTTTGAGAAAAGATTGTGTCTTTCTTTTCCCCTTGTAGCTAGGATTTTCATTGTTGAAAAGAGATAAATGCTTGCTTATCATCTTTAGATTGCATTTAGGAATTATATCTACATCTCGTGGTGATCCAAAAAGGCAAACTTCTAAGAAAGATCAACTTAAAATAAATTGAATGAATCTAACAACGCTTTGGAACTTAACGCACAACATAGAGGTCTAGGCTAGAGATGTGTTCCGGCGTCGTAAAGCCTGGTAACTGTTGTCCTCACTGTTGGTTGGGTGATTCCTCCACTGTGAGACAATAAGTGCCAGTACGGATTGTGCTCCCACGTACCGTCGAGTATATATTGGGAGACCCCTATAGGCTTAAAACCTTTTATCCATAGGAAGCCATGTCGGCCGCCCTACTGATCGCAATACACCGAACACAGCATTCGGGAAGATTGACTGCCGTACCGTAAAACGTATTTTGCAGTTTTGTGATTGGTTTGGCACACCCTCTACCTAGATCTCCAGAGCAGTCCCTTTCGTTCCTTTTCAGACTCCTTAATGGAAAAGGTCCATCTGAGCACTTGTCACTTCAAGCTCATTAAAAATCGAAGGAGACTAGAGTCATCTTTTGTTTTTTCTCGACTCTTTAAAATTGAAAAAACAAGTTGTGTCCAAGCGTCTTAAAATTTATTTTAAACGGAATATTCATACCCTTTTCCTACGTTGATCTTAGGTTGAGAAAATGGAAACTACCAACCAAGGAATTCCCCTTGGTGGAAATCCTAGTCCCTTCTCCTCTTGGGGAGATGTTGGTGCACCCCATATGGCCACATTGTCGCTTCCAGGACTGAAAATTGGCTTGCCAGTCTGGCTCTTCTCAACCAATGTCGTTCAGAACACCACTATTCCTGAACAATCGAATCAACAGTTAGACCAGTCTAGAGTTACCCACCAACCTTCTACTTCTTCTAATTCTTCCTCTCCTCCTTCCTCTTCGCTTGATGGGGCTGGCAAAGCCAAAAGTCAAGTTCCTAAGGAGAAGAAAGAAAAGAAGAAGAAAGAGAAGAAGAAGAAGGAGCCAAAAGCGAATGGGGGCAAACGAGTGTCGTCTAATGAAAATCCACACACTGCACTGACCAGGCCTAAATCGCCATGTGTCATTTGCAAGGGAGACCACTTTCATAGAGATTGTCCCTGCATCCCTTGGATACTAAGGGACTGGTCTCCCCGTTTGCACAATCCGGCGTCATCAACCTCTGATTGCCATGTTGAAAGCACACCATCAACTAGCGAAAGTGAAGTCCCAGGACAAAAAGGGAGAGCTAGATCTCCCTGTAAACTGTGCGAAGGTGATCACGCCATCCACCGTTGTCCCTTCTTAGACGAAGCTAAAATATTTTTGGATGATCGTCCGATTTCACCGTTACGACTTCCTCCTGGATATAAAAAACTCTTGCCGAGTCCTTCGTTAGTTGAGAATCTAGCTGGCCCGCTCAAGTGGTCAGCTGAAGCGCCTATCATTGAAGATGGACCAGCTGAATCCATACCCGTCGAAAGTCAAAAGGTCGAGGCGACAGTCGATCCGGTCTTGCCTTTAGAGGTTTTATCTTCAAATGACACAGTCACTGAAGAGAACAAGGATGACACCGTCCAAATTCTCTTCATCAACACAGACTCTGACGAACACGGGGGAAACCTACCCATTCCTTTACTGCAGGAAGGAAGTTCGTCAGAGCCGTACCCGGCCGTCTACTCGGTCCCACCTCCAAGCAACCTAGTTGTCTCCTTCGACTGGAATCAACTAGGCATACCTCGTTTACCAGCAAGCATACCATTCAGAATTATCGTCCAAATATATAGAATGGTCATGGCTGGTACCATCATAGATGAGGGGGTTTCTATGAGTATCCTTTCCTCTACTGCTTGGAAAGCGCTTGGTTTGCCATCGCTTTCGCCTGAGATGAGAAATCTGACAGGCTTTGATAAAGGAACCAGTCGACCTTTAGGGATCCTCCCCAATGTGCCCATAACATTGAAAGGGAAGACAGTTCAAATGAACGTAATGGTCATTCAAGGACCCTTGGATTATAACCTACTCCTTGGATGAGACTATATTTATTGCATTGGAGCCATCGTCTCCTCACTCTTTAGAGTAATGTGTTTTCCGCACGAAGGAAGAGTGGTCAAGCTCGTGGACCAGCTTTCATTTCCCGGATCACGCATCACAAATAGTCATATACCATCCCTAAATGGTCTCTTCACGCAAAAAATGTCTCAACCCACAGTCCGTCCTCCCGATGAGCGCGAGTAATTCGGAGGGATATGACTAGAACCCAGGGGGCATGCGTCCTGGTCTGCTTCGGCAGGAAAACTTCGGGTATAGGGTAGGTTTCCGCGGGAGAATATGACTAGTCTGTACCTCGTCCGTCAGTGGAAGAGGGGTTATTCTAGAATAGGATTCTCTTGTCAAAGTTATGTGTGTGGCGCTTGTTGTCACTCACCTTTGTTTATCTCGGTAAACATCACCGAGGAAGTGTTTCATTTTTAACGCGAATGAGACAATCTTTGGTAACCCGAAAGAGGTAGGCCTTTCCTTATAGCACAAATGTTTTGTCTGCAAATTGAGGGGTAACCTTGAAATCGTATTTTATACCTGGGGGCATGCAAACCTTTTGGAGTGCAAGCAAGGGGCGGCTATTTGTTTTTTAAATTTTTAGGTCCTCCCTTTAAACCTGTAGGTTAACCCTTTAAACTCATAGGATTAGTCGTCACCTAACTTGCATAAAGAAAGGATGCGGGGCAAAGCTTTGTAAGATGCAAGCTCCATAAAAAATGGCATCTTATATGAGACATTCTTATCATATGATTGGATTAATCGAGCAGTTTTAGCGCATAGTTCATGCTCGTTAAAAAATAAACATAAGACCGAGCAAGTATTTCAATCCGCGTTTAAGCTCGTTAAAAAATGAAATATCCTCCGATAAATAACCACCGTGAATGTAACATTATCAGCCATTAAAGCCTTGGTCGTGTTTGCACCGTGACCTCCACTTTTCCATTGGCCGATCATTCACCTCCATTTGATTGTTTACCCATTTTGAGGAACAGCTGCGAAGAGTGATTTCACTAGCCATCCTTGTGACACTGTCATGCTTGGAAAATTCCAACCCTTACCTGGAATCAGCTGCTACCCATTTTATCACTCGTTCCTCAAAAGACGAGTCTTCTTTAAGCTCTTTTCATCTGACTCGTAAAACATGAAAATATTGCCGAGTTTTTGCCTTCCAGCTCGTTAAAGCGACCGGAAGTGCTATCCCTCCTCTAGATTTTAATCTTTTTGGACCTGAGGGATTATTCCACAAAAAGATCGAGCGCTTGTTTTATTCGGCTCGTTAAAACTATCGAAAATTCATCCCTTCTGTATTGTTTTATACTTTTTCGGACTTAAGGGATTAGATGACGAAAAAGGAATTCCGGAGTTAACTTTACGTACCTTTTCAGACTCTCTAAAAATTAAAAGGACCGAGTTATCTTTGTCGTTAAACTCGTTAAAAACATTAATAGCGACAAACTTGTCTTTAGACGAGAACGAGTTTCACTATCGCTAGGCTCGTTAAAACATAGTGATGGGTTTGCCCGAAGGGAAAATTATAGAACAAGCATATGTTATCCTCCTCAAGCTTGACAAAAGTAAAGAGGTACTGGTCAGCAATGACTGGGGAAAAATTGGGAAGAAACTCAAAGAATCTTTATTGGTAGCAAGTCGCTCTTGAACATGACACTTCCACTCCGTGCCTGAGTCGGGTTGGGTTGTTTCATTCACCGGTCACATCACCATGGTCTCGCCATACCATCCACATTTGGGGTAAATGCTACCGATCCATCACATAAGTGTTGCCGACATGTTCAAGAGAAGTCATCCAGAGAAGTCACCCGTGTCCCATCCACTGCAATACATTATACTTCATTCCTTCATGACCGCCATCATGAACCATATATCATCAGATCGTTTTCACCTCCATCAAAATCATTTGCTCCGTTTCGTGTCATTGATGTGGGATTCATCAAGGCGCTCCTTTGACGGATCGCTTCTTGTCGACATCAACTCATTATCCAAGAAGTTGATCTAGGAACACCCCATTCAGTACTTTGAAGCTTGCATGCCTCAATGGCAAGTTTCTCACTTCCGGCGACAGGTATACATCAATGACCTTCGACTGAAAGATTTTGCGTGGTGTTAGACGCCAAGTCCTTTATTCACACCACGTGAATTGTATTGCAGTACCTTGAGGGTCATCATCCTTATCGGTGATTCCTCTCGCGCTTGTTAACAGTTTACATCATCGAATGTTAATCAAGCGATGTCTTTCCATGTTCAACTTCAAAGCATTTTTCACATGGATTGACTTGTACTTCGAGTGAAGATCAGACGAGATTGAAGACCCCGGATCTAGTTTCATCCATCCGGGCTGCGATATATATTCAGGAAAAATAAAAACATTGACATGTACAACATTGCAGCACAGATGATCATCCTACCAAAAGGATGATTACTTCATCAGAATCATCAGTCTACCATCAGACGATTGTCTGTACTATGTACATAAAAATGAATTTATAAAGCTGAGCATGGGAATGCCCTCCTCAGCTAGATCATGAAAGCAGTATGAAAATAATGTATTGTATTGTATCTTATTACAAGTCTCCTCCCAGCATTGAAAGAACTTCGGATCCTCCTAATAAAGCATTTCACCCGATAAACGGCCTCATACTTTAGGGGGCAACTGTTATAGACATTTTTGTGCCTTACAGCTCTAAGCATGAAATGTCCATAATCCAAGGGATCCAAAGTCCCTAAAAGTGTTGTTCCTACCCCTAGAGGAACAAGGTCAACCAATTACAGCTTCTCCCGGAAGTTCTCCACCAGAAACTACTCAGAATCAATCAAATCAGGATCATTTCAGCTGCTCCACTAGCTACCTGCGTTGCATAGCACCCAAGTACACTAGCTAGGTGCATTGCAACGCACCTAAATGCACTACCAGGGTGCGCTGAGCGGGAAATGCCAAATGGCAATGTCATTCCGCGAGGTGGACAGACCATGGAAGCTTCCAGAATCTTCCTCAATGACACTTTCCTCACTGAGTTCGACCAAGGATGAGTAAGAGGCTCTCAGCCTCCAAGTGGAAGCAAGAACTGACAGAGAGAAGCCACAAGTCAAAACATAAGCTGACTCATCCTCTCTACTTACATCTATATATGGATCCCTCATCCCAGAGATCCAGAGGCTGGAATTTTGTACTTTGCAGAGAATTGATGTTGGTTTTGAGATTAAGATTAGTGCATTGGGTGATTTATGCTTTGTTGGAGGTGAAGAAGGGATTCCTTTACTGGGAGGTAGATGCTGGATCAGGACTCACTTGGTTGTATCTCCTCCTGAATATTCTTGTTTTATCAATAAAACTATTTGAGTTTCTCCTACATGCTTGTGTATCAATGATGTTTTGTTATATTTGCATGTTTAGCTTAAATATGATCCTAAGCTATTTATGAATGTAAATCTATGTCTTTGTGTAGTTTTCCTCTTCTGTGATCTTGCAGGAACTTGGTGAAGATGGGCAAGTAAGGGAGCAGGTAGCTGGAAGCTGTCAAAGAGGGGAGCGATTGGATCAACAAACTAGCGCATGACACAGGTTAGTTTATCCTTCCTCTTCGTTTACATTTCATAAAGAAGAATACGAAAGTAGTTTTCCTTGTTTGTTGCTAAGGCACTGTCACACCTTAGAGTGGGATAGGGGTGTTCTGAGTAGATACTTTTCCCAACAACACAACTCAACACAGAAAACTCAAAGCAAATCCGAGAAGACGACTATAGCAAAAAATGCATCCATCAGTAGAAAAACACAAGAGTATCCCATTGGACAACATGAACACAAGTCTACCCACGTACATCTCGGTCAGTCTTCACTGGTCAGTGGGACATTCTTCTGTGCGCACTAGGGAAAACCTCCACAAACAGTGTTACCTCTTCTAGCAAGGGATCAAGTAAGTCTCCTGACTCACTTGTACCTATGTTCAACGCGCTTCATATGGAGGAAGCAAAATCTCTTTTCCCAACATTCTTGTTTCCGTTCGAAATATTAAACTTCAATGTTCACAACTGTTTGGTTGATTCTAGCACATCATTCAATGTCATGCCACTCTCCATTGCTAAGAATATCAATTCCCAATGGAGAAGCACAACTGCACAGATCATCCAATTAGACAGAATGCATGTACCAGCCATTGGTTAAGTCAGGGATGCATTTATCCAGTTATCATTAGATGGATGAGTTCATCATTGCATCAAAATTATGATTGTGGACATCCTGAAGCATATGGTTTAATTCTCAGGAGAGACTGGTCTAACAAGCTGCAAGGATACTTTGCTACTAACTGGTCACGCTTATGGATTTAGTATAAAGGCAGAAACAACTAGATCCGGGTGTTGTCAGAAAGATACATGAAGCACAATGTGACTCCCTTGAATGATGAAAATGAACTGTTGGCTTTCAAAACTCATGTTCGAAAACTGCCTTCTGGAAACACAGTTGGGGTGTTATCTTGCACAGCCATCCCCCAACCCACTAGACACATAGTTGGGTCTCCTTCCTTGCCCAACTGGAAAAATGAAACATGTACAATAGATTATAACAGTAATAGTAGTAGTGATAGCAGTGTTAGTGAGGCAAGTGATCCTTGTACAGATGATATCTAGACCTTGTACTTTGATGGATCGAAGACATAGGTGGGATCTAGAGCCATTTGTGTCTTAACATACCCACTGCAGAGGAAACATTTAGCCTCTAGCCGCTTGGAGTTCGAGGGCACAAACAACACCGCGATGAAGCACTCGTCTTGGGCTTACATAAATTCATCAGCCTTAACATTGTTGTGCTAAAATTGATAGGTGATTCAAATATTGTGGTGTGTTAGGTACGTAACACTATACATTATGTGTCACCCCATATTAAGAGTTATCAACAAGAGGTATGGTGACTCATCTCTAACTTCCAAGCTTCCAATATTATTTCTATACCGAGAATGCATAATGTAAATATACATGCTCTAGTGAATGTACCTGCTAGAATGTCACTGTTAAGGGATAGATTTTCTATTGAAATTTTGTATAAACCATCTATCTTGGATAAAATCACTAATTTACACATTTTTGATGATGACCAACAGATATTGCATTTCATGGCTAACAATGACATCTTTAAGGACGTAGTGATAGATGAAGATGAGCATGAGCAGTATCTGGAGGACACAGTTGATGATAGAGAAGGAAACCTCATCCCCAAGGGTGTGGTATAAATTGAGAAGCTATATGATTTGTAGAACCACTTTCGGGGACCCCTGAATGCTAAAAACCACAGCTACATAATGTCGCATGAATAGTTAATCTAGGAATAGAAAAATATACAAAGTTTGTGAATCTCAAATATATGTTACATACAACAAGAGAGGCAATATTTTGTCCGCTTGTTCATAGAGTAATGTGATGTGTTTGCGTGGACGTATGATGATTTGAAAACATATGACATGTGAATAATCCAGCACGTCATTCCAATCAAGGAAGGGGCCAAACCTTTTCAACAGAAGCTAAGGGAAGTGCATCCATCACTTGAGCCCCTCATACAAAAATAATTGACTAATTTGTTGGATTCTCGGATCATATACAAGGTTCGTAATTCCACGTGGGTTTCAAATCTAGTCCCTATTAGAAATAAGTTCGGGGAGATCTTCCCGTGTGTTGATTTCTGAAATCTTAACCATGCCTCAGACAAAGATAACTACCGAGTGTCTTCTATGGAGCATATACTGCAAATAGTATCTAGAGCAGAGATGTTTTCTTTTCTTGACAATTTCTCAGGATATAACGAGGTTCTGGTAGCAAAGCCTGACGGACTTAAGATAACATTTCGTACCAAGTGGGGTATGTTCACTTATCATAGAATGTCGTTTGGGTTGGTAAATGTAGGTGCTACATTTCAGTGTGCAATTCACATTGCTTTCCATGGACTCATCAGATATAGCGTAGTGGTCTCCCTCGATGACGTAATAGTATTCTCTAGAAAGTGTCATCCCACCTACGTCATCTTAAGAAAATATTTTATAAATGTCGAAAGTACGGATATCCTTGAATCCTAAAAAGAGCGTCTTCGCAGTGTCTGAGGGTAACCTCCTTGGGAACATAATTTCCAAGAGTGGGATCAAGGTAGATCCAGACAGAGTTTAGACCATCATGCAGCTTCCTTACCCTGTAAACAGGAAATTTATGCAGTCCTTCCTTGAGAAGATCAACTTCCTTAGAAAGTTCATCTCTGATTATGCACAAATTGTCAAACCCATTCAAGAGATGACCAAGAAGGACACACTGTACAATTGGGGGAAAGGGAAAAGGAAGTGTTCTCCTAGATTAAGAAAGCTATAGTAGCGGCACCTACACTATACAACCCAAACTTCAACAAGGATTTATTTCTCTACAGTTTTTCTTCCGACACTTCACTCACTGTTGTGCTCACTCAAAAGGACAAGCTGAACAATGAACGACCTATCTCTTTCATGAGCGCAAGCTTGCAAGGACCTGAACTAAATTATCCCGCCATGGAAAAATAAGCATACGTAGTATACAAGGAAGTTAAACACTTCAAACCCTACTTATTGAAACATTATTGCATTGTCTTTGTGCTACACCCATCTGTCAAATCATTGCTTGTTCAACAAGAGCTAGGTGAAACAAGGGTGAACTAGATGACAGGACTACAAAAATATGATCTTGAAATCAAGCCAGTTCACACCATCAAGGGTCATGGTCTTTACAGACTAGCAACGAAAGTAGTGCATGCACAAGAGGAATAAGAAGAGCTCACTAGCTGGGAGAAAGAAATTGAAATGTATAATGTTGAGCGAACACCCCCCACTTCGCATAGAAACTCTTGGTACGTAGACATGCGCCACTACCTTGAGCATGGAACCATGCCATCTCACTTATCTATGCAGAAGAAGAGGGAAATCTGACTCAAAGCTTTATCTTACCAATTGGTGTATGGAGTTCTTTACAAAAAGCACCACAACAACATTTTTCTCAGGTTCCTAGAGGCACAAGATTTCAAAATGGTGTTATGTGATCTCCATGACAGACCAGTGGGGGGTCACTTTTTGGGTAACACAACAGTGCACAAGGTCATGTGTGCCAGTTTCTACCGGCCTACATTATTCAAAGATGCACATGCCTATGCCCACAAGTGTCTGGTCTGTCAGAGATGTGATGGCAGAAACCGAAGGTCAGTATCCCTGATGCAAACTATTGCAGTGGATGAACCATTCCAATAGTGAGGCTTGGACATCATCGGGGAGATTTTCCCACATTCATAAAAGCATCACCACTCCATCTTAACTGCTAAAAATTACTTTACATGCTAGACAAAAGCAGTTCCACTGAAACAAGTGAATGATCAGGAAGTCATCAGATTCCTATAGCAAAACATCATCTCCAAGTTTAGCATTCTTATATCACATTTTTTTGACAATGCAACGTACTTTTATTCATTAAAGCTTTGTGAATTTGCATTTCAAAATGGTATTTTGTTAAATCATTCTGCTAACTACTACCCGTGGGGAAATGGTCTTGTTGAGTCCACGAACATGAACCTTATCCGCATCATAAAAAATACCATTTGCTCTGAACAGAAAAACTGGAACTCTACTCTAGTGAATTCTCTATGGGTTGACCGAGTCACACCTATGCCCTCTATAAATATCTCCCCTTACTTCTTGGTATACAGAAAAGAAACCATCCTCTTGCTGAACATCCACTTTCTTGCTCTCCAGTTATCCCAAGAATCCCAAGGCAGGACGTGTCTATTAGTTCAGCGTAGGATGGACACATTGCACAAGCTACAGGAAGAAATGATGAAAGAAAAATAAAAGCTTACACTCCACCATAACCGTATCAAGAGATGGTATGACATAAAGTCTGCAGGGAGTATTAGCTTCAGTGTGGGTGACTTGTTCTTGAAGTGGGATAAACCCCATGAAGATAAAGGCAAACGCACAAAGTTTCAGTCCATGTGGATTGGCCCATTCACCATTCACGAGAAGATTGGCCAACACACATATTGTCTACAATCACTTGATGGGAAGATTGAAACTCTCCCAGTAAATGGCCAAGACTTAAAATATTATTTTCAATGATCTGGGGCCGTGCCCTGCACTATGTACATAGTCCTTTCATTGCTTATTCTATTCTTTGCTTTTCTATTTTGCTTTTCTTTTCTATTATGTTTTTTTCTTTTCTATTTTTCTTTGCTATATTGTTCTATTTCTTTGTTTTGTAAATAAGTGTTGTCATGCACTACATTTTGGTTTTTGAATGTGTATGTGGTTGAAGTTCAACGAGTCTTGTGATACTGTAGTGATTGGCCAGTCCTGTGTCTGTCTTCTTTGTGATTGGTTGTAAATTTTATCCGATGAAGTCTTGATGGAAAATACAATCTGTCTGTAAGGAAAGTTTTGGTCGAACCATGAACCTGTGTCCAGTCTTGGAAACCTCATGCCTATACTCTGTTTTCTACTTTGTGTGTTCAAGTTTATCCAACTAGCAGAAACGAGGAAGGGGAAAATCTGAGTGAGAAAACCTGAATCAAATATATTTACATGATTCTCTCAAGGAACAACCTCTTCTACTCACAATAAGTCAGGATCCCTCTTCTGCCCCAAAAATAAATAAGTTCTTATGCACAGTCCTCTTTCAAAAATAACAAAGGCGAAAGAAGAGAAAGGATTCCTGGGTAGAGAGGTGAAGCAAGAAACTCCACCAGGGTATTGTCCAAGATCGTTGGAATTGGAGCAATGTTTGTGTTATTGAGTGACTCTATCAGGGTACTGAATAGGCTTGCTAGTAGAAAAGAAACACCAGAGATGAAAAACTATACTCTGCAAATCTTAAGATCACAAGCCAAATTACCCTTCCTAATTTGAAACACTGTGATCTGGTTGAATCTTGTGTTGTGTTCAAATGAGTTAGTGAAATGTGAGCCATATTTTTCCATGGAGAAAGTGGGGAAGCCGAAGTGATTTACACAATGAATCAATACTACCTAAAAGGCCAAGGCCCTATGCTGAAATGAACCAAAACAGAGAAGTTGGTATTCAACCAGTGTGTTGCCAATTGTTGTAGCAACTGCAACACCCTCCAAAATTTTGGCTTGCATACAAATTTCAGAGCCTTCCTTCATTTTTCCTCTAATGGTTGCAAATACTCGAGCTCACCCCATGGGCTCTTGTGAAGTATTTTTCACCCCTTTTATTGTTTGAACAGTGGTCATATTTTGGCATATTGATTATTTTTTCATGCTTGCGGTCTTGTTTTGGTGATTTTGAATGTTTGTATATATGTGTTTGGGTTGTCTTTTCTATGTGAACATTTGTCATACTCACACACAAAGCTTTAAGCATTGTTGCTCAAGTGTCATCACGGTCATCCAAAGGTCTATCTCAGGTGTCACACTTGTTTCTCTCAGCTCTAAGACAATCTCACCAAGTGTCATGCTTTTCTATGTTGTCCTAGTGGTCAATTTCGTCATATGTCAGAGTATGGTAAGTCTGTGATCACAATGTCAAGTCTGTAAAATATCACTTGCCTCCACCACAAAGCCATTTTCATGAAAATCTATTCCACCGGACAACCCTCCTCCACCAAACCCTGACTGAGCCACACTACGCAGTCTCATCCCTCAGTGACCCTGCTCTGTTGCCCTGAATTGCACAGTTCTTGAGGTTGTCCTCCAAATCAGGTGCACTACACAATACTAGAGGTGAGAAGCTTGTCTACCTCCCAGAACTATGTAGAAAACCGCCTCCATGTCCAAACTAAACTGCACAATTCTCAAGCATAGTCATCAAGCCTCCTTATGGTCAGTCAGAAGCATGAACTACCCAGCTAGCCCTCTACTTCCTTGTTGTGCACTGTTATTCAAAGCTGCATAGACATGCCCAGCTAGCACTTTACTACCTTGTTTTGCATTATTCTCCAAAATTTCACAAACATGCCTAGTTGGGCCTCTGATGCTTGTCCTACACTACTCTCAGAAATTACGCAGAACTGCCCAATAGGTCCCCTACAACCCTATCTCTTCTTCCCACCAGGAACTGCGCAGAAGTACCCCCTCAGGGTCCCACCTTGCAACTACTAATTGTGTCCTTCACTGCACAATTCTGCCTCCTAGTGGTCACTGCGTAGTTTTTCCCGATAGTGAAGGTTGTGATCCTAGAGTTCCTCATCCCAGCTTGAGCTATGCTCTGTAATGTCTTGGTAACTTTTCCTCCCTCCCTGTCACCTGGAACTACGCATTACGCAGTTGATGGACCCTCTTCCCAGTCTGTCATCTGTCCCGAGCCCGGAACACGAGAATAATGCATCATGCTATACTAGAAGGTTTTAGACTTGATGTCATCCCACCATTAGTGGATTGCAAGAGCAGGTACACTGATAGATCATGTCAAGACAACGAATGTGATGAAGAAGGAGCGTACATGCTATAATACTTGCTTGCAACTAGACGAACGAACCATGTAGATCAGTCAACAAGTGAAAGGAACACACACATTGAACCATCATGCAATACAAAGACCATCAAAGACCCTGAAGCACTAAGCCTTGTGGAGGAAAAGAAAAAGAACACCAAGAGTACATCCATCACTCAGCAGCACAACAGCTTGACATGGACATCACAGTCAGCCAGTACATGTCAGTAGTGTCATGAGTTGTCTTGGCCACATCACCACTATGGGCCATATCCATTGTAACTAAATGTAATGTAAAGTGAAAGTCCAATGGATGCACAAAAGAAGTTGAAAAGTCATGGGAATTTGAATAGTGATGAGGGTAATCCAAGAGTCACAAGGTTCAAGCATCACCCTTGGTTATAAATACCCCTCCCATTGTACGAGCAAGGACTTTTCACCATGGCTCCTCCCACATAGCCTTGAGAGTTTGTAGTATATTCTTTGAGGAGTGTTAAGGGGGCCTGATCCAGGTTCATATTTATTCACACCAACCAAAAAAACCTTAACTGATGGCCCTTTTGGCAACAACCTGCATAGTGTAGTTTGCAGTCTCACCTGAAGTAGTAATGGGGGATGCTAGAACTAGGTTTATGCATCTAGAGGCATGTGCGATGACTTTCCTAGGGTTCTTTAGCTTAGATATGCCTTCACATAGATTTATTCCTACCTATTGTCAACTACTGCAACTCTATCGAAATGACCTACAGGTCTTCATGAGGGTACATGATTGTACTTAATTTTCATAAAAGGTATATATTCACTACTTTTGCACAATAAATCGTATCCCTAAATATACCTTCACGCAAATCTACCATTTTCCAAATATTTAATTACAACAGATTTATCTAATACTTATTGAAGGTAGTTAATTACACTTATCATGCATAAATATTATAAATCCCACAGTTTCGTGTAGTAAATATACTTTAATTCATAGAAAATAGATCATCTAGCGAAGATGCATAAAATTTAAACAAAAATAAGGAACAAGGCACAGATGCAATAGATTTGATCAAAACAGTCTTTATTATATTTATCATTCAGCTACAGACTCTTTTCGCCCTACACGCTCAACTGCAGGGGCCCTCACACTCAGTTGTGGACTTACCAAACTCTCCATGCACTCAGCTTCAGGAGCCTTCCCCTTTCACCTAAGTATGGGAAACAAACCTTTCTTTCCTTAGTAACTTGCCCTTACAATGATTCTCTATCAAAATTTATCTTCTAAGACTCGCTAAAACTCAACTATATATAGCCTTTTCATTACAATACCATGGCCCATGACCCGTGGGTGAGTCTTAAAACCAACCTATCACCTACCCATACAAGGGAATAATGCCCCTTTGACTCTTTCTTAGCTTTTTGCGCTGCTTTCTCATTTCACGAAGACTTTACATTCTTTTACAAAACTATAAAAATTTGATCCTAGGGACCTTATCCCAACAGACCCCTAACACAAATATGGTGACTCTCCCTCGAGTCACTCAGCTGGCTTCTCCACTTTGTGGCAAATTTTGTTGAACTCAATCTTTAGTACTTCAAGGTCCTCTATTCTTTGTATTGTAGCCCGCTTCACTTCTTCAACCATCTTCTTTGTAGTTGGCCCCTCCATCGCGAAGCGCATGGTCCTCTGTGTCTAGTGGAATGTCTTCAGCTTCTCTTGGATAGCCAAAGTAGCCTGGCTTGATTCCTCTATCCATGGTTGAAGTTAATCCTTCAAAATGTGTTCTTTGTGTTGTAGCTCCTCAACCTCTGCATGTAGCACCTTCATTTCCTATAATCATGCGAAGCACTAGATTGGCGCCAACGTGCGTGCAATCGGCCTGATCTCGTTGAATTTTTGTTGTGCCTCTCTAACCTCTGTACCCAATCTCTGTAAGTTAGATTCCTCCTACAAAGTAGTCCATAACTCCATCACATGTTACTGCACTATCCAAGGTAGCCATATGTTCCCTGATGGTTGCATCGCGTTGCTCCCTAACCTCTGGCAGAGTGGTCAACTACAATTTTAGTTGCAGTTCCAAGATCTTCATCTGAAAATTGAAAGTAACTCAGCCTACCTCTTCTTTGGACTGTCACACTACAACGGGAAATTTTCAAACCTTTTCTGATGAGGCTACATCCTATGTAATGTGTAGCTCTGGTGCTGAGTTACACGCTTTTGTAATGGTTGCTTCTAGGCTTTGGATTCGTGCTTCTAGCTCTTCATTTTCCTTAAGAGCCTTAACCTTCTCAATGAATATCTTCTCATTGTTCATTTTCACTTCACTTATCAGTGATAGCGCACATTGTTCTCTAATCTAAAGCTCATCTGAGACCCCCTGATGAAGCACGTGGAGGATCTAAAGTGGCAACGTGGCTAAATTCATACCCACTCCTTTGATCTTTCCAAACTGACATTTTCTTCCTCTTACTCCACGCGTAATGTTCCTTCTAACAAGGAAATGACTCTGAGGTCAAGAGTATGTTCTGGTTCCATGGCGCTCTGGCTCGCTTTCTACAGGCTCGCTTGAACCCTGCTCGCTTGTCCAACGCTTGCCTGAATTCTGTCTGTTTGAATATGCAATTCATACAGATCCTTCTGGACTCTCCCCAGCATCTGCATGTACTCTTGCTCAATTTGAGTCCACATCTCAGTCATCATGTCTCTGACCTTATCCCTAATTTCATCAAGGTCCCCTTCTGTGAGGACCATTAGGTCAATGTGCACTTTCTTGTCTAATTTGTGCTTTTTCCTTGGTCTGGTAGTTGTCTCCTTTTGTCACTTCGACAACCTCAAGGGAGTGATTTTTGTGTCACCCCTACCTCCTTCCTTCTTGGACTTCTCCTTCTCTTAAGTATGCTAGGAAGTCGATGCTTCAACTTCCATTGTGTCTGCTTTGTCGACATGTTCTTTCTCAACACACTCTTTCTTGGCATGCTCTTTTCGGCAGTTGCCTTAGCAGTAGCATCTTTCTTCTTTTGAGCATCCTTCTCGCTCGCTACTGCTTTCTCTGCTTCTTTCTTCTTTTGCTCAGATTGCGTCTGCATGGAAGAGCTCTCTCCTCCTTTACTAGTTCTTGCGCCAAGGTCTGTGGGCTCCTACCACTCTACTGGACATAGTCCCACGATTTCTTACACATAAGCCCCCATAACGATGTATGGAAACTTGTGCCAGAGCTTCTTAGGGTCCTGCCTTACACAGATGGATACATTGTGAAAGTTGGCCTTAAATTCCATGAAGGCCCTCAACTGCTCGAACAAGGTTGGAGACAACCTTTTTTGCTGACTTATCACTGTGCGGAGGTCCATCTAAACCAATATCTAGAAAAATTTATACTCCATGATCCTCTTTGGATCCTTCCTCACTCATAGTGAAGCAAACTTCACTACCTCTGGCAAATCTTCTTCCTACGGAGGAAACTGACTATCCTCCAGTAGTCGCAATGCAACTAGTGCAATCAACAACAGGATCCAGGCATAGTGAAATGCCTTGCTCTCCTCCTGCACTTCGTGACATCTTTATAGGAATTCCTTGCAAAGATATTGTGCCCATTTGTACTATACCCCCTTTGCACACTGCGCAACCAGTGAAATTACAGATGTCGAAACCTCGTCTGCGCGACATTTTCTCATGATTTTCCCATCCAAAATTTGAGCGGAAAATTGTACCACTTGGTTGGTAATTGAGCGGATGGAGTACCCATGCGACTTCTTAATGAGAGAAAACTCATTTTTCATTCTATCTACAAACTCCTTCTCTTTTCTCTTACCTCCAAACTCCTTAGCGGGGTTCGCCCCTTTATAGGAAAACTTTGTAATTCGATTGATCAACATATATGTTATGGGGATGGGTTCCCCTAACCATAAACAACCATCATGCACTAGTTGGAGCATCTGGTCTACACAGACAATATTGATAATTTATTGGTAGAAGTGTGGCACGCACAACTTATGCAGCAATTCGGCCTACTCGACGCCTTTTACCCATTTCATCGATTCTAGCCTTGTGACCCGAGTCTCTTCATAGTAAATCTTGGTCATGTATTTATTGTGGCCAAGTTAGGGAATTTCTCATGGTTAGAGATATCCCAATCCTCCATCTTTAACACCAGGATACGTGCTAAGAGCACACCTTCAAAAACTACTTCTTCTAGTAATAATGGCGTAGAGACCATGATATATGCTAGGAGTCTCGTGATAGGCTCACCCTCATCAACATCTAGTTCCTCAACGTCATCACAGAGTTCTTCTGCTTCCAAATCCACTGGTTCCTCCGACTACTTTGCCTTGTCCTTCCTCTCTTTCTGTCAACCCTCCACTAGGTTCTTCCTCGGTGACTTCCTCACGGGTACATGCTATGGTTTTTTCTATTTGTACTTAATAGTCGATTGCTTCGGCCTAGATTACCTCAGAACCATAGGCACAGAGGGCGTAGCTTCCATGGACACAACTTCAAGGGTCTCTGCTTGAGAGACTGCGGCTTCAGAACTTACTGGAGTAGACATTTGTTCAAGGCTAGGCTTATGGGTATACTCAGGTAGTTTCGTGAATGTCGGGCTTGCAATGAATTTCTCCCAAGTTTTTCAATTCATGGAGTGAAAACAAGAGGACTTATACCATCTATTATAAAGAAAACTATTCTTCGGTAGACCAACATTCCAGATTTATAGGCGATTTTGAATTCAAATCTGACCGTTCCCTCCATTTTCTGATCATAAATGCATCTTTGGCGGCAGATCTCCAAATATTTTCACCATAAATTTTGCCTACCCACTCCTCCTAATGGGATTTTTGCTATCCAATCATGAACAGTGACTTAAATGGCTACTTTTGGATCTGGCTACATGGCACCACCCCCTGTGATGCAGCTCGTCCATCGCAACTTTACCTGTCGCAGCTTCATTTGTCATAGCTTCTCCTAGCGCAACTTCTTCTATTGCAGCTTTTTCTGGTATAGCTTCTTTTTCACAGCTTCTTCTGTCATACCTCTTGCATCCATTGCGCAGCGTCCTTACTACATTTTTCTCTTCTTCGAGTAGTGTAGTTTATAGTCCCACTCTCCCTTTCAGCTACCCAGAGCACTAAGACTGTCTTGCTACCATAAAGTCATTGTGTAAGGGTAGGATCCCCTGTATACAACTTCAACCGACTTCCATTCACCCTTCCTGGGAATAATTCACCATTCAGCTTCATGAGCTAAACTGTGCCACCATCCGTGATTTCCTTGACTACATAGGGTCCCAACCAATGCATTTGAAATTTACCCAGAAACTTTGTGAACTTACTATCATAGAGCATAACCAAATCGTTCACCTTAAATATGCACAGCTTAATATGCCTATCATGCTAGGCCTTCTCACATTCCTTTTGCACTTGCTGGTGAAATCCTACAAGAAATCGGTCTTCTTCCAACTCCATCAACTGCGTGATCCGTTCCTCCAAGGTCTTGCGATTCATCATCTCTATCAAAGTTGCAATCTGCAAGCTTGGAAAAATATATTCCATGGGCATCACCGCCTCAATCCCATAGATCAATATGAATGAGGCTTGTTCTATCAACTTGTTGTAGCGGCTACAACCACCCTCCAAAATTTTTGCATTAGCCTGTTTTGGATCCTCCCTACCAACCTTACATAGAACTTTGTCTCGCTTCATCAAAGTACTCAAGCTTCAATGTTTTCCTTGCACAAAGGCAGCCTGTCAATCACAGTCGATTCATTCACCTCACATGCTACTTACCTGGTCTTGGTCCAACTATAGGCTGAGCAACTTCCCTTTGAAAATTGTGCATTCTTGGAGGCAACCAGCCATTCCCTCTAGGAATTGTGCAATCCTCTCTGATAGCCAGTTGGTATCCAAGATTGCGCAATCCAGCCAGCCAACCCTCCCAGCAGGATTTGCACAATTTTTCCCATCAATAGGTTGTTCAGCCTAGGATTTGCACAAATTTGGGCAGCAGTCAACTGTTGGACCCAAAAATTGTGTAATCCCCTTAGGAAGTTAGCCCAACTTACTGTCAGAAATGTGCATTTTTCTCCAGCAGTCGAGCAGTCTCTTGCATGTGCAACTGAGTTGACTAGTTCCTTCCGGGACTGAGCAAAACTAACTTGCATGCATGGGCTACTTCTCCCAAGGAAGCATGCAAAGGAATCCCTTGTTTCAGGGATCTATGCTTAGCAGTTGGAGGTTACATGCAAGGATCATTTCAGAAACCTCCCACCAAGTGTCTCTTCCCCTAGATTTGTGGCATGCATGTCCCAACCTCGATGTTATCAAAACTCATCAACTAAATGTTGCAGAGCTCATTCCTCACATCAACCTTGTAGCTCTGAAATCCCACATCACATCTGGGAGAAATCGAGACATTCAGCTCAACTGTTTTGGGGTAAGCTCGCTTCCCATGCCTTGTGTTGTATTTTTGTCGCTTTTTGGGTTTTCTCTTGTATGAGTATTGTTTGCTTGATTTCTTTGAACACTTTCTGTTGTTTACATGTATACTAGCTTGTTATAGCTATGCTTCAATTTTCGTTGCTATCTCACTATTGTCGCATGCATGAAATTTTTTTGCACGAATGTTCGCCCAACTAGCGAACTGCCTCACCCACATGTGAGTTGATCTGTTTTCTGAATCTTTCATTCATGTTTTGCATACACTGTTAATCACTTCTGCTATCACTTAGTGTCGCCACGCATTCATTGACTTACTTGCTTTCAGTTTCCCGTTGGCGAGTCGGGCCAACCTTGGCCCGAGCTCTGCCTTCAGCAAGGCTGCATTACGTAATATGGGAAAGGAAGGCTCACCTTCCTCTCCAGATTCTCATATTCCTGCATAGCACTGGACTCCAAGGCTGAATTGTGCATTTCTGGAGGTCAGTGGATGCTTGACCCAAAAATTTGCGCAAATTTGTCCCTGGGCCAACAGTCTTTCCCAGTTGGAATCACACATTACGCGATCCCAACAACCAACTGCCAGACTAGACTATGCATTGCGTAGTTCTAGTAGTCAGTTAGTCTCTCAACAGCCCAAACTGTGCCTTGTGCAGTCTTGGCAGTTGATCTCCTAACCTCCCAGCCGAAATTGTGCAACCTTCATGATCATTCACCCAAGTATGTTGCAAGTCAGTTCTCATGTTCATTTTGGTTTTCGACTAACAAATTTCTTTCTATGAGTGTTGCGATGTCTCTGGGTATCACAGGTGTTCATCTGCCTCTCAATAGTATAGGTAAAATGGTTTCCAAGAGAGAAGAAACGAAGACACTATTTAGAGCACACTTGGGGATGTAGTCAATCAAGTGTCCATGGGCTTACCTACTCACGAAGACATCAAGTTGTTCATGGACAAGGACATCAAGCAACAACTTCACAGCAAGAAGCACCATGAATATTAGCTGAAGGAAACATACTGAATGCAGCAAACACAATGAATGCAAGAGGAGGGTCATTGACAACATAGAGGCGGAGAAAAGTTGCAAGATCATGCAGATCCAATGATAATGAAAGAAACTTTGGAGATTCAGGCTATGAAGTGATGGGGCAACATGAAGATCGCATGAAGGCAGAAGATGGAACAAATAAGGAGTTTCATGTGCTAAAGCAGCAACTCAGGAAGAACATGATGCTGCACAGATAGTCCAATGAGTTGTAGGAGGAACAAGAACAACAATGGGCACAACATGCACTCACAGATGAAACTCCGCCAATATGAGTTAAGGATCTATCCTAGCAGCTGACATAGAGAAAACATGATGAGAAATGTTGTTGATTTCATGCAAGGGATCCATCAACATGCATTCCATTGAGTACATGCATGCAATCTAACCCATTCAACACACTCACCAAGGTGAAGACAAGAAGCAAGTCTAACTGGGGTTGAACATGTACTTCGACAAGTTGATGCGCATGACCACCAGTGCACACTTGAAGATCAGCATGGACATTATGCATCAGTATGTTTCTAGTTCAACCATACCCAAGAAGACCATGTTCATGTTAGCAGACGAGTTGGATGAAGGGGCCAAACCAATGCACCGATTACAATAGAGGCAAGAGTTCGCTTCAAGAAGATGTCACCATGAGGTGCATGCACATCATCACGGATGACCAAGCTTGGCATCAACTCACCACCTTCACCATCACAAGCATGTCAAATAGTTGGTCTCATCATAGTGGACCGAGTGTCAATGATGTCTTGCAAGGCTTGCTCAAGCCATGTTGTCTCACATGAGTACATGTGCATTGTAATGTTGAGTCATGTCAAGTGTAATTAAAGTGTCAACAGTTGGATGTAATAGTCATAGAGTAGGTGAAGAGTCATGAGGGGAGTTGAAGTATCACAAAGGGGAATGTCAAGGGTCACCCCACCCTTTTCTATAAATAGTCCCTCATAACTCATTTTATAGGCTTTTGGTCAACCAAGCTTCTACTAAGACTATCTTGAAGAAGGCTTGGATAATATTTTAATGCACCTTGGCTTCTCCACTACATGGAGTTAGTACATATCTTTGAAGGAGCAAGTGGATGTGGTTGTAATGTTCCATTGATGGCGCTAGCAGATTTACCTGGTGTATTGTATGATTGCGACTTACACTTCTTTATATAATAAAAGCCAGCACATTTTCATGCATATGTTGTTATTGTAGTTGGACTACTATGGTTGCCTTAATGATATATTTTGTTTAACTTACGTACTTGTATATGAACTGATTTGTATGCAATTATATGAATCGTGTTGTTAATGTGTTGCATATGTTTTAATGTTCTCACCATCCATGTCGACTACTCTACCATAGATCAGATAGACCTTTCTCTGAACCTTGTTATATCAATCATCACACTCATCTTAGACTAATCTGTGAGTTTTGTTCGTGTTATCTTACCTTGTATGTTGTGAATGTCGCATCCGTGTCGACTGCTCTGTCGGAAGATGTGCATGTCTTTTGTGTTGTGTGTTCCTAAATGAGTTGGGACCGATCCCTTTCAACCTAGAACTCACCTTCACCTTCCTCTCCCTTTAAAGTATTGGAACCTCTCATACTCATTCTTTTATGCGCTGCATCAGTCACACCCTTGCTACTGATAGAGTTATCTTACTTGCCTCTCTGCAACATCGCAGTCAAGGCAATACCTTACAACACATTGTTGGGACTCCTACACCAAACGGTCTGAGGTCTAATTGGGACTTCTTACCAGGGAGATCGCCTTGAAATGTTGGTGAGTCCAGTACCGTCAACATTTCTAGTGCTAGAAGGAGGGTCTGATGACAAGTAGTGTCCTCTCATCCAGTTTTGAACCTTTGCATATCTTTCATGGAATCTTGCATTCTTCTTCCCCCAAGGTGTTTTTCGAATCGTGAAGATGTCTCCATCTCGAGGGAGATTTTCAATCTCCTATCCACTCACACGTATCATGGATAGGCGAAGTGGGCTGGCCTGAGAAGTTACATAACTTCCTTTCCATGATTTATGAGGAAGATGAGTTTACTGACAAACAGGTCGGTCTACTGCTTTCATTCACACTTCGCAAATCCCCATTCCGTTGGGTTCTTAGCCTACCAGCTGACACCACGCACTCATGTGAGCACTTTTGTGATGTTATTGAAGACATGTTCCATCATTTTGATCCAGACCATCTTGACCAGAAACTGTTACAGCAACAGAAGGCTCTACATGAATCCATTATTGATTCTTGGCCGCGCTTCCATGACTTGCAGTTTCAAGCTCCGAGGAGCCAGATGAAGTTCTCTTATCTTTGGGACCAGTTGGAGTATTTTCTTAAGAAATCTACCCGTCCCAAGAAAACCTTGATGTCAAGCATCACTCAATCTTCTTCATTGATGGAATTGCGCAATCCCATGTTGGAGTAAGCATTGTCTCAATGAATTGTCCTCCTCCCTCTCATTCAACAATTCCACCATTTCCTAGTGATGTTGAGGATCAAGTGTATATATTTTTTCATCCTTCACACCCTCCCAACAACACTCCACTCAATTTTCACACATATTTGGTTGTCATTCCTTCGAGTTCCCATATGCATTCTTTGTTTCAACCTCCATCATCACACTCAAGTGTTCCTCCAGATGATTTTGTCTTGTGTTCGTCCATTCCAGACTCTTCACTTGTTGTGAACAAGGAACAACGCACTGACGGAGTTGGTGTTGCACAACCAACATGTGTTTTCATTCATGAAGAGTATGAGTGGGAGCTTGAACATAAACACTTGGTGAAGGATGACTCCCTTTTGTCCGATCTCGCTTCATTCTTTCCTAGCTTCTTTGGTGGAACTTTGATCCATGATTTTTAATGTGTATCTTCATCCACAGATGCACCCATTGTTGATCACTCACAGGACTCACCGGATGCTAGTCCATCATTTGGTAACAAAGAGGATAAGTTATTCATTAAATATCCACTTGATCCTTCATCTGTATTTTCTCGAAAAACAGAGGATGAGTTCATTTGCTTTTCATCGACCTCTCTTTTTTATTCATCTAATCGTGAGGATCATGAAGAATTCATTGATTTTTCTGATCGTGGCGGTCGTGATCCATTTGTTTCCATTTTTTATCAAGATCATGAATCTATTGCAGTTGATATTTTGAAGCCACCGTTTTATGATGATCTACCTAATGATGAAGTTGAGACACCCAAGACTGTCGAGGCACTTCTTCCTGAGCTGATGATTATATCAGGCCCTCGCTCTCTTGGGGTTAGTCTCACTTCTAATCATGAACATGTTCAATCACCCAAGGCTCCTCATCACTCGTATGTATTCATTGAAGATCCACCTCACACACACACATCACACTTCCTCCACTGGAATTGTCTGATCCCGTTGCTCATGCATTGGAGGAGTCTTACATTGCAAGCACTCGTTCACAACGCAAGTTATATTTGTTTCTCTCGTTTTCTTCCCTGCCACAGTAAAGAGTGTGCTTATGCTTCAAAGTTGCACGTAGTGTCACCCAGTACCATGATAAGTCCACAGATTGTCCGTCATGCACATGCACTCACTTATGTCCAGTGGGCACGTTGAAACACAAAGTGTGGCTATCTTCACTGTTATATTTTTCTTGTATTCTGGTCCACACAACTGTGTTACTCGTGGACCAAGCCTTCACTCACATGGGTCTACCAATGCACCAATGGCTACATTGGAAGTATCACTTCATATGATTAGGCCCATGCATCGTTAATGTAGGAGTAGGAGTAGCATTTTCTTTCAATTGTTTGCTTACATGCTTGTTTGCTTTTATGTTTTGATTGCTTGTTTGTCTACTTGCTTGTTTACTTACTTGCTTCACTTTCATTTTTGCTTCTGGTCTTGCTTTTCTTTGTTTTTTGTTAGTTCGTTTGTTTGTTTAGTTCATAGGCTAGTTCACATGAAACCATGTGTGACTCATGAAATGAGCTGGATAAATTACAAGAGGGTTTTCAAATCTATCACTACTTGGTTTTCTGCCATCTTGCCTATGTATGATGAACTTGTTACTCTTAGTCCATGATACATCAAAGGAAAATACATACTCTTCGAAGTGAACCTTGGTGTAAGCACAATGCTTTCGCACTAACTAGTGTCACCTTCTCTAGTCGATTGTTTTTGGGTTAACCCTTGTCAACTCAGTCAAGTAGAGTAAGGTGAGGGGGAAAACCTTAGCAGGAACGTCAGAGATAAAATAAACTGTAGAAATTCCCACTGTAGATCAACAGATTATGCAATATACTAAAGCAAAATACAAGATCTACTTCTACAACAAACTTTGTGGAAGCTTAATCGAATATGAGAAAGATCAATTAGAACACATATAAATGAGAATGAGAAATCAATCACACATGAACACAGAAGAATAACCCAGGGAAAGCATCAGCCTAAAACCCCAATCTCTGTATTATCATACAAGTGGAAATATGTTCAAGTTACAAAAGAATCAGCTCACAATCTATCCTTCTCTCTCTGCAATCAAACAATACAGCTCACAGATTGAGTAGACACAAGATATGCCTTTCCTTAGCCCTCCAAGACTCCTATTTCCTTGCGCAGTTTTTCTTGGGGTCCAATGATGCCACCTGTCTGATTGGCCTCATCACACACTCACTAAACTAAAGAAGTAACTGCACAATCTCCAAGGAATGAATTCCTTCTGCATGCAAGAGGTATTCACAATGGAATAATCCTACAACTGATAGTACACTTTCCCCTCCATCTGATCTCAACTAGGTATCTGTCTAAAAAGTGCAGCAGCTACATGCATGCATGCATTAACTAACTGAAATAACAATTAATTCAACAAATTGTTTGAACTAGTCTAACTGGACTTGATTCAGTTAACTGAGCTAACTAATTACAACTCAATATTATAACTCATCTTTATCTCTTTAACTGATGGATAAATTCCTCAATCAATGGAGAAACTATTGCATGTCCCCACATAGACTTCATGTTTGATTTTCTACAAATAATTAACTCAAGATTAATTAATTAATTATTTTACAAACAAATACTAAGATCAAATTCGAATTTTTACTTCTTTATTTTAGTTCAGAGACTAACTAAAATAGTAAGGTATCCCAAAATTCTATTTATAGCAGTGCTAAATTTAGCACTTCTATATTTAGCATTTCTTGTTTCTATTCTCAACAAGAAAGGGATTATCGAACTTGCATTTTGACAATGCCTTCGTCAAAATATTTGCATCCTATTCCATGGTCGAAACATACAGTGACAACATGATCCTCTTGACGACACAGTCTCGAAGATGGTGATACCAGATATCAATGTGCTTGGACCTGTCATGAAAAACTGGATTCTCAGAGAGTTTGATACAACTCTGATTATCGTAGTAGATCACAGTTGGATCCATCCTTTGACCAAAAAATCCCACTAGAATCTTCTGCATCCAAATGGCCTCACATGTAGCCTGACTAGCATCCATGTATTGAGCCTCTGCTGTGCTAAGTGCAACTGATCTTTGTTTCCTGCTATACCAGGAAACTGCAGCTGAACCAATGTTGAAGATTCCTCCAGAAGTGTTTTTCCAGTCTGATGGACTCCCTACCCAATCCACATCTGTGAAGCCTTGAAGCTTCACTCCCTCTGTCCTTCTATACCACAATCCAAACTGAGATGTGCCTCTGAGGTATCTCAGCACATGCTTCTTTGCCTTCCAAAACAACTTGGTAGGTTGAACCATAGCTTGATTCAACTGGTTCACCGCAAAGCATAAGTCGGTCATGTGTTGACCAGATACATAAGTGAACCCACCAGCTACTGATAAATAGTAGCAGCTACTACCTCACCTAAAGTAGCATCCTCTTCCTCCAATTCCCAGCTAGAGGAGTCTGCATGGGGTTACACTTCTCCATGTGAAAGCGCCTGAGTATCTCATTGGCATACTTTCCTTGAGACACAAATACTTCACCATCTTTCTGCCACACCTCCATGCCTAGAAAGTAGTGTATAAGACGCATGTCTTTCATTTTGAACTCTCTTGCAAGGTCCTCCTTGCAAGACTGTATTAGCTAATCATCACCTGTCAAAATCACATCATCAACATAAAGAACAATGATGAAAGTTTTACCTTCTACTATGATGTGGTAAATGTTTGCATATGCTTCACTCTTGGTGAAGCCCAACCGTTGAAATAGTTGTTGATCCTGGTGTACCAAGCATGGGGCGCTTGCTTCAGCCCATACAAATCCCTCTTGAGTTGGCACACATGCGACTCACGATCGAAGGTCTCGAAACCCTCTGGTTGCTCAATGTACACCTCCTCCTCAATCTTCCCATTGAGGAATGCTATCTTCACGTCCATCTGATGGATCTTCCAACCCATCTAATCTGATAGTGCCAACATCGATCTAATAGATGAGTACCTTGCTACAGGAGAAAAGGTCTCATTGTAGTCGATCCTCTTGACCTGTGAGAAACCATGGGCAACAAACCTTGCCTTATGTTTCTCAAAACTACCATCAACTGCTTTCTTTACCTTGTAAAGCAATCTGGAACTCATCACTGACTTTCCCTAAGGTCTTGGGATAACATCCCACACACTGTTATGAATGATAGAGTCATACTCCTCTACCATTGCATCAACCCAGACTGGTTGCTGCACTACCTCCTCGAATGAAGAAGGTTCGGTATCTACACACTCCCCAACCAGGGCCATGTACCCAGTGTACCTCTCGGGCGACCTCCTGTCTACATTGAGAAGATGGTTGTCCCACATTCTCCCGTGCATCTAGCATCAACCTGTCAGCTTCCCTTGATCATTTCCACCCATCTCTGGAAGTCTCAGCATGAGTGGATGTCTCCACTCCTAGATCCTTTGCATGCGGCTGCTCCGCATCAATTTGAGGCTCCTCCTCCTTATGAACTAAAATTTCCTCCTCTGCATGCAACTTGAGCTCCCTCTCAAGTGATACTCACATGGATTTCTACTCATCAAAATTCTGATCCCTACGTACCACTGTCCTTTGATTGGTAGGCAAGTACACCCGATAGTTGTGGGGTGTATCCGCATACCCCAAAAGTATTCCCAACTCAGTTGTTGGATCTAGCTTCTTCCGGGCATCTTTGGTCACATGATAGTAAACTAATGATCCAAAGATTCAGAAGTGACTCACATTCATTCGCTCCCCAGAAAAGGCCTCCATAGGTGTCTTCATTCCCAGTATATAGTGCGAGATTCTATTCTGCAAGTATACTGTTGTATTGCATGCCTCAAACCACAAATGTAGTGGTAGGCTTTGGTCATGCAACATCACTCAAGCTGCTCCCACAACCGATTTGTTCTTCCTTTCGGCCACCCCATTCTGCTTTAGGTTATGGGGTGCCGTTAATTCCCATTTAATTCCTTCTGTAGCACAGAAGTCTTTAAACTATTGGGAGGCATACTCTCCACCATTGTTGCTACGCAAGGCTTTTATTTTATTTCCAAATTCTTTCTCTGCCAAGGCTTTAAACTCACAAAACCTCAAGAAGGTTTGATCCTTATTTTGCATAAAGTAGATCCAACATCTACGAGAAAAATCATCAATAAAAATAACATAGTGCCTTTGTTTAGTGATGGAGGCTATAGAATGGTCCACAAACATCTAAGTGAACTCTCTCCAGGATTGCTCCAGCTCTACTGTCTCAATCCGGAAAGGAAGATTTCGCATACTTACCTAAGGTACATCCTTTGCATGTATTCGTCTGCTCCAATTTTCCCTTGGGCAGTCTGGTAGAAATATATTTCATGATCTTCAAGGCTCCATGGTGCAAGTAGCCCAGTATTCTATGCCATAGCTCGCCAACATATTGGTTCTGCACCATCTCAGCTTTGGAACTCAATGCAGCACAGTTGTCTACCTCCAGCTTGTAGAGATTCTTTACTCGAATCCCAATTCGCTTGGTCTATCCAATACCGATATGCCTAAGGAATACCTTTCCTTTACTAAAGACTACATCATAGCCTTTATCTTCTAGCATAGCGACAAACACAAGATTCTTCTTTAGACCTAGTACATACTTTACATTAGTCAGGGTGAGGGGAGCTCTTGCTCCCTTTGAAACACAACTATACCTTCACCTAAAACACGGTAGTTTCCATCATCACCCATCTCGATCCGCATCTGGAGATCCTTCTCCTCCAAGGTACTGAAAATATTCTTGTCACATAACATGTGGAATGAAGCTCCACTGTCCAGGTACCACCCACATCCCACCATGGATGAAACCATGCATGCAATAAGAGAGAAACTAAACTCAAACTATGAGGCCAGTGCCTCACCATCAGATCCCTTCGAGGATCCTTTCTTGGATTTCTTTTGTGGACAATTCGTAGCATAATGGCCTACTTCATGGCAATGAAAGCATCACACTTTCAATTTTTCAAATTCATTCCCACCATGGGAAGAATCAAATTTGGGATGGGACGCCTTCCCTTTCCCCTTCCTCACCTTACTCGCTAAGTCTAGATTTTCCTCATCATCTTGCTTTGATGAGGATCCATCTTTGGTGCTTCTTCTTATCTCCTCCTGCATCAAATCTGACCAAAGTCTTTCCCAATCTAGTAGTTTCTCTTCCATTAACCGATTCTTGGTAGCTATGCCAGCTCTTAGCAAGACCGAGGAGTGTAGTACTCACCATGTAATCATCGGTTATCATGATACCTACACTTCCAAGCTCATCCTTGCAGGTGGTGAGCTTGTTCAAATATGTAGAGATCGTGTCGCCCCTTTCACACTTGATTTTCCGAAGCTTGTTTTTCAGTGCCAACTTCCTCTAATCGTTGCTATTCTGATATAGATCTTTCAATGTTTTTCACATCAAAAATGGTGTCTCCTTCCCATGGAGACTCGAGACTATGTGGTCTCGAACTCCTTCCAGAAGGATTCTCTTTGCTCTAGCCACACATTTCTTCCATTCTGCCAATTATGTAGCATCAGTCGGCTTGGGGACTTCTTGATCAATGAATTCCTTTAGACTGTTATCCTCTAACACTGCTTCCATGTGATCCTTCTAGGCTATATAATTCGAGCTGCCATTAAGGGCATACTCGAGTCTTAAACCGTTGAATGCCATTGGTGAAATTGAGATGTGATAAGAACTCGATTTCTATATTTAGGAACTTCAAAATTCAAACTTCTCCCTTATTGTATACTATTCTTCACTTTGATCACCTTTGCTATGATACCATGTAGAAATTCCCACTGTAGATCAACAGATTATGCAATATACTAAAGCAAAATGCAAGATCTACTTCTACAAAAAACTTTGCGGAAGCTTAATCGAATATGAGCAAGACCAATTAGAACACATATAATTGAGAATGATAAATCAATCACACATGAACACAGAAGAATAACCCGGGGAAATCCTCAGCCTAAAACCCCAATCTCTATATTATCATACAAGTGGAAATATGTTCAAGTTACAAAAAGAATCAACTGACAAGCTATCCTTGTTGAAAAGTGTGCAACAAGAAATGCTAAATTTAGGAAGTGCTAAAAATAGAACTACTAAAAATAGAACTTATAAAAATAGCAGTTTGGCTAATGAACATTCTGGCCACCTTGGGTGAGAGCTGAAATTGCTAAAAATAGCATCTTCTAAAAATAGCATTTCTGGGTCCCTTCCTATTTATGGCAGTCCCTGGTCTATCTATAGGAAGTAAATTTGAATTTGGTATTACCAGCAGTTTGGAATATTAATTAATTAATTCTCCATGAGTTAATTAGTTAAAGAAAAGAAACTTGAAGTCTTTGTGAGAACATGCAATTATTTCTCCACTAATTAGGGAATGTGTCCTTGATTTGCTCCACTGATTGAGGAATTAATGATGAGTTCTACATTGAGAGGATCAATTGACTTAGTTTAACTTAGTCAAGTTTAGTTATATTAATTTAACAAGTTGTTAAATTAATCATATATAGTTTTTTGATGCTTGCATGCATGTGACAACTATTATTTTCATATAACTGTGTATTCACTCATGGATAACTGATGCATGTCAGTTCTGTCGGAGACCCAGTTGAGATCAGAGAAGGGACAATGTACTATTAGTTGGATGAATATTTTTCCTATAAATGAAACTCATCCATGATGAAGATGTATCTCCTTCAAGTTTGTGCATTTAGATCAGAGGTTAGTGAGTGTGTGAAGAGGCCAATTCACACAGGTGGCAGCACTAGACCCCAAGGAAAATGCACAAGGAAATAGGAGGCTTGGAGGGCAGAGGATAAGGTTTGTGAGAAGCCTTTGGCTGTCTATGAGTAGCAGAGGTATTGTACTAAGAGTTGGATAGCTTCCGAGCTAAGGCTTTGTGTAATCTAGACTATATTTCCACTTGTATGATAATATAGAGATGGGGTTTTAGGCAGGTGTTTTCCCCGGGTAAATTCTTCTATGTTATGTGTGATTGGTTCCTTCTTATTAGTTGTATGTATTATTATTGATGTTTCTCATGGTTTATTACACTTCCGCTAAATTGTTTGTAGAAGTAGATCAAGTTTTTTTCTTTAGTATATTGCATTACCAGGTGATCTACAGGTGGGAAATTTCTACATGGTATTAGAGCTAGCTGATTTGTAGAAGAAGTTCTACATGGTATCAGAGCTAGCTGATTTGTAGAAAAATTCTACAAAATTCTACAATCTTGCTCTCTCTGCAATCAAAGAATACAACTCACAAACTAAGTAGACACAAGATATGCCTTTCCTCAGCCCTCCAAACCTCCTATTTCCTTGCGCAATGTTTCTTGGGTTCCAATGATGCCATCTATGTGATTGGCCTCATCACACACTCACTAAACTAAAGAAGTAACTGTGAAATCTCCAAGGAATGAATTCCTTCTGCATGAAAGAGATATTCACAATGGGATATTCATGCAACTGATAGTACATTGTCCCTCCATTTGATCTCAACTGGGTCTCTGTTTGAACTGACATGCATGAGTTATTTATGAGAGAATATTCAGTTATCTGAAGTGCAGCAGTTACATGCATGCATGCATTAACTAACTGAACTAACAATTAATTCAACAAACTGTTTGAACTCATCTAACTAGACTTGACTCAGTTAACTGAGCCAACTAATTGCAACTCAATATTACAACTCATCCTTATCTCTTTAATTGATGGATAAATTCCTCAATCAATGGAGAAATTGTTGCATGTCCCCACATAGACTTCATGTTTGATTCTCTACAACTAATTAACTCAAGATGAAATAATTAATTATTTAACAAACAACTGCTAAGATCAAATTCTAATTTTTACTTCTCTATTTTAGTTCAGGGACTAACTAAAATAGGAAGGTATCCCAAAATTCTATTTATAGCAGTGCTAAATTTATCACTTCTATATTTAGCATTTCTTGTTGCTATTTTCAACATAAACTAATTCTATGCTGGAACAACCTCCTCTACTCTCAATAAGTAGGGATCCCTCTTCCGCCTCTAAAATGAGTAAGTGCTATGCATAGTGAAAATGAAAATGAAAAAATGAAAATTCAAAAAATTCAGAATGAAAAATAAATACAGGGAAAGAAGAGAAAGGCTTCTTGCACTGGGAGATGATGCAAGTAACTCCGCCGGGGTACTGACCATGCTCACTAGCAGTGGAGCCATGCTTGTGTTCCTATGTGACTCTAGCAAGGTATTGTCTAGGCCTGCTGGCAATGGAGCAACACCAGAGATGAAACTAAGACTCTCACAACTATACTTCTTGTGCACCTATATACCCCTCAACCCCAATCGAAACAATTGCATTTCTTTGGCTTGGAATTTGTGTCAATCAACCAAGGGCTTGGCAGATGCTACATCTCACAATCAAGTTAGTGTGGAACCAAGATGAGCTAAGAACTGAAAAATACTTATGGAGGTGTTAAACTTGCTTTTCACGAACAAGGTCTATGCAGAGAGCTAGAGTTCTACCAATGTGTCTCCGAGTATTGTAGCGGTACAACCACCCTCCAAAATTCTTCCTTAGCCTATTTTGGAGCCTCCCTACCAACCTTACACAACACTTTGTCTTGCTTCATCAAAGTACTCAAGCTTCAGTGTTTTCCTTGCACAAAGGCAGCTTGTCGATCACAGTCGATCCATTCCCCTCACAGGCTATTTACCCGGACTTGGTCCAGCTACAAGTTGAGCAGATTCCCCTTGAAAATTGCATTCTTGGAGGGAAACTAGCCTTTTCCTCTAGGAATTGCGCAATCCTCTCTAACAGCTTGTTGGTCTCCAGGATTGCACAATCCTTCTAGCCAACCCTCCCAGAATGATTTTCACAATTTTTCCGATCAACATGTTGTTCAGCCTAGGATTTGCACAAATCTGGGCATCAGTCAACTGCTAGGCCCAGAAATTATGCAATTCCCTTGGGCAGTCAACACAGCTTATAGTCAGAAATGTGCATTTTTCTCCAGCAGTTAAGTAGTCTCTTGCATGTGTAGCTGAGTTGACCAGCTCCCTCCAAGACCAAGAAAAATTGACTTGCATGCATGGGTTGCTTCTCCCAAGGTAGCATGCAAAGGCATCCCTTGTTTCAGGGATCTATTTTTAGCAGTTGGAGGTTACATGCAAGGATCATTTCAAAAACCTCCCAACAAGTGTCGCTTCCCATAGATTTGTGGCATGCGTGTCCTAACCTCGATGTTATCAAAACTCATCAACTGGATGTTGCAGAGCTCATTCCTCATATTAACCTTGTATCTTTGACATCCCACATCACATCTAGGAGCAGTCAGCACATTTAACTCAGTTGTTTTGGGGTAAGCTCACTTCCCATGCCATGTGTTGCATTTCTGTGGCTTTTTGGGTTTTTGCTTGTATGAGTATTGTTTTCTTGATTTCATTGAATGCTTACTATCATTTACATGTATACTAGTTTTTTCTAGCTCTGTTTCAGTTTTCATTGTTGTCACATGCATGAAATTATTTTGCACTGACATTTGCCTAACTAGAAAAACTGCCTCACCCACATGCACGTTGATCTATTTCTGAATCTTTAGTTCATGTTTTTCATGAACTTTTAATTACTTCTGCTATCACTTAGTGTCGCCATGCATTCATTGACTTATTTGCTTTCAATTTCTCGTCAGCGAGTGGGGCCAACCTTGGCCTGGGCTATGCCTTCACCAAGGTTGCATTGTGCAATCTAGAAAAGGAAGGCTCACCTTCCTCTCCACATTTGCACATTCCTACCCAGAAATGGACTCTAGGACTGAATTGTACATTTCTAGAGGTTAGTGGCTGCTTGGCCCAAAAATTTTCACAAATTTGTCCTTGCGCAAACAGTCTTTCCCTGTTAGAATTGTGCATTACACGATCCCAACAGCCAACTACCAGACTGGACTGTGTATTGTGCAGTTCCAACAGTCAGTCAGTCTCTCAGTAGCTCAGACTATGCCTTGTGCAGTCTTGGTAGTCAGTCTCTTGACCTCTTGGCCGAAATTGCACAACCTTCATGATCATTCACCTAAGTATGTTGCATGTCATTTCTCATGTTCATTTTGGTTTTCGACTGACAAATTTCTTTCTATGAGTGTTTCCATGTCTCCAAGTATCACAGGTGTTCATCTGCCTCTCAGTAGTATATGTACAATGGTTTCCAAGAGAGCAGACATGAAGACACCGTTTAGAACACACTTGGGGATGTAGTCGATCACGTGTCCATGGGCTTACCTGCTCATGAAGACATCAAGTTGTCCGTGGACAAGGACATCAAGCAGAAACATCACAGCGAGCAGCACCATGAACAGTAGTTGAAAGCAACATACCAAATGTAGCAAACACAGTGAATGCAGTGAACGTAGCGAATGTAGTGAACACAACAAATGCAGTGAATGCAATGAACAAAATGAATGCAAGAGGAGGGTTGTTGACAATATAGAGGTGAAGAAAAGTTGCAAGATCAAGCAAATCCATTGGTAATGAAAGCAACTTTGGAGACCCAAGCTAATAAGTGACGATGTGACATGAAGATCGCGTGATGGTAGAATATGGAACAAATAAGGAGTTGCATGTGCTGAAGCAACAACTCAGGAAGAACATGAAGTTGCATAGACAACAGTTCTAGCAGGAACAGGAACAACAGTGGGTGCAACATGCACTCGCGGATGAAATTGCGCTAGTACAAATTAAGGATCTATCCCAGTAGCTAACACAGAGAAAATAGGGTGAGCAATGTTTTTGATCGCATGCAAGGGATCTAGTAGCATGCATGTCGTTGAGTGCATGCATGCAATCCAACCCATTCAACACACTCACCAAGGCAAAGACAAGAAGCAAGTCCAACTAGGGCTGAACATGTACTTCGACAAGTTGATGTGCATGACCACCATCACACACTTGAAGATCAGCACGGACACTATGCATCAGTGTGTTGCTAGTTCAACCATACCCAAGAAGACCATGCGCATGTTAGCATACGAGTTGGATGAAGGGGCTGAACCAATGCACCAGTTACAACATAGGCAAGAGTTTGCTTCAGCAAGATGTCATCATGAGGTGCATGCACATCATCATGAACGACCAAGCTTGGTATCAGCTCACCACCTTCACCATCACAAGCATTTCAAAGAGTTGATCTCATCATAGCAAACCAAGTGTCAGTGATGTATTGCTAGGCCTGCTCAAGCCATTTTGTCTCACATGAGTACATGTGCATTGTAATGTTGAGTCATGTCAAGTGTAAGTCAAGTGTCAACGGTTGGATGTAACAGTCATAGAGTAGGTGAAGAGTCATGAGGGTAGTTGAACTATCACAAAGGGGAATGTCAAGTGTCACCCCACTCTTTGCTATAAATAGTCCCTCATAACTCATTGTATAGGCTTTTGGTAAGCCAATATTCTACTAATACTAGCTTGAAGAAGGCTTGGATAGTACTATAACGCACCTTGGCTTCTCCACTACACGGAGCTAGTACATCTCTTTGGAGGAGTAGGTGGATGTGGCTGTAATGTTCCACTGATGGGGCTAGCAGGTTTACATGGTGTATTGTATGATTGTGACTTACACTTCTTTATATAATAAAAGCCAACACATTTTCATGCATATGTTGTTATTGTAGTTGCACTGCTCCGGTTTCCTTAATGATATATGTTGTTTAACTTACATACTTGTATATGAACTGATTTATATGCAATTATATGAAACTTGTTGTTAATGTGTTGCATATGTTGTTAATGATGTGACCGTCCGTGTCGACTGCTCTGCCAGACATCAAAAAAACCTTTCTCTGAACCTTGTTATATCAACCATCACACTCATCTCGAACTGATCCGTGAGTGTTTTTCATGTTATCTTACCTTGTATGTTGTGACTACCGTATTTGTGTCAACTGCTCTATCGAAAGTTGTACATTTCCTCTGTGTTGTGTGTTCCTAGCCGAGTTGGGACTGATCCCTTTCAACCTGGAATTCACCTTCACCTTCCTCTCCCTTTGAAGTGTTGAAACCTCTCATACTCATTCCATGACTCACTGCATCAGTCACACCTTTGCTACTAACAAAGTTATCTTACTTGCCTCTATGCGACATCACGGTCAAGGAATTACCTTGTGACCCACTGCTGGGACTCCTACACCAAATGGTCAAAGGTCTAATTGGGAATTCTCACCGAGGAGATCACTTTGACATGTTGGCAGGTCCAGTACCGTCAACACAACTTCTTGCATGTTGTCCTGTATGCCCATAGAACTGTTGGGATGCGTACATCCAAATCGTTTCTCTTTGCGTTACAAACCTTTGTCAACACATTCTCTAGAATATTATTGAATGCTTCCACTATACTATTGGCTTGGGGGTGATAGGGCGTACTCTTCTGATGGTATACCTAGAATTCTTTGAGAATCACACTCATTTTTTCGTTTACGAAATGCATACCCTTATCACTCATCAATACTTTAGGGCACCCAAACTATGTTAAGACATATTCAAATAGGAACTTCACAATGGTAGCAGCAGTACAATCCCTCACCAACTGCTCTTCTTCCCATATAGTTAAGTACTTTATCACATTAATTATGTACTGTGTGCCTGTCTTCCTTCCTGGTGGTTGTATCAGACCTACAAAGTCAACTGCCTATTTTTCAAATACTTGTATCGAAACCTGAGGGTTTAGGGGAAATTCTCTCTGTGTGAAGACTTTTCCATCCTTTAACAAGCATCACATGTTTTATAAAATTCCTTAGAATCTTTCATTGTCAGCCACCATAACCCTACACACATAATCTTCTGCGTGGTTGCTCTACCTGCATAGTGTCCTCCCACCACTCCTCCATGGGCCGCGGCAAGGATACTAGTGCACTCAAACTCTGGAACATATCGGCACAAAGTTTCATCTGTCCCAATCTTATACAAATGTCCCACTATAACAAAAAAATCAGCAGCGTGGACCACTAGTTCCTTCTTCTGTTGAGTATAATACCCTTCTAGAGTTGTTCCAATAGTTAGAAACTGAATTATATTTGCAAAATGATCATCAGCAACATGCATAGCAAAGAGTTATGCATCTAGAAATCCTTCATCTATATTAGCTGGTTTTTCACCTGTCTCGATTCAGCTTAGGTGATCTGGTCCCACATGCAGTCGTTCGGGCTTCACAATCACTTCAAAATCATATTCATAAAACAACAACAACCCCTGACAAATTCCCCCCCCCCCAAAACAATCTTATTGATCAAGTATTTGAGAGCGGAGTGATCTGCGTACACTTTGAAATGTGTGCCCAACGAATAATGGCGAAACTTCTATAGTGCATAGACCATTGCCAGGCCTTCACGCTATGTAGTGGAATATCACCCTCACCCGACTAGGTCAATACCACACCCAATGCAATACACGAGGCATCTACATGGACGTGGAATTCTTTCTTCCAATCTGGAAACACCAAGATTGGCACAATCACCATTTTTTCCTTCAACACATTGATACTTTGTTGACACTTCTCATCCCAACAAAAAGGCACATCCTTCTTTAACAGTTTCTCCATCGACGCAGTTATCTGGGCATAAGACTTGATAAACTTCCTATAGTAGCCTGTGTGGCCCAACGTTGCACGCAGCTACTTAACATCCTTAGGAGCTTCTAAAATCCTAATCATTGCTATCTTTGTAGGGTCCGCCATCAATCCCTGCTTGCATACTACATGGCCTAGGAAAATTCCAAAAGGCACATAGAATATACATTTCTTCAAGTTCAGCATGATCTGGTATTTGCAACATGTATCCAACATGAGGCGTAGATTTGCAACATGGTGCTTTACCAATCAAAACATAGTCCATTCATCAAAATATACCTCCAAGAATTTATGAATGAACTCTTTGAACACCATAATTACTACCCTGGAGAATATTTTGGGCACGTTCTTCAATCCAAATGGCCTCACTGTATACTGAAAGCAACCCCACTCAGTCACGAGGGTTGTCTTGTTGCGATCCTTCATCGCTATCTTAATCTGATGGTATCCTGAGAACCCATCAGCAAATGAATAAGCCTCCTATCTGCCAACTTTCTCCAATACTTCATCTGTAGATGGCGTTGGGAATGAATCATGCACACATGCATCGTTCAGCTTTCTTAGATCTATGCATATTCTAATTTCCTCTATTGTTTCTTTTCCTATACAACCATTGGGCTCACCCAATCAGACTCTTCTACTGGTTCAATAATTCTGGCCTCCAGCATCGTATCAAGTTCCTTGCACACCTTTTATTTATACTTTTGATTGAGTCAATAGGGTCTCTTCTTGACAGGCTTTGCATCAGGTTTCAGAGTAATTTTCATTACACCTAGATCTCCTACGGTACGCTTTAGATCCAATCACCTTGTTGGGAATAGATCCTAGTATTTATGCAACAGTTCAACCACCTTATCGATTATATCTTCGTCCCAATAGTCTCCTATCTTCACAAACTTAGGCTCTGCATCAAATCAAATATTTACCTGTCGGGTTTTCATTAGTTCTATTACATCAGGGTTCTCTATTAAAGGTCCCTCAACTCTGTGTTGTTCCTTTGATTCTAGAATTTTAATGTTCTGTGGATCTTGTTCTTCCTCCTCAATAGTCACAATATAACATTCCAATGCATGGCATAACTGTGTACTCCAATATGGTTGAGCCCATTCTACCAGTTCCTTAGGCATCCTGGAGATACCATATTTTATCTCCTGAAGCGCTACATCAATGCATTTGAACCCATCCTCAAAGTTGAACAGCAGCAAAAATATTTCTCATAAGATATCCCATTCAGTTGTCCCATGGAAAAGCTATGTTTCTGATCAGAATCTGAATTAGGGGCACAAAGTAGCTCAAAAATCAAAGTTCTTAGAATCATTCTAACCCTAAACGACCACATCTATCTCGGAAAAATGATCCCAACACAACTCATTTCGTTCAAAACAGAGTTCATATGAGGAAGATAGAGCCTGCTGACTACTTTGCCAAATAGAAGAAATTTAAAAAAAAATATACAATCACTGCACAGTCAGTAGTACAGACTACTGACATGGTAGGTGACTGTACAAAGTCAAGGTTGTTCAATGGCATATCTAGATTCACCAAGTGGCATGTTTTTATTGGTTTGTAAGGTGGGTCATGTGGCATGTTTTTATTTGTTTAGAGAGGTTCAATGATGAGTGGACAAGTGGGAAGCCCAGTGGCCACCACGTGTCCCTCCCCAAAGGACAATTATCGACATGCAAAATATTTTTTATGGAGGCTCCAGGGTTCAACCCCGCCACCTCCTCTGCACAGGCCAAGGACTTAACCATCTCCGCTTTCTGTTGTGTCTTACCCATAATGTTCTCCGCATAAAAGTGGTGTTTAACATTTTTGGAGTTGGGGGTTAGGAGGGCCAGCCCTCCCATGTGAACACCACCCAACATGTAATGGTTACGTCTATCTATCCGGTGGCTACACAAACGATAACCGTGAAGCTCCAAGCCCTCATATGTGACCAGTTTCGTTAACCACAAGGTAAATATTAGCGAAGACTGCAGTGTAAACCATGACATTCAACACGATGTGTGAATGCACTCCTCCAGCGGTGATGGATACGGTTATAGTGATTGGAAACTACTATCCTAACCACCCAATAAACCGCGTTTGTGACATCCTCCATGGATACCATCAACATTAAGGCTAACATTTAGCCTAAAAATGTGCCATAAAATGAGTTTAAAACACTAATCCGGATTATTGTTCATTAATCTAAGTTTTATATTAATTAAACTCCAATTTAATCTGGTGGTAAATTTGGTAGTCCACCAATTTCGAAACTAGCTCCAAAATTAGTGGGACTAACTAGAATTCCTCCAAATTTTAATGGAGGTTTTCTAGGAGAAAACAGTTTTGACCATAATGGGAGAAAAATTCGACCAAATGGAGCTCAAGAAAAGGTGTTCCTAGATGATTTTGACATTATGAACACATTGGAATAGGCTTTAGAGGAAGAGAGGCACTTTTGTATGTTATTTTTCCACGTTGAAATTTAGGGAAGCCTAGGGCGACCAAGAGAGGAGGTCAAGCCTAGATTAGCTGTAGTCTAATTGAGAGGTTTGGAGAGTCATATTTGGGGTTTTTGGATGCTCTGAGTCCATTGAAGTAGGTTTCAAGAGTTGTAGAGCATTGTAAACTATAATTTTTTCCATTTTGAGAAAATACAGAGGCCCAAGCCATGGAAGCTGGACCAAGGAGATGTAGCCTAGGAGGGGTGAACTCCTTTATCAAAACACTGTGTTAAGTGTTTTTCTTGATGGTTTGTCGTACATTTACTTGTTGTTGTTCAACACTTGTATTTTACGCTATTTTTCTCATGAATGCCACATTAAACTTGATAAAATTTCCTCGTTTACATTAACAAACAACCTAAGGAAAACTATGCACAGGAAGCAATGGACAGGCATTTATTAATAAATCTATAATTGAAATTAGCACAGAAAAAATTACATTCAATCAAAGATCAGTTTCCAAATACCAGTTCATTGGGATTTTATCTAAGGTATGACAGAAGATGTGTATCCATTCTGGTTGTGGCTCTATTCCCCAAGCTCTAGTCCACCACGCCAAATTCTCGCAAGGATCATCCTTTCCACTGTATTTCTCATTCATCCTAGTATTAGCATATCCAAACCTTAATTTCATCATCCTTCTATAATCATTCCAACTAGCGAAGTTCTCTTTTTGTGTACCCCACCAACAGGAAGGTGTAGCACACACTGCCAATTCAAGCGCTTGGAAGTGATGTTCTTCAGGCACTTACTTTTCAAATTCATCCAAAAATAGATCAACATCAGTTAAACCATCATAATGTGGAAGCTTTCTTACCTCAGTTGAGACACACTGCAGTGATTTGGTCATCATATTGCATCAGAGCATAGATACTTCATGCAACCGATTCTACCAGTGCTCGAGCTCTTCATCCGAGTTTAAGGTATATGAACTATCCCTGTCCCAAGAAATTCATCCATCGGCCATAGGATTTATCCAATATTCGTTGTGCACTGTGATTTTGTATATCTGATCCAAATCATCGTCATCCTCCACAAAATCACGAACAAATTCAGTATAGCGTGCTCCCTCAGCATGGTCTAGCGGCACTATAAATCTGAGCGCCTTCCTTTCAAAATTCATCTTCTGCTTCTTCAAGTTGAATACCACATCCATGTCAAAATTTCAATCCATTAATAGTAGAACAAGATATGGATTGTTGTCATCTATTATCTCTATTACTTCAAAATCCAACAGATCACTTGCTCCTTCAATATCTACCATCACACCATATAATCGCCCCATCAGAATAATATTCTACTAATTGGCCATGCGTAGCTGTATAGGAGACCATTGTAGCATAGGTCTCCCCATCCTTGCCTGTGTTTGTTTAAGCAGCACATTTGCATCTAACCCTAGATCCAAAATTACTTGGTCCACTTTATACTCTCATATATGTGCGGTAAGCCTCATCTCGCGCCCTATCCACTTTTTATGCTTACCTAGCTTCCTTACAGCACGTTTTTCTGAAGGAAGCTTAATCTTACCCACATAGTTGTCTATTAGCTTTTGGAGTCCTTCTACTTCCTTCTTATCGTGCAATAACTTCATACATGTATTTAGAAAAGTGGCTAATAGCGAAGGATCTACCTCATGCGTCATACTAGTTTCTGGCAGTTTCTCCTGACTTCCTAAGGTGGAGGCCTCAATGAAGCTCTTCTTTGCTTCCATGAAGGTCTATTTAGCTTTATTAAGGTCAAATTCTACTACTTTCTCGAAAGCCTTAAGCACCTAACCTTCAGCCTTAGGCTACTTTCCCTTGTCTTCTTTTGTGTCCAAACCACCTCTTGTCACTATATGTACACTATGATCATCTGCGCGAGGCTCTGCCCTCATCATCTGGATGTTTTAGATAGATTGTTGTGTCTCCATCTTCTTTTCTTGCATCTTTGCTATAAGGATCGGGCAATCTTCTATCACATGCTCGAACTGTCTACAGTATTGACATGGTGGATGTGTGGGGTTTTGATAGTATTGCATGAAGTGTCCTACTTCACCACAGTTATAGCAAATAATCTAGCCATGACCCCTACCAACCCCTCCTCCTTTTCCTCTTCCATGGACTTGGAATCCTTCGTGCACTGCACCTATGCCCTGCTCTTGAGGCCAATTTTCTGACTACATTTGGTAGGTAGGGGTCCTATCCATCATTAGTTCATAACTTTGACAATGGCATTCATCATGACCTACAAAATTGCACAAGTTGCAAAACAATTTTTGAGGGGTTTGTACAAACTTCTGTAGCAGATGGAAATTGTTTGTCACGTGCTATCCTATAACCTAACATATAGTGTACCATAGTGCATTTCCCTTTCTTGGCCCAATGGTATTTTTTGGCTCCCCCCCATAAGATAATTCTGATAATCGGGACAATGGTCCTTATCGTGACCATGGCCCTTGCATTTTATGCACCAAAATTTTAGGCGAAATTTAGGTTGGGCCTCCTTTCCTTCCTGCACGCTCTACAACTCCAAGTGCAGGCTTTCTAGCTACGAGTGAATATGTTGTACTCCAATGTTTATATCCTGTATTGGTGAGGCTTCCACCTCATCATGATCTTTATAGCCTCTGCTTTGGTTGCTATCTTTTGTTGTGACAACGACAGTCTTAAGTGCGGTAAGAGTGATCCGATATACCAATCCCAATGCTGGGAATCTGTAATCGCCATATTAGCCTACCTGATCAAGCATTTCAACCTCTTATCGAAATCCCAGGACAAATCATTATATTTTGTTGAATTTCTTTGAACTTAGTTACTGACTGCACCTCTTAGTTAGGCTTTCTAAAAATTTTATTCAGTGCCTGCTAGGTTCTGCCAATGTCGCATTGGGGTTATCAGCACAATGCTTAATGTACCATGTTAATGCTCGGTCTTGCAAGGCCATGGCCAACTACACTTTCTTAATGTTATCACTTGTAATCTATTGTGTTGTCTACATAGCACCTGCAATGAACCAGAACTGTTCGGGGTCTTCTCTCCCTACCCCTTTAAAAATCGGCATATTCATTGAGTTTTCCATGTTGAATGGTGGATGTGGAGGTGGAGGTGGCAGTGTAGGTGAAGCTGTATGTGGTGGAGGTGGAGTGGATGGGCAAGGTATTCACGAGATACTCTGTCTAATCAATTTTACCGCACTCTAGAGGCCTGTGTGATGGATTTCCTAAGGTTCTTTAGCTTATATCTGCCTTTGCACAGATATAAATGTCAATTACTGCAACTCTATCGAAATTACCTTCAAGTATTCACGAGGGTACACGATCATACTAAATTTGCATAAAAGGCACAGATTCACTACTTTCACACAATAAACTATATCCCTAGATTTTCCTTCACATAGATCTACCCTTTTCCAAATAGTTAATTACAACAAATTTATATAATACTTCAAAAAGGTAGTTAATTAACCTTATCCTACATAAATATTATAAATCCCATAGTTTTGTGTAGTAAACATACTCTAATTCATAGAAAACAGATCACGATCGAAGATGCATAAACTTTAAACATAAAGAAGGAACAAGCCACAAATGTAATAGATTTGATCCAAAACAGTTTTTATTAGATTTAGCATTCAGTTACAGACTCTTTCCACCCTATGCACTTAGCTGTAGGGGCCCACGCACTCTGCTGCGGACTTACCAAGGTCTCCTCGCACTCAACTTTAGGAACCTTCCCCTTTCACCTAAGTATAGGAAACAAACCTTTCTTGCCTTAGCACCTTGCCCTTACAATGATTCTCTATAAAAAGTTATCTTCTAAGACTCGCTAAGACTCAACTATATATAGCATTTTCATTACAATACCATGGCCCATGGCCCATGGGTGAGTCTTAAAACTGACCTATCCCCTACCCATACAAGGGACTAATTCCCCTTTGACTCTTACTTAGCTTCACGCTCCGCTTTCTCATTTAGTGAAGACTTTACATTCTTTTACAAAACTATCAAAAATTGACCCTAGGGACCTTATCCCAACAAGGAGTGAGGAGTGGCTCCATTGTCCCACTACTGGGACTAGTTATGTATGATGTACAGATGTGTCTTGGGATTTTTTCTTAATTCAGAAGCCTATTAAGACCAACACGTTTTCACAGATTTTCTGTAGATGTTTGTAAGACTACTCTTTAAACATTTGTAATGCATGTTTTCTTAAGTTGTATTAAGATAGTTGAACTACTTTGGTTGTTTTAGTACTTACATTATTGAAGATTTTTTGTATTTCTTATCACAGTTGTCTCATCCTTGTGTTCTACTCCGCAGGACATTAGACAGACCTATCTTGTTTACTAGTTATAATGTCTGTCACATTCGGTTGGACTACTCTACTGGATGGTGTACGTGTTTTCCCTTGTACTTTGGTTTTAACAATTGTCGCATATGTTGTGGATTACTCCACTGGATGTTGGATAGAACCATTTTGGTTCGTGTGTGTCTCTCCCTGGGTGGTATTATTACCTCTCATCTAGAGGCTTACTTTACTCTCTCCCTTTAAAGTAAGAGAACCCAAACACAACTTAAATTACTTACTCACTAGGCATACTCACCTCACTTTTTGAAGATACAAGCATAACACTCTTATGTGCTGAACAACAAGAGCTTAGGAAAATCTCTACGATAATGGCAACTGGGCTATCGTACTGAATGGGACTCCTACACCAAACAATGTGAGGTCTAACTGGGACTTCATACCGGGGGAGATCCCCTGAATGTTGGCGGGTCTAGAACCATCAACACCAAGGTGCGTGTCTTTAATAGCCTTCTAACCAAAACCAGAAGCCTTCAAAAAGTGTGACAAATTTGTCTTAAAAATGTGGTAAAAAGAACAAGACTATGCCAAAACAATTTTAAAATGTGCCAAAATCCCTTCCATAAATAACATCTCCAATCCAGCCTCTCCTCACTTTTGGTTCATGAGATATGAACCCTAGAAACCCTTATTTTCTTCAATTATTTAAACATATCTGAATGAGAGAATTGCTAAAATGCCTCCTCCTTGTGCCTATATATAGTACTCCAAACCATCATTATGGGTTCAACTTGTCAAAGGAAACACAATTAATAAACTTCAAAAATTCATATCTCCTTAACGATGAGGAATTATAGAGAGTTCCATATACCATTGGAAAGGTCTCATAATAATTTTTCCAAAAATTTATGTTATGCTTCCATTTTAGCTAGGTAAATGGAGTGAAAATGCATTAAAAGAAAGGGCATCAAAATCTTTTTCTTGGACAACCTTTTACATTAATGGCAACTTCTTTCAATAATCTTCCCCTTTGTAATTGATGGCAACCAATATATTCTTCCTATAATATTTTTCCCCCTGTCTCCATGTTTCCTAGTCTTTCTCTCCCCCAGTGACATCAATGGAAAAGGGTGATTATTCTCTTTGGATCTACTCATTGTGAACTTGTAGCACTCAATAGTACTTCATCTTTATTTTTTTTATTTTTACCCTTTCCTTCCTTGTTATCCTTGGAGCTATTTTGTGTCACTTCAATCTTCTTTATCTCTTTTTTTTTCTAGGATGCATACGTTATCTTATTTTCATTGTTGCAACCAATTTTCTGGAGTCTTCTTATTTGATTTTGCATCTCCGGGAATAAAACACAATATTGTATCCCTCTTCACATTTTTTTATAACACTAAGGAGATTATGCTTTAAATATTCAACCAATAAAAAATTTGTTTCTTTTACATTTTCACTTCCAAGACTTACTACACCCTTTCCAAGTATCTTGACAAACGTGTCATTTCCAAATGCAACATTGCCACTTTTTCTTTTCTCCAAACTAATGAATTTGTTTTGGTCCCCAATCATGTGTGTCGAGCACCCACTATCTATGTACCATTCATCTTCTTTATTTTCAGCAAGCAATGCTAGTCTGCAATCTTCCTTCTTTTTCTTTTCCCATATTGTAGTTATATTCTTTTTTTTGTTTATGATAGGAGCATCTTCTTTTATATTTATACAATCTTGTGCCTTGTGACCAAGATTATTGCATTTGTAGCATACAATGTTTTGATCCATCAGTGGATCAAATGGATTGTAATTTTTGTTAACAAATCCATGAGCATTTCCAGGTCTATGGTCATCCTTTGTATATCCATAATCATTTATATTTCTTGTATAGTTGTTTATTGTATCAATTTTTCAATGAATTGCTTTATGTCCATTTCTACAAGAATAACAATGTACTAAGAAAATATAATTGGTAGAAACGAACATTCTTGGTGACTCGATTTTCTTGAATTTTGATCTTCTATTCCTGCTAGTGGTGACATTTTCCTATTGTTCTTCAACTCCTTTCTGTTTTTGTTTTCACCTTTCAAAGCATTGCCATAGATTCTATAGTTTTCTTCATTTTTCTTACTGGTGGTTTTGTGTCTACTTTACCTATGGTTGTTGTTTTTAAATTGTTATCATAACTAAGTTTCATCTTATCAATAGGTGGTCTTTGTTTCCTTATCATTTCATATAATATTTCAGTTCTTCTGTTGAATTTCAAGTAATCATTTAAGTTTACTTTTTTGAACATCATCTCCTTTCTTGTATAATCCAATTATGCTTTCAATTCCTCATAATCATTGGCTTTATCTTACTACTCCTTCAAATTGTTAATTGTCTTTTCAAGATCATGATTATATTCTTCACACCTTTTCAGTTGGCCTTTCAATTTTTCTTCAAGATTATCTTCGTCTCCCTATTCGGTTTTTATATCATATTTCATTCCCTAAAAGGTGTCTAGTTGCATATTTTTTTCTTCTACATCAAACTTAATTATATTTTTTATGAACTCTTCTTCATAATCAATATCATTTGTTTCGTAAGTTTTATGGTCATTGTTGTATCTAATTCTTGAACACAGTTTATTGGTTGGAAATTGTGCCAAGAAATCAACTCAACCTATTATAAGCCCAAGTTGGCTCTTGAACCAGAGGGGGCTCCCTCAACTGTTACAAGGCTAATGATTGTTCATGGAAATGAAAAGTAGCCTTTTAAGCATAGTGGCCATATTTAACTGGGTCTTTTGAGAGGTAGTTTCTTATGGTTTCAAATCTCTTCTTAAATAAAGAAATCCATCTCTTCAAAGAGCTCAATTAAGGTGCCAACATCTAGCCATGATAAATTAATGACAACTTTAAATATGAGTAAAGAAGACTAAATAGATATCAGGTAACATTGATATTCATTCTAAATATAGAATTCATCTAATAAGATGCAAAAGCGTGAAAAGATCCTTCAACGGCTTAAGAAAATATAAATTTCAATTGTGCAATAGAAATAATCTAATGATGTGGAGGAGAACAAATATGCCCAGCATTGAACATAACCTTGCAATGGAATGTCAGGGAGGTTGATTCTCAACCTAGACTTTCCCAATAATTGACACAATTTCAACTAATATGAAGAAGAGATAATGGAAACTGGAAATCATTTACATATGAAACAAAGTATATCAGAAGCTAAAGCCATAGACATTTTATTAAACTCTGAAAATATCATGCTTTTACACAAAATACAAGTCTTTATAAGCCCAAAAGTGAACCCTTCTTCCTTTGAAATCAAAGAATAAATAGAGAATTACAATCTTGAATATATTACAAGCTTCCCAGCATCAAATCTTATCAATTAAATAAAAATTCTAATTTGTGACCAAAAACTTGGACTAGTTTGAAAATCTTCTACCTTAAATATGGAAATTAATTTATTGATGTTGATATTCCTCCTTCAAATTTGTAGTTGATCCTTAGAATGTTGATTTTCCTCCTTTAAAATTGGATAATATCCTTTGATTGTTGATCCTCTGCCTTGAAATTTGGAGTTGATGATATTGCTTCCCCGAAATTCTGTTAACTACCTAACCTAGCAAATATGGCAAGTTTTGTTACCATTTCTCCAATTGACCTTTGACTACTATATTCATGCCCTTGGATC